>OY978463.1:14797306-16055905 GCA_963854805.1 Plagodis dolabraria
ACCTAAAATATTGTTCATCGCCGACAACAGCAAATACCATCTGACTGGACGGACTGACTTCTCTGAGAAAGTTGATCAAGAGCTGCTCCGTATCCCACCGGAACCCGTGAATTACGACAGGTTTGTAGAAGTAGTGTGGTCGGTGTCCCGCTTGTGTATACCTAGAGGTTGCCGCACTTCATACGTTCCAGGACTAACATCAGAGGCCTCTTGTCTTTACAGGGAATATGAGACTCATTTCTCGGAAGACCCTTTTTCCGAACAGACCATCCTAATTGGAGAAGAATTGTTGAAGGTGTTGTGCGAAAGCCGCAAGGAAAAATGGATAAACACTATCACGAACATCGATTTGACGCACAACAGTAAAAAAGCTTGGTCTACAATTCAAAAGCTCACTAATGACCCACCTGCTCCAACACAACCAAGCCAAGTTACAGCTAACCAGGTAGCTCATCAGCTCATTCTGAACGGGCGACCTCCACGGAGACTTGAAAAAACACGAAAGGCACCTGAGATTCAGTCACAAGCATGCAATAATATCAGCAGACCCTTTACTCTCACTGATATCATCGATGGCATAAAAGCACTCAAAAATGGTAAAGCTGCTGGCCTTGATGACTTAACAGTCGATCAGCTAAAGCATTTGGGCCCTGTGGCTGTCTCTTGGCTGCTTTCTCTTTTTAATTTATGTTTGTCTGACGCAAAAATTCCCCGGTTATGGAGGAAATCGAAGGTTGTGGCTTTGCTCAAGCCTGGCAAGCCTCCCAGTGACCCAAACAGCTATAGACCAATTTCTCTCCTCTGTCATACATTTAAACTCTTTGAACGATTGCTACTTAATCGCCTTACAGACGCCATCGATCCCAAACTCATTCCTGAACAAGCTGGTTTCCGTCCAGGAAAGTCATGTACCAGCCAAGTGCTTAATCTCACCCAGCACATTGAGGATGGATTTGAGCGAGGTTTGGTCACTGGTGCGGTTTTTGTCGATTTGTCAGCAGCTTATGACACAGTTAACATAAGAAAACTGTTGTTCAAGGTTAGAAGGATGACTAACGATCCTACTTTTGTGTCGTTGCTGAGCGAGTTACTCCATAACCGACGATTCCAGGTCCATCTTCACGCCCAAAAGAGCAGGTGGCGACCTCAAAAAAATGGATTGCTCCAAGGTAGTGTACTTGCGCCACTTCTTTTTAACATCTACACTAATGACCAGCCCCATTCCCCTCACACGCAGCGATACATCTATGCCGACGATCTTGCGGTTACCTGCCAACATAAGAGCTTTGATGTCGTGGAAAGAACACTGAATCTAGCCCTGATGGACTTGAAAGTTTACTACGAGCAAAATGCCCTCAGGCCTAATCCTAGCAAAACACAGTCAAGTGTTTTCCACTTACGAAACCATCAGGCCAATAAGGTACTTAAAATTAACTGGGATAAGGCTCCTATTCAGCACTGCAGGTTCCCAAAATATCTCGGGGTGACACTGGACCGCTCACTAACGTATAAAACCCACTGCAGAAACACAAAGCAAAAAGTTAGTTCCCGCAACAACCTAGTTCGTCGCCTCACCTCAACCAAGTGGGGAGCAAACCCTACAGTGCTACGTACTACAGGTTTAGCTTTGTGTTATTCAGCAGGTGAGTACGCGTGTCCGGTGTGGGCAAGGTCTGCCCACGCTAAGGAGGTGGATGTGGAGCTCAATGAAACCTGCCGCATTGTATCGGGTTGTCTCAAACCTACTCCGGTCGGTATGCTGTATCCCCTGGCAGGAATCCCCCCACCGAGTGTACGCAGAGAGGTTGCCTGCTCCATAGAAAAGCAAAAACAGGAGCACGACTCGAGACACCCTCTTTACGGGCATTCTCCTGCCAGACGCAGGTTAAAGAGCCGAAACAGTTTCATGAGGAAGGTGCAGCCTACCGACCGCAGGCCCTCCGATATTAGGTGCGAACTATGGTCTGCAAAATACCCGCAAAACTTGTACGTCCCTCCTAGTGAAAACCTACCTCCGGGTTATAAAGAGCCGTGGCCCACCTGGAAAAGCCTTAATAGGCTCAGGTCTCAAGTTGGTCGAAGCAGAGATAACTTAAGCAGGTGGGGTTTTATACATAACTCAGACACCAGCTGTGAATGTGGGGAACCTCTGCAGACCATGTCACACCTTATGACATGTACCGCGTGCTCGACTATCTGCTCACGCGATGATTTGCTCGAAGCCAACCACAACGCAATCGAAGTGGCTGTTTTCTGGTCAAGTAAAATATAATATAAAGGTCGCGCCGACTCGAAAGAAGAAGAAGCAAATACCATTATATAATAATAACAAATACTTTTAAAAGTATCTTAAAAACATTAAATAATATCTAAATCTAGTGACAATTCCGCCTAATTTTCCTGTTATCTACGTGACGTCACAAACATCGAGCATAGTATACCCGGGTATTCTTCCGGTTAGGCTGCGTGATGTTTGTGACGTCACGTAGATAACAGGAAAATTAGGCGGAATTGTCACTAGATATATAATTTTATGCTTTTTTAAGTGTTTTATTTAAATATTATTTAATGTTTTAAAGATACTTATAAAAGTATTTGTTATTATTACATATGGATTTCCGCAAAGTAACGCCTGAATCTATTCATTACCATTATATAATCTAGATGAGCGAATAGATTTTTCAGTTAAAAGGTCTAAAAGCATGTATGAATTATAACATTACAAATTTACGAGAGGAAAAATTTAAGTCATGTGCGGGATTCGAACCCGCGTCCATCCACTTCTTTAGCTTTATGGTTAAGCTCTAATCCAATTGAGCTAACATGACAATGATTCTATAATTCAAATTTTTCCTACCGTTATTTTTAACCATCTTATTGGGATGGAGCGACATCTATAGTTCAACATACGTTGTACTACGTTGTTATTTGTAATTTTATAATGTAATCCGCAAAGCAAGCGTTATTGCAAACATAAAATTAAAAGCATGTATGAATGATTGTTTGTCTCAGTAAAGCTAGATAGGTACTACGTATCTACTTCATAAATTAAATTTCCGAGAACACTTTACTCACACACAACTAAGGAAAGTAAGGTACGGTAAGTAGGTAGGCTAGGTAAAGTAAACTACTCCAACCTCCTAATGCAGAGAAGGGACACACGACCTATTTCATTCTTATCACGATAAATAACCAGTCATCTCTTCTAAACGTCCTCAGAATTCATTTTCGCTTCGTACAAAATGATATATGAATTTTTCCTTCGCACGATTTCAATCTCTATGATATTGTTCTTCGTCTTGCTTTTATTCCACGTTGAATGGAGTCACTAAAACATGCATTCTATTTTGAACTCGATTCTTACTACTATGCAAGGAGCAGCTTGTCGAAATATATGTTAATATATTATTAAAAACAAACTTTTAACACCTATATCAGAAAAATTACACACCTCTTAAATTTATTTATATCCGTACACAAACTCAAATCACACGCATATACACTAACATATACAAACATCATAGTCACATACACCGTCATGTTATATCTTATATTTTTTAACTAAATCCATAGCATATCGGGCTATATTTGCTATATATAGCTGGCGTAGGAACACTGTCTCACATCACAAGATACAGTTTGCTAAAAACTAGTTAGTGAAGTAGGGCTCTGTTATTATATTGAGAAATTGTATAGCCTACTAATTCCAATGCTTGTTTACTACTACTTTATGTACTGTCATGTATATGTATGACTGTTTGAAATAATTAAACATAATTATTAAAAAAAAACCGGCAGCGACCCACTTGAGTCCGGAGTCGGTTTAGCGACTTCCAAGTGGGCTACGCTTCTTTAGCCTTAAAAGTAGCCAATACCTGTCATACTTGACATGATACTATATTACAGAGTTATTGGAAAAATGCTAACAACATCTATAGTTTGACTTCTGCTAGTCCTGACAAACATTTTGAGATTTTTTTACTTAATTTTTTTTTTTGAATTTTTGACAGAATCAACATGAGAACCATCTGATGTTTAAAACTTGTGCCTGTAATTTATTATTTAATATTTATATTACTTTGCTCAACTTTGACAATACCTACTCCAAGCAAAGAGCGCCCGCCGCGGCAACACTGTACCGCGCCGCGGTTTGAATAGAGTTTTAAATATTTATATTGAGCAAAGTAAAAAAAATATTAAATAATATATTTCTAGGCACAATAGACATATAACATCAGGTGGTCCTCGTGCTTATTCCGTCAAAAAATACATAAAAGACACAAAAAACATATTTGTTGTTAGAATTTTTCCAATAACCCTGTACATGTATTGATTTTTGATTTAGTTAATGGCGAACACACTACCTCCTGACTTCTGGGTTATTCCATTTGAACGCATTGAGCTCAATAAGAGGGTGATAAATGATAATTGATGGGCTTGGCTGTACAAATAAAACTTTTATGAGTATATATGAATTTTGCTGGAGTTTTATTAGTAAGTTAATTATTTACAAATCAAGGTATGGTAGGATTCCTTTTTTTTATGTTATTGTGACGGAACAAGCGACGCAACACGAACTCCACTGCGCCCGTCACCTTGAGACATAGTTGTTAAGTCTCATGTGCCTGTAATTTCACTGGCTCTCAAGGACTGCTGACGGAACACACCGTTAGGTGTTTGGTGACAAATTTTCTACTTGAGGGCGGTCGCTAGTTTGGCGGGCATTCGCAAAATGCCCTTCCACTTGAACTATGACCTGCTGCGCGGCAGTCCATAGCCAATGCCACTGAGCTATCACTGCTTTCCTGGTGTTAATAGGTAATCATAATCATTTATTTCTCCATATTCATGCGTACAATAGATCTTAATTAATTTGATATGTACCTATTAACATAATGAAACCCTGGTGGGCACTCTACAGTTCATTGGACTCTGGGATCAGTATTGAGTATTGGAGTAAAGTTTAATAACTATTTACTTAATTAAAATTAGATCTAAAGTGACCGAAATTTAATATTTTTAGCTACTGAGTCTTACCTGTAAAGAAATCTTGTAACGAGTAGTAGCACTTTTAAATAAGATATTCTTTAAGACTGTTGAAAAAGGTTTAAACTTTACCTGCATTGTACAGTAATTAAACAGCCAAAGAGTATGGTCTTTGCTGTGTTCTGGAATAAGGAACAATTTTTTTATTTACAGCTCATAGACTAACCTATGACCACTATGGTGTGGTCGAAGATGGACAAGGTAGTCTAGAAATACTGGACAGCTAGCGGAACACACTCTTAAATATATATATATATATAAGAGCTTACACGATGTCGCAGTAAGGAATACATATATATAGAACTATTAAAAAGAAAAAGAACACGTGCTGGTTTTGTACAATGTTATCTAGGGCAAGATATAAATATGCTCCAGGACGCAAGCCGCACCAACCACCGTATAAAGAAACACTACCCTTAACGTTGTATTATTATAAATGTTCTATGCTTAAAGTTAAGAAAAATCTTTTATCTCAGAACAGGACCCCCTCCTATAGTCGGTAAAACAGTACGCGTCCCGAAACCATTTACATAGGTATGATATTTTATACACTTTCTTAAACCTAGTTACAAAATGTGCACAAATTTGTTAGACAAGCAACAGATCTTCTGCGTGAGTGCTAGCTTGCCAGGCGGTTATTCGCAAAATACCCTACTACCATACTATAACGACTGCTATCGTAAGCCAAACTCAATAGTAATGCCATTAGCGGCCACCCATCCAAGTCATGCCGCAACGACTAAGCAGTACAGGAGTTTTGCTGTGCAAGCGCTTCAAAAAGATTGTTATCTTTCTATACCCCCGTCCTACGTAGATATAACCACACAAAGGAAACAAGTAGATATTATAGCTAGTACTTAAGTTGTATACTCGTATATCTCATCGATACCGCGTTTCAGATGACAGCTGTTACAATTAAAAGGTCTATTTCTCGGAAACTTGATGCTAGACAAGTAGTTTCGTAACAGAAGTGATATCTTCATTTTAGGACGACGATGGGCGAAAATCTCGGAATCTATTGATTACAAATTACTAGTTTCTGTGCTAGAAGTAATAGACCTTATCACTTTTGATTGTATCTGTGAATACAACTTCCAAAATAAACCATCAAAAATTAATATCAAAAATAGAAAATTTGTTGGTTTGAATATTTATTTCTTAATATGATTACAAGCACTATCGCGTGCTAAGCGAAAATTATATTTTACAAATTATTGGAGCACAAAATTTTATATCCCGGGCGGGAATCGAACCCGCACCCGGCGTTTTCGCGCTGGATGTCTAAACCACTCGGCCACCTGGGCACGCTCTTTTGAGCGGAAATTTGATGGTCCAATTGTATTTACTTTAACCTGCATAGGGTTGATGCGCGGCCGTCAACCAGACTACTAAACTTCATCTGGTTTGGGCATCCGGCGCAAAATCGGAGGTCGCGGGTTCTTGGTTTGAATTTTATGACATATGGAAACAGTTGTGGATATAGAAATAGTATGCAGTTACCATCAGCTGTAGGAAAGTGACCACATTAGTTTTTATTATATGAAAAATGATAATATAAAATGCCGGCACCTATCTGTCTCAATATCAACGAATAAGCATTGCAATCGGAGCAATGCTAGGCACGCTGCTAACAGGTACTGGGCTCGAGCATTTGGCCTGTCCGTGAGTCTGCAATAGCTTGCGGTAAAAAAAAACGGCCAAGTGCGAGTCGGACTCGCGCACGAAGGGTTCCGTACCATTAGCTACACAACATTAGACTTCATATTTTAACCTTTTTTTGTTTTAGTGAGCGCAAGTCCGAAGCGCACTTGGCCAACTGTTTGTATTTGTTGTTATAGCGGCAATAGAAATACATCATCTGTGAAAATTTCAACTATCTAGCTATCACCGTTCTTGAGATACAGCCTGGTGACAGACGGACGGACGGACGGACAGTGAAGTCTCAGTAATAGGGTCCCAATTTTACCCTTTGGGTACGGAACCCTAGAAATGAGCACCTTATAGAAATGTATAAATATAATTATCTACTATATTAATTTTTTAGATTAGATTTATTTTTTCATCAAACAATTAAATTCTAGATTGATAAAATTGGCCTTGACTGGTAGTTTTTTAGCAGAAGAAATATATCTCGTCGGACTTAATTTCACAGCAGAGTTCGTACATTTATTTGTTGAAAGTAGGTACTTAGGTACAATAGTTTTTAAGATTGAGTGAGATTTCTCATGCTGTATTACCTAAAATGACCACAAAATCTACTAAAGCATTGTATACAAAGTAAGTAAACGAAGCAAACCAATCTCTCTCGTCCCATCTGGTCTTTCTCACCAATAAATAAATAGCAAAATCTGAGTAAGCCCGAAAGACGATGAGGCTTATGGGACTATAAGATAAATCTTTAGACAGGCGGCAAACGTGTTCGGGACCATCTATTTTGAAATGTAAATTTGGACAAGATCTTGAATGTGGCTAAAGAAAAAACTGTCAGTCTTAGACATAATCGCAATTTTCAGCTACATTCGCTGTTATCTAGCTGTCTTAACACCTACATAATCATTACCTTTGTATCCCCTTAAAATAGAGAGCGAGCATGTTGTCATCTACTGGACACATATAACGGACTGCTAATAAATATAAGATATATTTTAATTAGGTAGGTACGAAGGTTGTCGCACACTATTCCACCTAGCACCGTATCGACATCGCTTTAACTCAAGCGTTTCTGTATATTTTTGCACGAAACTTTTCAACGCATACAAAAATACATATCAATCTTCGTACAGGCATCGCCCGACTCGGGACAAGCTCGCGAATCGTCAAATGAGGCTAGGCGAGGCGAAATTGATTCGGCGCCGTGGCGATTCTTGTGCGTTGACCTAGTCAGCAGTATATTTCTGCATCCAAATGAAGAACTACCACCATACCTATTTCTACCACAAAGCATATAATAAACTTGTATATAAAGTATTCCGATTTAAAGGGGCAAATGAAATAACAGACACATAAGACTTTATCTCAGGGATCACCTTGAGATAAAGTCTTATGCGACACTTGTGACGATCGGCATCTGTTATATGCTGAGGTTTCCACTTAACACTAGGTAGGCATCATGGTTGTTTTATCGTGGTAGCACTTAAAAGAACCTACGTCCCCGTGAGGTGCCGGGCTAGAATCCCTCACCATATCTTTCTGTGGGAGCCGTAGGAAGCGGCGAAGGGGAAAATACCAGAAAGTGGGCAGCAGCGCCTTCTGAAGAGTTCCTACACTGTGATCCACAAGACGCCTGCTAAGCAGACGTCCCCCAGAAGGGGGATCACTTTGTTCAACAGTTTGCGTTATAGCAGTTGATGTGATAACCTACTTTGATGGGTACAAACTTTGGTAAACTAAAGGCGTAATTATATATTGACGGTTTTTACCATGACTAAACTACGAGTATATATACCTCACAAACATTTTTACGTAAACTAAACTAATAAACAAAACTATACTTTCGATGCTGTATATATTACCTATACTTCTGCTAAATAAGTATCACTTTTTTACCAGCAATTGAATATTGGCTCAATATCAAGTAACTAGGTATAAAAACCTTTATATGTATTCCAATATCACTTAATACACCGTAGTTTTATGAGCTTTCATCTCGCATCCATCATTCGATTTTCAGCGAGTGCTGAAAAACCCAGTCAACTGAAAAGTAGGAAGCAGAAACAGATAGGTAGCGTGCAAAAAATAAAATACATATCGCGATGTACGAAATATCGAATGAATCGATAGCAGTAGTCGAGTAGCATCGACGGGCAGAGAGATTCGAGTCAGTTTAGAATTCTCTCAACGTAAGCTAAGCTAAGGAAGGCTAAGGAGAGGTATTGGCCATTAACAAACAGAATATGGACAAATAAGGTTTCATTGATATGAAAATCTGTAGACCTAATGGGCCGACCTGGACCAAACTATGTCTCCTTTTTTAAGGGATAGGATGGCAAACGAGCAGGCGCTGCGCCCGGTGGTAATTCGCCCGACACTTAACACCAGGTGAGCCGCAATTGTAGTCACCTTCGCAGACGGGCATCTGCAATATCAGAGGTCTCGAGAATGCATTGCTGGCCTTATCATTTGTTCCAGCAACTTAATGATTGAAGCTCAACACGGCTGCGGAAGTGCTTTTATTGCTTATCAAAGTTACGTCCCTTTTGACAGATGACAGATTGCTTTAAAATTTTTGGCGACAGATTTGATAGTAACTAGACTTTCGCGACTTGAGCACATAGAATTTTATGTGTTCAAGTCGCGAAAGTATATGTAACGTCGAGGTAAATAAATATTATACATGTTTTATCGCGATTAAGATCCTTTACATACTTATATGACAGATCGGATACTTGTATTTTTTATATAAAGGGACACTTAATAAATTTTTTTAATGCTTGATAGTTTAGCCTTTGACCATCGACAGTTCATCGGATGGATAAGTGATGATGTGGTAGAAGATGTTGTTCAGGCTAACCTAGAATTACTGGCTCTCAAGGACAGCTGCCGGAACACACCGTTAGGTGCTTGGCGACAGATTTTCTACTTGAGGGTGGTAGCTAGCCAGGCAGGAATTTGCAAAATGCCCTACCACCATGCTATAACGACTGCTATCATATCCAATCTGTTGACACATATTTTGTCACTGTCGGACTACGTAGGAGTGAATGAGAGGCAGCGATGGTGAAATCGCGATCAATTTAGGTAAAATCCTAAAGCAAGCTTAATAACACAAAACTAGTAACGTAAATCGAAAATGTAACTTTTCTTGTCCCTCTTGATAAGGTTTTGCTATTTAATTAATATATTTTCATACACATTTATTCGTAAATAATTAAGATATTTACGTTACAAGCACATTTAAGAGTCAACTTTGCAATTTACGTTATGGAGAAAATTTTAAGGAAACATGTTTCGCTCTTTTTTTTTGCCTAAGTGTAATCAAAAATAACATATGATTTTCTTACCGTTGCAAAGTAAATAGATTTTCATAAAAATTTGTTCAGATAAAGCTATTTAGCCCTTGTCAGCGTCTTAATAACGAAAACTTAAAAACAAATGCTGTCCGCATACAAGAAACGTGTTATTTATTTTATTTTGCTCTATCGTACATAAACGTGTCAGTCTTGGTATGCTATAATTCAATATCTAACTGAGTTAGCGTACCACTGGCCAGTTTCCTTACTCGTCAATTTCACTAATTCACCAGTTTACTCCTTAGACAGTTTCGGTAAAATTTACAAATATTTTGCCAGTTAAGCATTTTCCTGGTTCTTCAGTTTCCTCCTTCCCTAGTTTTGCTAGGATTTCGGTTTCGTGAAATGGCCAGTTTTGCGATACGCTAATTTCGTTATTTGTCAACTTCGCTAATCGGGTAGTGACAAAACAATTTGAGCAAGCGTCTTGGAAATCGCAGTGTGAGAGTGTGCCCTTCTGGTCTCAGCGCAGTGTGAGTCTTTCTGGTGTGTTACCCTCGCCTCTTACGACACCCACGGGTAGAGATGGGGGAGACATTCTAGCCCGGCAACCCACGGGCATTAAATCGTATTAAAAAAAGTCAAATTTTCATAATCACTGTCCGATTCATACATTTTGATCTCACAGCAGGCAAGGCTTCTTGATCGACAACTAAGCATGTACGCGTGTACCTACGTCTGAGTAATATTAAACATAAAGCTTCAAATGTGACTTTTTCCTTTTTATACTCTACTTTAACTAAAATATTTCGCTTCCAGTGAAGCATGAAGATTGTTTGCATGCTATTTTATTCATAAACGAAGCAAACCTTCTTTCTACGAAAGTATTTTCAATTTAGTGAAATTATTCAAATTATTACTCATTTTGTGTTGTAAATTTGGTGAAAAATTCCATTTCGCTCGTTCATAACTTTCGACCGCGATACTTTTAAAAGTTTCGCGATTTTACGAGCGAGTGGTTAGTGGCTACATTTTGGGTTTCATCTCTATGCCCTGAGTGCTTTTGCAAACTTACTTGTTTATGGCATTATTGCAAATAACTGTAGCTACCTACATTTGTATGTATTTTTTACCTATTGTACCTATTGTATTTTTTAATATTATTTTTTTTTTAATATTGTTAAGTTTGCAATAAACGCCTGCTAAGCGAATTACATTACAAAATTACAAATTTCGAGAGAAAAAATATAGTCATGTGCGGGATTCGTACCCGCGTCCATCCACCCCTTTAGCCGGGGTATGCTCTAACCAATTGTCATGTTAGCTCAATTGGCACTATCGCCAGTTTAATCCATATAACCCGATAAATAGCTTCTAGCCGGTTCCTAATATGTTAATATGCACCACTACTGTTAAAACCTTAGTCGCTGTTCAATAAAATACACCTGACTTTTCTTTTCCATAATTCATTGCGTTATCAGATTTAAGTTCAAAACAACCCGCCCCACCTAATCTTTATTTCATTGACTGTCGATCGCAAAATGATTCCAAAACAATACATTTCAATTTCAAAATCGTCACGCGCCCGTGCCCATTTTGGGACAAAGGCGAAAGTACCACAGAATATTAAGCAGGGTATAGAGGTCATTGTCTAAAAATAAATCTAAGGATATACAATGATAAATAGGTAGTGCAATAAGTGCTAATATGCTGACACGAAAGGAATTTTGCCAAGGTGAGCAGTGCGTGGAATTTTTGATGGCCCCTTACATTGTCATTGGGTAAGGTAAGCCATGTGAAAGCAAATTGATCACTCTTTAGAAACCAACAACGTCTTTTATATTCTACTTAGCCTTTCAAATCTGTTTATGAAATAACTATGGTATCCAAAACAAAACGTGTAAAAAAATCATGTCTCGCAGCTCAGTTCTTCTACCGTAAAAACATGTTAGATCCATGTAATACCAAGTCAGTTAATTTATTCAGTCTTTTCATAAGGGATCTTTTGTCTTAAGTTATTAGGTAATTAGTTAATCTTACAACATCTTATAGTGACCATATTATTATTAAAATCATTATGTTTTATATAGATTGACTCGGACATGAATTGCGAGACTTGGTGTTTTTTACAAGTTTTGTTTTTGGTGGCACCTTATTTCTTTTTGTACATAGTTTTCCTGTTATCTTTTCCGGTACTTCTTGAGCTTCAGCTACAGTTATTCTCAAAGCTTACTCCCTGTCTCTATGTGTTTTTCTCGGAGGATGTTACAATTTTTTACAAGTCTGGACGGTAACTGCTTCCTAGTCTATTGTATTCACAAACTGAGGATTCCTGCTCTGATACTTCCAAAGTCGACATTAATTAGATGTAAGCCGCCCAGACTTGTAACTCTTGAGAGTGCCACGTAAGCTTGACCGGATGTGAATACTGCAGAACAGATATCCATCAGCTCATTATGGTACAACTTCATAAGACATGTCCTTTTGCTTTATCATTCCGTTGGCATTTGTACAAGTAACCTTTGAATATTTAGGTACTATCTACACCTATTATTCCATTATATTTATACATAATATAGATACACTGATTCATTCACTGCAAATGTAACTTTGTATTCCTTAAACTTTGTAATAAATAGTTATATCAGAATACAAAGTTATTTATGCAGTTGATGTGTCTCGGAAACTGGACTGAAATTACAAAATATTTTAGTTTTCCTTGATTTATACACTAAACACCAATTGTATTCTAAATTTGAAGCTGCTATGTCTGCCTTAGAGTTTTGATGATCGGTCAGTCAGTGAGTGACAAAATTAAGAAACTTTGACAAGTTATAATTCTTAAATTACTAGTTTAAATTGAATTAAATTAGAAATATACCTTGGTCACACAATGACTATTTGGTTACTGAAAATTCTGGCTTCTAGTTTTATCCGCAACGAAGTTATAGGGAGACAAAAATGGCCCGAACTGCTTCGAGAGAAGGGTGGTACGGCAGTGCCGTTTTTGCTTGACTTGGCGGGGGTACTGCCGTGCCCCCAGATACATACTTATGAATAGGGTCTTCAAGTTTCTTATCGCCTACTTAAGAAGAATCATCACTCAAGTCACCTTAAGTATTGAAAGCACATAAAAATTTCCGTATTTACAATATGGCTGTCAGTATTAGCATTTTCAACAGAAACACCATATAATAATAACAAATATTTTAAGAAAATAAGAAATTTATATTTTTGAAAAATACTTTAAAAATGACGTGACCCGACGTGAAGTTATGATCGCCACATAGGCAAACCAGAAGAATTTTTCGACGCATTTCGTGTATACACGAAGCATCCTCAGGAGTCTTAACACTACGAGCGTGTTAGTTTAAATAAAATAAAAGGTCAAAGTCAAAGTCAAAACCATTTATTAAATTTAGGCGTCTGCGACGCTCTAATGAAACTTTAATATTGAAATATTCTAATTTTACTGCCACGTTCAGCAAACAAAATTGTATAGAGCCACTGCGAGAGAAACGGGCAAGAAACTCGGGGCCATTCTTATAAAAATCTTTTAACAATGTGTTACTTACTTTCTAAATACATTTTATTTACACTTTTACTGGTTCATCGACTATTAATTAACATTATTATGATTATAATTCAATATAATTTATAACAACTGCCAAAACATTTTTAACAAAACCATTTTAAGAACCATTACATATAAACAAGGTTAGTCCAGTAATATCATAAAAGAGAATAATAAATTACTTAACTTTCACACAATCTTGATCGGGCAGCACTTCGTCGTTAAAGACTACTTTGAAAATATAATTCGACACCACTGTGAGATCTGAGTTGTTCACTCTGAGCTTGCTTTAAAGACGACTGACTTGCTGGGCAGAGCCCCTTTCAAATAACAACTTCGGCAGTCAATATCAATACTTTTAAATAATTACAATTTTGGTTTACTATTAAATTATTTGATTAGAATGTGCTTATAAATAACTATTTTAATCATAGGTATTATTACATTAATCTTAATATTGATTTTATACAATTATATGTATTGAACAAATATAAGATATTTAATATGACTAACGTCAAATCAAGTACCATTAATTTAAACCTTAATTAAATGTACAATGGTTCAACATGATACAAATACTTATTAATAGTTCCTTGCAAGTCCTATTTTATTCAACATATTAAAATTAAAACAAAGGACATTGCCTAAAACGTAAATCTAACGACACAATATTTACCTATGCTATCAAGCGCATGATCGATTATCTTTTATTTTTATCAAAGAAGTAGTCATGAAACAACCGGAAAAATACGAGTCCCACTAGTGCACTGATCGTTCTGTAATTTCGGCCAAACTCGGGAAACAGTTGGACTGTTTAACTCAAACAAAATATTGTTTTATTATCAATACAAATATTATGTCCCTACCTCATATTAATAAATTATGTACTAAAAATGTAAAGGAGCTAAATAATAATAAGAAATTCATGTGTTTTTAGGATTCCGTATCCAAAGGGTAAAAACGGGACCCTATTACTGAGACTTCCCTGTCCGTCTGTCCGTCTGTCACCAAGCTGTATCTCAAGAACGGTGATAGCTAGACAGTTGAAATTTTCACAGATAATGTATTTATGTTGCCATAACAACAACAAATACAAAAAGGTGGCCAAGTGCGAGTCGGACTCGCGCACGTTAAAACAAAAAAAAGGTTAAAATATGAAGTCAAATGTTGTATAGCTAATGGTACGGAACCCTTCGTGCGCGAGTCTGACTCGCACTTGGGCGATTTTTTTACTGTTTCTTGCTCGAAACTAATAACGGTGACAGGTAGATGCTTTAACTATTCACAGAATATTTAGTTTTATGTTCTCTTTAAATACAATTATTTAAAATAAAATAAAATTAATAATTAAGGGGGCTCCCATACAACAAAAGAGGTTTTCGCCGTTTATTACATATAATGGCACCCTTCGTGCGCGAGTCCCACTCGCACTTGGGCGGGTTTTTTATAATGCTGTTTAATTTTCAATATTTATAAAATTAAAATTCTTACTTACAAAATAATTTGTTGAGTAATAGAATTAAATGTAGTTATATTTCATGCCAAATTAAATTCCGATTGAAACATAATTTAAACCAATAAATATAACAAAACAAAATTCTTTATTTTTCCTAAAAATTTAAACAAATTTTAGTATCACATATCTAATTTACATTTAAAAGGAGAAAAAAAATTACAGTTAACGTGACTAAATAATATGGATAAACAATGAAGTCCCATTAGAGAATTATATAAAATTATCTTTAATTTTATATTATATTAATACTATGAACTATATACAACAATATAGCTACTACAATAAAAGCATTTACACAACCTATAAATCATTGCAGGCTCATAGGCAGTCCACATGCTCCAGCCCACTACCAGTTGACAGCGTGCCCAGCATGCTGGCAGCATTGTCCCGTTGAATTCCCATACTTATTCGTTGAGCCAAATAGGTGCTTCTCATCGACCTAATATACATTTAGTACCTAGGTACTTATACATACTCGTAAATACTAAAGTAGGTACTTGGACCTACTATGGAAGTTGACACTAAGTGGCATATACAATGTTCCAAAAACCTAAGATAGAAACTTCACAAAAACGTTTCCTTAAAAAGAAACTAGTAAAGGAATGTTTTATTGGACAAAAAGTTTCCTCCTAAGAGACGCAAATCAAATTACTTGCTGAAAAGGAAAATTAAGAGTATTTTACGAGATTTCCTAACATCGGAAATTGACATTTAAGCTCATGACTATAAAGTCTTCATTGAGACATCGGCAAAAGTAGTTAGTACATTATGGTTGACACAGACATAATGTTTAATAAAAATTTAAACAAAATACCAATGTGCCGACTTTGGGCGATAAAAAAGCGGCCAAGTGTGAATCAAGGCTCACTGTTCGGGTTCCGCATAGTGAGATGTTGCAATGAGTAACCGCGTTCATTGTTAACGACACCCCCAAAACGACACCCCTGGGGTGTCGTTAACAAAAAGCATTTGTTGACGACACCACCGTAATGTTGGGATAACTTATCGCTTAAGAATTTATTATCGAGCTAGTATACTCTCAATGGTTAATAAACATATGCAATTGTATCTTTTTATCTCTTTCTCTAATGCACTGGCTGATAACGTTTATGACGTTCAAGAGATAAATTATGTGTCATTTGTGAAGTTAATCAATATATTGACATTTCTAACATTTTCAATAACTTTCGAAGAAAAGGATAACAATGTCCGAATTCAGATTAATAAATACCAATGGCGGAGTGGCCTTACTTTTAGGCAAGTATAAATATCATAAACATAAAAATTATGCAGATGGATCAGTATATTGGAGATGTTCCTCTCACAAAAAGTTGAAATGCCATGGAAAGGATTATTGAGCTTCGATCAAGTTAAATAAAAATATCTTTACAGGTTCTTTTTATTTTATTTATTATTTTGGTATAGGTACGAACATACAGCAGGGTAACAACACTATTTGTTTGTGGTGTCGTCAACAAATGCTTTTTGTTAACGACACCCCAGGGGTGTCGTTTTGGGGGTGTCGTTAACAATGAACGAGTAACCGTACGTAAAAGAAAATAATGTTTGCTGGATTCGTTCACTACTTCAAAACTACTTTTTTTTTCTAATTATGATTACAAGTACTATCGCGTGGTAAGCGAACATCATGTTTTACAAATTATTGGGGCACAAAATTTTATGCCCCGGGTAGGAATCGAAGACGCGTCCTCCGATTTCGCGGCGGATGCCTAAATCAATCGGCCACCTGGGCACGCTATTTCTAGCCGAAGCTTTTGTGCTCTAATTATACTACTTTAACCGTCATAGAGGACGGTGCGGTCATCAACCAGACAACTAGATTTCATCTGATCGAAAGTAGTGCATTTGCAAACACTAACTTTCAGAATGATGTCGCTACCCTTCTATATTTCTAAATATGATTACAAGCACTATCGCGTGCTAAGCGAAAATCATATTTACCCGGGGCTTAAAATTTTGTGCTCCAAGAGAAGACACAAATAACTAGACCTCTCTTGGTTTATCCCTGATCCACAGTTTAGGGGGGGGGGGAGTGACCCCCGAATCTTATCTTAATCTCACTTTGTTCATATTTTCATCATAACTTTTGTGAGTGTGCTGTTTGATTACTGATCGTAAGTTGCTTGATGGCTGAGCAGTCATTGCTCACGCTCCGACATATTACAAGACTTAATAGATTTATAAAATTGTTTTAATAATATTTTGCAATCATAGCAAATTTTACTTCTTCTGTACATAATATGATTAACCTAAGGAACTAAATGTACCATAGTTTTTAAGGAGGGGGCGTTGGTACCTGCAACACAGTTTTTTTTTTAAACAAAAACTTTCGCGGTTACCATCGTTTTTTCTTTTATTTATGATATCGCTTAAGTTCCAAATAAATAATTTGAATTTGAATTTGAATATTTATCAAAAAATATAAAAACAGCATTACAGTTATCACTAATGCGCCGTGATATACAGACTTCTTATATATAAATTATAATTAGGCAATTATTGAATAAACATTGCTGGATAAAATAAAAAACAGATTTAACAATGGCATTAATTACATAATTGAACTATTCCTTACACTATCAATATACCTAAGACATGCACTGCATACTTGCATACATTTTTCTAAATTAGTGGTATTTGTGTATGTATCACCAGCAAATAAAAACATGAATCTTTTGTCTCTATAGTCATAGTAAAAACTTGTCATATTTCAGTTATCTTTTTCCCGTAGTCTCAAGTAGAGTTGTTTAGTTTAGACAAGCATATTTCCATGGTTCAAGAGTACGAAGGAGGCAAGTCGACGTCTCTATCCATGTCTATGAGCAGAAGGTACTATTGATGGAACGTCTGAAAAAAAAAATGACTGTCGTAAAAAAAATATAAAAAATGTCTACCCGCAAGTAAGCTATATTCGTGAGTGTTTTCCTTTTAACTGACGTAAAAGAAAGGGGCGGTTCTCAAATCGACTGAATTATTTTTGTGTGTTACCTCAATACTCTTTGCAGGGTGCATCGATTTTAAAGTTTTTTTTACCACTCCATACTTTTCAGACAATTATTTCTATAAGTAGTAGGTACTGTTGTGTATTAGGTACTCACAGAAATGTTACTATATGTTGGTATGTCATCAATATCATTGATGATATTAGTGACATGTATTATAAAACCTCAAACTAACCTAATTGGAGTTGTATGTGTAAGAAAAAAAAACAATAAACAACGACAGGCGTATTATTTCACTCCCCGAACCTATCGGTTGTTCAAAGAGAACCGTTTCAATATTGTCACCTTTCAATCCTATATATTCGAGTTCTTGGCAGTTGGAAAAAGGCTCTTACCATGCTGTATAAAAGATAGCATTTTGAACGAATTTTTTGTGTCAATGGAAGGTCTTTCGAAGAACTTGTTAATATCCTGAGGGAATTCTAATAATAATAATAACTTTATTTACACTGATAAAATATGCACTTACAATGAATCTTAATTCGTAAATCATTTATTCATGGTTAATACAAAGTTGGTTAAACTTATGTGGCTAAAAAGTAATACAAAAAATATATTGTGCATCTGTTGCCGAACTAGGTTCAACACCTGTGTTTCAGCGTACAGCGCTCTCCCCATGGTTCCTATTATTTAAATAGCCTCATGCTAGTTTATACGAGTACAATTTTATATTTTTAATTTAACTATAAATAAGCTATGTTTTAGTTGGATTAAAAAATAAATAAATAATTTCCTGACTTAGAAATAAACAAATTATATCTATAGCGGAAACTGATATTGTTCGTGTTGATGAATGGTGTTCCTCTCTTTGTGTATTGTGTTAATGTGTGTGTGAATGTGAGAGGGTGTAAGTTTTGAAGGTTAATTGAATAATATAAGTATAATTAACATAAATAAGAAATCAGCTAACTCCTATCAGCTTGTAAAGATAGTTCGTACGAATCATTTATATTTTTACATAATAGAACAATAAAAATTAAGGTATATTGATACGGAAGTGAATGCTTTAGTTGTAGTAATAATAAGCTATAAAAATAAGAAAGTTAAGCTATTTTATGACGGTCAAAAGATCTTCAGTTTGGTCATAGTGACTTTAACCATGATAATAAATAAATGTATAAGGAGATAACATTATATTAAGAAGACCAACTCGTCAATATTGTCTAGGTATGCTATTGGAAGATCTTAGTATTTATTGCAAAATACTAAGATCTTACAATAGATATTATCTAAAAAGTGTAAACGAATAAGTACCTACATAACCACACATTATTATTTTCTTAGTAATCATAAATAAGTACTTACATACTTAGATATCATAGTAACAAAATACATTGTTGCAACTTTGTAATGCTACTATAAGGGTCCGTTTCAGAATGTCCTAATAAAGTTTCGGGTTGCTATGCAACACATAAAATAACTGAATGATAAAAATTACAGTTAACATGCAGCGCGTTTCAAACTTTAACCGATGGGTAGGCTCAATCGATGACTCTGAAACGCAAAGATAGTATTTTGTTTAGTAAATATGTTCTGGGTATAGTATAACCGGAACTTACTCGAACATTCTGACTAGGCCCTAAGGGTAGTTAATAGTTACGAGTATGTATGGTTTGTTCTAGTAAAATTGTGAATGCAAATTTTTTTTTTTTATAAAATTGATGAAACATACAAGTCGCCTATGATCAAAATCCCTAAAATAAAGGGCAAATATAAATTTTCAACGACGACCAAAGCGAGCGTGATGCGGCAACGGCCGGCGAATGTCCTGTATAACGGACTAAAAATCAACAATAAATCTTAGTTTTAGTACATTACTGCAGACTCCAGTAAGTAAGCCTTCCTGGCCAGGTATTAGTTAACCCACAGAAAAGATAAAGCAATTTATATCTCTATGAGTTAACCGGACCGAACCGCAAATGACCGGACCTCATCTGCTATATAAATGCGAGGGCAGGATGGCTTTCTTACTGGTTGAGGCTTGTATAATGCTTTTCTCAAAAATGAAAGAAAGTTTAACAACAAATTCGTTTAATAAATATCAGATTCGCTTGAACACATTTTTTGGGATTATCTATGTTCACGCGATAAATTAAAACACAATGGTCGCAATTGAATCACTACAACATTACTAAGTACTAAGTACAACGTATGTACATACTTTTCCTTCGTCGCGTTAAGTGTCACAGACTATAAAATGCCTGTTTAAGGCTCCAAAAATATGTCTATCTCATAAAATGTCATATCTAAAAGAGAGACATATATATATTTGGAGCCTCCTTCCTATAACCATGTTATAATGGCTAATATAATGGTTTTCGCAAGTTATTCGTGCTAGGGCTACAGACTATGCGATAGTAAGAGGTAGGTGAAGATAAATATTAGGTACTTACGTGCTTTGCAAGCTGAAGTGCACTTTATTGCTTCATATCTAAAGTCGCTTATTCATTGGAATGGCTTTGCGGAGTGAACCTTCTGTTCTGTTCTTTTCGTTCGTTTGTAATTTGTTTTGTAAAATTCCTTTTTATTCTGTATCCAATGAACTATAGCTATCAACTGTATAAAAATTCCCTTTAATCAATACTTACTCAATCAATCACAAAATTTTTGGAGTTATATCAGTAGTTGAGTTATTATTAGTCCAGCTTCTACTGAACTAATGAGACTTTGACAGAAAATCGTTAAATAGGTGATTAAGGGGTGAAAGCGAGACTAACTTTTTTCGAGGGGTTTGTGTCAATCGAAGGACAATACTGACAAATTATATATAACTCATTGAAAAAGAACGGATTCTAAATGTGTTTTTCGTTTGCGTATACTTATACAATACACTAATTCTTATTTGGAATGAAATAATAGCACATAATTATATTAGTATATATAATTATGTGCTGTCTGTATGTATATGTCATCCTTTGACCACTATCTTACCTGATGGTTAGTGATGATGTGGTTGAAGATGTTTTTAAGGCTATTCTAGAATTGCTAGCTCTCAAGGAGAGCTGCCGGAACACACCGTTAGGTGCTTGGCGACAGATTTTCTACTTGAGGGTAGCAGCTAGCCAAACAGGCAATCGCAAAAAGCCCTACCACCATGCAAATGTAATAAGCTAATAAGTAACCTACTAATGTTTTATTTAACAGAAATGGCGTTATTTTGAACCCTGAGTGATGTGAAGGAAAATAATTACTATATGCTGCTTAATAATAGAACAACCCGTGGGGTGCTGGGATAGAATTTTCCACCATATACCTTCCTGTGGATGTCGTAAGAGGCGACTAAGGGTAAAATCGTGGGCAGCAGCGCTTTCTATAGAACTGCTTTACACTGCAATCCCCAAGCCGCCTGCCAAGCTTGGGGATTATGGCAAAGCAAATACCCTCTTAATAGGGCCGGCTGTATTCAGTATAGAACGTTTATGATACACTCCACTTTTCATCTCCCTCTACAATAAAAAGTCAATGACTTAGTTCGCCCGTTTTTCACTCTGTATACCTCATGCCGCCCGCCCACCGCGCCTGCCCACTTAACCGGCAAATAACTTTTATCGTACAATATTTACGTTCGATCTCTTTGGTCGCGGATCACTGAACAATATTTATATGCCTAATTTAATACGCATTACTGGTGCTCTGAAAGTCTCTTGGAGAAAATGCCTACCTAGCTCGTACACAGTGAAGGACCAATCATCATTTTTCGAATAGATGGGATGAAATAGTTAAGTACTTGTTCAACAAGTGTGCAATATTTATTTATACCACACCCACTCAGAAAGTGTCTTATTGCTCATTCAAAAACGTTTATCGTTATAAAGTTTGTCATTTCTCTCTTATAAATGTGCGGCGGGGAACGTTATATGGAATTTAATTCCTTCCCTCCGTAGCAGTGAAGGAATGTTGTATGAAAATTCATACCTACCCTGCTAGCGTTATTTTGTTTTTAAGCTGCTAACAAAAAAAATACAATCGTTAAATGTCAAAAAGGTTTGATATCAAAAAACGAGGTGAGATATTTTCGTACTCAATTTTCACGGAGTAACCTCTACCTATAACAGATAACTTACGTCACAAGTCATGAATGCACTGCGCTCGTCACCTTTGTCGCCGTCAATTTCACTGGCTCTCAAGGACTGATGCCGGAACACACCGTTAGGTGCTTGGTGACAGGTTTTCTACTTGAGGGTGGTCCCTGGCCAGGCGGGCATTCGCAAAATGCCCTTCCACCAAGCGGTGAAGCACAACCCGCGGCGGAATCGCAATCGGCACTACGAAAAAATGTTTGGCAATTCATTTATTTTGTAAAATTTTGTTATTTGCTAAATAAATAATTTAATTTTAATTATTCCATAGGTAATTTTCCAAAATGTCATCTGATAGAAAAAGTGACGATTTTGTAAAGATTTTATTAAAACGCCACCAGAAATAAAAAATACAGCTCCAGAACTTACTTCAAAAAAGGTTTTATATCAAGTCATTAGAAAAAAGAGGTAGGTTTTTTTCGTACTGGATTTTCAATGAAAGGAGGTTGGCAGCCTTTTATCTGCACTACGATAAAACAGCGAAAGCTGCTTCTCGTATCTCCTATTCTGTGTCATCAAAATTTCGCCTCGACAAGGTATCTGCTTTACAGTTAGCTTTACGATTTATGTATGATTCAAAAATTACTAATGTACGAGTCTCGCACCATTCCCCAAATTTCTCGAGCAATCTGATTAAGTGTGAATATTGAACAGAACTCATTCTATTGATGCAGAAGACAGCTGTGCAGTTATCAATGCGTAATAAAACGTTACATCCGCTCATATGTTTTGTAAAAAGTTTTAAGGCTAAGAAACATGCTTTTTACTCTAACATATTTATATGCTGGAGGGTTTCGTCTTCTTTCTAAAAACCATAATCTGGACTCTATGTTATTTCAGAATGCGCCCTCGCCATGCACGCATTCGAGAAAATTTCTAATTTCTACATTTGATTGCAAGTGCTGTGTACCGACATCAACGTTATTTAACCACCAATCCAAATCACATTTTACACTACCTACTAGGAATGTTTACAATTTTGTTGTTGCTAGGATTATCTAACAAACATAGGAGGTATTTATGTCGTTCCATTTCTTTTGTATAAATCCAAGCATATTGAACGGCAGGTGCAGCTGACACTAGAAGCCCAATTAGATGTGCAAATTCCCTGAGCTTACAAAACCTCTTTTTCAGAAATTGTATAATCTGTTCTTTAATTTTTCTCTTTGAAATTTCCGGCAGTTCTAAACACATATTTCTGTAGTCAAATACTAAACCAAGATATTTATCATCTCTGGCTGGGAGTTTTTTTATATAATTTATTAAAAAATCTAATATTGTTTAAGATTTTAATTACTGTAAAGTTCACATTTGCTTCGCATTCTCTAAATGAACGCCATAGTCAACATACGTAGTCCAAGTACATAACAGAAATGATATCTCTAGATCTTAAATATTCGATTAAGTACCGGTTTTAAGATTTTTGTGAAAACGTAAGGAGCTGTACACAAATCATACGTATATATCTCCATTATAAATAATAGTAATATAATAATAATATTTATTTTATTGGATCCATTAGAAAAGCATAATTTTGTACAGATCAATTTTATAAAATTAATCTTAAATATTTTAGTGAGAATTATACATTTGTGTTAGCAACCATCTGTGATAATTTTTGATATGGTTAGTCTTCTATTTTAAAATGGCGAGTAGTCACGAATTTGTTGAAACGTTTAAATTCAAAATAAAACGATTGGTCCCGTTTGGCTTATGTACTAAAGAGATAGACGACAAAAAGTGTTGGTTGTGCGGCATACATTCTGAGTACATTGATTTTACAAAAGTGTGTATACTTCTCTATCAAAAGTTGTATTTTGTAATTAGAGAAGGTTCTGTATAATTACTGGGCTCAGACGAAAAAGGAATCTTGTATCCTTGTAACCACGCTAGAACAATCGGATCGTCGGTGACCTCCAACCGTTTATGAATGAAATGGCGTAAACGACCAGCATAGCGTACCTCGTCTCCAGGGGCCTCCGTGGGTTGTGGCGCTGCCTGGCGGTGCGGCGACGACCGGTCCACTGCAGTTTCCCGATGTTGAAGGCCACTCCTCGTGATCTTGGCGCGCGGCTGGTTCTGGGCTGTCCGGAACCCTGTTGGTTTCTTTGCCCGTTGGTTTCCTTTGTAGCGGCCTCCAGTTTGACTAGCTTTGACTATTGTTTTTAAAGAAATTATTTTGATTAAAATTCGGGTTACAATTAAGACTAGCACCAGTTTGATTCGGCTTTAGATCATTTCCTATGGTTTTCGAAGCATCACTCAACAAAGCAAGAATTTCTTCGTCTAAATTCAATTCCTTATTTTGCAAGTAAAACATGACGGAGCCGCTTCTAGTACTACATCCGGATTTTATTGGAACCCGTAATGTACTTACCTCATACACCTAAAATTAGGTGTAGGTACTTCAAAATTAATGAAAGTAGGCGTAGTCCCCGCTGGACTACGCGCACTCAAGCGTAACGGACACAACCCCGCTGGTTGTTCGCATTACTATTATTATGTACCACAGTACAAGAAGTACGGGCTTATGAATAGAAGGTATATAATATGAAGGAAGACGTGGTTCCCGCTGGACCACGCGCAACCAATTATATGTAACATTCAGCACCCAGCTAGTGCTATAATGAAAGTAATAGCAGATCGTAGCGCAGGCAGTAGGTGGTAAAATTAGGTGGCTGATCGACGCGGCACCCGCTGGGTCGCGCGCGCAACCACCCGTGACAGAGACGACCCCGCTGGTCGAACCGTATCACATCTGCACCTAACTTGTTTCGACGTGACGAAGATAACCCCGCTGGTTTCTCGCATCACTAAATCGATGAGAGCGATTACGAAACAAGAATAGCGAAAAATGTAGGTAGGTATTTGGAAAATAACTTACGATCTGCGTCTTCGTACTCTGACGGAGATGAAGATATTTATAATTACACTCTTTCCATGGAACTTAGATTCTAACTGTTAAGCTCTTCTTTTGCTCATTTTTCTTCCTTTTGAATAAGATGATACGTGCGAAGCCTTCGCACACAGAACACAGAATAAAGCGCCGTTGAGAGTGAGATGTATAGATAAAAAGATTTTAGAGTTGCCACAATGCCTTTTCTGTTTTAGTCAAGAAATCTAAAAATCTGTGTGTGAGCCAAAGCCTGGGAATCAGCTAGAAATCGCGTCGAATTAAGCTGCGAAATATAATAGACTTATTTATTGTAAGAATTATTTTCATTTTGGATCGTACAATAATAGAAACGCACTTGAATATTACGTTATTGCAATACTTATATCGAACAAAAATGGCGGCATACGACGTGAATTCGAATAACAGTTATTTTTTTAAACACGACCAGTGGTAGTGATAGGCTCGTGTCTGCAAGGGTATTTTTTTTGAACAATGAGTTGCAATATGAAATTGTGTACAACATTATAAAGCTCGTTTGGATGATATTATGGATACTATGACACAGGATGTTCTAATGTTGGCCATCAGCTGGATGTTACAAAAACTTTTACAGAGGATTTATAGCATGGGTATTATAATTTATTATTATATTATAATTCTGTTTTTGTACATGTCCCGAGCTAGCGCGGTAGTCTAGGATTGAATCACATGCGCTGGACCGCATTCCGAGGGTCAGAGTGCGTTGTTTGGTTGCTTTAACTTACTCGAAGGTTCCGAACGACCGGTTGTTTTATAACCTCAAATATCGTTTTTGGCGGGGAATTTTGCAAAAATTATTAACTTTTTATGATGTTTGAAAAGCAATAAATACCGTTACCTGCAAAATATAAAAGAGTGCCTATAATTCTCTCATCAAGAAATGTCAAGGTCGTGTCAGTTAAAGATTCAACATTTTAATGGCCTCTTTTGATAGTTAAAAAGTTGGGCTCTACCCGAAGGTTGCATGTGGATGACGTTAGAGTGAAAAGTTGCACTCCGAGTGTGCTCTAACCGAAGTTCGGAACGCGCTCCAGCGAGTGATCTTAATTTAATATATAGGATATACTGAGCAGCAGTCAGGGATTTATTGGCATTTTATTACGACATCTTGATATTTTCTGACGACAGCACAATTCTGTTATCTGATGAATAAGGTGGCCAACTTTTTGAAAATTGTATGCGGGACTTTTTGTAGGTAGATATGGTTTGGGGCATTTGTTTGGGGCGAATGCGATGTGTGAACTTTTGTCAGTATACCTACCTACCAAAATTACATAAAAACCTAAAATTTTACGTCAAAGTCAAAATCATTTATTCAATTTAGGCGTCTACGACGCTCTTATGAAGGTCAATTACAATTTTTTATATTGAAATATTCTACACTGTACAGTCACATTCAGCAAACAAAATTTGTTTATAGCAACTGCGCGAAGAACGAGCAAGAATGTCGGGCCACTATTTTAATCTTCTTTTAACAAGTTATGTATACTATATTATAAAACGATTACAATATTTATTTAAATTGTGTCGTCGTGTTCGTTCCTGTTAAGCAAAGGTTCTGGAAAATTATGGACAAGCAGTTCTTTAATGATATTCCGGTGTTTTAGATTTTTTCAAATACCTCCTTCTGCTGTACTTCTTCTCCTTGCAGCCCCTTGCAGTTGAAGCGCTCGTAGCGAAGTTTGCTTAGCCATTCTGAACAGATCAGCAAAGTTAAGCAACGTCCACCACGGTCAGGAGTTGGATGGGTGACCGCTGGTGGCATTACTACTGAGCGCTTCCGTGCTTCGGAGGGCACGTTAAGCCGTCGGTCCCGGTTGTTGTCTTAGGATGGCAGTCGTTACAGCATGGTGGTGGGGCACTTTGCGAATGCCCGCCTGGCTAGCTACCACCCTCAAGTTGAAAATCTGTCGCCAAGCACCTAACGGTGTGTTCCGGCAGCTGTCCTTGAGAGCCAGTAATTCTAGGTTAGCCTGTACAACATCTTCGACCACATCATCACTTACCATCAGGTGAGATAGTGGTCAATGGCTAACCTATAGGCATAAAAAAAAGCCCCTTAAGACATCATTGTTTACGTAGTTGGACACATAACTTACGCGTGGGTGCGCTGAGCTGCGCTTTTATTTGTGCGCGCGTGTGGATGGTGTGTTATGTTGTTATATTCAATGTGTGTGGTTGAAATATAGGCATGCGGGACATGCGGGACGCATTCAACGTTTTACGGGACTATAATACTAATTATTTCAAAGCGGGACTATAGCTCGCATTACGGGACGGTCCCGCAGAATGCGGGACGGTTGGCCGCCTTAGATGAATAGCATCCCCATCCCTAGAACCACTCTGGTGCATATCCAATTATGCTATGGAATCGGGTGCTGGACTGTCGAATTTTGACAGTCGTTTGAATGGATGTCTTTTTGACGTTGGTGATATCTACCTTAATCGTATATCAACCTACCAGCCTAAATAAATAGTTTTCCTATTTACTTAGGCTGGTAGGTTGATATACGATCAACACTTACCTAACACTAAATCGATAAAGCCATTTTTTAAATTTAATAGTATTATTTTAAAGAGCATTGACGTATGCTACACGAAAACATAGAAATTATTTCGATAAATTTAACAGTCCAGCGCCCAATCTATATTTAATTGGAAATGCACTTCTGTGTTTAGTTGAAAATCTGTCGCCAAGCAGCTAACGGTGTGTTCCGGCAGAAGTCCTTGAGAGCCAGTGAAATTACAGGCACATGAGACTTAACAACTATGTCTCAAAGTGATGGGCGCAGTGCAATTCGTGACTTGTGACGAAATGCGTCTGTTATAGGTAGAGGTTAGTCCGTTTAACATCAGGTGGGCCTCGAGCTTGTTTCGTCACAATAACTTAAAAATGATAATAATATCATCCTTACCAGCTAACACCGTCATTAATTGTGAAACTCCTATCTGTATAATTTATCACAAGCTTTCTGCCTTCCTGAGTGGAATGTTGAAATATCGCATTCCCTCAGAAACTGCCCTATTAATCAGAATTAAAACTACGTACTTTGTCATTGTACAGTCACAGGTACAGTCTTTTATTTAAAACTAAAATTTACTCTGTCCTTAACTACGTGAAAAAAGGTTTTTTTTTTAATGTGATTGTGAATTGCGGAACTAGCACGAGGCCCACCTGATGTTTAGCGGATTATAACAGATGCATTTTGTCATGTGACGAATTGCACTGCGCCCGCCACATTGAGACATACTGTTGTTAAGTCTCATGTGCCTGTAATTTTCTGGCTCTCAAGGACTGCTGCCGGAACACACTTTTAAGTGCTTGGCGACAGATTTTCTACTTGAGGGTGGTAGCTAGCCAGGCGTGCATTCGCACAATGCCCTTCCACTTTGCTGTGAAGCTCAAGCCGGGCGGTGGGGATCGAACCAGGCACCTGCGGCACAGCACTCCATAGCTATAACCGCTCGGCCATCATTGCTTCAAAATTGGCCAACAAATTTTAGCATCAACTTTTGATGTACGACATTACATAAGTGGACAAAAATCCTGTAACATGTTTATATGGATATAAAAAACTTTGTATTTTAATTTGACTTTTTGTCATAGTTTTAAAACTATGACTTTTTGTCATAGTTTTTTTTTCAATAATCCACTTTACTTCTACTTTCGTTATATGCCGTTAAACAAAAGCCTCCCCCGTCAAGGGGTATTTGCAGTAATCCCCATGCTTGCCAAGCGCCTTGGGATTGCAGTTAACAAGTTCCTGCGGCCGCCTATGAAACTCGTTGAGATTTTGTAAGCATCAAGGCTATGTATGCAAAATTTCAATGAGCTTGAAAACTTGGTATATAAAATACGGCGAAACTACGTGTGTGTGGAAAGAGCTATAAGAGAAGAGACGAAGAGACCTTAAGTACTGCTCATTTGCTATGAGCAGTACTTAAGGTCTAATGTAGATAGATAAGGCATTTATTTGTCTCTCCAATACATACGTACATTCAAATAAAGCTTACAGACGGTATTCAGTTACGGTGAAGCGCTCGTAGCGAAGTTTGCTTAGCCATTCGGAACCGATCAGTAAAGCTAAGCAACGTCCGCCGCGGTCATGAGTTGGATGGGAGACAGCTGGTGACATTACTACTAAACGCTTCCGTGCTTCGGAGGGCACGTTAATCCGTCGGCCCCGGTTGTTGTCTTAGGATGGCAGTTGTTATAGCATGGTGGTAGGGTATTTTGCGAATGCCCGCCTGGCTAGCTACCACCCTCAAGTTGAAACTCTGTCGCCGAGCAGTTCCAGAAGCTGTCCTTGAGAGCCAGTAATTCAAGGTTAGCATGAACAACATCTTCGACCACATCATCACTTACCATCAGGTGAGATAGTGGTCAAAGGCTTACCTATCAGACATAAAAAAATCAGTACATATTAATATTATAAATGCGAAAGTAACTCTGTCTGTCGGTCTGTTACGCTTTCACGCCAAAACTACTGGACCGATTTGAATGAAATTTGGTATGGAAATAGTTTGAGACCCGGGAAAAAACATAGGATAGTTTTTATCCAACTGCGCAAATAGAGGTTAATGATTTTGCGCGATAACCGACATACGCGCGTTCGTAGCCGCGCCCGGAAAGCTAGTACAAACTAAATATTGTAACCTACAAGCTTTGAATACATTCTTTACAAAGTCTTGTATGTAAATGTGGCTAAACTCTTGGTTGAAGAACTACCTATAGTAGGTTGGATACAAGATTATTAGTATAAGAATACCTGAAAATACGACATAATCAAATAGCAAGGTTCAACCCAAGTATTCTGTGTTACCTTATTTGCTACCCCAATCGCACAGATAATGACAAAGAAGAGTTATTGACAGTGGATCGACAAAGAACGCCATTATCGACTCATTACGGACATAACGGGGAGGCTCTACTTCGAGACTTGCGACATTCGAAGGCCGACAAATACCTCCACCGTCTACACCCACTGAGGGAAAAGTTTGTTATATTGTATACACACGTGTGTACCTACTTAATATCGCTTTTTCTTTCTTAACTTTTGGTCATAATAACAAATAAAACGAGCTATATATAACAATAAAAGCATTTAGACAACCTACAAGTCATTGCAGACTCACAGGCAGTCCAAACGCTCCAGCCCATTACCAGTTGGCAGCGTGCCCAGCATGCTACTAATTACAAAATTCTTCGGCGACAGGTATTCAAAATACGAGTTACAAATTTACATTTCAAGGGAGTAATTGAAATACAAATATCAAATACGTTTGTATATCAATAACGTATTTTAATGACAAGTAATTCAAATACTGTCCAACGCTGGTGAAACATCAATTCGTCATCATTATTTTTTCAACGCAGCTTCTTTAATTTAGTAACATACGTCGTCTTTTATCTTCTTCATAAAGTGCCTCTTTAACTGTGAAGTTTGGTAGCCAACTCGGCATTATTTCACTTTGTCCTGCGGGGCGAAAAGTTCTACGCCACTCAAACCCAGTTTGGTATTTTTCGCAGCCCTGGCTTTTGTTTAAACAAGCTTTTCTTTTTCCAGTTTCTAGTCATTATAAGTTTTTCTTTACTTGCAAATTTGAATATTATGTCCAAAATATTAGAGTGCGTAGTATTCAAAAAGACCCGTTTAGATTTTTAATTTTATCTAGAGCATATGACCACTATCTCACCTGATGGTAAGTGATAATGTGATCGAATATATTGGTTCAGGCTAACCTAGAATTATTGGCTCTCAAGTACTGCTGCTGGAACACATCGTTGGGTCCTTGGCGACAGATTATCTATTTAAAGGTGGTACCTAGCTAGTACCATGCAGGCATACGCAAAATGTCATATTATACTTTGATCACAAAGGAATTTCATAACCCATTCCCCACAGTACCTGTGGAAAGGGTCACGTGGCCAACAATCACGCGGCAGGACATTATTCGATCGTTACATGGGCAGTTATTATATGTACACATGCTTTCGGAGGATGTTTTAAATCGTTACTGAGTTACTATCTCTCAACCTTTTTATAAACACGGTACACGCCAGTATACCATATGTTTTTTCCAACAAAACAGAGACTCAATTGTAAAAAGTAACCATAGCCAATTCTATGGTTGTATGGCCAGCCTACCTGGCGGCAACTCTCCTTGGGAATGCTCTCATAGGTATATCCGCTACAATTTGCTTCTATCTCACAGCTTCTAGGTCCTGCCTGACACAAGTCCTCTTGGGAACGCTCTTGTTACATTGGTAGAACTATCAATTGGTACCTACTAACCTAACGCGCTGGCTTTTCTGGAGCCCTATTGTGTACTCAATTTGCAGCACCGTAATTCTCCACTCGGTCTGTATTAGGTGCATATTACATAATTATTTAGCTTTTGTCACCTTTTACGTCGTCCAACAGGAAACTATGAAACAGTCCTTATATTATTAGAAATAAGTGACGCAAATAATAACTTTTGACAGTTGTATTTACATATCTAATGGGTCATATAGCACCCGCAAGTACTTAATAGTGTTAATGTCACACGGAAAACACTAATAGAATTGTGAATTAAATTTTACGAGCGCCATATTGGACGCGGATCGCTTTGACGCTCCCAAAATGGAGGGAGGGACGTTACACTCACAATAAGGTATTGTGTGTCTAAAATTAGCTTGGCTATAACATGTGGGTAATGCTGAGCCTGTTGTCGGCTGGATAGTACCTGTGACATTGGCCATGGAAGTGGACACACACGTCAAAATATAATAACTCTCAATAAACAGTTTCGTAGTATTAATTCCAGATGAATTTTCATTGACGTGTGTTATACCACTGTGGCGGTGTTTTAAGGAACTTTTATTTCAAAACAGACTTTTTGTGGCGTTTATAAGGTGTTGATATAGACTTTAGTGGTGTTTCTGAAAGTGTTGAAAGAAACTTTTGTAGCGTTTCGGAAAGTGTTGAGATCGACTTTTTGTGGTGTTTCGGAAAGTGTTGAGATAGACTTTTTGTGGGGTTTCGGAAAGTGTTGAGATAGACTTTTTGTGGGGTTTCGGAAAGTGTTGAGATAGACTTTTTGTGGGGTTTCGGAAAGTGAGCCTCGGCACGTGTGATTTTATGTAAGTGCTACACATTCTGCAACAAGGTATACCTATTACAAATTAGGTTTTGTTTAGACCGACGGCGTGTGACCCCGTGTCAATATCGATATAATAAGAGTTCGTGGTCGCTATTCGTAAGCATATTAAGCAAGCTATTCTTTTTATATAGCGTTTAGCGAACGCACAGCGCTTAGCGGGCAAATAAAGTTTTTTTTTTTTTGCTTAACTAAACTATTGTACTTGGTCATGTAAGTAAAATGTAAAATTCAGAGACTCTTTTTACTATGCCTGTCAATGTCAAAACTTATTGAACTCATACATTAGTTAATTTGTAATATTGATGGTTGTATAGGGGTAGCTTATGCATTGGTTTCATTTACAAAGTTAATAAGAGTTATCACATAAAAAACATACAGACGAATGCAGACAAAACTTTTTGTGAACTCGGTTAGTAAGGAATCTACGAGATCCATGATTGTAGGACAAAGCGTGAGAATATGCAAAGCATTAAGGTATACTTTTGTACTGACTTAATTAAATCACCGTTCATTAGGGGTTAAGAGCAGTAATCCTTTTAATTGACATTAAAATACCACTGAATACGCAACTTATATACTTACCTATGCAACCGAAAATTTAACGTATTTTGATCTATCTGTTCAGTTTTGTTGAAGTGAGCAGGAAGAAATATTTATAGCTACCTCCTGACAAAGAAACAAATGGCCCTAAAATGTAATAACTTTATACTGTTCAATACCTTTTCAAAATAATGCCATCAACATTATCAATGATACTCAAGTATTCTCTTATCCTGATCTTCTAAAATTACCAATACTAGCTATAGGCTAGATAAAACTGTTTATTTAGTATTTCCCCCCACAGACGTGAGTTTCCACGTCACACACATCATTCCGCCTCAGACTTGGAATCTGAGGCGGAATGATGTGTGTGACAGAAATGCCTAAGCAGTGTTTTTTTATTTATGACTAAAAGTATCTAGACAAAATGTATTCTGGAAAACAACCACTGCAGAAATTATCAAGAATTACACATACAATAAAAAAAAAACTAGACTCGTACGTTTTGTTCATTTGCCATTGATGAAGTAGTAAGATGGACAAAATAATTCGTATTTGTAATCGCAGTCACTCCTGCAAGTTCATGAACACATAACAGTTAAAAATCCACCAATAATAAATTTCGAAATAATTAAATTTACAGAAAAATACAGATGAACGATGAAACATTTCCGAACGCACCGAAACTTAACAAGATCTATGAGATAGGCTTATATAAAAAGAACTATTTAAGTGCAAAATATACATTTCTATACAACTCTGCAACAACCTGTGAACGTAAGAGAAATGTTTATTTAAGCCATAGCTTATAGACTTTGTAGATGTTTCCAGAAAATGTTGTATCAATATACCTCTACAACACACATCACATGAACATACACAGGTGGCTGCTGCCCTCCTTCTGGAATTTTCACTTCGTCACCTCCTACGGCTGCCACAGGAAGATTTTCCTGTTTAGTTGTTGAGATAAACCCGTTTTAAGGCTACAGTTCTTTCTATATTATGCTTATAGTCCAAATAGCATTCTCAACCTGATCATCAGTTAGTTCAGGTGAGATACTTAAACAACAAGTTTGACGATGTTTAAGTTCTGCAAAAAAATGTTCCATATTCAACCTTATTCGGACGGAATAATTAGGTAAATTAACCAACAGTTTGTTGTTAACGACACATGGTGCAACCTAGTCTCAGTGTTCAAAGTCTTATTAGCTAGAAAAAGCTTAGCGACAGTTTCTCTACTAGAGTTGGTCTAGCTAAGCAATCGAGCGAAAATGTTTTATGTATTCAAAATAAAATAATAATGTGTTATCATTATCTCCTTTTTATCAGGCTTCAGTCAGTTATCGTATAATAAGTAATTTCATGCTTTTCAGTGTATGTCATATGAGGTTGGTTCCTCTTTTTATTTTTTCGCGTTTTTCATTAATATGAATCTTTAATTATCTTCTAGGAATAATGATTGATGAGCATTGTGATTGGAAAACTCACGTAAACTACGTATGTGACAAACTAGATAGGTTCATCTATGCAATAAAAAAGTTACGGTTAACCGTATCAACAGAAGCTGCTCTCAGTGCATACCACGGATATGTATCTTCGGTGCTCTCATACGGCCTCTTACTTTGGGGCAATTCCGTTGAAATAGAAAAAGTATTTATAATTCAAAAAAATGTGTGAGAGCGATCTGTGGAGCCTGCAGTATAGATAGTTGCAAACCAATTTTCAAACATTTTCGTATCTTACCATTGGTTTGCATGTATATTAGAGATATTTGTGTTTTTGTAAAGCAACATCCAATAGTTATTTGTTATACAAGAGTGCAAAGTTGCTTTTTAACCGCGTGTTCAATTTCGATGACCGAGCAAGCGAAGGATTCTAAAATTTAATCACGAGCGCAGCGAGTGATTCAAAATTAGAATCCTGAGCGTTAGCGAGGGAATCAAAAGAGCACGAGGTGAAAAATCTTTGCACTCGAGTGCAACACGTAACTTTTCATTCCACCTCAGCGAGGAAATGAAGAACCGCGTACAAAGCAAATTGAAAAAAGAACACCAAGAAGGTTCCGAGTCTGAGTTTTTAACAAATAAAAATAAAGTTGTATGATATATTCGGCACCATAGAGGTAGCAGTAAATAGGTTTAATGTTTTTTTCTTCATTCACAAACTTAGTGCACACGATGTTCTAAATTCAATTTACTTTATCCTCTAGAGAATAAAAACGGCTTTTCCACTCATATATTGAAGATTAAAAATACTCTTTCCGAGATGGTGGGATGAAAAATATTTTACATTGAATTATACTATATCAAGTATTAAGTGAGATAAATTTAATATATCAAGTGAGAGATAAATTTAAACTCTACCAACCGAAATGCCAGTTAGTTATGTGTAAAGGGAATGTGTTTATAAATGCAATTAAAGTTTACAATAAATTGCCTAATTCATTTAAAGACATGACATTAAATATTTTCAAAAAAAGATTACATTATGGTTACTTGACAACTGTTTTTACACCTTAAATGATTTTATGACGTTCAAAGTTTCTTAGGTAATATAATATACTATAATATAATATTGTTAATAGAATTGCATTTTAGTTTTAGTTTGATTATATATTAAAATTTTGACATATTATATTTGATAGTTATTAGCATAGGCAATATTAATATTTCATTATCAATTGTATCTACTTTCAAACTAAATGTATGTATTGACTTATATTATTTAAATACACATTTGCACACCATTGTCATGGTAGAATGTTAAGGATATTTTTTTGTAAAGCATTACATCTGCTGCTGTACAACATTCTTGTGAATAAATGATTTGATTTGATTAAAATTAGTCTAGTGAAAAGTAATGAGTACATAAAAAGACAAAATAATATCTTAGGAGAAATACGTTTTTTTTTTTTATATTTTTATAATTTTATTCTAAAATATTATTGTATTTTTTCAATATCATACTGAGTTCATAATATTGTACTTGACCATTTTAAGTTTTTTTTTATTATTAGATCATATAACATTCTAATAATATAATGTCATAAACAATTTAATTTAAATTATTAATCTTAATAAATATATTGTCAAATTAAATTAATAGTCAATAAAAGAAAACAAAAACATAATTCTTAAAACTAACCAAATAACCCTCCCCTGATCGCACCGCACAAGCAAAGGTACCCATAACGCTGGCGCCATTGCCACGTTGTATGGCAATGGACAATCTTTGCACCAGATTTGACCAGATACGATCCGGAGCGGGAGTAACCCGTCTTCTCCCTCGTACTACGAAATTCAGATAAGTATTACAGTTGATTATTGGTTGGTTGGTAAGCAATAGTGTTGCCCAAATTGTGTCCAAGCCCTAAGCAATAAAATTAAATATTAATTTAATTTAATTGTGCCGAAAGCATTATTTATACAATTTGAGGAAGCCCACTGTCAAATAATTAGACATAGTTACACATCTATATGTGTAACTATGAATTTTCATGATTCTACTAAATTTAATAAAATTTCGATTTATCCATGATGAAAAATAACAATACTTATATTCCCAAAAAAAGACGATGGGAAAAGGCCTTAAATTTATATAATATCTAAAATATTTGTTTTATTTCAATGGAATACTTATTTTTTTAAATAAAATATTAAAATTTGATGAGCTTAAGGAATTTTATCGTTTTTTATAATCTCAGATTCAAAATCTATAAAGAAAATAGTGTGGAGAGTGATCTGTTATTGAAATTGATTTACAACTCGAAAGAAAGTAGTTGAGTAAAAGTTAATAGCTTTACAATTTACTCTGGAGTGGTTGTTCATAACAAACGACTTAGTTTGACCTAATTTCTTCTATAGATACGATTCATTACAATCTAGAATATAGTAAATGCCATAAAAACGGAAAAGACAGATAAAATTAATAGATCACTGCTTTGCTTTTTTGAAGAAAATCATCTATTTTTAACCGACTTCCAAAAAAGGAGGAGGTTCTCAATTCGTCTGTATTTTTTTTTATGTTCGTTACTTCAGAACTCTGAATTGGTTGAACCGATTTTGATAATTCTTTTTTTGTTTGAAAGGTGATGCTTGTGGTTTGGTCCCATTTTAAATTTCATCAAAATCGGTCAAGCCGTTTTTGAGTTACACAAAATACCTGAAAAATATTTCCCTATCTTGATAATATAGTTGTTAAAAATGAATGATAATCAATCCCGTGAGTAGCAAGGCTCACTAAAAAGTGAAAAAAAAATTTTTGCAAGAAATAGAACCGACTTCAACACCCAAAAGTTTGAAATAACTTGTCGAAGCCGACGTGGACAAGTTATTTAGCAACAAGGTATTTCCCATGCGCACAGTTTTGTGATAATAGGTAGGTACTTTTGAACTATCATGGTACCGACTTCAACAAGTTATTTCACACTTTAGGGTGTTGAAGTCGGTTCCTTTTTTTTTTCAAAAAAAAATTTAATATTCTAGGTAGTGTTTATTCTAAAGTGAATTCGAAAGTGAAAGAAGTCACTTTTTCCTAGGTGCAACAATCGATCAACCTGTGTCTGCTAGATGGCAATAGACTCGCCCCCCTTTACATAGGACCTATTTATACTTTGCGAAACGTGGTCTGGCCTCTACTTTTGAAGATTTGAGGCGTAATCATTTGTTTTTAACGTCAAAAAAAACGAGGGAGGTTTTTTTTTGTGGTACATGACCACTTGAACAGCCGATATTGATGTGCTTTTTTTGTTGAGTTGCGAATCCTCAAAGTTGGCTCGTTACTTTTCATTAAATTCAAACAGTTTGCAGTATGAACAGTTTTGCAGTCTAAAATAGTTACCAATCTATTTATTAAGCAATGTTGTAAAGTTATTTAGCGCGAGTACTTTTAGTAAACCTATGGACGCGAAGGATTCTAGGATTGAACCACGAGGAAAGCGAATAGTTCAAAATATAGAATCCTGAGTGTACCGAAGGTTTCAAAGGTACGAGATGCAAAATAACTCTGCTGCCGAGCGCAACACATAGTCTTTCACCTCACTACAGCGAGCGAAAAAATAGTGTTCATTTGTATTACGAAACTATTAAACAAGTGTACATTAATTAAAAATTAAAAACCCGACTGCGAATTATTTATTTTCATTAAGCCGTTTATCGTTCCATTCAAATTAAAACTGTAAGTTTTTTTTATTTATTATATATTTATATATATTGAATCGTTTCTTAAAGTCCTTCATTTTAATACCCTACTTGTTGGCTTTGGGAGAAAAAAAAATTTTTTTTCTTACGATATGGCGTCTAAAATACGTCAATTTCTTTTTATTTACTTTTTTATGTACCCAGTGTCCCCCGGGCTATTAAGACGAATCTAATGTTATATCACACATCAAAATCGGTTGAACCGTGAAGAAGTTATGGTGGAATGAAGAAACTCACAAACATACATACATACAATAACCCTGAAACATAACTCTCCTTTTTTGGACAGTCGTGTAAAAAGGTCCGATGCTTAAAACTTTATCCAAGCTAGCGGATAAAATGCACTATTCCGCGCAGATTTTGAAGAATAAACCACACCCTTCCGAGCTTTTGAGGCAAAAAAGTATTTGCTAGTATGACTTCAAGGAACTGAAAAGAGCAAAACTATATCTATCTTAGTGACAAGCGATCCTGAACCCGGTATTTTTAATTAGTGTTAGAGTCATCAGTAATTAATCATTCTTTTATTAAAATTAAAATCCGTCAATTCAAACAATTGTCCGAATTTATCCTGTTCTAGTCATCAGTACTGAAATTAGATTCATGGAAAACGGCGCCGTAAAACTGACACTGAAAATATGTATCATTAAGAATGCAGATCATATAATTAACAGATTCAAGCGTTACTTTGCAGAAGTTCATCATTATTACTAAAAACTTTTATTTTTATATTTTAAGATAACATTAAATTAATACATGACACAAATATTTCAAAGATATAAAAATACGTCTTAAAAGCCTCATAGACGTAGAAAGTTAGGCGGATTTGTCACTAGATAATGTATTTCATACTATTGAATTGTTTTTCTAAAATACTTAATGTAATTTTTCTAATTATTTAATTTATATTATTTATACTTACTTATGGACACCTATTCATTCCGTGCTATCCCATTGGCATCCACGTGGATAATATATTCCATTGTGAATGAAATTTATTATTCTAGTTATTTTGGATGCCAAAGGATTACAGCCTGTTCCGTTTATTTTTAATAATGTATTCTGTATATTTTTTAATATGTTATAGTGTCTTCATTTGTCTAGCTGGTGAGATAAAAATATTATTCTATCAACATAGTATGTCGCATAAGGTTATGTAGGTATATATTACAAGCTACGAAATACCTTCCAAAGACCTTCAGTTTCATTCATCAGTCAACGAGTAAAAAGTAGAATAAACAAACCCAAAAACTGTACAAGAGTAGCCATCGCGTCATCTCGCCCAATTATCTCCAAAACCATTTCAAAAGTGTCCAGAAGCCAACACAATCCTGATTGATGTCACGTAATTGCAAATCCTAACGAGCAAGCCATTTCAAGCCTAATTTGTTTGAATGAAGAAGATGTACGTCAGTGTCACCAAACAGGGAAAGATACTGATCATTAGATCGGCAAACGTGTGATGCATGCACATTATTTTATTTTTATTTTTTACAATTGCGTACGTGGTTTAAGTCAGCTTCTATCAAAGTGAGTCTTTTGCAGTGCTTTTGGGGTTTCAATTAAGCCTCTGATAATGCTTCGCTGATGAGATACGCGGAAATTGTTCCGATGTTATAATATGTCGGTGTCAAGCTTTGGAAATTGAATGGGAATTATCACTATTCATAAATTTTTGTTATTATTTAAATGAATATCCGTAAAGTTACTCCTAAATCATCACACATCAAAACATAACACTCCTTTTTCAAAAAAAGGAGAGTTATGTTTTCAGGGTTCATGTATGTATGTTTGTGAGTTTTTTTATTCCGCCATAACTTCTAAACGCATTACCTGATTTTAATGTATGATATATTAATAGATTCGTCTTGATTGCGCGGGTGACACTAGGTACATGAAGAAAGTAAAAACAAACTGGCGGATTTTAGACGCCATATTGTGAGAAACATGTTTTTTTCTCCCAAACCTATCAGATGGGGTATCAAAACGAAGGGCTTTTAGAAACAATTCTATAAATATATATAACTTGCAGTTTTAATATTAATGGAACGATAAAACGCTTAACGAAAATAAATAATAGTCGGGTTTTTGAATTTTTAATTATTTATACTGGTTTCAATGGGTCATCCTTATCTTTTAACATGGGAACAGGTTAGCTTATCAAAAACTAGCGGCCCACCCAGCTACGGGTTATAATAATTATGTTACGAGCTGGGGGTTCGGGATAAATAATGCAATACGTTTACGGCACACTGACACCTTTATTTCACAGTTCTACATTCACTTCCAACAACACTATAACACTGAACTGTTCGCACTTCCCAGAAAACTGTTCACAAACTTCACTGTACTTCACTATTCGCGCTTGGAGCACTTGGTCTTGAACTCAAAGTAAGACTGACTGGTCGGCTGTTTGTTGTTTGTTTAGGGAGGACATAGATGCTGGCTACCGCCTGTGCGGTCGTCCAGCTCCACCGGGTTTTGGGCGAGGGCCTGGCCCTACAATAGCCCGGAACTGGTCGGCCCGGACCCGACCCTATTTATACTCAAAAGTTAAATTTTCCAGAATGTTCACTAATAGTCTAGATAGAAAAACAATAAGGGCCATAAATCATCCTTTTAACGTAAACAACTTTGAATGGAATTCCACGAAAGTTAACTACTACTTATTCTGTTGTTGTTTACTAGTTGCCTGAGAACAAAGGCGACCCTTTTTTTTATAACCTTTTGTGTGAAGAGTAGGTACATTCTTGATTTCTTTTACTTGTTTACTGACGTTAGATTATTCTAGATTGTTCGAGTCCTTGCGCCGTAACAATTATAATATAAAACAATTCTAAAATTATAAATTTAATTACATTACATAAGTTAGTGTGACATAGTTATGTCACTATTACAGTTGTAATAGTTAGTTATGACATAACAGATTTTTTTGTAGATATTGATGTCTTCTTTAATATTATAGTATATCACTTTGCTCTATTGAAAATTTTTTGTATGCTTTATAGGTTAGCCTTTGACCACTATCTCACCTGATGGTAAGTGATGATGTGGTCAAGGATGTTGTTCAGGCTAGCCTAGAATTACTGGCTCTCAAGGACAGCTGCCGGAACACACCGTTAGGTGCTTGGCGACAGATTTTTTACTTGAAGGTGGTAGCTAGCCAGGCGGGCATTATCAAAATGCCCTACCACCATGCTGTAACGACTGCCATCGTAAGACAGCAACCGGGACCGACGGCTTAAGGTGCCCTCCGAAGTACGTAAGCGCTCAGTTGTAATGTCACTAGCGGTCACCCATCCAACTCCTGACCGCGGCGGATGTTGCTAAACTTTGCTGATCAATTAAGAACAGCTACGCAAACTTAGCTACGAGCGTTTCAAGCTTCTGATGATGCTTCGTGGATATGACACGTGAAGATAGATACGAGTAAATTTTTTCCAATGTCACGTAGGTGTCTAAAAGTAACTATGTCTCAAAAGTAACGGGCGCAGTGCAATTCGTGACTTGTGACGAAATGCTTCTGTTATGGGCAGAAGTTAGTCCGCTTAAAATCAGGTGGGCTTCGAGCTCGTTCCGTCCGAATAAAATAATAAATAAAAAAAATCAAAGTCCCAAAGCCGTATGTACGTACACGTACTCCATTAAAAGTTAGTCCCGTAGGGCACATTCATCTCATAGCTTTTCCTATTATTTTTCCTAATATTATATATTTGAGTAACAAAATCAATATAGTAGATACTAGTGGTCCGCCCCTGCTTCGAACGGGTGTAAATTTCAAAGAATATAAATTGGACATATACCCGCCAGCCAAAGTGTGAACTTTCATATAAAATCAACTTGTTATTAAAAAAAAACTCGCATGTAAATATAGTGTATTATTAGACCTATCGTTTCTGGCTTAAATACTTTTTCTTTTGGACTAATAATTAAAACTTTTATTATATAGCGTTTAGTATATAGCACTCGTTTTTAGGAGTTTGTGCCAGTTATTCGTAGAAAGTATAGTGCACAAAAGTATAGTGCACATGTATAAATAACATTAAAGTTCATTATATTCCCCATGTTTGTGGTGCAATAGAAATATTAAAAACATGTTTATTTTTTTTGAAAGAGATGCTTAAAGTTGGGTCTTTCTTTTATCTAAAATAACGAGTTTTTGAGCTAGTGTAATTTCAAAACTGTATAATTTAATGAAAATCTGATGCACCACAAACCTTTGATGTCATCTATAAAATTGTAATACATCACTTTGCTCTATTATCAAATGAAAAGAAACAATTTTCGCAACGATATAACGATGTTTTTGTTATTTTTTCGCACTATGGGTTACATCATCGAAGTTTTCGTACGGATTCCGTACTTTTTGACAGACTTCTATAGCTTAGGTTAATCAAGGATAATGTAAGATTCTAATGGTGAAAGAATTTTTCAAAACGGTCCAGAGTTTTCAGAGATTTCAGAGCCTATTCAATGCACACAAACAAACAATCAAATCTTTCCTCATTATGATATTAGTTTAGATTTATGTCTTGTGCTCAATCGAGCAAAATGACGGTCGCCATATTGTTTCATAGGAAAGGAAAACAAAATCACCTACTCAGGAAATACAAAGGAAACTTGTAGCTTATATAACAAAAACATTACCTTCTGGGCTTTTGGTTAAACCGTACTCAAGTAACGCAGGTGGCCATGAGAAGCGAAAAGGTTTTATCGATGTCGTCAACCCTTTAACTGTTCTTCTAGGTGATAGTAATCCTAATAAGGTAGACGTCTGATTGTGTATTTTGAAAACAATATAAACAGTCAGTCGTCTATGTACTTTATTAGGATTATTCATCAGGATAAAAATGTTGATGACTGATACCGTTGCAGAAGGCTTCGTATAAACAGCAAGCCTATTATGGTTGAGTTACAAAAAAATAACAAAAAATTTAACCGACTTCTGGCGCTGAAAAGTATGTAATAACTTGTTAATGTCGGCCGCGTGGTGATTCAAAACGCTCTGATAACATATTCTGATGGTTATTAACTACGTATAGGTATACGTTGCTAGAACTCACGGTGTTTAGTCGTTATCTCCGCTTTTTTTCTACCCATACTTTTGACGAGTGCAGGGGCGCGTTCCAGTAAATATTGGTCGACCAATATTTGCTCTAAGGCAACTGGAACGACCTATACAGCTCCTTTCAAAATATGGAATTGACAGTAATGTTTTTAGGTGATAAAATACAGTCTACATTTTTAATAAATGGGGCATAATACGTAATTAAGCAATGTTAACACAGTATGTCACTAATCCTTGGCTTAGCTTGTATAAAATCTATTATTTATTGTAGAATCTGTCACATTTGACAGCTGGCCAAGATTTGGCCGATTCAAAAGGTAGTAAAAATTTGGCCAGGCAGAGCAAAATTTGCTCTGACAGGTCGCCCGGAACGGGTATGATCAAATCTTGACAGGATCAAATTAAGTTCGATTAGAGTGCTGGAACGGCGTATATCTGCGTTTAGACCAAAATATGTCTTGGCCGACGGGTAGGAGGAACGCACCCCTGTGAAGATAGTGACAGTGACGTACGTGCTCCTACCCTGCCTGCGATGCCATTGCTGCCCGCCGTTCCTCAAGTTTCGCAGAGGGCGTTGCGAGCAGCCGCCCGCAGTGCGCGTCTAGCGGCTCTCGAAGCTGCCCGCATTCCTTGAGAATGAGCTTCTTTACTGCTCGAACACCGGTCGGAGATAACGACTAAACACCGTGAGTTCTAGCCGGTATTCGTAGTAAATAAGTACGTCAACTCACGTTAGTTTTATGAAAATATTTTCATGGTCCGACTTCAACAAGTTATTTCATATTTTTCAGTGTTAGAAGTCGGTTAAATTTATAGTAAAAAATTTTTTTTATCCTTTTCATTGATGATTAAAATCGATCGTTTCAGACCATCGACAAAACTTGCATCTGCCAAGTCATCTAGGTATGTCAAGCATTTTTCAGTTCGTTGAGTGTAACTTAAAAACTTCTTGACCTATTTTAATGAAATCTATATGAGAAAAAAGGAATTATCAAAATTAGACTATTCTGTAAAAAGTTATAAGTGTAAAGTTATAAAGTTATACATAAAAAAAATATATACGTGTCGAAATAAAACCTCCTCCTTTTTGGAAGTCGGTTAGAAACTGATTGAAATATTTGGAAAAATTGTGATTCTGCTATTACCTATTCACATTTGTTAGTAACGAAATAACTTAAACTAAAATCTGTCCTTAAATTAAAAAATTAAAAAATAAATCCTTAAATGTCCTTAAATTAATTACAGCTTCAGTTAGTAATAAAAGCCAATAAGTAATCGTGCAACCGCTATTTTTCTACAATTTCAATCAGATTTTGTTAGTTATTAATTACATAATTCAGCAGGTCAATTGAACTACTTAATGGTGGAGGCTGTATTCAGCAGTGGACAGCCGGCTGATAACATAACCCGCTCAAGACTACGAGAAGTCATCAACATTAGTAGTGGCTCGTTGTTTATTAACTGTATTATTGTTTTGGTTTTTACAAGCTTTATTTCAGAGGGTATGCTATCGATCTTTTGCAGAGCGGAGCGGTAATGACTCGACTACTATGCGCCAGGTCCATAATGGTACGATCCTACATCGCTGGTTTGAGTTTCACCGCATAGTGGTAAAGCATTTTGAGAATGCTCGCCTGGCTTCCATCCTCAACTAGAAAATAAATCACCAAGCACCTAACAGTGCGTGTTTTAATAATTAAAATAATTTAAACGTTATTTTTTTTTCGCAGCAGTCGTTGAGAGTCAATAAATTCGGGCACATGAGGCTTAACAACTGTATGTATCAGGGTGATGAGCGCACTTACGTCACTTGTGACGAAATGCATATCTATTAAAGGCAGAGGTTACCGCGTAACATCAGTTTTGCCTCGTGCAAGTTTCGTCACAAAATCCAAAAAAAAACCGATATCTTTATTTCACACTAGCGGCCCGCCTGAATATTTTATAGCCTATACTCATCAGGGATAAAGTAAAATTCTAATGGTGAAAGAATTTATCAAATCAATCCAGTAATTTTTAAGTTTATTCGTTGTATACAAGAGTACAAATTATTCCTCTTGTTAATATCAGTGTAGACAACAAAACACAAGGAACGAGGCATTCGTACATGCTTGATATGCTATATAAATACGCTACAAATGGTTTCGCTGACATTCATTATCTGTAAGGCTGATTTATGGACCACACTACCAGCGTCTCCATTTTCCCGATAGATATAATTTAGGAGTGTTCAGTATAGATTAAATAGGTCAACAGCGTCATTGCTTCCCACCATATAAGTCTTAGGTCGACAGGCGAACGCTCGCCACCCTCCAACCTTAAGGGAATTGTAGTCATAGCGCTTTTTATTCAAACGTAGTTTAAAATATGGCTAATATTTTAAACACCAAGTGTTCAATCTGCCCTATGGATGTTTCTGGTTTGTCGGTTTTCGTTTCATTATTTTTTTTCTCTAAATTTATAAATAAGTATCCCCATACAAAACGATTTTTCTGAAAAATATGCTAAATATATATTTCAGCGAGTTTGAACGCTTTTTGGTACTTGAAACACGTTGAAACTCTGTTTGAATGTCTGTCAAATTTATACTTTGTCCATGAATAAACAGTATAAATTCTGTCGCCAAACACCTTCGGTACATTTATCATTGAGAGCCAACTCTCTTCTAGATAAGCGTGTTCATCTTAACCAAATAATATTATTTACCTACCAATAAATAGGTGATTATTAGACCAAGTCCATTCTATGACCCATCAGCTGAAAAAAATACTGATAATATTTAACCAGATTTTATTGTGAAAAAGACCCTGAAATTTATGTCCATTTGGTTGGATATAGAACAACCGTAAGTATTAGGCCAGAAATACTAGAAACTAACTTCATCATTATCCACTCAGAATAAACAAAACAATAGTCACCGAAACTAATTCTATACCAAGATTTGACCTTCCGCACCGTAATAGCAAAACTTTTACGACAGTATCGTTTGTTTGTCAGCTAGTGTGTGGAGACAATAGTTTGGTTAACGATCATAAAGTTTTATGTGTCCTTTTCAGACGATAGTTTTTAAACACTACTTTTCTCACCCCGTTTGATGTCGGGTTAGAATGCCACCCCCCAATTTTTTCCCGTGGGTGTCGTAAGAGGCAACTAGGGGAATAATACCTGAAAGTGGGAAGCAGCGCCTTCCGAAAAACTGACAACTTCTACCGTGATCTCCAAGATGGCTGCCAAGCGTGGGGCTTATGGCATTAAGTTATTATGAAACGGCTATTTACCGGAAAGATTCCGACCAGTTTCTGACTGTTTTGAAGTCCTATGTCTGGGAGTTACGATTGCGCGAAGCGACGAGCACGCGCTTCAGCGCTTAAAATTTTGCCATAATAACTTAATATGGATAAAACTTGCGATAGTTTTCAAAGTGAAGATTATGGCATTGTTCAACAGAGGATGTTCCGGTTGATGTGATGATGATCATGATGAAGCTTTTCTCAGTAACTGCACGTGTTATTCACTTTAGAATTAGACATCTTGTAACAATAGGTTTATACATGGTTCCATTTTTGGGTAAAAAAAATCAGTTTTTTTAGTATTTATTAAGAAAGGTACATAAAAAAATATCATTATTTCATTAAAAATAGCTAATATGGTCGGGTCATGCTATTATTTGAATCTATTGATAATTTATTTATGTTATAGTATAGAAGTATGTGGTCAGTTTATTTATAAATGTACCTGATAGGAGGATGTTAACGGCGAAATCGTATTAGTTAGAATTATGAGGGAAGACACTAAGATTTTTTTACCTGTAGATGTGTTGTATGGCCTCCATATTTACTAGACGAATTCAGGGTAATCACCTGAGTCACTACCAGTCTTGCACTTCCAAGCGTCCGGTGAATACATCGCCGCTAATCGTGTTTTTTAGGAATAATCTGTGGACAATATGCCTTTCTTGTGTCTTTAGACTCTGCACCAATTATACAGGCACTGTGAGAGATAAGAAAACTGTTTCATTTCACGCGTAATTATTGTTTTTATTGATGAAATAGAAAATATCGTCATTTTGTTTTATCTTAAGAACTAATACCAATGAAATGGATGAGCGAGATATGTGTATCGTTTGGTGTGAGAGAGTGAAAGAGATCGCAGCATAATGGTGATCGGAACGTCTCGTGGCGGTTCGGTGGTATCACGAATAGCTTATTTATCTCTTTCTAACAACAGATATGACGCATAATATTTGAACGTTCTTTCCTTGTCATTACAAACTGCATATACATGTGCGTAGGTATGTATATAGGTAAATTCTAGTAAGCTATTAGAGCAGTGGTATAACTAACCTAAATATTTCAAATCACTGGGAAGACATACGTAATTATTTATCCCTTCCCTTCTTAATAGGCATCCTAAACATATTACAAAAGGCAAAATAAACATATTTACCATAGCATTGCAATCAGTCGTGACCTTGTTATTACTACGAAAAGACATCTTCGTAAGTTTCATCGTGTGATATAATAATTTCTAGTGCTCCTTAAAAAGGATCCGCCGGGATTGTATCAGGACTATCGACTGCACAGCTTCAGTGTGCATATCTTTCTTTTCACAACCTACAATTCGTTTCAATCCAATTTCCACGTGTCTCCCGGAATTGATTTATTATTCAAGTTTTTTTTTTCTTTTCAATAAAAAATCCTAACGTTAAAAACTGGCCACGTACGTGTCAGGCCTCGATTTCTATTGCAAGAGTCCGTAAAAGAAAAATATTTTTTTGTTTTTAACCGACTTCCAAAAAAGGAGGAGGTTCTCAATTCGTCTGTATTTTTTTTTTTTATGTTTGTTACCTCAGATCTCTTGACTGGGTGAACCAATTTTGAAAATTCTTTTTTTGTTTGGAAGCTGATGCTTGTCGTTTGGTCCCATTTTAAATTTCATCAAAATCGGTCAAGCCGTTTTTGAGTTACACTAAAAAGATAGAAAAATTCTTTTTAACAAAAAATGGAACCGACTTCAACACCCAAAAGTGTGAAATAACTTGTCGAAGTCGGTACCATGCGCACAATATTGTGATGATAGGTACTTTTGAACCATTATGGTACGACTTCAAAAAGTTATTTCACACTGTTGGGTGTGGAAGTCGGTTACATTTTTGTAAAAAAAAAATTTAAAGCTTCAAAACCATATCCAAAATGGCGAAATTATGAGTGTCTCGGCGATGATGGTTACATATTTCTGCCTTTTGGAGTAGCAACATTAGGTTCGTGTGGTCCAAGCGCATGGCTTCTGTATAAAGATTTATCAAAGCGACTGATAGAAAAGGCAAATGATAAAGGGCTGGCGTTTACCTCGTCCTGAGAATGATTATTGCCATTCAACGGGGCAATGTCGGCAGCCTTATGGGTACCTTACCCGTGGACAGTGACCTGAGCTCTGTTTTCGTCATATGATTGCCTCCTTGTAGGAAACGGAGTATACCATTTTTATCTTTCAAATTTTTAGTTAAAAGATAGATTTAATAACAAGATTAGTGGAACGAGCGGATTTAAATTTTTACAATTGAAGTAATTTCTCTCGAGTCAAGTTAGAAAACGAACAAAATAGTATTATATAGAAAGAATTCTCCAATTCTTTCTATCTTAGATATGGTGAACTAGTACATTGTTCACCGAGAGGAGAAAGTGACCGCTTACCGTCGAGGGTGTCGTTTGAAACCCGAGCCGTAGGCGAGGGCTTTAAAACACCCGAGATCGGGAATCGCACTTTCTCTCGAGTGTTACATAGTGCTTTATACTACACCTACCTTTTATTTTACTTTTCTACGAAAACTGAATCCTCAAACAACACACAAATTGAAAATGGCGCCAATGGCGTCTGCAATTTTCACATGTTCTTTTTTCAAATTGTTTGACACCATCCAACACACAGCTAGTGGCCAGTTTCATTTTGCGAACTTGGAGATAAAAACTCACTGTAAAAACTTTTTGGCTTTTGATATTTAGGTTACCAGCGCATAGTCTTACCCAAAATTAAAAAAGAAAAACCACGTAAGAAATGGATTTTCATACACTTTTCTCTCCCGCTCAGATGCGTTTTCTCCCCGCATATTTGTTCGATATGCAATGACGTACTTTCTACCGTAAATTTGATAAAGTATCAAGGTACTTTCCGAGCAGGTGTAGTATAAAGTATATACCCAACTTTAAATGAATACGTACCTAACCTAGATATTGACCTAACTAATTATCTATATTAACCGACCTAAGTATTTATTGAGAGATAGTTAAACGACTAATAACATAAATGTTGCTTTTATTTTATAATACTTGTAAATAATAATTGATGCAGAATATAGAAACACGAATCACGAAATCCAGGGATAAAGATATGTTCATATTGCTAATGGATGTGATAATATCCAGTTTCGACCTTGATCATTAAATCGTACCTAAAATAGAATGTTAGGGCGGTCGGTTTGATATGCAGAGCGGAGAGCGTTTAGCGTTTAGCATGTCATGTAATAAGTACATATATTTTTTAAAAAGCTCTTCATATATCGTTGCTATGGTTGATAAATGATAGCATGGATGTACTGGAAATCGTACCGCCATGTTTCAGAAAGCAAATGAGACTTGCATGCGAATACGACCATATAACATACATACCTGTACATGTAATTAACATAATTTACAATACCATGCCATGTTTACAGCTGTTCTCGAAAATCCTAACTAATCTTCTCGTAGGGCGTCATGCTCGTAGGTTTGATGACTTCCAGCCTACCGAGCAAGCTGGTTATCCAAAAGACAACACCGTAGACATCTATACGTTTGGCCAGATTATACAGATGTGGAGTATAATCTGCTATTATATCTAGCGTTTATGGAGTATGAAAAAGCCTGCGATGCAATTGAAACCTGGCCGGTACTGCATCATCTTCAGCGATGCCAAATCGACTACAAGTATATCGCTAAAAAAATCATTCGGGTACTTGCCGATATAAAAGCAACTAACATCAATATACCAAATTTTCATAAACTAACTTTTTATAAAATTTAAAATTCTATCCTTAGTATCTATAATAATAATAATAATAAATATTTATTTCAGAAGAGTTACATAACTATTATATACACTTTTTAAAAAGTACAACGGTTGACAAATTTGAACTAAGAAAACATTATGCAGCGAGTTCCAAACTAGGCATGAGCCTGTATCTTGGAACTCTGAGATACGAATATACAGAATAATTATAATGATAGTATCAGACATGGTGTAGATAGCTTTAATCAGATATTACCTAAAGTAAAACATCAGTATATTTAGTTTGTGAGAAGCGCTGTAAAGTGAACACGAGTTAGAATAATAAACTGTGAGTAATGTTAGCGTGAGTGTGTGTGTGTGTATGAAAGGGGTGTGTGTGATTTATGTATTTTTCGTATGCATGCCAGTTATGGACTCATACTAGATCCTCTGTTTCTTCATAGGATAGTCTCAACAATAATTCTTTCACTAGCTTTTTACATTGGTAAGCCTTGCAGTTTTTGATGTCGCAGAGTTTGCATACATTATTATAAATATGAGGATGTGAGAATGCTGGACCTCTCTTAGTGAGTAAGGATGTAGCTTGTGGAACAGGAAGTCGAAATACGCGTCCTGAAAGCAGGAAATCGTAATCATCATGATTGAGAAATATCTTATGTGCTTTTGTTGTGGCACTCAAGATAAACAGTTGGCGAACTCGAAGTACTTGAAATTCTTCATAAATACTATCTGTCGGGTAGCGAAAGGGTTTTTTGAGAATGACTTTGATGAGTGCTCTCTGAGCTCTTTCAATGGTAATGAAATTTGTTTTTCCAGCACTACCCCAAACTGAGATACAATATTGTAAGACAGATTGGCATAAAGCCAGGTAAACTTGTTGTAAAATATCTAATGGAGTGAAGTCTCTTAGTTTTTTCACTATATAGATAAGTTTGCGCACTCGTCCTGATAGCTCAATGATGTGGTCCTTATAAGACATATTCTCATCCATCACAACACCTAAATATTTGACTGATTTCGTGCGTTGGATAGAACTACACGTACATATTGTTTAATAATTTGAGCATGAGTGTATTTTTAGAGACATGTCTGAATGAGGACTAGAGACGGAAGTTTTCGAAAAAGCAATGTATTTAGTTTTTTGTACGTTTAATGTTAAAAGATTATAGTTCAACAGTTTTGCAATATGCGCAAGTGCTTCCTCTGCAAAATTATAGGCTTGTTCCCAGTCCTTCCCATAAAAAAGAATCGCAGTATCATCTGCATAGGCGACAATCTGTGCATTTTTCAGGGAGCACTTTACGATGTCATTTATATAAAGCGTGAAAAGGGTTGGTCCAAGAATGCTTCCCTGCGGAACGCCAAATTCTATCGGCAGATTATTACTGTGATGGGTGCCTATCTTAACAAACTGACTACGAACATTTAAGTAACTCTTGAACCAGTCGAGTGTAGTTCCTCTTATACCAAAGGATTCCATTTTCTTAAGAAGTAGACCAACCGAGACGGAGTCGAAAGCCTTTGCTAGATCGAGAAACACAGCAATGCAGCTTTCTCCAGCTTCAATGTGCGATGAAACAAGATTAACAAGAAGTACTGTAGCGTCTTCGGTTGATCTACCTCGCCGAAAGCCAAATTGTCTCTCCGACAGCAGATGATACTTTTCTAAGTATGAAACTAGTCGATTATTAACAACTTTTTCAATTAGTTTTGAAATAGTACTTAGCAAAGCAATGGGCCTGTAGTTGTCAGGAACGGTTTTGGGTCCCTTTTTGTATATTGGACACACTGCAGCGGTTTTCCAGCATTCTGGGAATACACCTGACGTTAAACTAAGGTTGACTATATGAGTGAGTGGAATAAGTAAAGACTTAAGTGACTTCCGAAGCAGTGAAACCGGAACCTTATCAGGACCAGGATCTATTTATTTACTTAACGTCTCTACACCAAACTGCTCAAATATGTAACCCATAACGAGGTTAGCATAGATTAATTATTATTTGTGTTACGTGAAAAGACATATTAAGAGCTTTATTAAAAACCTAAAATCCTTACTTGAATTGAATCTAAATGTTATTATACTTTTTATACCTTAGAAGAATTTTTCAACAATAAATTTAATGGAATATAAATAGATCGTTCGGTTCCTACCATTGCCGTACCCTTATAGGGTCATATGTATTACACACACAGACATGTTAAATAAGACCTGCATGTAGCTACATATTATTATGTTGCAATATAATAATTGAGTATTAGGGGAGAGCAATAGGGAGGAATTAACGCGTGGGCGGACGTTTTTATACTCTTGAACTGGAAAGAAAGCGGCATTGAGGCTGAGGTGTCTAAACAGTAAACATTCTAGTTTTAAATATTTCATTTTCGGTCGTTTCATGTTTTAATGCCTTGGGATTGAGCGCGAGCTTATTGTCTACCTGGCTCAGTTTTAGAGACCGGGCTGCTATTAAGAACATCCTTGTAAGAAAAATAACTTATTGACTCGGGGATTGAATTCCCCGAGTCAAACATGCAACATTGATGCCTCCCCCATTAAGGGAGTGTTTGCATCTCTCCACCCTTTCAGGTGACTTGGGGATCGCAGTGCATGATGGCAGTTCTTTAGAAGGCGCTCCTGCTCACATTCTGGTAGACTCCCACATTAAGACATGGTGTTCTATTCTAGCCCGGCATTCCGATAAATTAAATACCACATTTTTCATTCTATGCTCACTCTTATAATTATTAGCACGCAAAACGCAACGCTCAATGCGTGGTCTTGTATCCTTGGCAATGACAAATAATTGGTAATCTGAGGATTAGAGAAGCGAGGGATGAACACGCCGTTACTAGATGTTGAGCAACAGGTGCCATGTTACTTTCAAAATGAGGATACATGCTGAGGATCATGCCAAAATAAATGTGATACGAGTACGCGTAATTTGTTCGACACTGGCAAGTTATACGCGACCGTAAAGGCTGGTTATTTAGAGACTTTTTTAAATATAAATTGTTTTCTGCTTTATATTGTTTTTTCCTATTGAATCAAATGAGAATTTGGACGCCACTAGCTCCCTGGATGTGATTTTCTATGATTCAATGTAATTATTGAGAGGGTATCATTTCCTTTTCTCGAGTTAACTGGGCCTGCCATCAGTCATTAGACTTTAAGCAAGTGTGTTATTTGGAATTGGGAGGAGTACTACATTAAGGGCCTGTTTCAGAATGTTCGAGTAAGTTCCGGTTTTACTACCCGGAAGATATTTATTAAACAAAACGCTATCATTGCGTTTCACAGTCATCGATTTAGCCTATCCATCGGTTAAAGCTTAAAACACGCTGCATGTTTAGTGTCATGTTTACCATTCTGTCTTTTTATGTGTCGGTTAGCAACCCGAAACTTTATTCGGACATTCTGAAACGGATGCAAAGTCTCTCTTTCTTTGTTGGATTTCTATCGAGTTATATAGAGTAAAAAAAAGGTAGGTGTTCTAGAAATTGATTCAACATTTGTTAGATATTTATGAATTGATTCTGATTAGGTACGTACACATATTTAAGAAATTTATTAGAATTCATTAGAGCATTTCTCGATTCAAAAATTGGAGACCGTTAGAATAGCTGTCAAAAGAACATTCGCAATTTTCACTTTTGATTTCATATTTAAGATAACGTGGACTCAAAACAAACATCATCGGGACATTGATATGACAGCAAGAGCAAGCTTTACACCTCAAAAACGATTTTACATAGACTATTTGCTTCTTCACAGAAATTGCTTTAGTAAAATAAAAAGCGATTTCTACAAAACATATGGTAACACACAACATTTCTTATATACAAAATATATCCAAAGGTTTATTTTTTATATAGGCCCCAAATGTTAAAAAAGACAAGTATCACAAATTTACTTGCATATAATATTTACCATATCCTAAATAACCAAAAAATACTGACAACGTCGATGTATAATGTACCTAAGTAGATCTGAAGCTGTGATGAAAAACAACCTGATGTTAAACTAACGAAAACTTTATTCTTTTACGGGGAGTTGCTCTGTGAAATCCTAATAGAACTCAATCTATTTCAACCCGGTCAGCTCTTAAAACCAGTATTTAAATCATCAAGCATCATTGTTAATGAAAATGCTTACTAATAATAATAATTATAATAATAATATTTATTTTCTAAAAAGATAATCTTATAGCTAATGGAAGTACTCTAGGGTTGTACTAACCCGTGACATACAGATATGTGTTTTTTGTATTATTCTTGCCGTATTTTTTTTTCTTTTATTCATATTCCTACCTTCATTACCAACAGCAATTCATCCTCCGTTGAACAGAGGTTTGCCATAATTGTCAGGCGTTTTGGTGATCGCAGCTTAAGATAGCAGTTCCGTCAGGAGGCGCTCGTGAGAACCTCTAGTATTTTTCCTTTTTCGTCGCATCTTAGAACGCAAACAAAAATATATTGGCAGGGGGTAGCAATTCTACGCCACAGGGGAGTTAATACTACATAACTTGAATAAATATAGCTTTTGAAACACAAATCTTCTTTTTTTAAGTTTGCAATGACGCCTGCTAGGCGAATTACATTACAAAATTACAAATTTACGAGAGAAAAAAATAATAATTTTGTAATGTAATTCGCCTAGCAGGCGTCATTGCAAACTTAACAATATTAAAATTATAAGGTTGCGTCATCATTTACAAGTTTAAAACCAATTGCAAAATTGGTCTTGTTTGTAGTACAACGCAAGTTGAACTATAGGTGTCGCTCCATCCCAATACGACGGTTGCATGAAGAACGAGAGCAAGAATTACAGTTATGAGTCATCGTGTCATGTTAGCTCAATTGGTTAGAGCATACCCCGGCTAAAGGGGTGGATGGACGCGGGTTCGAATCCCGCACATGACTATACATTTTTCTCTCGTAAATTTGTAATTTTGTAACCAATCTTCTTTGCTCCAGATACCAAAATGTACGGGCTCCTCCTGGAAAACATGGCGGAGTACATCAGACAGACGTACGGCGAGGAGCGATGGGAGGACATAAGGAGGCAGGCTGGGGTGGAACAGCCATCCTTCTCAGTACACCAGGTCTACCCTGAGAACCTCATCACGAGGCTAGCTAAGAAAGCACAAGAGGTGAGTAGACACAGCTCATGTTTCTTTTTTCTATTTTATTTTTTTATGTATTTGTGGTGGAACACAGGCTGGGGTGGAACAGCCATCCTTCTCAGTACACCAGGTCTACCCTGAGAACCTCATCACGAGGCTAGCTAAGAAAGCACAAGAGGTGAGTAGACACAGCTCATGTTTCTTTTTTCTATTTTATTTTTTTATGTATTTGTGGTGGAACAAGCACGAGGCCCACCTGATGTTAAGCGGTAACCTCTGCCTGTATATAACAGATGCATTTTGTCACAAGTGACGAACACACTGCACCCGTCACCCTGAGACATACAGTTGTGGAGTCTCATGTGCCTGTTATTTGACTGGCTCTCTAGGACTGCTGCCCGGAACACACTGTTAGGTGCTTGGCGACAGATTTTCTACTTGAGGGAAGTAGCTAGCCAGATGAACATTCGCAAAATGCTCTCCCACTATGCAGTGAAGGTAGCCGGCGGTGGGGGACCAACGGGAAATTTGCTGGGAAACAGGTCACTTTTTCTCACCACTTCCCCTTCCTCCAAAGTTCCGTGCTATTATTGTCCTTGCTACCTTATATTACCCAACAAAAAAGTCCAAATTCATCAATATCCGATCGGTTTAAAAATAAGTCTTCCCATACTAAAGATTCCCGAACTGTTGAAGCTTTCATAAAGCATAATTTATCCAGTTATAAATAGATATCTTTGAAGTCGTCCAGCGATGACTCCTGTACGTTTAGATGTGTATTTTTATAACCTCATTCATTAGACGTTTAGAGATATGAAAAAGACAATCTTACACCTCTCCGTAAAATAAGTATTTTAGTAGGTATAGTACAAACCTGTGGCCTTATTGTTGAACAAAATGGAGATGAGCTTACACACACACAATTTTGGCGTTTACCTCTGAAAACTGCCAAGAAATGTAAGTCAAGTTAAAAACAGCTGAACTCAAAACCTTACCACGGTACCATGCGGCACAGCAACATTACCTTGATGCGACCAATTGTATGCGATCATTTCTAAAGCGGTAACTGTTTGAGAGTACTTCTTTACATATTTATTCGTATTTTTAAAACAATGCCCATCATGGAGTTCGAATATCAAAATAAAGGTCATTTTCATTACCAGTACACAATAACTTCATTATAAATACACTATTCACCCACAAAGGCCTTTTATACAGTAAAGTATTGATGCACATTTGTCCGGGTAAACCTTGTAGGCACACAGTCTTAGCTCCAGAAAGAACACACGATGAAACAAAATTTACGTAATTGCAACTCCTTGTTACTTTTCAGTTTCATTTGAGTTTATGCCATAGAGTATACTATAACACCAAACACGATGCAAAAAGTCCGAAACCTGATAAAACGCTTTTCAAATCAGTTGCATGGAAACCGTCGAAGCAGTATGTAATACGTTTTGCGTTACAAAGATTTTGGCGCGGGTTTTCTATAAACAAAATGGCCGAAGATGGTAATAAAAATATTAACTTTGTCTTGAAAGTAGAAAAGTACCCTGGTCTGTTTAAAATAAGTTTATCAAGCTACTCTCGCGAGACGGAGACTAGTCGGAAATTGGAAATTCAATAAAAATGACACAGGTGAGCTATCAGTTTATTTCGTTTGATTTGAAATGAAGGTATGTACCTGTGTGAAGGTATATACTTACTAACTTCAGGCCATTCGTTTGAATTTTAAGTATGTATTTAGTACTTACCTACCAAATTTCATCAATATCTTTTTAGCCGTTTTGCAGGTATATGGTAAAAACACATTATGTACCTAACACATAACCTAAATGTTTAGCAGGTAGGTACGCGTTTCACAAATATTTATAACAATATAATAAACTATATAATATTTTTATTTTTTCAAAGACTATTATAGGGTTACGTCGTCGTTAACAAGTCTAAGGGCCTGTTTCAGAATGTTCTAGTAAGTTCCGGTTATACTACCCAGAACATATATTTTATTAAACAAAACACTATCTTTGCGTTTCACAGTCATCGATTTAGCCTATCCATCGGTTAAAGCTTGAAACGCGCTGCATGTTAACTGTCATTCTTATTCTTATTCTATTTGGGGGCGATATGTCCTGCACTGACGTCCCGCTTGGGGTGTTTTGTGCATTTCCCCCGCCAGCTTCTACCCAAGCCATCCTAACTCCCTGATGTAGCGGAGAAGGACCTTGGGTCGCTGGCATAGCTGCTCCAGTAAGGTGTTTGATGGTGGTGAGGATGTCGTTGATGAGAACGACTCTTGTAGACCAGTTGTAATTCTTATTTGTTCCGTGGCTTCGCAGTGCAATAGTACATGCTCCACGGTCTCATCTTTTCGCATACAGCCTCTACATAGAGGACTGTCTGTTGCTCCAGTTTTATGCAGAAAGTAATTCAGGTTACAGTGACCTGTAATGAGGCCTGCTACAATGCGCAGTTCCTCACGCTTTAGTTTCAGCAGGTTATTTGTCAGCTTCTTGTTTAGAGTTGGGAACATGGCTTTTGTTTGTTTACAATCCTCTGTCTTATTCCACAGGTTTTGTTGTTCTCTCTCGGTGTGATGACGTAGTAGTTCCCGCACTTCCATTGCTGATGGCTTGCAAAGGATCTTTACGTCATCACATACCTGTTTTTTTGCTCCTTTCTTTGCCAGAATATCTGCCATGGTGTTACCCGGGCATGCACTATGTCCCTTTGTCCATGTTACCATTATTCTGTAGTTGTTTGACAGCCTTTGTAAGGCAGCATGACACTCCGCTATGACTCTGGACCTGGTTACTGGTCTTCTGAGTGCATATATTACAGCCGTACTGTCTGTAGTAAAAATAAGGTGCTTGTCCTCACGGTCACTTTCTAAACTGGGTGTTATGTCTAGATGTGATATTGCCCTCGCAGCAAGCAGTAAGCCCATTGCCTCCGCTTGTATTACTGTAGTGGTCTTATTCAGCCCTTTTGAGTCTGAGATTCCAAGTTCCGGTGAGAAGTAACCACAACCTACACCAGTCTTGTTTTTTGCGCCACCTGTGTAGATATTGTATGATGGCACTAGATCTGCCAGGGCACTGTTTTCAGTAGATAGTTTGTACTTCTTATTGTCAAGGTGGGTACTGGCTACTTTATCAGTGCCTTGCTTTGATTCGGGGATTATTTTAGTGGCCTTGTCTAGTATTCGACAATGGTTTGTGATTTGTCCCGTGCCTATCCACTGGTTTGTTGACTTTATCCTGAGTGCTGCCGCCATCGCTTCTTGCTGTATATGAAGATGCAGTGGCGTCAGGCCCAGGATGACATCAAGAGCAGCTGATGGTGTTGATTTTATACAGCCGCTGATCAAAGAGCAAGCCAATCTTTGGGTTTGCTGCAGTTTCTTTACTGTAGTCACCAGACTTGTTCGTGGCCACCACACTACGCAGCCGTAGGTGAGGACAGGTCGTACAATGACTGTGTAGATCCATCGACAGAGCTTCGGTTTAAGACCCCAGTCTTTCCCTACTGCTCTTGTACTTTGCATCAAAATTTTTGTAGCTTTTGTTGTGATGTGTTCAAGGTGTTTTCCCCACAAAAGCTTGCTGTCAAGCCAAATGCCGAGATATTTAACTTCTTTACTTAGGGCCAATTTTGTTCCAAACAGCGTAGGAAGGTTAAAATTTGCTAACTTTGCTTTTCGTGTAAACATGACTAATTCAGTTTTCTGTGGGTTTACAGATAGACTGTGGCGTTGACACCATTCCTCGACTATGCGAAGAGCCTTCTGCATTTTTTCGCAGAGGGTCGCCTCAAATAGTCCAGAGACCATTATAACTAGGTCATCTGCGTATCCTACAGTGACCATGCCATCCTTGTTCAGGAGTTCAACCAGCTCATTCGCTACTACTACCCATAGCAGAGGTGACAAAACTCCTCCTTGTGGGCAGCCTCTCGTAACACGACAACGGGTTGTCCCAGAGGTTTCGATTCTCGCTGCTCTCTTAGAGAGCATGTTGGTAACAAAAGTATTCACTCTATCATCTACACCCCTATTTCTCAGTCCATGGTTAATACTGGAAAAGGTGGTTTTGTCAAAGGCTCCTTCAATGTCAATAAAGGTAGCTAAACAGGACTGCTTGTTTTCTAGTGCTGATTCAATCTTGTGTACCACATGGTGGAGAGCAGTCTCTGTAGATTTGCCAGATTGGTACGCATGTTGGTTTTTGTGGACAGGGTTATCCGCTAAAGGTCCATTTCTTAAGTATTTATCACAAAGTCGCTCCAAGGTTTTTAACATGAATGAGCTAAGACTTATCGGTCTGTATGACTTTGGATTAGTATAATCTGTTTTACCTGGTTTTGGTATAAACACGACTCTGACTTCCCGCCATGATTTAGGTATATACTTCCATGCTAGACATGACCTGAAAATGGCCAGAAGGTGAGTTTTTATCTTGTTAAGGGCCCATTGCAGAAGCGCTGGGAAGATTCCATCCGTTCCAGGAGCCTTGAATGGTTGGAAGGTACTTACTGCCCAAAGAAGAGCTTCTTCAGTCACAATTTTGTCTGCAAAGGCCCAGTCTTCATCGCCAGGCTTTTGCATAGTTTCCATTTCCCATTCTTCTTTATTGTCTATCTGACAGTCTGGAAAGTGGGTTTGTAAGAGAAGTTCAAACTGTTCCTTGTCTGACATGGTATAAGAGCCGTCAGGCTTCTTCAAAGTTCCTAGCTTTGCATGGGAGTCGCTAGATAGTACTTTTTTAAGTCTGGCAGTTTCACTTTCGGATTGAATAGAGTTACTGTATTTTTTCCACGATTTCTTCCGACTTTCTTCAACTGTAATCTTGAATCGGTGACGTGTTTTTCTATACTCTTGCCAATCTTCATCAAGATCGGTATTCATTGCTCGGTTGAAATGGTGTCTCATTTTCTTCCTCGCTTTGCGAAGTTCCTTGTTCCACCATCTGTCCTTTTTGTTCAGTATTTTAGTACTTTCCGTTTTTAAGGGACAAGATTTTTCATAGCTTTCCTTTAAGGAACGTGCCACAAAATCTACGGTCTCTTCAATGTTTTGGGGCCCCAACTCTGTAGTCGCCTCGACTTGCGGCCCTATCTCTAGTGCCTTTTCAAATGTTTCTCTGTAGAGTGTTCTATCAGTATTCTTTGGGTTTCTGTAGGTGCGCGGTTCATGCTTTCTTACCTGTAAGCTGAACCTTATCCTTCTATGGTCCGATCCCGAGGCCTCATTTGTTGCTACCCGCCAATCGTTTATCGTGTCTGCAATTCCGCTGGTAGCTAGGGTAATGTCAATTATAGTTCTGGCATTGGACCTAACATAAGTGGGTTCAGTGCCTCTATTTAGAACTATGAGATCATTTCGTAGGATAAAATCTAATAAATCCTTACCTCTGTTATTTGTGTCTGGGCATCCCCAAAGAAAGCAATGGGCATTGCCATCGCAGCTCATGACGCATTCTAATTTATTTACTGCACAAAAGTGCAGTAGCTCTTCAACTGCTGAAGGTGGTGCTTCTGCCTCTATGTCCATATAAACCGAGGCCACTATAACTGTACTATGTGGTCCTTGCAGCCCCGTCTCTAGTTTAACTACTGTAAGGTCATCGTTGCACAAATGTGTTAACATAGATGCTTTGTATAAATTTGGTACGTACACAAAAGTCCGCGTTTTAACTTGCACAGGGGGAGTGAACAAATTGCCCCTTAGGGCATTGAAACCACTCACCTTTCCACGACTGAGGTAGGGTTCCTGGACCAGTGCTATTGTGTTAGGTTGCTCTTCCAGGGTTCTTCGCAGAGCGGCGAAACCTGAGACGCTGTGTTGGAGGTTAGCTTGGATAATATTAATTTTACAATTTATGTCCAGCCTATCTATGCCAGCCGCATTGGCGGCTGAGTTTTGAGAATTATAATTTTGATTATTTTTGGTTTGTGGATCCATTATTAATTAGAATGAATTACCTACGCAATTGTTTATTAGTGGAAGCGATCGAGAAGCGATACGCTCACTTAAATATTATTGGGGTTTGACGAAGGAGTATGAGCACGGTCAGCCTCCATGACGGACGACGCCGGCGACAGAATGTTGAGGCTCATAATGTCCCCCAAGATTCCATCTTCGTCGTCGTCCCCCACTTCCAGCAGACGGTCCACCTCCTCCTTCGACCAGCCCCTCTCCTTGGTTAGGTCCGTGTCCGCGCCGACGATGGCGGGCGGCGCAGGCCCCGGCCCGCCGCTCACCGCATCGACAACAGCGTCACCAGCGCCGGCCCCACCCGACACCACCGCCGCAGCCACGGACCCTCCAAGTCTATATCGTCTAACCTTGACGAAGACCGTCGCCGACATATAATGCAGACGACAGCCCTCGTGTTGGAGGTTTGCTAAATCCTCTGGTGGTATACCCATCACAAGGATATGGTTATAAGTGTCGCCCATAGGACGCGCTTCATGGGTGAAAAGTTGCCACCTCTCCACTCCAACTCCCCGATTTTGGGCGACGAGAACGTTGATAATCAGGTCAGGTCGTTTAATAAGATCCTGCCTTCCCCGCCCAAAGTCCGGGATAAAGATGACGCCCGTGTGGTACTTGGGCACCTTGCTTTCCGGGACGACCATGTACCCACCCGACCCCTCCCACAGAGGTGGCAGCTGCTCCGCTGTAGAGGTGAGCCAGGCAAGCGCATAATCGTCCCGTGCTACATATCTTACACCGCCGCGGAACGGTCTCGGCAGCGACGTGAACCGGGGCAGGACTGTGTCCCGGCTAAAGCCACTTTCGAGAAGCGTGCTGAAAATCGCCTCGTCGACGGCCTTTCTGATGTGGACAACACGAAGGTCGTCCATTTTTATTTGATTGCGGTCTAAGACCACAACCCTAAACGCTAACTTGGCCGCTTCCGAATAAGTGGCCTATTGTCTATTGAGGAAGGAACCGAGACTCCAGGCGCGATAGCGGCAGCGGCGGTTCCACCCTCCAAGCACACCTTTTTGTCCGCTACGACTTGGGAAGGGGACACAAGGTCAGTGCTCCGCTGCCTCTTTGCGCCCCGAGTCTCGTCCTCCCCCTGAATAATGTTTTCCACGGTGCCATCGGTACCGGACGCATCTCCCTTTCTATCTCCATTCGCCACTGCGCGCCCCTTCTTTCCTTTTCCCTTACCCTTGCCGGTAAAACGACCTGGGTTCGGGTTGAGTCCGGTAGGGGGGCGGGCCGAAAGCGTTACCGCATCCGCAGGCACCGCGTTGTTGTTTCGCTTTGCGAGTTCAGGGAGCGTGTTAGCGTGAGCTTCATGACGGCGCTCCGCGGCAGCGCACGGGTCGACACGGGCCATGCACGCCGCGACAGAAGGCGCAAGCGCCGACGTGCCGGGGAGGTGCATGACTCCTTCCCGCTGTTGCTGCCGGAATACCGAGTCCATCAGTTCGGCGTCACGCTTCCGTCGCTCCCTTTGTTCAGTTTTGCGGGCTTTGCCGCTCTTATAGCTTTGGGAGGCATCGGTAGGCTTGTACGGCTTCCCGATACCTCGCCCGGTACCTTCCAACACAGCGTGCGGTCCCGCTGTGTTCTCGCCCCTTTTCCTGAGCTGCTCCCTCTTGCGGTAGTTGTGCCGCGCCACGTGGTCTCCGAGCACTGGTCCAGGCCCTGGAGGTACCGCCATCGTCTTCGTGTTCGCCATTATCGGTCCAGTAACAGCCGCAACAAGCGGGGCCTGGGACACCACCCCACCGTCGCCATCGGTAGCCAATTTCCCACCCTCCGGCCCGGGAACCAAAGGGCGCCGGGTGCTGGCCGGTTCGCATGGCATCTCGTTCTCAATTTCAACTTTGTACATATTTATTGTTATTATATTTAGTTCTGTGGAGCAGAGTGTGTATTAGTGGGCGCAAAGCAATAGTGAAGACAGTTGCCCAGGCTGTCTTCCCCTGATATTTCGCGTACGGTTGTTGAAGAAGCCAACCAGAAGAAACACAAAAGTTTGGCTCGTTCCACAACAATACGCTGGCCACAGGCTGCCCCGAGGGAGGGGTTGTGTAGCTCGGCATATCGCCGGATGAGACGGCATACCGCGCTATCCAACCCCTCCCGGGTGCCCTCCCTCTTTATCCGGGCTTGGGACCGGCCCCATACCTAGGTATTGTGCTGTAAGCGAAAGCGGTGCACAGCGGATGATAAGCAATAACTAAATATGGAGGCGAGGTTACCTAACACATAACCTAAATGTTTAGCAGGTAGGTACGCGTTTCACAAATATTTATAACAATATAATAAACTATATAATATTTTTATTTTTTCAAAGACTATTATAGGGTTACGTCGTCGTTAACAAGTCTAAGGGCCTGTTTCAGAATGTTCTAGTAAGTTCCGGTTATACTACCCAGAACATATATTTTATTAAACAAAACACTATCTTTGCGTTTCACAGTCATCGATTTAGCCTATCCATCGGTTAAAGCTTGAAACGCGCTGCATGTTAACTGTCATTATTATCATTCAGTTATTTCATGTGTTGGTTAGCAACCCGAAACTTTATAAGGACATTCTGAAACTGACCCTAAAGCTAAGTAATTGCAAATATAAGTCTTTTTTGTTTTTTCCAAACTGGGTAGCACTTCTTCACTATCTCACCTGATGTTAAGTGATGATGCGATCGATGATGGAGCGCGCTTACCCAAAAGATACCATTCACTCGCGTTTTGAAGACCCCCATATTGTACCCAATCGGAAACATAGACTCAGGCAGGGTATTCCATTCCCTGGTTGTTCGTATAATGAACGAAGAAGCAAATCGCTTCGTTCGGGTAACTGGAATTTCCACCAATATAGCGATGGCGCTTCTGAGTATCCCTGGATGTCCGATTATAGAATGGGGATCGCGGAATGAAATTGTGGAGTTCCGTTGCACACTCACCGAAGTGTAGGTATCCGATATTTAACCGATAAACAAACTACTTTGCGGCGATGCTCAAGACTCTGGAATCTCTTGCCTACTAGTTGGTCGTCGTTAATGAGTCCTTTGGTTCTCCTCTCAACAGCTTCCAGTGTCTCAGCTGGTATTTGGCAGAACCATCCCAAAGGTGAGAACAGTAGTCCATACAAGTCCGGACTAGGGCTTGATAAAGGTTAAGCAACTGTCCCGGTGTGCAGTATTGTCCTTAGCCAAAACACCCAGCTTTTTTGAGGCAAGCTGGGCTTTGGACTCTATATAGGATCTGAAATTGAGAGTTGGTGTTAAAGAGATGCCAAGAAGCTCTAGATGGTTACTTATCGGCACGGACACATCCCTGAAAGCAGGAGCCAGCTGGAAAGGGCTCCGTTTGGCGGAGAAAAGACACGCCTTGGTTTTAGCAGCATTGAACTTAACCAGATTGGCATCGACCCAATCGGAGATTGCCTTCAAAGAAAAGTTCAAGCGCTAAACCATCGCTTCCCTAGGAGACTGGATGTCTATGGAGTCTTGTTTTGTAGTATAACGTAAGTTAAACCGTAGATGTCGCTCCATCCTCATACGACGAACGAAAGGTTGTCAATCTGTGGATTGTTTAATTTATTCATAATCAGTAATAAGTATAGACCTATATAAGTTGATACCCAGTACAACAAATGGTGTTGTGACCGAATTGAACAAAATTAACAAAACACGTTTAATTCAATTAAGTACTGTTTAACTATACCATGTTTGTTTACACTAAATCAGGCATTAGCTAATGGGTCTTAAAAAATAACAGAGCTGTTAAATCAGTCTACGTTCTATGAAGTTAACTGAATTAATCATCCATTAACAGTTGGTGGGACACTCGGTTCAGTTAACAGTCCGTTAAAAGGATTAACAAGGCGTCAAATAAATAACAGAGTATGGTGAAACTAGGCCTAAAACATGTTTATATTTCTTGAAAAAGGCGCTTAAAGTTGGGTCTTTCTTTTATCTAAAATTAGGAGTTTTTCTCATAATCCAGCTACTATAATTACCAAAACGTTCAAATCAGTCTCTGGAAACAAAAGAAAACAGTAAAGTCTTAACAAAACAATATATTATATTCTAATTATAAATTATTAGCTATAAATTAAGCAAAGAAAAGGTAGAAAAATTTTGCATAGTCCAATATACTATAACATCATAGTAATGTTTAAGAAGAACCAATCATTCACAGAAGCGATTGCGGTTTGGCACATTTTTATTGCAAAACATGTTTTTTTAACGCAGGATTTCCGTCTGCAAAATAACTGTCCGGCAGATGTGCAGCTTTCTGTTGTTATCTTTGCTGCAGTGATATTGGTTTTATGTACAACATTCCGCTTGGTATGGTTCTGATTAATAATAATACATTTATTTCTCAACTAAGTTACAATGATGTTTCTCATATAATAAATGACAATATTATTATAATACTCCCGTAAATCTATTTCGTATTAACATGTATGAATCTAAATCCCTGTACCCTGTACTAGTATAGACTGTATTACAGGGATACAGTACCTTCCCATAAACTATTGAATAAAATTAATTATTTACGACACTGTATTTCATGCTATAGCGAAGCATTATATTATCATAATAAAGTTAAATCATACCTGTCACCAAATTGCAATTGATGTAAGTATGCAATCGAAAATCTGTGACCAAATATCACTGTGGCCGAAATACTCTCACCCGGACTGGATAGGGTAGGATAGTAAACCATTTATCAATTTTAGACAGTTAAGATATTTTTTAAATACTACTTTGTTGTAAGCGCAATGCAAATGTTACCATCGAAGATAGATACTTATAAAATATTCAAACTAAAAAAATACAAGCAGAGAACGCTGATTGCACCCTTTGAGACTACTTCGCGAGCGTGCTCTTATTACCAATTCTAATACGAGTATATATTATACATAGATATCTACTGGATAGCTAGATCGTAACCTATAAAGAGTGGGCCATTTAGATGGGTCAGTATGGGCAAGTTAAAAACTTTAAAACATACACAGATTTCTTCCTTAGGAACCACGGCATCGAGATGTTCAAGTATGAGAGTTATTGTAGAACTGTGTTTGTTAAACTTAATAAAGTTTATTCTATATGTGATAGTTCGTTTTCTTTATTACCAGTCTATGTCCGATTATCCCAATCGACCCCGGTCCCAATATATTCGGATAATCGGCGTTATACTGTATCATATTTCATAGTAACATTCACTACTTATCGATACCAGAAGTATCAAGTAACGTAAGGGACATTTTGCCGAAATTTTCTGTTTTATATATACATCATTGCGTTCAGAATATCACGCCGTATAGATTGGTTTACTTAACTTTTTCCTAATGTTTTCTTTATTACCAGTCTATGTCCGACTATCCGAATCGACCCCGGTCCCAATATATTCGGATAATCGGCGTTCTAATAATAATAATAATATAATAATAATAATAAAGCTTTATTTAATTCCATGCATAGTACATATGATAGCAGTTGGTGACTTCTTAACCTAAACCTTTTTTTTTTTTTTTTATTTACGTGTGAAAAATGCATTTACGCATTCCCGTCCACCTCGGGGAAAGTGGCCGGGATATGTCGGGCTCGACACCAACTACTCCCACAGCAGCAAGTGCCCCTACCGACTAAATAACACACGGTGTTCCAACTCTACCGCTTCTCGGCGGGCCGCAGGGACGCTTTAGCTCTCGACCACGAACCCGCCACGGTTGTCCGTTGCCGGACCCCTCCTGGGGTGCTACCCCTCACGACGCACCAGAACACATGGCACGTCGCTACCACCCGGGGACCAAGCCCGCAAATGGGCGTCAGACAACCCCCGCTTCTGACGCCCGAGGTCCCCCTGCGACGGGTCAGATAAGTAGCCCCGTCGCCTGCTACTTCGGCCGCAGAGGATAGGGAGAGCGGCGCCTCGCTATACCGACACTCCTCTTCCCCTGCGGCCCCTCCGCGTCCGCCATCGAACGGTGGCGACCCCGCCGTGGCCACGGAAGGTAGGGAGAGCGGCGCACCGTAATACCGGCACTCCTCTCCCGCCGTGGCCCCTCCCCTCAGATGCGGTGCTGTCCAGACAGCACCGCAGCCTACCCCCCCTTGCCGCTCCATACTGGACTTAGAGGCAAAGCCCAGTGGAGCGGCCCCTCCGGGGCCGGCCGATGTCCCAAGTCGGCACGGCCCCTGGTTCCTCTTCGCTTCACCGTGGGTGACCAAGCCACGGTTACTAAGCCCCACCGCCACGACAAGGCGGGAACCGACCTAAACCTAATTCAACTACATATATTACATTTAATGATGATGAATTTTGTTTCTAATTATAAATTCTATATTGTAATTAGTTTAATTATTATTTGTCTTAATTATCAACTACCTATTTTTTAATGCATGGACCCCGTTCGGTTAAAAGCCTCCCCCAAAGAATGCCATCCTTCTCTGTCATTAGCACTATCTAGCCAACTTCCACCCGCGCACGCTACAATTTCGTCTGCCCATCTGGCCCTTGGTCGACCTCTTGATCTGGTCCCTTTTGGCCCAGACCATTTTATTGACCGTAGAGTCCATCTATTGTCCTTGTAACGGGCTACGTGGCCCGCCCACCTCCATTTAGCCTTCATTACAAAAGTTAAAGCATCGCATACTTTTGTCTTCTTTCGAATGTCAACGTTCTTTGCCTTATCCTTCAGTTTTATACCTAGGTTCTACTATATCATATTTCATACTAACATTTACTACTTATCGATACCAGAAGTATCAAATAACGTATGTGACATTTTACCGAAATTTTATGTTTTATATATATACATCACTTGCTTTCCGGGCGCGGCTACGCCCGCGCGTATGTCGGTTATCGCGCAAAAACATTCCTCTTTTTGCGCAGTTGGATAAAAACTATCCTATGTTTTTCGCGGGTCTCAAACTATTTCCATACCAAATTTCATTCAAATCGGTCCAGTAGTTTTGGCGTGAAAGCGTAACAGACAGACCGACAGACAGAATTACTTTCGCATTTATAATATTAAGTACTGATTGCGTTCAGAATATCACGCCGCCGTATAGATTGAAAAAGTCCTTTACAATACAATTTTTCGGATTGCATACTGACTGCATATTTGATGAAAAATGTTTATTTTACATTCATTAATATTTTTTATTTTTATGAAAAACTTACGGCCTGTACGAAAATTTCAAAAATAATAAATTGAAACACATAGTAAAGTAGTTATTGTGACATAACTGTAAAGGTAAGACATATTTTTTATGGATTTACATAGACTTTGCTCTATTGTCAATAATTGCCGCAGAGTAGGCGATGTAACGATTTTTTAGTTTTTTTTTTCACACACTGGGTTACAATATCGAAGTTTTCATACGTATCAAAAATTTTTGAAAATATTCTATCACCTATGTTCATCGGGAATAATGTAGAATTCTAATGCTGAAAGATTTTTTCAAAACGCACGTTTCAAAGTAGTTTCAGAGCTTATTCAATGGAAACAAACAATCAAATATTTCCCCCTTATAATATTAATTAAAATAGTTTAGATAAAATAAGTCATAGTATTAACTTATTGAGACCCTTATTTGATTTCTTCTTTTAAATGAGATAGTTTAAATAAAATGTCCCTTACATTAATTCATGATTAAGAGATTTTAAAGAATTAATATCGGACATCATATCGTATCTCTGAAAACCAACTTTATTGTTTGCTTTTTATTAGCTTACCGCAATATGTATATTAAGTAACAAGAAAATGAAATGAGTATTAATAGTACACGTAACGAGTAAAAAAAAATTAACAGACATGATGATACGACATATAGCTTTCGACCTGCTTCCAAATTATTAAAAAATAGGGACATTTGGACAAGTCATCCTGTTAGATGTAAATAAACAAAAAATATTTATAGAAAACGCAGCTGAGAGTAATTGTAACGAAATAAGACAAAAAGAACATAGATAATTTGCCATGTCTGTATATAAAGAGGACACCAATTTGTAATCCTAAATACAAAGACCTCAAAAAGTTGTGTGACATCCGATGTATTACAAAAAAAGAAACATGTGAATAATAACAAATATTTTTAAAAGTATTTTAAGAAAACATTAATACTTTGATAAACAATTAACAAAAGTTGAAAATATATATATCTAATGACAATTCCGCCTAATTTTCCAGTTAAGCCTACGTGACGTCACAAACGCCACGTAACCTAACCGGAAGAATATTCGACTAGTTTCGCTTCTAAACGAAGCATATTCAGGAGGTCTTGACTCTACGAGACTGAAGCTTAGTATTCATTACCTTAAACATCTGAATATTTGGACTTCACAAATAAACCGCTAATTAGAAATACCCGTAATAAAATCGACGAAGATGAAGATGCGATTACAGCTGATGAAAAAGACTAGATACAATTCCAAATAGCAAAAGTAGTACATACCAGTTATATCAATACTATCACTACTTGAAATAGTTTAATTTACTAGTAGTAATCATTGTTCGTATTAATTTAATATTTCTGCTCATTCCCAATTACTTAATCATTTAAAATTGGGTCAAGATGTGTATGTATTTAATTGTTCAGATGCATTCTTTTATATATTTAATTATTCAGCTTTCACACAAATCATGCACCTCTCATTCGATCTTCGCGGATGGATTTCCATCACAGATTACCCCATAAGCTGCGATTCTCATCCAACGTTCATTGCCATTCTGTAAAAAATATTTTTTTGGTCTATACATAATATACTAACCTACCTATTTACGAGTAGGAATAGAAGAAACCTAGAGATCTATAGAATTTCTCCTTATAGTGTTCAAGATTATTTATAGCAGTATGGGTTACAATATGGTCTTAAATGAGGTTTTATGTCCTCCATATCTTGCCAGATGCAAGCAACGGGGCAATGCCCAGCATGCTGGCAGCATTGCCCCGTTGAATTGCAATGCTTATTCGTTGAGCCAAATATGTGCCAGCATTTTGATCACGCGTCACATCGATTAATAGTTATATAATTATTAGATAATATTTTTTTTAATCCGGCGGTATGCCTTTATTAAACAAAATACTATGAACTATATACAACACTACAGCTACTACAATAAAAGCATTTAGACACCTATAAGTCATAGCAGACTCATAGGCAGTCCAAATGCTCCAGCCCACTCCCAGTTGGCAGCGTGCCCAGCATGCTGGCAGCATTGCCCCGTTGAATTGCAATGCTTATTCGTTGAGCCAAATATGTGCCAGCATTTTGATCACGCGTCGCATCGACCAAGCGCTCAGATAGGTTTTGGAAAATACGATGAGCTCCCGGTCCCCACGGACCCAACGTCTCTACACCAAACGGCTCAAATATGTAACCCATACCGAGGTTAGCATATTTGTGCCGCTTGAGTTGCTCCGCCGAAGTAGCCGCAGCGCCAGCCCTCACGTTGGTTTCAGAAAGATGTGACGGCGCTAAAGTGTCCACGCACGTAGCGTCCCACACTAAGGGCCGTCCTAACTTCCACGGAACCAGAGTCATGCCGTCAGGTCTTTTACCATCGTCACGCATCAGACCATTCGGTTCGAGAATAGCTGGAACATTGGCGCTGGTAAAAGCCCGGCGAATGATATCGTTAAGGCTGGCGTGGCGGGAAATTCGACCAGCACTTCGAGAGCAGGAGAGGCCATGGTGACCGAGTTGATCAACTGCAGTACCACACTGGCAGTTATGTGCAACACAACACCTTGCACCCAAGCGTAAGCTAATAGCTAGACGAAAAGCGGATGGATCTATAAGGCTGCCAGTTTTGTAAGAAGGAATGGCCTGTAACCAAAGACCGGATTCCCACACAGAAACAGCGAGAATACGAGCACGATCTGCGATGCTAGAACACGTATTTAAAAGATCTTTCCGTGTTAGCTCGCATAGGGGCCGATCCCACTGTTTCTGAGATGACAACATTTTTGGGAATTCAGTATTTGGACAAGCCAGTCTCCATGTGTTTTTGGCCTCAGCCAGATATGCTACATCGAAAGAGCCTAAAGATCGTGCAAGAATTTTTTCTACTAATTTGTGTGTACTGTGTACAGAAGACAAAAAAGCTGGTAATCCCACACTAGAAATTTTGCGTATCCCTATGCCCCCCAACCTCACAGGGAGGGAAGCTTGCACCCAAGCCCTATCATCCATCTCAACATTCAAAACCGACACTAACGTATCTTTTACTAAGTTGTCTAAGCTTAACAAAAGCTCACTGTGTTGCCACAGCTGACAACATCTTAAATAGTATGTAAATTTAGGAACGAAAAGGCAAAATCTTATAATTGTAAAAGCCATATGGGCGTTAATTTTGGATAATCTGCTAGAAGCATTTCTAAACTTTTGAATTTGTTCTTCGACAAATGGTGATAAAGATTCGTTAAGAATCGGTGAACCCAAAAGACGAAGCGAACTTTTTTCTACTAATTTTATATTAGGCGCAAGTAAGTTGAATTTTTCAATAATCGAAACTTTATCCGGACAAGTATCACAAACAAAAAGTTCACATTTAGAAAAATTTAGTTCAAGGCCAATAACACGAAAATCGTCTATAAGTACTCGCAAGTCATCCAAAACCGTGTTCGCATCGCCTCCTAAGGTTCCGTCGTTCCGTAAATACCAAACGTTAAGTTTTGATTGGAGACGTTGAATTATTGAGTGGATCGCAAGGCTAAAAATGGCTGGTCCCAGAGGATCACCCTGTTGACATCCTACGGAAGATAAAATAACGTTATTTTGGTATGTTAATTTTGACGGTTTGCCGTAGCATTGCCAAAGAAAAGGGTATAATTCCGGAATTTTATCTTTCACTTCAGTCAAAAGAGTGCCTCTATCTAAAGAGTTGAATGCATTTTTAACATCCACCTTCAAAAGCACATCTCCACAATTTTGATCAAGAAATGTGCGAAGTGAATGTACAGCAGCCTCACAGCCACCCTGTGAACCAAAACCGAGTTGCAGTGGTTGAAAAAGATTACTTAAAAAGGCAATTTTTTTCCTACAACCGCATTTGGCTGTGAGGCGACGATAAGTGGTGCCTACTGCTATAGGCCTAATACCACCATCTTTTTTATTTAGGGCACATAAATTCGCACCGTACAGAATTTCGGTAATTTCATTGTTGACCTGACCCGACAACATCAAATTAACCAAAGCCGTCACATCCCTTAAAAGTGTCTCGCCTACCTCACCAGAACTAAAAGATAAAATATCTTTTAAGTGCTGAGGCGTGAGGCCATCAAGGCCACCGGCTGAGCCACTTAAAAAAGATGCCACGGCTGCAGAAACATCCTGTGGGGTCACCTCAACAATGTCTTGTATAGGAGATTCGGGAAGGTGGAGACCTGCAGTTGCAGGCGGATGCTTTTCAATTAGGGAATTCAACGTATCAGATGTAAAAGGAGCGATTGTATCACTCGAAAACAAGATGCGTGCCGCGTTTTTAATATCACCATCAGTAATTTTGTTTTCTACTATTTTAATAGTAGCTGAATCGAAATTATTTGTTTTTGTATTCCGCCGCAGAGGCGGAATGATTATAGTTGTGCCAAAAGATTGCTCTTCCCGTGCCCTGTATTTCACGCAGTTTTCCTTTACTCTAGTAGTAAGTGATTTTTTGTTAGACGGATCAAAATTCACGTGTAATACGTGGTACGGGAATGCTAGAAGATGCTCCCAGGCTTGCGTAGTATTAGTAGCCAAGACGTTTTTAATGGAACAAGATAAAGATTGGGCAACAGAAATTCTTGCACCCCGAGGTATGCGTTTTAATAAAGGAATGTTATTTTTGTACGAACTTAAAACCTCCCAAAACGGTTTGGAAGGCGTAGCAGGGCTCGCAACACTGCTACTACTTACGTTTTGGTTATTAATTGGTGCCGAAAGGGGAATTTCTATTTGTTTATGACACCTTGTTTGGTGAATTTTGAGGCCTTTATGACCTTTGAAATAACGAGCCTGGGGGCACTGCGGACACAACATCTGGCTATCTTGCGATACAAAGATCCCCGTTACAGCATTCATAGTTGGGGCACAAAGCATTGTTTACAAAATAAAGCAAAGCTTATCTTAGAATCTCTAGTGTGACGTCTCAACCCGGATGAAGGCTCGCGTCAACACCGTCGTCGTAGTGCGCGCGCCGGTGTCGCAGGCAGCGTTGCCATGGAAACAAAAATAACTGATTAGAAATTAGCTCGACAAGAAATGTCAAAAAGCTATTGAATAAATAAGCTAATGAAACTAACTACAGAGGCCCAAACGAGCCCCACAAACAATACCTCGCAAAATTCCACTAGGAAGAATGCGGGTGATGGGCAGAAAATGCCTATCTACTATCTGAAAATAAAATTAATTATTTTTTGAAAATAAATCTGAAATTTACTGACCTGTCACGTTGATTGTCAAGTTGTTTTTGATAATATTATATATAATATATATAATATAATATATATATTATATATATAATATTATATTTTAGATAATATTATATATAATATCACATTCGCTCTAAATACTTGCACTTTCAATATGGAGTACCTACCTAAGCAGAGAATTAAGTTCATTAAATTTAGAACAAAGACAACAAAGAAACCCTCAGAAAAGAAAAAGTTCTTACGTCTTCGTGTCCCAAAAACATTTTTATTATGACGTTATCTTGCTACTACTCTGTACAAATTGTCCTCGTGCTGATAGTTAAAGGACATGGATTATATGTTTGGAAATTTCGACCCACAATCCATCGGCCCATTAGCTCAGTTGGTTAGAGCGTCGTGCTAATAACGCGAAGGTCGCGGGTTCGATCCCCTCATGGGCCACGATCTCTTTTTGCAATTTTGACATTTGTTTGACTTTTGGTATTAGAGAAAACTAACTATATTTATTATAGTTAGGACATCGAAATCCTACTAAAATATGTAAAATAAAACATCCCTGATTATATAATGAGATTTAAAATCCCAATACCTATTTTAAATTAGTTATTTAGGCAACTGTTGTACAATGAGGGTATTAAAACACGAATGTGGGTTTTTGTAATAATATTATCACATAACACTCATGTGATAATATTAATAAAAAAACCTAAGTATGTACATTCCATGATATGAATGTACAGTGTTGTAATGTAAGAACTCTATGTAAATTCATGGAAAGTTTAAAGTGTTTTTTAAAGGAGTTGCATTATCAAATTTAGTACAACATTATAATTTTAGATTTTATTATTCTTTTGGATGATATTATGGGTACTATGACACAATATGTTTTAATGTTGGCAATAAGCAAGCTGTTTCATAAACTTTTATAGAGGACATATCATAATATATATATAGATATTTACAATTTTTATTATGTATAACATAAAATAGAGAAAAATATTACAATTACTAAAATATTATTTATGTGCAAAAAGACAATTGTGGAGATGCTGGGATTTGAACCCAGGACTTTCAGCATGCGAAGCAGACACTCTACCACTGAGTTACATCCCCGATAAATAACGAGCTGAAATTATGAAATGTGTCCGTGATAGTTTATTTATCATTCTCAAATCGGGATACCAATACGTACAAAGATAGACCACAACACATAGTCATGGTCTAAGAGCCCGAGAACCCCAGACCTTCGTTATTTTATAAAATCTGAAAGTTTGTCAGCGCATGCTCCCAACACAGAATTTTTTTGGTATAACCTTTAGAATATTATTAAAAATCATATTATTCATTGCCAGACACTTAACATCGTGGCAACCCCTTGCCAGACACCCTTAATGTTCAGGACATAATAATTCTACTTACGTTTTTTTTTTTTTTTTTTTTTTTCTTTAGTGGTTCGCAAACGGGACAATACAACTTTTACATACTAAATTAAATTGTAACAATAGGATCCATACTTAGTTGAACGCCCTTCTAGGTGCGAACACAACATGCACACAAATAATTTTTTGTTTACATTCGGTAAAATACTCAAACTTAATTGTAAGTTACCTACGTTTCTGGTAATAAAAGAAAAAATATAGAAATTACAAATTTGAGAATTATACATAGTTTTAGGTAACGTTATTGTATATTAACGTATAACAAAAACAAGAAAAATATATGATTAGGTAACAAATTTAAGAAACGTTACGATAGAAGAAAGACTTAAGACTATTAACCGATGCATTGAAGATATCTAGCTCCTGACAAATATCGTTGTAATAAGAGCAAAAACGGTAGAGTGGTGAATGCCGAACGTAGTTTGCTTGACAAGAAGGTAGAGTTAGTACTGTTCGATTTTGTAAACGGCTGCTAGAACGAGGCACGGTGAAATGTATCCTTTCGATAAGCTCAGGGCTATCAATTTTTCCTTGAATGATTTTTTGAAGGAACACAACGTCTGCAATTTTACGCCTGCAATCAAGCCTCTTCATATGATAATTATTGAGTCTAGATTCGTAACTATCTAGATCACGGCAGCGATTATTCGCGAACGTAAGGTGATACAAAAACTTTTTTTGGATATTTTCTATTCTGTTGACGTGGACGGTATAAGTTGGACTCCAAATTTGACTGCAGTATTCTAATAGGCTACGCACGTAACAGTTAAATAGGATAATAGAGATTTCGGGTTCTTTAAACGCCTTTGTTTGTCTTATCACAAAACCAGTCAACCTAGCTCCCTTTTTAGCTATGTAGTCTATGTGTTCTCGAAAATCTAATTTTCTGTCCACAATGACGCCCAGGTCACGAATGCTTGAAACTTCTTTGACCTGAACTCCGTTGATGAAGTAGTTTGTATCACTTGGGTTAGTTTTACGGCTGAATTTGATGTGCGAGCATTTTAACGGATTGAGCACCATTTTATTTACGCTACACCAGTGACTTACGGAATTAATATCATTTTGTAATATTACTATGTCATCAACAGATTGTATCCGTCTGTAGATTTTTAAATCATCGGCAAAAAATGTGAATTTAGACTTAATTGAGAAACAAAGGTCGTTTATAAATAATAAAAAAAATAGAGGTCCTAAGTGTGAACCCTGTGGTACGCCAGAAGGAACAGATTTTGTGGAGGACTCAAAGCCACGAACAATAACCAACTGAGAGCGATTTAGAAGGTATGATTCAAACCACCTCAACAAAGTACCACATATGCCAGCATGGCCGAGCTTTTGAATAAGAGTGTTATGGTCAACTAGGTCAAACGCCTTAGAAAAATCTGTATATATGGTATGAACCTCATTATGACACTTGAACGCCTCAATTATATCACTAACGAAACCAAGGAGGTTTGAAGTGGTTGATCTACCTGGTAAAAAGCCATGCTGCTGAGTATGTATTAAACATTTAAAATGGAAGTAAGTTATTTTTTGTACTATTGATTCAAATAGCTTGCCTAATGAAGACAAAATCGAAATAGGTCTGTAGTTAGCTATATTGCTCTGATCACCGTTCTTATGTATCGGTGTAATGTGAGCAGTTTTCCATTTTGTAGGGAAAGTGCCACTATTTAGGGATTTGTTGAAAATTATATATAATGGGGTAAGGAGTTGTTGGGCACAAGTTTTCAAAAAAATTGGGGGTATAGAATCTGGGCCAGGGCCTTTGTTAGTGTTAAGAAGCTGTAGAGCTTTCAGTATATCTGCTTTAGATAGGTAACAAGAACCTAGGGATGTATGACAATTATTATTTATATCACTAGAAGTTTGCGGAACTGATGAAAAGTTTTGATAATAAATAGAATGAAAGTATTCGGAAAACAAGTTACTGATTTGACGTCCACCTTGAACATTTAGGTTTCCCAGGAACATTTCATCGGGAATTTCACTGCTGTTGCTTCTGAGAGACTTTACATATGTCCAAAAGTATTTGGGGTTCTTTTTAATTTGTAATTTAGCATTTGCCTTAAATTTATATAAACATTCATCAATCATTTTATCACATCGATCACGTAACAATTTAAATGTAAACTCGTCCCTAGGATTGCCGTATTTTTGGTAACGGTTATGATATTTAGCCTTTTCTTTAAGCGATCTGACCAGAGCTCTACTAAACCAACAAGGATATTGACTACTAGTTCTAGTCGTTGAGGGTGTATGCTTAAGGATGATTGGAGTAATTATGTTGTAAAAAATGTCTACTGATTGATCCACTGTGTCGTCTGGTTTCAGGTGATCACACCATTTGACTGCGTCGAGATCTGCTTTGATACTATTGTAATTTGCTTTAGAAAAAATTAAGAATGGCGTTTGCTTACATTTTACTCTCTTACTTGATTGGGTTTTTATCATAATCTTCAATGGAGGATGATATTTATCAACTTTTACCAGTGGTGCATCTAACACATTTACAGAAAAACGCTTAGGATCATTAGTACATATTAAGTCAAGTGTGCGGCCCATTATATTAAGATTAGAGTTAATTTGGTGAAGATGATTGAATGCAAGAGTGTCAACAAGCAGACTCTCAATTTTACTATTAGTAGAGCAAGGGACAAGCAAATTGCTTGTCTGATCTGTTCGCCATTGTAAATATGGGAAATTAAAATCACCGATAAGTAATAATAATGCGTTCTGTGAGGCTTTATGCTGGATGACGTCAGTAAAGTTTTTGGTGATTCGTTCAAACCGATCATATTTAGCAGGAGATGGATTATAGAGTGCACATATGTACAAATACCTTGTAGAAGTACCCTCTCTAAGTTTTATGGCAGCCCAAAGATCTTCATCTTTTGATTCCCATTTCAATTTGCGTATGGACTCATGTTTTTTTAAGATTGCAACTAGTACTCCTCCACCTTCATCGTCGTCACTGTTGGAAGATTCACGGTCACGCCTGTAAACTGCGTATCTATTGTCAAGAATTTCGTGGTCGTAAACAGATTCATTGAGCCATGTCTCAGTAAATATTAATATATCAGCGTCTTGTTTCAATGCATTGGTTAATAGAGTTTTAGTTTTTGTCCTAAGACCCCTAACGTTTTGGTAAATTATTTTTAAATCACATGCTGAATTCGTATTCAGCAGTGTAACCATAAGTTTGAATTAGCTAGATTGAATTTAAAAAAATTTGATCTTTGACTACGATGGATTTAGAGTTAACGTCCTTTCTCATAAATATCCTGCCGTTGCGCACCCACACAAAAGCGAAGTTTTTGTCTTTAGCCACTCTCCGGGCTGCTGCATGCAATTGCTTGTTGGCCGGTGTTAGGTGTTCGCACACGTAAACGGGTTTCTTTTCTGCGTTGGCAATACCAAGATGTGAACAATTCAATTTTTCTGTCTGATGAGTCCTGTTATAGGTTTGTGTTGCAGCAATCAGTGAATCCCGGACTATAGGACTTGACAATTTTACTACTATTGATCGAGGCCTGCTAGATTCTTTGTTTAGTTTTGACACGCGGTGATAATTCAGTAATTCGTGTTGCTGCAGCCCGTAACCGACCGTAGTAGCAAGTTGGTACACGATGGTTTTCAGATTTTCAGACGTATGTTCAGGTACGCACTGGATCTCGAGGTTACAATCACGAGATTGTTGCTCGAACTGGTTTAGTCTAGTACTCAAATTGTCCACTTGAACTCGCAGGTCGCTATTTTCTTCTTGTAAATTACTTATGATTTTGGTATTATTGTCAAACGCTTCCTTTAGCTGATCGTACTTCGCTGACATGTAATTCACACTTTTAGTAAGCTCTTGTAGTTTTGTACGAGTGTCAGAACTTTCAACTGTAATATCACGTCTGATATTCGTCTGAAGTTGCGTTAAAGACTCTTGGAGCTTTATATCAAAATATTGTTTGAGGTCTTCAATGTTATTTGTAGCAGTACACGTCGGGGTTCCTGGCTGTGAAAGAGTTGAGGAAATATCTCCTCTTTTATCGATGGTTTTGCACTCAGGGCACTTCCACGCAGCCTTGTAAGCCTTCGATTCTTTGGAGTAATTTTCACTAGGCACGCCAAGGCACTGGTAGTGGTAAGTGGCGTTACACTTAGAACATACCTTAATGTCGGTGGTTTTAATCTGCTTACTACATTTGCTACAGATATTCATTGTGTAATTCTACCAAATATGTACAAAAAGTGGCAACTCTTTTACTGTCAGATTGAAAAGTGATGCTGTCAGTTGACTTTGACAACTGAAGTTATTTGTCAAAATGATTTTTTAAAATGTCACTTGAAGATGACAATTGGATCTGGGGGTAAATTTTTTGAACATTGAATGTTTCCAGATTGAGGGTATATAATTCTAGTGAATGTTTATCGATTAATTAAGTTATTCGAAGAAGATTTGCACTGATAACAATATTCCGGACTTTAACGGTGTATCACTTCACTTAGCAAACACTTTTATCACAAATTACTTAATAATTTCACATAAAATTAATTAATGGTGATGGAGTCGAATGTAAACAGTGGCAGGGTTGCCAGGTTAATTCAAAATACGTTATAGTGTAAAAGCTGATTTTTATACATGATACTTATATAATGAGTAGGTGATGTTTTTTTAGTAGCCAGACATTTTTGATAGTTCCTACCCCCTGCCAGACAAGCATGTAGGATCGAGCGCGAGGTAGAATATATATGTGGGTGCGAGTGAGATGCGCTTGTATTGTTTAATATTTTGTACATGCGTATATCAGTAAAAATAATATATGCTATTTTCAAAGATTAATTCAATATTCATAATTAATTACAAGAGTAATATTACTTAAACCATTACTTACGTTGTAATTAAATTGCTGATTTTTTTTATATAATAGGTAGTTATTCGATGATTTTTCTTTCTTAGCCAGACATTTTTTTATATTTTTAACCTCTATGCCAGACAATTAATTAAAAATAGATTCGTGATAAGAATGACTTTTCTAATTAAGCTTATTGGCCGATTTATGTGATTATTAATTGATGTAAATTTTAAAAATATCTTCAGAAATGACGTTCATTGTTACTACTCCTATAGAAATTATTGAAAATTTTAATTTATTCTGTCAGTAAATAGTTAAAAAGAAAAGCCAAATAAAAAATTTTTTTAAAATTTTATTGAAGGTAGATTAATGACACTACAAGTTATAAAGGGTAGAAAAATAGATCGATGATACGACTTATTTATTATAGTGTATAAAAGATACTGTTAATTCATTCGCTATCATAATTATCATTAATGTTAATAACGTTAATAATGTTAATGTTAACGACGTTGTTGACGCGAGCCTTCATCCGGGTTGAGACGTCGCAAAATTTTCTAGTCTGGCTTATTAACAGCTTTTTTGATATTTTCGTCAATTTACACAGTATATCTTTATAAATTATAGCCTATGTGTTATTCTGATGTATAAGCTATATTATTGTAAAGTTTTATTCAAATCCGTTCAGTAGTTTTTGCGTGAATGAGTAACAAACATCCATACACACTCACAAACTTTCGCATTTATATATTAGTAGGATATCATACACTACGTAGCATCCACTAATTAACACGAATTCACTTAATAGTTTTGATAGATTCGGAATATCCTATGTTAATAATAAATAAGGAAAATTAAATAAATAAAACTTCAAGATAACGTATTATATTATTTTTGTTGATGTAAACATATACTGAGCACTCAACAATACATGCGCAGTAGAAATGGCAGCTCCGCGTTCAAGGATCGCAATAGACCTAACTCGCCATTTCACTCGCACCCACATAATATATATTCTACCTCGCGCTCGATCCTACATGCTTGTCTGGCAGGGGGTTGGAACTATCAAAAATGTCTGGCTACTAAAAAAACATTATCTACTCATTATATAAGTATCATGTATAAAAATCAGCTATTACACAATAACGTAAGTAGAATTATTATGTCCGGAACATTAAGGGTGTCTGGCAAGGGGTTGCCACGATGTTAAGTGTCTGGCAATGAATAATATGATTTTTAATAATATTCTAAAGGTAATACCAAAAAATTTCTCTTGATTATTTGACGAAACTAGATTTGTATATTACACATCTTTAGTACTGTTTAGCTGCCAAAGCCAGGGCAACCCAAATTTCATAAGGCGCCTTCGTTCTTACCTGTGTTGGGAGCATGCGCTGACAAACTTTCAGCTTTTATAAAATAACGAAGGCCTGGGGTTCACGGGCTCTTGCTCTATCACGGTAATGTTATAAAGATAACATTATGTACCGTGACGTAGTAATTCACGCTTATACTAAAAGGCCGTATGCTCCAAAACAGTATTTACCGTTTATAATAAAAACTATAGCTAATTTTCACAAACTAAATTACCACATTATGGTGTGTGTTAAGACTCATCTATAAAGAGTTTTAAGAGGCTTAAATCGATCTAGGTTTCCTGTAAAATGCAAATCTCTTTTATTTTTGAGCAGTTTTTGATATTTTTTTCTCTGTTGTAAAAGTTAACCAATCACATAAAGCTATTATTAAAATGATGGCAATATTATGGTTAACTAAATACGTAAAAATCATTTCCGAATGTTTGGTAATTGACGCGAAAAATTAAGAACTCTGACGCCATTATTTTCAATTCGTCGTCCTAACTTAACAAATAGAACTTTAAAATTGCTCGAATCTTAGCTTGCCTAGTACTAGATAATCGTCAGATTATAAGACAGCACGTCTAGGACATAAAGATGAACCATATTTTTTCTGACGCGCTCGAGTATTTCAAAATGGCGAATTTTTTTGCACATTATAATAATGGCCACGAGTTTGTGTCACATTGAGATCGTCAGATTATTGAATGAGAGCTTTCTTTTAGGTTCACTTAACACCCCCTTAAAATGAGAGCTTTTTTTTAGGTTAAGTGAACCCCTTAGAAAATCTGACGCGCTCGAGATAATTTTTTTTTTCATTTTCAACCCTTACGTACGACCACTCCCATCATTCAAACGATCAGATTAACATACATACTTTATTAAAAATACGTAGGACATTGATGCTATCAATATCTGACGCGCTCGATTATGTCCATGCAACAGTATTTATTAACATTTTTGAAAATCTATAGCCGCTCCCCCCACCGATGAAAACGGATACATTATAAAACATATTTTTCTTCTTATCATCTAAGCTTTGCAACCCTATAGGTCTCTATGACGCTCGAGTAAATCCCCATTTAGCATCGTGGGCAACCCTACTATAGACGTCAAATAAGATAATCAACGTACGCTCCGCCCGCTCCGGTCATGCATGACCTGGATGGGTGACCGCTGGTAGTATTTACTGTTGAGCGCTTCCGTATATTGTTTGGACTTGGTGGGACGTTCCCGTAATTGTTGTATTACGACGGTAGTCGTCAGTGGTAGGGCATTTTGCGAATGCCTACCTGACTCCTTACCACCAGTACCTCAATCAAGTAGAACATCTGTTGCCAGTGGCCAAGCGTCAAATGGTCAGGGGCCCAACGCAAAAAGCTTAAAATATTGATATTGACATTCGTACCGTGGCCATCACGAAACAATAATGTTCATATAGCGCTATCTCTATCGCACAGATGACATGATTCAATGCATGCAGCTCGCTCTCACGTTGAAGTTCTAATGTAAGTTTACTATAGTGATTATGTGGTAGTGCGAATTAAAATTGTAAATATAAGGTTAAAATAAGACTGAATTAAGAGATGGGAGTCGGCCCCCAGTTCCATCAAGAGCCAGAAACAATATTCTGTCATCGGTGGAGCCAGTTATTCTAGGATAGCCCTAAGTTATGCGCCCTAACTTAGGGCTATCCTAGAATTAGTAGTAGAAGTAGTTTTGTTGGGGCCCCTAACAAAACTTCGACCGCATCGCCACTTACCATCCCGAGAGATAGTGCTCAAAAGGTAACCTTATCGCAATAAAAGAAACTAAATTACATTCTAATGTACATTAAAACTTTTAATGTACTTACTATACAAATTACGAGTGAAATGCAAAGCACAGATGATGCAAAAAAAGCAGTTCGTTAATTTTCTTTCACCAAATACATCTCAGTAACTTTGCTATAACATTTCTAACAGGCACTTTCTGTACAGGTACTGGGTATAACCGAGAGAGAGTTCATGGATCAAATGGGGGTATATTTCGTCGGATTCGTCTCACAATACGGCTACGACAGGGTCCTGTCAGTCCTCGGGAGACACATGAGAGACTTCCTCAACGGCCTGGATAATCTACACGAGTATTTGAAGTTCAGTTACCCACGCATGAGGGCGCCAAGCTTCATCTGTGAGAATGAGACGCGGCAGGGACTGACGCTGCACTATCGCTCGAAGAGAAGAGGATTTGTGTATTATGCTATGGGACAGATAAGAGAGGTCAGTGGGCTTTGTTATCTACCTATTAATTTATATAAAATATATAGTGAACTGTTTCATAAGGAGGTAAGTTATTTATTACACGCGAGATATATATGAACAAGGTCTTTAATCAACAATCTGTTTTTTATCACTAAAGTAGATTGTTCAATACGAGGAGATAATCAAAATTTTATTTCATTTATCTACGATTAACTTTCGTATTAAATATTGCAATAACCAACTATTTTATTTAACATAGCTACATATTAATAAAAGCATGCTACGAGTTCTTTAAGCTTGTTATTGGATTCGCACAATTGGTAAATTTTTCGCTCGTTAAGACAAAAACTTTAATGCCTTTAATTAAACTAATAACATGTTCAATTTTAATGAGGTAGTCAGAGTCAAGTACCAATCATGGAGAAAGAAGACATATCATATGAGTCATAATCACGTAACGTTTTAGAAAAGGTGCTGGATACTCTACCGCAGAATATAAAAAGGAAATTGCTGAAAATTCTTAGAGAGCTAGTATTCCGTCATCTTTGACGCGGGCTTTGGGTGAGAACTGAGAACACAAAAACATTACATTTCTTGCTAATAAACCGTAGGTCACGTTTATTAATGTTATGTCACTGATTAGTGACATTATAAACTTAGCACTCAAAGATATGCATATTTTGGAAATTAGCTAACATGTCATGTTTGTTATGTTCGATATTTACAAAATTTCCTCTTTCCATCTCGAATACGAGAACATTTTTCTATTATCCGCTTAAAAATGTTTCACAAACAAAATGTTGGTTAATTTCAATAACGTTTTCAACGGGGGCGTAGCTCAGATGGTAGAGCGCTCGCTTAGCATGCGAGAGGTCGATACCCGGCGCCTCCAATTTACTTTTTGAATAAAAATTTATTGTATCTTGTATCATCTAACTATCTATTGATATTTACAAAAAAAGGTAACTAGGGTAAATCTTCTTATACCTATAATATTATATTTCTCGTTTAACATACAAAGGCCTTGATACATACATTGAAAAAATTGTTGAAGACAAATTGAAAACTATGTATTAATATAATTAATTTCTTATTATTACAAAGTTGATGGATTGTTGATGAACTTTGATGCAAAGTCCACACAAGGAGACTCAAAGTTATTATGTTCTATGCTCAAAGCGTTCCCAAACTTTGGCATTTTCAATATTATTGCAATTGATTGATTGCATTGCGTTTGCGGGTACTTTCTCTATGATTGCGGCTAGCCGTTCTACCATAGTAAATAAAAGGTTTAAAAGGTTGAACCAAAGCGAACCGTAACATTTTTATTATTACAATGTCAATGTAATATTTCCAAAGTTATTGTAATATAAAAAATAAACGCTTCAGTTATCTCACTTATAATTTTTAAGTGTACAATGCCATCTAGTTTGTTATCTGTAATTTTGTATAAAGTGCCATCTAGCGTATCTGTTAAGTACTAAAATATACACAATAGAGTGCGCTGTAACAAAATAATGAAAAATCACATAAAATCATAAATTCTCATTTTCAGGTAGCCCGACATTTTTACCATAAGGAGATGCGAATAGAGTTGCTTCGAGAAGAATTACTTTTTGATACTGTCCACGTCACGTTCCAGCTAACGTTTGATAACAGAGCGTTCACACTTGCTTCTCTTGCTATGACGCGGGAAGAGAAGCATCTACCGATCAGCGCGTCTGTGCTATTTGAAATTTTCCCGTTTTGCATCGTATTCGGGTAAGTTAAGTTGTGTTCAAAAAAAGATATTAATGTACTTATCACACGATCAACTTCTTCTCAGAGTCCTCAGTCATACTACAACTCGTTGTCCGTAATTCGTAACAAATTAGTACTTAGGAAAATTTAAAAATTTGAAATTTCCTAAATTTTAATTAAACAGTGACAATCACGATTGCAACACCAGGAATAAAGATAAAATAGCGGAGCCAGGCTTTAGGAACAATAAAAGGTCCATAATACAAAGGTAGCCATTCTGAATCGATCAGCAAAGTTAAGCAACGTCCGCCGCGGTCAGGAGTTGGATGGGTGACCGCTGGTGACATTACTACTGAGCGCTTCCGTGCTTCGGAGGGCACGTTAAGCCGTCGGTCCCGGTTGTTGTCTTAGGATGGCAGTCGTTATAGCATGGTGGTAGGGCATTTTGCGAATGCCCGCCTGGCTAGCTGCCACCCTCAAGTAGAAAATCTGTCGCCAAGCACCTAACGGTGTGTTCCGACAGCTGTCCTTGAGAGCCAGTAATTCTAGGTTAGTCTAAACAACATCTTCGACCACATCATCACTTACCATGTGAGATAGTGGTCAAAGGCTAAACTATTAGGCATAAAAAAAAAATGAGTGCGGTTATATAATAAAGTTAAGCTAACGCTCAAAGTCGGCCCAAAGTCACGTCCGCGTCTTACGACCTACAGTTCTCACATTGCAGTTTTAAGGTGAAGTGAGTTTCAAAAAGTCAAAGTCAAAATCATTTATCCGTTTTAGGCGTCTAAGACGCTCTTATGAAGGTCAAAAAGAAATTTTAATGTTGTAATATTCTACATTGTACTGTCACATTCAGCAAAAAATATATATAAAGCCACTGCAATAAGAACGTGCAACGTTAGTAGTATAAGTAGTATAAGTAGTATAATAGTATGTAACAAGACGTTTGAAACGTCTTGTTACAGACTATACAATGAAATTATTACAATATTTGTTTAAATTACGTCGCTGACAGGCGATAGCATGGCCGAGGCGGAATTGTCCAAGCTTTCTTTCGTTTAAGTAATCACAAACTGTGTAGGTTTTTCACGTGCAAATGTTGCGCGTAATATGTTTGGGAACTTTATTATAAAACCGCACACAGTTAGAAACTCAATACTTTATTGTTTTCTGTAGTGTTGACAAAGATGTTCAAATTAAGTAAAAGTTCATTACAGACCCTGCTGAGCACACAATTATGGGAGAGGAGGATTATTAAAACTATTATTCTAATTGGTTCAAATATATCATCGATTTGTATGTCCAAATGTAATCATTGTTGAATTGTTATTAAGTATTTCATTATAGGGAAGAAAAAATAATATTCAGTTTATTTAAAGGTGCATATTCCATCACTTTTCAAATTAAAATAAATATACATAAGAAGGACCTTTTATTAGTCTTTGCTAATCTAAAACCTGGCTCAGCAATTTTGTCTTTATTCCTGGTGTTGTAATCGTGATTGTTACTCATTTTAGTAAATAATACGGGATAACTCACGTGAGTCAGTCAGATAGCTCCGACTATAGTACGGGTGCTAAGCGAGACGTCAACGCGGGCGTCCCGAGCTCTCCTTGAAAAAGACCACCGAATGTGGTTGAAACTATAGTCGGTGCTATCTGACTGATTCACGTGAGTTATCTCGTATTATTTACTAAAATGAGTGATTGTTACTGTTTAATTTAAATTTACTCAATTTTTTACGAACAGTCGACAACAGGTTATGGTATGACTGGGACTCCAAGGAGAGAGGCCGTGCGAACTACCGTGTATATTATTATACACTAACCGGCTAAAACACGTCGGGGATCGAATACGACTCCCGCGTTTCGAGCATGTCAGATGCTCATCATCAGGGCGAGTGCGCGGCTGCGTCTGCGAGCTCCCGACGGGCACTGATCGATGCCTAACGTGAGTGTTTTTGCTGGTTAGTGTTATAATATTTAAATATGTGTGTAACTCACAAGAATTTCATTAAAAAAAACCGTGTATATTCTTCAGCGGCGTCAGTCAGCCGCGTCTGATAATATGCACCCAGCTTCATGCATTTACCTTATTGTCGTAGAACATATTGTTCCGCACTGAAAGTGTCCGCACTGTGTGTGTATTCAGTTAGGCCATGAATACACGAAGTACCCAGAAGATATAGGTACCACAGAGTAGAAAATCTGTCGCCAGGCGGGCATTCGCAAAATGCCCTTCCACCATGCGTTGAAGCTCAAGCCCGCGGCGGGGTTCGACGAACCATGGACCTGCTTCGCGTCAATCCATAGACAATGCCACTAAGCCATCACTGCCTCCACTAACATAATATTGTGTCAGGCGGGTATTAAATGTAGAAAATAATTTTAATGTATATTTTCTCTATTTAAAAGCCACATCGACATAAGAAGAACTTTCAAATGCATTCTCTCGGCGTGGCAGCCGGACTTTAGCATAGAACATATTTTATTTTTTTTATTTTTATTGCTGATAGGTAAGCCTTTGACCACCATCTCACCTGATAGTAAGTGATGATGTGGTCGAAGGTGTTAACAGGCTTAACCTAGAATTACTGGCTCTCAAGGACAGCTGCCGGAACACACTATTAGGTGCTTGGCGACAGATTTTCCACTTGAGGGTGGTCGCTAGCCAGGCGGGCATTCGCAAAAATGCCCTTAAACATGCGGTGAAGCTCAAGCCAGCGGCGGGATTTGAACCATGGACCTGCTGCGCGGCAGTCCATAGCCAAAGCCACTGAGCTAGAGATAGCTTCAAAATATTATTGTAATAATACTACACTTTGTACTGAAATGCTTGGCCATAAAGTATTGAATATTGATTAATATTCATGTTTAATGTATGTATACGGTGTAGATCAGACATGGTGGTCCGCAGTATCGGTAACTCCCTGATGGTGATCCTGCCTGACCTCGTTGGAAAGAAGATCACCAACTGGTTCGATCTGGTGCGTCCTCTCATCGCTTTTAAATTTCAGACGGTGAGTAGGCATCTTTATTAATTGTTACATATCTATATAGTACATCTACTTCTTAAGAACTGGCCCTAAATGACGCAGGAGTTGAAATACTATATGTATATATATATATATTTAATAGAATAGAAATAGTTATAACCAAAAATCATACAAACAAGTCGAACCTGAATCGCAGGACCCGTGATATAGTGTGTAATATTTATGTGTATATAATAGGTATATTTACTTATGTCAGAGTGCTGGTGGAGTTTAGCGATATATAGGTCCTATTTTTTACAACTTATACCTACGGAGAATAGGGAATAATTTACCAAAGGAGATAGTGGTTACTCTATAACCATCATCCCCGTAGCTAAGTGAAGATTTGGTCAAGGATAGTTAGCAGCTGCCTCTCAAGGACAGCTCTTAGAACACACAGTTAGGTAGCTGACGATGATGAAAGATCACTTAAAGCCAATTTGCACCTGGCTAAATTCAGTAAAAGTAAAAGTCACAAGGTAAAATGCGACCAAAGAAAAATATTATAAGTAAGTAAAGGTGGGTACTGTTGTGTGGACCTATTCAGTTGTCTTAAAAAAAAACAACTTATGGACACACACACATTTATTTTATTTAAAAAATAAAATTATTAATTTACACTTGACTTTAAAAGTTCCCGCAACTCACTTTTGGTACTAATTTGGGCAGAGGTTCCACCTGAAGGGTATACTGGTACTGAGTCTGGTGACTCCTGGAGTTATCACAATAAATCTGAGCACTTAATTTTGGAAGCCACCGTTTATATAGAGAAAATTACTGCTGACAACGCGTAAATAGGTTTGTGAGGGATTCGGGCCTAGGTCAGCAATATATTAGGTGTACGCAGCGCCGTAAGCAGCAACGTTGACAAGGATTTAAATACAAACTAAGCGCTGTCATGGCCAAAGCAAGCCCTTTTCTTTGATGTTTTAATGGCGCCGCGAGAGATATGTACGTACAATACTTACTAAGTCCGCGGCTATACTCAGTTAGCAAGCTAATTAGACAAGGAACGGCAAGCTCAGAGTTCCCCACACTTATTTCAGTGCACTGAATTCAGCCATGTTTAAAGGGCTTTTAGCTACGATTATTTAATCGTAGGCTTTTAGTACTGCAGTTAGTAGCCACGCGAGCATTCGCAAAGAGACCTGACACCCTTCCAAGTTCTCAAGTCGACAGGTATATTTCTTATTTTTTTTATTTAAGACCACGCAATACTATTTCTATATCATCCAATCAAATTGATGTTTTTTTTTTGTATGTGGAGTGAGTATGCCACGAAATTGTTACAATTAAAATTTTATCAAATTTGATCGAACAGTTTGTAAATGCCTAAATAGCGAGCACGGCAGTGCCCCGCCAATTCGAGCAAGAAAGCGGCACGGCCATAGATACTATCCTTTTCTCGAAGCAGTTCAGGCTATATTCGACCATTGACCTATATGTACTACACGCGACATCTCAAACAAGGATAGTCGACCGGTGCAAATATGCTAGCCGGCATAGTCTCCCCCACACGTAGCTATGGGCACTCGTATAAAATACACGCGCTTTACGTTCGAATATTGTGTATTATCAATTGTGTATTTTGAATACGCAATTTTCGAACGTAAAGCGCGTGTAATCTCTACGAGTGCCCAACTGCGTGTGGGGGACAGTATGCCGGCCAGCATACTTGCACTGGTCGACTATCCTCGTTTGAAATGTCGCGTTTACTATTTATAGGTCAATGTATTCGACCCCCAATAACTGTATTGTGGATAAAACTAGAAGCCTGAATTTTCAGTAACCAAGCAGGCATTACAGACACCACAGAAATGAGATAGACACGGTATATTTGAACCAGTAGTTAATTATGCTTTTACAAAAATGACAGGCACATGTGTAGACCTTTGCAGGCCAATGAAACACAAACACTTACACAGTACACTTATATACTTATTATTCTGTACACTCAGCTCACTTACTAGACTACGTCTTTACACCTCGAACTTCAAACGACGACTGACCGAGTTTTATACATTAAACAAGCCCATCGCCTTGTAGGGTGAAGCAGTTTTGGCTCACTAGCGCCATCTTGATTCTGTTTCATCCAACAAGCTTCTTTTATACTAAATAATCTATATTAAATTCGCCAAACACTCTTAAAATTCATAATTAACATAAATACAATTTTATACATCGGTTTAAGTGAAAACAATATACGATATTCATAATACGACTTGAAATGTTGGTACTAACCTAACTATTAATCAATTGATACACTTATAATTTACTAAACATGCTCAACTATAAGTCTCAAAGGTGACGGGCGCAGTGCAATTGACTTGTGACGTTGTGACGAAATGCATCTGTTATAGGCAGAGGTTAGTCCGCTGGTTCTCGAGCTTGTTCGGTCACAATAAAAAAAAACTATCCCGGATATCTTAATGACAATGCAACTCTTGCCGATGATGATCAGTATTATGTACAAGTAAAGCAGTAAGTAGATCTTGAAATATAAACGAAACCTAGTTTCTAACCTTACGAAATCAGCATGGCGCCAATTTCAACAATTTATCAAAAACGTTTATGTAAACTACTTAGTAGATACTTTTTTTTTATGCCTGATAGGTTAGCCTTTGACCACTATCTCACCTGATGGTAAGTGATGACGTGGTCGAAGTTGTTGTACAGGCTAACCTAGAATTACTGGCTCTCAAGGACAGCTGCCGGAACACACTGTTAGGTGCTTGGCGACAAATTTTCAACTTGAGGGTGGTAGCTAGCCAGGCGGGCATTCGCAAAGTGCCCTACCACCATGCTGTTACGACTGCCATCCTAAGACAACAACCGGGACCGACGGCTTACGCTCAGTAGTAATGTCACCAACAGTCACCCATCCAACTCCTGACCGCGGCGGCCTTTGCTTAACTTTGCTGATCGATCCAGAATGGCTAAGCAAACTTCGCTACGAGCGCTTCAAAAACTTACAATTTATTCAACTTTTCAGTGTTGCAAATCAGTTCTTTGATTTAATTCTTTATTAAATTAATACCGTATCAGCCGGATTGTCCACTGCTGAACACAGCCACACTCATTATGGTCGGTTTGCCATAATCCCCAAGCTTGGCAGTCGTCCTGGGGATCGCAGTGTGAGATATCAGTTCCTCAGAAACCGAACAATATGCCCACCTTCGGTCTTAGCCGCCTCTTACGACACCCACGAGTAGAGCTGACATTCTAGCCCCGCAGTCCACGGGGTAAAAATATAAATAAATTTATATAATTTTATTTACAAAGAGGGTAAAAGTTACTCATTTAAAATGCTTTGTGAGATTATTCAACCCAATGAAGACAGAATATACGAGACAACGAGCATTTGTCATCCAGTGATATGATATCTTAAGCTATTTTGAAAGGGCTTAATGTGTCCCCGAATCTTAGGTACCTATACCCAGAATACAGAACAGTCGAAGTCTGAGATCTTAGTAGAAGCATAGATCATTATTGTTATAGTACCGCATGGTATACACCACAGAAAAGAGAAATATTTTTATATCTCTATGGTATACACATATGAGAATAATTATCATGTTCCTTTGAGAACGCAATTGGGTAACATTAGTTATTCACGTTGTAATTAGTATAAGTCTGGAGCATTCGAGAATAATAGAAATTTAATTGACGTAAAACCTAGTAGCTATATAGATTAATCATCATACTAATACTATAACGATAGAAAAAATACTGTAAGTAGTATAAGATTCACAATTTCGTTTATTTGGATGACATGATTTTTCCAGTAAATTTGTTTTTAAAAAAACAAAGCACTGAACTGTTTTGATGTTATTTATATGGGACTAATCTGCAATATCCTTTAAAATTATTTTTTTATTTCCAAATCTGGTTTTATATGTCGAAGTTCTGAGGTAAAAAACATAAAAATAAAATATTATCTATAATTTTATTAGAAGATTATTAAACTAGCCATTAAATATATAAATAGGACTTTGCTCTTTGCCTTAGCATGGACGTTTATGCAACTTACGTTTATTCGTGTGTGAGAGAGACTGCAAAGAAAATAACGAAGATGACGATGAAAACGTGAATGAGATGTATAGATATAAGATAGGTGCATAGGATGCATGAGAAAATAGATAAAAATCAATTTATACAACGTCCTCGTTATCATTCATTGCTTGCACATGTTAAATAGGCCAAAATGGGAACTGCCTCTAAAGAACATCAGCCAGTACGGACAGTTTGGTGCGTGGCAACAAGTTTTCTAATTAAATGTGTTAGCTAGCCAGGCGAGTATTTGCACAGTACCTTACCTCCACGTGGTGAATCTCAAGCCCGCAGGAAGCCTCGTGGACCTCCATCATCACTGTATTGCTTCATTGATGTTTCCTTGCATTAGCAGGTATCTATAAAGCTACATTAATAGAAAATCATCGTCAAGTTGAAAATGTACGGAAACGCCATTCTATGGACTTTATAATATTCAGTGGACGACAATGTGCTGTCGCTGATAGTGGCTCCAAACATCAACACTAACACAAAGTAACGACAGTAAACTAGACGAGACCAACCTAACTCGTATTCTGAGGTTACTGAATGAAGAAATATTAGGTACAGAAAGTCTAGCATTTTGCCAGTGGATCGTCTCGTCAGAACACGAGTTAAGGTACGTGAATAAAATAAGGCCTAGGACATAATAAGGCCTGTAGCAAAAATAATGGACTTACTTAATGCAGTGTCAATGCTTTGGATATTATAAAGGATAATCATACAAAGAATAAAAATTAACTGCTAAGAGTAATTCACTTTCAACTGTATCCCTATTCTTTTGTTATATTTATTGAAGCAGTGATAGCTCAGTGGCTTTGGGTATGGACTGCCGCGCAGCAGGTCCATGGTTCAAACCCCGCCGCGGGCTTGAGCTTTCACCGCATGGTGGAAGGAGCATTTTTGCGAATGCCCGCCTGGCTAGCGACCACCCTCAAGTAGAAATTCTGTCGCCAAGCACCTAACGGTGTGTTCCGGCAGTTTGTCCTTGAAAGCCAGTCATTCTAGGTTAAGCCTGTTAACACCTTCGACCACATCATCACTTACCATCAGGTGAGATTGTGGTCAAAGGCTTACCTATCAGCAAAAAAAAAACAGAAAACATAGAGAAAGTAATTTATAATATTAAACATGTTAAAAGTGAGGTATATGTGCATCGCATAATAATGCATGTACCTTTCTTAAAAGTATATTTTGTTGCAAAAGTGAATTTTTGCAGTTATATTTCAAAATATGTTTACATGCACTATCGCGTGCTGGGCGCAACTACATTTACTAACTTTTGGAGTACAAAAGTGCCGAATGGAATAAGCATCCAGCGCGAAATATGAAGTACTACTGCCGGAACAGACTGGTAGGTGCTTCGGGACAGATTTTCTACTTAAAGGTGGCATTATACTGTAAAGCTGGCGTTCACAAAATGCCCGTCCAATTCAGGAGTTCTTCGTCGGGGTTCAAACCATGGGCTGGCGGCGTGGCAGCCCAAAGCTATTTACTACTCGGCTATAATTTCTTCAGATTTTGCTATAAATGTGATAAGGAACGTGCTACGATGCGGACGGTTGCGCGGGAACTTTACGCGCAAATGATAACGGCATCTTGCAAAAAAAATCAAAGGCAGTTATTTAAGTGTACATCAGCACTAATCTATACTTATAATAAAACTGTAACAGGACCAATTCTGTACATGGCAGATATTTTGAAAAAAAAAATGTACAGTACTCTGTAGCTGATAATGATGCCGAAACTGTAATTTTTTTTATTTTTGTCTGTCTGTCTGTCTGTCTGTCTGTCGGTCTGTCTGTATCCCGGCCGCGCATCACTCCAAAACTACTGGATGGATTTCAATGAAACTTAGCATGGTTTGAGTTCGTACTACAAGGTAGGATAATTTAGATTTTTATCCCGAAATTCAGCATGGTTCCCTTGGGACAGGGGATGAAATTCAAAATATACACTTAGTTGTAATTTATTAACGCGTAGTCCGATTTCTTACGAAGGATTCCGTACCCAAAGGGTAAATACGGTCTGTCCGGCTGTCCGTCCGTCTGTCCGTCCATCCGTCCGTCCGTCCGTCTGTCACCAGGCTGTATCTCAAGAACGGTGATAGCTAGACAAATGAAATTTTCACAGATGATGTATTTCTGTTGCCGCTATAACAACAAATACAAAAATTGGCCAAGTGCGAGTTGGACTCGCACACGTTAAAACAAAAAAAAAAAGGTTAAAATACGAAGTCTAATGTTGTATAGCTAATGGTACGGAACCCTTCGTGCGCGAGTCCGACTCGCACTTGGCCGGTTTTTTTGTTAGAATAGTGGTACTTTAAAGTTTATCCCGTAAATATTTCAAAGTCACAACCTAAATATTACGTTCCAAATAACTTGACATCCAGAATGTACAGGAACCTTTGAACGTACGGCTCATCTTATCTATCTTTAGCTGGAGTTTGCACTTTATCGTATAGGTATAATAGATAGGTCTGTAGTCGGACCACTTCAAAAGATTCTGATTTTTCAAACAATAAAACACAATTTTTTTTATTACGATAAGCACAATTTTCCTACGTATATTTTTCATAACATGCAATGCTCTAATCAGTCTAATCTATACCTTTAACAAGTTGGCGACGGCAGGTAGGGAAGCGCGAGGGGTAAGACGCTTACATTTATCTATTTATACTCAAAATAAATCTGTAACAGGTTCAATTCGGTACATTGCAGATATTTTGAAAATATTTTTTCAGAGCAATCTGTAGCTGATACTGATGCAAAAACTGTTTTTTTTTCTGTCTGTCTGTCTGTATCTCGGCCGAGCATCGCTCCAAAACTACTGAATGGATTTAAATGAAACTTAGCACGATTTGAGGTCATACTACGAAGAAGGAAATAGAATACTTTTTATCCCGAAATTCATTACGGTTCCCTTAGGAAAGGGGATGAAAGTCAAAATGTAAAGTGAGTTGTAATTTATTAGCGCGTAGTCCGGTTGCAATCATTATTTTTTTGTTACAATAGTGGTAATTTAATTATTTTCCCGTAAATATTTCAAAGTCTTCAGTTTTGTAGTTCAGAAATTACAGATATCACAAACTAAATATTTCGTTCTAAATAACTTGAACCGCGGAATGTTGAGAAACCCTAAAACGTACGGCTCATCTTAAGCTAGCATTCGCACTTTATCATAAAGGCTTAATAGATATATTATTATATCAGCCGCATTGTCTACTGCTGAACACAGCCTCCACCACTATGGGAGGGCTTGCCATAATCCCCACGCTTGGCATGCGTCTTGGGGATCACGGTGTGAGATATCAGTTCCTCAGAAAGCGTTGCTGCCCACCCTCTGCAGTGTTACTCTTTATCGCCTCTTACGACACCTACTACGGGCAAAGATGGAGGGGTGACATTATAGCCCGGCACCCCAAGGACAGACTGACATCCCACAGGCAGCCCGGAACCCCACGGGCAGCACGGCACCCTTATTTAGTTTTGCAAGCTTGCTACGATAAAACTCTAAAATGTGGTACATTCACCACAATCAGTTTTTTTAACTACATATCTTTCTATTGACGGATACATTTCGGAGACTGCGCAATGGAAGTGCACAATGTTGTCTTAGGTTTTCGCGATTGTTACACTTAGTAATTAAACAATTTTAAACGGTTTAAATCACGTATATTTATCATTATATTTGTCCCGACGCGACGTTTCAAACACTTTGTAGTGATCTTGGTCACGGGGTGACTGCCGGGACAAAAATAACGATAAATATACGTGATTTAATCCGTTTAAAGTTGGAAGTGAACAAGTTTAGTAGATTGTTATACAATGGTCGAAAGGAATTGATAACTTTCACCCGCGTTCAGCTCTCTACTTTTCATTTCGAATTTAAACAATGTAAAAAAGTAGCTTTTCTAAAAATTATTCATTGAAAAAATAACTTACTTACTAAAAAATTATTGAGAGGATAGAACTATTTGTGAAATTTTACGTAAAATTTTGTTTGGAATATTTACGGGCGGCTATTGCCCGAAGAGGAATCTCTCTGCTTTTCACTACTAATATAAGGAATAACGTTGTAAAAATAGTATGGTTTTTTATATTATTTATTTTGATTTTAATAACATGAGCAGAACCTATTTAAAATTAATGCGGCTATAGTCCAAGTAGGAATCGATGACTTACATACGTGTTAAGCACTCTACTTTTCATTTAAAATATGAGGATGGTAAAAAAATTGTAGTTTTTCTAAATATTTTAATTTATAATAAATTTAAAATATTCTAGGTTAAGCCTGTTAACACCTTCGACCACATCATCACATACCATCAGGTGAGATTGTGGTCAAAGGCTTACCTATCAGCAATAAAAAATATAAAAATAAAAAATTACTAAAAATAATAAACATGAGTAGAAGATACAAAGATACACTAGGAGTTAGAACAATGAAATTTAGGGAAATTTTTAGTTAGTTTTTTTTTACCTACACTTTTTACTTTATATTTAGTTACTACCCTGCCAAATATAGTTGTTATAAATTTTTTATATAGCAACAGAGTATTTTACAACGAAAAATCTTTGACATATAACTTTGTTTACACCAATGGTTACAATTGTTACAAGTCATTCTGGCCCAAGAGAAGGAAGCATTTACTATGAGTTTTTCCCGGCCTTAGGTGGGAAGGAGCCTCTCCTACCCGCTACTCAGATCAAACAAACACTACTTTCCGAGAATGAGAAATAAAACAAATATGTTCTATATACCGTCAAACAAACCGCCGGCGCCGCTTTAAAATCGAAATTCTAAAGAAACGCACAATGTACTTTGCTTCAACATTTATTGTGCAAACCGGGAAAGAACTCTCTGAGTTACTTAACTACTGTCTTCTGGAAAATACAACCCGGGAGTTTATAAATCCAAAGTAAAAAGCTCCATAATGAGCTATGGTTTACTATAAGAGTGCTTCACCGCAGACCACAGTGTTGCTTAATATGGGATAAACAGTGCACAAATGTGAATAATTAGTCTGCAGGTACGGCAATCGCGAACGAAGTCGCGGGTACAGCTAGTAGTATAATATTATTATACTAGCTTTACGGGTGCGGCTCCGCCCGCGTGTATGTCGGTGATCGCGCAAAACATTAACCTCTTTTTGCGCAGTTGGATAAAAACTATCCTATGTTTTTTTCCTGAGTCTCAAACTATTTCCATACCAAATTTCATTCAAATCGGTCTAGTAGTTTTGGCGTGAAAGCGTAACAGACAGACAGACAGTGTTACTTTCGCATTTATAATATTAACTAGCTGTACCCGCGACTTCGTTCGCGATTGCCGTACCTGCAGACTAATTATTCACATTTGTGCACTGTTTATCCCATATTAAGCAACACTGTGGTCTGCGGTGAAGCACTCTTATAGTAAACCATAGCTCATTATGGAGCTTTTTACTTTGGATTTATAAACTCCCGGGTTGTATTTTCCAGAAGACAGTAGTTAAGTAACTCAGAGAGTTCTTTCCCGGTTTGCACAATAAATGTTGAAGCAAAGTACATTGTGCGTTTCTTTAGAATTTCGATTTTAAAGCGGCGCCGGCGGTTTGTTTGACGGTATATAGAACATATTTGTTTTATTTCTCATTCTCGGAAAGTAGTGTTTGTTTGATCTGAGTAGCGGGTAGGAGAGGCTCCTTCCCACCTAAGGCCGGGAAAAACTCATAGTAAATGCTTCCTTCTCTTGGGCCAGAATGACTTGTAACAATTGTAACCATTGGTGTAAACAAAGTTATATGTCAAAGATTTTTCGTTGTAAAATACTCTGTTGCTATATAAAAAATTTATAACAACTATATTTGGCAGGGTAGTAACTAAATATAAAGTAAAAAGTGTAGGTAAAAAAAAACTAACTAAAAATTTCCCTAAATTTCATTGTTCTAACTCCTAGTGTATCTTTGTATCTTCTACTCATGTTTATTATTTTTAGTAATTTTTTATTTTTATATTTTTTATTGCTGATAGGTAAGCCTTTGACCACAATCTCACCTGATGGTATGTGATGATGTGGTCGAAGGTGTTAACAGGCTTAACCTAGAATATTTTAAATTTATTATAAATTAAAATATTTAGAAAAACTACAATTTTTTTACCATCCTCATATTTTAAATGAAAAGTAGAGTGCTTAACACGTATGTAAGTCATCGATTCCTACTTGGACTATAGCCGCATTAATTTTAAATAGGTTCTGCTCATGTTATTAAAATCAAAATAAATAAAAAAAAAAACAATACTATTTTTACAACGTTATTCCTTATATTAGTAGTGAAAAGCAGAGAGATTCCTCTTCGGGCAATAGCCGCCCGTAAATATTCCAAACAAAATTTTACGTAAAATTTCACAAATAGTTCTATCCTCTCAATAATTTTTTAGTAAGTAAGTTATTTTTTCAATGAATAATTTTTAGAAAAGCTACTTTTTTACATTGTTTAAATTCGAAATGAAAAGTAGAGAGCTGAACGCGGGTGAAAGTTATCAATTCCTTTCGACCATTGTATAACAATCTACTAAACTTGTTCACTTCCAACTTTAAACGGATTAAATCACGTATATTTATCGTTATTTTTGTCCCGGCAGTCACCCCGTGACCAAGATCACTACAAAGTGTTTGAAACGTCGCGTCGGGACAAATATAATGATAAATATACGTGATTTAAACCGTTTAAAATTGTTTAATTACTAAGTGTAACAATCGCGAAAACCTAAGACAACATTGTGCACTTCCATTGCGCAGTCTCCGAAATGTATCCGTCAATAGAAAGATATGTAGTTAAAAAAACTGATTGTGGTGAATGTACCACATTTTAGAGTTTTATCGTAGCAAGCTTGCAAAACTAAATAAGGGTGCCGTGCTGCCCGTGGGGTTCCGGGCTGCCTGTGGGATGTCAGTCTGTCCTTGGGGTGCCGGGCTATAATGTCACCCCTCCATCTTTGCCCGTAGTAGGTGTCGTAAGAGGCGATAAAGAGTAACACTGCAGAGGGTGGGCAGCAACGCTTTCTGAGGAACTGATATCTCACACCGTGATCCCCAAGACGCATGCCAAGCGTGGGGATTATGGCAAGCCCTCCCATAGTGGTGGAGGCTGTGTTCAGCAGTAGACAATGCGGCTGATATAATAATATATCTATTAAGCCTTTATGATAAAGTGCGAATGCTAGCTTAAGATGAGCCGTACGTTTTAGGGTTTCTCAACATTCCGCGGTTCAAGTTATTTAGAACGAAATATTTAGTTTGTGATATCTGTAATTTCTGAACTACAAAACTGAAGACTTTGAAATATTTACGGGAAAATAATTAAATTACCACTATTGTAACAAAAAAATAATGATTGCAACCGGACTACGCGCTAATAAATTACAACTCACTTTACATTTTGACTTTCATCCCCTTTCCTAAGGGAACCGTAATGAATTTCGGGATAAAAAGTATTCTATTTCCTTCTTCGTAGTATGACCTCAAATCGTGCTAAGTTTCATTTAAATCCATTCAGTAGTTTTGGAGCGATGCTCGGCCGAGATACAGACAGACAGACAGAAAAAAAAACAGTTTTTGCATCAGTATCAGCTACAGATTGCTCTGAAAAAATATTTTCAAAATATCTGCAATGTACCGAATTGAACCTGTTACAGATTTATTTTGAGTATAAATAGATAAATGTAAGCGTCTTACCCCTCGCGCTTCCCTACCTGCCGTCGCCAACTTGTTAAAGGTATAGATTAGACTGATTAGAGCATTGCATGTTATGAAAAATATACGTAGGAAAATTGTGCTTATCGTAATAAAAAAAATTGTGTTTTATTGTTTGAAAAATCAGAATCTTTTGAAGTGGTCCGACTACAGACCTATCTATTATACCTATACGATAAAGTGCAAACTCCAGCTAAAGATAGATAAGATGAGCCGTACGTTCAAAGGTTCCTGTACATTCTGGATGTCAAGTTATTTGGAACGTAATATTTAGGTTGTGACTTTGAAATATTTACGGGATAAACTTTAAAGTACCACTATTCTAACAAAAAAACCGGCCAAGTGCGAGTCGGACTCGCGCACGAAGGGTTCCGTACCATTAGCTATACAACATTAGACTTCGTATTTTAACCTTTTTTTTTTGTTTTAACGTGTGCGAGTCCAACTCGCACTTGGCCAATTTTTGTATTTGTTGTTATAGCGGCAACAGAAATACATCATCTGTGAAAATTTCATTTGTCTAGCTATCACCGTTCTTGAGATACAGCCTGGTGACAGACGGACGGACGGACGGATGGACGGACAGACGGACGGACAGCCGGACAGACCGTATTTACCCTTTGGGTACGGAATCCTTCGTAAGAAATCGGACTACGCGTTAATAAATTACAACTAAGTGTATATTTTGAATTTCATCCCCTGTCCCAAGGGAACCATGCTGAATTTCGGGATAAAAATCTAAATTATCCTACCTTGTAGTACGAACTCAAACCATGCTAAGTTTCATTGAAATCCATCCAGTAGTTTTGGAGTGATGCGCGGCCGGGATACAGACAGACCGACAGACAGACAGACAGACAGACAGACAAAAATAAAAAAAATTACAGTTTCGGCATCATTATCAGCTACAGAGTACTGTACATTTTTTTTTTCAAAATATCTGCCATGTACAGAATTGGTCCTGTTACAGTTTTATTATAAGTATAGATTATAATATTATATTGTACTAATATATTATATTCTCTCTCTATAAGAAAGACATCAGAGAATATAAACAAAGTTTGTTCTTGTGTAATGTACACGTATGTTCTAGACTAGAATAGAAAGAAAAATACAAATTAAAAGTTAAGTTCACCCAAGTGCTTTTAGTAGGGACATAAACTTAGGTAAGTTAGTAAGAAGGTCTGGCTAGAGAAACTGTTTCACGTCGGTATTCTACAGTCACAAACATTCGTTTAATTTTCAACCACATTTAGATAAGAGTAAATTCAAACATGTTTGCATGTTGGTGCTCGTGGCGAACAATAGAAGTTATTCTATTCTTCATGGAAATGTTCGTAGTGGATCTTATCAACTTTACTAAGCTTAGCAATGTTCTCTGCGGTCACTATACTTGGATGTTTTTAAAGAAGAAAAAAGACTTTAAAAGAGCTCGTAGTTTGTGTAGCCTTTTCGAAATTTCCAAGTTACACTTATCTTACTTATATTACGTACGAAGCACGATTTTAGAGTAGGTAACTAATATTAAAATATGAGCTCCTCTAGCGACCCTCTAACTCATCCTAAACCGCGCACTAATTCGCCCGGCCGCTCGTCCTATCCGGGGTATTTGAAGCATTCGTAGCGAAGTTTGCTTAGTCGTTCTTTACCGATCTGCTAAGTTAAGGAGCTTGGAACAGTCATGACTTGGATGGGTGACCGCTAGTGACATTACTACTGAGTGCTTTCGTGCTTGGCAGGGTACTTTAAGACGTGGGTCCCGGTTGTTGTCTTAGGATGGCAATCGTTACAGCATGGTGGAAGGGTATTTTAAAATGCCCGCCAAGCTAGCTACCATTCTCAACCCTGTCCTTGAGAGCCAGTTATTCTAAGTAATCCTGAACAACACCTTCGACCACATCATCACTTATCAGCTTTAGGCAAAAAAAAGTCTACGTCAAAGGCTAGCCTATATCAGCTATAAATATATAAATAAATAAGTAACTACTGCTGATGGCATTTACTACTCAGCGCTTCTGTGCTTCGGAGGACACAAGTACCTATGTAGCGCGAGCTTATACTTTCGGGCACTTATGTTTATACAGGCGTCTCGTTCCCGGTTGTAGAGACCTAGGATAGCACTGGTGAGCGAGTTTCTAGGTGGCCTGAACAATCCGACAAATTGTGTGGTTGTGCATTTTGCAAAGTCTTGGAAGTGGTAACTGATGACTGAGGGTGGTACCCTCAAGTAGAAAGATCTGTCACTAAATACCTAAGGATGTGTTCCAATTGTCCTTGAAAACGAGTTCCCATTGAGTTCTGTAGCAATAATAGATGAGCGGTACATGGTACCTTATGAAATGTTTCGTAAACTATTTACTATTTTACCCCACCCCGTCATCGCAGTAACATTATTTCTTAGAAACATGTGTCGTCAAATGATTTAGTAGCGTTTGATCGCCCGAAAATGCGTCGCAAAAATAATGCTTCGAATTAATAAATTATCGGTATAGTTACCATTATAATTCGAAAGCGCTCGTAGCGAAATTTGCTTAGCGTTCTTAACCGACCATCTAAGTTAAGCAACGTCCGTCGCGGTTATGACCTGGATGGGTGACTACTAAGCGCTTTCGGGCTTCGAAAGAAACGTTAAGCCGTCGATCCCGGTTGTTGTTGGTGGTAGGGCATTCTGCGATTGCCCACTTGGCCAGCTACGACCCTCACGTAGAAATCGCCAAACACCCTGTAGGTGTTCCAGAGGATATCCTTATGAGCCAGTAAGTATAGTTCAGCCTGAACAACATCTTCAACCACATCACTTACCATCAGGTGAGATAGTGGTCAAAGGCTAGCCTATCAGCTGTAAATAAATTATCAAGATAACAATTTACGCAGAAGAGTTTTTCCCAGTCATAATTATAGGGATGCCATTTCTTAGGTATAGTGATGATGGAACACGTTCTCCCGATAAATTTAGATGTAACGGGTAATCCGCAGACGGAAAGCCATTTCTTTTACAGAGTTAATGTTCCTTTCAGATCCTCAACCGCACCAATAACATCTTCGAGCTGGTGACTGTTGAAGCTGTCATGCACGAGAAGGCACCGGATAAAAGAAACGAGCTGCTTCGGCTGTCTGATGAAACGGACGTAACCACGGAGAAAAATCTTAGGTTGAAGGGTAAGTGTAGCAGTTGTTGCTTAGTATTTTTTACAGCTGGACCCACGCACTGAAAAGTTGTGGTTTGAGTTGACTACACACACATTTGTATGATGAGGGTCAGCAGTGATTGCCTAGAAGCACTTTCCTTTTTTTGTATCGACTTTAAAAAAGAAGGAGGTTCTCAGTTTGACTGTTTTTATGTGTGTGTTTTACTTCATAACAGGGTGTACTGATTTTGATGTTTTTTTTTATAATCTAAAGCTGGTGATTGCCATGTGGTCACGTTTAAATTTGAGTGTGATTTGACAAGTACTGTTTAAGTTATCCCTAATAATGCGTAGTATGCTAGAAGTCGGGTTTTTTTGTTGAAAATTGGATGTTTGTTATTTTTCTAAATAGCCAAAGATTTTTTGTTCTGCTACGAGTATTTTACGTCCGATGTTGTTATTTGGTTGAATATGCAGAGCAGCCCGTAATAAAACACTTAAAAAATCAAAGGATTTCATAAATAAAGTAATCAAAAATTCGGATTACAACAAAATATCAAAATGTACAAAAAACGCATTACATGCTCTGTGTTACTGAAATTACACACCAAAGTGTTATTTATAACTACTCTATTGTATTAGATGTGTATCTGTAAAGATAGATGTATGTATGGAAATAAATAAATCAATGTGATAGCAAAGTTTCTAGCTCGACGAACACCTGTTCGAGTGCACAGGGGATTACTGAAAAACAGCGTCTGTACACATTTCTAATAATATGATGAGACTTTATGCCGAGTCTTCTCCTTTTACCCACATTATTTATTTAAATCGAACCATCTTTTCTTTTCCCTCTATTTAGTTAAGAAATATTTTTATGTTGTTTTTTCTTCTATTGGTCGCCATTATTTCATTCTATATATTTTTTGTGTGGCAATAAATGAATTTTGATTGACTGACGGGATGTTACTTAAAAGAATTACAAAAAAATATGCAATATCTTTTATGATTGCAGATATAAATGGCAATGAGAAACTTACTCATTCCTTAAATTTGGAATGGTTTTGACCTCAAAACCAATCTACTTGTACAGAAAGTATTTAAATAAATATAGGTCAATATCCATAGGGAACGATAGTATGGAAAAACTGGTTAGATATAGTTGGAAACAGAAAGGTAGAAAGGGGTTATAGTTGGAAAGAGATCAAGACTATAATTCAATACTAGACTAGGTAGCACTACTACAATCATTGACCTATATATACTAGACGCGACATCTCAAACGAGGATAGCCGACCAGTGCAGGTATGCTGGCCGGCATACTCCCCCCCACACGCAGTTGGGCACTCGTAGAGATTTCACGCGCTTTACGTTCGAAAATTGTGTACCTATTCAAAATATACAATTGATAATGCACAATATTCGAACGTAAAACGCGTGTAATTTTTACGAGTGCCCAGCTACGTGTGGGGGCGAATATGCCGGCCTGCATATTTGCACCGGTCGACTATCCTTGTTTGAGATGTCGCGTCTAGTATATATAGGTCAATGACTACAATAGGTTAAAGCATGCCGCACTTTCTTTGTAATATGTTTTCAATCCTTTGTTATTTAACCCATGTTTAGCGTAATGAATAAAATGATTTGATTTGAAAGAGAGCGCTCACCAACCAGATGGCCTGACCAGATCAGAGAACCCACTCCTTTGTCTAAATTCTATACCGCAGTGAGGAAGACCACGGACCGAAATCAATGAAAACAGTTTGTCCGGTCCCACTTAGCCAGGAGTGACCGCGGCCATCATCAATGAAGAAACGACTGTAGAGAGAGATATAGGGAACCTATTCAGCCTTGTTTTCCACACTAATATTATAAAGAGGAAAGTACTGGACCGATTTGAAAAATCCTTTCACCATTAGAATCCTACATGAACATAGACTATAGAATATTTTCAAAACAAAGAAGAATTTCCGAAAAGATATACGAAAACAATATTTCCGAATCTGGAACGGAAACGCTTTGCTCGCCCTTCGGACTCGCTCGGTCAATAAAAGCTAGGTAGGTACTAGGCGATCATAATCGTGAAAGAGATACATCATTGGCAGAGGTCACACTCCCAATACATAGAAACAATTGAAACCAATGACCGACATGAAATTGACACTTAATAAGCAAAGAAGAACGGGGTCCCTTCAAACAATCGAAAAGCCACAACATTTTGTGTCGTTTCATTTGACCCAATACCTAAAGGGTGGAATAGAAATCGATTAAGTTTCAGCCGAGGTTCATATTGACGAAGCCTTCGACCCTCGTCAGCTGTCCTATTTATCTTGACTGCAGCTTTTCGTTTGGGATTGTTTGGATCTAGCACTTTGATATTTCCATTTGATCTAATCCGGGAATAATTGTTTAAGCAAATGGCTTTAAATATAATTATATGTAACATATTTACAATATGCATAACAAATATAAATTTAGATATTCCGTGGGTATCTTATCAATAATTTATCAAACAAGTCTCGAAAGAAACATATGATATTCTTGTTTCGGGAAACATATAGATAAAAGATATGATGAAAAAATAATGGCTCAGTGGCGTTGGCTATGGACTGCCACGCAGCAGGTCCCTGGTTCGAGGACCACCGCCGGCTTGAGCTTCACCGCTTGGTGGAAGGGCATTTTGCGAATGCCCGCCTGGCTAGTAGTAATTTTCTAGTTGAGGGTGGTACCGCAAAAACATTAACCTCTTTTTGCGCAGTTGGATAAAAACTATCCTATGTTTTTCCCGGGTCTCAAACTATTTCCATACCAAATTTCATTCAAATCGATCCAGTAGTTTTGGCGTGAAAGCGTAACAGACAGACAGAGTTACTTTCGCATTTATAATATTAGTACTGATTTCACAAATGCAAAAACATTGAATTATGCACACCACACCACACGAATTCATATTCTTTTGATACAATTTATTATTAAATTGTTTTATAGGTAGGTAATTGTATTGCCTGAAAAAATGCCTTGTCAGCCAAACAATAGAGGAAAACGTTTTTGGAAGGGACAGGTTTCACCTTTTTATGCAAAATTTATAAATATCACACGATACGCCACTGAATAATGAATCTTAAGACCCTGTAAAAAGCTCTAAAGTAAAGTGAAATTGCCAGGGCTGCGATTATGTATGCGACACACACGTGTCATGTTCTCCCTTCTGATTCTGATTTAATAAACTGATTCTATCGTGCAATATGATTTGTGTACCGTGAAATTTCTAAGTTACACTTATCCTACTTATATTATGTACGATGCACGATTTTAGAGTAGGTAACGTAAGATTGAACTATGAGATTCTATTCTACACCGTCCGCTAGCCCGTCCTATCCTTGATAACCAGTTAATTTTTTTTTAAGCATTCATAGCGAAGTTTGCTTAGCCGTTCTTAACCGATCGCAACGTCCGTCGCGGTCAATAATTGAACGGGTGACCGCTAGTGACATTTTTACTGAGCGCTACCGCGCTTCGGAAGGCACGCTAAACTCCGGTTCCGGTTATTGGCGTTGTGGGCATGCTATAACGACTACCATCCTAAGACAAAAACCTTGAATGATTGCGTAGTAATAGCTAGCCGGTTACATCCTGGTAGAAAATCTGTCGCCAAGCACCTAACGATAGCAGCTTAGCTCTAGTACAATGGTTGAAGTAATTGATTGTACTAGTGGGAGGTACCTTGAGAGCCAGTAATTCTAGGTGAGCCTGAACAACATCTTCGACCACATCATTACTTACCATCGGTGGTGTCAAACGCTATCCTAAAAGCTGTATAAAAATAAATTTAAAACAAAGCCCGTAATCATCGCTTCGCACAATCGTATCTCCCAGACGAAGGAAACAGTCTAAAAGTGGCATATTTCCGGTACACAACGGGAGTCCTAGTCGGTTCCTAATAAGTTAGATGGGTTCCGTGAAGAATGATACCATTTTTAAGAGGGCTTACCGTTTTCGACCCATTAGCAAAAAAAAAACCATTTTCAGTCTACGGATGGTGTGGGTACTAAGATAACAACTTTTTTTATGCTTGATATGTTAGACAGCTACCAGAACACACCGTTAGGTGCTTTGCAACAGATTTTCTTTTTGAGGGCGATATAGCTAGCCAGGCTGGCATGCGCAAAATGCCCTACTACCATGCTATAACGACTGCCATCCTAAGACAACAACCGGGACCGATTAGGTGATCGGTTAAGAACAGCTAAGCAAACTTCGCTACGAGAGCTTCAAAACTATTAGAACCAAGTGGAAATATTGCGCCAACCCCACTTAATTGAGATAAGAACATGAATAAGAGTAAAGTGTCGTACGTCGTTATTTATTCTTTAATTAAAGTACCTAAAGGTAAGGTAAAACCAACAGTTAATTATAGGTTTTTACGTGTACTGACAACATTGTAGTAATGAAGTGTGAACTATAATAATATCGCCTATCAAACACATTATATGAAAGAGTAAGATATCTTACCAACCTAAAGAAAATATGGGGAAATGCGAGTCGGACTCGCGCAGTGTTCCGTACCATTATCTATACAACATTAGACACTATATTATAACCATTTTTTTTAGTTTTCACGTGCGCGAGTCCATCTCTCACTTGGCTGTTTTTAGTATATGTTAAAGCGGCAACAGAAATACATCACCTGTGTAAATTTCAACTGTCTAGCTATCACGGTTCATGAGATACAGCCTGGTGTCAGACAGACAGTGGAGTCTTTGTAATAGGCTCCCTTTTTAGCCTTTTTGTACGAACCCTAAAAAGGCCTAACCTAAATTAAACCGATAAAATATCAAAGTTTACTTACATAAATTTAAACTTAAATATCACTTGGTAAAGAAATTTGAGCTTAACCGCTGTCTGACTGAGTTTACGCTCGTACAAAAGATAATTATGCCTGATGAGTTTTATTGAATTTGTCGCCTCCTCGCCAACCTCAATCTCAAGAAATGAATTTTGTCTATAGTTTGTTCCTACAGTGGAAGTACAAATAGTAGGTTACATTAAGTCATATAGATTATGGATTTGCTTAGTAACTTGAGACAATCAATTTTATTATTACTTCAACAGTTCTTTATTTCCATACGACACTTGCTTCGAAATCTTAGATGTATCATCCTAACATACTTAAATTATTTTATCAGATACTAACTAAGCACCTAGTCTCTGATACTATTATATTTTTTTAAATATCTAACCTAACTTAAAACTATGACATGTCGAACTTTATTTTTTCGAAGTAAATATCGTGTAAAAATAAAGAATTGTCGAAGTTCAGAGGGACACCGATCAAATAATAGTATAGAGCAGAGTCTTAAAAAATATGATCACGTGTCATATATACAAAAATGCTTAAACTTTCCCTTATTAAGCCCAATGTACCTAGGTGTTTCGGTAAGTACTTAAACAAAGCCTAGACTACATCTAAAGATAAGTTATATCTACGCGTGAGCGCGGTTAAACATTAAACATTAATTAGCCTATCCTTTTAACTTCAGACACATGGTTAAACTTCAAGTGAAATTTAACTTCATTTAAAGTTTAACGTCAAAACTTTGAACAGAGCCTGAAGCGTAGGAGAGGATACTAAAGTATGTAACCTGTCACAACACTATGGCTTTACAATTAATTCAAGTTTAGTTCATTTATTCTCATGGCAATAGAGAACCTACATCAAGAAGTCACAACTTAGGAATACGTAATTAAGATTAACTGATATACATTAGGGTACTTAGTTTACAAGAAGTTGGAAAGCTGAGCAGATGCTCAGCTTCAAATATGTATTAGTCTAAAAATGGACGCCCCTCCACTAAACGTGATTATTTATAAATATGATTGCGTGCAGCGATTTCTCCTCCGATCCCCTCTTCAAACTCCCATCACCGACCAAGGCAGGTAAAGGACGACCCGAATGACCCCATCGTAGCCATTACGTTGGCAGCTTAAGCGTGTGCAAGTCGTCCCGGTATCATCCCCTGGTTTGCGGTAATCAGAGATTACATGATCAAACACCGAGCTCGAGGCAAAAATAAAGTCCCGGTTAGTGTTTCTCGAAATAGTCAGTGTAAATTTTCGTAGGGCCCATTCTCAACGATATAACACTGCAGTTGTACCGGGGCAATTAGTTCCGACCCTCCCAATATCTCTCGGCAACGACTCAAGCCGAGGCAGCCGAGGTTCGTACCACAGTGGTGCCTTTGTGCCCGTTGTCAACCCCTCCTTTAGTAGCGGTGCTTGTTCGGCGTTCGCAAGAGACGGAGGTAGAAAGCGCTTCTCACATTCTACGACCGTCTTGGCAGATGTGCCTTGGCACATCCCCTTCCAGGGCCATAGGAGGGCCTTCCCACGCCCGGTGGAGTTGTACAGCTTATAGCGGCGGTCAACATCCAAGTTAAAGATTTCACTGCAACTCGGATTCGCGCAGATCGCACTCACACCACGATGACTGAAAAACCAATGTCATTTCCGGTATTAGCGAGGTCCATCGTACTCGTTTCATCCTTCTCCAACACCACATCTCGAAACCTTCCAATCTCTCTCTATCTCTTTGTGTCATAGTACAAGTTCCACACATTTACAGCGCTATGCTCCAAACAAAAGTCTTTTTAAGGTTTTTGGTAATTTATATTATATGCAAGTAATTATTTCTTATTATCAAATGTCTGTTTTGCCAATGCTATTCTGGACTTAATATCAGATGTTCTGGACATTACAAAATTTTAATAATCCATATATTAGGAAGTAGATCCTGTACATAACATAATTAAAATTCATGTATTATAACTAGTTATAACTAGTTCAATGTGATTATAAGAATTTAAATTTAAAATTAGGTTAGTATCTATAATTCTATTTGCTCTGCCATTTATCGACTTGTATTATGGATTTTATCTGAATTAAAATGATTAATAATAATAATAATAACTCCAAAAACATCAATTCCTTCTTAGACATTTTACTCTTGTATGGTTGGTTACAGGAATTCCACGTAAGAAGCGTTTTGCATACGACGGAAGACCGTTGCCTGATGTTATTAACTTACATCTTAAAGGTAGCTTATTGCAGAATGTGTCAATGTGAACAAGGCTTCATTACAGACAAGAAAGCCTAGCACTCAAATATATTACAAGTAAAAAACATGTGTGGATGTGAAAAGGTCTCATTAAGACAATAAAGGCCTAGCACATTATTCTATGAGCACTGTACAAATTAGCCTGTTATATTTCCGTTAGAAAAATATTGATTTGTAATATTGGTATTCTTGTAAAAATCGTTTAAGTCTGATGTATGAACGATGCACGTTACTTACGTACCAACCTAGACGTGTACATAAGCGCACATTATTTTAGAAAGCACCTTAATTTTTCTTTGGTCCGAAACGATGTATTCGTATCGGAACGACTTCTTAGCAAAACGCCCAAAAAAATTATAGGACAAGTAGCAGAATGTCAGACTCGGTAAAAAGGTATGGGTGCCGGTGAAATTACAGGCACATGAGATATCAGCTCAGGGTGATGGGCGCAGTGCAGTTCGATACTTTCATCTTTCATAGGCAGGGGATCCAGGTGGGCCCCGTGCTTGTTCCGTCACATTATCATAAAAAATATACCAGATGACCACAGACGACAGAATTTAAAATTATTTCTCCCAAATATTTTAGATCTTATAAATGGAATTTAATGATAGGAATAAAATATTGGACAAGGAAACAGATTAATAGAAGTGCCTATTTCGTATGGTTCGAGCCAATTATTACGACTAGTCATATAGGTTCAATGGATTGTATGTCTAACAGACCACATATTGCTAAGGACAATTTGCATTGAAGAGCATTTGATTTGTTATCTTTGGTATCAATTTTAAGCTTTAGTTTTATTTTATTATTGAAGTTACCCTTAATACCTAATATTTTATTTCATAACTGATGGGTGACCGCTAATGACATTACTACTGAGTGTTTGCTGCTAGCGTGCCTGCCGTCGATGCCGGGTATTGTCTTAGGATAGCAGTTGTTATAGCATGTCGCATTTTGCGATTGTCCACCTGCTAACTACCACCCTCAAGTAGAAAATCAGTCGCCAAGCACCTTACGGTGAACTCCGGCAGCTGTACTTGAAAGTGTGCATCTGAACTGAGGGATCAGATCCTCAGATTCATGAGACGTTAAAGACAAAATTTGTAAAAATTGTTAAAACTGGATAATTAGCCAGTAATGATGGAATGAGGTGGAAGCCAGTAATTTTAGCTAATTTTAGTAGCCTGAACAAAATCTTCGACCCACCGTCACATCCCGTCAGGTGAAATAGTGGTCAAAGGCTCAAATCAGCTGCAAATAAATAATTTAAAGCATAGCACAATTACTATCATTAAAGTATTGAAGAACATCGTAATAATCCGAATTTCACAAAAAGAACCAAAATAAAATCTATATGCATAATATTCAGGGAAGCTGAGCTAGAAAAAAAGAGCAAGAGTAAGGTTATTTTGCGTGGGAAAAAGTAAAGATTTGCAAACAAAAATATTACACGAATGACATTAAATAGGCTCGTGTATGAAATTGTCAGGGGATCGTCAGCCATGTCACGTCTGATACGGCACGTAGACGTATGTACGCTTCCGCTGTGCATAACAAACACGTGGCGAATAAAAATAACTTAATATAAATATTTCCTGTAATATTTACATTTGAACCCTATGTTTCGTATGTGTTTAGGTAAGTACCTACAGCTTAACGTACGGTTCTACGGTCTCTCATTAGGTGTGCTTAGATTTTCTAATTAAAATCAGGATCCTAGGTTACCGCGTCAGGAAAATGTGGTAAATGCTTGATGATACACATTTAAAACCTTAGTTGTTATACCTATACATATATACTAATGTTCTATACTGTCATCACCCTGAATGCCTTGAATGATGCCACCGAATTATGTAATAATGATTGTAAAAAGCTGATATTCAAACTATCAATTGCGGCACAAAACCGTTTGTTATGTCTGCAATTCAAAGCTGTCTGGTCGTGAACTGCAGTCTTTCGCTGCAAAACCTTTTATACTCTAGTAATTATGCACATAAAGCATGGATCTAGTCTATACATATATCTATCTAGCTGCGAATAGATTTACTCTAGAAGCTTGCTTTTGTTTGACAAATCTTACATAGACAAACCCTTGGCTACATTTCCGACCCAAAACATTTTCAATTCCAACAAAGTGAACCTTAACCTGCTACTCCTATTATAACATAGACAATTGTCTTCAAAACTATGTCAACGGATAGATGGACTTAATATCTTTAATCCCAACATGAAAAATTTAAGTCAAATGCCTAGAGAAGAATGGCTAGTTACTTCTTGAGGTAAATAAAATGTATTTACTTTCTCCAATATTTTCCAGCCTATTTAACAGATTGCAGGCGCCTTCCTTCCTGATTACAGCACGCCTTACGAACGTCTATTTAAATTATTGTCTTTGTGTTGTAGCCATAATAATACTTTTCAACCACTGATGACTATTTGTTTGAATTCTGATCATATGTCCAGGTCAAATGATCTACATGGACAACTGGCGCATGATGATGTACCTCGGCACGCCAGTGATGCCAGACCTGTCGGCTCTAGTGTCTACGGGGCTGTACATCAACGATCTGTCCATGCATGACTTTAGCAGGTGAGCCTTTATCACTAGCCTTTGTCAAATCACATTATTTTTCGAACCAAATGATCTCTGTACGGTGCTCCCCGTACATTAGGAAATGATACGAAAAGTGAGGGAATAAAGTGTTCTTTCATATCACAAAATAAGCTTAATATGGTATGGTTGGTGAGTACACGGGATTGGTACGGTGTCCGATTGTGCACTGGTGCCGCAAGAATTGTGGCAGGAATAGGTAAACGCTGACCGCGCGCAATGTTGGTACTTGCATCGTACTATCTCGAAGTAAGCCAAAAACGTTATTCAATTTAGGTTTTACGAAGCTCTTATAAAGCTCAGTTACAGATTTTAATATTGATTTATTCTACATTCCATTGCCACGATCAGAAAAAAGTGTTTAGATAGATCTTGGCTCATTTGTGTTTAGATCTCTTTGAGAAAAGCAGCAAAAGCGTTTCAATAATACCTGATAAAATTTCAGAGATCTAATGCTAGCTGGTACCCAGCAATCCGTCGAGCTGAAGCTGGCCCTGGACCAAGAACAACAGAAGAGTAAGAAATTAGAAGAATCTATGAGGAAACTCGACGAAGAAATGAAGAGAACTGATGAACTGTTGTACCAGATGATACCGAAGCAGGTCGCTGATAGGCTCAGGAATGGAGAGAACCCTATTGATACTTGTGAGGCAAGTCTTTCAATGTTTTCGATAATATGTCGTTATGTTATAGATATTATTGGTTTGTTATTTTATTGTTCCAAGATGGCTAATACAATTCACAAGGATGATAGCTATTAAGTGACTGACGTGCTACTAGTGTGGATATAAAGAGAATTTTCAGTATTAGCAACGCTCGAAGATATTAGAGACAATTATTTTAGTGATTTATTCTGAATAAAAGGGATAAATTTAGTGCTATATTCACTGTTGCATTGAAACAACAATTTTTGGAGCACAACCGTCTTTTAAGTGAATTACCTGACAGACATTGCTAGGAAAGTTGCGAGGTCCATTACGTTGAATTTACCACACTCTCTTAGCAAATGTTCGTTTGGAATAAAAATCAGATCTCTGAAAGAAAATTTCAAATGCTAAGTGTCTATTTTCAATATTTTATTTTTGCAATAACACATGCTTCATGGATTACATTAAAGTTAACAAGTTTAAAGCTAATTACTTTAAAAAAAAATTGTTGGTTTACAACGTAAGTTGAAGTATTATGTTGCTTCAACGAGAGGACAAATTAGAGTTATGAGTCATATGTCATGTTAACTCAGTCGGTCACATCATACCCCGGATATAGGGGTGGATCGTGCGGGTTCGATTCCCACATTCCGACTATATTTTTTCTGGTCGTAATTTTGTAAGTGCACATTTCCTACGGGCTGCTCTTTTACACACACCAGAAGACTAACCATGTTATATTCGTTTATGGAATGAGTCGACTGCCCCAACAATACCATCATTGGTGTTTAGAACTGCAGAATATCCAAAAATATCGGTCCATCCATATCAAAACTCGATTTATCCACCATGGGTAAGCAAATGGGTAACTTTTTACGAGAAATAATGGCTTATTTATGAAGCGATTTAAAAAAATACAGAATTAAGTAAGTAACTTATACTATGTACAAAATGTTATTTAAATGAATATTTTCGAACATATTACAGTTTATTTAGTATCAGTATAGCACCCGTGCGAAGCCGGGGCGGGTCGCTACCAATAAGTATAAAGCACTTGTTAACATAATATAAAACTTTTCCAGAAAATGTAAAAATAGCGCATGAATACGCGAGTTGACTAAGCCGGTCAGCTATAAAAGTAAATATCAAATATTAATGGATCGTTCATCTCATTTTCCGAGCTAGGGACACGATCTGTTTGCTCGTTCTGACGCGGCAGAATTATTAATATAATCCTAGTTCAAATGAGATCAGCTACAGCAAAATCTCTTCAGCCAAATATAATCGGAAAATTAATTGGACAGCAAAGACAATGATACCTGCTTCTATTTTTATCTATGCACAAGATTATTATAAGAAAAATAGCTTTTTGTAATAATTAACATTAAAGACTGACCTTTTATTTTCCGTCAGCTATCGTTTTTAGTTTACATTTGTAAATAATATGAATACAGTACGTACGAGACTCAGGAGTAATTTACAAACAGTATTATGGCGCTTGAATCGCAGAAGCTAGTTTGGTAACCATTCTGTTCATAATTGTAGTATTAGCGAATTTAAAATAATACTGATCGTATTATCTTAAAAGATTATTGAACACCAATGCACATGATTCCATAAGTAACTCGAAAAAAAACTTTTGAAGCAATGATATATTATAATGGAAATATTATAGTGGTCAAAGGCATCAAGGCATTAAAAAAAATATATATATAGCCGAGCGGTAATGGCTGCTTGCCGTGCCGCATCAGGTCTTTGGTTCGGTCCCCACCACCGGGTTGAACTTCATCACATGGTGTTAGACCATTTTTAGAATTCTCGACTGGCTAGTTACCACCCTCAAGTAGAAAATCGGTCGCCAATCACCTAACAGTGTGGTCCGACAATTTTTGAAAGCCAGGAAAATTACTGGCACAGACACGGTGACGGGCTTCAGTATAGTAAAGCTATAGAGTTCGTCACTTGTGACCAAACGCATCTGTTATAATAGGCAGATATTACCGCTTAACATCAAGTGGGTCTCGTGCTTACGAAACCATAGTCATATAAAAATATTACAAACTACCTGTACCCGCGACTTCGTTCGCGATTGCCGTACCTGCAGACTAATTATTAAAATTTGAGCCACTGTTCACATTTAAGCAACGCTGTGGTCTGCGGTGAAGCAATCTTAGTAAAGCATAGCTTAGAAAGGAGCTTTATACTTTGGATTTGTAAACTCCCGGGTTGTATTTTCCAGAAGACAATAGTTAAAATACTCAGAGAGTTTCTTCACAGTTCGCACAATAAATGTTGAAGCAAAGTATAGTAATTAAGACAACATTATTGAAGCAAAGCACTTTGTTCTTTAGAATTTCGATTTCAAAACGGCGGTTTTGTTTGGCGGTACATCAAAAATATTTCCAGTGCGCAGTCTCCGAAACGTATCCGGCAAAAGATAGATAGTTCAAAAAACTGATAGTGGCAAATGTTCCAGATTTTAGTTTTATCTTAGCAAACTTGCAATACCCCTTTCCCAAGAGAACCGTGCTGAATTTCGCGATAAAAAGTATCTGATGACCTTCTTTGTAGTATGAACTCAAATCGTGTTAAGTTTCATTTAAATCCATTCAGTAGTTTTTGAGTGATGCGCGGCCGGGATACAGACAGACAGACAAAAATAAAAAAAAATAGTTTTGGAATCAGTATCAGCTACAGAGTGCTCTCAAAAATTATTTTCATAATATCTGCAATGTACAGAATTGGACCTGTTACAGTTTTATTATAAGTATAGATTACGTTTCTACCGTAATTTAAGCAATCATATACATTTATAGATATAAAAAAAAATATAGTAACAAATCTCCCGAATTTTGCTTATTACAACCTAGACACAACATTAAAAAAATAATAACCTTGAATTCCACCAAAGACGTGAGCGTTCTCTTGTGAGCTTACCCTCAACTCCTCGCTGTCAAAACACTAAATACTAAATAGGTTTTGCTACTGATCGCTCGACCGAGATAAACTAAAATTATCATAACTGGCATGCCTTGGGATGCAGATGGTGGTTACTTTGTAAGATGTAACTTTGTACAGAGTGCTTGTAGACGGATGATAAGCGGATTTTGCCCCTGAAGGAACTTTTGGGGAATTATATTATTGTATGCGGAAAATCATAAGCATTAAAGAAAAAAAAAAATACTGATATATTATTTACGGTCACAATTTAACCTGTATGTTATGTGATAGTAAGGTTGATAGGATGTTATGGAAGAATGGCCTAGCCCAATCGAGAGCCTTTATAATTCTAGGTTAGCCTGAACAACTTCTTCGACCACATCCTCACTTACAATCAGGTGAGATAGTGGTCAAAGGCTAGCCTATAGTAAAAGTGAAGATGGCACTAAGTATCTACGCTAGACCTTAAAACTGTAAACTAATTAAAACTGACTTTAATATCGACCTGACTCGAGTAACAGCAGGCCGCTGAACAAAGGAATTCCTAGCATTAGGTTCTTTTCTTCAACTAATCTGACTCTATTAGTGGCATATTAAGCATTTATACCATCGGTAAAAGTTCCATCTAAGCGTTTCCTCTATGCTAAGCTAATATACAGGGTTATTGGTAAAATGCTAAATACCTCTTAGGGTTGACTTCTGCTAGTCCTAATAAACATTTTGAGATAATTTTCTTTTTGTTTTAAAAAAAATACAAATATTTTTTAATTTTTTTTTGTGTATTTTTTATGTGTTTTTTACGTTATAAGTACGAAGACCACCTGATGTTAAAAGTCTCTTGTGCCTTTAATGTATATTTATAATTTTTAATACTTTGTTCAATGTAAATATTCAAAACTCTCTTCAAAGGGAGCACGTTGCTGTCCAGCGTGGCCACAGCGAGCGCTGCGCGCTGTTGGCTCGGAGTACGTATTTAAAAAAAAACATTATAGAAAAAAATATTCAAAAAAATTTTTTGCAAAACATTTTTTTTATATCTAAATGTTTGTTAGAACTAGCAGAGGCAACCCTAAGAGTTTGTTAGCATTTTTCCAATAACCCTGTATAAACTAACCTTCTTTTTCAATTTTAGATGTTCGACAGCGTGTCCATCCTGTTCTCCGACGTGGTGACCTTCACTGAAATCTGCTCTCGGATCACGCCTATGGAAGTGGTGTCGATGCTCAACGCCATGTACTCTATCTTCGACACTCTTACCGAGAGGAACCGGGTCTATAAGGTTAGTGAAAGAACTCGAAGCAACACAGACAAAATCTCAACAACTAAGTAGGCCTACCTCAATTTTTTGTACATCTCGAAAGGTTGCGCATGAAATGTAATCTGATCTGTTTTAGCTGCATAAGGCTTTTTGACTTCAGTAGATATATACGAGTAAAATGCATCTTCGATTAAAGACAGGTAATACTTATCAATTAATAGTAAATTTTTATTTTAATTGATTGAAGAAAATAACCTTATTACATTAATAATCATGAACAATGGGTCAATCACAAACATTTTGTCATTCTTAGACTAAATATTCAATCGGAGTACATTTGTACGTTTCGTACGTTCGGTAAGTACGTTACGGAAAACTAGACATAGACATTATAAATACTTAGATCTACTCCCAAAAACGAAGTTCGAAGTTCGAAGCTTCGTTTCGGAACGAAGTAACGAACATCGAACTTATAACAAAACCTACCACCAAATAACTTCGGATGCGACTTGTACGGACTGTCTTCTTTCGGATTCATAGACAAATATTATAGTGGAGTGATATTGAAATCTTTGGGCAGGTTCTTTATGGTAGATATGATGAATAAATCAAAAACTAATAACCAAAAAGAATTTGTGAAGAAGAATGTTTCGATAATTGATAAATTATTTATTCATGAATGTGTATGTGGAATTTAATGTATTCTACAATTTGTTTTCTTAGTAAACAAGTATTTTTCACAGTAATGGTTGTGTCGTCGACAAACAAATAACCTAATTGAATGTTGCCTAACACTATAAACTCTTTCGTAAATTCTACTTCGAATATGACAACTAGAATTCAACCATGGACTTACCGTAGACCTCCAGGAGGTCTACTCCCAGAAACGAATGTTATTTGACATTTATTACTTCGTATTTAGACAGTTTGTTGATTATGGAAGTATGATAATCTCATGATAGATACGTCCTACTGTTACGTCTGTCAGAGTCATCACTGCTTCAAAATATATATATTTATAATATGTATAATGGTGATGCCTTGGTGGTGGAAGAAAAAGTTATGGAACATGAATGTACAAATACCTTTGTATACAAGAGTCGCCGTTACAATAAATAAGAAATCATTCTTGTGTTTTCAAGAATATGTTTACTTAATTTAGGAACGCGTTGAATGGTTGTTCATAAAATGCAGCGTGAGAAATACTTACGTCAAAAAGAAGAAGCCCCAAAAATGGGTCTGCTACTTGAGAAAATAAAAACATTCTGACGAACGGTGTATTGCACATATGGGCTTATCTACTAATGTAAGTCCATGGTTGCATTCTAGTTGTCATATTCGAAGTAGAATTTACGAAAGAGTTTATAGTGTTAGGCAACATTCAATTAGGTTCTTTGTTTGTCGACGACACAACCATCACTCTGAAAAATACGAGTTTACTAAGAAAACAAATTGTAGAATACATTAAATTCCACATACACATTCATGAATAAATAATTTATTAATTATCGAAACATTCTTCTTCACAAATTCTTTTTGGTTATTAGTTTTTGATTTATTCATCATATCTACTATAAAGAACCTGCCCAAAGATCTCAATAACACTCCACTATATAATATTTGTCTATGAATCCGAAACGAAGATCGTCCGTACAAGTCGCATCCGAAGTTATTTGGTAGTAGGGTACAAGTTCGATGTTCGTCGTTACTTCGATCCGAAACGAAACTAAGAACTTCGTTTTTGGGAGTAGACCTCCAGGCTTTCTTTGCGAAAATCCCTAATTAATACTAACAAATATTTAAAAATCATTTTCATAAATCATCCAATAAAAACATATCATAAATACAAAAATATATGACGTGAATTGATACCATAGTCTGTTTTTTTTTAACAAATGTTACGAATATACTAAGTATGCAAATTTAAATCATAAAATAATAACGTAATTTTCTCTAGAGTATGTAAATTTTGGAAATATTCAATTTAAACAGGCCTTAACAATTTCAAAACAAGAACAAAGGCCGTCTTTGACCAATTGACCAATGACGTCAATGACCCATCTCACTCTGTCAATATCGGAAATGTGCGAGAGACATACTCCGTACTCGTTTGTTAAATAAAAACAGACTATAGATATATAAGGTTAATATTAATTCATCAACAATACTGCGGGGGGTGGTGTAGAATCGATAACTGAATGTGATCCACACATTTTTAATTTTATCATAAACAAAATCAATACTAACTATTGCCTAAGCTGTGGCGCTTTGACTTTGAGAATGATAGCGACGACAACACTCGCGGCCGCCGTGGACTAGACTCACACATACACACACGTTCTAGGTATTCTTCTAACGCATTGCGAGGTATCTATCGCAATGCGTAGGTATACCTACCGAGTTCATTACCCTCGCAATGCGTAGGTATACCTACCGAGTTCATTGCCCTCGCAATACGTAGGTATACCTACCGAGTTCATTGCCCTCGCAATACGTAGGTTAGAATACCTAGAACGTGTGTGTATGTGTGAGTGGAGTTCACGGCGGCCGCGAGTGTGTTCGTCGCTATCATTAAAGCGCCACAGATTAGGCAATAGTTAATATTGATTTTGTTTATGTGAAAATTAAAAATGTGTGGATCACATTCAGTTATCGATTCTACACCACCCCCCGCAGTATTGTTGATGAATTAATATTAACCTTATATATTAAAGTCATGAAGAGATTATACTAGAATTAAATTGATATTCCCTTTATTTTATTAATTTGTCAGTAGATATAGACATTTCTGATGATTCAATTTGATCTAATTCCAGGTAGAAACAATAGGAGACGCTTATATGGTAGTATCAGGTGCGCCGGAGAAAGAAGACAATCATGCAGAGAAAGTGTGCGATATGGCGTTGGACATGGTCGACGCTATCACTGACCTGAAAGACCCCAGTACAGGTATATTAAAAACGCATTTATATAATCTCATTCAGTAATATTCTAATTATGAAATGAAATACAGACTTTTATTGGCATATTTTATTTACATACTTCTTTAAAAAAATATTAAAATTAAATTGAAGCATTATTCTCGTAACAAAACGTTGTCCCTACCAAGGAGGTTTCAATTCAATTTAAGTACACATTATCTATGGTGAGCGTGTTGCGCGCGCAACCTATTATCACAATATTGTGATGGTACCGACATCGACAAGTTATTTCACAGTTTTGAGTGTTGAAGTCAGTTCCATTTTTTTAAATTCTTTTTAGTGACCTTTGCTACTTACAGGATCGATTGTCATTCACTGTCAACTGCAATGTCATCAAGATAGGAAAATATTTTTCAGTTAGTTGGAGTGTAACTTACCACCGATTTTGATGAAGTTTAAATGGGACCAAACAACAAGCATCAGCTTGCAAATAAAAATGAATTATCAAAATCGGTTCACCCAGTCAAAAGTTCTGAGGTAACAAACATAAAAAAACAGACGTATGAGAACCTCCTCCTTTTTAGATGTCGGTTCAAAAACCAGATAAAAGCAGACGTATAGGGCGGGATTTTCAAATATTATTATATGTGTTGTTTAATTAGGCCTGGATTGCTTTTTATGTACCATAAAACTTTTTAGCTTTTCGGAAAACTAATATTTATAACTTTAATTATTTTTTTACAAAACACCATCCGAAACTCGCGTTGAATAAATTGACCCGAACTAGTTACAAAAGACTATGTAATTAAAATATATTCCAAAGAGTTAAGCGTTCTACTAATATTCCTAACAAAATATTCATAAACCTATTTGAATTTATTGCATCCCCGGGCCCAGACAAAAAGTTGTCTTAGATTTTCACGATTATTACACATACCTAGTAATTATACAGTGGTGATCGATTAGTCCCCGTGGGGTGCTGTGTTCGAATTGCACCTCCCCATATCTTACCGTGGGTGTCGTAAGAGGCGACTACGGTAAAAATACTGGAAGGTAGGCAGCAGCGCCTTCTAAAGAACTGGCATCTTATACTGCGGTCCCCAAGCTGCCTGCCAAGCGTGGGGATTATGGCAAATTCCCCCTAAATAGGGGAGGCTGTATTCAGCAGTGGACGATCCGGCTGATACAGGTTGATTAGTCACCCCGTGCCCACTGCAAAGTGTTTTAAACTTCAGGACAAAAATGATGATAAATATACGCCATTTAAACCGTTTAAAGTTGTTTAATTACACAGTCGAAAGGGATAAAGTGTAGGTTTTTATCTGCCAAAGAAATTTTCAGGAACAGGAGTGTGGATCTGTGTTCGGTAGAAGGCAATAAGCTCGCCTTCTTATTACATTACATAGGACTAATACAAATCTGGCACGAAGTATTTGCATCACCTCTGCCAACCCCTTTAATATAATTAGCATCCCTTATAATTGTGTTCCCCTTTAAGCATGTAAGGATGTTCCCCATAGTCATGTAGTTGTTTGACTTACAAAATGGTACGGAGTCGGAAATAAAATAAATACCTGATGTTTATTTCCAGGGTCACACCTTTCAATCCGAGTGGGAGTACACTCAGGGGCAGTGGTAGCCGGCATCGTGGGCCTGAAGATGCCCAGGTACTGTCTGTTCGGGGACTCAGTGAACACTGCATCCCGCATGGAGTCGACCTCCGAAGCTATGAGGATACACATATCGCAGACAACCCAGGAACTGCTCTCGCCTTCCTATATGGTACAGGAGAGGGGAGAAATACAGGTCAAAGGGAAAGGTGAGTGTTTTGTTTTGTCAAGAGCTAAGATTTTTTTACCTGTAGATCAGTTGTTTGCCCTCCATATTTACTAGACGAATTCAGGGTAATCGCCTGAGTCACTACCAGTCTAGCACTTCCGAGCGTCCGGTGAATACATCGCCGCTAATCGTGTTTTTTCGGAATAATCTGTGGACAATACACCTTCCTTGTGTCTTTAGACTCTGCACCAATTATACAGGCACTGTGAGAGATAAGAAAACTGTTTCATTTCACGCGTAATTATTGCTTTTATTGTTGAAATAGAAAATATCGTTATTTTGTTTTATCTTTGGAACGAATCTCAATGAAATGGATGAGCGAGATATGTGTATCGTTTGGTGTGAGAGAGTGAAAGAGATGCAGCATAATGGTGATCGGAACATCTCGTGGTGGTTCGGTGGTAACACGAATTGCTTATTTATCTCTTTCTAACAACAGATATGACGCGTAATATTTGAACGTTCTTTCCTTGTCATTACAAACTGCTTATAGATGTGCGTAGGTATGTACATAGGTAAATTCTAGTAAGCAGTCTAGTTTAGAGCAGTGGTGTTCGGATATAACAACTCTAAGTATTTCAACTCCCTGGCCTCAGGCAGTTGTCTGCTGCTAGATACGGGCACAGTATATACACAGTAAATTATCGGTGTGCATTCGAACATTTTCTTCATTTATTTTATTCTTTAGTAAACTATATTTTATTCTATGTACACCAGCACAGTGTAAACAATATATGGCAGTGATAAAGTAGTGCATAACGCAGATATATTTCAAATCCACAAAAGATAAATCACTTTTCTGTACTCTACAGCTTTACTATAAACGAAATTTCACTTCTATAAATTATGTTTTACTTCCATAAAAGAAATATAACTTCCACAAATGATATAATATTTCGCTACTATAAAAGATATTTCATTTTTAAATAAGATATATCTCTTTCAGGTGCAATGAAAACATACTGGCTAGAAGGGCGCGAGTCCCGCCCCTCTCTTACAAAGGTGATCTCCCCCCAAATGTCTCCCCCCTTCGCGGAACTGGAGTGGGAGCGAGCGGCCGACGCCCGGGACAGCATCGCCGAACACTCGGCCCAGCAGCTGAACAACAAGGAACATACGGCCCAACAGAACCACAAAGAGTTGCTACCAAATTTGGTCAATTCTACATCAACTTTGATAGCGTGTAACATGCATGTCAATATGAAGACCTCTCAGGTTAGTAAAAGGCGATAAAATATTTATAAAATTACAAATTTACGAGAGGAAAAATGTAAGTCATGTGCGGGATTCGAACCCGCGTCCATCCACCCCTTTAGCCGGGGTATGCTCTAATCCAATCGAGCTAACATGACAATGAGTATATAACAAAAATTTTTCCTATCGTTATTTTTAACCATCGTATTGGGATGGAGCAACATATATAGTTCAACTTACGTTGTACTACAAACAAGAATAATTTTACAATTAGCTTTAAACTTGTTAATGATGCGACGCAACCCTATAATTTTTATATTTTTATGTTTGCAATAACGCATGCTCTGCGGTTAAATCAAAATAACAAATTTATGAGAGGAAAAATTTAAGTCAAATAGTCCATAAAATATTGTTAGGTACATACTTATTAATGTTCATTTTCTTGTATGTCTCTAATATTACTTGAATGACCTTTTCTTGTACGCCCATTTTCCTTCATGTGAATTTTCTTGTATTTTTGTATTCCATTACCAGAATGTCCATTTTCAATCGAGATAAATTAAATAATAAAATATAAAATGGTATTTCAAGAGAAGCTGTGGTAGTTTAGAAATAATAGTCGGTCATAGAAGGCCTGGCTCACATCGGCTTATCTGTCCGAGCGGGATTATTGTACGGTGCGTGCCGCGTCAGAAGAGCTCAGAGCTATGCGTGGCTATGCGATAGAAAGAGATACGCCTTGTAGGTGAATATAAATATTAGGTACTTGCTTTGTGAGCTGCCGGAACACACCGTTAGGTGCTGTATTTATTTTATTTCTTTACTATTTCGAAAATGATATCAAGCACTATGGTGTGTGAATATCACATTAGAGTCGATGGCCGAGCGGTTAAAGCAGCTGGTACGATAAACTGTAGAAGCGTATTCGATTCCCACGCGAGCTGAAAATTTTGTGTGCCCTATATTTATAAAACATTTTTTCCTCCAGGTCGGGGGTACCTCTGCACCAACAATGACGTCACCAGTGGAAGAGAGACGAATGTACTCTCCCGTCACATTCCAAGACGTGGCGCGGAGGAGTATAGCCAACTCGCCAAACAGAGCTGACAAAGAAAAAGGTAACAGAACAGACGAATAAATGATAAAATAGAAAACTGGCAAACCAGTGATACTAGTGAGTCAAGGACATGCAAGAAAATATTACCTAATTTTACTTACCACTTAAGTTAGTATACAGGGTTATTGGTAAATGGCTAAAAACCTCTTAGGGTTGACTTCTACTAAGACAGTGCTAAGCGAGACGTCAACGCGGGCGTCCCGAGCTCTCCTTGAAAAAGACCACCGAATGTGGTTGAAACTATAGTCGGAGCTATCTGACTGATTCACGTGAGTTATCCCGTATTATTTACTAAAAATGAGTGAAAACCACGTTAGTTTTTATAATAAAAAATGACTTCTACTAGTTCTTTTTTGAGATGTTTTTTTTTTATATATTTTTAAAGGTATGTTTTTTTGTGAGTAGGGTCCATTCTATACGTAGTATTATTATATGTTCTATGGTAAAAGACAATGCCTACTCTGAGCTAAGAGCGGCAACACTGGACCGCGCCGCGCTCCCTTTGAATAGAGTTTTGAATATTAACATCGAGCAAAGTAATAAAAAATATGAAATAATACATTACAGGTACAATAGACTTTTAGCATTAGGTGCTCCTCGTGCTTATTTCATCAAATGCACATAAAAAATGAGTTGAGAATCGAGATCTCTTCTGAGTGAGGTTCATTGTGCTTGGCACGGGGCGCGGGCGGCTGGGAAGTCTTCCAAACGATACTAAGCAGCAAAAATGCCGCTACTACTGGTGTGAATTGAGCCTTAGTGGTGTAGTAACAACTAACATTGCTACACCCAAGTATATGTTATCAATTTAACGTTATGTTCAATTATTATGTATTTAAGATCACAAAGTTTTGTAAAAACTATTTGAATTTGTAACCACCAACGAGAAAAATAAAAGACAAACTCTTTAACACTGCAGTACACGCGCCCTAATTTTGTAATGTTTTACTCGCGTGGGGTGAATATTAAGACCATTTTAATTTATCTCTTTTGAAATGAATATCAAATCAAATAAACTTCGTTTAAATATTGTTATGTATTTATTTTACTACTCTAAATAATAGGGCACTTTATAAAATAATTAAATGAGAATAAAAATAAAATTCAAAAAAAGGAGGAAAATCTCATGGAAATTTCTAAGACTCCAGATATTATCGGTTCTTTATGATTGTTTTAAATATTTTTAATTATTTTGATAACAATATTGACAAACTAGGACTTGATGGTCAGGACAAATCCATTTATGCAGAATTTTGAAGCAGACCGATCACGTGATCTTGGACAATAAGCACATCGACTACTTTTTCCTATTCTTTGGACATTCTGATCTGGATTTGGTTTACTGTGTAAGACACTCCTCTTCATTATTTTCTTCATCGCTAGGTACGATATCGCTGTCAACCTCGACATCTTCTTCTAACCAGGCACTTAACAGTTCGTTCATAACGACTACAAATCTGTAATAAATAATACACAGAATATAGTAAAATATACAAGTCTTATAAAAACTGCAAAATATCTGAAATAGAAGATTAATTAAAGCAATACTTACCAGAAACACACAAAATCGATCGTGATAATTTATTACGCCGATACTCGCATGGGGTGAAATTCCATCCCACAGCATTTTCTAGTCTTTTTTTTGCCACACGCGCCCGCGTCAAGTGCCGGCAGCGTACTGACCTTGAACCTTATTAACTTGACTAGGATTACACTTAGCGACTCGATGACTAGTCAAATATTTTAAACAATATTGGAGAATACATTGGTCTGGGGCGAATATTCACCCCGCGCGTGTACTGCAGTGTTAAGCAGATAATGAAAATATATTTTAAAATCTACAATACTTAAAACTGACACGCTTTTTGCGAGGGATATTAATTTTGGTTGGAGACGTTTGAAATATTGCAGATTAAATTTCGCCTTACTCCTGTGGGGTGTGATTTCAGATTTTTGATAGGTGTCATAAGAATTATCTTTTCATGCCCTATTACGTATTTTGTTCAAACAATCATTATCTACATCTTGCCATTTCCAAGATACTGCTATCAATTGCACCTGGCAGTCGAAGTGTTCTCGTTCGGATTTCCCCATACTCGCAATACAACACAACTGTCCCATAGTTACATGACTTACCATGCATGACTCCTGGAACATTAATGCTTAATTTAAGTCAACGATTGCGTCAACAGCTGGTTAATAATGAAGCTTCATATAACTGATACCCCGTGGTATATCTTCATGGTATCGGATCGGAATACTCAGTAATCAGTCGTACTTTCTGCATTTTTTTTTATAAATAATTAGGTATATCTACCTACTTTCCAAGTGGATAAGGTACAAATATATATTTGATATGCATCAACTTCTGATTTCAGGGTCCAGATCGAACTCAACGAGCATAGCAGCAGTTTATACTGACGAGTCTTTGGACCCAGAACGCACCATCGATAGTATTAACTCCTCTTCCTGGTAAATTCCTTTTAATTATTATTATCAAATAGCTTTCGGCCGTGCCTTTGCCAGCTTTTAAATGGTGTATATCAATGTTCCTCTGACACTAATCAGTAAATCGGGATGGATAGTATTCTTTGTCTTAATCCAGAACATATACTGTACTATCTTCAACAGTGGACAATCTGGCTGATACACCAGATTATCCACTGTTGAAGTTTTGCCATAATCCTCACGATTGGCAGGTGGCTTGGGGATCGCAGTGTAAGCTGGCAGTTCTTTAGAAGGCGCTGCTGCCCACCTTCCAGTATTTTTCCCTTAGTCGCCTCTTACGACGGGATGATAAGGGGAGGTGCAATTCTAACCCGGCACCCCATGGGGAGCAGACTCAGTGCGATGTCTCAAATCGGATAGAAGAAAAAAAATAGAAATCAAGCGCGGGATTGAATGGGTTAAAGGTTATGTTGAAATCATCACATCATAATCTCTTTCATTATTTCTATACCTACCTCTGGCAAATTATATATGAATCTAATCATGATTCATAATCTCGACACACCTCCATTTGTTTTTGGAGCGCTCGTAGCTTAGCCATTCTGAAACGATCAGCAAAGTTAGGCATAGTCCGCCTCGGTCAAGAGTTGGATGGGTGACCGCTGGTGACATTACTACTGAGCGCTTCCGTGCTTCGGAGGGCACGTTAAGCCGTCGGTCCCGGTTGTTGTCTAAGGATGGCATGGTGGTAGGGTATTTTGCGAATGCCCGTCTGGCTAGCTACCACCCTAAGGTAGAAAATCTGTCGCCAAGCACCTAACTGTTCCGACAGCTATCCTTGAGAGCCAGTAATTCTAGGTTAGCCTGAACAACATCTTCGACCGCATCATCACTAACTATCAGGTGAGATAGTGGTCAAAGGCTAACCTATCAAGCATAAAAAATGAATATTATTTTAACTGAAACAACTTATTTATTCGTTAAATTAGTCCTGTGGATCAAACTAGCAGTGCCATCTATTGAGTAGGCACAGATTTATTTTCCCCGTCCACGTGTTCATTGACGACGTATGTGAACATTGAAAATAAAATACTAATAATTTAACACTGAATTAAACTGAAGACAATGTTTAAGTTACAGTTCAACGTCCCCTTGCAGAGTCGAAGCTGTGACAACTGTCAAAGATCGTGATGACAATCGTATCGTAGTAACTGTAAGTTATATTCACTTAATAAATCACAAAACACTAAAAGCGACGATGTATGAGTGCGCTTATTAGGTAGTCCTTGGCTCGTATACTGCCTCGGAATGCTATTTGAGTACTTGAGGAGCTTCACCACATAGTGAAAGCGTACTTTGTGATGTTCACCTGGCTAGCAAAGAAAATATCTGATCAAGTAGATGACTACTTGATGCGTTTTACTTAACGTTTAAATAAAAGCAATGGCTTGCTTATATTTCAGATGAAAGATAAAAACATACCTTTTTACTAAAAACATTTCAAAGATTCAATGTCTAATATCATTACTGTCATAGTAATCATTTCTGAAATGTAGTTATGTACAATTATATACACTGTGGACAATTTAGACCATTATCATGTATATAATTTAGAACGTTCTAATTATAGTGGAAAGGCTGTGGCCGCATGTCTCCTACCCACTCCGCGCCGGCGGCCGTCGACACCATCGGCTCCACTTCCACTCTCAGGCCTGATACAACTTCTTCTATTCCAAGAAACAGCACAGATGAACTAGGTACGTATATTTGTACTTCAAAGATCGAAGAAACGGATACGTACGTAGCTTGCAATGAGCTTCTGCCCCTTCCCATAACAAATACAACAGGTTCATAGCGTCCAAATGTTTTTACGCAACAGTGTATTAGATTACATTATTCTGATGTCATTTCAGTGAACTGTAGTACACACTTTTTCATAAGAATTTGGGTTTGAGACGAGAACATCATCTAAGTACATCGGTTAAATCTATATAATAAAAACTGTAAATAATTTTTATTACATACCTTCTATACCTATGTACTTACCTTCTTCATATAATTAATCTTAATAACATTAATTAAACACAATTCTTGCTTTTAAAATGCGTAAAAGTTCTATATTACCTTTACATTAAGATCTGCCAAAACTAACGTAACAAATTGACTCCATAAAATAACTAATATTACAGGGTATTTTAGACACATTTGAATATTGATATTTTTAAATGAGTCCACCTTACGACTCTCATAGCTAAGATAGTGGTGCTTCAATTCTCTTGGGCTAAGATAAAAGGATATTAGTTTATATAATTTTTAATAGTTTTTTTATTTACCTTAATCTAACTTCCAAACCACAATTCCTTCTCTACATAATAATATAGTCCCGTGTAACCATTGGCGAACCTATTGCTACAGATTTATATAAATGACATCCCCTTTATTTTTTAGAAACAGATACAGAGTACCAGGACGCTCGAACAGAACATCCGGCAGAACAAGTATGTACAGACACCGTAGAGGTACAAAATTCAAAGCCTGGTAAAGTTGGGAGATTCAAGGCACGAATAACTCCGGGCCATAATAAACATTGCACGAACCGCAAACCAGTTAGCAATGATTCCATCAAAGAGAAAATCCCACCAGCGCCTGTGGTTAATATCCTACCACATGGGCATCATCACACAAAGAACGTAAACCATCATCAGTGCTGTGGCGCTTTTGGTAATCCGCATGTTAGACATAAGCCTAACAGTAGCTGTAACCTTATTTAACTTTTACCTACACTAGAAATTAGTTTTAGTATACTTATAACTTTATAATTTTCTGTGTGGAAATGTCTGAAGAATTTTATGAGTGATTATAAACGTCTATAAGTATATTACAGGATATGTTTCCAACGTGATTGTTAGTAGACAACTGACAAATATCATTTACTAGCTTTATCAGTATTTTCGGTGTCACCATTCATATATTTCGTACAAATATCTAGTCCAAACGAATAATGAATTTTGGATAGGAAATGTACTACTGTTGATATTAATTTTATTAATTTATACAATTTTATTTAGTTTTAGATCTCAGTAACATGACATCCCAAAGTGATTCCAAAGATTCAAGAGAAATCTCAAAATGAGCTTTACATCGATGACAATAGATAACTTTAAACATTATAAATAAAAATATATCAAAACGTTTTGACCCTGTGAAACAGCGGTTTCTTCTAATAATATTAGTAAGATTAGGCATGTAGTTAGGCACTTTCTTAAACTTGAATAGTGAATTGACTTTGATGGTTATATTATTTCGTTCATAATAAAGATATTATAAAACGTATTTAAAGATATATCTCTATTTTAGATTAGTATTTATATAAGTAGAAGCTTTAAAAGTAAACTACTGAAGACAAATTGTATTAATTTCTTATAAATCTTACTATTTTTTTAAATGTGTTGAACACAATGATAAATAATTTAATCCCAATGTACAGCTTTTATCAAAATGTAAAGCAAAAGCACTATTACTAAGTGAATTTTGATCAATTATGAATTAAGTAGAAAAAAAAATAAAAAGGAGAATAAATTATTATATTTATATTTTATTATTATAATAAGCTATATTTTAAGTGACATCGTAGTTCAGTGTTGTGAGTCAATTATGATCTGATTTATCTAGTCGTTTTGAGATTCAAATGTAATCAATGTTGTATGTAATCGTACTTAGTACTATGTAAGTTACACGTTCGTAATTACGAATCAAATATCATTATAATAAACCAAAATTACATACGTCTATTTGTTATAATTTGTAATTGTTCAATATTGGTTCTTTAAAAAATATGTAAAGCTTATATTGGCAATTTTAAATTCACGTGAATAAAAATTGCATCCTGTCTTAAGTTTATTTTATTAATCTCAAACAAAATACACACCTACTCCAACAATACGTACAATTCAACCAACATTATATAATATGCTAGAGTATATTTAGAAAAAGAGTGGACTTGGAATTTCGAATTAAAATATAAATAAATTGTAACTATAACTAATTGGTCATTAGCATTGTCATATTTATGTAAATATATAATTTAAGCAAACCTTGATATTATTCATTGTTATAATCACATTGATTAGAATCACAGGCCCATAGTCGAATACCAAGTCCAGTCTCTTCTGAACAGTAATCTAGTAAATACTAACAAGTTAAACATCCTATAGTCTTAGTGTACATAGTAATTAAACAACGCAACGTTTCAAACACTGCAAAGTGTTTGAAAAGGTCGGGACAAAAACAATCATAAATATACGCGATTTAAACCGTTTAACAGTGTTAGAAACGTTGGGACAAAAACAATCATAAATATACGCGTTGAAAATTGTTTAATTACTAAGTTAAACATTCTTTCGAGATTGGGGCAATCTTCTGTTACATGGTTAGAACTACTGTTTGCCAACTCAAACATGGCGCCAGTATAATATATCTTGGATGGCAATAGCTATTAAAGCACTTATTTGATCCATTTAATCTCCAGACAAAATAGTTCATAAAATTTTCAAAACACATCAAAGCGTTGGGGACTTGAAATAGCTTGGAGCTTTCGAGTCATTTAATTTCTTTATGAATAAAGACAAACCACCCATAAAGTATATCAATATTAAAAACTCAAATAAAACCAAGAGTGGCAATTTAGGGACGATCTCTAATAGAAAGTCCAATTTTTAAAACTTACTTCATTATATTATTCTTGAACCTTTTATAATTAATCTCTACATGTATCAAATAGCTTTTAGCAACTTATTCAAAACTCAACTCTGTTCCTTTCAAATGTTGCTCTGCCCAATCGTCGAATCTACGCGACAAATCGTCAGACATATAGTTCTTCCAATCCCCAATCTCTCCTTTCCTAATGAATCTGAGATTAGTAGCTTCCAAGTAGCTTTTACCGAAGGACTTTTCAAGAATAGCTTCTAAGTTGACCGCTCTGTTGCTCTTCATGTTGTCGAAGGAGAGGTGATCGCAGAGCTTGTCAACTTGCTCATCACTGATGGTTTTTTTGAGGAACTGGGCGGTTCTTCTGACGACTGAGGGCAGATCGTGTTTCATTTCTTCGAACTTAATGAAAAGGAGGTTTGGATCATGGCGCCTATTCCAAAAACCTGAAAAGTGTTGAAAATCGATTAGTGATTGATTCTTCGTGGAAAATTGGATTATAAAATTACTAATTTTCAAGAGGAAATATAGTTATGTGCGGGATTCGGCTCAAATTTTCCCTCTTGTTTATTTGTAATTTTGTAATGTAATCCGCAGAACATGCGTTTTTGCATAAATAAAAATATTAAAATTGACTTGGATTTAAGAGTAACTAAAATTAAATTAAATGCATACTGAATTGCGCAAAATGCAAATATATAAAGATGCCTAATCACATTAACTAGTGTAACTTATTTGCATAAAAACAAACCCTATACATGTATCATAAGATATTTAAGTTTGTCTTATATATTCAAGAACAAAAAATCACAGGGTGTTTTGAATATTGTCTAATTTTTTTCCAATTCCAATTCTTCATCTCACATTTTCAAGAAGTTTACAAATCACTAATTCAAAGAGCGCCATCAATATATTATGTTTCGAAAATTTAATCAAGTAATATAACATAAAATTTGTCAACTCATAAAAAGTATGGGTAGGGTATACAGGGTTATTGGTAAAATGGTAACCACCTCTTAGGGTTGACTTCTGCTTCCTAATCCTAACAAACATGTTGAGATATTATTTTTTTTGGTTAAAAAAAATAATATTAATATTTAAGCATTGCAATTCAACGGGGCAATGCTGCCAGCATGCTGGGCACGCTGCCAACTGGGAGTGGGCTGGAGCATTTGGACTGCCTATGAGTCTGCTATGACTTATAGGTGTCTAAATGCTTTTATTGTAGTAGCTGTAGTGTTGTATATAGTTCATAGTATTTTGTTTAATAAAGGCATAAAAAAAACCAAACCGTAAAAAAAAAAAAAAATTTTTTTGGTTTGAATTTTATTTTTATTTTTTTGTGTTTTAATGCCTACTCCGAGCCAAGAGCGCCTGCCGCGGCAACACTGGACTGGATCGTGCCGTGCTCCCTTTGCATAGAGTTTTGAATATTTAAATCGAGCAAGGTAATAAAATATATTAAATAAATATATTTAATATATTTTATTAAATATATTTATAAAATATATATTTAATAAAATTTCATTACGGGCACAAGAGACTTTAAACAACAGGTGGTTCTCGTACATATCCCGTTTTAACACATAAAACATATACAACATATTTAAAAAAATATATGTTTTTTTTTTCAAAATAAAAAAAAACATTTTGATATGTTTGTTAGGACTAGCAGAAGTCAACCCTAAGAGGTTGTTAGCATTTTACCAATAACCTTGTATATACATCATTGTTATTTTATTTTACTAAAACATAGATATTTTAGTTAAAATAAGTATAGAAATTTTAGTTTCCATTTTTGTAAGTAAATATAGAAACCTATTTACATCCAATTCACAATATAGATTTAGACCAATATTACAACACATGAAACAAAAATAAGCAAATACCGCCTGATAACACTTCAAATATATACACATCAAAAGTGCCTAGGGATCAAGTACGTTTTCGAGTAAATCAAATAAGTTTTAAATAGCTCTCATTAGGATCAGGGGCAACCTCAATGCTCAGATTTATGCGGATAGTATAGTTTCAGAAGTCATCATCCATATGCGAAGCCGTATGGGTAATTCGTTTCGTCTAATGCACGTCCACACACGGCTAGAGTCGTAACTCGCACTCTTGCCGATGCTCGCATCAACGTTCTGCCGTGACCTGCTTAATCGCCAGACTAAACCCTATTGAACATGCATAAGATATGCTACAAAGAAGAGCTCTGCCAAGTATGGATGCCGTGCATACTCCACAACAGCTTTTTGACTTGTTACAAAGAACTTGGGCGGCCATTCTTCAAAGTGGTAGGAAGCAGTCCTTATTGTAGACTAGCTTACCGGGCCTTTGTCGGTAATCGCGCAAATACATTAACCTCTTTTTGCGCAGTTGGATAAAATCTATCTTATGTTTTTTCCCGGATCTGAAACTATTTCCATACCAAATTTCACTCAAATCGGTCCAGTAGTTTTGGCGTGAAAGCGTAACAGACAGACAGACTACTACAATTTAAAAAGCGCATTATTCATTTAACGAATTTAAGAATTATAATATGTATAATGTACATTAAAATGACAAACCGCAATCACAAAAATAATACATTGTACGGCAATGAATTATATTAATAATAACTATTAAATTGTAATTGACATGAAAATAACATAATAAAATAATATTTTTTTAACAAATGTATATTGACATTTAATAAATGTATATAACTTTTAATAATATTGAAGCTGATAGGTAAAATTCAACATGTCAAAAAAATAACAAATAATACCGACTTCAAACATAAAATACGCATTATTAGGCATAACCCAAGTACTACTCGTCAAATCTCACTCAAATTTATATGGGACCACACGACTAGCACTAACTTTCGATTATAAAAAAAAACATCAAAATCTGTACACCTGTAAAGAGGCATGAGGTAACACCCAAAAAGAATACAGTTGAGTTGAGAACCTTCTCCTTTTTTTTAGTAGGCTAATTATGTTAATATTTATGCTATGCTTCTGTAATAGTAATTCTTGCAGATCCCTTACTTAACTCATGTCATAAGACAATAAAATAACTTTCTGATAAAAATATTATGTGTAGGAAATAAAATATATTTTTAGGATATCCACTCCAAGCGCACATATTTACATATCATAAAACTGGCAAAAACTCTCACATTGGGATGGAATACGTCTCACGGGTTTCGAGCATATCAGATGCTTATCATTAAAGCATGGTAGAAACAGTGAGACCCTCTTTCTACTATGATTAGGGCGAGTGTGCAGCTGGGTCTGCGAGTTCCCGGCGCGACGGGCACATCACATGCTAATAGCACGGGTTCCTTACTGTTCAAACTACAAAAAAGACTCACCAAGTATATGATTCCAGACCGGTCCGAAGGGCGCCCTGTCCCTCATGAAAATGTCGCAGAACTCTTCGAAGGTCCCCTTGAGGCCATGTACCAGTTTGCAGTAGTGATAATAAGACACCACCATGTCTTTCGGGTTACGAGACGTGTAGATCACCTGATGAAAACAATCGCTTTATTTTGTGTTATTCCTGTTATACCCCAGAAAGGATTTTTTCTCCTTTTCAGCCACATGGGGCCAAACGTTGCATGGTGGTAGGGCATTTTGCGAATGCCCGCCTGGCTAGCTACCACCCTCAAGTAGAAAATCTGTCGCCAAGCACCGAACGGTGTGTTCCGGCAGCTGTCCTTGAGAGCCAGTACTTCTAGGTTAGCCTGAACAAGATCTTTGACTACATCATCACTTACCATCAGGTGAGATAGTGGTCAAACGCTAACCTATCGAGCATAAAAAAAAAAAAAAAGGTATTTGAAGTATTGCCGACCCCCATCACTAATTTATTTCATTATTTCATTGGCTCCATTAAAGTGCTAATTTGTCGCTGAGGAAGAGAGGTAATTAAATATTATACAGTACACTAGTAGTGGACGTGGGGTGCCGGCCTAGAATGTTACCCCCCTCTCTCTCAGTGGCTATCGTCAGGGTGGGTTGATGACTAAGGGTAAAAAAATACAGGAAGGAAGGCAGCAGCGGTTTCTGAGGAACTGCTGTCTTGCAATGCGATCCCCAAGACGCCTGCCAAGCGTGGGAGTTATGGTAAACACCTACTTAATGAGGGAGACTGTGTTGTTGACAATCCGGCTGTAATGGTACACTAGTAGTTGGCCACGAGTGAGCGCTTCACGCTGTGCCGAATTTGCACATTTTGGTTCATATCACAGTAAAAATACTTCCCGAGTGCGATTCGGAATAAAATAGTTGTTGTGTGATATACCCCGTAGTTAATAATGTATATTATTTTGCCTATATAGCATACTTACCTACAATATGTTTACAAAGTAAATTGGGTAGTTTATTATTTTTTTAAGTTTGACAACAATAATTTCCTTATCTATTTCGTAAAAGAAAATGTTTTCTATTCAACTAGAAATACATAAAGATAACACTATTGCTATAGATACAAAAGAAAAACTTTTCCTCAAAATTTCTTTATGAATATAAAAAATAAAGCACTTAAATTTATTTAGTTATTTCGTTAAGTCCATTTATTACATTCGGCCATATTTTACTGCCTCACAACCGGAATCATTTTCGATGCATTTCAATTTGAATATGCTTATAAGACGTCAGTTTTTCAGAAGGTATGCTAGCTGCTGCACACCTTCTGGCATTTTTACCTTTGTCGCCACTTACAACTACTACATAAAGATGGCGTGCAACTCTAGCCCGGCACCCCACGGGGATTTAATCTTTTGCAAAAAATAGAATATTCAGTACCTATAATATTTCGGGTAACAAGAGCAATGCAATGTCTCGCATGTCATAACTGTGCTCTGGGTACGGGCTACATGCGCCTTGATGATGTGGGAATAGGCATTAGGCATCATGCTGGTTACTTGTTCGTATATTCATTGCTTTATACTATTTATAAATAGTAGTTTATGCAACTGTCAGATAATAGAGGGTATTAAAACATGAGTGTAGTTTTTTGAAACGAGCCGCAGGCGAGTTTCAAAATATTATTACACGATTATATGCAGTTGCATACACTACTTTATTTAATCTCATGGTTATAGGTAGCTACAATCAATAAAATGCAATATAAAAACCAGCTCGTTGCGCGCGCAGCGCGCTCACCATAGATAATAAGTATTAAACCTTATAATAATTGAATTAAACCTCCTTGGTCGGGGCACATTGTACTCTAATAAATAAAAAATTGTTTTAAAGCATTGTTTTGTTAGGAGAATAATGCTTTAATTTAACTTTTTAATTTTCTTAAAGAAGTATGTATATAAAATATGCCAATAGAAGTCTGTATTTAATTTCATAATTAGAATATAACCGAATGAGATTACATAAATTATCAAATAACACATAGTGTATCCATGTCTATCTATATTCCATTCCATGGTACCACAGATTACCATCATAGAAACTATTATAGAAACTAATGGTACACATGATAGTACTATAATGGTACAGGTAAAATGTTTATAGCAAAAATAAGTTTTCGAACATGAGTGTAGCAAAAAGCCAACATTACGCGGTGTTCCCAGGCGGTCACCCATCCAAGTACTGACCGCGCCCGACGTTGCTTAACTTCGGTGATCGGACGAGAACCGGTGTTTTCAACGTGGTATGAACGTTGACAACTGTCCCGTCAAAATTTATCAATGCTATGTACTATACCTGCATCCTTAATTTTTTAATACTATAATATTATGTAATTATTATGAATTTAACAGACTGAGGGCATAGGAAACTCTTTTTAGAAAATAATGTTCAAAATTAGCCTTGTTTGAGTCACTGCGCTAGGCAAATTCAAAAATATACTACTCTCCTGCAACATTAAAATAATATGTGGGAATATACAAATATTATTATAAAAATACTTATTTTTGAGATCAAGAGATGGACGATTAGATTGAGGACAACGCAGAAGCAACTAATACCTATAACGCGTCTAGAAAGTAAAGAATAATTATAATTATGGTTCTGGGTGGTAATATATTATTACTTAAACTTATATTATTACTCCCTAATTTGTAATACTTGTATTACAAATTAGGGAGTGTATTCAATATAGGTACTCCTTAATTTGTAAAAGAATGTGTGATAATCATTGTATCCTCTAATTATGATAAAAGATTGTAAATTATACCATCTTGTGGCAGAGTATGAAACTAAATAAGTATACATTATATATGACGCACGGCCAGTGCCAACACAAGTATCGCGACTGACAATTTAACTGCAGGAGAAGTCTGATACGTGTAACATTAGGTACGAAATGAAATCAGCCCGCCAGATGGCGCATAGTTTAATGATGAACAAAAAAGCCGATTTTTATATTGGTGAAAATTTCGACAAAGGAACAGTCAATAAAAACGCGCAAGATTTTGGGTCTGTTGAGATACCAACTTTTTATAAAGAAATCATGGCTAACGTAAGTACCTACTTACTTATATGGAGTGGGATTATCTTGTTATCAGAATATTTTAAGTATTTAACCTAGGTCAACAATTATTCTTTAACTACCTAGATAAACTTAATGTACTAACGTATGATACCCATGTTCAACTTCATACCACAGTACGCTCAGGTCACCCAGTAACAAGGTAAGCACAATTAAAACTGGAAACACAAAACTGTTGACATATGAACTATTATAGGTAGGTATAAGTATCTTTTTCATTGCTCATATTTGGGAAGTACCGATTTAAGTAGTACCTACCTACCTGATCAAAGGATTGATAACAGTCGGTATGTTTAGTAACTGAAAAACAATTTATCCAGCTGTCCAAAAATTTAAAAACTATGCAAGCCATCCTTGTTGTTTTTAAATTTAATTTATGTATTTAGGTGGTTGCTGTAAGTATTAATAAATGGAATCGTGTTGTGGTCGTGAATGGCCCATGCATTGATACATATTTGTACAAATTACAACATTTATATCTCAATAGGTCCATGTCCCAATTTTTATACTGCCACTTTGATCGCAATGAGGTCTATTTATGAGAACCTATTGTAATTTGTATCATCTCCCATGTCATAAAATAATCTTTGAAAAGAATGTTTACAACATGTGCATCATAACATATAACAAATTACCAAATGAGTCAAAACTTCTGCAGGGAAATGTACCTATTTAAAACTAAATTGACTTATTGGCTGCTAGATAAATGTTTTTATAATGGAAAACTTTTACCATTAAAATCAAAAGAATATTGTTTTCTCAACTAATCAGGTTTTTATTTACTTTCCTCATACATATTCGAAACGAAAAGCAGAGTGTTCAGACCTATTTAGGCACTCATTATACTAATTGGCGTCAAATCATCTCGTCCCTAAACAGGTTTCTTATAAGTTTGTAAAATATCGTTGTTAAAAGTATGGTTGTCTGGAAGAGATCGCTTCAAAGCGATAAGACCACCCATTGTACTACATTATATTAAGCCCACGTTTTTATTACATTTGGTTTACAATAAAGTGTTATCTATCTATCTCTACTATTATAAAAAAGCCTTTGGTTTGAAGAGTGGTAAATTAAATTAGATTTAGTTCAAAAATATGGTTAAGTATAACGCACCATAAGCTTTATGTATTTTAGGTTCGACTCAACTGTCTTGCATCTGTCTATTTGTGTGGAATAAAATGTATCTCAAAAGTCAAACATAGCTATACCATCCATAAAAAAAGCTATTTTCAAATCTAGCACCTCACCTTAGGCTTAGCTGACCCGTCTTCCCTCTGTATCTCCAAAGGCAGCAGGTCCCAAGGCAGATGGCTGCGGATGTACCGGGGGGTAGGCAGTCGGTACTTGACGAGGTCTACCGATGTGCCCTTCACAGACTCGTCGTGCCATTCCGCATGGCCATCCACCATGATGCATGATAGTTCCACTAAGGGGCAGCGAATCTACAAGAACATCAAGGGTTATTGGTAAATGCTAACAACCTCTTAGGGTTGACTTCTGCTAGTCCTAACAAACATTTTAAGATGTTTTTATTTGTTTATTATGAAAAAAAAAATATACAGTAAATGAAAAAATGAACAGTACATATGTGAATACAAAAATAAATAAATAATTTAACTATATCTACTTATGACCTAAAAATATTACACTTAAAAATTCTGAGCTCTGTTTTCTACCAGGAGGCAATCATAAGTAGAAAACAGAGCTCATGTCACTGTCTAAAAAAAAATTAAATATATTTGTTTTTTTATTGCCTACTCCAAGCCAAGTGCGCCCGCCGCGAGGACTCTGGACCGCGCCGTGCTCCCTTTGAATATTTACATCGAGCAAAATAATAAAAAAAACATGAAATACGAGTAATACATTAAAGGCACAAGAGACTTTTAACATCAGGTGGTCCTCGTACTTATTCCGTCAAAAACACATACAAAAAACAATGAAAAAATAACGTTTTACAAAACATAAAAAAATCTCATCAAAATATTTGTTAGGACTAGCAGAACAGAAGTCAACCCTAAGAGTTTGTTAGCCATTTACCAATAACCCTGTATATCTATACTTATTAATAGGTAGATACCTACTTACATGATACAATATTACATTATATATTTTATACATACAAATGCTTTTTGGCAGAACTGAGCATAAAGATCGTTGTCGACTGTGCATGCTCCAACTTAAAACTAGTCAAAGCTGGTGTTCCGCAAGGCTGTGTGCTATCTCCGACTCTGTTTCTCTTGCACATCAATGACATGTTACAGCTCTGCGATATTCATTGCTATGCAGATGACAGAACCGGAGATGCCTCTTAGACCGGCCGAGCTAAAATTTCTCGGGAAAATGTTGTCGACGACGGTCCGAACAAACTTGTATATCTGAAGTAGAGAGTTGTCAAATTTCTCGAACTGGGGCCGACTGAATCACGGTAATATTTATAGATAATATTACCGTTACTCAACTTAGTCCAATTTAACCCCGAGAAGACACAAGTTTGTGCGTTTACCGCTAAACTTTCCCCTTTGTCGTATCCCTCCATTTTGAAGACACTCCCCTTGACGCCTCGACTACTAAAGAGTAATTGACGTCGACATATCGAGCGTCGTTAAATTTTGAAAGATAAGGCAAAATTTGCCTCTAAGAACCTTGACGTGCTCGGAAAGGCGAGACTGTACTTCACGTAGGCCTATCTCGGAGTACTGCACTAAACTCTGGAGCTCCCAACTTCTTCCATTTGACAGCATTCAACGCAGTGCGACTCGAATCGTCGACGATATCAAGCTCTCTCCGATCGGCTCGACCCTTTGGCGGAACCGTCTAGGTAGTAACGATCTATAAGACATTTCTGTAAGCAGTAAGCGCTCAGATCTAGCTCAGTTGTATAATATTTTTTCTCTGGTTGTATATGTACAAGCCCTAGCAGTCAGTCATCCAAGTCAAGATGGGCGACTGCAGATATTGTTGTCTTCTGTGGGCAGTTCCAGAAAAAGCTGTCTGATGTTGCTCATAGGTGATATTATTTATATCATAGTTTCCAAAAAAGAAACGGAAACGTGTATTTAAAATGAAAAGTGTATTTATAATACTTTTTAGTGTCGTAAGTCGGGTCGGTTCCGTTTATATTTGTAATTTTTAGTTATGCATATTATGTACAGCTTACAGGAACGATTGTGTCAATTTGTGTCACTCGTTCACAATACTTGGGCACCGGTAAGCTAACATCACAAATGGTAATAAAAATGAACGTCATTTTGACATTTTCCTTTCAAAACAAAGCTCATAATAGAGTCAGATATTCAATATGAAGTTAATTTTTATTACCTTTCTAATTACCCAATAAGCCCCCTGGTCACCCTCGGCATCATAGTTACACCATAATTTATTGATGAACATACAAAAATAAATACATACAGACAAACATAGAACCTTCTCCTTTAAATTTAAATCGGTTGAAAAGGTTAAACAAACTTCTATATAACTATACCTAGCTACACCGAATTATTATAAATGTCTAAATATTATTACTAATGTGTACTGTATTTACATTTGTAACATATTTTTATATTGCTCAGAAGGTATAAAGAATATAGGTAAGGTACCTTCATAGCTGTTACGAACCGGCCAGTTGAAGAATCAGGAAATGCATTCAACTTTCTTCCATGCCCAAGCTAGGTAAACTAGGAAGTAATTCAGGCTTGTGATGCAACTTCACTATGAGGAAAACAACACGGAAAACCACTTTGTAACAAACGTGCATTATTGCATTAGGTACCTACCTACCTTTTACCTGGTATAACTTTCTCGACTCCCTATAGTCTATAATTAAAGTGTTATCCAATCACATATTACTTCTATCAGGATGTAATTTTGGTAAATTTTACTATATCTCATAAAAATACTTAAAAACTTACTTAGAGTCCGAAACTTATCAGTGCTTGGTCGATGCGGCACGTGATCAAAATGCTGGCACCTATTTGGCTCAATGAATAAGCATTACAATTCAACGTGGCAATGCTGCATGCATGCTGGGCACGCTGCCAACTTGTAGTGACTGGAGCATTTAGACTGCCCTGTAAGTCTGCAATGACTTGTAGGTTGTCTAAATACTTTCACTGTCGTAGCTGTAGTGTTGTATATAGTTCGTAGTATTTTGTTAATAAAGCATACCACCAGTACCTACTTGTGTTTTACCACCCTACTTGTGTCTTCGTTTTGGAGTCTAAAATCTTAAAATGTTTGTTACTTATGTAATTTCAAGCGATTTCTAAGTCTTTGATATGTTGTGAAACTTTACAAAGAAGATTTATTATGAATTGTTTTTAGGTTGCTGATATATTTTTACTACAGCATCTACAGCCTAAACGACAGAAGTTTAGCAACGACTTCAGCTGTTGACTATTAGGTGCTTTCTGCTTGCAGAAATGCTTCTTCCAGTTGGCACTCCGCTGCATGCTCCGTAGAATTGCAATAAGTTTATGCAATGCCTTATGCCTATTCGTTAGTCTAAATAAACGAACAAAAAGCTGCGTGCTATAGCCCGTTTTAAGATATTTCACCATAGCAATCACTCGTACCAACATAAACAAAAATCACAATGTTAAATTAATGGCTAGAGAAATTCTACTTGTAAGCTATCCCCCATCAGTAACAATGCAACCAGTTAAACTTGCAAAATACGCTACCCAACCTCCATGCTAAGATAGTATGGACTCTGGTCTATATCTTGCCGCACACAGAGACTTCAATTAACACTAATGATCATTATTTACCATTAAAACCCACACAAAATGTACGGTTTAATGATACATTAAAGTTAATGAACGTCTCTGAGTGCAGCAGTAATTGTAATAATAATAAATAGTTAGATACCTGCTGAAGAGATTTGGCACCCTCGTAGTCTAAGTCATGTCCAATCAGCCATACCATCTCTTGGGCCCAAGTGGATCCTAAATAGGAAAAATAATAATCGTTAGAGTAAAATTAGAATGAATTAGATGCGATTGGGTTTAAACTCATTTAAGGCTCCACCATTGCAAGGAAACAAGTTTTATTGACTCGATCGCAGCTTGAAAACTACATTTTAAATAATTATCTTCATTATATTACACAAGTTTAGGAGTGAAAAATTAAGGGCTTTGGGCACGGATTCTAAAAGCAAGGCCAGATCGGTCATTCCTAAAATAAATTAATTTCTAGACTTTGTTTCACAATTTTCCATGAGTAGGTAATCAAGACTGATTCGAGCCAAGATATGTTCCTAGCAACTGTCAATAACAAAAAAAACGGCATCGTACTTATCACTGATCACTTCTTTATTTGAGGTTTTAGGTCCAGAAATGTGCATATCTATAGAGATATGATAATGAAGAGATGTATAGTCATATCTTCATTATCTATAGACTAGTACCGTAGCACATTTATAAAAACCAAAATTACCTCAAAATGGAGCCGACTTCAACACTAAAGAGTGTGAAATTACTTGTTGAAGTCCACAATATTGTGCGCTTTTTAGTGACCTTTCCTTTGCTACTTACAGGATCGATTATCATACACTGTCAATGACTACATCACCAAGATAGGGAAACACATTTCAGTTATTGGAGTGTAACTCAAAAGTTTGACAGATTTTGATGAAATTTAAATGGGACCACACGGGAAGCAGCTTTCAAATAAAAATGAATCATTAAAATCAGGGTTCACCCAATCGACAGTTTTGAGATAACAACAGTTAAATTGAAAGCCTCCACCTATTTAAGTCAGTTAAAGATAATTAAATTGAATGTTAAGACCTATAACCCTCGAAACATCCGTATAATATTTACAGGAAATAATCAAAATAATACGTTTGCTACAATTTATACCGCCATTTTAGTGAAATATTCAAAGCCTTTATGTCAATGTATATATGTATGAATATATGTATGAAATAACAATCCTATATTTCTCCAACCAAGTACAATCCTTAATCAAAATAGATTCAAGTATTCAAGTAAAACTAAAACCATTTTCTTACACACAGAAAATATTACACAAAAACGTGAAAAACTTACCAGTTCTCGGATAAGAGCACATCCAAACATCACTTTCCCGTACTTCCATATCCAGTATATCCTGGCCGATGGTCATGTAATCGGCAGGGAGGATCACGCGTCCAGGATTGATCTCGACCATACAGTCTTTCTTTTCGAACATCCTGTCAAGAAGCGCTCCGGTGTCCTCATCCAACTTAGAAAACGTCAACCCTGGCTTTGGCCTCATTTTGTTAAATATATGGGCTTGTAGTTTTCAATTGTTTTTAAATGAACATGGATTGAAGACGTCTGGTAGCGTTACCCTAAGGAAGTGTTGTGATAGCGTGCGCCGGCGCTGAAACCGACTCTCACTTGTTGTGGATTCGGTACAAGTGAGTGACTGGTGCGAGTTGCTCGTTCGTTATGCTATCATACTCTTCCCCCACATATTGTGCGTTAACTACACTACGACTTCTATAATGAAACAAAAGACGACTACAAGAAAATATTGTAAAGTTTTTGTTTCAACTTTATGGCCAGCCGCCTTCCTGATACCAAATAATAGCAATCATCCTTGTAAATACTCTTATAGGAGCAAGCTTTCGGTTGAGATAGAAACTTACTGGTCACGTCTACTTATGTAGTACCATGCTTCTCATTTGGCTCATTATTTTCCAGTCGCTTTTTCCGACATTCAACAGAATGGTACGGATTAGTGCGCATTGTAATTTTATTGTCCATTGCGTATTTTATCTACTTACTGAAGAAAGAGTACCCGAAAAGATTTTCAGTGAGCGTAGAAGGATTGGATTTAGTTTTGCTAAATATCAACCTGAAACTCAATCTAAATCCTGGTCCATTTATATTGTATAAATTTACCACGCGTCTACAAAGGGAAGTTCAAAATACATTTTTAAAATAAAGTAACTGTCATCCTACGGTAAAGAGTATCACATAACTTGTTGAAGTCGGTATCATGCTGATTCAAAAGTTCAGTGTTGAGAAGTCTGTTCCAAATATTAAATAAAAAACTATTTAATATTGTTTTTCACTCTTTTTAGTTTTTCATACAGCTTACAAGATTATTGTCCTGCCTCTTGCCTAAAATACTGTTTACCATCGACAAGAATGGCAATTATCACCTGGATATTAGATCATCCAGGTACGCAGTACATTTTTAAATTGACTGTTACTTTAAAACCGCTGGACCGATTTTGATGAAATTAAAATAGAACCAACTTGTAGGTATAATGTACCAACAAAAAACCGCATTAAATTCGATTTCTTTCGAGATTCTCGCATATAACTTGTTTAATTAATAAAACACGAAACTTTACCAAAAAGCTGACTTCAGATTGAAAATATTCTCAAAAAGAAAATGCATTTAAAAATAAATAAACCAAACCACTGTTTACAGCATATTTGGTCAATATACATCGTCAAGTGAACATGAGAACATCCTCAATAATATATGACGCCAATTAAATGCGCATTATTAGCTGAAATTTAAAAGGGACCACATAATAAGCACCACCTTTTGAATATAAAAAAAACATCAAAATTGGTTCAACGCGTAAAAGTTATGAGGTAACACACAAAAAAAAATACAGACGATTTGAGAACCTCCTCCTTTTTTGGAAGTCGGTTAAAAAAATACAGTCGAATTGAGAACCTACTCCTGTTTCGAAGTTGGTTAACAAACAACTACCCAACACAGCTACAAAATGATGCAATAATTTTTAATTTGCTTCCCCAAAGACGTCCGCAGAAAAATACTTTAGGTTAGGTACAAATACTTCCCATTAGTTACTCTTTGGGTGCATCTAGAGCTTGATTTGATACCAATGGTTTGTACACTACGTGTTCAGAAGATACAGCTTTAAAATCCCGCTGGACTGGTTCAAACCAACTTCACTTTCATTTTCTTACAGTAAGTACCCAGGATGAATAAAGCGTGCATGTTTGTTAGGTAGGTACTGTTAAAGTACTAGGCGTACTTTACATAAGCAGGCACTTATAACTTACTACACTTATAAGCTTATGTATAAAATAAAAATGTCATGCACCAAGAGAGCAGAGGGCAGAGGTATTTAAACTGTATGGGGAAGGCTTTATAGGTACTGACTGACAACCCAAAAAATATTTTAGCGACTGATTAACCTATTTTTACAACCTGAACAGAGATATAGGTAATGGAATAGCTGCAATAATAACATAAGGAGTTCTCCTATATACAGTTTTGGTAAAGATATCAAGTAAAAAATCTATCGCCAAGTATCTAACAGTGTGTTCCAGCAGCAGTCCTTGAGACCCAGTGAAATTACAGGCACATGAGACTTAACAACTATGTCTCAAGGTGACGGGCGCAGTGCAATTCGTGACTTGAGACGAAACGCAACTGTTATAGGCAGAGGTGGGCCTGGAGCTTGTTACGACACAATAACATAAAAAAAGATATATGCACAACTGTGAAAGCAAGGCCAAATTAGGTAAGTCAAACTCCGTCCTTGTGGGAGTTCCAGTACTTCTAGTTTTAATTTGAGGCTCCTTTTCACTGCAAACATCTAAATGGGGGCTTTATATACATATACGACAGCTGTCAAACAGATAAATTTCATTGCGACATTATTATTTTTATACCTTTTTAGTGTTGATGTAGTCGAAGATGTTAATAACTAGCCTATAATTACTGACTCTCAAGGACAGCTGCCGCAACATGCCGTTAGGTGCACGGCAACAGATTTTCTACTCGAGGGTGGTAGCTAGCCAGGCGGGCATTCGCAAAATGATCTACCATTATGCAAATATTTATTTCTGATGGCAGCTGCCAAACTTAAAAAAGTTATATCTGAGAAACAGAACTTTGACGTGTTCGTAGCGTTGTATGCTTAGTCATTCTTAACGTCCGCTGCGGTCATGACTTGGATGGTGACCGCTGTAAAGCTGTAATGTCTACTGTACTGAGCGCTTCTGTGCTTCGGAGGGCACTTTGAGCCGTCGCGTCGGTCCCGGTTGTTGTCTTAGGGTAGCAGTCATTAGAGCATGGTGGTAGGGCATTTAGAAAATGCTCGACTGACTAGCGACCACCCTCAAGTAGACAATCTATCGCCAAGCACCTAACGGTGTATTCAGGTAGCTGGGTTTGAGAGCCAGTAATTCTAGGTTAGCATAAACATAATATATTCGTACATCATTATTGATCATAGCATCAGGTGAGATGGAGGTCAAAGGTCATATCAGCTATAAATATAGGTAGGTACTCATAAAATATATGTCACATTCACATCTGTCATACTATAAAAAAATTCACCTCAAGCTTGGTTTATCATTCTAAGGGCCCGTTTCAGAATGTCCTAATAAAGTTTCGGGTTCCTATGCAACACAAAAAATAATATGCAGTTAATATGCAGCGTGTTTCAAGCTTTAATCGATGGATAGGCTAAATCGATGACTGATAAACGCAAAGATAGTGTTTTATTTAATAAATATATGTTCTGGGTGGTAAAACCGGAACTTACTCGAACATTCTGAAACAGGCCCTAAATCTGCGAGAAAACCGTTTTTAAATCCAAACCATTACAACAGTATCTTTTTTTTCTTTATTGCTGATAGGTAAGCATTTGACCACAATTTCACCTGATGGTAAGTGATGATGTGGTGGAGGTGCTCCTAGAATTACGGCTCTCAAGGACAGCTGCCGGTTAGGTGCTAGGCGACAGATTTTCTACTTGAGGGTCGCTAGCCAGGCGGGAATTCGCAAAATGCCCTTCCACCATGCGGTAAATCTCAACCTGGACCGCTGCGCGGCAGTCCATAGCCAATGCCGCTGAGTCATCACAGCTTCAAAACCTAGTACCTAACAGAAATGTATGTAAGTTAACTGTCAATGTTACCAATCGTAGTAACATTACTTTTTAATTTTTATTATATACCTACTAGCTTTCCGGGCGCGGCTCCGCCCACGCGTATGTCGGTTATCGCGCAAAAACATTAACCTCTTTTTGCGCAGTTGGATAAAAACTATCCTATGTTTTTTCCCGGGTCTCAAACTATTTCCATACCAAATTTCATTCAAATCGGTCCAGAAGTTTTGGCGTGACAGCGTTACAGACAGACAGACAGACAGAGTTACTTTCGCATTTATAATATTAGGTACTGACTAGCTACGCCGCACTTTGTTACCTGCTGTTTAGCAAAAATTATACCAAAGTTGACTGGAATAAGAACATTTGAAAACTCACAAACTTTTGCATTTATAATATTAGTAGGAAGTAGGATTAGTAGGAAGGATAGGAAATAGGATAAGTAGGATTCTGCGCTAAACCCATGAAAACACCATACCTACTTTTTTCGTCAAAAAATTTAACCATAGTGTCAATCCAGAGTGTAAGCTACCTCCGAACCAAATTTCATTATAAATAGTTTATGCCTTGCTTTGGTAAGCTGTCAAACAAATACATTACAAATCCTTGCTCATCCCACGAGAACACTCTACTTTTTCGGAATAAAAAGTAGCCTATGTATTATTCCAGGGTGTTATCTACACTCACACCAAATTTCATCAAAATTGTTTCAGCTGTTTGAGCGTGAAGAAGTTACAAACATATAACAAACTTTCGCATTGATAATATTAGTAGGAAGTAGGATAAGTAGGGTATTGTAAGATTTCTCGCTGAATGAGTGTTAATTCAGAGTGTAAGCTACCTCCGTACCAAATTTCACTATAATTAGTTTAGCCTTGCCTTGGTAGAAAGGATAGAAAATAGGATGAGTAGGATTCCGCGCTAAACCCATGAAAACACCATACCTCCTTCTTTCGTCAAAAAATTTTACCGTAGTGTCAACCCAGAGTGTAAGCTACCTCCGAACCAAATTTCATTATAAATAGTTTTAGCCTTGCTTTGGTAAGCTAGCAAACAAATATATTACAAATCCTTAAACACTATACTATTTGGAATTTAATATTGCCTATGTGTTATTCCAAGATGTTATTTACTTTCATACCAAATTTCATCCAAATAGATTAAGTCATTTCAGCGTGAAGAAGTAACAAACATATAAAAACACTCACAAACTTTCGCATTTATAATATTAGTAGGAAGTAGGATAGGATAGGATTAACACTAATTTTCCATATTTTTTAAACTGTTTGTCTTGCATCTATTCAAAGCACTTTCCTCTCTTTTTATAGTGAGATGATAAATTGAGTGTTTCTCTCAACAAAGTAATTCTGTTCTCGTGCCTTTGAAACCCTCGTTCCGCTCAAGATTCAGTATCAGAACAAGAGTCCAAGAATCCTCCGTTGCGCACAATATTGCGATAATAGATACTTTTAAACTATCATGGTACCGACTTATTCACACTTTTGAGAGACTATTTCACACTTTTGAGCGTTGAAGTCGGTTCCATTTCTTGGTATTTTTTTTTAAATAATCATATACATGCATAATGAAACCTATTATTCTAACTCTATAACAGATTACATTGGTCAACGCGAAACCGCCCGCTGTGGAGCCCGCGCGTATAGTCGCGCCGCCGCGCCGCCGCGCCGCATGCACCAGGGAAAGCTTTCATATTGTGAACTTACTCATACAATCCAAGTTTCCTTGATAAGCAACTTTCTCTGTTTCTGGTACGAGTGCATTACCACTGTAACCACTCTATAAGCATAGAGCTGGTAAGATTGGTAAGTAGATAGATACATTGTTTTTTTTAATTCTCCTGCGTTACTAAACAATATTATCCTTAAGCCTTATGTTGTGCTAATAATTACAAATATTTTGATTAATAATTTTTCTCTATCGTGTGCTCGAAAAGTCAACAGTTCAAGACCTCCTGAGGAAAAAAGCAAAACGCGTCGAAAATTCTTCAGAATTGGCTACGTTGCCTTTATTAGACACGTCACGTCGGCTTAGCAGGAATATTAGGCGAAATGGTAACTAGTTAAGTTTTGATATTTCATAAGTGTTTTTCAAAAATATTAAATTAATGTTATCTCGTAATTTCAAGATTCTAATTGCAAAGGCGCATTATAAAATTGGTGATTATTTTATAAGCATTGTAATAATTTTATAGTACACTTACTTACAAATTATAAAAAGGTAAAGACTAAAGACATAAAAACAATGGCCCTGAGTTTCTTGTCCGTTCTTCTCGAAGTGGCCATTTTTCGCTGACCATGTCAGTAGATAATTTGAATAGGGAATTATCTAATTGACGTTCATAGGAGCAATTGTCTTGTGAGAGATTCAAACCCATCCACCCTTATAGCCGGGGTATGCTCTGCCCGACTGAGCTAACATGACATATTACTCATAACCTTATATTCCTCTCGTTATTTAACCATAGTATGGGGATGTAGCAACACCTACAGACCCTATAGTTCAACTTACGTTGTAATTTCGTAATGTAATCCGCAGAGCACGCGTTATTTTTTTTATGGTATAGGAGGGCATACGATCAGGCGGCTCACTCGGTGGTAAGTGATCACCGTCGCCCACAAACATCCGCATCACCAGAGGTCTCGTGGATGCGTTGCCATTTATTATTGCAATAATACAAAAAAAATGACTTTTTTCTTTAGAAATCCAATCCACATTATAATAATACCTATACTGTGTAGGGGAGTGCCTTAGTGAGTAAAAATATCTTCAGTATGTTTAATATGAAATCAAATAATGCCCTAATATTAGCGATCCTCAGAGAGTTGAAACACTAGAGTAGTTATATCCGAACACCACTGCTCTAAAAGCTTACTAGAATTTACCTACCTACATAACTACGCACATGTACTCGTATATGCAGTTTGTAATGACAAGGAAAGAACGTTCAAATATTATGCGTCATATCTGTTGTAAGAAAGACATAAATAAGCAATTCATATAGCCACCGAACCGCCACGTGACGTTACGATGACCATTACACTGCGATATCTTTCACTCTCTCACACCAAACGATACACATATCTCGCTCATCCATTTCATTGAGATTAGTTCCTAAGATAAAACAAAGTGACGATATTTTCAATTTCATCAATATAAGCAATAATTACGCGTGAAATGAAACAGTTTTCTTATCTCTCACAGTGCTTGTATAATTGGTGCAGATTCTAAAGACACAAGGAAGGCATATTGTCCACAGATTATTCCTATAAAACACGATCAGCGGCGATGTATTACCGGTCGCTCGGAAGTGCAAGACTGGTAGTGACTCTGGTAATTACCCTGAATTCGTCTAGTATAAATATGGAGGCCACACAACTCATCTACAAGTAAAAAAATCTTAGGCGATCCTCTGGTAAATGTACCCAATTAATGAACAAAACAGCTGTTATGAACCAGTTCTGCTTCACCAGCTAAATGCAGCGCGAGCGCAACGAACCGCACCAATGCATCACGAAATTATCATTTACTATTTATGCTGTTACAGTGATATGAGTTTTCTAGCAAACACCTACTTTCCTTTCTTACTAGTTACTACTGCTAAGTACCTACGCAATAGTTCTGCGATGCGTCTCGTTTAATTAACCAACTTGAAAAAAGGAGGAGGTTCTCATTTGTCTGTATTTTATTTTCATAATTTTTTTATGTTTGTTACCGATTTTGATAATTCTTTTTTATATGAAAGCTTGTCGATTGGTGCCATTTAAATTTCATCAAAGTCGGTCAAGCCGTTTTTGAGTTACACCCCAACAACCGAAAAATATTTTAAAATTATCTTGATGATATAGTCGTGACAGTGAATGACTATCGATCCCGCAAGTAGCAAGGGTCACTAAAACAGTGTAAAATGATTAAGGAAGGATTAAGGAAGGGAGGGGATATGGCGCGAGGCATTTATTCTACTGATTCGCATGTCGCAGTTTTTCAATTATCTATCCCCACTGCGCTTCACGCCTACAAATGAAACAATAAACTCTTAAAGTAATACACTGAACGCAGGGCTCCCATTAGTTACTCACACCAACTCATTACAATGCACACTGACAAATCAATCAATTAAAGCAAAGCGCTCGGACATCACAGTAACAATAAAAATTACCACTACATGCATACATTTACACGTACGCTAGGGCTTGATACTATCGGTAAAGTGGTATCGAAATAAAAACTACATAGTTTAACTGATTAAGTAATTGAGTATAAAATAACATTTCATGCTACATATATTCAAAATTCATGTTTTATTTATTTTCATGTCACCTAAAATTTTATGAAAATGTAAGTAAATAATATGAAAAAATAATTGAATATAAAATAAAACAGCTTGCACTTGGTTTGAACCGTTTTAGGTAATTATTTATTGGATAAATGATACTTGACAACACATAGTATGACCGGTGTGAAGTTGGCAGCCAAACCCAGCAGCCATATAAACCGACCAAATTAAAATGTCGATGAAAAATTCTTCAGTTTTAACCATGACGGGGATTGTGTTTTGGATTGAAACATATGTCGATAGATAGCTACTAAAACGTTCTTTCAGTTGGTATATTCAGATATTACTCTGGACATTTCGGAAAGCCGCAATCCACACTACAATCCCAAAATATTTTCGCTGCTGGGTTTTAAAGGTGGATTTGCCCATGATGGGGATTGTGTTTTGGATTGAAACATATGTCGATAGATAGCTACTAAAACGTTCTTTCAGTTGGTATATTCAGATATTACTCTGGACATTTCGGACAGCCGCAATCCACACTACAATCCCAAAATATTTTCGCTGCTGGGTTTTAAAGGTGGATTTTCCCATGATGGGGATTGTCTTTTGGATTGAAACATATGTCGATAGATAGCTATTAAAACGTTCTTTCAGTTGGTATATTCAGATAATACTCTGGACATTTCGGAAAGCCGCAATACACACTACAATCCCAAAATATTTTCGCTGCTGGGTTTTAAAGGTGGATTTGCCCATGATGGGGATTGTGTTTTGGATTGAAACATATGTCGATAGATAGCTACTAAAACGTTCTTTCAGTTGGTATATTCAGATATTACTCTGGACATTTCGGAAAGCCGCAATCCACACTACAATCCCAAAATATTTTCGCTGCTGGGTTTTAAAGGTGGATTTGCCCATGATGGGGATTGTGTTTTGGATTGAAACATATGTCGATAGATAGCTACTAAAACGTTCTTTCAGTTGGTATATTCAGATATTACTCTGGACATTTCGGACAGCCGCAATCCACACTACAATCCCAAAATATTTTCGCTGCTGGGTTTTAAAGGTGGATTTTCCCATGATAGGGATTGTGTTTTGGATTGAAACATATGTCGATAGATAGCTACTAAAACGTTCTTTCAGTTGGTATATTCAGATATTACTCTGGACATTTCGGAAAGCCGCAATCCACACTACAATCCCAAAATATTTTCGCTGCTGGGTTTTAAAGGTGGATTTGCCCATGATGGGGATTGTGTTTTGGATTGAAACATATGTCGATAGATAGCTACTAAAACGTTCTTTCAGTTGGTATATTCAGATATTACTCTGGACATTTCGGAAAGCCGCAATCCACACTACAATCCCAAAATATTTTCGCTGCTGGGTTTTAGAGGTGGATTTGCCCATGATGGGGATTGTGTTTTGGATTGAAACATATGTCGATAGATAGCTACTAAAACGTTCTTTCAGTTGGTATATTCAGATGTTACTCTGGACATTTCGGAAAGCCGCAATCCACACTACAATCCCAAAATATTTTCGCTGCTGGGTTTTAAAGGTGGATTTGCCCATGATGGGGATTGTGTTTTGGATTGAAACATATGTCGATAGATAGCTACTAAAACGTTCTTTCAGTTGGTATATTCAGATATTACTCTGGACATTTCGGACAGCCGCAATCCACACTACAATCCCAAAATATTTTCGCTGCTGGGTTTTAAAGGTGGATTTTCCCATGATGTGGATTGTCTTTTGGATTGAAACATATGTCGATAGATAGCTATTAAAACGTTTTTTCAGTTGGTATATTCAGATAATACTCTGGACATTTCGGAAAGCCGCAATACACACTACAATCCCAAAATATTTTCGCTGCTGGGTTTTAAAGGTGGATTTGCCCATGATGGGGATTGTGTTTTGGATTGAAACATATGTCGATAGATAGCTACTAAAACGTTCTTTCAGTTGGTATATTCAGATATTACTCTGGACATTTCGGAAAGCCGCAATCCACACTACAATCCCAAAATATTTTCGCTGCTGGGTTTTAGAGGTAGATTTGCCCATGATGGGGATTGTGTTTTGGATTGAAACATATGTCGATAGATAGCTACTAAAACGTTCTTTCAGTTGGTATATTCAGATATTACTCTGGACATTTCGGAAAGCCGCAATCCACACTACAATCCCAAAATATTTTCGCTGCTGGGTTTTAGAGGTGGATTTGCCCATGATGGGGATTGTGTTTTGGATTGAAACATATGTCGATAGATAGCTATTAAAACGTTCTTTCAGTTGGTATATTCAGATATTACTCTGGACATTTCGGAAAGCCGCAATCCACACTACAATCCCAAAATATTTTCGCTGCTTGGTTTTAAAGGTGGATTTTCCCATGATGGGGATTGTGTTTTGGATTGAAACATATGTCGATAGATAGCTACTAAAACGTTCTTTCAGTTGGTATATTCAGATATTACTCTGGACATTTCGGAAAGCCGCAATCCACACTACAATCCCAAAATATTTTCGCTGCTGGGTTTTAAAGGTGGATTTGCCCATGATGGGGATTGTGTTTTGGATTGAAACATATGTCGATAGATAGCTACTAAAACGTTCTTTCAGTTGGTATATTCAGATATTACTCTGGACATTTCGGACAGCCGCAATCCACACTACAATCCCAAAATATTTTCGCTGCTGGGTTTTAAAGGTGGATTTTCCCATGATAGGGATTGTGTTTTGGATTGAAACATATGTCGATAGATAGCTATTAAAACGTTCTTTCAGTTGGTATATTCAGATATTACTCTGGACATTTCGGAAAGCCGCAATCCACACTACAATCCCAAAATATTTTCGCTGCTGGGTTTTAAAGGTGGATTTGCCCATGATGGGGATTGTGTTTTGGATTGAAACATATGTCGATAGATAGCTACTAAAACGTTCTTTCAGTTGGTATATTCAGATATTACTCTGGACATTTCGGAAAGCCGCAATCCACACTACAATCCCAAAATATTTTCGCTGCTGGGTTTTAAAGGTGGATTTGCCCATGATGGGGATTGTGTTTTGGATTGAAACATATGTCGATAGATAGCTACTAAAACGTTCTTTCAGTTGGTATATTCAGATGTTACTCTGGACATTTCAGAAAGCCGCAATCCACAGTACAATCCCAAAATATTTTCGCTGCTGGGTTTTAAAGGTGGATTTGCCCATGATGGGGATTGTGTTTTGGATTGAAACATATGTCGATAGATAGCTACTAAAACGATCTTTCAGTTTGTATATTCAGACATTACTCTGGACATTTTAGAAAGCCGTAAACCGCAAATAACTCCGCGGAGAGTTGGCTGCTACTTTAGTTCTATTGAACTTCATAAGATGGCGTTACGGGTATGCAATAAACATTTAGGTATAATTACTTGTGCTAGGAAATGAAGTAATGTGAAAAAATATTCGTGTAGTTTAATAAGAGCATTGTACCTACTTCATATTATCTTCAAGTGTTCCCATATAAATTTTATCAAAATCGGTTCACATGTCAGTTTTGTATTGCCATACTTTTTGATGTAACATGACATGTATACCGACCTATTTTTTAGATTACCTAAGATTTTTTATTACTTCCAAACATAATCACCCACTATTTTACCTAACTATCTAGGTATAAACGCATTATACACGCCTAAATAGGCTACGTACCTACATATATACCTACGTAACTTAAAAGTAATATAAAAGTTAGTAGGGTAGGGGAACCGGTCCACCGGCCGGCACCTATCCATCGGCCATTCCTGATCCTCTTGCAGTATTATTTAGATATTATCTACCTACTCACTATTGCAATATAGGAACGAAAGTCATGTAAGTACTCTTTGATTGAATCGCCTGATACCCTAAAACATTATTCGGTTGGGTTACTATAACAAACGACGATTTTTAAAGAATTGTTTAATTTCACGTTGGCAGATGAGAAAGAGTTAAGCACGGAAATACAAAAAAATAAATAGTGACTCGCCTCTCGTTCAACCGTAAGTTTTTTACTGTTAGACTAAGTAAATGTTGATTGTTAATAGTTTTATAGCTGAAGAAATAAGTTATAGTCATTCTTTCATAATTATTTTAAAAGTATTTGATTTTAAATAACAATTTTTAGGGGGCCGGAAACAGAAGCAAGATATTCTTTAATTATTCTATTTTCGGCCGGGGTTGCCGAGTTTTAGCGACTTGCAACCTAAAATAGTTTTGTCTCTTTTATTAACGTCGTAGTACACATACGGAACTACTCTTCTTATTCATCTACAATTACAGTTAAGATTTTAGTTTTCAGAATTCAGCCGTCAATTTGCTTTAGTATGATTAAATAACGATATTCAAATTTTACAGATGGCCGAAAACATAAACCGTAATTAATTGACATTCTGTGTTTACTATAGCCATACACTTAAAGATGCTGGCCATCAGTTTTCGGCCGCATGATATACGGCGAAATGAATGAATAATAGTTCAATTTCAGTAAATCTAAAATAGCAAAAATATTTTGAGTTAGTTTTCGGCCTATTAAAAATGTATAGAGCAAAATTAGGCCGAAAACATACAGTTATCGTTTCAAGCTGTAACCTATATCAAGCGTTCATAAACAGTTTCCAAAACCATACTATACTTTTTACTGTGGCGCGTGAAAACAATGCCATCGAGAAAGTATTTTTTTTTCACCCAGCCAAGCTCAGAGCTTGGCTGGGTGAACTGATTTTAATACCTACTTAATTCTTATTTCGTTAGAAAACTTATGTTTGTCGTTAGGTCCCATTTCAATTTCATTTAAATCCCATAACTGTAAAATATCTTGATGATACAGACCTACCTAGTAGGTACCTACCTAGTCGTAGAAAATGAATAAAATTTGTTGTAAGTATTTGTTGAAATGAAAACAATATTTTAACCAAAAAATGGAACAGACTTCAACACTCAAAAGTGTGAAATAACTTGTTGAAGTCTGTACCATGCGCACAATATTGTGATAATAGGTACTTACCTACCTACCTAGGTTTACTGGTTCTAAATGATACACCGTTAAGTGCTTAGAGACATATTTTCTACTTGAGGGTGGTAGCTAGCCAGGCGGCCATTCGCAAAATGCCCTACCACCATGCAAAATTTCTGCTTCTCAAGGACACATAGCGGAATACACCGTTAAGTGCTTGGCGACAGATTTTCTACTTTAGCTAGCTACCAGCTAGGCGGGCATTATGCCCTAACCACCATGCTATTAACGTCTGTCATCAATCTACCACTCTGAAAGAGAAAATCTGTCGCCAAGCACCTAGCAGCGTATTCCGGCAGTACCTACCTAGGTACTTAGTTTTTGAGAAACCAGAAATTTTAGGCCTAATCGACATACCTAATTCTCGACCACATCATCACTCACCAACTCACCAATAGGTGAAATATTAGTCAATGGGCTATAATATAAGGTCTATAAAAAATATCCTAAAACTAACTCATTATTATAATAACCGTGTCAGTTGCAAGAGTAGGTATGCCATCTACCTATTATATTACATTAAATCGAAATCGGTGTCCTTTCGGCGTCGCGTCGGCATCCTTTGAGTACTATTGCCAAGTGCCGACGCGGCTTTTACAAATGCCTTTGTGTTGCGCCGAAAGAAAAGGAAAATTAGTCTTATTGCGCCCGTGTCTAAAGTTCATTATCAAATGCGGCCGCCACCTTTACATTAAATTAGAGAAAAATTCAAGATACTTCTAGGATTGAAAACATTAACATATTATTACTTTTTAGTGTGTTAGTAATTATCTAGCTATAAGTTTAACTTAATTTGGTAACAAAATCTATTGCCGCTCTGTGAAATTCCTGCGAAGTGCAGTGGAACAAATCTAATGAGTATATTGTGCGCCTGGTACCGACTTTAACAAGTTAGTTCACAATTTTGAGTGTTGAAGTCGGTTCCATTTTTTTAGTAAAAAAAAATTCACGCTTTTCAGTAACCCTTACCTACTACCTACGGGATTAATTGTCATTTCCTGCCAATGACTAGGGTAGAATACCTAGTTTTCGGCCATTTAGTGGCACCTTCAACTTTAAGACGCTAGAAAAATTATACAATTGATTGAGCCCTGCGCTGTTTATTGATATATGTACCCTATATAATGTAATTTACGTATTTAATGGAACGTCAAGTGCTTCAGTGCTTCAGTGATAAAAATAATGAGGACCACTGTTATTTTATTTGCCATGAAATTAAAAATAAATTGTAGGTAATAAATTTTGAAGCGCTCGTAGCGAAGTTTGCTTAGCCATTCTGAATCGATCAGCAAAGTTAAGCAACGTCCGCCGCGGTCAGGAGTTGGATGGGTGACCGCTGGTGACATTACTAATGAGCGCTTCCGTGCTTCGGAGGGCACGTTAAGCCGTCGGTCCCGGTTGTTATCTTAGGATGGCAGTCGTTACAGCATGGTGGTAGGGCACTTTGCGAGTGCCCGCCTGGCTAGCTACCACCCTCAAGTTGAAAATCTGTCGCCAAGCACCTAACGGTGTGTTCCGGCAGCTGTCCTTGAGAGCCAGTAATTCTAGGTTAGCCTGAACAACATCTTCGACCACATCATCACTTACCATCAGGTGAGAAAGTGGTCAAAGGCTAACCTATCAAGCATAAAAAAAAACCTAGGTTTAAACCTTCAACACTAATAAGACTGTCGTGAGTTACTTCGAGTAACGAGTTACGGGCACATACAGGTGCTTTTTAGGGTTCCGTACCCAAAGGGTAAAACGGGACCCTATTACTGAGACTTTGCTGTACGTCCGTCCGTCCGTCTGTCACCAGGCTGTAAGTACTTACATATCTCAAGAACCGTGATAGCTAGGCAGGTGATTTTTCACAGATGAAGTATTTCTTCTTCATACACACACACACACCCTCACACACTCTCATACACACACATCCACACCTATAAAACACCCCTACCACATATTATGAGTCTTTTTGTACGCTTAGACATATTCGTTAAATAGTTATATAATTACGTACTTTGTTTGTTACTATTTGTTGCTTTTTGTTACTAAGGAACTAAATTAGCTTTCGGAGGAGGGCGTTGACACCTGCGACACAGTTATATACTTCTGCAGGTGTCATCGATTCTGACATGTTTGTGACTAATAGTGTTATGGTTCCAAATAAATTTATTATTATTATTCACGTTATTTATTTAATAACATAATTTTAAATTTTTTACAACATTCATATATAAAAAATAAATATTATAAAAAACTTAAAACTAGGATGCCGCCAGCAGCGGGGCAGGGCCTAAGCTACCAGCGGTTAGGACTGCAGAGAAAGGAACCTTCGGACAATGCGTGTCGTGTCGAGTATCACTGTCTTCTGTATCTGACCCTTGATCCAACCGTCTAGTGAGAGCCTCTTGAGGTGTTGGTCGAGGCTCTTCGCTATTAGGCCGTTCGCCGAAACGACTATCGGGACAATGATCGTCGAGTCAACATCCCACATGGCGGTTACCTCGTGAGCTAAGTCAAGGTACTTGCTGACTTTGTCCTTCTCGGCCTTCACGAGGTTCTCGTCATGTGGGATGGTGATGTCGACAAGCACTGCCCGGCGCTGGGATCGGTCGACCACCACGATATCAGGCTTATTGCAAACAATAGTCCTGTCCGTGATGATAGAGCGGTCCCAGTAGAGCAATGCACGACCATTCTCGAGAACTGGCGCCGGTGCGTACTGGTAGTACGGCACCTCTGACTCGACAAGGCCATATTGAAGGGCAAGTTGCTGGTGGATGATCCTGGCTACTTGGTTGTGCCTGTGTAAATACTCGCCGTTAGCAAGATGCGAACAACCGGAAATGATATGCCTGAGTGACTCTCCGGGACGGCGGCATGCTCGACAAATGTCGACCGTACCGTCCTTCAGGATATATTTCCGATAGTTGTTCGTCATCATTACTTCGTCTGCAATTGCACAGGCAAAACCCTCGGTTTCTCCAAAGAGGTCTCCGAAGCGTAGCCAGTTCACCGAAGCGAGTAAGTCCACATCAGGCCCAGTAAGGGCCCGAAAGAACCTCCCGTGCAGCTCCTTGCCTTTCCATACTGCCTTGCGGTCATCAGTGTTCAGCACCGTTGGTTTGCGCCAGTTATCGTTCGCCAAGGAGAGCGGTGTGAAGCCTTTGTCAACTGTCATGACATCACGATGCATCCCGCACTCGTGGTTACGGAAATAATCCCTGAGACTGCACACTTCACGGTTGTGAAGGCTCTTGGCATTTAAAAAGCCACGACCTCCCCATTTCCGTGGAATGTACAGTCTCATAACTGACGAGCGCGGGTGTAGCATGCGATGCAAAGTGAGCAGTTGACGGACTTTTCTATCCAGGGCGTCCAGCTCAGTCTGCGTCCACTTCAGGATGCCAAAGGAGTATATCAGTAGAGGCATCACCCAACCGTTAAAGGCGCGCGTCTTGTTGCCACCAGACAAAAAGCTTTTAAGTACTTTTGTCAGGCGGTAAAAGAAGCGTTCCTTTACCGATTCCTTGATGTCATCTACCGAAATACCCAACGACTCTGACATACCGAGGTACTTGTAGGACTCGACTTCGGAGAGAGATCTGAAAGTTATTGTCTCAGAAAGCTGCAAATTCGGAGAATTTACAACTTTCCCCTGCTGTACATGCAAGACCGCACACTTATCTACACCGAAATCCATCCTAATGGCACTGCTAAAAATCTGTGTAATTTTTAGCATTTCCATCAAGTCTTGGCGTTTCGGAGTAAACAGCTTTAGATCGTCCATGTACAGCAGATGACTAATGACCTCACCTCCTCTACGAAGTCGAAAGCCTAGCCCTGAATCCTTCAGCAAAGTGCTAAGAGGATTTAGTGCTAGGCAGAACCACAATGGACTCAGACCCACCCTGGAAGATGCCTCGCTCAATCCTTATAAAGTCCTGCGGGCCAGAGGGGGTATCGCTACCACCTGGTTGACGAAGTACTGTGGTCCATTGTCTCATACATGCAGATAAAAAGGATTTCAGAGTTGTATCAATTTTATACAATTCTAATATCCTTTCCAGCCATGAATGAGGCACTGAATCATAGGCCTTTTTATAGTCAATCCAGGCAACAGAGAGAGCCCCCCTGTTCCGCCGAACTTGTTGGCTAATGGTCATGTCTATGAGGAGGAGCTCCTTAGTACCACGGGACCCAACCCTACATCCATTCTGAGCGGGGGCCAAAACATTGTTCGCAACTATGTGCGTGTTAATTTTTGTAGTCAGAATGGATGTAAGGAGCTTGTAGATGGTAGGTAAGCACGTGATGGGTCTATAGTTTTTCGGGTCCGTGGTACTACCGGACTTGTGGAGCAGAAAGGTGACACCGGTGGTCATGAAACGGGGAAGATAACCAAGCTCGAGGGCTTCTTGAAATTGTGTCGCCAATCGGTCGTGTGAGCATCGAATCCATTTTATCCAAAAGTTGTGCAATCCGTCTGGACCAGGACTTTTCCAGTTCTGGGTCGTACGAATTGCACAACTAACATCTACGGGGTCTATATTAACAGACCCCATGGATTCGATAGACTCACATTCCCGCTGGATAACACGAATCCAATCACCCTCTGTAAGCTCGACGGGCATCGACCAGACGCCACGCCAGAAATCATTCATGGTACTGGCATCAGGCAGTTGCCCGTCGATCACACGCTGATCGGTCCCTTCCCATTTCCGGTACACCTTTCTTTGATCACTTTGAAAGAGGCGATTAAGCCAGTATCTATCCACACGCTCTCTATAGCGGCGAATACGACTCGCCCACGCATAGACCTTCTGCTTCAGGTAGTCAATGCGATCAGTGACACAGGCCATGTAGTCTCGGGGTAAGACACCGGTTCCGGCAAAGGCCTGGGTCACGAAACGCATGACTCGAGGGCGGTTATTCCCTCGACTGAAGCAGATAAGTTTAGCAATGAGAGTCCGGAATGAGTTGATACGCCGCTCGATCCGTACTTGCCATGCGGGCGCACACCCGGCGGGACGTGATGCGCGGTCGGTGTCCGGGAACTTGACATGAGCAACACGACACGCCGCAATAGCGCCACAGTACAAAATCGAGTGAGTATCAACTAAATCTTCGCTAGCCCGCAAATACGGGGCCAGCAAAGTATTCAGGGCTCCCATTAACGCTAGATTGCGTCTATGAGTAGGCAAACGTGGTAGTCGCGGCCTAGAGTCAGGTGTGAATCGATACTGGCTAATTGCGTCCTCCAAAGCCCTCCTCAGTTGCTCACTCACCTGGCTAGTCACGCTCATATTCGCGCAATCTCCCTCATCGACTTCAAGATCTACCATTGCCACTGGTGTCATACCCGACGATGGCGTCATAGCCTGGGCCGGGGTCGACGATGCGGCGGGGAGATCCTGTGCCATGGAAGGAGTCGCGCGAGTAGTAAGCGCCTCCAGGCGGAGCCGATCAAGCACAGACTGGTCTAACAGCTTGCACCGGTGGATAGCCCGCACTTGATCTGATAGGCGTTGGGCGGATACGGCGACAGTCGGTTCAAGGGTCTGAAACAGAGGCAGCATACGATCACGATACGCGGTCAGAATTGTTCCTCCCTCCGTAGCCCCATAGTAGGCGCGCATGCAGTTTTCATTGATTGATGGAGTCCATCGCATGCGGCGCACTATACCACCGGTAGCGGGGGCCGGGCGCGGAGCAGATTGCCCCACAGGCTCCAAGCGTGCCGGTAGCGGGGGACGTCCCCGTCGCACAGGTCTCGGCGGCGGCCGCGGCGTCGGTGGCCCACCCTCATCACTCGATGCACTCGATTCGCGGGGAGTGTGGAACTCGTCTCCCGACGAAGAGCTCGGAGCTGACGGGGTAGGCGGTGATGGGATATGTGCGCAGGTGGTCGCCGCTGTGGTATTCTGTCTCGCCTTTAATCTTGTGATCATATTTATGATATCTATTGGTTTAATTCCATATTGTAATTTGTTGTTGTTTTCTTTGTTCTTTGACATAAAGTGTCAGTATAGCAATTTGTAGTCATTTTAATTGTTTCTTCTTTAATTTTATAAAATATTGTCTGCTTATGTTATGGAAGGTTTTATTATACACTCAGAATATAATATAGTAGGAAATATCAGCCATAAAGTGTAAAAATTCAATTTTAAAATTGTTTTGTGAAAAAAGGCTATTATTATTATTATTATTATTATTTCTGTTGCCGCTATAACAACAAATACAAAAAGTTGGCCAAGTGCGAGGCGGACTCGCGCACGTTAAAACAAAAACAGGTTAAAATATGAAGTCTAATGTTGTATAGCTTATAGCTTGCGAGTCCGACTCGCACTTGGCCGAATTTTTTGCATTTGGGGAGGATAAAATAAAATAGGTACTTAATTTAAAAAAAATATGATAAGTAGTATATTTATAAAAGTAAGCAGGTACGCCAGGTATACCTACCTACCTACCTTGTTATTTCGTTATTTTTATAAAAATACCCATAAGTAGGTAGTTTTATTTATTAAGGTTAGCCTATCTGAACTGATGGTAGGTAAGTGATGTTGTGGTCGAAGATGTTGTTTTCAGGCTAACCTACAATTACTGGTTTTCAAGGAACGCTGCCGGACCACACCGTTAAGTGCTTGGCGACTGATTTTCTACTTGAGGGTGGTAGCTAGCCAGGCGGCCATTCGCAAAATGCCCTACCATCATGCAAAATTTCTGCTTCTCAAGGACACAGCAGAACACACCGTTAAGTGCTTGGCGACAGATTTTCTCCTTTAGCTAGCTACCAGCTAGGCATTATGCCCTACCACCATGCTGAAGAGAAAATCTGTCGCCAAGCACCTAGCAGCGAGTTCCGGCATTAGTTTTTGAGAAACGAGAAATTGTAGGCCTAATCGACATCATTCTCGACCGCATCATCACTCACCAACAGGTGAAGTATTGGTCAATATAATGTTAAAGCCATTCGGCAGTAAACCGCAGTATGATAATTTGATAAATCTTAAAACTGTAACTCATTATTATAACCGTCAGTTGCATATTTTATGTACATTTACTAGTTAGGTATGTCTACCTAACTAGTAAATGTACATTAAATCAAAATCTGTGTCCTTTACCAACGCGTCGCGTCGGCATCCTTTGAGTACTATTGACAAGTGCCAACGCAGATTTAGAAATGCTTTTGTATTGTGCCGAAAGAATAAATATAAAAAGAAAAATAGGTCTTATTGCCCCGTAACTAAGGTTCATTATCAAATGCGGTCGCCGCCGCTGTATTACGTATGCCGCTGTCCTTTATTAAAAGCCGCTATAATGTTTTAAAATTTGAGTTACTTTCGACCTTATTTTTTAATGTAGCCAGTCTTAGGTACCTATGATGGAACTGTGGATTCATTGTACCTACACCACACGTTCTAAAGCGTAGGGGAGGATTGTTCGTGCTTTCGAACGCACGAGGTCCGTAATCTACGATAACTAATATTATTTATAAGATATTTTTGAGAGACTGACTGACTCATCAGTTCCTGTTGTTGGTTGTGTGCAAAAGCACGTCTTAAGAATCTGGTTATTGGCTGATCTGGTTATTGTTGATCCGTAGACGAACGAAAGCCACCGACATAGCCCGGCGGATTAGTTGAAGTGGCAGCGGGCAGGGCACATAGCACGCAGACTGTCACGCACGACATGGTCGATGGGACCGAAAGGTTCTTGAATGGAGGCCACAAAGAAGCAAGCGTAGCGTCGGAAAATCTACAACGTAATTTAAGGTCGCAGGAAGACAATGGATGCCGGCCTCTTTCAACCACTCTATTTGGAAATCTATGGGGGAGGCTTATATGTATATAGCAATGGACTTCTTGTACACCTACGTACCTACTTACTTTTACATTACTTTTAAGTTACGAAAATATGTAGGTACCTACGTAGCCTGATCTGTGGGTACGTACGTATCTGGGCGATAGCACCGCCGAAGTTTAGGTAGGTAGGTATAATATCTGAGATAACTATTGCTAGTTAGGTCCTAGGTACGTACCTATGTATCTTAGGTATGCCTATCTACCCAGTTAATTAAGCAGAGATTTCAACGCGTTTATACCTAGATGGTTAGGTAAATTAGTGGGTGATAATGTTTGGAAGTAATAAAAAATCTTAGTTAATCAAAAAAAGTATGGCAATACAAAACTGATACATGAACCGATTTTGATAAAATTTATATGGGAGCACTCGAAAATAATATGAAGTACAATGCTCTTATTAAAATACAACAATATTTTTTCACGTAACTTCATTTCCTAGCAATAGTTATTATACCTAAATATTTATTGAATACCCGTAACGCCATCTTGTGAAGTTCAATAGAACTAAAGTAGCAGCCAACTCTCCGCGGAGTTATTTGCGTATTTCGGCTTTCTGAAATGTCCAGAGTAATATCTGAATATACCAACTGAAAGAACGTTTTAGTAGCTATCTATCGACATATGTTTCAATCCAAAACACAATCCCCATCATGGGCAAATCTACCTCTAAAACCCAGCAGCGAAAATATTTTGGGATTGTAGTGTGGATTGCGGCTTTCCGAAATGTCCAGAGTAACATCTGAATATACCAACTGAAAGAACGTTTTAGTAGCTATCTATCGACATATGTTTCAATCCAAAACACAATCCCCATCATGGGCAAATCCACCTCTAAAACCCAGCAGCGAAAATATTTTGGGATTGTAGTGTGGATTGCGGCTTTCCGAAATGTCCAGAGTAATATCTGAATATACCAACTAAAAGAACGTTTTAGTAGCTATCTATGGACATATGTTTCAATCCAAAACACAATCCCCATCATGGGCAAATCCACCTTTAAAACCCAGCAGCGAAAATATTTTGGGATTGTAGTGTGGATTGCGGCTTTCCGAAATGTCCAGAGTAATATCTGAATATACCAACTGAAAGAACGTTTTAGTAGCTATCTATCGACATATGTTTCAATCCAAAACACAATCCCCATCATGGGCAAATCCACATCTAAAACCCAGCAGCGAAAATATTTTGGGATTGTAGTGTGGATTGCGGCTTTCCGAAATATCCAGAGTAACATCTGAATATACCAACTGAAAGAACGTTTTAGTAGCTATCTATCGACATATGTTTCAATCCAAAACACAATCCCCATCATGGGCAAATCCACCTTTAAAACCCAGCAGCGAAAATATTTTGGGATTGTAGTGTGGATTGCGGCTTTCCGAAATGTCCAGAGTAATATCTGAATATACCAACTGAAAGAACGTTTTAGTAGCTATCTATCGACATATGTTTCAATCCAAAACACAATCCCCATCATGGGCAAATCCACCTTTAAAACCCAGCAGCGAAAATATTTTGGGATTGTAGTGTGGATTGCGGCTGTCCGAAATGTCCAGAGTAATATCTGAATATACCAACTGAAAGAACGTTTTAGTAGCTATCTATCGACATATGTTTCAATCCAAAACACAATCCCCATCATGGGCAAATCCACCTTTAAAACCCAGCAGCGAAAATATTTTGGGATTGTAGTGTGGATTGCGGCTTTCCGAAATGTCCAGAGTAATATCTGAATATACCAACTGAAAGAACGTTTTAATAGCTATCTATCGACATATGTTTCAATCCAAAACACAATCCCCATCATGGGAAAATCCACCTTTAAAACCCAGCAGCGAAAATATTTTGGGATTGTAGTGTGGATTGCGGCTTTCCGAAATGTCCAGAGTAATATCTGAATATACCAACTGAAAGAACGTTTTAGTAGCTATCTATCGACATATGTTTCAATCCAAAACACAATCCCCATCATGGGCAAATCCACCTTTAAAACCCAGCAGCGAAAATATTTTGGGATTGTAGTGTGGATTGCGGCTTTCCGAAATGTCCAGAGTAATATCTGAATATACCAACTGAAAGAACGTTTTAATAGCTATCTATCGACATATGTTTCAATCCAAAACACAATCCCCATCATGGGAAAATCCACCTTTAAAACCCAGCAGCGAAAATATTTTGGGATTGTAGTGTGGATTGCGGCTTTCCGAAATGTCCAGAGTAATATCTGAATATACCAACTGAAAGAACGTTTTAGTAGCTATCTATCGACATATGTTTCAATCCAAAACACAATCCCCATCATGGGCAAATCCACCTTTAAAACCCAGCAGCGAAAATATTTTGGGATTGTAGTGTGGATTGCGGCTTTCCGAAATGTCCAGAGTAATATCTGAATATACCAACTGAAAGAACGTTTTAATAGCTATCTATCGACATATGTTTCAATCCAAAACACAATCCCCATCATGGGAAAATCCACCTTTAAAACCCAGCAGCGAAAATATTTTGGGATTGTAGTGTGGATTGCGGCTTTCCGAAATGTCCAGAGTAATATCGGAATATACCAACTGAAAGAACGTTTTAATAGCTATCTATCGACATATGTTTCAATCCAAAACACAATCCCCATCATGGTCAAACTCACCTCTAAAACCCAGCAGCGAAAATATTTTGGGATTGTAGTGTGGATTGCGGCTTTCCGAAATGTCCAGAGTAATATCTGAATATACCAACTGAAAGAACGTTTTAGTAGCTATCTATCCACATATGTTTCAATCCAAAACACAATCCCCATCATGGGCAAATCCTCCTCTAAAACCCAGCAACGAAAATATTTTGGGATTGTAGTGTGGATTGCGGCTTTCCGAAATGTCCAGAGTAATATCTGAATATACCAACTGAAAGAACGTTTTAGTAGCTATCTATCGACATATGTTTCAATCCAAAACACAATCCCCATCATGGGCAAATCCACCTCTAAAACCCAGCAGCGAAAATATTTTGGGATTGTAGTGTGGATTGCGGCTTTCCGAAATGTCCAGAGTAATATCTGAATATACCAACTGAAAGAACGTTTTAGTAGCTATCTATCCACATATGTTTCAATCCAAAACACAATCCCCATCATGGGCAAATCCTCCTCTAAAACCCAGCAACGAAAATATTTTGGGATTGTAGTGTGGATTGCGGCTTTCCGAAATGTCCAGAGTAATATCTGAATATACCAACTGAAAGAACGTTTTAGTAGCTATCTATCGACATATGTTTCAATCCAAAACACAATCCCCATCATGGGCAAATCCACCTCTAAAACCCAGCAGCGAAAATATTTTGGGATTGTAGTGTGGATTGCGGCTTTCCGAAATGTCCAGAGTAACATCTGAATATACCAACTGAAAGAACGTTTTAGTAGCTATCTATCGACATATGTTTCAATCCAAAACACAATCCCCATCATGGGCAAATCCACCTTTAAAACTCAGCAGCGAAAATATTTTGGGATTGTAGTGTGGATTGCGGCTTTCCGAAATGTCCAGAGTAATATCTGAATATACCAACTGAAAGAACGTTTTAGTAGCTATCTATCGACATATGTTTCAATCCAAAACACAATCCCCATCATGGGCAAATCCATCTCTAAAACCCAGCAGCGAAAATATTTTGGGATTGTAGTGTGGATTGCGGCTTTCCGAAATGTCCAGAGTAACATCTGAATATACCAACTGAAAGAACGTTTTAGTAGCTATCTATCGACATATGTTTCAATCCAAAACACAATCCCCATCATGGGCAAATCCACATCTAAAACCCAGCAGCGAAAATATTTTGGGATTGTAGTGTGGATTGCGGCTTTCCGAAATGTCCAGAGTAACATTTGAATATACCAACTGAAAGAACGTTTTAGTAGCTATCTATCGACATATGTTTCAATCCAAAACACAATCCCCATCATGGGCAAATCCACCTTTAAAACCCAGCAGCGAAAATATTTTGGGATTGTAGTGTGGATTGCGGCTTTCCGAAATGTCCAGAGTAATATCTGAATATACCAACTGAAAGAACGTTTTAGTAGCTATCTATCGACATATGTTTCAATCCAAAACACAATCCCCATCATGGGCAAATCCACCTTTAAAACCCAGCAGCGAAAATATTTTGGGATTGTAGTGTGGATTGCGGCTGTCCGAAATGTCCAGAGTAATATCTGAATATATCAACTGAAAGAACGTTTTAGTAGCTATCTATCGACATATGTTTCAATCCAAAACACAATCCCCATCATGGGCAAATCCACCTTTAAAACCCAGCAGCGAAAATATTTTGGGATTGTAGTGTGGATTGCGGCTTTCCGAAATGTCCAGAGTAATATCTGAATATACCAACTGAAAGAACGTTTTAGTAGCTATCTATCAACATATGTTTCAATCCAAAACACAATCCCCATCATGGGCAAATCCACCTTTAAAACCCAGCAGCGAAAATATTTTGGGATTGTAGTGTGGATTGCGGCTTTCCGAAATGTCCAGAGTAATATCTGAATATACCAACTGAAAGAACGATTTAATAGCTATCTATCGACATATGTTTCAATCCAAAACACAATCCCCATCATGGGAAAATCCACCTTTAAAACCCAGCAGCGAAAATATTTTGGGATTGTAGTGTGGATTGCGGCTTTCCGAAATGTCCAGAGTAATATCTGAATATACCAACTGAAAGAACGTTTTAATAGCTATCTATCGACATATGTTTCAATCCAAAACACAATCCCCATCATGGGAAAATCCACCTTTAAAACCCAGCAGCGAAAATATTTTGGGATTGTAGTGTGGATTGCGGCTTTCCGAAATGTCCAGAGTAATATCTGAATATACCAACTGAAAGAACGTTTTAGTAGCTATCTATCGACATATGTTTCAATCCAAAACACAATCCCCATCATGGGCAAATCCACCTTTAAAACCCAGCAGCGAAAATATTTTGGGATTGTAGTGTGGATTGCGGCTTTCCGAAATGTCCAGAGTAATATCTGAATATACCAACTGAAAGAACGTTTTAATAGCTATCTATCGACATATGTTTCAATCCAAAACACAATCCCCATCATGGGAAAATCCACCTTTAAAACCCAGCAGCGAAAATATTTTGGGATTGTAGTGTGGATTGCGGCTTTCCGAAATGTCCAGAGTAATATCGGAATATACCAACTGAAAGAACGTTTTAATAGCTATCTATCGACATATGTTTCAATCCAAAACACAATCCCCATCATGGGCAAATCCACCTTTAAAACCCAGCAGCGAAAATATTTTGGGATTGTAGTGTGGATTGCGGCTTTCCGAAATGTCCAGAGTAATATCTGAATATACCAACTGAAAGAACGTTTTAATAGCTATCTATCGACATATGTTTCAATCCAAAACACAATCCCCATCATGGGCAAATCCACCTCTAAAACCCAGCAGCGAAAATATTTTGGGATTGTAGTGTGGATTGCGGCTTTCCGAAATGTCCAGAGTAACATCTGAATATACCAACTGAAAGAACGTTTTAGTAGCTATCTATCGACATATGTTTCAATCCAAAACACAATCCCCGTCATGGTTAAAACTGAAGAATTTTTCATCGACATTTTAATTTGGTCGGTTTATATGGCTGCTGGGTTTGGCTGCCAACTTCACACCGGTCATAGTATGTATGTTACTTTATTAGTTTTTATATTTTTTAAATTAATTTCACACGTACTTCTGTCAAAGCAGTCGTGGTTTCGGGGCAATTCGCATTCTTGGGGATTATGTAGCTCCAAAGAACAAGATGCCTTTGAGTCGACTTTCTCCGATTCCTAAAAGTTATGAATGCAATTGAAACCTCAGTAACTGTAGTCGGCGTACTATAGTCACTACCTGCAGTATGCGATCGGCAAGGAGGGTAAGCGACGCGCTGCGCTAGACGCAGTAAATATTATCTTGCAGATAAGATTTCGTCACCAGATTTCAAGAAGTTCTCGATTGCCCTCCTTACCGCTCGCATACCGCAGGTGGTGCCTAGCATTAGCAACTATAATAACAAAGATGATACATTTTATATTTCATATCATGCATTTTTCGTATAAAAAATAAAAGGTATGTACCGAAAATATATGAAAAACTTTTATTTTTGGGACTGCTCAATCAAAAAGTCTGCCACTTTTATTCAAGGGTTGAAACATCTCTTCCCTAAAATGGGCTGAACATATTCTTCTTTTTTTAAATGGTAGCCAGGTAGATCTGGAGGCTTCAATCCATTTTTCCTTAATATTTGGATCTTTTGGGAAACTGACAGAAAATGTATGTTCTGTTTTAAAAATATCTTCCACTTTACAACAGTCAATTATAATAAGTAGTCTCTTTCCAAATAACGCTTGCAATATTGCTTTAAAGTTTATTAACAACATTTAGCAGGCTCGTTACAGTATCGATTGATCGTTTTAAAAATATCTTCCACTATACAATACTCAATTATTATAAGTAGTCTCTTACCAAATAACGTTTGCAATATTGCTTTTAAGTTTATTAACAACATTTAGCAGGCTCGTTAAAGTATTGATTGATATAAGTATTTCTATTATGTATCGACCACATCACTAACTCTCGGCCGATAGCAGCGGCCGTACTACGCGACGACGCTCGCTTTCAGAATATCGTTAACGCAATTCTACATTGCGGCATTTGCTTGTTGAGTCGTAAACAATTTTATAACATTAGGAGCAATGGATTTCAATAATGAATATGCTATACTTTTGTCACCTTTGGAACATTTTCAACGGCTCTGTTAACGTCGTTTGGAATTATGATGGATTTTAAATAATAACATGTGAATTCTTGTATTTACATGTCAAATGATATTCCATTTATGCTATAGTTTACCTTGTCACTTTTGTTCTTGCACGTAATGACAGCACAACTTGGCATTTGGTGGTAATTACACGATGTTTGCACGACCGTGGACAAAGTACGACTGGCGCGCCGATATTTACGATTTTAACTAACAAGTTCTCTGGAACTCGTTGCTGCGACACGTGTCACGCCTCCTCGGCATATCCCCTCCCTTCCTAAATCCGTGGTATCTACCATGGTATCGTCTTCAACAAGTTATTTCACACTTTTGAGTGTTGGAGTCGGTTCCATTTTTCGTTTTTAAAAGTGGTTAAATTAATTATATCTTCACTACATAGTAGGTATGGAACAAAGTCGCTTCCCGCTGTCAGCCCTATGTATGCTTAGATCTTAAAAACTGCGCAAACGGATTTTGATGCGGTTTTTTTAATAGACAGAGTGAGGTTTATATGTATAAAAAAAATTATCAAGTAGAGAAACACAGATAATTTTAGAGGTTTCTAATGTCATGTTGCATACATTGCACCCGAGCGAAGCCAGGGCGGGTCGCTAGTAGAGGTATAAAAGCCTGTTTGTATGGTAATATTATATAGATAATATTATTACCGTGTTACTACTGAGCACTTCCGTGCTTCGGAGGGCACGTTAAGCCGTCGCGTCCCGGTTGTTGTCTAAGGATGGCAGTCGTTAGGTATAGCATGGTGGTAGGGCATAGACCCGCCTGGCTAGCTAGTAGCTACCACCCTCAAGTAGAAATTCTGTCGCCAAGCACCTAACGGTGTTTTCCGGCAGCTGTCCTTGAGACTTGAGAGCCAGTAATTCTAGGTTAGCCTGAACAACATCTTCAACCACATCATCACGGTGAGATAGTGGTCAAAGGCATGAAAAAAAAAAGCTATGTTGATGCAATTTGTTGATAATTTACATATTAGTTAGTATATATTAGATAGTTAGTTGTTTTGTCGAAGTGCATCAAAATAATAAATAATTTAGTATGGCCCATTTTATTGACTTGTAATCTTGAAAGTAGAAACAACTTCTCAGCTAATAACTGTGTTTTATTTACATAACATTATACATCTTATCGCATGATACGTTCTATACAAAATGTAATAAGATAATTAAATTCACTTTACTAATTGTCCATACAGAACACAGTAATTTTAAACCGAGGAAATAGTAATTTTCTAAATCTCTGATTCAAATAGTAAATATTATCTTTAATCAACGCAAAATTTTCTTAATTTAAAAATGTAGGTATACCTTAGTTAATCAATTTAAATAAAAAATGAAGATAATTCGATGTGTTGCATACGAGATAATTTTTTTACGCCAACAATTAAGGGGTTGCAATTATCCACCTATGACTAAAAAATAATGTTGACTTTATATATGGAATATGGAATGGTATATATGTAGCCAAGGGTCTAACAGTGTGTTCCGGCAGCAGTCCGAAAGAGTGAAAGTGAAAGCCAATATAGTAATTATGAAGTTAAAGGCTCTACTACTGTCTCAGGGTGATGGGCGCAGTGCAGTTCGTCCTTTATGATGAAATGCATCTTTTATGGGCAGAGGTTACCGCTTAACATCAGGTGGGCCTCGTACGGGTTCCATCACAGTCCCATAAAAAAACTAACTTTTTTTAGTGTATAGATATATCTTAAAATCAACTCAACAGATGTTCCTTTGATAGTATATCTACTTCACTTTTTATTTGAACTTACGTAGGTATATCATTGAAGTAGGTGCTACATGTATTTTTTATTGTTGACGACATCCCTTGTTGTTAGTTAAAGTTGCTCCTAGCTCAGAGTAATGATTATCTACTCTGAGATTTGTAAATAAACCTGCGCGCGCAAAGATTATTGACCGATCTTCATTTTCCATTGCGCGCGCAAAACACCGTGATACGTGAGTTTTTCTTTTCCATTCCACCCGCCCTTCTCTTCCTTCAGTCCCCTCACAGCCATAGACAAAAGAGCGACTTTGCGTAGCGAACGACGACGAGATTGTAAACAAACAATTTTGGATTCTTAAAACTCAATAAAATGTCGAAAGTAACAAACGTAAACTCCAGTTTAGCTTACGAAATCCTGCTTTACTTGAACAGTTTCTATTTGGGCATGTTCATTGTGTGCGAGGTGGCTATGGGTATACTGAAGGCAATAAATGTTTCGTATCCAGAAAACGCCTTGTTGACTGAAGCAGGAATTTTCAGCTTGCTTTGCCTTGTAGAAGTCATACGTATTTTCTTGGGACGTAGGGGAAATCTAGCTAGCAGAAGTAAGTACCTTACCTACCGTATTTAATAATCTCATTGAAACTTTATCATCAATTAAATAACTCGGTACGCACTAAAATACATGTCTTAGTAAAATGCACAAATACGAAATAAATCAAAATAGAAAAGACTGCGTAGTAGGTACTGTTATGCAGATTGCAGCTTATTGTATTGTTATTTCATTTTACAGCCTTAACTAGTAGAAAAGTAGTCAGTATATTCTTTGCTGCATAGCAACTGAATTCGAGACTTCGTGCCAGGTTGCTATTAAAAAGCGTAAGGCGCGAAAATGAGATTGATTCGATGTATCACAATACACAGCAGAATAAATGAACAATAACCCATTACATGTATTCTACCTATTTATCAGTAAACTAAAAAAACAATCATCTTGGGCAATTATGTGAGCATATATATACTTCGATTTACAATAAAACCTTGGAGTTGGCCAGATCACAGATTAAACTCTAAAGATCAAGATTCTGCCAGGTTAAGAGAACTAGATAATAGTATTTTAAAAAGTTGTAATATCCCAGCCTAGGGGAAACACGGGGACTGATTAAATCTTGATGTCTTCCCTAGGGGGGCATGAGGAAAGACAAATCCTTCACCATAATTAGTTAATAACTGAGTGGGAAACTGGGAACCCACCAACATTATTGTTTATTTAGTTGCTCTTATTTAGTAATGTTGGATAGCTGGTCTTGTATATACTACATATTTAGAAAACTCATCTTAGTACCTTCTTTCTTGTGGTCTACTTCTGCTTACACAATCACATCAATAGCTGTTATATGTCCACCGTTGAATAAAAGCCTCCCCCATTTAGAGATGCTATGTCATAATCCTCTCGCTTGGCAGGCGTCTTAGGGATCACAGTCTAAGATAGAGTTCTTCAGCCTCTTATGACTCGCACAGTATGAAATAGGGGGTGCCAATCATCCACAACCCCCAGGGGCATCGCTTGCACATAAACTTAAAATATTATATTTTACAGAAATACCAGTATTCTTCTCCATCATACTAACCATACCATCAGCTGTGGGGGTGTGCTACTTCCTGATATACCAGACTTACATCCTGCGTCTGGAGTACATCTGGTGTGCTGTGATGCTCATGTTCCACGCACTTGAGCTAGGATTTGCTCTCCTTTTCATCTTCACAGTGTGTAAAAACCATCAGTATGACTAGAACAAGTTTAAAATTACCTCGTTGCCAAAGAGATACTAATGCCAAAGACTACTTCCATATATGTGCTGTTTACATACCAAACTAAAGAAGTGACTTAAACTTTATTACAAAGTGCTTAATGCTTAGTACCTACCAGGTTTATGTGGTGTAGACATGGTTGGTGTATAATAAATATAATATATATAGTAAGTGTTAAAGTATTATGTTTAGATCATGTGCCTGCTCTTGCCTAATTTGTAGTATTGATGTCTTCAACAGTATTACCGCTTTTGAGCTTTTATATACTTATCTAATTAATGTAAATGTATCTAAAAATAAATTAAGTGTGTGAGTGAGGTTTTATGAAGACATTGTCAAAGAAATACATAAATGACTACAATATTGAATGCAGGTATAAAAATGTGAAAGATATGGTTGAATAGTGTGCTAAATAATAAATATATCTTATGATAAGAGAGTTCATTATTCGACTTCATTATGATAAGAAAATACTTTTTTTTTCATAATAAATAGAAAAAATATTTTGTAATAATATAGGCATTCAATGAGTAATTGAGTAGACTTTTTTTACCTAATAATGAATTTCTTTGAAGTGAAATTAATGTAAGGTGTTGAATCCATTATAACATTTGAGTAATTGAATCTTTAATAGTTATAAAATATGTATTATGAATGATTTCACTTAATTGATTTAACTTTCATTTAACTTGTGTTGCTGCTGAATAAGATATTAATCTGGCCTTGGAATATGCAAAAACTATAAATAAAAGCGGAAAGCTAACCTGATGGATTTTTTCAGTATCTCTAATGGATGTGCCTTTTCGTATCAACTATTGAACTACCATTACATTAATAATATTTTTATTAGCATTTGTTGAATGAAATATAACTTCTGAAAATTATTATTAAAAAAAAAAAGTGGGATTCATCTCATGACTAGGTCCCATTACTGAATCCCATTAGTAATCAATTATTTAGCATCTTCACAGACTCTTTTAAGGTTGCTTTTCAATCAATTTAAAATCAAATGTTAAATTGTTAGGCAATAAATTGATTCTAAACATAATAGTGTCAAAATCATTGCACATTTATTTCAAGTCTGTAGGTATTAAGTTAGCATCACACACACCGAAAATTGGGCATTTATGAATTGAAATTCAATTGTTATCATTATCTATGATGTGCAAGGATTATTGAGACCAATATAATCTTACCATTATTTATAGAATATTGATAAAATGACTTATTTTTCATTGTTAGCTCTTAGCATCCACAGTGGACAATATTGTCCATTTCTGTTGTTATAATTATCTATGATGTGCGTGGATTAAGTTTTCTGTAACAGTTATATTCATTTTCTCTCATTTCTGCATTGTTGTGTCTAAGTGCTGTAATAGCAATATTGCAGGTCACACAAAATTTTTTTTTTTCAATGGTTAGAATTAGAATTCAATATTAACATATTATTCACATATCCCTACTGCACTAGACATATTTCAAGTGATACCATAATTTTCACTGAATTTTCCAGGGGGTATTGCCACAACTATTATTTTTTTAAGGAACTCTAAGCTTTTTGGATTAAAGTAAAAATGTCATTACATGTGCAGATATTAAGTGGGTGCACACTAACAACTCAGAACACAATAACATTGCATCGACTCAAGCCTTTAAATATTAGTATTATGGAAATTTATATTACAACACACATACTTATAAATGCCATATTGTTGTCGCTGTGAATAGAGACAAGTTGTGATAAGGTAAGGCCCTGTTGTTATGGGGCAAAGATGAGAGAGACATCTGCATTTTCCTACTATTATTGTAATAAAAAATATGTTGGTAGTGCATAATTCTCAATGTTAGTTTGTGTTCTCAATAATATCTATTGATTAAATGAAATGTTGAGGTATCTTAACTGTTTTATTTACTACTTACAACTACAATAAATATAAAAGATATTTTATGATTCAATTGGGCGGTGTCAGATGTTCTGGTAACTTTTGGGATTCAACTTTTGTAACTTTTAGAGCACAACCTTCAGGAAGGTTCCTTTCAATGTACTCTAGATATGTGTCGCATGTGGACCCTGTAAGTCTTTGAAGGTGGACAAAACGGTAGTATGTTCTAATTTCATACTGAACTCTGTGCTTTTTATAAACATGTACACTTTTCAATAAAGTGTGCCGCTCTTTCTCAGCTTTTCTTAGAGCCCAACTGAAAAGAAAAATTCATGTAAAATTAAAATGAACAATAAGAAATATTAAAATCTAGGAGAATCAGCTGAATTGGAATTTCAACAGTATTGCCAATATCAAAGGTGGTAAATCAAATGTGGCTATAATCAAAATACCTTCGCTAAAAAGTCCTGTGTAACTGAGGAAAGCTCATTAAACTGCATGGTTTTAGAAGAGATATTGGATTTGGATAAAATTTGGTATGTAGGTATGCAGATTCTTTAGATTCTGTAAGTTATTTTAGAGCCTAAAAAATCTGCTTATGAGATTTTTGGCTATATTTAAAATATCATTTTAAACTGTAAGTTTTAAGACCTATAATATAAAACTATAAGCTGTTCTTAACTGATCAGCTAAGTTAAGCATCATCCGCTGCTGTCATGACTCAGATAGGAGACTGCTAGTGACATGACTACAGAGTGCTTCCATAAATTGGAGGGCATTATTTTATTAACCTATTAGTCGCGATGTTGACTTAGGATCGTTATAATGCTATATCAATATAATGGTGGTAAATCATTATGTGAAAAATAATCTTATTCTGTGTGTAGGTACTAGAAATTAATATGAGCCACACAGGTATTGTATATCTGACATAACTTTTAGTCCTGGTTGGTAAAACGACATAATAAAGTAGGTACCTTTTAGTCACCTCGATGCCTAAATGTGAGGCAGCCGCGACGCAGAACCACGAATAACTAAGCAACACGGCGGGGTCAATGCCTCTCATTTCCAACTCCACTTTTTTGTATAACTTGTCCAACTCTACAGGAGCTGGAGCATTTTCTACGGGTTTTGTTGCTGGTGATATACTTTCTGCCGAAAGTAGTCTAAGTGCAGCGTAGCTTGGAGTATGCGGGGTACGGGCAAGTGGTGATGTGCGCAAGATACTCTTAAAATATAGAAACACGTAAATTTACCTTAAAATTTCGAAATAGGTTATGAATGTTTGTAAAATCTTACCCGGAAGACATTCATCGTGCAAATTTGTTAAAGAAATTAAAATCTGTCCTCAATATTGTATTAGTTTATTAAAAGCTTAGCTCAGGCACAGCCGAAACAATTTGTTATAAACTTTCACAAATTTAATAAAAATAACAATCACAGACAGAGTGACAGACCATTCTATTTGATCTATGAGACAGACCACAGATTACCTAGTGCTAGACAGACTACTTATGGCAGCACAGCAGGGGTGCGTTCCTGCTAGCTTTCGGCCAACACATATTTTGGTCTAAACGCGGATGCACGCCGTTCCAGCACTCTAATCGAACTTAATTTGATCCTGACAAGATTTAATCACACCCGTTCCGGGTGACCTGTCACAGCAAATTTTTCTCTGCCTGGCCAAATCTTTACTACCTTTTGAATCGGCCAAATCTTGGCTAGCTGTCAAATGTGACAGATTATACAATAAATAATAGATTTTGTACAAGCTAAGCCAAGAATTAGTGACATACTGTGTTAAGTTAACATCGCTTAATTACGTTATAAGCTCCATTTAATAAAAAATTGGATAACATTTTATCACCCAAAAACATGGGTGTCAATTCCATATTTTGAAAGGAGTTATATAGGTCGTTCCAGGTGCCTTGGAGCAAAATTTGCTCGAGCTATATTTAATATAGCTCGACCAATATTTGCAGGAACGCGCCCCAGGGAAGCCTGGAGGTCTACTCCCAAAAACGAAGTTCGAAGTTTCGTTTCGGATCGAAGTAACGACGAACATCGAACTTGTACCCTACCACCAAATAACTTCGGATGCGACTTGTACAGACGTTCTTCGTTTCGGAGTCATAGACAAATATTATAGCGGAGTGATATTGAAACCTTTGGGTTGGTTCTTTATGGTAGACATGTAAAAACCGGTGAATAAATCAAAAACTAATAACCAAAATGAATTTTTAAAGAGAGAAAGGAATGTTTCGATAATTAATAAACTATTTATTCATGTATGTGTATTTTATATATTATTTAGGTTACGTACAATAATAATCTTTTATGTAACACACATTGTGGTTTTATTAGATTTATTTAGAAAGAATAAGTATAAAGAAAATACAAACATAAAATTAATCTTCTACATTACACATGACAAAAGGAATGGATAAACAGTACGTTGCTAGGTAACATTGTCGATTGAAAGGTTAGATCCTTTTTATATAAAATAAGTTTCTACACTACAACACCCCCACTTAATCCACAATGTTTAACACAGAACTGGTGTTTCTGTCCAGCAACTCCCTTTGTCAGCATATCAGCAGGCATTAGGTTTGTTTCACAATACTCTATACATACAACCCTTTGCTCTGCCAAATCACGAACAAAATGATACTTAATATTTATATGCTTCGACCGTTTACCTATAGCAGGAGTATACACTAGTTTACTCGCACTTTGACTATCACTAAATATTGTAACAGTGTCTGTCCGGTCCGTCAGTTCAGCATATAACCCTTTTACTGAAACTACTTCCTTAGCAACCTCACAAATGGCAATATATTCTGCTTCAGCAGTACTCAAAGCTATACATCGTTGCTTCCTAGATTGCCAAGATATTGCAGCACCACCAAAAATAAGGGCATACCCAGAAAAAGATTTTGCGTCTGGGCTGTTCCCCCAGTCCGAATCTGCGTAAGCTACTAGAGGTTTGTTACACTTTTTGTAACATAGCGATAGTTCTACTGTCCCCTTCAGATACCTAAGAACGCGTTTCAGGGCTGCCATATGAGTTGAATCATTGCAGTTATTGAATTGACTTAGCATCGTGACTGCGAATGAAATATCTGGCCTTGTACAACACGCTAGGTACATCAGTGATCCTATGATCTCTTGATACCGCGTATCATCATTTTTTGGTGCAGACTTGAGATGAAGGTTTGCCTCAATCGGTGTTTTAACCGGCTTACATTCTAGCATCCCATATTTTTCCAGAATTTTCTTCACATACGTTTTCTGGGAAAGATGGATCTCTTGCTTATCCTTATCCCGATCAATTCGTATTCCTAGACATTCTCTTGCTTCACCAAGGTCCTTTATTTTAAAAGTACTAGCAATCTTGTCTTTCACTGTTTTAGCTGCACTCGAATTATTAGTAAAAATATAAAAATCATCTACATAAAGTGCAATAGCTAAAAACAGACCATCTTTTATCTTTGTGTAAACGCATTGATCATAATTAGATCTCGTAAAACCCATTCCCAAAATGTGGGCATGAATTTTGTCGTTCCAACATCGAGCCGCTTGTTTTAACCCATATAAGGATTTCCTTAGCTTGCATACCTTACGATCTTCCCCCTTTTGAACGAAAAATTCTGGTTGTTCCATATAAATTTCCTCCTGTATATCTCCATTAAGGAACGCAGTTGTCACATCTATGTGATTTATGCTTAGGTCCTTTTCGGCTGCCAACGCCATTAGCAGTCGAATTGATGAAATTTTTACGACTGGCGCAAATGTTTCGAAATAGTCAATACCAGGTTTTTGAGAATAGCCCTTAGCGACCAGCCTGGCCTTATGGCGCTGAACGCTGCCATCCTCACCAACCTTGAGCTTAAAAACCCATTTCGATTTAATGACATTTACATCCTTCGGTCGATCAACTAGTTCCCAGGTTTTGTTGGCCTTTAGGGAATTGAATTCGTCCTTCATTGCCTCCAACCACAATTTTTTATCTGAGCGCTGCATGGCATCTTCAACCGATACAGGATCGGAAACATCAGCTATGTGAAAGTTATATACCATGTTGTTATATATGTTAGGACGTCTTTCACGAACGGGGTAGCATCGTTCAGTTGAAGAAACAACATCATTTAATTGATCAGCAGCATTTGTGGTCACTTGATCTTCCAAAACTTCGGCCACGGGATTATCTAAATCGACAGAATCAAAGAAATTTTCGCCTGAGTCTGACTCATTTGTTGAACTAGATGTACATCCTTGATCATCTACATGCAAATCGACAGAATCAAAGAAATTTTCGCCTGAGTCTGACTCATTTGTTGAACTAGATGTACATCCTTGATCATCTACATGCACAACTGGACTCCGTGGTCTAATTTCTTCTTCAATGCGTTCAATCTGGACATTCGGTCTAGACTCCGGTACCCCCACTGTAACAGTTTCAGTTAACTTTTGTACCTCTGGTTCAGTGGTAGGATGACTAGCCACAGGAATGTCATTATATAGATTTATATCCACAAAATCCTTCTTGGAAACAGTATGTGGTTTCTCTTTCAATACAGGCACATTTTCGAAAAATGTTGCATCTCGAGCAACAGTTATTTTTGTCGGATTACTATCCAAACTGATAAATCGGTATCCCTTCTGGTTAAGAGAATAGCCAGCCATTATCATCGGAACAGTCTTTGGATCAAATTTCTTCCTAGTATTATTTTTTATTAGAACCTGAGCCCTGGACCCGAACACTTTCAAATTCGATAAGTCAACTCGTTCTTTCGTATAAACTTCTTCCGGAAGCGTATCCTTTAAAGCCAAGGTCGGAGATCTATTTTTTAGATAAACTACACATCCAACTGCCTCTCCCCATAACTTCTTGCTAAGACCAGCATCGTGTATCATGCATCTTGCTTTCTCAGTAATTGTCCGTATAGTTCGTTCTGCCACTCCATTTTGCTGAGGTGTATACGGTACAGACGTCTGATGCTGTATACCATGCTTTTTAAGAAATTCTCCAAAATCATGATTAACCTACTCTGTACCATTGTCAGTACGTAATTTTTTGATTTTCTTGCCCGTCTGATTTTCTACTAGTGCCTTGAATTCCTTGAATTTAGCTAATACTTCTGTTTTCGATTTAAGGAGATATGTGAAAGTTTTGCGACTAAAATCATCCACGAAAACCAAAAAATATTTATTACCACCATAGGATTCTACTTCCATTGGGCCTGCCAAATCCGAATGCATTAGTTCAAGCAAATCCTTTGCTCTCTTACCTTTCCTTTTCGGAAATTTCTTGACACATTCTTTCCCCTTGCAGCAGCCTTCACATGGTTCCGTGCTTACCGCTCCATATGACAGTCCATCTGCTAAACCTTTAAATTTTTCCATCAAAGGCCTACACAGGTGACCCAATCTTCTATGCCATAAATAAAAAGCATTAGAAGCTGTATCTGGAGGAGACGTAAGAACCATCGCTGCCTCTTTATCTAAAACATTAAAGCCGTTTTTTAGGGGTGCTGTTAACAACGGGCTAACACCTATATCTATATCATCTTTATTTAAAACTTTACAACAAGTTTTATCAAAAACAACTACAAAACCTTTACTGCACATTTTACTAACCTACAGCAAGTTTGTCATCAAACCCGGTACACATAAAACATCCTCAAACCTTATTGAACGATCTTTTGCAAACACATTTCCCTTGACATTTGAAACAATTTTGTCGTTATTCGCAGTCGTCACAAGCTTAGAACTGACGTTTACCTTGTTCTCCAAAATGTTTCTGTCTGACGTCATATGAGATGTTGCACCAGAGTCTATAACCCATTTGTTTTCGCTGACCGTCACCGACATAGCAGTTATCAGCCCAAGAGTCTCTTTACTATCCTTCTTAGTATTATGTGTAACTTTGTTGTTATTAGGTTTTCTATCTTTGCACTGCCATTTATAGTGTCCTTTCTTTTTACATAAATGACATATAACAACCTTCTTGGTTTTGCCATTCTTTGACATAAGTGCTGAATCATCTTCTGTCGTATTCTTTCTCATACTTTCTTTGAGTAACGCTGCCATAACAATTTCAGTTGAAATCTTTACATTCGAATGCTCTAATGTCATTACTAAGGAATTGAATGTATCTGTCAACCCAGCCAACATTATAATCCCGACGAACTCGTTATCAAGACCAGCCTTAATGTTAATTAATGCCTGACTCGTAGTTCGGATATCATTCAAATATTCTTCCATAGTTTCGAACATTGCTAATTTGACGTTGAAAAGCTTCCTTAACAGATATAGCCGCCGCAGTAGCCCTCCGTCAGCATATGCTCGTTATAGCGTTAGCCAAGTATCTCTCGCTGTTTGGACGTGCATGATCATGGGATATATTTTTTCAGAACACATCAGACATATCTTACTCCTAGTTTTGGCATCTCTCTTCTTTGCCTCCGCTGTATTGAGCTGGAAGTCATCACTGATACAGTCCCATAAATCCAAGTCCGTGAGAAACATTTCCATGGCGAAGGCCCGTGTTCCATAGTTAGCCTGGCCAGATAGTTTCTCGAAGCTCATACTAGTAGTAGCTTGCATGTTTATCTACACGAGATCGGATACTCACTCCTTTAACCACATATGATTAGTTAGGTAGGTAGAACGTTCCTGGGCCCATAACCTTTTATATATTATTTAGGTTACGTACAATAATAATCTTTTATGTAACACACATTGTGGTTTTATTTTTAGAAAGAATAAGTATAAAGAAAATACAAACATAAAATTAATCTTCTACATTACACATGACAAAAGGAAGATAAACAGTACGTTGCTAGGTAACATTGTCGATTGAAAGGTTAGATCCTTTTTATATAAAAAAAGTTTCTACACTACAACAGTGTATGTAGAATTTTATATATTCTACAATTTGTTTCCTTAGTAAAAAATATTTTTCAGAGTGATGGTTGTATCGTTGACAAACAAAGAACCTAATTGATTGAATGATTCCTAACACTATAAACTCTTTCGGAAGTTCTACTTCGAATATGACAACGAGAATGCAACCATGGACTTACATTAGTAGATAAGCCCATATGTTCAATACACCGTTCGTCAGAATGTTTTTATTTTCTGGAGGTCTACTCCCAAAAACGAAGTTTGAAGTTTCGTTTCGGATCGAAGTAACGACGAACATCGAACTTGTACCCTACCACCAAATAACTTCGGGTGCGACTTGTACGGACTTTCTTTGTTTCGGATTCATAGACAAATATTATAGCGGAGTGATATTGAAATCTTTGGGTCGGTTCTTTAAGGTAGACATGTAAAAACCGGTAAATAAATGAATTTGTGAAGAAGAATGTTTCGATAATTAATAAACTATTTATTTATGTATATGTATGTAGAATTTCATGTATTCTACAATTTGTTTTCTTAGTAAACAAATATTTTTCAGAGTGATGGTTGTGTCGTTGACAAACAAAGAACCTATTTGATTGAATGATTCCTAACACTATAAACTCTTTCGTAAGTTCTACTTCGAATATGACAACGAGAATGCAACCATGGACTTACATTAGTAGATAAGCCCATATGTTCAATACACCGTTCGTCAGAATGTTTTTATTTTCTGGAGGTCTACTCCCAAAAACGAAGTTCGAAGTTTCGTTTCGGATCGAAGTAACGACGAACATCGAACTTGTACCCTACCACCAAATAACTTCGGATGCGACTTGTACGGACGTTCTTTGTTTCGGATTCATAGACAAATATTATAGCGGAGTGATATTGAAATCTTTGGGTCGGTTCTTTAAGGTAGACATGTAAAAACCGGTAAATAAATGAATTTGTGAAGAAGAATGTTTCGATAATTAATAAACTATTTATTTATGTATATGTATGTAGAATTTCGTGTATTCTACAATTTGTTTTCTTAGTAAACAAATATTTTTCAGAGTGATGGTTGTGTCGTTGACAAACAAAGAACAATGACATAAAAGTGTTAATGCATAAAAAAGCAGTCACTAAAAGTAAATACAAGCGTCAACCAAGTGATGAAAATAAAGCTGTGTATGTTAAATCTCGCAATCGCTGCAATATGGTGTGTAGGGATGCTTTACGCCACCATGTTCACAAGTCTGTCGCTAACGAGGACCCTGCCAAAGTTTGGAAATTTCTCAGGTCATTGGGCATAGGTAAATCACGACAAGAGTCTATTCCTAATGATTTAAATATCAATTCTCTCAACCAACATTTCTCTTCGTCATCTGATATTAACATCTCAGATAAAAACAATACCTTACGTTATCTTTCAACTTTACCGACTCCCGATCATTTTCCATTTATTTTTAATCAACTATCCGCTTGTGATGTTAAGAAGAGCGTAATTTCAATCACTTCCAATGCTGTTGGTGTTGATGGCATAAGTCGTAACATGGTTATGCCCATCTTAGATGTTATACTTCCTGTTCTCTGTCACATTTTTAATAACTCTGTCTCTGATGGAGTATTTCCCTCAATTTGGAAAGACGCTCAAATTATTCCCTTGGCTAAAAAATCAAACCCTAAATCTTATTCCGATTATCGACCCATTTCTATCCTTCCATTCCTGTCAAAAGTTTTCGAGCGTCTTATCTACAACCAAATTAGCAAATTCTTATCTAGTCACAATCTCTTAAACCCTTTTCAATCTGGCTTTCGACCTGGGCATAGCACTGTAACTACTCTCATCAAAATTACTGATGATATCCGTCTTGGAATGGACAACGGCCAACTTACCGTGTTAACTCTATTAGATTTTAGCAACGCCTTTAACACTGTTAATTTTGACATTCTTCTTGCTCTCCTTCGCTCAATTAACATTTCTCCAACGGTAGTTGATTGGTTTCACAGTTATCTGTACGGGCGCAGGCAGCGTGTTCGCCTTGAAGATAAATACTCTTTGTGGTGTAACACGTCAGCAAGCGTCACGCAAGGTGGCTTCTTATCTCCTTTATTGTTTGCTTTGTTTATTAATTCCATTTCTCACAACCTCACTTCTTCCTACCACCTATATGCAGACGATCTACAGATTTATTCTAAAGCACCAGTGAATAAACTATCTGAAGCAATTCAGACTGTTAATGCTGATCTTGATCGTATAGCTAAATGGAGCAATTCTTTTGGGTTACAAGTAAATCCCATAAAGACACAAACAATAGTTATTGGTAGCTCAAGATTAATGTCAACAATTGACTGGGTATTACTTCCTCAAGTTTTCTTTGGTGGTATTGCTATTCCCTTTAGTAGCTCTGTAAAGAATCTTGGAATAACAATGGATCGCTATATGAGGTGGGATCAACAGCTACAAATCACCAGTCGCAAGCTATTTGCCGCAGCAGGATCCTTAAAAAGGTTGCGCAACTTTCTTCCAACAGCCACTAAAATTGCATTAGCTCAATCTCTTTTACTTCCTATTCTTGACTACGCTGATGCCTGCTATCTAGATCTCACGGAGGAACAGCTAGATAAACTTGAGCGTCTTCAAAATGTTTGCATTAGATTCATATTTGGTTTACGCAAATATGATCACGTATCTCAGTTTCGTTCTAAGCTCAATTGGCTGAATATACGTTTTCGCCGGAATGATCATATTCTCAGTCTCCTTTACAATATATTGTTCAGTCCTACATCCCCGTGCTATCTCAAGCAACGCTTCGATTTCCTTCACTGTTCTTCATACACGTTAAGGTCATCAGAAAATCTCACACTTGAAATCCATCCTCATACGAGTTCGTTTTATAGCAAATCCTTCACTATTCAGGCTGCCTGCTTGTGGAATTCTCTTCCTGTATCAATCAGACAAGCACCGACTCTCAATATGTTCAAGGATCAAGTTAAAAGGTTTTATTTGTCCAATTAATTTTGCACTATATTTTTGTCAATTTCTATGCTATATATGAGATAATATTATAATATGTACTATATTTTTATATAATTTATAGGTATATGTATATATCATTATCTATTTATGTATGTTGCTATGTATATGTTTATAATATATATATATATATATATATATTATATATATGTTTATAATTGTATTTGTTTAATTATTGTAAAAACCTATATGTATGCTATTTTTTATATATTTGTTTAGAAATTACACTAAAATACGTTTTACTTTAAAATGTTTTTATGAAATTTGATTATGTATTTGGACTACACCCGCCTCTATTGTTTTATTCGTTCAACTCCATCCTAAGGTTGCCTGGTAGAGATCACTTTTAGTGATAAGGCCGCCCATTGTAACACTATGTTATTATAATTTAATGAGTAAACTTTTATATTTCTAAAGTGGTGTAACAATAAAGAGTTTTCTATCTATCTATCTACCTATTTGATTGAATGATTCCTAACACTATAAACTCTTTCGTAAGTTCTACTTCGAATATGACAACGAGAATGCAACCATGGACTTACATAAGTCAATAAGCCCATAATTATGTTCAATACACCGTTCGTCAGAATGTTTTTATTTTCTGAAGTGGCAGACCCATGCAATTCTCGCACTACTTTCTATGAACAACCATGCAACGCGTACCTAAATTAAGTAAACATTATATTATTTATTATTGATTTAATATATTATAACGGCGACTCTTATATACATAGGTATGTATACATTCATATTCGAACTCCTTAACTTTTTTTCCACAACCAAGCGCATCACCATTATACAAGTAGAAAATAAGTTAATTTCATTTTAGTATGAATGTTGCAAAGGAGGGATAAAATTTACAATGTTAATGAAATGGTCATGTCTAGAAAAAACCCTATGAAAAAAACTTACTCGGAGTACGTGGTACATAGGTTCTTAGTTAAAAACTAAAATGTGTAAAATCAGAATCACGCTAGTTTTGTTGAGGCAAATCAGTAAGTTTCTCAGCGAACGATAACTCTTCGACAGACGTAACAGTTGGGCGTATCTATCATGAGATTATCATTCATCCCTAATCAACTTACTGTCTAAACACGAAGTAATAAATGCCAAATAACATTTGACAATACGGGCAATATGTCAATTTACGAAGTCCGGATTGAAGTTCGGATCCGAAAGTGTTTCGTAGTAAGAAAAGGTGCGATCCGTCATACGAAACTTCGAACTTCGTTTTTGGGAGTAGACCTCCTGGGGTTGGCGAATTTTTTTCTTCGTACCGAAGCAGATAAAATTCTCGTATATTAGCTTTCAAACCTCGTACACTCTTATTACGTGTGTGATAAAATTAATAAAAAAGCATTTAAAAGACGTTTTACATAGGTAATGCTTCTTTTGCAAGTTTGCTACATATCAAACATTACTATTTATTAATAATAAATCCTCTTTATTATGTATGTAAAATAACTAAATATTTTGCTTAAGGTGGAGGTGACGAGGTCAGGAGCCAAATAAGGTTCTTTTAAAAAATATGTTGACCCGTTATATTACGTTTGTGGCAAAACAAAAAATATGTGTAAATTTTGATCAGATTTATGAGATTCCTATTGATCCCAAAACATGATCACAATCAATTTTCGTGATAAAAATAATTATGAACATAACCTCTAAAAATTTACTTCTAGCAGTTGTTACTCTAGTATCTATCAACATATCTTGATAAGTTTAATACAAGCGGCGTATTACATACAATAACATATTCCTATTGTTTTATTTTTTTACTTTTGTGTAATATTCATTTATTTAATTATTTTATCGCGAATTTACTCGAGCACACCACCGCGGCGGTTCTGAGGTGCTCTGCGCGGACGCGGGTGGCAGTGTTGCGCAAGCGTTGGCACGGGGAGGTTGTGTCGCTCGTAGCTCCGCTCGCACTTTCGACTGACAACGATCTTGTCATTGTATTAGTGCATTGACAAGCGAGATTCGCAACTGTGTGCGTACAATGATTCGCTCGCTGCAGAGGGCCAACTTTATAGCGACGTGAAGTATGCGCGTTGACGCTTTATTATTCGTACTTTATAGACAAATTTTATTTGAAATTTATCACATATGAAAAGAATCAAAACTTAAAATTGACAATATTGTAGGTACTTTACAATGGGCGGCCTTATCAATAAGATCAATGAAAGTTTTTTTAATTAGGTGCATAATACATGTACATAATTAATTAGTTATGTCTATAACGCTCTCATGACATAACTGATAAACTAAAGATATATATTTTTTTTATATCATGGTAAATAGTTTCCGGCTTAAGTACTTTGTAGGGTACAAAATGGTTCTCTACTACATTAAGAGTTTGTATGGGGCTTCATACATCTTTTGGAGTTCTAAGCTTTTTTGATAAACGTATGAGGTGTTTTGATATAAGTTAATTAATACTGCATAAGGATAACGTCTGCCAAGTGAAGATGGATAACGTATCTCGAAAATAGTAAGAGATAGGTAAGGGAGATTTGTCCCATGGGGTACCAGGTTAGAATTGCACCTCCCCACATCATCCCGTGGGTGTCGTAATAGGCGATTAAGGGAAAACTATTGGAAGGTGGGCAGCCCCGTGGGGTGCCAGGTTAGAATTCCACCTCCCCATATCATCCCGTAGGTGTCGTAAGGGGCGACTAAGGGAAAACTACTGGAAGGTGGGTAGCAGCGCTTCTAAAGAACTGCCAACTTACACTGCGATCCCCAAGACACCTGCCAAGCGTGTGGATTATGGCAAATACCCCCTTAATAGGGGAGGCTGTGTTCAGGACGATCTGGAACATTGGTGTAAACAAAGTTATATGTCTAAGATTTTTCGTTGTGAAATATTCTGTTGTTATAAAACAATTCAAAACAACTATGTTTGGCAGAGTACTAACTAAATATAAGATAAAAAGTGTAGGTAAAAAAAAACTGACTAAAAATTTACCTAAATTTCATTGTTCTAACTAATTTAATTTTTAACTAATTTCTAACTAATTTACTAATTTCATTTCTAACTCCTAGTGTATCTTTGTATCATCTACTCATGTTTATTATTTTAGTAAATATTTAGGAAAACTACAATTTTTGTACCCTCGTCATATTTTAAATGAAAAGTAGAGTGTTTAACACAGATGTAAGTCATCGATTTCTACTTGGACTATAGCCGCATTAATTTTAAATAGGTACTACTCATGTTATTTAAATCAAAATATGTAATATAAAAAAAGATTCCATTTTTATATCGTTATTCCTTATATTAGTAGTGAAAAGCATAGAGATTCCTATTCGTTCTATAGCCGCCCGTAAATATTCCAAACAAAATTTTACGTAAAATTTCACAAATAGTTCTCTTAATAAATTTTTAGTAAGTATGTTAATGATATTTTTTTAATGAATAATTTTTTGAAAAGCTACTTTTTTTACTTTTTTAAAATTCGAAATGAGAAGTAGAGAGCTGAAGCGGGTGAAAGTTATCGATTCCTTTCGACCCTTGTATAACAATCTACTAAAGTTGTGCACTTCCAACTTTAAACGGTTTAAATCACGTAATACGTGATGACACCCCGTGACCACGATCACTACAAAGTGTTTGAAACGTCGGGACAAAAGTAATGATAAATATACGCGATTTTGATGTTTATACAGGTTAATAAACATCATAGCGCAATCCTATTCTCAGTATGATAGGGTGGAAAAAGCAGGCATGTCGGTAAAGAGTAATAAAGAAACTTTAAGATAAAAATTAGGATATATAATGTTTCGTTTCACATGACAGATATATTCAAATAACAAAGATGACAAATGGTAGAGAAAGAAATTTAACCGAATAAAAAGATTGATATAAAATATATACAAACTCTTTCATTCAATACTCCTCCTTAAATTCATTTCTCCACATTCATCCATCATTCAACACCCATGCACATATTCATCCTACACCCATGCTTACCGCACACCACTCAAACTTTTGTTTTGACAAAGATTTCGTCAGTGCATCGGCAACCATACGAGTTTTGTATCTCCGCTTATTACCCGCCTCCATTTTGATTCGAAATAACCATTTTGAATCTACAATATTGCTCGCTTGTTTAGCATTTACTAATATCCAAGTCCCGTTTTTCTTTAAAACATCAAGCTCCTCCTGAATTGCAGCTTTCCATTCTCTGCTGTCAGGCCTCAATAATGCATCTTGGCTAGTAGTATGATCCTGATCTGTTGCTTCCGCTTGATAGAGAACAAAATCCGAAAAATCTTTTGGTTTTCGTACTCTCAGTGGATATCTCCTTTCCTCTCGAGGTTCGTCTTCAACAATTATGTTAGACTCACAGTCTTCAAACTCTTCCTCTTCCTGAACTAATTCTTCAGGATCAATCGAATCATCAATTGCTTCAGAACTTTCATGTATCTGTTCCACTCTACTAACATCTATATTTTCATTATCTTCTGAAAGTGACTGTAGAACCTCTGTTTGTTCTGTATTGGTTACGACCACACTTGGTTCTTCTTCGAAAATAATAACATCTGTATCATCTTCTAAGGTTTCCTTCTGTTTGTGAATATGGGTTTCAAAAAACACAATATTTTTTGCTTTAAATACTCTTTCGGTAGTAGGATCCACAAGACGGTATGCTTTAGCATTATCACAAAATCCAACGTGAACAAGCTTCTTGCATCCCACTTGGTCCTTTTCTGGTCTGGAATGTGCATGAAGGCTTTGCATCCAAACACCTTAATCATACTTAAGTCACATTTCCTCCCTGACCATTTCTCATCCGAAGTCATATCCTTCACTGCAATCGTTGGTGATTTATTCTTTAAGAACACAGCATGATGGACAGCTTCTGCCCAAAAACGTTTTTTCAATCCAGATTCTTCAAGCATGCTTCTTGCTTTTTCACAGATTGTGCGATTGGCCCGTTCAGCTACGCCATTTTGCTCCGGTGTATATTCTACTGTGAGTTGATGCTGAATTCCACATTCCTTCATGAGCCATCCGTTTATTGACAAATTCAGTTCCGTTGTCAGTGCGGATAACTTTTATTTGTTTGCCACATTGGTTTTCAGCAAACGGCTTAAATTTCTCAAAAACTTCATAATAAACAAACGTTTTACGCGTAAAATCGTCAATAAATGTCAAAAAATATTTGAACCGCTAACAGAAGCCATACTCATGGGTCCACATACGTCTGAATGTATCAAATCTAATGCTTCCTTAGCTCTCGTTGCAATAGTTTTACGAAACGGCTGTTTCGTTTGTTTTCCCATCAGACAAGGTATGCACTCCAGCTTAAAATTATCAGTTGGAAAACTCACCCCAATCGCCATCTTATGTCTGAGAATTTTGAGGTTGTGCATACAGAGATGTCCTATTCTCCGGTGCCATAACATCTGTTGCTGGTTGCTCTCTGCTGTTGTTAAAGCAGAATCCTGTAAACAGCACTTAAGTTTATAAATGCCCCTTTCTTCTACACCTTTCACAACAGTCTTACCTCGTATCTCACACTCGTTTGTTTTATAGATATCACATCCTTGCTGAGTAAATACAATCACATGTCCCTTTTTTGCAATCTCATTCACACTTAACAAATTTGAAGCTAACTTAGGTACATACGTCACATTTTCTATTGACAACCCTGACTTACACACAACTGTACCTATGCCAAGCCTGCACCCAGAACCTCGTTCCCATCGGCACACGTCACTCTTAAGGGTTTAGGAGTATCATTTACATCTCTGAACCACGCCTTACAGTTCATCACGTGAGTTGATGCACCAGAATCGATGATCCAGTCACTTGCATCCACCATTGATGTCATGCCCAGTGCATAGGCATGTAGAGCTTCTCTTTTTCCCTTCGGATTGTCTGGCCACTCTTGTGCTTTATGCGGTCCATCACAAATAAAACATTTTATCTTTGGCTTAAACTTCTTGAGCCCGCTTTTGCCCTTATGATTATTCGACAATAGTGCTGACGTCTGTTGGCTTGCACTCGTGCTTGCTAAATAGTTGTCTTCCATTTGAAAGAGCTTTGTCTTAACATAGTTAGTAGTAAGAACAATACTACTATTTTCTATAGCTAACCTCATTGGTTGGAACTCCTGAGTAAGACCTTGAAGAATCAAAGCGGCTAATAACTCATCATCTACCTCCTTTCCCAAGTCTTGTAGTTCCTGCGATACCAACATGACAGACGTCATATATTCCCTGACCGTTGGGAATTGATCCAGTTTCATGCTCACTAGTTTTGAAAGTAGTCTGCAACGATTGTTAAGCCCTTTATCTTCGAACGCATTCCGTAATGCTTCCCAGGCATCTTTTGCTGTTTCTGCTCTGCGTACGTGAACTAAACAATGAGGTTTTATCATTAAACATATCTTTGCTCTGGCTTTTTGGTTGTTTCTCCTACCTTGAACATCCGTAGTTGCAGGTGTGACACTCGTGTACTCCCACAAATCACCATGAAGAAGATGTAGCTCCATCAGGAACTTTCATGTCGCATAGTTGCTGTTACCGTCTAATTTATCCATAGAAGGTAAAACACTACTTCCTGATTCCTGTGCCATCATTGAATTTCTCTGTAAAATATGGTGGCTAGCTTCTTCCGAACTTTCGTTGATGTTCACACTACTCTTTAACATGTTTCTGCTTACAGCTGAAGGAACATAACCTTATGTATATACAGGTTAAGAAACATCATAATAATCATCATATGAATTTTTCACAGGTGATGTATTTAAAAAATATAATAAATATATAAGGGATACACCCATACAAAAAACTTAATTTTTTTTCCATTTCTTGCTCGATACTAATAACAGTGACAGTTAGATGCTTTAGCTATTCACAGAATATTTAGTTTTATGTTCTGTTTAAATATAATAAATTTAAATAAAATAAATTATCACACATACAATAAAATTTCAGATAATGGTACGGAACCCTTCGTGTGCGAATCCCACTCGCACTTAGCCGGTTTTGTTATTTTAATGTACGCGAGTCCGACTCACACTTATCCAAATTTTTGTTTTTGTTGTTATATCGGCAACAGAAATGCATCATCTGTGAACATTTCAACCGTCTAGCTATCACCGTTCTTGAGATACAGCCTGGTGACAGACGGACAGACGGACGGACAGCGAAGTCTCAGTCATAGGGTCCCATTTTTACCCTCTGGGCAAAAACAGTCCAACCCTAAAAAGAACGTATGAAATCAGACCACGCGATAATAAATTACAACTAAGTGTATATTTTGACTTTCATCCCCTCTCCCAAGGGACTTTGCTGAATTTCGGGCTAAAAAACATAATTTATCCTACCTCGTAGTATGAACTCAAATTATGCTAAGTTTCATTGAAATCCATTCAGTAGTTTTGGAGTGATGCGCGGCCGGGATACAGACAGACAAAAATAAAAAAAAATAAAGTTTCGGCATCAGTATCAGCTACAAAGTACTGTACATTTTTTTTTCAAAATATCTGCCATGTACAGAATTGGACCCATTACAGTTTTCTTATAAGTATAGATTTGGAATTATTTTTCGATGACGTCTGCCAAGTGTAGAAAGTTACTCCGATTTGGCTGAAATTCAAAATCTAGGTAGTTCTGGACGTCTTCATTCCGAATTTTGAATGTATTTTTCGATGACGTCTGCCAAGTGTATAAAGTTACTCCAATTTGGCTGAAATTCAAAATCTAGGTAGTTCTGGACGTCTTTATTCCGAATTGGGAATGTATTTTTCGATGACGTCTGCCAAGTGTAGAAAGTTACCCCAATTTGGCTGAAATTCAAAATGTAGGTAGTTCTGGACGTCTTTATTCCGAATTTGGAATGTATTTATCGATGACGTCGGATTGTGTTTTAAGTGAATTAAAACACAAACCGACTATCAATATCGCTGGTGATATGAACATTAATTTGTGTGACACATCAGAGGAACAATCTGAGTTACTGTACCTCATGGCCTCGCATGGCCTACTTCCCGCTATTACTAAACCAACAAGACTACGTTCATGCTTAGATCACATTTTCATTAAATCATCAACTACAAGCACAGGGCTGATTTTCCATTCTTCAATTACTGATCATGCTATTGTTATAGCTGGTATCTCTCGACAGTCTAGTATACAGTCGGTTAAGGCTAAAATGCGAAATAGAACGAATATTGACGCAGTTCTAACAGAATTAAATAATACTGAATGGTCTAACGTTTTGACGAAACCTTGTGTTAATTCTGCTTTGAACACGTTTAATGAGATCATTACTAGTTCTATCAATAGGCATACACAACAAATTAGAATAGGAAGAAAAATGGTGAACATAAAGCCCTGGATCACTCCAGGACTCATTAGATGTATGCATCATCGCGACAAATTGCATCGCGATTGTAGAGCTTTTCCTGGTGACATTAATCGGCATAGGATTTACACTAGGTACAGGAACTTCTGCAATAAACTTCTCTGTAAAATTAAAGCTCAATATAATAGTCAGCTACTCGACCAGAACAAAGATGACACAAAAAAGCTCTGGAGGACAATAAAAACCATTTGCTATAACTCAAACTGCAACGTGCCATCTGAACTGTTTAACTACTCAGTAAATTCAAATAACCCACTAAATCACTGTAATGAGCATTTTGTTGCCGTGGGTAGACTACTAACTGACAATATTTTAAAGAAGTTAGCTGTTACCGAGACATCTCTTATTGATTCATACATGCCCCTTTCATCCACTCCGCACTCGTTATTTCTCTACCCCACCGACCCAAATGAAATAGCCAAAATTATTAGCAAGCTTAAAATCGACAGTGCCTCTGGTCCCGACCTTATTTCTGTTGCTCTCATCAAAAAATGTGCTCAAGCTATACTACTTCCATTAACTTTTATATGTAATTTTAGTATTGAGTCTGGTGTATTTCCAGAGTACTGGAAGATAGCTGCCATAATTCCAATACACAAAAACAGTCCAAAAAGTACACCTGATAACTACAGGCCTATTGCACTTCTCAGCGTTTTCTCTAAGATTCTGGAAAAATTGTAAATGATAGACTTATAAAGTATCTGGAGAAATATAGCCTTATCTCTGAAAAACAGTATGGTTTCCGCAGGGGTAAGTCGACTGAAGACGCTGTCACACTGCTAGCTAACTTGGTCTCATCATATGTTGAACAAGGAAGCAAATGTATCGGTGTATTTCTTGATTTAGCGAAAGCTTTTGACACGGTCTCGGTTGGCTTGCTTTTGAGGAAACTAGAATCCATTGGTGTCAGCGGGATTCCTTTGCGGTGGATATCAAGTTATCTAAATAATCGCGAACAGTTTGTAAAAGTGCTAAACCACTCTAGCGACCACCAACTAATAAACTATGGTGTTCCTCAGGGTAGCATCCTCGGTCCTACGCTTTTCCAAATTTATATCAACGATACCCTTAACATTCAGCTGAACAATACTGAAATAATTGCATATGCTGACGACACTGCAATTTTGATAATGGTGAAGCGTGGGACCTTGTGCACAATCTTGCAGAAAACAGTGTTTCCCAAATTGCCAAAGCTCTGGACAGGAATTTACTTACTCTAAACTTGAAAAAAAACTAAATATATTGCTTTTGCAAAGACCGTCATCTCTATGCCACCACCTCAATTTGTCCTGAAAATTCATCACTGTTCAAAGGATGATAGAAGCTTAGATCATACTTCGTGCACTTGTAAATCCATAGACCGCGTTCCTGTCATAAAATATCTAGGTGTGTCAATTGATGAAAATTTATCCTACAGACACCATATAGCAGATTTGTCATCAAAAACACGTAAATTAATCCATGTTATGAAAAACCTTCGCGACTGTGCTCCGGTTCCACTGCTACGTCATGTGTATTTTGCCTTATGTCAGTCTATCATCCAGTACTGTGTAACGGTGCGTGTAGGGTGCTGCTGGTAATCTGGTATAACTTATTTTATGAAAATCGAAAGATCACAACGTGCGCTTATAAAATTCACACTCCGGAAGTCTTTCCGTTATCCAACAGATGCTCTTTACAATGAATTTCATGTTTTACGTGTTCGCCAGCTCTTTATTTTCAGGGCTACAATAAAAACTCACATTGATCTAAGAAGTCATTTAGACAATGAAAATATCATGACAAGACGTGCTTTTAGAATTCCAAAACCGTTTGTTACATCTTTATTAGCTAAACGCTGCCCTTCTTTTTCACACCCCCATACGTACAATAAAGTGGCAAAAAGGTGTGATATAAAAAATCTCTCAGTCAATGCCTGCAAAAGAACTGTTAAGGATTGGCTGCTCAAACTTTCCCACAAAGAAACAGAAGAATTAATATGATACCGCTACTGCTCAGCACACTCACTCAATATATTTCACACGCAAAGAACGTATGAAACCAATAAATGGACGAGTGAACGAGTATATATGAGTTCACTCACTTCAGGCACATACGCGCACAGCGTCTCACTCTCTTATACACACATCCTACGACACACATATACACACACATTCTACACTTTACATCTATATTATAAGTACTTAGTTAAATTAAAATTATTACTTGTAAACTGCTTCAAGGAAATTCCTATTCACCTAATTTAAGTTAACGGGCACATATTATGCAGTATCATTTTAAAAAAGAATTATAAAATATATATATATTTAAACTTTTACTTTGGTATTGCAACGCATTGTACTTAAATTTAAATATAATTTTACATTGTTCCTGTATCAATTTTAATTCTGTCATGAACAACACAATGAACTTGTGAAATACGCACACGATCCCCAAGATACAGGCTTAGTGCTTAGTTTGGGGCTCGCTGTCAATCTATTAGTCAATAAGAATTATAGTTATTGTAGAATCTAAGTTAACCATTGTATTTACTTATAAATCTTTTTAGCAATAAAAATTATCTTATCTTATCTTATTAAAAATCTTTATTTAAGCCAATAACACTTTTTCCAAATCTTGTATTACTGGTGGTCTTCGCACTTAGACGTTGAAGTCTGTATCGTTTAGACCTTAATTGATAGCTATACAGTAATAGGGTTTTTTTTTTTTTTTTTATTTAGTAAATATTACACACTACAGACTCGTGGTCCGTACTCTTGTTTGTTTGGTTTTTTTTTTACATAAAATATGTTGAATAACTTTGAGATCATTCTCCAGCTTATCAATAATCTTCCTGAAGGGAAGATACCCTAGTGTTAGTTTAAAATATTATAAATCTTAAGGCTATAGTGAGTCCATAATTATATATATATATATATATGTATATATATTCTCCTTATATCTAGTTTGTTAGTATATATTACGTTTTAATTAGTACCCATTCAGTTTGTCGTTGAAGGGCCAGCCACAGATTCCGCTGATGCCCTTGATGTTTTGATAAGAGCCTCCACGACCTCTTCGTTTCTGTTTTGTATAGCCATTTTAAGATTGTAGTCGACTATGTTTTTGAAGTTAGCCTCAGTTGCCCGCCTTACGAATCCTCCAATGGCATCCGAGCTGTCGTCGGTATAGTAAACGCAGCATTTTTTATGGCGTGATACTGCTACTACCGCATGAGAAACGCTGTCCCGGAGCTTGGTGACTCTTTCCCTCATCTGTATGACGATTACCGACTCATACGTCAAACCCTGCGCTTCGTGTACGGTTAAGGTGCAGGAACCTGAACCAGACCCATATCCTTTGCCGACGATTGAGGCTTTTTCCTCCTGCGTCAGCACAAGATAGAGAGTATTCTGGAGGTCAGTTGGTATATTTGCACCTGTGTAACGTTCTAGCTTCAGGGATTGAACTTGGGATCGTGATGAATAAATGCCCGTGTACACCTCGCTTAGTGCGTATGCCACATCCATGGGGTTTCTGTGGGTGCAGAACAGTTGTTGGCTGATGGAAACCAACGTTTTTGGACTACTGTACCTTATATCGAAGAGATTATCTCTGTCAATATAGGGCAGTTGGTTGACATCTCCTATGATGACAACATCCTCAGCTTCCAGTAACCGTGCAGCCATTATGATGGCCCCGAAGTGGTTCATCATAATGGCTGCACGGTTACTACAGTAATAGGGTTAGTGCACAGTTGACTTCAGTAAAATTTTGCACGCAAAATAGTTATAAACATAAATTTAACTTACAAATTATCCATAAAATAACATCAGTTTCATAAAACTTTTTTTATAAATTATCCACACAGGTGGTATTTATATTTTAACTAAATTTGTGTTATTTACGTGTTTGTATGTATGATGCTTTATAGATTACTATATATATGAATTAACTGAATTTATGTTAAATGTAAATTATATAACTTACATTTTACATAAATTCAGTTTATATATATATATAAAAAACTAGATGGTAAGTGGTGTGCGGGCCGCGAGCGGCCCGCATCTATCTTGAGTCAGTACGAACTGTCATAAAAGCACCTTATACATTTGAAAAAAAATAAATAATTACTCCAATATAAGTATGAATTCCAATACAATCTCTTAATACAGTAGAGATTCATACTGTAGCCACCAAACCAGATTCACCCTACTGCCATAAAAAAGTGGTACGGTCAGAATCGTACCAAGGTTCTAAGTCACTTAGGTAAAGGAACCCCACTCGTAGGTGCTTTGGTTATCGCGGGCAGTTACCATGGAGACCAGTCGGAGATGTGGAAAATACTCTCAAGTCGGAGCTCGACCTTCGGCCTCGGACAGTTACTCCAAATGTAGTCAAAACTCCCACAAAAACTCCAAACACAGTCGAAAATGTAAGGTAAAATACTCCAAATGCAGTATGAAGAATGAGAGGAGCATCAAAGCATGATAAAAAAATTAATTTCACTGTTTTAGGACAAAAACTCCAAATTCAGTCGAAAATCCCACAAAAACTCCAAATACAGTCGAAAATGTAAGGTAACATACTCCAAATGCAGTATGAAGAATGAGAGGAGCATCAAAGCATGATAAAAAAATAAATTTCACTGTTTTAGGACAAAAACTCCAAATTCAGTCGAAAATCCTACTAAAACTCCAAATACAGTCGAAAATGTAAGGTGAAATACTCCAGATACAGTATGAAGAATGAGAGGAGCATGTAAATTCAGAGCTCGGCCTTCGGCCTCGCAAGACACTAATACGGCTCGGCCTGCGGCCTCGCCATGCGCTTGCCCTACGGGCTCGCGCACAATACGCTCGGCCTTCGGCCTCGCGGGTCAGAGTTCGGCCTACGGCCTCACCAGAAGTTCGGCCTTCGGCCTCACCAGAAGCTCGCCCTTCGGGCTCGCTATACACTGATGTAGGACCTTAACTCCAAATTCAGTCGAAAATCCCACAAAAACCCCACATACAGTCGAAAATGTACGGTATAATACTCCAAATGCAGTATGAAGAATGAGAGGAGCATCTGAGCCTAAAACAAAAATGACAGATTTCAAAAAATTCCCTGTTATAGGACAAAAACTCCAAAAACAGTCGAAAATCCCACAAAAACTCCAAATACAGTCGAAAATGTAAGAAAAGTACTCCAAATGAAGAATAAAGAATGAGAGGAGCATTTTTGACAGGGGTCATTCGACTGCTCTCCCGATCCCCTATGACATTTGGTCGAGCACCCCCTATCTATCTCTTACCGTTTTCGAGATATGTCATCCGTCATTACTTGGCAGGCGTCATTTTTATGATTTTCGATTTTTCCCATACTCACCTAAACCCCCCCTACACTTTTCCGATACATCACTTTCTTCCTACTCGACTCCTTCTGGGAGAACAATTATGTCAGTCAGTGAGTCAGTCAGTCAGTCAGTCAGTCAGTGTGTGGTAATCGAGCTTTATATAAAGAGACTAGTTTTTCGGGCAGTGTGCGGGCCGCAAGCGGCCCGCATTTATCGTTATGCAGTATTAAATTATATCAAAACACCCTATACATTAAAAAAATATTTCAAAAATCCAAAAGATATACGACGTCCCATACAAACTCCTAATACAATAAGGAACCATACTGTAACCACCAAACCAGATTCACCCTACTGCCATAAAAAAGAGGTACGGTCAGAATCGTACCAAGGTTCTGAGTCGCTTCGGTGAAGGAACCCCACCTGTAGGTGCTTTGGTTACCGCGGGCAGTTACCATAGAGACCAGTCGGAGATGTGGAAAATACCCTCAAGTCGGAGCTCGGCCTTTGGCCTCGGACAGTTACTCCAAATGTAGTCAAATCTCCCACAAAAACTCCTAAAACAGTCGGTAATTTATGGTAAAATACTCCAAATACAGTATGAAGAATGAGAGGAGCATGTCAATTCGGAGCTCGGCCTTCGGCCTCGCAAGACACTTACACGGCTCGGCCTACGGCCTCGCCATAAGCTCGCCCTGCGGGCTCGCACGCCTTAAGCTCGGCCTTCGGCCTCGCAGGCCGAAAGTTCGGCCTTCGGCCTCACCAGAAGCTCGCCCTTCGGGCTCGCTATACCTTCATGTATGACAGTAACTCTAAATTCAGTCGAAAATCCCACAAAAACTCCAAAAACAGTCGGTTTTGTATGGTAAAATACTCCAAATGCAGTATGAAGAATGAGAGGAGCATGTCAATTCGGAGCTCGGCCTTCGGCCTCGCAAGACACTAATATGGCTCGGCCTTCGGCCTCGCAAGACACTAACACGGCTCGGCCTGCGGCCTCGCCAAACGCTCGCCCTTCGGGCTCGCGCACTATCCGCTCGGCCTTCGGCCTCGCGGGCCGAAAGTTCGGCCTTCGGCCTCACCAGAAGCTCGCCCTTCGGGCTCGCTATACCTTCATGTATGACAGTAACTCCAAAATCAGTCTAAAATCCCACAAAAACTCCAAATACAGTCGAAAATGTATGAAAAATACTCCAAATGAAGTATGAAGCATGAGAGGAGCAATTTTGACAGGTGTCATTCGATTGCTCTCCCTATTCCCTATGACATTTGTTCAAACACCCCCTACCTATCTCTTTCCGTTTTCGAGATACGTCATCCATCTTCACTTGGCAGGCGTCATTTTGATGATTTTCGATTTTTCTCATACTCACCTAAACCCCCCGAACATTTCCGCCATACATCATTTTAACCCTACTCTGCTCCTTCTAGGAGAACATTTATGTCAGTCAGTCAGTCAGTCAGTCAGTGGTAATCGAGCTTTATATATTATGACTAGATGGTAAGTGGTGTGCGGGCCGCGAGCGGCCCGCATTTATCGTTATGCAGTATTAACCTATATCAAAACTCCTAATACTATAGAAAAAAAAAATGACAAAACTCTAAAAGATATACGAAATCCCATACAAACTACCAATACTATAAAGAACCAAACTGTAGCCACCAAACCAGATTTACCCTACTGCCATAAAAAAGTGGTACAGTCAGAATCGTATCAAGATTCTTAGTCACTTCGGTAAAGGAACCCAACACGTAGGTGCTTCGGTTATCTCTGGCAGTTACCATGGAGACCATTCGGAGATGAGGAAAATACTCTCAAGTCGGAGCTCGGCCTTCGGCCTCGGACAGTTACTCCAAATATAGTCAAAAATCCCACAAAAACTCTTAATACAGTCAAAAAATAAAATGAATTACTCCCAATGCAGTATGAAGAATAAGAGGGGCACCTAGGACGAATCCAAAATGGTGGAATTCAAGATGGCCACCATGCAAAGCACTCCGACCCCACTGAAGCTCGGCCTTACGGCCTCACTTCAGCGTGATCGAAGCACTTTGTATGGCGGCCATCTTGAATTCCGCCATTTTGGATTTTTTTATATATCATTGGTATACTCTCCTTATTCACTACGACATTTGTTCAAAGAACCCCAACCTATCTCTTACCGTTTTAAAGATACGTCTTCATTCATCACTTGGCAGACGTCATCGAAAAAAAATTTCAAATTTGGAATAAGAACGTCCAGAACAACCTAGATATCGATTTTCAGCCAAATCGGAAAAAATTTTTTTACTTGGCAGACGTCATCGAAAAAAAAATTTCAAATTTGAAATAAGAACGTCCAGAACAACCTAGATATCGATTTTCAGCCAAATCGGAAAAACTTTTTTTACTTGGCAGACGTAATCGAAAAAAAAATTTCAAATTTGGAATAAGAACGTCCAGAACGACCTAGATATCGATTTTCAGCCAAATCGGAAAAACTTTTTTTATTTGGCAGACGTCATCGAAATTGGCATAAGAACGTACTCCTACTCCTAATACAGTCCGTAATATAAGGTAAATACTCCAAATACAGTATGAAGAATGAGAGGAGCATGTCAATACGTAGCTCGGCCTTCGGCCTCGCAAGGCACTAACTGGGCTCGGCCTACGGCCTCGCCAAGCGCTCGCCCTTCGGGCTCGCGCACCATACGCTCGGCCTTCGGCCTCACGTGCCGAAAGTTCGGCCTTCGGCCTCACCAGAAGCTCGCCCTTCGGGCTCGCTATACACTGATGTAGGTCCGTAACTCCAAATTCAGTCGAAAATCCCACAAAAACTCCAAATACAGTCGAAAATGTAAGGTAAACTACTCCAAATGCAGTATGAAGAATGAGAGGAGCATCGAAGCATAATAAAAAAATTACAGAAATCAAGAATTTGACTGTTATAGGACAAAAACTCCAAATTCAGTCGAGAATCCCACTAAAACTTCAAATACAGTCGAAAATGTAAGGTGAAATATTCCAAATACAGTATGAAGAATGAGAGGAGCATGTAAATTCAGAGCTCGGCCTTCGGCCTCGCAAGACACTAACACGGCTCGGCCTACGGCCTCGCCATGCGCTCGCCCTACGGGCTCGCGGGCCGAAGTTCGGCCTACGGCCTCACCAGAAGTTCGGCCTTCGGCCTCACCAGAAGCTCGCCCTTCGGGCTCGCTATAACCCGATATAGGACCGTTACTCCAAATTCAGTCGAAAATCCCACAAAAACTCCAAATACAGTCGAAAATGTATGGTAAAATACTCCAAATACAGTATGAAGAATGAGAGGAGCATCTGAGCCTAAAAAAAAATTACAGATTTCAAAAAAATCCCACAAAAACTCCAAATTCAGTCGAAAATCCCACAAAAACTCCAAATACAGTCGAAAATGTAAGAAAAATACTCCAAATGAAGAATGAAGAATGAGAGGAGCATTTTTGACAGGTGTCATTCGACTGCTCTCCCGATATCCTATGACATTTGGTCGAGCACCCCCTATCTATCTCTTACCGTTTTCGAGATACGTCATCCGTCTTTACTTGGCAGGCGTCATTTTTATGATTTTCGATTTTTCCCATACTCACCTAAACCCCCCCTACATTTCCGCCATACTTCATTTTAACCCTACTCTACTCCTTCTGGGAGAACAATTATGTCAGTGAGTCAGTCAGTCAGTCAGTCAGTCAGTGTGTGGTAATCGAGCTTTATATAATATAACTAGTTTTTCGGGCAGTGTGCGGGCCGCAAGCGGCCCGCATTTATCGTTATGCAGTACGAACTGTCATAAAAGCACCTTATACATTAAAAAAAAGTATGTTCAAAACTCCAATAGAAGTATGAAATCCCATATAAACTCTTAATACAATAGAGATTCATACTGTAGCAACCAAACCAGATTTACCCTACTGCCATAAAAAAGTGGTACGGTCAGAATTGTACCAAGGTTCTGAGTCACTTCGATAAAGGAACCCCACTCGTAGGTGCTTTGGTTATCGTGGGCAGTTACCATGGAGACCAGTCGGTGATGTGGAAAATACTCTCAAGTCGGAGCTCAGCCTTCACCCTCGGACAGTTACTCCAAATGTAGTCAAAACTCCCACAAAAACTCCTAAAACAGTCGGTAATGTATAGTGTAATACTCCAAATACAGTATGAAGAATGAGAGGAGCATGTCAATTCGGAGCTCGGCCTTCGGCCTCGCCAGACACTAATACAGCTCGGCCTGCGGCCTCGCCAAGCGCTCGCCCTACGGGCTCGCGCACCATCCGCTCGGCCTTCGGCCTCGCGGGCCGAAAGTTCGGCCTTCGGCCTCACCAGAAGCTCGCCCTTCGGGCTCGCTATACCTTCATGTATGACAGTAACTCCAAATTCAGTCGAAAATCCCACAAAAACTCCAAAAACAGTCGGTTTTGTATGGTAAAATACTCCAAATGCAGTATGAAGAATGAGAGGAGCATGTCAATTCGGAGCTCGGCCTTCGGCCTCGCAAGACACTAATATGGCTCGGCCTGCGGCCTCGTCCAGCGCTCGCCCTACGGGCTCGCGCACCATACGCTCGGCCTTCGGCCTCGCGGGCCGAAAGTTCGGCCTTCGGCCTCACCAGAAGCTCGCCCTTCGGGCTCGCTATACCTTCACGTATGACAGTAACTCCAAAATCAGTCGAAAATCCCACAAAAACTCCATATACAGTCGAAAATGTAAGGAAAATACTCCAAATGCAGTATGAAGAATGAGAGGAGCATTTTTGACAGGTGTCATTCGACTGCTCTCCAGATACCCTATGACATTTGTTCAAACACTCCCTATCTATCTCTTACCGTTTTCGAGATACATCATCCATCATTACTTGGCAGGCGTCATTTTTATGATTTTCGATTTTTCTCATACTCACCAAAACCCCCCGAACATTTCCGCCATACATCATTTTCACTCTACTCTGCTCCTTCTAGGAGAACATTTATGTCAGTGAGTCAGTCAGTGGTAATCGAGCTTTATATATTATAATGACTAGTTTTTCGGGCAGTGTGCGGGCCGCAAGCGGCCCGCATCTATCTTGAGTCAGTACGAACTGTCATAAAAGCACCTTATACATTTGAAAAAAAAAAAAAAATTACTCCAATATAAGTATGAATTCCAATACAATCTCTTAATACAGTAGAGATTCATACTGTAGCCACCAAACCAGATTCACCCTACTGCCATAAAAAAGTGGTACGGTCAGAATCGTACCAAGGTTCTAAGTCACTTCGGTAAAGAAACCCCACTCGTAGGTGCTTTGGTTATCGCGGGCAGTTACCATGGAGACCAGTCGGAGATGTGGAAAATACTCTCAAGTCGGAGCTCGGCCTTCGGCCTCGGACAGTTACTCCAAATGTAGTCAAAACTCCAACAAAAACTCCAAAAACAGTCGGTAATGTATGGTGAAATACTCCAAATACAGTATGAAGAATGAGAGGAGCATGTCAATTCGGAGCTCGACCTTCGGCCTCGCAAGACACTTACACGGCTCGGCCTACGGCCTCGCCATGAGCTCGCCCTGCGGGCTCGCACACCTAAAGCTCGGCCTTCGGCCTCGCGGGCCGAAAGTTCGGCCTTCGGCCTCACCAGAAGCTCGCCCTTCGGGCTCGCTATACCTTGATGTAGGACAGTTACTCCAAATTCAGTCGAAAATCCCACAAAAACTCTTAATACAGTCGAAAATTAAGGAAAAGTACTCCAAATGCAGTATGAAGCATGAGAGGAGCATGTCAGATCGGAGCTCGGCCTTCGGCCTCGCAAGACACTAATATGGCTCGGCCTTCGGCCTCGCTAGACACTAATACAGCTCGGCCTGCGGCCTCGCCAAGCGCTCGCCCTGCGGGCTCGCGCACCATCCGCTCGGCCTTCGGCCTCGCGGGCCGAAAGTTCGGCCTTCGGCCTCACCAGAAGCTCGCCCTTCGGGCTCGCTATACCTTCTTATATGACAGTAAATCCAAAATTAGTCGAAAATCCCACAAAATCTCCAAATACAGTCGAAAATGTAAGAAAAATACTCCAAATGAAGAACGAAGAATGAGAGGAGCATTTTTGACAGGTGTCATTCGACTGCTCTCCCTATCCCCTATGACATTTGTTCGAGCACCCCCTACCTATCTCTTACCGTTTCCGAGATACGCCATCCACTTTTACTTGGCAGACGTCATCTTCAAGTTTTCGGATTTTTCCCATACTCACCTAAACCCCCCCTACACTTTTCCCATACATCACTTTCTTCCTACTCGACTCCTTCTGGGAGAACAATTATGTCAATGAGTCAGTGAGTCAGTCAGTGTGTGGTAATCGAGCTTTATATATATAAAAAACTAGTTTTTCGGGCAGTGTGCGGGCCGCAAGCGGCCCGCATCTATCTTGAGTCAGTACGAACTGTCATAAAAGCACCTTATACATTTGAAAAAAAATAATTTAAAACTCTAATATAAGTATGAAATCCCATATAAACTCTGAATACAATAGAGATTCATACTGTAGCCACCAAACCAGATTTACCCTACTGCCATAAAAAAGTGGTACGGTCAAAATCGTACCAAGGTTCTGAGTCACTTCGGTAAAGGAACCCCACTCGAAGGTGATTTGGTTATCGCGGGCAGTTACCATGGAGACCAGTCGGAGATGTGGAAAATACCCTCAAGTCGGAGCTCGGCCTTCGGCCTCGGACAGTTACTCCAAATGTAGTCAAAACTCCCACAAAACTCCTAAAACAGTCGGTAATATATGGTGAAATACTCCAAATACAGTATGAAGAATGAGAGGAGCATGTCAATTTGGAGCTCGGCCTTCGGCCTCGCAAGATACTTACACGGCTCGGCCTGCGGCCTCGCCATGAGCTCGCCCTGCGGGCTCGCACACCTTGAGCTCGGCCTTCGGCCTCGCGGGCCGAAAGTTCGGCCTTCGGCCTCACCAGAAGCTCGCCCTTCGGGCTCGCTATACCTTCATGTATGACAGTAATTCCAAATTCAGTCAAAAATCCCACAAAAACTCCAAATACAGTCGAAAATGTAAGGTAAAATACTCAAATGCAGTATGAAGAATGAGAGGAGCATGTCAATTCGGAGCTCGGCCTTCGGCCTCGCAAGACACTAATATGGCTCGGCCTTCGGCCTCGCAAGACACTAACACGGCTCGGCCTGCGGCCTCGCCAAACGCTCGCCCTTCGGGCTCGCGCACCATCCGCTCGGCCTTCGGCCTCGCGGGCCGAAAGTTCGGCCTTCGGCCTCACCAGAAGCTCGCCCTTCGGGCTCGCTATACCTTCATCTATGACAGTAACTCCAAAATCAGTCGAAAATCCCACAAAAACTCCAAATACAGTCGAAAATGTATGAAAAATACTCCAAATGAAGTATGAAGCATGAGAGGAGCAATTTTGACAGGTGTCATTCGATTGCTCTCCCTATTCTCTATGACATTTGTTCAAACACCCCCTACCTATCTCTTACCGTTTTCGAGATACGTCATCCATCTTTACTTGGCAGGCGTCATTTTTATGATTTTCGATTTTTCTCATACTCACCTAAACCCCCCCTACATTTTTGCCATACATCATTGTCGTCCTACTCGTCTCCTTCTAGGAGAACATTTATGTCAGTGAGTCAGTCAGTCAGTCAGTGGTAATCGAGCTTTATATATTATTAACTAGTTTTTCGGGCAGTGTGCGGGCCGCAAGCGGCCCGCATTTATCGTTATGCAGTATTAAATTATATCAAAACACCTTATACATTAAATTTTTTTTTCAGAAATCCAAAAGATATACGACGTCCCATACAAACTCCTAATACAATAAGGTACCATACTGTAACCACCAAACCAAATTCACCCTACTGCCATAAAAAAGTGGTACGGTCAGAATCGTACCAAGGTTCTGAGTCACTTCGGTAAAGGAACCGCACTCGTAGGTGCTTTGTTTATCGCGGGCAGTTACAATGGAGACCAGTCGGAGATGTGGAAAATACTCTCAAGTCGGAGCTCGGCCTTCGGCCTCTGACAGTTACTCCAAATGTAGTCAAAACTCCCACAAAAACTCCTAAAACAGTCGGTAATCTATCGTAAAATACTCCAAATACAGTATGAAGAATGAGAGGAGCATGTGAATTCGGGGCTCGGCCTTCGGCCTCGCAAGAAACTCACACGGCTCGGCCTGCGGCCTCGCCAAAAGCTCGCCCTGCGGGCTCGCCAACCATGCGCTCGGCCTTCGGCCTCGCGGGCCGAAAGTTCGGCCTTCGGCCTCACCAGAAGCTCGCCCTTCGGGCTCGCTTTACCTTGATGTAGGACAGTTACTCCAAATTCAGTCGAAAATCCCACAAAAACTCTTAATACAGTCGAAAATAAAGGAAAAGTACTCCAAATGCAGTATGAAGTATGAGAGGAGCATGTCAGATCGGAGCTCGGCCTTCGGCCTCGCAAGACACTAATATGGCTCGGCCTTCGGCCTCGCTAGACACTAATACAGCTCGGCCTGCGGCCTCGCCAAGCGCTCGCCCTTCGGGCTCGCGCACCATCAGCTCGGCCTTCGGCCTCGCGGACCGAAAGTTCGGCCTTCGGCCTCACCAGAAGCTCGCCCTTCGGGCTCGCTATACCTTCATCAATGACAGTAACTCCAAAATCAGTCGAAAATCCCACAAAAACTCCAAATACAGTCGAAAATGTAAGGAAAATACTCCAAATGCAGTATGAAGAATGAGATGAGCACTTTTGACACATGTCATTTGACTGCTCTCCAGATTCCCTATGACATTTGTTCAAACACCCCCTATCTATCTCCTACCGTTTTCGAGATACGTCATACATCTTTACTTGGCAGGCGTCATTTTTATGATTTTCGATTTTTCTCATACTCACCTAAACCCCCCCTACATTTTTGCCATACATCATTTTAACTCTACTCTGCTCCTTCTAGGAGAACATTTATGTCAATGAGTCAGTCAGTCAGTCAGTCAGTCAGTGAGTGGTAATCGAGCTTTATATATTATGAACTAGTTTTTCGGGCAGTGTGCGGGCCGCAAGCGGCCCGCATCTATCTTGAGTCAGTACGAACTGTCATAAAAGCACCTTATACATTTGAAAAAAAAAAATTTAAAACTCTAATATAAGTATGAAATCCCATATAAACTGAATACAATAGAGATTCATACTGTAGCCACCAAACCAGATTTACCCTACTGCCATAAAAAAGTGGTACGGTCAAAATCGTACCAAGGTTCTGAGTCACTTCGGTAAAGGAACCCCACTCGTAGGTGATTTGGTTATCGCGGGCAGTTACCATGGAGACCAGTCGGAGATGTGGAAAATACCCTCAAGTCGGAGCTCGGCCTTCGGCCTCGGACAGTTACTCCAAATGTAGTCAAAACTCCCACAAAACTCCTAAAACAGTCGGTAATATATGGTGAAATACTCCAAATACAGTATGAAGAATGAGAGGAGCATGTCAATTTAGAGCTCGGCCTTCGGCCTCGCAAGATACTTACACGGCTCGGCCTGCGGCCTCGCCATGAGCTCGCCCTGCGGGCTCGCACACCTTGAGCTCGGCCTTCGGCCTCGCGGGCTGAAAGTTCGGCCTTCGGCCTCACCAGAAGCTCGCCCTTCGGGCTCGCTATACCTTCATGTATGATAGTAACTCCAAATTCAGTCGAAAATCCCACAAAAACTCCAAAAACAGTCGGTTTTGTATGGTAAAATACTCCAAATGCAGTATGAAGCATGAGAGGAGCATGTCAGATCGGAGCTCGGCCTTCGGCCTCGCAAGACACTAATATGGCTCGGCCTTCGGCCTCGCTAGACACTAATACAGCTCGGCCTGCGGCCTCGCCACCATCAGCTCGGCCTTCGGCCTCGCGGACCGAAATTTCGGCCTTCGGCCTCACCAGAAGCTCGCCCTTCGGGCTCGCTATACCTTTATCAATGACAGTAACTCCAAAATCAGTCGAAAATCCCACAAAAACACCAAATACAGTCGAAAATGTAAGAAAAATCCTCCAAATGCAGTATGAAGCATGAGAGGAGCATTTTTGACAGGTGTCATTCGACTGCACTCCAGATTCCCTATGACATTTGTTCAAACACCCCCTATCTATCTCTTACCGTTTTCGAGATACGTCATACATCTTTACTTGGCAGGCGTCATTTTTATGATTTTCGATTTTTCTCATACTCACCAAAACCCCCTGAACATTTTCGCCATACATCATTTTCACTCTACTCTGCTCCTTCTAGGAGAACATTTATGTCAGTGAGTCAGTGAGTGGTAATCGAGCTTTATATATTATAACTAGTTTTTCGGGCAGTGTGCGGGCCGCAAGCGGCCCGCATCTATCTTGAGTCAGTACGAACTGCCATAAAAGCACCTTATACATTGGAAATAATAAAATTAAAAACTTCAATATAAGTATGAAATCCCATATAAACTCCTAATACAATACGAAATTAAACTGTCACCACCAAAACAAATTCACCCTACCGCAATAAAAAAGTGGTACGGTCAGAATCGTACCAAGGTTCTGAGTCACTTCGGTAAAGGAACCCCACTTGTAGGAGCTTTGGTTATCGCGGGCAGTTGCCATGGAGACCAGTCGATTTTGTGGAAAAATACTCTCAAGTCGGAGCTCGGCCTTCGGCCTTGGACAGTCACTCCAAATAAAGTCAAAACTCTCACAAAAACTCTTAATACATTCCAAACATAAAATGAATTACTCCAAATGCAGTATGAAGAATAAGAGGGGCACCTAGGACGAATCCAAAATGGCGGAATTCAAGATGGCCACCATGCAAAGCACTCCGAACCCACTGAAGCTCGGCCTTACGGCCTCACTTCAGCGTGATCGGAGCACTTTGTATGGCGGCCATCTTGAATTCCGCCATTTTGGATTTTTTTTGCGTATCATTCGTACTCTCCATATTCACTATGACATTTGTTCAGAGACCCCCCCACCTATCTCTTACTGTTTTCGAAATATGTCTTCATTCATCACTTGGCAGACGTCATCAAAAAAAATTTCAAATTTGGAATAAGAACGTCCAGAACAACCTAGATATCGATTTTCAGCCAAATCGGAAAAACTTTTTTTACTTGGCAGACGTCATCGAAAAAAAAAATTCAAATTTGGAATAAGAACGTCCAGAACAACCTAGATATCGATTTTCAGCCAAATCGGAAAAACTTTTTTTACTTGGCAGACGTCATCGAAAAAAAAATTTCAAATTTGGAATTAGAAAGTCCAGAACAACCTAGATATCGATTTTCAGCCAAATCGGAAAAACTTTTTTTACTTGGCAGACGTCATCGAAAAAAAATTCAAATTTGGAATAAGAACGTCCAGAACAACCTAGATATCGAATTTCAGCCAAATCGGAAAAACTTTTTTTACTTGGCAGACGTCATCGAAAAAGAAATTTCTAATTTGGAATAAGAACGTCCAGAACAACCTAGATATCGATTTTCAGCCAAATCGGAAAAACTTTTTTTACTTGGCAGACGTCATCGAAAAAAAAATTTCAAATTTGGAATAAGAACGTCCAGAACAACCTAGATATCGATTTTCAGCCAAATCGGAAAAACTTTTTTTACTTGGCAGACGTCATCGAAAAAAAAATTTCAAATTTGGAATAAGAACGTCTAGAACAACCTAGATATTGATTTTCAGCCAAATCGGAAAAACTTTTTACTTGGCAGACGTCATCGAAAAAAAAATTTCAAATTTGGTATAAGAACGTCCAGAACAACCTAGATATCGATTTTCAGCCAAATCGGAAAAACTTTTTTTATTTGGCAGACGTCATTGAAATTGGAATAGGAACGTACTCATACTCCTAATACAGTCGGTAATGTAATAATGTCGGTATACTGTTATAGGACCAAAACTCCAAAGGCAGTCGAAAATCCCTCTAAAACTCCAAATACAGTCGAAATTGTATGGTAAAATACTCCAAATGCAGTATGAAGAATGAGAGGAGCATCGAAGTGTGATAAAAAAATGACAGAAATCAAGAATTACACTGATATAGGACCAAAACTCCAAAGGCAGTCGAAAATCCCTCTAAAACTCCAAATACAGTCGAAATTGTATGGTAAAATACTCCAAATGCAGTATGAAGAATGAGAGGAGCATCGAAGCGTGATAAAAAAATGACAGAAATCAAGAATTACACTGTTATAGGACCAAAACTTCAAAGGCAGTCGAAAATCCCTCTAAAACTTCAAATACAGTCGAAAATGTAAGGTAAAATACTCCAAATGCAGTATGAAGAATGAGAGGAGCATCGAAGTGTGATAAAAAAATTACAGAAATCAAGAATTACACTGTTATAGGACCAAAACTCCAAAGGCAGTCGAAAATCCCTCTAAAACTCCAAATACAGTCGAAATTGTATGGTAACATACTCCAAATGCAGTATGAAGAATGAGAGGAGCATCGAAGTGTGATAAAAAATGACAGAAATCAAGAATTATACTGTTATAGGACCAAAACTCCATAGGCAGTCGAAAATCCCTCTAAAACTCCAAATACAGTCGAAATTGTATGGTAAAATACTCCAAATGCAGTATGAAGAATGAGAGGAGCATCGAAGTGTGATAAAAAAATGACAGAAATCAAGAATTACACTGATATAGGACCAAAACTCCAAAGGCAGTCGAAATCCCTCTAAAACTCCAAATACAGTCGAAATTGTATGGTAACATACTCCAAATGCAGTATGAAGAATGAGAGGAGCATCGAAGTGTGATAAAAAATGACAGAAATCAAGAATTATACTGTTATAGGACCAAAACTCCAAAGGCAGTCGAAAATCCCTCTAAAACTCCAAATACAGTCGAAATTGTATGGTAAAATACTCCAAATGCAGTATGAAGAATGAGAGGAGCATCGAAATGTGATAAAAAAATGACAGAAATCAAGAATTACACTGATATAGGACCAAAACTCCAAAGGCAGTCGAAAATCCCTCTAAAACTCCAAATACAGTCGAAATTGTATGGTAAAATACTCTAAATGCAGTATGAAGAATGAGAGGAGCATCGAAGTATGATAAAAAATGACAGAAATCAAGAATTACACTGATATAGGACCAAAACTCCAAAGGCAGTCGAAAATCCCTCTAAAACTTCAAATACAGTCGAAAATGTAAGGTAAAATACTCCAAATGCAGTATGAAGAATGAGAGGAGCATCGAAGTGTGATAAAAAAATGACAGAAATCAAGAATTGCACTGATATAGGACCAAAACTCCAAAGGCAGTTGAAAATCCCTCTAAAACTTCAAATATAGTCGAAAATGTAAGGTAAAATACTCCAAATGCAGTATGAAGAATGAGAGGAGCATCGAAGTGTGATAAAAAAATGACAGAAATCAAGAATTACACTGTTATAGGACCAAAACTCCAAAGGCAGTCGAAAATCCCTCTAAAACTCCAAATACAGTCGAAATTGTATGGTAAAATACTCCAAATGCAGTATGAAGAATGAGAGGAGCATCGAAGTGTGATAAAAAAATGACGGAAATCAAAAACTCCAAAGGCAGTCGAAAATCTCTCTAAAACTCCAAATACAGTCGAAATTGTATGGTAAAATACTCCAAATGCAGTATGAAGAATGAAAGGAGCATCTAAGACTAATAAAAAAATTACATATTTCAAAAGTTTCATTGTTATAGACCAATAACTCCAAATTCAGTCGAAAATCCCACTAAAACTCCAAATACAGTCGAAAATGTTAGGTGAAATACTCCAGATACAGTATGAAGAATGAGAGGAGCATGTAAATTCAGAGCTCGGCCTTCGGCCTCGCAAGACACAAATACGGCTCGGCCTACGGCCTCGCCATGCGCTCGCCCTGCGGGCTCGCGCACCATACGCTCGGCCTTCGGCCTCGCGGGCTGGAGTTCGGCCTTCGGCCTCACCAGAAGTTCGGCCTTCGGCCTCACCAGAAGCTCGCCCTTCGGGCTCGCTATACACTGATTTAGGACCGTAACTCCAAATTCAGTCGAAAATCCCACAAAAACCCCAAATACAGTCGAAAATGTACGGTATAATACTCCAAATGCAGTATGAAGAATGAGAGGAGCATCGAAGCATAATAAAAAAATTACAGAAATCAAGGATTTCACTGTTATAGGACAAAAACTCCAAATTCAGTCGAAAATCCCACAAAAAGTCCAAATACAGTCGAAAATGTAAGGTAAAATACGCCAAAAGCAGTATGAAGAATGAGAGGAACATCGAAGCATAATAAAAAAATTACAAAAATCAAGAATTTTACTGTTATAGGACAAAAACTCCAAATTCACTTGAAAATCCCACAAAAACTCCTAATACGGTCGAAAATATGTGCACATTGTATGGCGGCCATCTTGAAATCCGCCATTTTGGATTTTTGACAGATGTCATTCGACTGCTCTCCCGATCCCCTATGACATTTGTTCGAGCACCCCCTACCTATCTCTTTCCGTTTCCGAGATACGCCATCCAATTTTACTTGGCAGGCGTCATTTTTATGATTTTCGATTTTTCCCATACTCAACTAAACCCCCCCTACATTTCCGCCATACTTCATTTTAACCCTACTCTACTCCTTCTGGGAGAACAATTATGTCAGTGAGTCAGTCAGTCAGTCAGTCAGTCAGTGTGTGGTAATCGAGCTTTATATAATATAATAATAATAACTAGTTTTTCGGGCAGTGTGCGGGCCGCAAGCGGCCCGCATTTATCGTTATGCAGTATTAAATAATATCAAAACACCTTATACATTAAAAAAAAAAACATTTTAAAACTCCAAAATATATACGACGTCCCATACAAACTTCTAATACAATAAAGAATCAAACTGTAGCCACCAAACCAGATCCACCCTACTGCCATAAAAAAGTGGTACGGTCAGAATCGTACCAAGGTTCTGAGTCACTTCGGTAAAGGAACCCCACTCGTAGGTGCTTTGGTTATCGCGGGCAGTTACCATGGAGACCAGTCGGAGATGTGGAAAATACCCTCAAGTCGGAGCTCGGCCTTAGGCCTCGGACAGTTACTCCAAATGTAGTCAAAACTCCCACATAAAAACTCCTAAAACAGTCGGTAATGTATGGTGAAATACTCCAAATACAGTATGAAGAATGAGAGGAGCATGTCAATTTGGAGCTCGGCCTTCGGCCTCGCAAGACACTCGCACGGCTCAGCTTGCGGCCTCGCCAAAAGCTCGCCCTGCGGGCTCGCCAACCATACGCTCGGCCTTCGGCCTCGCGGGCCGAAAGTTCGGCCTTCGGCCTCACCAGAAGCTCGCCCTTCGGGCTCGCTATACCTTGATGTAGGACAGTTACTCCAAATTCAGTAGAAAATCCCACAAAAACTCTTAATACAGTCGAAAATTAAGGAAAAGTACTCCAAATGCAGTATGAAGCATGAGAGGAGCATGTCAGATCGGAGCTCGGCCTTCGGCCTCGCAAGACACTAATATGGCTCGGCCTTCGGCCTCGCTAGACACTAATACAGCTCGGCCTGCGGCCTCGCCAAGCGCTCGCCCTTCGGGCTCGCGCACCAACAGCTCGGCCTTCGGCCTCGCGGACCGAAAGTTCGGCCTTCGGCCTCACCAGAAGCTCGCCCTTCGGGCTCGCTATACCTTCATCTATGACAGTAACTCCAAAATCAGTCGAAAATCCCACAAAAACTCCAAATACAGTCGAAAATGTAAGAAAAATACTCCAAATGCAGTATGAAGAATGAGAGGAGCACTTTTGACTCATGTCATTTGACTGCTGTCCCTATTCCCTATGACATTTGTTCAAACACTCCCTATCTATCTCTTACCGTTTTCGAGATACGTCATCCATCATTACTTGGCAGGCGTCATTTTTATGATTTTCGATTTTTCTCATACTCACCTAAACCCCCCCTACATTTTTGCCATACATCATTGTCGTCCTTCTCGTCTCCTTCTAGGAGAACATTTATGTCAATGAGTGAGTGAGTCAGTCAGTGAGTGGTAATCGAGCTTTATATATTATGATGACTAGTTTTTCGGGCAGTGTGCGGGCCGCAAGCGGCCCGCATTTATCGTTATGCAGTACGAACTGTCATAAAAGCACCTTATACATTAAAAAAAAGTATGTTCAAAACTCCAATAGAAGTATGAAATCCCATATAAACTCTTAATACAATAGAGATTCATACTGTAGCAACCAAACCAGATTTACCCTACTGCCATAAAAAAGTGGTACGGTCAGAATTGTACCAAGGTTCTGAGTCACTTCGATAAAGGAACCCCACTCGTAGGTGCTTTGGTTATCGTGGGCAGTTACCATGGAGACCAGTCGGTGATGTGGAAAATACTCTCAAGTCGGAGCTCAGCCTTCACCCTCGGACAGTTACTCCAAATGTAGTCAAAACTCCCACAAAAACTCCTAAAACAGTCGGTAATGTATAGTGTAGTACTCCAAATACAGTATGAAGAATGAGAGGAGCATGTCAATTCGGAGCTCGGCCTTCGGCCTCGCCAGACACTAATACAGCTCGGCCTGCGGCCTCGCCAAGCGCTCGCCCTACGGGCTCGCGCACCATCCGCTCGGCCTTCGGCCTCGCGGGCCGAAAGTTCGGTTTTCGGCCTCACCAGAAGCTCGCCCTTCGGGCTCGCTATACCTTCATGTATGACAGTAACTCCAAATTCAGTCGAAAATCCCACAAAAACTCCAAAAACAGTCGGTTTTGTATGGTAAAATACTCCAAATGCAGTATGAAGAATGAGAGGAGCATGTAAATTCGGAGCTCGGCCTTCGGCCTCGCAAGACACTAATATGGCTCGGCCTTCGGCCTCGCTAGACACTAATACAGCTCGGCCTGCGGCCTCGCCAAGCGCTCGCCCTTCGGGCTCGCGCACCATCAGCTCGGCCTTCGGCCTCGCGGACCGAAAGTTCGGCCTTCGGCCTCACCAGAAGCTCGCCCTTCGGGCTCGCTATACCTTTATCAATGACAGTAACTCCAAAATCAGTCGAAAATCCCACAAAAACTCCAAATACAGTCGAAAATGTAAGGAAAATACTCCAAATGCAGTATGAAGAATGAGAGGAGCACTTTTGACACATGTCATTTGACTGCTCTTCAGATTCCCTATGACATTTGTTCAAACACCCCCCACCTATCTCTTACCGTTTTCGAGATACGTCATCCATCTTTACTTGGCAGGCGTCATTTTTATGATTTTCGATTTTTCTCATACTCACCTAAACCCCCCCTACATTTTTGCCATACATCATTTTAACCCTACTCTGCTCCTTCTAGGAGAACATTTATGTCAGTCAGTCAGTGAGTGGTAATCGAGCTTTATATATTATAACTAGTTTTTCGGGCAGTGTGCGGGCCGCAAGCGGCCCGCATCTATCTTGAGTCAGTAGGAACTGTCATAAAAGCACCTTATACATTTAAAAATATAATGCAAAACTCTAATATAAGTATGAAATCCCATATAAACTCTGAATACAATATAGAACCAAACTGTAACCACCAAACCAGTTTTACCCTACTGCCATAAAAAAGTGGTACGGTCAGAATCGTACCAAGGTTCTGAGTCACTTCGGTAAAGGAACCCCACTTGTAGGTGCTTTGGTTATCGCGGGCAGTTACCATGGAGACCAGTCGGAGATGTGGTAAATACTCTCAAGTCGGAGCTCGGCCTTCGGCCTTGGACAGTTACTCCAAATTTTGTCAAAACTCCCACAAAAACTTCTAAAACAGTCGGTAATCTATGGTAAAATACTCCAAATACAGTATGAAGAATGAGAGGAGCATGATAATTCGGAGCTCGGCCTTCGGCCTCGCAAGACACTCATACGGCTCGGCCTGCGGCCTCGCCAAGTGCTCGCCCTTCGGGCTCGCCCACCATACGCTCGGCCTTCGGCCTCGCGAGCCGAAAGTTCGGCCTTCGGCCTCACCAGGAGCTCGCCCTTCGGGCTCGCTATACCTTGATGTAGGACAGTAACTCCAAATTCAGTCAAAAATCCCACAAAAACTCCAAATACAGTCGAAAATGTAAGGTAAAATACTCCAAATGAAGTATGAAGAATGAGAGGAGCATGTCAATTCGGAGCTCGGCCTTCGGCCTCGCAAGACACTACTACGGCTCGGCCTGCGGCCTCGCCCAGCGCTCGCCCTTCGGGCTCGCGCACCATCCGCTCGGCCTTCGGCCTCGCGGGCCGAAAGTTCGGCCTTCGGCCTCACCAGAAGCTCGCCCTTCGGGCTCGCTATACCTTGATATAGGTCAGTAACTCTTAATTCAGTCAAAAATCCCACAAAAACTCCATATACAGTCGAAAATGTAAGGAAAATACTCCAAATGCAATATGAAGAATGAGAGGAGCATTTTTGACAGGTGTCATTTGACTGCTCTCCCTATTCCCTATGACATTTGTTCAAACACCCTCTATCTATCTCTTACCGTTTTCGAGATACGTCATCCATCCTTAATTGGCAGGCGTCATTTTTATGATTTTCGATTTTTCTCATACTCACCAAAACCACCCGAACATTTCCGCCATACATCATTTTCACTCTACTCTGCTCCTTCTAGGAGAACATTTATGTCAGTCAGTCAGTCAGTGGTAATCGAGCTTTATATATTATAATAACTAGTTTTTCGTGCAGTGTGCGGGCCGCAAGCGGCCCGCATCTATCTTGAGTCAGTACGAACTGTCATAAAAGCACCTTAAACATTTAAATAAAAAAATAATTATAACTCCAATAGAAGTATGAAATCCCATATAAACTCTGAATACAATAGAGATTCATACTGTAGCCACCAAACCAGATTTACCCTACTGCCATAAAAAAGTGGTACGGTCAAAATCGTACCAAGGTTGTGATACACTTTGGTAAAGAAATCCCACCCGTAGGTGCTTTGGTTATCGCGGGCAGTTACCATGGAGACCAGTCGGAGATGTGGAAAATACTCTCAAGTCGGAGCTCGGCCTTCGGCCTCGGACAGTTACTCCAAATTTAGTCAAAACTCCCACAAAAACTTCTAAAACAGTCGGTAACCTATGGTAAAATACTCCAAACACAGTATGAAGAATGAGAGGAGCATGTAAATTCGGAGCTCGGCCTTCGGCCTCGCAAGACACTCACACGGCTCGTTCTGCGGCCTCGCCAAACGCTCGCCCTTCGGGCTCGCCCACCATACGCTCGGCCTTCGGCCTCGCGGGCCGAAAGTTCGGCCTTCGGCCTCACCAGAAGCTCGCCCTTCGGGCTCGCTATACCTTCATGTATAACAGTAACTCCAAATTCAGTCGAAAATCCCACAAAAACTCCAAAAACAGTCGGTTTTGTATGGTAAAATACTCCAAATGCAGTATGAAGAATGAGAGGGGCATGTCACTTCGGAGCTCGGCCTTCGGCCTCGCAAGACACTAATATGGCTCGGCCTTCGGCCTCGCAAGACACTAACACGGCTCGGCCTGCGGCCTCGCCAAACGCTCGCCCTTCGGGCTCGCACACCATCCGCTCGGCCTTCGGCCTCGCGGGCCGAAAGTTCGGCCTTCGGCCTCACCAGAAGCTCGCCCTTCGGGCTCGCTATACCTTCTTGTATGACAGTAACTCTAAAATTAGTCGAAAATCCCATAAAAACTCCAAATACAGTCGAAAATGTAAGGAAAATACTCCAAATGCACTATGAAGAATGAGATGAGCACTTTTGACAGCTGTCACTTGACTGCTCTCCCTATTCCCTATGACATTTGTTCAAACACCCCCTATCTATCTCTTACCGTTTTCGAGATACGTCATCCATCATTACTTGGCAGGCGTCATTTTTATGATTTTCGATTTTTCTCATACTCACCTAAACCCCCCCTACAATTTTGCCATACATCATTGTCGTCCTACTCGCCTCCTTCTAGGAGAACATTTATGTCAGTCAGTCAGTCAGTGAGTCAGTCAGTGGTAATCGAGCTTTATATATTATGATGACTAGATGGTAAGTGGTGTGCGGGCCGCGAGCGGCCCGCATCTATCTTGAGTCAGTACGAACTGTCATAAAAGCACCTTATTAATTTGAAAAAAAGCATGTTCAAAACTTCAATAGAATTATGAAATCCCATATAAACTCTTAATACATTAAAGAACCATACTGTAGCCACCAAACCAAGTTCACCCTACTGCCATAAAAAAGTGGTACGGTCAGAATCGTACCAAGGTTCTGAGTCACTTCGGTAAAGGAACCACACTCGTAGGTGCTTTGGTTATCGCGGGCAGTTACCATGGAGACCAGTCGGAGATGTGGAAAATACCCTCAAGTCGGAGCTCGGCCTTCGGCCTCGGACAGTTACTCTAAATGTAGTCAAAACTCCCACAAAAACTCCTAAAACAGTCAGTTGTGTATGGTAAAATACTCCAAGTACAGTATGAAGAATGAGAGGAGCATGTCAATACGAAGCTCGGCCTTCGGCCTCGCAAGACACTAACAGGGCTCGGCCTACGGCCTCGCCAAGCGCTCGCCCTTCGGGCTCGCGCACCATACGCTCGGCCTTCGGCCTCACGTGCCGAAAGTTCGGCCTTCGGCCTCACCAGAAGCTCGCCCTTCGGGCTCGCTATACACTGATGTAGGTCCGTAACTCCAAATTCAGTCGAAAATCCCACAAAAACTCCAAATACAGTCGAAAATGTAAGGTAAACTACTCCAAATGCAGTACGAAGAATGAGAGGAGCATCGAAGCATAATAAAAAAATTAAAGAAATCAAGAATTTGACTGTTATAGGACAAAAACTCCAAATTCAGTCGAGAATCCCACTAAAACTTCATATACAGTCGAAAATGTAAGGTGAAATATTCCAGATACAGTATGAAGAATGAGAGGAGCATGTAAATTCAGAGCTCGGCCTTCGGCCTCGCAAGACACTAACACGGCTCGGCCTACGGCCTCGCCATGCGCTCGCCCTACGGGCTCGCGCACCATACGCTCGGCCTTCGGCCTCGCGGGCCGAAGTTCGGCCTACGGCCTCACCAGAAGTTCGGCCTTCGGCCTCACCAGAAGCTCGCCCTTCGGGCTCGCTATAACCCGATATAGGACCGTTACTCCAAATTCAGTCTAAAATCCCACAAAAACTCCAAATACAGTCGAAAATGTATGGTAAAATACTCCAAATACAGTATGAAGAATGAGAGGAGCACGTGAGCCTAAAAAAAAAATTACAGATTTCAAAAAGTTCCCACAAAAACTCCAAATTCAGTCGAAAATCCCACAAAAACTCCAAATACAGTCGAAAATGTAAGAAAAATAATCCAAATGAAGAATGAAGAATGTGAGGAGCATTTTTGACAGGTGTCATTCGACTGCTCTCCCGATCCCCTATGACATTTGTTCGAGCACCCCCTACCTATCTCTTACCGTTTCCGAGATACGCCATCCACTTTTACTTGGCAGACGTCATCTTCAAGTTTTCGGATTTTTCCCATACTCACCTAAACCCCCCCTACACTTTTCCCATACATCACTTTCTTCCTACTCGACTCCTTCTGGGAGAACAATTATGTCAGTCAGTCAGTCAGTCAGTCAGTGAGTCAGTGTATGGTAATCGAGCTTTATATATATAAATAACTAGTTTTTCGGGCAGTGTGCGGGCCGCAAGCGGCCCGCATCTATCTTGAGTCAGTACGAACTGTCATAAAAGCACCTTATACATTTGAAAAAAAATAATTTAAAACTCTAATATAAGTATGAAATCCCATATAAACTCTGAATACAATAGAGATTCATACTGTAGCCACCAAACCAGATTTACCCTACTGCCATAAAAAAGTGGTACGGTCAAAATCGTACCAAGGTTCTGAGTCACTTCGGTAAAGGAACCCCACTCGTAGGTGATTTGGTTATCGCGGGCAGTTACCATGGAGACCAGTCGGAGATGTGGAAAATACCCTCAAGTCGGAGCTCGGCCTTCGGCCTCGGACAGTTACTCCAAATGTAGTCAAAACTCCCACAAAACTCCTAAAACAGTCGGTAATATATGGTGAAATACTCCAAATACAGTATGAAGAATGAGAGGAGCATGTCAATTTGGAGCTCGGCCTTCGGCCTCGCAAGATACTTACACGGCTCGGCCTGCGGCCTCGCCATGAGCTCGCCCTGCGGGCTCGCACACCTTGAGCTCGGCCTTCGGCCTCGCGGGCCGAAAGTTCGGCCTTCGGCCTCACCAGAAGCTCGCCCTTCGGGCTCGCTATACCTTCATGTATGACAGTAATTCCAAATTCAGTCAAAAATCCCACAAAAACTCCAAATACAGTCGAAAATGTAAGGTAAAATACTCAAATGCAGTATGAAGAATGAGAGGAGCACTTTTGACACATGTCATTTGACTGCTCTCCAGATTCCCTATGACATTTGTTCAAACACCCCCTATCTATCTCCTACCGTTTTCGAGATACGTCATACATCTTTACTTGGCAGGCGTCATTTTTATGATTTTCGATTTTTCTCATACTCACCTAAACCCCCCCTACATTTTTGCCATACATCATTTTAACTCTACTCTGCTCCTTCTAGGAGAACATTTATGTCAATGAGTCAGTCAGTCAGTCAGTCAGTCAGTGAGTGGTAATCGAGCTTTATATATTATGAACTAGTTTTTCGGGCAGTGTGCGGGCCGCAAGCGGCCCGCATCTATCTTGAGTCAGTACGAACTGTCATAAAAGCACCTTATACATTTGAAAAAAAAAAATTTAAAACTCTAATATAAGTATGAAATCCCATATAAACTGAATACAATAGAGATTCATACTGTAGCCACCAAACCAGATTTACCCTACTGCCATAAAAAAGTGGTACGGTCAAAATCGTACCAAGGTTCTGAGTCACTTCGGTAAAGGAACCCCACTCGTAGGTGATTTGGTTATCGCGGGCAGTTACCATGGAGACCAGTCGGAGATGTGGAAAATACCCTCAAGTCGGAGCTCGGCCTTCGGCCTCGGACAGTTACTCCAAATGTAGTCAAAACTCCCACAAAACTCCTAAAACAGTCGGTAATATATGGTGAAATACTCCAAATACAGTATGAAGAATGAGAGGAGCATGTCAATTTAGAGCTCGGCCTTCGGCCTCGCAAGATACTTACACGGCTCGGCCTGCGGCCTCGCCATGAGCTCGCCCTGCGGGCTCGCACACCTTGAGCTCGGCCTTCGGCCTCGCGGGCTGAAAGTTCGGCCTTCGGCCTCACCAGAAGCTCGCCCTTCGGGCTCGCTATACCTTCATGTATGATAGTAACTCCAAATTCAGTCGAAAATCCCACAAAAACTCCAAAAACAGTCGGTTTTGTATGGTAAAATACTCCAAATGCAGTATGAAGCATGAGAGGAGCATGTCAGATCGGAGCTCGGCCTTCGGCCTCGCAAGACACTAATATGGCTCGGCCTTCGGCCTCGCTAGACACTAATACAGCTCGGCCTGCGGCCTCGCCACCATCAGCTCGGCCTTCGGCCTCGCGGACCGAAATTTCGGCCTTCGGCCTCACCAGAAGCTCGCCCTTCGGGCTCGCTATACCTTTATCAATGACAGTAACTCCAAAATCAGTCGAAAATCCCACAAAAACACCAAATACAGTCGAAAATGTAAGAAAAATCCTCCAAATGCAGTATGAAGCATGAGAGGAGCATTTTTGACAGGTGTCATTCGACTGCACTCCAGATTCCCTATGACATTTGTTCAAACACCCCCTATCTATCTCTTACCGTTTTCGAGATACGTCATACATCTTTACTTGGCAGGCGTCATTTTTATGATTTTCGATTTTTCTCATACTCACCAAAACCCCCTGAACATTTTCGCCATACATCATTTTCACTCTACTCTGCTCCTTCTAGGAGAACATTTATGTCAGTGAGTCAGTGAGTGGTAATCGAGCTTTATATATTATAACTAGTTTTTCGGGCAGTGTGCGGGCCGCAAGCGGCCCGCATCTATCTTGAGTCAGTACGAACTGCCATAAAAGCACCTTATACATTGGAAATAATAAAATTAAAAACTTCAATATAAGTATGAAATCCCATATAAACTCCTAATACAATACGAAATTAAACTGTCACCACCAAAACAAATTCACCCTACCGCAATAAAAAAGTGGTACGGTCAGAATCGTACCAAGGTTCTGAGTCACTTCGGTAAAGGAACCCCACTTGTAGGAGCTTTGGTTATCGCGGGCAGTTGCCATGGAGACCAGTCGATTTTGTGGAAAAATACTCTCAAGTCGGAGCTCGGCCTTCGGCCTTGGACAGTCACTCCAAATAAAGTCAAAACTCTCACAAAAACTCTTAATACATTCCAAACATAAAATGAATTACTCCAAATGCAGTATGAAGAATAAGAGGGGCACCTAGGACGAATCCAAAATGGCGGAATTCAAGATGGCCACCATGCAAAGCACTCCGAACCCACTGAAGCTCGGCCTTACGGCCTCACTTCAGCGTGATCGGAGCACTTTGTATGGCGGCCATCTTGAATTCCGCCATTTTGGATTTTTTTTGCGTATCATTCGTACTCTCCATATTCACTATGACATTTGTTCAGAGACCCCCCCACCTATCTCTTACTGTTTTCGAAATATGTCTTCATTCATCACTTGGCAGACGTCATCAAAAAAAATTTCAAATTTGGAATAAGAACGTCCAGAACAACCTAGATATCGATTTTCAGCCAAATCGGAAAAACTTTTTTTACTTGGCAGACGTCATCGAAAAAAAAAATTCAAATTTGGAATAAGAACGTCCAGAACAACCTAGATATCGATTTTCAGCCAAATCGGAAAAACTTTTTTTACTTGGCAGACGTCATCGAAAAAAAAATTTCAAATTTGGAATTAGAAAGTCCAGAACAACCTAGATATCGATTTTCAGCCAAATCGGAAAAACTTTTTTTACTTGGCAGACGTCATCGAAAAAAAATTCAAATTTGGAATAAGAACGTCCAGAACAACCTAGATATCGAATTTCAGCCAAATCGGAAAAACTTTTTTTACTTGGCAGACGTCATCGAAAAAGAAATTTCTAATTTGGAATAAGAACGTCCAGAACAACCTAGATATCGATTTTCAGCCAAATCGGAAAAACTTTTTTTACTTGGCAGACGTCATCGAAAAAAAAATTTCAAATTTGGAATAAGAACGTCCAGAACAACCTAGATATCGATTTTCAGCCAAATCGGAAAAACTTTTTTTACTTGGCAGACGTCATCGAAAAAAAAATTTCAAATTTGGAATAAGAACGTCTAGAACAACCTAGATATTGATTTTCAGCCAAATCGGAAAAACTTTTTACTTGGCAGACGTCATCGAAAAAAAAATTTCAAATTTGGTATAAGAACGTCCAGAACAACCTAGATATCGATTTTCAGCCAAATCGGAAAAACTTTTTTTATTTGGCAGACGTCATTGAAATTGGAATAGGAACGTACTCATACTCCTAATACAGTCGGTAATGTAATAATGTCGGTATACTGTTATAGGACCAAAACTCCAAAGGCAGTCGAAAATCCCTCTAAAACTCCAAATACAGTCGAAATTGTATGGTAAAATACTCCAAATGCAGTATGAAGAATGAGAGGAGCATCGAAGTGTGATAAAAAAATGACAGAAATCAAGAATTACACTGATATAGGACCAAAACTCCAAAGGCAGTCGAAAATCCCTCTAAAACTCCAAATACAGTCGAAATTGTATGGTAAAATACTCCAAATGCAGTATGAAGAATGAGAGGAGCATCGAAGCGTGATAAAAAAATGACAGAAATCAAGAATTACACTGTTATAGGACCAAAACTTCAAAGGCAGTCGAAAATCCCTCTAAAACTTCAAATACAGTCGAAAATGTAAGGTAAAATACTCCAAATGCAGTATGAAGAATGAGAGGAGCATCGAAGTGTGATAAAAAAATTACAGAAATCAAGAATTACACTGTTATAGGACCAAAACTCCAAAGGCAGTCGAAAATCCCTCTAAAACTCCAAATACAGTCGAAATTGTATGGTAACATACTCCAAATGCAGTATGAAGAATGAGAGGAGCATCGAAGTGTGATAAAAAATGACAGAAATCAAGAATTATACTGTTATAGGACCAAAACTCCATAGGCAGTCGAAAATCCCTCTAAAACTCCAAATACAGTCGAAATTGTATGGTAAAATACTCCAAATGCAGTATGAAGAATGAGAGGAGCATCGAAGTGTGATAAAAAAATGACAGAAATCAAGAATTACACTGATATAGGACCAAAACTCCAAAGGCAGTCGAAATCCCTCTAAAACTCCAAATACAGTCGAAATTGTATGGTAACATACTCCAAATGCAGTATGAAGAATGAGAGGAGCATCGAAGTGTGATAAAAAATGACAGAAATCAAGAATTATACTGTTATAGGACCAAAACTCCAAAGGCAGTCGAAAATCCCTCTAAAACTCCAAATACAGTCGAAATTGTATGGTAAAATACTCCAAATGCAGTATGAAGAATGAGAGGAGCATCGAAATGTGATAAAAAAATGACAGAAATCAAGAATTACACTGATATAGGACCAAAACTCCAAAGGCAGTCGAAAATCCCTCTAAAACTCCAAATACAGTCGAAATTGTATGGTAAAATACTCTAAATGCAGTATGAAGAATGAGAGGAGCATCGAAGTATGATAAAAAATGACAGAAATCAAGAATTACACTGATATAGGACCAAAACTCCAAAGGCAGTCGAAAATCCCTCTAAAACTTCAAATACAGTCGAAAATGTAAGGTAAAATACTCCAAATGCAGTATGAAGAATGAGAGGAGCATCGAAGTGTGATAAAAAAATGACAGAAATCAAGAATTGCACTGATATAGGACCAAAACTCCAAAGGCAGTTGAAAATCCCTCTAAAACTTCAAATATAGTCGAAAATGTAAGGTAAAATACTCCAAATGCAGTATGAAGAATGAGAGGAGCATCGAAGTGTGATAAAAAAATGACAGAAATCAAGAATTACACTGTTATAGGACCAAAACTCCAAAGGCAGTCGAAAATCCCTCTAAAACTCCAAATACAGTCGAAATTGTATGGTAAAATACTCCAAATGCAGTATGAAGAATGAGAGGAGCATCGAAGTGTGATAAAAAAATGACGGAAATCAAAAACTCCAAAGGCAGTCGAAAATCTCTCTAAAACTCCAAATACAGTCGAAATTGTATGGTAAAATACTCCAAATGCAGTATGAAGAATGAAAGGAGCATCTAAGACTAATAAAAAAATTACATATTTCAAAAGTTTCATTGTTATAGACCAATAACTCCAAATTCAGTCGAAAATCCCACTAAAACTCCAAATACAGTCGAAAATGTTAGGTGAAATACTCCAGATACAGTATGAAGAATGAGAGGAGCATGTAAATTCAGAGCTCGGCCTTCGGCCTCGCAAGACACAAATACGGCTCGGCCTACGGCCTCGCCATGCGCTCGCCCTGCGGGCTCGCGCACCATACGCTCGGCCTTCGGCCTCGCGGGCTGGAGTTCGGCCTTCGGCCTCACCAGAAGTTCGGCCTTCGGCCTCACCAGAAGCTCGCCCTTCGGGCTCGCTATACACTGATTTAGGACCGTAACTCCAAATTCAGTCGAAAATCCCACAAAAACCCCAAATACAGTCGAAAATGTACGGTATAATACTCCAAATGCAGTATGAAGAATGAGAGGAGCATCGAAGCATAATAAAAAAATTACAGAAATCAAGGATTTCACTGTTATAGGACAAAAACTCCAAATTCAGTCGAAAATCCCACAAAAAGTCCAAATACAGTCGAAAATGTAAGGTAAAATACGCCAAAAGCAGTATGAAGAATGAGAGGAACATCGAAGCATAATAAAAAAATTACAAAAATCAAGAATTTTACTGTTATAGGACAAAAACTCCAAATTCACTTGAAAATCCCACAAAAACTCCTAATACGGTCGAAAATATGTGCACATTGTATGGCGGCCATCTTGAAATCCGCCATTTTGGATTTTTGACAGATGTCATTCGACTGCTCTCCCGATCCCCTATGACATTTGTTCGAGCACCCCCTACCTATCTCTTTCCGTTTCCGAGATACGCCATCCAATTTTACTTGGCAGGCGTCATTTTTATGATTTTCGATTTTTCCCATACTCAACTAAACCCCCCCTACATTTCCGCCATACTTCATTTTAACCCTACTCTACTCCTTCTGGGAGAACAATTATGTCAGTGAGTCAGTCAGTCAGTCAGTCAGTCAGTGTGTGGTAATCGATCTTTATATAATATAACTAGTTTTTCGGGCAGTGTGCGGGCCGCAAGCGGCCCGCATTTATCGTTATGCAGTATTAAATTATATCAAAACACCTTATACATTAAAAAAAATTTTCAAAAATCCAAAAGATATACGACGTCCCATACAAACTCCTAATACAATAAGGAACCATACTGTAACCACCAAACCAAATTCACCCTACCGCCATAAAAAAGTGGTACGGTCAGAATCGTACCAAGGTTCCGAGTCTTTTTTTTGGCAGACGTCATCGAAAAAAAAATTTCAAATTTGGAATAAGAACGTCCAGAACGACCTAGATATCGATTTTCAGCCAAATCGGAAAAACTTTTTTTATTTGGCAGACGTCATCGAAATTGGCATAAGAACGTACTCATACTCCTAATACAGTCCGTAATGTAAGGTAAATACTCCAAATACAGTATGAAGAATGAGAGGAGCATGTCAATACGTAGCTCGGCCTTCGGCCTCGCAAGACACTAACTGGGCTCGGCCTACGGCCTCGCCAAGCGCTCGCCCTTCGGGCTCGCGCACCATACGCTCGGCCTTCGGCCTCACGTGCCGAAAGTTCGGCCTTCGGCCTCACCAGAAGCTCGCCCTTCGGGCTCGCTATACACTGATGTAGGTCCGTAACTCCAAATTCAGTCGAAAATCCCACAAAAACTCCAAATACAGTCGAAAATGTAAGGTAAACTACTCCAAATGCAGTACGAAGAATGAGAGGAGCATCGAAGCATAATAAAAAAATTACAGAAATCAAGAATTTGACTGTTATAGGACAAAAACTCCAAATTCAGTCGAGAATCCCACTAAAACTTCAAATACAGTCGAAAATGTAAGGTGAAATATTTCAGATACAGTATGAAGAATGAGAGGAGCATGTAAATTCAGAGCTCGGCCTTCGGCCTCGCAAGACACTAACACGGCTCGGCCTACGGCCTCGCCATGCGCTCGCCCTACGGGCTCGCGCACCATACGCTCGGCCTTCAGCCTCGCGGGCCGCCGAAGTTCGGCCTACGGCCTCACCAGAAGTTCGGCCTTCGGCCTCACCAGAAGCTCGCCCTTCGGGCTCGCTATAACCCGATATAGGACCGTTACTCCAAATTCAGTCGAAAATCCCACAAAAACTCCAAATACAGTCGAAAATGTATGGTAAAATACTCCAAATACAGTATGAAGAATGAGAGGAGCATCTGAGCCTAAAAAAAAATTACAGATTTCAAAAAATTCCCACAAAAACTCCAAATTCAGTCGAAAATCCCACAAAAACTCCAAATACAGTCGAAAATGTAAGAAAAATACTCCAAATGAAGAATGAAGAATGAGAGGAGCATTTTTGACAGGTGTCATTCGACTGCTCTCCCGATCCCCTATGACATTTGGTCGAGCACCCCCTATCTATCTCTTACCGTTTTCGAGATATGTCATCCGTCTTTACTTGGCAGGCGTCATTTTTATGATTTTCGATTTTTCCCATACTCACCTAAACCCCCCCTACATTTCCGCCATACTTCATTTTAACCCTACTCTGCTCCTTCTGGGAGAACAATTATGTCAGTGAGTCAGTCAGTGAGTCAGTGTGTGGTAATCGAGCTTTATATAATATAATAACTAGTTTTTCGGGCAGTGTGCGGGCCGCAAGCGGCCCGCATCTATCTTGAGTCAGTACGAACTGTCATAAAAGCACCTTATACATTTGAAAAAAAAAAAAAAATTACTCCAATATAAGTATGAATTCCAATACAATCTCTTAATACAGTAGAGATTCATACTGTAGCCACCAAACCAGATTCACCCTACTGCCATAAAAAAGAGGTACGGTCAGAATCGTACCAAGGTTCTAAGTCACTTCGGTAAAGAAACCCCACTCGTAGGTGCTTTGGTTATCGCGGGCAGTTACCATGGAGACCAGTCGGAGATGTGGAAAATACTCTCAAGTCGGAGCTCGGCCTTCGGCCTCGGACAGTTACTCCAAATGTAGTCAAAACTCCAACAAAAACTCCAAAAACAGTCGGTAATGTATGGTGAAATACTCCAAATACAGTATGAAGAATGAGAGGAGCATGTCAATTCGGAGCTCGGCCTTCGGCCTCGCAAGACACTTACACGGCTCGGCCTACGGCCTCGCCATGAGCTCGCCCTGCGGGCTCGCGCACCTTAAGCTCGGCCTTCGGCCTCGCGGGCCGAAAGTTCGGCCTTCGGCCTCACCAGAAGCTCGCCCTTCGGGCTCGCTATACCTTGATGTAGGACAGTTACTCCAAATTCAGTCGAAAATCCCACAAAAACTCTTAATACAGTCGAAAATTAAGGAAAAGTACTCCAAATGCAGTATGAAGCATGAGAGGAGCATGTCAGATCGGAGCTCGGCCTTCGGCCTCGCAAGACACTAATATGGCTCGGCCTTCGGCCTCGCTAGACACTAATACAGCTCGGCCTGCGGCCTCGCCAAGCGCTCGCCCTTCGGGCTCGCGCACCATCAGCTCGGCCTTCGGCCTCGCGGACCGAAAGTTCGGCCTTCGGCCTCAACAGAAGCTCGCCCTTCGGGCTCGCTATACCTTTATCAATGACAGTAACTCCAAAATCAGTCGAAAATCCCACAAAAACTCCAAATACAGTCGAAAATGTAAGGAAAATACTCCAAATGCAGTATGAAGAATGAGAGGAGCACTTTTGACACATGTCATTTGACTGCTCTCCAGATTCCCTATGACATTTGTTCAAACACCCCCCACCTATCTCTTACCGTTTTCGAGATACGTCATCCATCTTTACTTGGCAGGCGTCATTTTTATGATTTTCGATTTTTCTCATACTCACCTAAACCCCCCCTACATTTTTGCCATACATCATAGTCGTCCTACTCGTCTCCTTCTAGGAGAACATTTATGTCAGTCAGTGAGTCAGTCAGTGAGTGGTAATCGAGCTTTATATATTATGACTAGTTTTTCGGGCAGTGTGCGGGCCGCAAGCGGCCCGCATCTATCTTGAGTCAGTACGAACTGTCATAAAAGCACCTTATACAATTAAAAAAATATTTAAAATTCCAAAAGATTTAACGTCCCATACAAACTCTTAATACAGTAGAGAACCAATCTGTAGCCACCAAACCAGATTCACCCTACTGCCATAAAAAAGAGGTACGGTCAGAATCGTACCAAGGTTCTGAGTCACTTCGGTGAAGGAACCCCACCTGTAGGTGCTTTGGTTACCGCGGGCAGTTACCATAGAGACCAGTCGGAGATGTGGAAGATACTCTCAAAACGGAGCTCGGCCTTCGGCCTCGGACAGTTGCTCCAAATGTAGTCAAAACTCCCACAAAAACTCCTAAAACAGTCGGTAATATATGGTGAAATACTCCAAATACAGTATGAAGAATGAGAGGAGCATGTAAATTCGGAGCTCGGCCTTCGGCCTCGCAAGACACTCACACGGCTCAGCTTGCGGCCTCGCCAAGCGCTCGCCCTTCGGGCTCGCGCACCATCAGCTCGGCCTTCGGCCTCGCGGGCCGAAAGTTCGGCCTTCGGCCTCACCAGAAGCTCGCCCTTCGGGCTCGCTATTCCTTGATGTAGGACAGTTACTCCAAATTCAGTCGAAAATCCCACAAAAACTCTTAATACAGTCGAAAATTAAGGAAAAGTACTCCAAATGCAGTATGAAGCATGAGAGGAGCATGTCAATTCGGAGCTCGGCCTTCGGCCTCGCAAGACACTTATATGGCTCGGCCTTCGGCCTCGCTAGACACTAATACAGCTCGGCCTGCGGCCTCGCCAAGCGCTCGCCCTTCGGGCTCGCGCACCATACGCTCGGCCTTCGGCCTCGCGGGCCGAAAGTTCGGCCTACGGCCTCACCAGAAGCTCGCCCTTCGGGCTCGCTATACCTTCTTGTATGACAGTTACTCCAAAATTAGTCGAAAATCCCATAAAAACTCCAAATACAGTCGAAAATGTTAGAAAAATACTCCAAATGCAGTATGAAGAATGAGAGGAGCACTTTTGACTCATGTCATTTGACTGCTCTCCCAATTCCCTATGACATTTGTTCAAACACCCCCTATCTATCTCTTACCGTTTTCGAGATACGTCATCCATCATTACTTGGCAGGCGTCATTTTTATGATTTTCGATTTTTCTCATACTCACCTGAACCCCCCCTACATTTTTGCCATACATCATTGTCGTCCTACTCGTCTCCTTCTAGGAGAACATTTATGTCAGTCAGTGAGTCAGTCAGTGAGTGGTAATCGAGCTTTATATATTATGACTAGATGGTAAGTGGTGTGCGGGCCGCGAGCGGCCCGCATCTATCTTGAGTCAGTACGAACTGTCATAAAAGCACCTTATACATTTGAAAAAAAAAATTAAAAACTCCAATAGAAGTATGAAATCCCATATAAACTCTTAATACAATAAGGAACTAAACTGTTGCCACCAAACCAGATTTACCCTACTGCCATAAAAAAGTGGTACGGCCAGAATCGTACCAAGGTTCTGAGTCAATTCGGTAAAGGAACCCCACTCGTAGGTGCTTTGGTTATCGCGGGCAGTTACCATGGAGACCAGTCAGAGATGTGGAAAATACTCTCAAGTCGGAGCTCGGCCTTCGGCATCGGACAGTTACTCCAAATTAAGTCAAAACTCCCACAAAAACTTCTAAAACAGTCGGTAATCTATGGTAAAATACTCCAAACACAGTATGAAGAATGAGAGGAGCATGTAAATTCGGAGCTCGGCCTTCGGCCTCGCAAGACACTCACACGGCTTGGCCTACGGCCTCGCCATGAGCTCGCCCTACGGGCTCGCACACCTTAAGCTCGGCCTTCGGCCTCGCGGGCCGAAAGTTCGGCCTTCGGCCTCACCAGGAGCTCGCCCTTCGGGCTCGCTATACCTTCATGTATGACAGTAACTCCAAATTCAGTCGAAAATCCCACAAAAACTCCAAAAACAGTCGGTTTTGTATGGTAAAATACTCCAAATGCAGTATGAAGAATGAGAGGAGCATGTCAATTCGGAGCTCGGCCTTCGGCCTCGCAGGACACTAACACGGCTCGGCCTGCGGCCTCGCCAAACGCTCGCCCTTCGGGCTCGCGCACCATCCGCTCGGCCTTCGGCCTCGCGGGCCGAAAGTTCGGCCTTCGGCCTCACCAGAAGCTCGCCCTTCGGGCTCGCTATACCTTCATCTATGACAGTTACTCCAAAATCAGTCGAAAATCCCATAAAAACTCCAAATACAGTCGAAAATGTAAGAAAAATACTCCAAATGCAGTATGAAGCATGAGAGGAGCATTTTTGACAGGTGTCATTCGACTGCTCTCCAGATTCCCTATGACATTTGTTCAAACACCCCCTACCTATCTCTTACCGTTTTCGAGATACGTCATCCATCATTACTTGGCAGGCGTCATTTTTATGATTTTCGATTTTTCTCATACTCACCTAAACCCCCCCTACATTTTTGCCATACATCATTGTCGTCCTACTCGACTCCTTCTAGGAGAACATTTATGTCAGTCAGTCAGTCAGTGAGTGGTAATCGAGCTTTATATATTATGACTAGTTTTTCGGGCAGTGTGCGGGCCGCAAGCGGCCCGCATCTATCTTGAGTCAGTACGAACTGTCATAAAAGCACCTTATACAATTAAAAAAATATTTAAAATTCCAAAAGATTTAACGTCCCATACAAACTCTTAATACAGTAGAGAACCAATCTGTAGCCACCAAACCAGATTCACCCTACTGCCATAAAAAAGAGGTACGGTCAGAATCGTACCAAGGTTCTGAGTCACTTCGGTGAAGGAACCCCACCTGTAGGTGCTTTGGTTATCGCGGGCAGTTACCATAGAGACCAGTCGGAGATGTGGAAGATACTCTCAAAACGGAGCTCGGCCTTCGGCCTCGGACAGTTGCTCCAAATGTAGTCAAAACTCCCACAAAAACTCCTAAAACAGTCGGTAATATATGGTGAAATACTCCAAATACAGTATGAAGAATGAGAGGAGCATCAAAGCATGATAAAAAAATAAATTTCACTGTTTTAGGACAAAAACTCCAAATTCATTCGAAAATCCCACTAAAACTCCAAATACAGTCGAAAATGTAAGGTAAAATACTCCAAATGCAGTATGAAGAATGAGAGGAGCATCAAAGCATGATAAAAAAATAAATTTCACTGTTTTAGGACAAAATTTCCAAATTCAGTCGAAAATCCCACTAAAACTCCAAATACAGTCGAAAATGTAAGGTGAAATACTCCAGATACAGTATGAAGAATGAGAGGAGCATGTAAATTCAGAGCTCGGCCTTCGGCCTCGCAAGACACTAATACGGCTCGGCCTGCGGCCTCGCCATGCGCTCGCCCTACGGGCTCGCGCACCATACGCTCGGCCTTCGGCCTCGCGGGCTGAAGTTCGGCCTTCGGCCTCACCAGAAGTTCGGCCTTCGGCCTCACCAGAAGCTCGCCCTTCGGGCTCGCTATACACTGATGTAGGACCGTAACTCCAAATTCAGTCGAAAATCCCACAAAAACCCCAAATACAGTCGAAAATGTACGGTATAATACTCCAAATGCAGTATGAAGAATGAGAGGAGCATCGAAGCATAATAAAAAAATTACAGAAATCAAGAATTTCACTGTTATAGGACAAAAACTCCAAATTCAGTCGAAAATCCCACAAAAAGTCCAAATACAGTCGAAAATGTAAGGTAAAATACGCCAAAAGCAGTATGAAGAATGAGAGGAACATCGAAGCATAATAAAAAAATTACAAAAATCAAGAATTTTACTGTTATAGGACAAAAACTCCAAATTCACTCGAAAATCCCACAAAAACTCCTAATACGGTCGAAAATATGTGCACATTGTATGGCGGCCATCTTGAAATCCGCCATTTTGGATTTTTGACAGATGTCATTCGACTGCTCTCCCGATCCCCTATGACATTTGGTCGAGCACCCCCTACCTATCTCTTACCGTTTCCGAGATACGCCATCCACTTTTACTTGGCAGGCGTCATTTTTATGATTTTCGATTTTTCCCATACTCACCTAAACTCCCCCTACATTTCCGCCATACTTCATTTTAACCCTACTCTACTCCTTCTGGGAGAACAATTATGTCAGTGAGTCAGTCAGTGTGTGGTAATCGAGCTTTATATAATATAATGAATAACTAGATGGTAAGTGGTGTGCGGGCCGCGAGCGGCCCGCATTTATCTTTGTGTAGTAATAAACAAAATGGAAACATCAAATACATTTAACAAAAATGTTTCAAAATCCAAAAGTTGTATGACGTTGCATACAAACTTTTAGTATAGTTGAGAACTATAATGAAGCCGTTAGTTCACATTTACCCTACTACCATATAAAAGAGGTACGAGTAGAATTGTATCAGGATTCTTAGTCACTTTGCCTGAGGAATCCCACTCGTTGATGCTTCGGTTATCGCGAGCAGTTACCATGGAGGCCAGTTCGAGATGTGGAAAATATTCCCATTTATAAGAATATTCGTAACTAAGAGAGAGACAAGACATTTTTGAGAGAGTATCGTAATATTATGTGCTTGGTAGCGCTGGGTACCCAAGAGCAGAACTATGGTTAAATGCTTTGGTAATTGGAGTACCCACGGGCAAATAAAAAGAACAAATAAAATTGTTATAAATTAAGTCTAATTTTTATAATGAGAAACATTATTTAACCGGAGTACATTGTTATAATTGAACGAAATGAATTAATCGATAATTTAGTAATTAACGTAATGAAATTTGAGTAATTATTGTTTCAGGATATTACGATTTAAAAGCAATATTATTTCCTAATTATTTACATTTTATTGTCATCTGGGGTTTAAGACGTGTACTATAAGATTTGTATCAATAATATACCATTATTTTATGGATGTTTCAACAGATGGCGCTGATACAAAATCGAATAGAATATCAAATTGGTATTAATATTTTGCTCTGTAGTATGTACAAAATATGTATTTACATTTTGTAATCTCAAAACATTTCTTACAACGCGAAATTATTTTTATTACATATCCACCCAAAGATAATGTTCATCCTCGTCTGAAAAATTATACATAGTTCATGCCCGCGTTAAGCTCTTCAAAAATATGTAAGTTGGATAGTTATGCTGTATACCTATATTATTATGAATATGATATAATTTCATACTTACAACTGTGGAGTAAGTAGGCATGTATAGAAATGTCATTGTTAGAGTATAATTCAAATACGCTTTGTCTTAAGTTGTACAGTAAGTGGTGAAAAATAAATTGGCTTCGCAATTTTAGCTTTTTAAACGCATTAGTGTTTATTACAGAAATTAAATAATATATTTAAGACCTAGACAAATCAAAAATCAAAAAAGAAAGTAGCAAAATGAAACAAATGTGACGTTTTATTGTGTTTATTCCATTTTCACTTAAGTACATACCTACATTTAATTCCGTTTTTGATGCCTAATATGAAGTTAGTTTATTATGACTTTCTAGCCTGTAGTCTAGCAATTTGTCTAGTACTATCGGTACAAGTTGATATTCTAGTAAGGATAGATACAGTATGTAAGTGTGCAGCGATATACATTGTTACCCACAGAGACTTACAATTAACGCCATCTGTTTTTATATTATTTTTTTATATAGGGAAGAAGGCTAAAGTTAATGACACCTAAAAGGCGGTAATGATTGTTACATATAGTGCTTGGCTTTCATTAATCGAACCATTGATCTAATATTATATTTTTGGAGCGCGACAAAAATAAATTCATCGTGACTGAAGTTGTAGACACAGCGACGTCCTTGATGCGGCGTACAGGGCGAGGTGATGCGGCCAGTTGTAGCAGGATTGAAGTCTCTTAGCGTTTCACCAAGCATCTTCTATTTCCATGTTAATCTGTCAACAATGAATAATGTTTTTATTATTATTTTATTAGAATTTAACAGAAAAAATAATTTATAAACTTAGGTATTTTGCTAATTTCATGGCTAAATTCTGATATAAAAGTAATTGTGTTAACACTCAAAGCACTATATAAGTATGATTTTGATGAAGCCATAGCATTACCAAGTTTATGTAAGTTTTGTTATGTCTATGTTATTAGCAGAATTAAATTTATATAATATTGATTGAGTGCTAGGGTAGTAGAGTGACAGGGTGACTTTTATGTATAAATAGTTTCTAAATCAAATAATAATTCAGAGTCACATTTAATAGACTTTATGGTACTCAAAAAATATTTTGATATATTTGTAGCGTATTTCGCTATTCCTCTTGGTTTTATATTTAGCCGTCAAGACCTAATGAAAGGTCATTTATTGTAAAGCGTTAAGTACATTAGAATCAAAACTAAAATTAATTATTTTATTCTGTTAAGAGGTTTGTATTAGCAAAATAGTTTTGAATAAGCACTTACAAATGGACATAGTGTTCCGTAGAAATATATTCCTTGAATCGGCATAGTGAAGATGAAAAGCAGCAGTAGCAGCAGCTTTAGAAGAAGAAAATTTCCTGCAGAAAAAAACAATAAATTTTAATTTGTCACAAAGACTGATACTGGAATCTCGTGATTTGTAAGTGTAACTTTTATTACAGGACTACGAGGCGATTAAAAGTCAATAATATGATATTTTCCTAACAACGTAATAATCCAGATGAATTCATCACAGCGATTGGACCCGGAACTTTGTGATTTGGAAGTGTAGTTCTTGTTACAGGATCTAGCTATGAGGTGATTAAAATCAATAATATGACATTTCTTACACAGGTAATAGTCGCGATTTTCGTATAATCTTCATTATTGAATACACATATTATTGGAAAATCAGAATATGAAATGAAGGTAGATACTTAAGTACATACCTATGTAATAATTTTGTATTCTAATCTTTGTAATTGTAATGTTTTCTTAGCACTCAATAATGCTTGTAAACATATTTAAAAATGAAGCTAAAATGTTCAATTTTTTGTTGAGCAGTGAATGAAGTTAATCTGTAACAAGATTAGAAATCAATACAGTAGAAGAAAATTATTCCAGAACGTCTTGCGTCCAGCATTAATCGTTTTGTTGAATAATAATTGATTTAGAAAATACATAAAAACTGCAAAAGCATAGATTGTAATAAAAAGAAAAAAGGCTAAAGAGCTTGAACGTTAAACTTCACAAGACATATTATATGCATTCAAAATTCGAATATGTGTATTTTAAATAAAACGACACAAAGTTTGAATGTTATTGAATGTAAAGCCCCATAAAGACCTTTCCTTTATAAATCCAAGTAGAATGGTTATTTAGTTAGTGTAATATGCTGTAGACGTCGAAGCGTTGGGTACAACAGCGAAATTCCTCTATAACTTTCTAATAAATCTTACCTCGGTATATGTAGGAGAATCTAAACTTTTATTTTATAAGGCGTATCCAAAAAAGCATCATAAAAGTTTCTCTTAGTGAAGGAGGCAGTTCTAGAAGTGAAGAGAATTATTGACGTTCATCTTAAGAGTTTCTTACAGTCAGGATTGCAAGTGCCAAGCATAATTTACCTTTACTTTCTTCCCTGTAATGCGTTGGACCTATAGTTTCAAAATCAAATAACAAATTTAGAGTCACATTTAACAGATTTTTAGGCTATCATAATTTATTTTGATATGTTTGAAGCATATTTCGCTATTCTTTTTGGTTTTATATTTAGCTGTAAAGGTATAGTCAAATGTTATTTATCGTCAAGGATTAGTTTTGCCTTTGAAACTTGAGATGAAAGGAATGTAATTCTCTCAAAAAAAAGTGAGTATTATTATTTTAAATATAGCTCTTCTATTTCTCCGTTACTTAGAATTTGAATTTGGTGACATTATTAGATTAATTCTGTTTAAAATAAATCAAAAAAATATAAGGCTAGCCAATTGGCATAAAAATAGCATTCTTACTTCTATTGATTATGAGTTCCAATTGAAGTCTCTATCGTAGCATATATTATATTACTTTGCAGGTTGAGTGCTTTTTCGACGGCAAATAGCTGATGGTCCTCTTTTCGTTGGCTGTTTTTCCCCGAAGCACGAGGCTCACCTTTCAGATACTTTCTTTTGCTTCGTCTGATGTTGGGAAACTGCACAGATAATCATTAATTTTTATAACTAATCTTACTATATCTGAGTACACTGACACAAAATCTCGAGTGTTTTTGTTTATAATAAAGAGTGTGATGCACGGTAAAAATATCTATTACCTGACGAGTATTAGATCTACAGAGGGGAGGGATTCCTACTTCTGTCGTCGAGCCGTAAGAATTAAGGCCCAAAGACCGAGACGCCCGGAGCTGAGTTCAACGCGCCATGACCACTAATCAATATAGCGACGTCTGTAACGGATTCCAGGTGAAAAATGTATTATAACCAACTCGTAAAAAAAAAAATATTATGTAAGTATGTTCATTTGAAGCAATAAAATAAGTTTAAATTCTATTTCGTTTACTTTAAAGAGGGCACGAGGCTTGAAAATTCATGATATTGAAGTTTCTTATCCGCTTTTTTCCTCTTAATAACTTAAAATATAAACGAATCCGTGAATCCGTTTCATTAATATTTCAAGGCATTAAAAATTTCAGAATTACTATATCTAGGCCCTTATAATTTTCTTTTAATTTATCTGGTGGGCATCTGGCGAAAATCTCATGGCGGTAAAACAGGTTTTTTTTTTCAGTAAGAAATTAGTTGTTAAAAATAAGTAAATGCCAGGGACGACACATTTTAAGTATCGTTAATGAGACATAAAATTATTCATAATATAGGTTTCGTATATATTTTGAGAAAGAATGTTTAACGTGTGTTTGTTTGTTGTGTGTTGAAAGCATGAATGGTTAATCATTATTCTTGTATGCTGTTTTACAAAGGATCAGCACATGAAATCATTGATTAAGCTCAATGATTTCATGTGCTGATCCTTTTTGTAATCAGTACTAATATTATAAATGCGAAAGTAACTCTGTCTGTCTGTCTGTAACGCTTTCACGCTAAAACTATTGGACTGATTTGAATGAAATTTGATATGGAAATAGTTTGAGACCCGGGAAAAATCATAGGATAGTTTTTATCCAACTGCGCAAAAATACGTTAATGTTTTTGTGCGATAACCGAAAACGCGCGGGCGGAGCCACACCCGGAAAGCTAGTTAAAAGATATATTTGAATAAACAAACAATACAATGGTGTAACGTCATCTATATTACATATATTTTAGTACCCAAAAATAAACTAAAACATGTACATACAAATAGTGTCTTCATAAAATTTATCCATACAAAAGAAGTTTCGTCATGTATAGCAACCGTTAAACTCGATCAAAGTTTGCATTAAAGTTCTTTAATTTATTATGTATGTGTGTTTCTGGTTACTAAGTTTTCCGTATGATATATTTTATCTCTAATATGTAAATATAAATTCCTGTACATAACGATTTGAAAAATACATAATTTTACTAAAACTGGCAAACCGAAGCATAGATATTAGGCTGAAGAGCTTGATTGTTAAACTTCACAAGACATGCATGCATAATTTGAACTCATGTATTTAAAATAAGACGACACAAAGTTTGTATGGAAAGCGTCATAAAGACCTTTTCCCCTACAAATCCAGCTAGAATAATAGTTATTTAGTTAATTCATATGCTGAAAAAGTGCAAACGTTGGGTGTAGTAACGAAATTCCTCTATAACTTTTTAATAAACCTTACTTTGATATATCTAGGACAATTGAAAATTATGACGCGTATCAACAACAGCAACAAATCAAGTTTTTCTTGGCAAAAGAGGCAAATTTAGAAGTGAAGAGAAGCATTGACATTCATTGGCATCGTCAGGACCACTACGTCCTAGTTATAGATAAAATTATATTGTTATCATTATCGCCAATACCAATCAAAAGAGTTTCTATCAGTCAGGCTTGCAAGTGCCAGGCGTAATTTTAACTTTCTTCCCTGGAATGCGTTGGAACCAGTAGCTGCACAGAGAGTATATGAAAATTAAAGTTTATTTTTCAATCAGAGACATATAATATGTATCTATATAGTATTTGAACAATGAGGGAGTGTTAGTTAACTTACTATGAGTTGATATCGCTATCGACAATGTTTCGGCTTCTACCGGAAGCCTTCCTCAGGATTTTGAGTGTGGTACTTGGGCCGGTGTCGCGTCACGCTTCACACTGCGGGCGGCAGCTCGCTGTGCTCGCGCCGACGGCGCTGGCGGCGGGGGTCGCTGCGGGGAGTGTTGTGGCGAACGCTGCGTTTTCGATAAGTTCACGCTCAAACACCCGTGTTCTTCTTAACTAAGATATAAATATGAGCGTAAGTTTTTATAATATGAATGAGGGAGTGGTCATCACTATTAAAACTTTAACCTGTTTTATCGATGTATTCTGCTCAATTGTATCTTCAGGTAGTTTGGTGAGCTATTGACATAGAACATAATTATAATAATACTACATATTATCAAAATAAAATATTTGGGTCGGTTTCCACACCACTCTAAATATTTGACATATTTTGGATTTTGTAAAAAGTGTATTTTAACTAAGTATGCCTTTTTATTGTAACTACAAATCCAATACTTGTCAAATATTAAGGAGTACGATACCCTCGGCGCGTTTTTTTTAAAGTGGTGTCACAAACACTGCAGTGCAGTGCCGTCCTAGTCCACTAAAATATGAATTTATTAATATGGAACAAACATGTATATATCTACTAAAAATGAGAATGTTTTATATGCTATAGCGTTTATATCTTGTTTTTGATATTATGTGTGTTCTAAAAATTGTAGTTATATTAGTATATATCTATAAAACATATATGCCAGTAATGTTTGAATGAAACATTTTGTTGATATTATTTTTCGAAATATGACAAAGTTTAGTGTTGTGAAAATTAAACACAGAATCGGAATAATAGATGACTTATACATATTTTACATTCATTCAATTATTGTATTGCAAACATTAACTGTCACATTTTTACTCTGATATGCTCGTATAATGTGGCACATCTGTTGCTAGTACCTTAGTACATCTTTGTGTTAGCATCTTTGTTCATTGATTTATTACTGACAACTAATGAGCAATACAAAATATAATTGCTTAATGTATTATCTCCGAAGTGTTAGCGTTTTTAAATTCAGACTCTGTGTTAATGTATATATCTACATTTTGATATTATGTGTGTTCTAAATATGGTAGTTATATTAGTATATATCTATAATACATATATGCCAGTAATGTTTGAATGAAACATATTGTTGATATTATTTTTCGAAATATGACAAAGTTTAGTGTTGTGAAAATTAAACACAGAATCGGAATAATAGATGACTTATACATATTTTACATTCATTCAATTATTGTATTGCAAACATTAACTGTCTCATTTTTACTCTGATATGCTCATATAATGTGGCACATCTGTTGCTAGTACCTTAGTACATCTTTGTGTTAGCATCTTTGTTCATTGATTTATTACTGACAACTAATGAGCAATACAATATATAATTGCTTAATGTATTATCTCCGAAGTGTTAACGTTTTTAAATTCAGACTCTGTGTTAATGTATATATCTACATTTTGATATTATGTGTGTTCTAAATATGGTAGTTATATTAGTATATATCTATAATACATATATGCCATTAATGTTTGAATGAAACATTTAGTTGATATTATTTTTCGAAATATGACAAAGTTTAGTGTTGTGAAAATTAAACACAGAATCGGAATAAAAGATGACTTATATATATTTAACATTCATTCAATTATTGTATTGCAAACATTAACTGTCTCATTTTTACTCTGATATGCTCATATAATGTGGCACATCTGTTGCTAGTACCTTAGTACATCTTTGTGTTAGCATCTTTGTTCATTGATTTATTACTGACAACTAATGAGCAATACAATATATAATTGCTTAATGTATTATCTCCGAAGTGTTAACGTTTTTAAATTCAGACTCTGTGTTAATGTATATATCTACATTTTGATATTATGTGTGTTCTAAATATGGTAGTTATATTAGTATATATCTATAAAACATATATGCCAGTAATGTTTGAATGAAACAGTTTGTTGATATTATTTTTCGAAATATGACAAAGTTTAGTGTTGTGACAATTAAACACAGAATCGGAATAATAAATGACTTATACATATTTTACATTCATTCAATTATTGTATTGCAAACATTAACTGTCACATTTTTACTCTGATATGCTCGTATAATGTGGCACATCTGTTGCTAGTACCTTAGTACATCTTTGTGTTAGCATCTTTGTTCATTGATTTATTACTGACAACTAATGAGCAATACAAAATATAATTGCTTAATGTATTATCTCCGAAGTGTTAACGTTTTTAAATTCAGACTCTGTGTTAATGTATATATCTACATTTTGATATTATGTGTGTTCTAAATATGGTAATTATATTAGTATATATCTATAAAACATATATGCCAGTAATGTTTGAATGAAACATTTTGTTGATATTATTTTTCGAAATATGACAAAGTTTAGTGTTGTGAAAATTAAACACAGAATCGGAATAATAGATGACTTATACATATTTTACATTCATTCAATTATTGTATTGCAAACATTAACTGTCACATTTTTACTCTGAAATGCTCGTATAATGTGGCACATCTGTTGCTAATACCTTAGTACATCTTTGTGCATGTGTAACTGTGAATTATTGATTTATTACCAACATCTAATGACCAATACAATATATAATTGCTAAATGTAATATATCCGAATTTTTAACGTTTTTAAATTTAGATTCTGTGTGTTCAATGTATATAAGTAATTTACCGAAATGATATTACCTGTGATTGTTCCATTGTAAGAATAAATTCAAATTGATACATATATGATTGTGAACTATATTATTTAATTACTTATAACAACTCAGGTATTATTTTATTGATGGTTAAAGGATTGCCATTTATAATGCGGTCTTTGTGCAACAATATTTTAATGTTTCGTTTTTCACGAACACGACCTAAAGCAACATACAATTGGCCGTGGCTGAACACATCTGACCGCAGATCTACTCCTACACGGCTTATGGTCTGCCCTTGACTTTTATGAATCGTCATAGCGTAGCATAATTGCAGTGGAAATTGACGACGAGTCATTTCGAATGGACTATTCTTATCGATGGGTGCTTTGAATAGGATACGTGGAATTAAATAATTGTCGTGTCCACCTGGTTTTCGTACTGTAATGAGGCGTGGTGAAGTACTTTCAACGATTACTTTTGTACCGTTAACTAAGCCGTCTGCAAAGCTTAAATTTCTGATAATCATACATACGCATCCTTCTTTTAATTTCAGATCGAATTCTGGGACACCAGGTGGTTGAATTTTATTTAAAACGTCGGGTCCCAAAAATAACTGATCTGCATTTTCATTTACAACTTTGTCATTGGAGTAAAAGTGCAATATTTCTCCTGGAACTCGTTCTAAAATTGTGGCATTAATTTCACGAACAGCATCGTTGCGCGTACATAATATAGCCCTGTGTGTACAAACATCAGGTTCATCTAACACCAATCCGAATACGAAATGAATAAGCTCATCTAAATCTGACACTAATTCTATTGATTCTAGTGAGATTAAATGTTGAATACCTGTACCAGATAGCAATGGTACTGAGGATAGATTATTTGAACCTAAATTCAATAAAAATTCTGCGTATTCAGGATCGTCTCTGCAACGTTGTGAAGCTATCAGCGAAAATGTTTTTAGTTTTCGCCAAAGCGGTGAAATTTTCACTGAACTATTCAAAATGTCTGTATTAGACTTGGCACTCGGAACGACGGGAGGGATTTGACGAAAATCACCTGCAAATATGATGATTTTACCGCCAAATATTTTGTCTGATTTCATCAAGTCTCGCAACGATCTATCCAATAGATGAATCAAATATTTGTGTGCCATCGGTGCTTCATCGTATAATATGACATCAGCGTGGTATATTAATTCAGCTCGTTGCGTCCCGTTTGTTATATTCCAATAACAGTTATCATCGTCTAAATCTAGAGGATATTTAAACATTGAATGTGCTGTGATACCACCTTCGTGGTTTTGCGCTGCAATAGCTGAACTCGCTGTGCACAAGACAATGCCGCTTAAATCACCACGGACGTGAGCAGTAATCACATTCAAAAGTAACGTTTTACCAGTACCTGCTGGACCATCAATGAAAATTGCACACGGATTCATTTCTCGGTACTGTTTGTCCACACAAAGTTTGTCAGTATAATCGAATACGGCACGTTGTTCTGAAGACAACTTTGATACCCATTCATTGACGAATGATTTTTGCGTGTTTATGTTGTATTCAACGCGTTCTCTACCTAATTCAGTTGTATCATCATGAACGTCAGGAAGACCTTGTTGTACAAGGGTGGACCCGTGTTTACGTAAAAGTCTACCAATTTGAGTCAAACACAGATTATATGCCCTCGTTTCTTCGTTTGGCATTCTGTGTAAAATATCTTCACTTAGCTGTTTTTTAAATGTTTCCCACATAGATGCAACGGGGGCACCATTTACAGCGAGAAGTACGAAAAAGTTTCGGAGGCGGTGTCCTGTGAAAAATGTCGATGCTTCTGCAAGAGCCATTTCGTATTCACGAAGATCATCCGCAAGTCCCACAGCTTTGGCAGCTTCTTGGAAAGTTGTGCAATCCTCGCCACCTAGTCTCAAAAGATCCTTATAACTGCGACACGGAAAAGAATTGAGCAGTATTCTTAGGTAAAACTGCTCACCTCTGTTAGGAGCGACCCAAAACATTCGTGCAACGATTTCACGTCTTTGACGCGGTGTAATGAACTTTCCATTTTGAGTTTCATAAATTTGAGTGGTTTTCGTTGTTGGTCGTTTTGTGTGTACTATATAATTTTCGTAAAAATCTATGTACTTCACAGAGTCAAATTCTTCCCCCTGTGGTCGGTTGAAATATGTGATCAAATCTGATCCAACGCGATTTACCGCTTCATTGATATCACTGGGTCTGAAATAAACAGTCTGTTGGTTTTCCAGATGAACGGGTAATTGCTTTACGTTTGGCTCACGGGCCGTGACGTCGAATTCTAGTATCCTCCAAACAGCGTCGCTCGACCCGATATAAGCTTTAGTTGCATACTCCTCTATTTCATTGTTGTTCTCGGTAACAATAGCAACTCGTGCTTCATCAGGACCTTTGGTCATGTATTTGAACAAATATTTAATTATTGACCGCTGAGACGCAATTTCTACATTTATGTGCGCATCATATTTCAACAAAAGGGCTGCATTATATGGAACAACCCACAAATCGTTAACTGTTATTTCTCTGCCGCGGTACTTTATGGTAGCAACGTTGTTGCTGTTGCGGCGCAGATGAATGAACCCTCGCTCGTCAGTAAAGGTTACATCGGTTTCACGTTTTGGAAATCGTTTGGTACATTTTTTATTTTCTTTGTCATAGCAAGGGAGGTTATCCCTGTCAGGCCCACACGGTCCGTGAATCATATGATCGAGAACGGCTTTACGCAATCTGCCATCAGCTTCTGATTCATCGGGTATGTCCGCACGGCACACTTTGTCGATATCTACATTGTCAACGGGACCTCCACCTTCAACTCTAAAGCAGATGTGAGCATGTGGCAATCCTCGTTTTTGAAATTCAATGACGTACATCAAATATTCGACTTTACCGAACCAAAGCCCGGAGCGTATGTCGCGAATTAATGCAGCCAAACGCAAATTAAACGCTCGAGCGCATATAAGAGGATTTGGGCGTTGGCCAGGAGGTGTTTGTCGTCTAATTTCGTTCCAATTTGGATTGCAAGTAAGGGTTATGAAATACGATGGCGGGCCTCGTCGATTGAATAATGCAATACCATCTAAATATTTCACTTTCATATACCGTGGACCACCGGTAAAACTGTTCGGCAAATAGATACGTCCCGGTGAAATACCCTCTGCGATAATGGTTTCGTCATTTAGTAACTCTTGGAGAGGTGCAACTCTCAATTCGTTACTTCGATTTTGCGATTGCATGTGAAACATATATCGAAAACGTTCTTCCCTGATTCTGCAATACATGTCAACTATCCATTCCTCTGATAATCGTCCGCACTCACTAAATCTTTTCAGAGATAGCAAGAGACATCTGACATATTTAGCTTGAGTTAATTTTTTGCCAAAATTGTCTAATCGGCCGGGATACCAACCAGGATTGCCTTCTGGATATAAAAGTGGATATTGAAAGCATTCATAAAGGATATGCATAATATCAACAGTGTGAGGCTTACTTTCACCAATTTTCCAAACAGCTATAGAACGCGGTACGTACTGTTCACGATCTGTGCTTATTATAGCAGAAACTTCTCTACCCACGGGCTGATCGCCTAAAATATTTCCGTGAGTGGCTCTGGAAGTTTTTTCAAACTGTATAAAAGCCTCCGAGGATGCTTCTAAACTCAATCTTTTGAAACATTCAATGTAAGGATTTACATTATGCAAAAAGTTGGTAATTGATCGTATAACAACTATTTCGAGATTTTCCCCAGCGGCTATACTTTCGCGTTCTGAACTATCATTTATGTGCATTGCAATGTTATTTGTGGTTCTGTTATAAGCTAAATCAAAAACTCGATGGTATATCCGCCCTTGTATTTTTAAAAAGGCTATTCCATCTGATTGTTGGTGACCATGAGTAGTACCTAATGCCGAAAACGCAAACATATTATTGTACGCTCGTGGTCTTTTTACAAAAGCGGGATGTGTGTAAAAGTCTTCCGTAAGGGGCGCAAAAGTCTGGACGTTGTTAGCGCCGGATCCACAACACCACTGCTTTCTCGTTTTTTCCTCATCAAATAGCCGAGCGCTACAATGTTGACAAACGTAAGCATCTGAAGAATAAAGACATACGTTTTTCAATGAAAATAGTACTATGGTACTTAATTCTGCACCACGTTTTTCTCCTATCAAAGTTTTAGATCTACGTAATGGTACTTCTATATTACGACTGATTTCATTATATTGCGCCTGAGCTTTCTCAGTTATTTCTGGATGATTTTTACGATACTTTCTTACTGCAGCACGATTAACTTCAGGTTTTTTTTTGTGATAATTATCTACCGCAGTGCGATGCACTTCGGGATTTTTATCAGTGTATTTTTTGACTGCATCACGATTCACTTCGGGATTTTTATCAGCGTATTTTTTGACTGCATCACGATGCACTTCGGGATTTTTATCAGCGTATTTTTTGACTGCATCACGATTCACTTCGGGATTTTTATCAGCGTATTTTTTGACTGCATCACGATGCACTTCGGGATTTTTATTAGCGTATTTTTTGACTGCATCACGATGCACTGCGGGATTTTTATCAGCGTATTTTTTGACTGCATCACGATTCACTTCAGGATTTTTATCAGCGTATTTTTTGACTGCATCACGATGCACTTCGGGATTTTTATCAGCGTATTTTTTGACTGCATCACGATGCACTACAGGATTTTTATCAGCGTATTTTTTGACTGCGTCAAGATGAGAATTTTGCTTGGTTTTTTTTCTCCCTCTTTTTTGTTTTAACGGCCTTCCACGTTTGATTGAAGTTTTAGATTTCAAAAATGCGACAACAAAAGCTGGATCTAAAATGGACTGTCTATCAATGACAACAACCGATTTTAATGTTGTTAGTTTTTTATCATTCATTATTTCAGGGTTATTAATTTTATTGTTTTTCGAATTAATATTATCCGAAATAGACATTCCTAAATCAAAAGCATGAATGTCATTTATGATAGAAGGAGAAGTTTCATTGCACTCGTTAAGAATTGGTGATAAGCAATCTTGTAAAATAGAGGGAGATATCAAACTACATTCACTATCAATCACATTCATAGTGTTTTTAACCTTTTTGTTAGAATTGTCAATAATGGTTTTTACTTGATTGGCTGAACATTCATAGTTGATTAAAGGAGATGTTTTATTGTTTTCATTTATATCTGACTGAGTGTCACTTTCAATCAGCGAAATTGTTGGTTTGTTCATCATATTCTCACTGCCAATAAGAGGCTTTAATGTGTTAGAATTATGTGTATCTTTGGGAGTGGATGTAAATATTTCATTACATGCATTGCCAGCCGAATGCATAGTTGTGAAGTTTGTTGTATTCAAATTCTCGTTTATGCAATATATTGATTTTGAATCATTATTGTAGTTGGTTAAAATGGTAGGAGATGTTTGAATACATTGACTTACATCTGATTGAGTTTTAATATCTAATAACGACTGTGTGGTATCGTCTGTAACATTATTATCTTTCCTTTTGTGGACCTCTGATTGACTTCCGCTATCAAATAACGAAATGGTTGTATTATCCATAATATGAGTTATTTTAGAATTATTTGATTGAGTACCGATGTCAACTATGGATATGGTTGTATTGTCCATAACATTAGTATTATCAATACAATTACTGATATCTGATCGAGTGCCACTATCAATTAAGGAAATTGTTGAATCGTCTAAAATTTTTGTATTATCATTAGATTTATTTATATGTAATCGAATTTCATTATCAACTAATGAAATAGTTACATTGTCAATAACATCAGTTTTATTAATATCAGTTTGTGTGTGTATGTGGCTAGATTTTATAATAGAAGGTGATACCTCACTAAATTCAACAACCGAATCCATTGATTCTACAATAGGAGCGTTATGAATTGAAATAGGTGATATTTCAATATGTTGACTAACATCAGGCATGATGACATTAGAAGAATCTTGATTTGATGGCAAATTTAGAACACGAACTTTATATATGCCGTAATAACGTGTGTGTAGCGGATTTGTGGACATTTGGTATGAGAGCAGGAGTTTTGCTAAATCTACAATATTGTTACATTTAAAGAATCGTGCTACACCGTTTGTAATAGGTTCATTCAAGCTGTTGACACTGTGACTATTAAAATAATAATACTTACCATTGTGTCGCCAGAATGACACTGTATAGCCATTACCGATAAATAAATAGCTGTCTTTACCATCGTTGTGATTAGAATTGAATACCTCTTCTTTTAATTTATTTAAAAGATATAACACTTTATCTTCTATTTCTCCAACACATTTAGGATATTCTCCATTCACAAGACAGTTACTATAATCCGTCATATCTTCAATCTCAACAGATGTTTGATCGATTTGTATGGTGGATGGCAAATCATCAGGATTTAAGAATCCTGTAGTATCCGTTGTGGGTATGTAAGGTTCCAATTTCACATACAATTTGTCACCTTCATTTAGTATATAATCAATATCATGTTTTGAAAACATTGATCGTTTTCTTATTGTTGAATAAATGGCAGCTACATATGCCATTGCTGTACACTGCCTGCCTGGGGCTTTAAACTTCTTGTGAGATTGGCTTACGCTACCTACAAAAAAGAGAATTAAACATTTAAATTTGTTTAGCTAATATTTATTGAAATATTTATGTACTTAAAATCTTTTAATATACTATATATATATATATATAAGGTAAGATAAATCTTGAAAATTTAATCAATAGCCATTCATATGATATGCTGAAGTTGATGTTCGACACATCTTACTTATAACATAAAGAGAATGGATGCTAACATCAATGCCATTATTTTATTAATATACTGCAAGGAATCATATGAAAATAAAATAAAAAATATTTCAATGAATATAAATGTTGAATAAGACTCATAAAATATACAGGTTCTGAGTTATATACCTAAGTAGACAATACATATTGATATTTTAATGGTAATATGAATTCTGGTGGGCATCAATTAATGTAAATTGTTATTGAATAATTCAAAAATAATATACTTAAAATTTATAATTTGAGGCAAAAATTGGACATACACAAGTTGAAATAATTTAGATCTATATAATTTATAACAATTATAACCAAAAACCTAATATGAACTTGCAGATAAAAATAAATATTAAAAAACACCACTTTGGCACGATCACTGATGTAAAATATATCAATGTTTTACTATTACTGTTTAAAAAATAGCATATATATAATAAATTATTATATGGTGCAACATAAATGGCCACTTAAGGGATATAATTATCCATGTCAAATATCAAACAGAAAATCTATCAACAATGTATATTGGCAACCATCTTGGATAGCCAGTAATTCTATGTTATCAAGAACAACATCTATGATCACATCATCACGTGAGAGAATGCCTGTCTTGCTAGCTACCACCTTCAAATAGAAAATATGTCGCCAAGCACCTAAAGGTGTATACCGGCAACCATCTTTGAGTGCCAGTAATTCTATGTTAGCCAGAACAACATCTTTGACCACATCATCGCGTGAGATAGTGGGCAAGCGCTCAAAGCGAAGTTTAGCCATTCTTAATCGATCAGCTAAGATAAGCAATGTCTGCCGCGGTCAGGAGTTGGATGGGTGACCGCTGGTGACATTATTGCTGAGCGTTTCCGTGCTTCGGAGGGCACGTTAAGCCGTTGGTCCCAGTTGTTGTCTTACGATGGCAGTCGTTAGAGCAAGGTGGTAGGGCATTTTGCAAATGCTTGCCTGGCTAGCTACCACCCTTAAGTTGAAAATCTGTCGCCAAACATCTGACGGTGTGTTAAGTCAAGGACAGCTGCCGTCCTTGAAAGCCAGTAATTCTAGGCTAGCCTGAACATCATCTTCGACCACATCATCACTTACCATCAGGTGAGATAGAGGTCAAAGGCTAGCCAAACAGAAATAAAAAAAAAATATGCTTTTCCACTAATGACGATGCAACAATGGTGCTCTGTTGTGTGAATAATGTGGACCAATAACATTGATGAAATTTAAATAAGGTCATACACAAGCATCAGCTATCAAATAAAAAAAAAAAACATCAAAGTTAGATATATAAGTTTTAAAAAACTTTCATTCTTAGTCAAAAACATAAAAAATTTCAAAACATTAAAAAAAATACAGATAAATTGATAAGCAACGGATTGACAGATTTTTATGAAATTGAAATGAGGACACAAAAAAGCATCAGCTTTCAAATAAAAAAAGAATCATCAAAAATTGGTTCACCTAGCCAAAAGTTTTAGGTCTTTCACTTAGGTCAAAAACATAAAAAAATAAGATGAATCGATAACCTCCTCCTTATTTTAAAGTCGGTTAAATATGAAACATTTTATGAAGTAAGGTACTATATAAGTTTTAAAAAACTTTCATTCTTAACTATTTTTTTGGTTATATATACATGAACTACTAAATAATGCAATAACCTAACACAAGTTGGGTTTAAGGAACCTTAATTCTCATAAAAAATACATCACTAATAATGATGAGATACAATTTATAAAAATGGTACTATTGATTAATCTCTCTATGTGTAACTTTGTTTTTTTTACATCATTTGGTAACTTAATAAACAGCTGTGCTGTATTAACCAATAATAATAATAATAATTTTAATAAGATTTCCAGTGGACATTTTTAGGTAAATTTTTCTGTGACAATGTAATGGCTGATTCCTGGGATGCTTTCCAAGATTAATACATTTCTATTTTTTGTATTAGCTGAATGACTGAAAACTGCTACTGAGACATATTTTTTTGTAGTCTTACCAGAAGTCAACATAATTATGAATGTATTATCTAAGATTTGCGGTAAATGTGCTTTGTATGTGTTTAAATGCATGTCAAATAAGATACAGGTTGGTAGGTCAATTGTAGTCTCTGCTCTGACAATCTGCTAACTAACAATTGAGCCCACAATTTTTATAGGTACTTTAGAATAAATGTAAAAGTATTCAGCTACTTTTACGTAATGGGGATATATTCCATTAACCCTTTCAGATCAGATGGTATTCATACAGCCCAGCCTCCGCATGACTGATGGGATGGGATATCCTGAATGGAAGTATCCATCCCAAATAGTTCTGAATTTGTCCCTTTATAGTTTTTAATTTAAAAATGTACCTATGTTTCAACTTACAAGAACAACTCATGTATTGACAAAAAATGGCATTTTATTTGTAGTATTGTTTTAGGGTGAGTTTAATGAGATGTGAGAAATAAAAAAAATATGTGCTAAAAGATTTCAGAGAAGTTCTAACATATGGGATAATTTATCAAATCAGTATTTATCATACTTCAACAACGACACTATGCCTGTGGAAACAATTTGTAGGATTGTGAATTTGTGCCTTTTACTCAAAGGATGAAAGATACATGCACACACATCCAATGCATGACATCTAAGAGATTCTTGTGTGAGAGTTGTCTTATGAAACCTTACATCTACAATGTACAGATGTTGATAATTGGACTTATTTTATTGTTAATTATGTTTTAAATTCATATGTTATCTTCTCAAATACTTCCAAAATGTTAATTATTCAATATACCATGTGTAATAAATATTGTTTTATACATTTTAACATATAAAAAAAAACCATATATGTAGGCAGCCACTGTTAATATATCATCAACCACTGAATGGAAACCTGAAAATTGATGTTTTCGGGTTCAGAGTAAATTCTAAGTTTTTATATTGATTCTATGATGTCGACTAAGTGAAGCAATTTCCTACTACACCTCCTTTCCAAACTGTAAAAGTTTACTGATTCCCACAAATAATTGAAACTAATATCTAAATTACTGTTTGTTTCTGTGTTAAAATTCTACTATTAAATATCTAATTTTTTGTCTAGGTTTGTAACAAATTCTGTTTATGAACTATAGATATGCGAGGTAACTTTTCATTGGAATTATAATGTATTGATGTGACTTAAAATTAAAGAAAAAATTGCACAAACATAAATGACTATAAGTAGGTAACATCATTCTCAATATCTGAATATGTTGACATTATTAAAGCCATGCTCATGCAAATTTTTATGGGCTACCACATAGGAATTTTAGTTTGAATCCTGTTGCGGCTTGAGCTTCATTGTATGGCTATATTAAGAATGCTAGCTTAACATGTTTCCTTCTTCAAGTAGAAAACCATGAATCTCTCTCTAGCTAGGTTTAGGCTATATATATCAACAATCATCATCTCTTAAATGGTCAAGGGTTCAGTTATAAAACAGGTTTATATTGACTTACCAGATGCAATGCATATTTGATTGCCATTTAATCCGTGTAACCTTCGTTTTTTATTTTCTGCGGACATTGTAGTGTCTGTAAAGGAACAAAAATTTGGTATTTCTTCTAAAAATAAAGTAATCAGCACTAAAATACACAATGTTAATACAAAACAGTACAATAACCAAGTTAGCACATAAGTGATGATTTTGTACCAAGAAAAATATCACGATCTTCAACTGTAATGCTGCTTTACAAAAATTGTTAATTATATACAAAATAACATGGAAAAGGGAGTGTGTGCCCAGGTTTTATCACAGTAGACAGAAACCTGCACATGTAAGTAATGTATCGCCACGTGAAATCATTCCATGATCCATAAGTTTGTAATGTAAGACATATAAATCATTCATTTAAAGGAAGATTTATTTAAAGATTGAACAGATATTTAGAAATTTCATTATGAACTTACCCAAAAAAGTTTTTGTATATTAGCGTTGTAAATTTTTTAAAACTATACCAGTTATTGTTTAGTTTCAAAAATATATGTTATGAATAAGTTATATACTTATTTGGATAAACATCGAATAACTAAGTTTTTAAACGTAGATATACGATATTTATGAAAATAATTAATATAAAATAGACTTTTTGCGTGGACGATCATCGATCGCTACGCTAAAAAAGAAAGAAATAGGGAGGGATGGATCATGGATGTTCGACCCGATCCGTTACTTTTGAATATCAATATTCGATACAGAGGAATATGATCTATCCGATATAATATGTTTCGATACGATGGCTTATGATCTGTTAGAGGATCGATGCTGAGGATCGGATAAAAAAATCTTATGATCTGTTAAAGGATCAATGCTGAGGATCGGATAAAAAAATCGTACATATTTGTATTCAATTCTAAAATAGAAAAAAAATCTCTAACCAATAATTTATAAGTATTACGCGACTTACATTCGTAAATAGCATGTATGGTTTACTTTGAAGGTTCATATGATACTCATATCAATATAACTGGCGATTGTTTTTGTTACATCAGTAGTTATTGCATTTTATATTTCAATTAACTTTCAATTTTGGAATAATGACTTTTGATGATGAATTATTTTCGTTTTTGTTTTTTACGTTATACTCCCTTGAGCCACCAACAAGTTATTTCAAATTAATTATGTATTCTTGTCTTGTAATAAATGGCATAATATATATAAAGAAATACTGATACTTTGAGACATTATGCTCACTTTCATATTTTAGGATAATTCCTATTATTATTACTGGATATAATTTAATATAATTGACATTTGTACTTATTTTAATGACATTTGATTATAGATGCATGTGTATAATTTTAAATTAAGAATGTTTTAACGATTGTTGATCAATGAAAATGATTTAAAAAAGTGCTATTCAATAGTAATAATATTTTCTATTTTATGAATAATAAATGCATAAATGAATTGAGTCAATGTTGTGTGGTTTATATTTACAGTAATTTCTAAATAAATGATAATAACATGTGTAAATGTTAACTACTGTGTTTATTACTATAAAAGATGTATTTTCTAGTTAGATGAAAGCCGCTATCTCCACACCTTACATGAAAGCAGCTATCTCCTAGATTCAGAGGGGCTAATAATATTACGTACCCTACCATTCAACAATATGACTATACTCGTATAAAAAAAACTATTCCAAAATAATGTTGATGCTACAAAGGACGTTTTATTTTCGATTATAAATACATGTTGAATAAGTAAACTATGAATATCAAACAACGCAAACCCAAGGCGTGAGCTTTGTTTATATAACTGCGCGCACTCACTTGAGACGTTAATTATGTGGCGATAAAAGACGAACGCTTTTTTGACATGCGGCCGCGCTGTGCTGAAAGCTCCAACGGGATAATACGATATCAGCTCTATAAAAAAATATCGTTTCAAATCAAAAAGATCGATACTTGAATCGATACAGTGTATAACAATCAATTGAAATTCCGAATATTAATACAAAGAATCTGGATAGACATCCCTAGAAAGAGGAAAAGGAAATCATTGACGAGTGTTGCCAAGCTATAAGTTTCGTTTTGTCTGGTTTTTATTATGGTTTGTTTAACGAAAAGTGAAATATTTTCCTTCAAAATTATCATTTTTTTATTTGAGTTTTCTCTACTTTCACATAAATGACGCCAGTTTCCCGACCCCAGCACACTTACACAAAATAAAAGTTGTACAATCTAAAGAGTGCAGCTTCTGTGGTAACGAACAGATTTTCAGCATATTGGAATGTCGTCGAAAGATTATTACTGATCTCGGACCTCATGGATATTACACCAGAGAACATAAGAAATGTTCAAGTATAAGAATACATTTGTTGCATTACCTATATAAATATGTTTCATCTACGCTCAAAAAGCTATAAAACTTAAAATATTAATTGTGGAAGTAAACAAATAAAAAAATAACACAGTTAGTTGATTGTGAAATGTTTGAATTAAAATAGTAGTAATATGACACTTGCATGAAACAAACGGGTGATTTTTTTGCTGGTATCTTTTTGGCAACACTGTTTTTGACAGATCTCGCGTGAATCGTGTCTTGTGTCATTGTCAAACTTGTTTAGTTTGGTCTATCTATTCTATAATTTAACCTTGAATCGACTTACGAACGAATAACGCTTGCAAATTATTGAATTTTACTATCGAAATGCATGAGAGTGCATCGCGCACTTCTTCTAATTTATGGGCAGTTTGGTCGGCCTACTGAGGCAGCTATTCGGAAGCTTGTGACTAAATTTCAAACCCAGTTTACATTATTGGACATTAAACCACGAACACACATACGTAGAGTGAGGACCGAAGAAAATATTGCGACTGTATCCGCCAGTGTTAGTGATGACCGTGAAATGTCGATTCGCCGCCGTTCGCAGCAATTGGGCCTCTGTTACTCCACTACGTGGAAAATTTTGCGAAAGGATTTGGGTGAAAAACCTTACAAGATACAGCTGGTGCAAGAATTGAAGCCACACGACCTCCCACAACGTCTAACATTTGGTGAATGGGCATTGGCAAAGTTGGAGGAAGATCCACTTTTTTATCGAAAAGATGTGTTCAGCGACGAAGCTCTTTTCTGGTTGAATGGATATGTCAATAAGCATAATTGCCGCATCTGGAGTGAAGACCAGCCAGAAGCATTGCAAGAGCTACCACTGCATCCCGAAAAATGTACTGTTTGGTGTGGATTATGGGCCGGTGGCATCATCGGGCTGTACTTTTTCAAAGACGACAATGGCCGAAACGTTACTGTGAATGGCAAGCGTGTGATGATTGGCGATTTTTTTTTTGCCCAAAATGGAATAATTGGACATGCCTGACATGTGGTTTCAACAAAACGGTGCCACATGCCACACGGCACGCGAAACAATGGCCCAATTGAGAGCCACCTTCGGTGAACAGTTTATCTCACGTTTTGGGCCCGTCAATTTACCGCCTAGATCGTGTGATCTAACGCCTTTGGACTATTTCTTATGGGGCCATGTTAAGGCTCATGTCTACAGGGATAAACCAGCAACGATTGACGCACTGGGAGCCAATATTGAAGCATTTATTCGTGATATACCGGCTGATATGTTGGAGAGAGTGTGCCGAAATTGGGCCTTGCGAATGGGCCATCTAAACCGGACCTGCGGCCAGCATTTGCATAAAATCATCTTCAAACATTAAATTATATTGATCGTTCTATCTATTCCAATAAAGATTTCATCAAATTTTTTGTGTTTTTTTTTAAATCAAATCCTATACCTCTTAAAAAATCACCCTTTATTATAAGAAATTTTTAGTTGTATTGTATGTTTGAAAGTTGATCCTACCACCTACACAAAAGATATCTTCACTGTCAAGAAAAGAAGATAATCTTTTTATAGTGCTAGGTGAAAAGATATAACTGCTTTTGGCTGATTTTAATACAATTAATTCTCTTTTGTGAGAATATTTATAACATTGAGCAATTGTGTTTTGTAGATTAGGAAAACTTGAAAATCATTCAAATGAATTATATCTTCATCATTGTAAAATTCAGAAAGTACATTAATTGGATAAGAGCTTACTCAATCAGTGCAAGTTTTCTACTTGAATTTTTGTAATAATTATGTTGTCTTATCTGGGGGGCAAGTTGTTAGGTTATTTTAGTAAATTACTTTGGCCGTGTCACCACAATAACAAATTATTTAAACCTAAGGGATGTATACCATGTGTAAGCAAGTCTGAAGTTCTAGTATGATGCCAAGAATAGGAATTTGAGTTTTGTACCTATTTGTAAGATACTGTTTGCTACAAAAACATCCCATTTTTTGTAGGTGACCTTAACCAATTAAGAACTGTAGTAGTCTGCATAATATTGCACAGAATTTAAACTGATATTTCAAGAGCAAGTTTTTGCAATAATTTTGATAGTATGGTAGCATCTGAAAGTTAAATTTTTTTAACACTAACAGAGCGGAGTGGAGTTGAGAGAGATTTTGTCCATAGTATGCAATGAAAATTGCATTGTTCCTACTTCTGTAACTAATATGTTTCTAATCATCTTAACTATGTTACAGTGTAGTACAAACTTTATAACTCATTATGCAGTATTAAACTATATCAAAACATCTTATATACATTAAAAAAATGTTCAAAATTCCAAAAGATAAACAACGTCCCATACAAACTCTTAATACAGTAAATAACTATACTGTAGCCGCAAAATCAAATTAACCCTACTGCCATAAAAAAAAGTGGTACGGTCACAATCGCACCGAGGTTCTGAGTCACTTTGGTAAAGGTATCCCACTCGTAGGTGCTTTTGTTATCGCGGGCAGTTACCCGCCAGAGAGACCAGTCGGAGATGTGGAAAATACTCTCCAACACTTAATACAATCAAAAAAATAAAATAAATTACTCTAAATTCAGTATGAAGAATATGAATGGCTTATTGGACGAATCCAAAATAGCGGAATTCACGATGACCGCCATACAAAGTGCTCCGATCATCCTGAAGTGAGGCCGTAAGACCGAGCTTCAGTCCGGTTGGGGTGCTTTGCATGGTGGTCATCTTGAGAGACTTAGAGAACTTAGATTTTTAACAGATGTCGTTCGTATGCTCTTCTGATTTCCTATGATATTAGTCCAAACACCCCCTACTCTTTCTCTTACCGTTTTCGAGATACGTAATCTACCATCACTTGGCAGACGTCATCGAAATAAAAATTTCAAATTTGGAATAAGTACGTCCAGAACGACCTAGATATCGATTTTCAGCCAAATCGGAAAAACTTTTTTTACTTGGCAGACGTCATCGAAAAAAAAATTTCAAATTTGGAATAAGAACGTCCAGAACAACCTAGATATCGATTTTCAGCCAAATCGGAAAAACTTTTTTTACTTGGCAGACGTCATCAAAAAAAATTTCAAATTTGGAATAAGAACGTCCAGAACGACCTAGATATCGATTTTCAGCCAAATCGGAAAAACTTTTTTTACTTGGCAGACGTCATCGAAAAAAAAAAAACAAATTTGGAATAAGAACGTCCAGAACGACCTAGATATCGATTTTCAGCCAAATCGGAAAAACTTTTTTTACTTGGCAGACGTCATCGAAAAAAAAATTTCAAATTTGGAATAAGAACGTCCAGAACAACCTAGATATCGATTTTCAGCCAAATCGGAAAAACTTTTTTTACTTGGCAAACGTCATCGAAAAAAAAAAAACAAATTTGGAAAAAGAACTTCCAGAACGACCTAGATATCGATTTTCAGCCAAATCGGAAAAACTTTTTTTACTTGGCAGACGTCATCGAAAAAAAAAAAACAAATTTGGAATAAGAACGTCCAGAACGACCTAGATATCGATTTTCAGCCAAATCGGAAAAACTTTTTTTACTTGGCAGACGTCATCGAAAAAAAAATTTCAAATTTGGAATAAGAACGTCCAGAACAACCTAGATATCGATTTTCAGCCAAATTGGAAAAACTTTTTTTACTTGGCAGACGTCATCGAAAAAAAAAAAACAAATTTGGAAAAAGAACTTCCAGAACGACCTAGATATCGATTTTCAGCCAAATCGGAAAAACTTTTTTTACTTGGCAGAAACCATCGAAAAAAAAATTTCAAATTTGGAATAAGAACGTCCAGAACGACCTAGATATCGATTTTCAGCCAAATCGGAAAAACTTTTTTTATTTGGCAGATGTCATCGAAATTGGAATAGGAACGTACTCATACTCCTAATACAGTCGGTAATGTATGGTAAAATACTCCAAACACAGTTTGAAGAATGAGAGGAGCATGTCAATACGTAGCTCGGCCTTCGGCCTCGCAAGACTATAACAGGGCTCGCGCACCATACGCTCGGCCTTCGGCCTCACGTGCCGAAAGTTCGGCCTACGGCCTCACCAGAAGCTCGCCCTTCGGGCTCGCTATACACTGATGTAGGTCCGTAGGTCCAAATTCAGTCGAAAATCCCACAAAAACTCCAAATACAGTCGAAAATGTAAGGTAACATACTCCAAATGCAATATGAAGAATGAGTGGAGCATCAAAGCATGATAAAAAAATAAATTTCACTGTTATAGGACAAAAACTCCAAATTCAGTCGAAAATCCCACAAAAACTCCAAATACAGTCGAAAATGTAAGGTGAAATACTCCAGATACAGTATGAAGAATGAGAGGAGCATCTAAGATTATAAAAAAAAAGACATATTTCAAAACTTTCACTGTTATAGACCAATAACTCTAAATTTAGTCGAATATCCCACAAAAACTCCAAATACAGTCGAAAATCCCACAAAAACTCCAAATACAGTCGAAAATGTAAGGTAACATACTCCAAATGCAATATGAAGAATGAGTGGAGCATCAAAGCATGATAAAAAAATAAATTTCACTGTTATAGGACAAAAACTCCAAATTCAGTCGAAAATCCCACAAAAACTCCAAATACAGTCGAAAATGTAACGTGAAATACTCCAGATACAGTATGAAGAATGAGAGGAGCATCTAAGATTATAAAAAAAAAGACATATTTCAAAACTTTCACTGTTATAGACCAATAACTCTAAATTTAGTCGAATATCCCACAAAAACTCCAAATACAGTCGAAAATGTAAGGTAAAATACTCCAAATACAGTATGAAGAATGAGAGAAGCATTGAGCAAACTAAAAAAAATTTCAAAATTCAAAAATTTCACTGTTATAGGACAAAAACTCCAAATTCAGTCGAAAATCCCACAAAAACTCCAAATACAGTCGAAAATGTAAGGTAAAATACTCCAAATGCAGTATGAAGAATGAGAGGAGCATCAAAGCATGATAAAAATAAAAATTTCACTGTTTTAGGACAAAAACTCCAAATTAAGTCGAAAATCCCACTAAAACTCCAAATACAGTCGAAAATGTAAGGTAAAATACTCCAAATGCAGTATGAAGAATGAGAGGAGCATCAAAGCATGATAAAAAAATAAATTTCACTGTTTTAGGACAAAAACTCCAAATTCAGTCGAAAATCCCACTAAAACTCCAAATACAGTCGAAAATGTAAGGTGAAATACTCCAGATACAGTATGAAGAATGAGAGGAGCATCTAAGATTATAAAAAAAAAGACATATTTCAAAACTTTCACTGTTATAGACCAATAACTCTAAATTTAGTCGAATATCCCACAAAAACTCCAAATACAGTCGAAAATGTAAGGTAAAATACTCCAAATACAGTATGAAGAATGAGAGAAGCATTGAGCAAACTAAAAAAAATTTCAAAATTCAAAAATTTCACTGTTATAGGACAAAAACTCCAAATTCAGTCGAAAATCCCTCAAAAACTCCAAATACAGTCGAAATTGTATGGTAAAATACTCCAAATGCAGTATGAAGAATGAGAGGAGCATCTAAGATTATAAAAAAAAAGACATATTTCAAAACTTTCACTGTTATAGACCAATAACTCTAAATTTAGTCGAATATCCCACAAAAACTCCAAATACAGTCGAAAATGTAAGGTAAAATACTCCAAATACAGTATGAAGAATGAGAGAAGCATTGAGCAAACTAAAAAAAATTTCAAAATTCAAAAATTTCACTGTTATAGGACAAAAACTCCAAATTCAGTCGAAAATCCCACAAAAACTCCAAATACAGTCGAAAATGTAAGGTAAAATACTCCAAATGCAGTATGAAGAATGAGAGGAGCATCAAAGCATGATAAAAATAAAAATTTCACTGTTTTAGGACAAAAACTCCAAATTAAGTCGAAAATCCCACTAAAACTCCAAATACAGTCGAAAATGTAAGGTAAAATACTCCAAATGCAGTATGAAGAATGAGAGGAGCATCAAAGCATGATAAAAAAATAAATTTCACTGTTTTAGGACAAAAACTCCAAATTCAGTCGAAAATCCCACTAAAACTCCAAATACAGTCGAAAATGTAAGGTGAAATACTCCAGATACAGTATGAAGAATGAGAGGAGCATCTAAGATTATAAAAAAAAAGACATATTTCAAAACTTTCACTGTTATAGACCAATAACTCTAAATTTAGTCGAATATCCCACAAAAACTCCAAATACAGTCGAAAATGTAAGGTAAAATACTCCAAATACAGTATGAAGAATGAGAGAAGCATTGAGCAAACTAAAAAAAATTTCAAAATTCAAAAATTTCACTGTTATAGGACAAAAACTCCAAATTCAGTCGAAAATCCCACAAAAACTCCAAATACAGTCGAAAATGTAAGGTAAAATACTCCAAATGCAGTATGAAGAATGAGAGGAGCATCAAAGCATGATAAAAATAAAAATTTCACTGTTTTAGGACAAAAACTCCAAATTAAGTCGAAAATCCCACTAAAACTCCAAATACAGTCGAAAATGTAAGGTAAAATACTCCAAATGCAGTATGAAGAATGAGAGGAGCATCAAAGCATGATAAAAAAATAAATTTCACTGTTTTAGGACAAAAACTCCAAATTCAGTCGAAAATCCCACTAAAACTCCAAATACAGTCGAAAATGTAAGGTGAAATACTCCAGATACAGTATGAAGAATGAGAGGAGCATCTAAGATTATAAAAAAAAAGACATATTTCAAAACTTTCACTGTTATAGACCAATAACTCTAAATTTAGTCGAATATCCCACAAAAACTCCAAATACAGTCGAAAATGTAAGGTAAAATACTCCAAATACAGTATGAAGAATGAGAGAAGCATTGAGCAAACTAAAAAAAATTTCAAAATTCAAAAATTTCACTGTTATAGGACAAAAACTCCAAATTCAGTCGAAAATCCCTCAAAAACTCCAAATACAGTCGAAATTGTATGGTAAAATACTCCAAATGCAGTATGAAGAATGAGAGGAGCATCTAAGATTATAAAAAAAAAGACATATTTCAAAACTTTCACTGTGATAGACCAATAACTCTAAATTTAGTCGAATATCCCACAAAAACTCCAAATACAGTCGAAAATGTAAGGTAAAATACTCCAAATACAGTATGAAGAATGAGAGGAGCATCGAAGCATGATAAAAAAATAAATTTCTCTGTTATAGGACAAAAACTCCAAATTCAGTCGAAATTCCCACTAAAACTCCAAATACAGTCAAAAATGTAAGGTGAAATACTCCAGATACAGTATGAAGAATGAGAGGAGTATATAAATTCAGAGAACAACGTCGAGAACAACCTAGATATTGATTTTCAGCCAAATTGGAAAAACTTTTTTTATTTGGCAGACGTCATCGAAATTGTAATAGGAACGTACTCATACTCCTAATACAGTCGGTAATGTATGGTAAAATACTCCAAATACAGTATGAAGAATGAGAGAAGCATCTGAGCAAACTAAAAAAAATTTCAAAATTCAAAAATTTCACTGTTATAGGACAAAAACTCCAAATTCAGTCAAAAATCCCTCAAAAGCTCCAAATACAGTCGAAATTGTATGGTAAAATACTCCAAATGCCGTATGAAGAATGAGAGGAGCATCTAAGATTATAAAAAAAAAGACATATTTCGAAACTTTCACTGTTATAGACCAATAACTCTAAATTTATTCGAATATCCCACTAAAACTCCAAATACAGTCGAAAATGTAAGGTAAAATACTCCAAATGCAGTATGAAGAATGAGAGGAGCATCGAAGCATGATAAAAAAATAAATTTCTCTGTTAGAGGACAAAAACTCCAAATTCAGTCGAAATTCCCACTAAAACTCCAAATACAGTCGAAAATGTAAGGTAAAATACTCCAAATGCAGTGTATGAAGAATGAGAGGAGCATCGAAGTGTGATAAAAAAATGACAGAAATCAAGAATTACACTGTTATAGGACCAAAACTCCAAAGGCAGTCGAAAATCCCTCTAAAACTCCAAATACAGTCGAAATTGTATGGTAAAATACTCCAAATGCAGTATGAAGAATGAGAGGAGCATCGAAGTGTGATAAAAAAATGACAGAAATCAAGAATTACACTGTTATAGGACCAAAACTCCAAAGGCACTCGAAAATCCCTCTAAAACTCCAAATATAGTCGAAATTGTATGGTAAAATACTCCAAATGCAGTACGAAGAATGAGAGGAGCATCGAAGTGTGATAAAAAAATGACAGACATCAAGAATTACACTGTTATAGGACCAAAACTCCAAAGGCAGTCGAAAATCCCTTTAAAACACCAAATACTGTCGAAAATGTAAGGTAAAATACTCCAAATGCAGTATGAAGAATGAGAGGAGCATCGAAGTGTGATAAAAAAATGACAGAAATCAAAAACTCCAAAGGCAGTCGAAAATCCCTCTAAAACTCCAAATACAGTCGAAATTATATGGTAAAATACTCCAAATGCAGTATGAAGAATGAGAGGAGCATCTAAGACTAATAAAAAAATGACATATTTCAAAAGTTTCACTGTTATAGACCAATAACTCTAAATTTAGTCGAAGATCCCACAAAAACTCCAAATACAGTCGAAAATGTAAGGTAAAATACTCCAAATGCAGTATGAAGAATGAGAGGAGCATCGAAGCATGATAAAAAAATAAATTTCTCTGTTATAGGACAAAAACTCCAAATTCAGTCGAAATTCCCACTAAAACTCCAAATACAGTCGAAAATGTAAGGTAAAATACTCCAAATGCAGTGTATGAAGAATGAGAGGAGCATCGAAGTGTGATAAAAAAATGACAGAAATCAAGAATTACACTGTTATAGGACCAAAACTCCAAAGGCAGTCGAAAATCCCTCTAAAACTCCAAATACAGTCGAAATTGTATGGTAAAATACTCCAAATGCAGTATGAAGAATGAGAGGAGCAATTTTGACAGGTGTCATTCGACTGCTCTCTCTATTCCCTATGACATTTGGTCGAGCACCCCCTACCTATCTCTTACCGTTTCCGAGATACGCCATCCAATTTTACTTGGCAGGCGTCATTTTTATGATATTTGATTTTTCCCATACTCACCTAAACCCCCCCTACATTTCCGCCATACTTCATTTTAACCCTACTCTGCTCCTTCTGGGAGAACAATTATGTCAGTCAGTCAGTGAGTCAGTCAGTGAGTCAGTGAATCAGTGTATGGTAATCGAGCTTTATATAATATAACTAGATGGTAAGTGGTGTGCGGGCCGCGAGCGGCCCGCATCTATCTTGAGTCAGTACGAACTGTCATAAAAGCAACTTTTACATTTAAAAAAAAGTATGTTCAAAACTCCAATAGAAATATGAAATCCCATATAAACTCCGAATACAATAAAGACCCAAATTGTAGCCACCAAACCAGATTTACCCTACTGCCATAAAAAAGTGGTACGGTCAGAATCGTACCAGGGTTCTGAGTCACTTCGGTAAAGGAACCCCACTTGTGGGTGCTTTGGTTATCGCGGGCAGTTACCATGGAGACCAGTCGGGGATGTGGAATAATACTCTCAAGTCGGAGCTCGGCCTTCGTCCTCGGACAGTTACTCCAAATTTAGTCAAAACTCCCACAAAAACTTCTAAAACAGTCGGTAATCTATGGTAAAATACTCCAAATACAGTATGAAGAATGAGAGGAGCATGTAAATTCGGAGCTCGGCCTTCGGCCTCGCAAGACACTAATGCGGCTCGGCCTACGGCCTCGCCAAGCGCTCGCCCTACGGGCTCGCGCACCATACGCTCGGCCTTCGGCCTCGCGGTCCGAAGTTCGGCCTTCGGCCTCACCAGAAGTTCGGCCTTCGGCCTCACCAGAAGCTCGCCCTTCGGGCTCGCTATACACTGATGTAGGACTGAAACTCCAAATTCAGTCGAAAATCCCACAAAATCTCCAAATACAGTCGAAAATGTATGGTAAAATACTCCAAATGCAGTATGAAGAATGAGAGGAGCATCTGAGCAAACTAAAAAAAATTACAAAATAAAAAAAAATGACTGTTATAGGACAACAACTCCAAAAAAATCCCACAAAAACTCCAAATACAGTCGAAAGTGTAAGAAAAATACTCCAAATGAAGAATGAAGAATGAGAGGAGCATTTTTGACAGGTGTCATTCGACTGCTCTTCCGATTCCCTATGACATTTGGTCGAGCACCCCCTACCTATCTCTTACCGTTTTCGAGATATGTCATCCGTCTTTACTTGGCAGGCGTCATTTTAATGATTTTCGATTTTTCCCATACTCACCTAAACCCCCCCTACATTTCCGCCATACTTCATTTTAACCCTACTCTGCTCCTTCTGGGAGAACAATTATGTCAGTCAGTGAGTCAGTCAGTCAGTGAGTCAGTCAGTCAGTGTGTGGTAATCGAGCTTTATATATATAAATAACTAGTTTTTCGGGCAGTGTGCGGGCCGCAAGCGGCCCGCATTTATCGTTATGCAGTATTAACCTATATAAAAACTCCTAAAACTGTATTAAAAAAGAGTACAAAACTCCAAAAGACATACGACGACCCATATAAACTTCTAATACAATATGGAACCAAACTGTAGCAACCAAACCAGATTCACCCTACTGCCATAAAAAAGTGGTACGGTCAGAATCGGACCAAGATCCTGAGTCACTTTGTTATAGGAACCCCACTCGTAGGTGCTTTGGTTATCGCGGGCAGTTACCATGGAGACCAGTCGGGGATGTGGAATAATACTCTCAAGTCGGAGCTCGGCCTTCGTCCTCGGACAGTTACTCCAAATTTAGTCAAAACTTCCACAAAAACTTCTAAAACAGTCGGTAATCTATGGTAAAATACTCCAAATACAGTATGAAGAATGAGAGGAGCATGTTAATTCGGAGCTCGGCCTTCGGCCTCGCAAGACACTCATACGGCTCGGCCTGCGGCCTCGCCAAGTGCTCGCCCTTCGGGCTCGCCAACCATACGCTCGGCCTTCGGCCTCGCGGGCCGAAAGTTCGGCCTTCGGCCTCACCAGGAGCTCGCCCTTCGGGCTCGCTGTACCTTGATGTAGGACAGTTACTCCAAATTCAGTCGAAAATCCCACAAAAACTCTTAATACAGTCGAAAATGTAAGAAAAATACTCCAAATGCAGTATGAAGAATGAGAGGAGCATGTCAATTCGGAGCTCGGCCTTCGGCCTCGCAAGACACTAATATGGCTCGGCCTTCGGCCTCGCTAGACACTAATACAGCTCGGCCTGCGGCCTCGCCAAGCGCTCGCCCTTCGGGCTCGCGCACCGTCAGCTCGGCCTTCGGCCTCGCGGACCGAAAGTTCGGCCTTCGGCCTCACCAGAAGCTCGCCCTTCGGGCTCGCTATACCTTAATCAAAGACAGTAACTCCAAAATCAGTCGAAAATCCCACAAAAACTCCAAATACAGTCAAAAATATAAGGAAAATACTCCAAATGCAGTACGAAGAATGAGAGGAGCATTTTTGACAGGTGTCATTCGACTGCTCTCCAGATTCCCTATGACATTTGTTCAAACACCCCCTACCTATCTCTTACCGTTTTCGAGATACGTCATCCATCATTACTTGGCAGGCGTCATTTTTATGATTTTCGATTTTTCTCATACTCACCAAAACCCCCCGAACATTTCCGCCATACATCATTTTAACCCTACTCTACTCCTTCTAGGAGAACATTTATGTCAGTCAGTCAATCAGTGAGTCAGTGGTAATCGAGCTTTATATATTATGATGATGACTAGTTTTTCGGGCAGTGTGCGGGCCGCAAGCGGCCCGCATCTATCTTGAGTCAGTACGAACTGTCATAAAAGCACCTTATACATTTAAAAAAAAGTATGTTCAAAACTCCAATAGAAATATGAAATCCCATATAAACTCCGAATACAATAAAGAACCAAATTGTAGCCACCAAACCAGATTTACCCTACTGCCATAAAAAAGTGGTACGGTCAGAATCGTACCAGGGTTCTGAGTCACTTCGGTAAAGGAACCCCACTTGTGGGTGCTTTGGTTATCGCGGGCAGTTGCCATGGAGACCAGTCGAGGATGTGGAAAAATACCCTCAAGTCGGAGCTCAGCCTTCGGCCTTGGACAGTTACTCCAAATAAAGTCAAAACTCCCACAAAAACTCTTAATACAGTCCAAACATAAAATGAAATACTCCAAATGCAAGGGGCACCTCATCGAAAAAAAAATTTCAAATTTGGAATAAGAACGTCCAGAACGACCTAGATATCGATTTTCAGCCAAATCGGAAAAACTTTTTTTACTTGGCAGACGTCATCGAAAAAAAAATTTCTGATTTGGAATAAGAACGTCCAGAACAACCTAGATATCGATTTTCAGCCAAATCGGAAAAACTTTTTTTAGTTGGCAGACGTCATCGAAAAAAAAATTTCAAATTTGGAATAAGAACGTCCAGAACAACCTAGATATCGATTTTCAGCCAAATCGGAAAAACTTTTTTTTTGGCAGACGTCATCGAAAAAAAAATTTCAAATTTGGAATAAGAACGTCCAGAACGACCTAGATATCGATTTTCAGCCAAATCGGAAAAACTTTTTTTATTTGGCAGACGTCATCGAAATTGGCATAAGAACGTACTCATACTCCTAATACAGTCCGTAATGTAAGGTAAATACTCCAAATACAGTATGAAGAATGAGAGGAGCATGTCAATACGAAGCTCGGCCTTCGGCCTCGCAAGACACTAACTGGGCTCGGCCTACGGCCTCGCCAAGCGCTCGCCCTTCGGGCTCGCGCACCATACGCTCGGCCTTCGGCCTCACGTGCCGAAAGTTCGGCCTTCGGCCTCACCAGAAGCTCGCCCTTCGGGCTCGCTATACACTGATGTAGGTCCGTAACTCCAAATTCAGTCGAAAATCCCACAAAAACTCCAAATACAGTCGAAAATGTAAGGTAAACTACTCCAAATGCAGTACGAAGAATGAGAGGAGCATCGAAGCATAATAAAAAAATTACAGAAATCAAGAATTTGACTGTTATAGGACAAAAACTCCAAATTCAGTCGAGAATCCCACTAAAACTTCAAATACAGTCGAAAATGTAAGGTGAAATATTCCAGATACAGTATGAAGAATGAGAGGAGCATGTAAATTCAGAGCTCGGCCTTCGGCCTCGCAAGACACTAACACGGCTCGGCCTACGGCCTCGCCATGCGCTCGCCCTACGGGCTCGCGCACCATACGCTCGGCCTTCGGCCTCGCGGGCCGAAGTTCGGCCTACGGCCTCACCAGAAGTTCGGCCTTCGGCCTCACCAGAAGCTCGCCCTTCGGGCTCGCTATAACCCGATATAGGACCGTTACTCCAAATTCAGTCGAAAATCCCACAAAAACTCCAAATACAGTCGAAAATGTAAGAAAAATACTCCAAATGAAGAATGAAGAATGAGAGGAGCATTTTTGACAGGTGTCATTCGACTGCTCTCCCGATCCCCTATGACATTTGGTCGAGCACCCCCTATCTATCTCTTACCGTTTTCGAGATATGTCATCCGTCTTTACTTGGCAGGCGTCATTTTTATGATTTTCGATTTTTCCCATACTCACCTAAACCCCCCCTACACTTTTCCCATACATCACTTTCTTCCTACTCGACTCCTTCTGGGAGAACAATTATGTCAATGAGTCAGTCAGTGAGTCAGTCAGTGAGTCAGTCAGTGTGTGGTAATCGAGCTTTATATATAATAACTAGATGGTAAGTGGTGTGCGGGCCGCGAGCGGCCCGCATCTATCTTGAGTCAGTACGAACTGTCATAAAAGCACCTTATACAAATAAAAAAATATTTCAAAATTCCAAAAGATTTAACGTCCCATACAAACTCTTAATACAGTAGAGAACCAAACTGTAGCCACCAAACCAGATTCACCCTACTGCCATAAAAAAGAGGTACGGTCAGAATCGTACCAAGGTTCTGAGTCACTTCGGTGAAGGAACCCCACCTGTAGGTGCTTTGGTTACCGCGGGCAGTTACCATAGAGACCAGTCGGAGATGTGGAAAATACCCTCTAGTCGGAGCTCGGCCTTCGGCCTTGGACAGGTACTCCAAATAAAGTCAAAACTCCCACAAAAACTCTTAATACAGTCCAAACATAAAATGAATTACTCCAAATGCAGTATGAAGAATAAGAGGGGCACCTAGGACGAATCCAAAATGGCGGAATTCAAGATGGCCACCATGCAAAGCACTCCGAATCCACTGAAGCTCGGCCTTACGGCCTCACTTCAGCGTGATCGGAGCACTTTGTATGGCGGCCATCTTGAATTCCGCCATTTTGGATTTTTTTTGGGTGTCATTCGTACTCTCCATATTCACTATGACATTTGTTCAAAGATCCCCCCACCTATCTCTTACTGTTTTCGAAATACGTCTTCATTCATCACTTGGCAGACGTCATCGAAAAAAAATTTCAAATTTGGAATAAGAACGTCCAGAACAACCTAGATATCGATTTTCAGCCAAATCGGAAAAAATTTTTTTACTTGGCAGACGTCATCGAAAAAAAAAATTAAAATTTGGAATAAGAACGTCCAGAACAACCTAGATATCGATTTTCAGCCAAATCGGAAAAACTTTTTTTACTTGGCAGACGTCATCGAAAAAAAAATTTCAAATTTGGAATAAGAACGTCCAGAACAACCTAGATATCGATTTTCAGCCAAATCGGAAAAACTTTTTTTACTTGGCAGACGTCATCGAAAAAAAAATTTCAAATTTGGAATAAGAACATCCAGAACAACCTAGATATCGATTTTCAGCCAAATCGGAAAAACTTTTTTTACTTGGCAGACGACATCGAAAAAAAAAATGCAAATTTGGAATAAGAACGTCCAGAACAACCTAGATATCGAATTTCAGCCAAATCGGAAAAACTTTTTTAACTTGGCAGACGTCATCGAAAAAAAAAATTCAAATTTGGTATATGAACGTCCAGAACAACCTAGATATCGATTTTCAGCCAAATCGAAAAAACTTTTTTTACTTGGCAGACGTCATCGAAAAAATTATTTTAAATTTGGAATAAGAACGTCCAGCACAACCTAGATATCGATTTTCAGCCAAATCGGAAAAACTTTTTTTATTTGGCAGACGTCATCGAAATTGGAATAGGAACGTACTCATACTCCTAATACAGTCGGTAATGTATGGTAAAATACTCCAAGTACAGTATGAAGAATGAGAGGAGCATGTCAAAAATAAAAAAATGACAGAAATCAAGAATTACACTGATATAGGACCAAAACTCCAAAGGCAGTCGAAAATCCCTCTAAAACTTCAAATACAGTCGAAAATGTATGGTAAAATACTCCAAATGCAGTATGAAGAATGAGAGGAGCATCGAAGTGTGATAAAAAAATGACAGAAATCAAGAATTACACTGATATAGGACCAAAACTACAAAGGCAGTCGAAAATCCCTCTAAAACTCCAAATACAGTCGAAATTGTATGGTAAAATACTCCAAATGCAGTATGAAGAATGAGAGGAGCATCGAAGTGTGATAAAAAAATGACAGAAATCAAGAATTACACTGTTATAGGACCAAAACTCCAAAGGCAGTCGAAAATCCCTCTAAAACTCCAAATACAGTCGAAATTGTATGGTAACATACTCCAAATGCAGTATGAAGAATGAGAGGAGCATCGAAGTGTGATAAAAAATGACAGAAATCGAGAATTATACTGTTATAGGACCAAAACTCCAAAGGCAGTCGAAAATCCCTCTAAAACTCCAAATACAGTCGAAATTGTATGGTAAAATACTCCAAATGCAGTATGAAGAATGAGAAGAGCATCGAAGTGTGATAAAAAAATGACAGAAATCAAAAACTCCAAAGGCAGTCGAAAATCTCTCTAAAACTCCAAATACAGTCGAAATTGTATGGTAAAATACTCCAAATGCAGTATGAAGAATGAAAGGAGCATCTAAGACTAATAAAAAAATGACATATTTCAAAAGTTTCATTGTTATAGACCAATAACTCTTAATTTAGTCGAATATCCCACAAAAACTCCAAATACAGTCGAAAATGTAAGGTAAAATACTCCAAATGCAGTATGAAGAATGATAGGAGCATCAAAGCATGATAAAAAAATAAAATTCACTGTTTAAGGACAAAAACTCCAAATTCAGTCGAAAATCCCACTAAAACTCCAAATACAGTCGAAAATGTAAGGTGAAATACTCCAGATACAGTATGAAGAATGAGAGGAGCATGTAAATTCAGAGCTCGGCCTTCGGCCTCGCAAGACACTAATACGGCTCGGCCTGCGGCCTCGCTATGCGCTCGCCCTGCGGGCTCGCGCACCATACGCTCGGCCTTCGGCCTCGCGGGCTGAAGTTCGGCCTTCGGCCTCACCAGAAGTTTGGCCTTCGGCCTTACCAGAAGCTCGCCCTTCGGGCTCGCTATACACTGATGTAGGACCGTAACTCCAAATTCAGTCGAAAATCCCACAAAAACCCCAAATACAGTCGAAAATTAACTCTTAATTTAGTTGAAATTCCCACAAAAAGTCCAAATACAGTCGAAAATGTATGGTAAAATACTCCAAAAGCAGTATGAAGAATGAGAGGAGCATCTAAGACTAATAAAAAAATGACATATTTCAAAAGTTTCATTGTTATAGACCAATAACTCTTAATTTAGTCGAAATTCCCACAAAAACTCCAAATACAGTCGCAAATGTAAGGTAAAATACTCCAAATGCAGTATGAAGAATGAGAGGAGCATCTAAGACTAATAAAAAAATGACATATTTCAAAAGTTTCATTGTTATAGACCAATAACTCTTAATTTAGTCGAAATTCCCACTAAAACTCCAAATACAGTCGAAAATGTAAGGTAAAAAACTCCAAATGCAGTATGAAGAATGAGAGGAGCATCAAAGCATGATAAAAAAATAAATTTCACTGTTTTAGGACAAAAACTCCAAATTCAGTCGAAAATCCCACTAAAACTCTAAATACAGTCGAAAATGTAAGGTGAAATACTCCAGATACAGTATGAAGAATGAGAGGAGCATGTAAATTCAGAGCTCGGCCTTCGGCCTCGCAAGACACTAATACGGCTCGGCCTGCGGCCTCGCCATGCGCTCGCCCTACGGGCTCGCGCACCATACGCTCGGCCTTCGGCCTCACCAGAAGTTCGGCCTTCGGCCTCACCAGAAGCTCGCCCTTCGGGCTCGCTATACACTGATGTAGGACCGTAACTCCAAATTCAGTCGAAAATCCCTCAAAAACCCCAAATACAGTCGAAAATGTACAGTATAATACTCCAAATGCAGTAAGAAGAATGAGAGGAGCATCTGAGACTAATAAAAAAATGATACATTTCAAAAGTTTCACTGTTATAGGCCAATAACTCTAAATTCAGTCGAAAATCCCACAAAAAGTCCAAATACAGTCGAAAATGTAAGGTAAAATACGCCAAAAGCAGTATGAAGAATGAGAGGAACATCGAAGCATAATAAAAAAATTACAAAAATCAAGAATTTTACTGTTATAGGACAAAAACTCCAAATTCACTCGAAAATCCCACAAAAACTCCTAATACGGTCGAAAATATGTGCACATTGTATGGCGGCCATCTTGAAATCCGCCATTTTGGATTTTTGACAGACGTCATTCGACTGCTCTCCCGGTCCCCTATGACATTTGTTCGAGCACCCCCTACCTATCTCTTACCGTTTCCGAGATACGCCATCCAATTTTACTTGGCAGGCGTCATCTTCAAGTTTTCGGATTTTTCCCATACTCACCTAAACCCCCCCTACATTTCCGCCATACTTCATTTTAACCCTACTCTACTCCTTCTGGGAGAACAATTATGTCAGTGAGTCAGTCAGTGTGTGGTAATCGAGCTTTATATAATATAATAACTAGTTTTTCGGGCAGTGTGCGGGCCGCAAGCGGCCCGCATCTATCTTGAGTCAGTACGAACTGTCATAAAAGCACCTCAAACAAAGAAAATATGAAAAAAAAAAACCTTCAATACAAGTATGAAATCCCATATAAACTCCTAATACAGTACGAAACCAAACTGTCACCACCAAAACAAATTCACCCTACCGCAATAAAAAAGTGGTACGGTCAGAATTGTACCAAGGTTCTGAGTCACTTCGGTAAAGGAACCCCACTCGTAGGTGCTTTGGTTATCGTGGGCAGTTACCATGGAGACCAGTTGGAGATGTGGAAAATACTCTCAAGTCGGAGCTCAGCCTTCAGCCTCGGACAGTTACTCCAAATGTAGTCAAAACTCCCAGAAAAACTTCTAAACCGTCGGTAATCTATGGTAAAATACTCCAAATACAGTATGAAGAATGAGAGGAGCATGTAAATTCGGAGCTCGGCCTTCGGCCTCGCAAGACACTCACACGGCTCGGCCTGCGGCCTCGCCAAGTGCTCGCCCTTCGGGCTCGCCCACCATACGCTCGGCCTTCGGCCTCGCGGGCCGAAAGTTCGGCCTTCGGCCTCACCAGGAGCTCGCCCTTCGGGCTCGCTATACCTTGATGTAGGACAGTAACTCGAAATTCAGTTGAAAATCCCACAAAAAACTCCAAAAACAGTCGAAAATATTAGGTAAAATACTCCAAATGAAGTATGAAGAATGAGAGGAGCATGTCAATTCGGAGCTCGGCCTTCGGCCTCGCAAGACACTAACACGGCTCGGCCTGCGGCCTCGCCATACGCTCGCCCTGCGGGCTCGCGAACCGTCCGCTCGGCCTTCGGCCTCGCGGGCCGAAAGTTCGGCCTTCGGCCTCACCAGAAGCTCGCCCTTCGGGCTCGCTATACCTTCATCTATGACAGTAACTCCAAAATCAGTCGAAAATCCCACAAAAACTCCAAATACAGTCGAAAATGTAAGAAAAATACTCCAAATGCAGTATGAAGAATGAGAGGAGCACTTTTGACACATGTCATTCGACTGCTCTCCCTATTCCCTATGACATTTGTTCAAGCACCCCCTACCTATCTCATACCGTTTTCGAGATATGTCCTCCATCTTTACTTGGCAGGCGTCATTTTTATGATTTTCGATTTTTCTCATACTCACCAAAACCCCCCGAACATTTCCGCCATACATCATTTTCACTCTTCTCTACTCCTTCTAGGAGAACATTTATGTCAGTCAGTCAGTCAGTGGTAATCGAGCTTTATATATTATAATATACTAGTTTTTCGGGCAGTGTGCGGGCCGCAAGCGGCCCGCATCAATCTTGAGTCAGTACGAACTGTCATAAAAGCACCTTATACATTTAAATAAAAAAATAATTAAAACTCCAATAGAAGTATGAAATCCCATATAAACTCTGAATACAATAGAGATTCATACTGTAGCCACCAAACCAGATTTACCCTACTGCCATAAAAAAGTGATACGGTCAGAATCGTACCAAGGTTCTGAGTCAGTTCGGTAAAGGAACCCCACTCGTAGGTGCTTTAGTTATCGCGGACAGTTACCATGGAGACCAGTCGGAGATGTGGAAAATACTCTCAAGTCGGAGCTCGGCCTTCGTCCTCGGACAGTTACTCCAAATTTAGTCAAAACTCCCACAAAAACTTCTAAAACAGTCGGTAATCTATGGTAAAATACTCCAAATATAGTATGAAGAATGAGAGGAGCATGTAAATTCGGAGCTCGGCCTTTGGCCTCGCAAGACACTCATACGGCTCGGCCTGCGGCCTCGCCAAGTGCTCGCCCTTCGGGCTCGCCCACCATACGCTCGGCCTTCGGCCTCGCGGGCCGAAAGTTCGGCCTTCGGCCTCACCAGAAGCTCGCCCTTCGGGCTCGCGATACACTGGTGGGGGACAGTTACTCCAAATTCAGTCAAAAATCCCACAAAAACTCGTAATACAGTCAAAAATGTAAGGTAACATACTCCAAATACAGTATGAAGAATGAGAGGAGCATGTCAATTCGGAGCTCGGCCTTCGGCCTCGCAAGACACTAATACGGCTCGGCCTGCGGCCTCGACAAACGCTCGCCCTTCGGGCTCGCGGGCCATCCGCTCGGCCTTCGGCCTTGCGGGCCGAAAGTTCGGCCTTCGGCCTCACCAGAAGCTCGCCCTTCGGGCTCGCTGTACCTTCATCTATGACAGTAACTCCAAAATCAGTCGAAAATCCCACAAAAACTCCAAATACAGTCGAAAATGTAAGAAAAATACTCCAAATGCAGTATGAAGAATGAGAGGAGCACTTTTGACGCATGTCATTTGACTACTCTCCCGATTCCCTATGACATTTGTTCAAGCACCCCCTATCTATCTCTTACCGTTTTCGAGATATGTCATCCATCTATACTTGGCAGGCGTCATTTTAGTGATTTTCGATTTTTCTCATACTCACCTAAACCCCCCCTACATTTTTGCCATACATCATTTTCACTCTACTCTGCTCCTTCTAGGAGAACATTTATGTCAGTGAGTCAGTGGTAATCGAGCTTTATATATTATGATAATAACTAGTTTTTCGGGCAGTGTGCGGGCCGCAAGCGGCCCGCATTTATCGTTATGCAGTATTAACCTATATAAAAACTCCTAAAACTGTATTAAAAAAGAGTACAAAACTCCAAAAGACATACGACGACCCATATAAACTTCTAATACAATATGGAACCAAACTGTAGCAACCAAACCAGATTCACCCTACTGCCATAAAAAAGTGGTACGGTCAGAATCGGACCAAGATCCTGAGTCACTTTGTTATAGGAACCCCACTCGTAGGTGCTTTGGTTATCGCGGGCAGTTACCATGGAGACCAGTCGGGGATGTGGAATAATACTCTCAAGTCGGAGCTCGGCCTTCGTCCTCGGACAGTTACTCCAAATTTAGTCAAAACTTCCACAAAAACTTCTAAAACAGTCGGTAATCTATGGTAAAATACTCCAAATACAGTATGAAGAATGAGAGGAGCATGTTAATTCGGAGCTCGGCCTTCGGCCTCGCAAGACACTCATACGGCTCGGCCTGCGGCCTCGCCAAGTGCTCGCCCTTCGGGCTCGCCAACCATACGCTCGGCCTTCGGCCTCGCGGGCCGAAAGTTCGGCCTTCGGCCTCACCAGGAGCTCGCCCTTCGGGCTCGCTGTACCTTGATGTAGGACAGTTACTCGAAATTCAGTTGAAAATCCCACAAAAAACTCCAAAAACAGTCGAAAATATTAGGTAAAATACTCCAAATGAAGTATGAAGAATGAGAGGAGCATGTCAATTCGGAGCTCGGCCTTCGGCCTCGCAAGACACTCACACAGCTCAACCTACGGCCTCGCCAAGCGCTCGCCCTTCGGGCTCGCGCACCTTCTACTCGGCCTTCGGCCTCGCGGGCCGAAAGTTCGGCCTTCGGCCTCACCAGAAGCTCGCCCTTCGGGCTCGCTACCTTCTTGTATGACAGTTACTCCAAATTCAGTCAAAATTCCCACAAAAACTCCAACTACAGTTGAAAATTTAAGGTGAAATACTCCAAATGCAGTATGAAGAATGAGAGGAGCATGTAATTCGGAGCTCGGCCTTCGGCCTCGCAAGACACTAATACAGCTCGGCCTACGGCCTCGCAAACCGCTCGCCCTACGGGCTCACGCACCATCCGCTCGGCCTTCGGCCTCGCGGGCCGAAAGTTCGGCCTTCGGCCTCACCAAAAGCTCGCCCTTCGGGCTCGCTACACCTTCACGTACGACAGTAACTCCAAAATCAGTCGAAAATTCCATAAAAACTCAAAATACAGTCGAAAATGTAAGGAAATTACTCCAAATGAAGTATGAAGAATGAGAGGAGCACTTTTGACAAATGTCATTTGACTGCTCTCCAGATTCCCTATGACATTTGTTCAAACACCCCCTACCTATCTCTTACCGTTTTCGAGATATGTCATCCATCATTACTTGGCAGGCGTCATTTTTATGATTTTCGATTTTTCTCATACTCACCAAAACCCCCCGAACATTTTCGCCATACATCATTTTCACTCTACTCTGCTCCTTCTAGGAGAACATTTATGTCAGTGAGTCAGTGAGTGGTAATCGAGCTTTATATATTATAACTAGTTTTTCGGGCAGTGTGCGGGCCGCAAGCGGCCCGCATTTATCGTTATGCAGTATTAAATTATATCAAAACACCTTATACATTAAAAAAAATTTTCAAAAATCCAAAAGATAAACGACGTCCCATACAAACTCCTAATACAATAAGGGACCATACTGTAACCACCAAACCAAATTCACCCTACAGCCATAAAAAAGTGGTACGGTCAGAGTTGTACCAAGGTTCTGAGTCACTTCGGTAAAGGAACCCCACCTTGTAGGTGCTTTGGTTATCGCGGGCAGTTACCTTGGAGACCAGTCGGAGATGTGGAAGATACTCTCAAAACGGAGCTCAGCCTTCGGCCTCGGACAGTTGCTCCAAATGTAGTCAAAACTCCCACAAAAACTCCTAAAACAGTCGGTAATATATGGTGAAATACTCCAAATACTACAGTATGAAGAATGAGAGGAGCATGTCAATTCGGAGCTCGGCCTTCGGCCTCGCAAGACACTTACACGGCTCGGCCTACGGCCTCGCCATGAGCTCGCCCTGCGGGCTCGCACACATTAAGCTCGGCCTTCGGCCTCGCGGGCCGAAAGTTCGGCCTTCGGCCTCACCAGAAGCTCGCCTTTCGGGCTCGCTATTCCTTGATGTAGGACAGTTACTCCAAATTCAGTCGAAAATCCCACAAAAACTCTTAATACAGTCGAAAATTAAGGAAAAGTACTCCAAATGCAGTATGAAGCATGAGAGGAGCATGTCAATTCGGAGCTCGGCCTTCGGCCTCGCAAGACACTAATATGGCTCGGCCTTCGGCCTCGCTAGACACTAATACAGCTCGGCCTGCGGCCTCGCCAAGCGCTCGCCCTTCGGGCTCGCGCACCATCAGCTCGGCCTTCGGCCTCGCGGACCGAAAGTTCGGCCTTCGGCCTCACCTGAAGCTCGCCCTTCGGGCTCGCTATACCTTCATCAATGACAGTAACTCCAAAATCAGTCGAAAATCCCACAAAAACTCCAAATACAGTCGAAAATGTAAGGAAAATACTCCAAATGCAGTATGAAGAATGAGAGGAGCACTTTTGACAAGTGTCATTCGACTGCACTCCAGATTCCCTATGACATTTGTTCAAACACCCCCCATCTATCTCTTACCGTTTTCGAGATACGTCATCCATCTTTACTTGGCAGGCGTCATTTTTATGATTTTCGATTTTTCTCATACTCACCTAAACCCCCCTACATTTTCGCCATACATCATTGTCGTCCTACTCGTCTCCTTCTAGGAGAACATTTATGTCAATGAGTCAGTCAGTGAGTGAGTCAGTGGTAATCGAGCTTTATATATTATGAACTAGTTTTTCGGGCAGTGTGCGGGCCGCAAGCGGCCCGCATCTATCTTGAGTCAGTACGAACTGTCATAAAAGCACCTTATACATTTGAAAAAAAAAATTAAAAACCCCAATATAAGTATGAAATCCCATATAAACTCTGAATACAATAGAGATTCATACTGTAGCCACCAAACCAGATTTACCCTACTGCCATAAAAAAGTGGTACGGTCAAAATCGTACCAAGGTTCTGAGTCACTTCGGTAAAGGAACCCCACTCGTAGGTGCTTTGGTTATCGCGGGCAGTTACCATGGAGACCAGTCGGAGATGTGGAAAATACCCTCAAGTCGGAGCTCAGTCTTAGGCCTCGGACAGTTACTCCAAATGTAGTCAAAACTCCCACAAAAACTCCTAAAACAGTCGGTAATGTATGGTGAAATACTCCAAATACAGTATGAAGAATGAGAGGAGCATGTCAATTCGGAGCTCGGCCTTCGGCCTCGCAAGACACTTACACGGCTCGGCCTACGGCCTCGCCATGAGCTCGCCCTGCGGGCTCGCACACCTTAAGCTCGGCCTTCGGCCTCGCGGGCCGAAAGTTCGGCCTTCGGCCTCACCAGAAGCTCGCTCTTCGGGCTCGCTATACCTTCATGTATGACAGTAACTCCAAATTCAGTCGATAATCCCACAAAAACTCCAAAAACAGTCGGTTTTGTATGGTAAAATACTCCAAATGCAGTATGAAGAATGAGAGGAGCATGTCAATTCGGAGCTCGGCCTTCGGCCTCGCAAGACACTAATATGGCTCGGCCTTCGGCCTCGCAAGACACTAACACGGCTCGGCCTGCGGCCTCGCCAAAAGCTCGCCCTTCGGGCTCGCGCGCCATCCGCTCGGCCTTCGGCCTCGCGGGCCGAAAGTTCGGCCTTCGGCCTCACCAGAAGCTCGCCCTTCGGGCTCGCTATACCTTCACGTATGACAGTAACTCCAAATTCAGTCCAAAATCCCATAAAAACTCCAAATACAGTCGAAAATATAAGGAAAATACTCCAAATGCAGTACGAAGAATGAGAGGAGCATTTTTGACAGGTGTCATTCGACTGCTCTCCAGATTCCCTATGACATTTGTTCAAACACCCTCTACCTATCTCTTACCGTTTTCGAGATATGTCATCCATCTTTACTTGGCAGGCGTCATTTTTATGATTTTCGATTTTTCCCATACTCACTTAAACCCCCCCTACATTTCCGCCATACTTCATTTTAACCCTACTCTACTCCTTCTGGGAGAACAATTATGTCAGTCAGTCAGTCAGTCAGTCAGTGAGTCAGTGTATGGTAATCGAGCTTTATATAATATAATAATAACTAGTTTTTCGGGCAGTGTGCGGGCCGCAAGCGGCCCGCATTTATCGTTATGCAGTATTAAATTATATCAAAACACCTTATACATTAAATTTTTTTTTCAGAAATCCAAAAGATATACGACGTCCCATACAAACTCCTAATACAATAAGGTACCATACTGTAACCACCAAACCAAATTCACCCTACTGCCATAAAAAAGTGGTACGGTCAGAATCGTACCAAGGTTCTGAGTCACTTCGGTAAAGGAACCGCACTCGTAGGTGCTTTGTTTATCGCGGGCAGTTACAATGGAGACCAGTCGGAGATGTGGAAAATACTCTCAAGTCGGAGCTCGGCCTTCGGCCTCTGACAGTTACTCCAAATGTAGCCAAAACTCCCACAAAAACTCCTAAAACAGTCGGTAATCTATCGTAAAATACTCCAAATACAGTATGAAGAATGAGAGGAGCATGTGAATTCGGGGCTCGGCCTTCGGCCTCGCAAGACACTCACACGGCTCGGCCTGCGGCCTCGCCAAAAGCTCGCCCTGCGGGCTCGCCAACCATGCGCTCGGCCTTCGGCCTCGCGGGCCGAAAGTTCGGCCTTCGGCCTCACCAGAAGCTCGCCCTTCGGGCTCGCTTTACCTTGATGTAGGACAGTTACTCCAAATTCAGTCGAAAATCCCACAAAAACTCTTAATACAGTCGAAAATAAAGGAAAAGTACTCCAAATGCAGTATGAAGTATGAGAGGAGCATGTCAATTCGGAGCTCGGCCTTCGGCCTCGCAAGACACTAATATGGCTCGGCCTTCGGCCTCGCTAGACACTAATACAGCTCGGCCTGCGGCCTCGCCAAGCGCTCGCCCTTCGGGCTCGCGCACCATCAGCTCGGCCTTCGGCCTCGCGGACCGAAAGTTCGGCCTTCGGCCTCACCAGAAGCTCGCCCTTCGGGCTCGCTATACCTTCATCAATGACAGTAACTCCAAAATCAGTCGAAAATCCCACAAAAACTCCAAATACAGTCGAAAATGTAAGGAAAATACTCCAAATGCAGTATGAAGAATGAGATGAGCACTTTTGACACATGTCATTTGACTGCTCTCCAGATTCCCTATGACATTTGTTCAAACACCCCCTATCTATCTCCTACCGTTTTCGAGATACGTCATACATCTTTACTTGGCAGGCGTCATTTTTATGATTTTCGATTTTTCTCATACTCACCTAAACCCCCCCTACATTTTTGCCATACATCATTTTAACTCTACTCTGCTCCTTCTAGGAGAACATTTATGTCAATGAGTCAGTCAGTCAGTCAGTCAGTCAGTGAGTGGTAATCGAGCTTTATATATTATGAACTAGTTTTTCGGGCAGTGTGCGGGCCGCAAGCGGCCCGCATTTATCGTTATGCAGTACGAACTGTCATAAAAGCACCTTATACATTAAAAAAAAGTATGTTCAAAACTCCAATAGAAGTATGAAATCCCATATAAACTCTTAATACAATAGAGATTCATACTGTAGCTACCAAACCAGATTTACCCTACTGCCATAAAAAAGTGGTACGGTCAGAATTGTACCAAGGTTCTGAGTCACTTCGGTAAAGGAACCCCACTCGTAGGTGCTTTGGTTATCGTGGGCAGTTACCATGGAGACCAGTCGGGGATGTGGAATAATACTCTCAAGTCGGAGCTCGGCCTTCGTCCTCGGACAGTTACTCCAAATTTAGTCAAAACTCCCACAAAAACTTCTAAAACAGTCGGTAATCTATGGTAAAATACTCCAAATACAGTATGAAGAATGAGAGGAGCATGTTAATTCGGAGCTCGGCCTTCGGCCTCGCAAGACACTCATACGGCTCGGCCTGCGGCCTCGCCAAGTGCTCGCCCTGCGGGCTCGCCCACCATACGCTCGGCCTTCGGCCTCGCGGGCCGAAAGTTCGGCCTCCGGCCTCACCAAAAGCTCGCCCTTCGGGCTCGCTATACCTTGATGTAGGACAGTAACTCGAAATTCAGTTGAAAATCCCACAAAAAACTCCAAAAACAGTCGAAAATATTAGGTAAAATACTCCAAATGAAGTATGAAGAATGAGAGGAGCATGTCAATTCGGAGCTCGGCCTTCGGCCTCGCAAGACACTAACACGGCTCGGCCTGCGGCCTCGCCATACGCTCGCCCTGCGGGCTCGCGAACCGTCCGCTCGGCCTTCGGCCTCGCGGGCCGAAAGTTCGGCCTTCGGCCTCACCAGAAGCTCGCCCTTCGGGCTCGCTATACCTTCTTGTATGACAAAAAATCCAAAATTAGTCGAAAATCCCATAAAAACTCCAAATACAGTCGAAAATGTAAGGAAAATACTCCAAATGCAGTATGAAGAATGAGAGGAGCACTTTTGACACATGTCATTTGACTGCTCTCCAGATTTCCTATGACATTTGTTCAAACACCCCCTATCTATCTCTTACCGTTTTCGAGATACGTCATCCATCTTTACTTGGCAGGCGTCATTTTTATGATTTTCGATTTTTCTCATACTCACTAAAACCCCCCGAACATTTTCGCCATACATCATTGTCGTCCTACTCGACTCCTTCTAGGAGAACATTTATGTCAGTCAGTGAGTGGTAATCGAGCTTTATATATATAGAACTAGTTATTCGGGCAGTGTGCGGGCCGCAAGCGGCCCGCATTTATCGTTATGCAGTATTAAATTATATCAAAACACCTTATACATTAAAAAAATATTTCAAAAATCCAAAAGATTAACGACGTCCCATACAAACTCCTAATACAATAAGGAACCATACTGTAACCACCAAACCAAATTCACCCTACCGCCATAAAAAAGTGGTACGGTCAGAGTTGTACCAAGGTTCTGAGTCACTTCGGTAAAGGAACCCCACTCGTAGGTGCTTTGGTTATCGCGGGCAGTTACCATGGAGACCAGTCGGAGATGTGGAAGATACTCTCAAGTCGGAGCTCGGCCGTCTGCCTCGGTCAGTTACTCCAAATGTAGTCAAAACTCCCACTAAACTCCTAAAACAGTCGATAATATATGGTAAAATACTCCAAATACAGAATGAAGAATGAGAGGAGCATGTAAATTCGGAGCTCGGCCTTCGGCCTCGCAAGACACTCCCACGGCTCAGCCTGCCGGCTCACCTCGCCAAGCGCTCGCCCTTCGGGCTCGCGCATCATACGCTCGGCCTTCGGCCTCGCGGGCCGAAAGTTCGGCCTTCGGCCTCACCAGAAGCTCGCCCTTCGGGCTCGCTATACACTGATTTAGGACGGTAACTCCAAATTCAGTCGAAAATCCCACAAAAACTCCAAATACAGTCGAAAATGTAAGGTAAAATACTCCAAATGCAGTATGAAGCATGAGAGGAGCATGTCAGATCGGAGCTCGGCCTTCGGCCTCGCAAGACACTAATATGGCTCGGCCTTCGGCCTCGCTAGACACTAATACAGCTCGGCCTGCGGCCTCGCCAAGCGCTCGCCCTACGGGCTCGCGCACCATCAGCTCGGCCTTCGGCCTCGCTGACCGAAAGTTCGGCCTTCGGCCTCACCAGAAGCTCGCCCTTCGGGCTCGCTATACCTTTATCAATGACAGTAGCTCCAAAATCAGTCGAAAATCCCACAAAAACTCCAAATACAGTCAAAAATATAAGGAAAATACTCCAAAAGCAGTACGAAGAATGAGAGGAGCATTTTTGACAGGTGTCATTCGACTGCTCTCCAGATTCCCTATGACATTTGTTCAAACACACCCTATCTATCTCTTACCGTTTTCGAGATACGTCATACATCTTTACTTGGCAGGCGTCATTTTTATGATTTTCGGTTTTTCTCATACTCACCTAAACCCCCCTACATTTTTGCCATACATCATTGTCGTCCTACTCGTCTCCTTCTAGGAGAACATTTATGTCAATGAGTCAGTCAGTCAGTCAGTCAGTCAGTCAGTGGTAATCGAGCTTTATATATTATGACTAGTTTTTCGGGCAGTGTGCGGGCCGCAAGCGGCCCGCATCTATCTTGAGTCAGTACGAACTGTCATAAAAGCACCTTATACATTTGAAAAAAAAAAATTTAAAACTCTAATATAAGTATGAAATCCCATATAAACTGAATACAATAGAGATTCATACTGTAGCCACCAAACCAGATTTACCCTACTGCCATAAAAAAGTGGTACGGTCAAAATCGTACCAAGGTTCTGAGTCACTTCGGTAAAGGAACCCCACTCGTAGGTGATTTGGTTATCGCGGGCAGTTACCATGGAGACCAGTCGGAGATGTGGAAAATACCCTCAAGTCGGAGCTCGGCCTTCGGCCTCGGACAGTTACTCCAAATGTAGTCAAAACTCCCACAAAACTCCTAAAACAGTCGGTAATATATGGTGAAATACTCCAAATACAGTATGAAGAATGAGAGGAGCATGTCAATTTAGAGCTCGGCCTTCGGCCTCGCAAGATACTTACACGGCTCGGCCTGCGGCCTCGCCATGAGCTCGCCCTGCGGGCTCGCACACCTTGAGCTCGGCCTTCGGCCTCGCGGGCTGAAAGTTCGGCCTTCGGCCTCACCAGAAGCTCGCCCTTCGGGCTCGCTATACCTTCATGTATGATAGTAACTCCAAATTCAGTCGAAAATCCCACAAAAACTCCAAAAAGTGCTTCGAGCACGCTGAAGTGAGGCCGTAAGGCCGAGCTTCAGTGGGGTCGGAGTGCTTTGCATGGTGGTCATCTTGAATTCCGCCATTTTGGATTTTTTTTGTATATCATTGGTATACTCTCCTTATTCATTACGACATTTGTTCAAAGACCCCCCACCTATCTCTTAACGTTTTCGAGATACGTCATCTTTCATCACTGGGCAGACGTCATCGAAAAAAAATATCAAATTTGGAATAAGAACGTCCAGAACGACCTAGATATCGATTTTCAGCCAAATCGGAAAAACTTTTTTTACTTGGCAGACGTCATCGAAAAAAAAGTTTCAAATTTGGAATAAGAACGTCCAGAACAACCTAGATATCGATTTTCAGCCAAATCGGAAAAACTTTTTTTACTTGGCAGACGTCATCGAAAAAAAAATTTTGAATTTGGAATAAGAACGTCCAGAACAACCTAGATATCGATTTTCAGCCAAATCGAAAAAACTTTTTTTTCTTGGCAGACGTCATCGAAAAAAAAATTTCAAATTTGGAATAAGAACGTCCAGAACCACCTAGATATCGAATTTCAGCCAAATCGGAAAAACTTTTATTACTTGGCAGACGTCATCGAAAAAAAAATTTCAAATTTGGAATAAGAACGTCCAGAACGACCTAGATATCGATTTTCAGCCAAATCGGAAAAACTTTTTTTATTTGGCAGACGTCATCGAAATTGGAATAGGAACGTACTCATACTCCTAATACAGTCGGTAATGTATGGTAAAATACTCCAAGTACAGTATAAAGAATGAGAGGAGCATGTCAATATGAAGCTCGGCCTTCGGCCTCGCAAGACACAAACAGGGCTCGGCCTACGGCCTCGCCATCGCTCGCCCTTCGGGCTCGCGCACCATACGCTCGGCCTTCCTCCTCACGTGCCAAAAGTTCGGCCTTCGGCCTCACCAGAAGCTCGCCCTTCGGGCTCGCTATACACTGATGTAGGTCCGTAGGTCCAAATTCCTACAAAAACTCCAAATACAGTCGAAAATGTAAGGTAAAATACTCCAAATGCAGTGTGAAGAATAAGAGGAGCATCAAAGCATGATAAAAAAATAAATTTCACTGTTATAGGACAAAAACTCAAAATTCAGTCGAAAATCCCACTAAAACTCCAAATACAGTCGAAAATGTAAGGTGAAATACTCCAGATACAGTATGAAGAATGAGAGGAGCATGTAAATTCAGAGCTCGGCCTTCGGCCTCACAAGACACTAATACGGCTCGGCCTGCGGCCTCGCCATGCGCTCGCCCTGCGGGCTCGCGCACCGTACGCTCGGCCTTCGGCCTCGCGGGCTGAAGTTCGGCCTTCGGCCTCACCAGAAGTTCGGCCTTCGGCCTCACCAGAAGCTCGCCCTTCGGGCTCGCTATACACTGATGTAGGACCTTAACTCCAAATTAAGTCGAAAATCCCACAAAAACCCCACATACAGTCGAAAATGTACGGTATAATACTCCAAATGCAGTATGAAGAATGAGAGGAGCATCGAAGCATAATAAAAAAATTACAGAAATCAAGAATTTCACTGTTATAGGACAAAAACCCCAAATTCAGTCGAAAATCCCACAAAAAGTCCAAATACAGTCGAAAATGTAAGGTAAAATACGCCAAAAGCAGTATGAAGAATGAGAGGAACATCGAAGCATAATAAAAAAATTACAAAAATCAAGAATTTTACTGTTATAGGACAAAAACTCCATATTCACTCGAAAATCCCACAAAAACTCCTAATACGGTCGAAAATATGTGCACATTGTATGGCGGCCATCTTGAAATCCGCCATTTTGGATTTTTGACAGACGTCATTCGACTGCTCTTCCGATCCCCTATGACATTTGTTCGAGCACCCCCTACCTATCTCTTACCGTTTCCGAGATACGCCATCCACTTTTACTTGGCAGACGTCATCTTCAAGTTTTCGGATTTTTCCCATACTCACCTAAACCCCCCCTACATTTCCGCCATACTTCATTTTAACCCTACTCTACTCCTTCTGGGAGAACAATTATGTCAGTGAGTCAGTCAGTGTGTGGTAATCGAGCTTTATATAATATAATAACTAGATGGTAAGTGGTGTGCGGGCCGCGAGCGGCCCGCATCTATCTTGAGTCAGTACGAACTGTCATAAAAGCACCTTATACATTTGAAAAAAAAAAATTAAAACTCCAAGAGAAGTATGAAATCCCATATAAACTCCCAATTCAATAAAGAACCAAACTGTAGCCACCAAACCAGATTAACCCTACTGCCATAAAAAAAGCGGTACAGTCAGAATCGTATCAAGATTCGAAGTTATTTCAGTACAGGACCCTACACGTAGATGCTTCGGTTATCGCTGGCAGTTACCATGGAGACCAGTCGGAGATGTGGAAAATACTCTCAAGTCAGAGCTCGGCCTTCGGCATTGTACGGTTACTCCAAATGTAGTCAAAAATCCCACAAAAACTCTTAAAACAGTCAAAAAATAAAATGAATTACTCCAAATGCAGTATGAAGAATAAGAGGGGCTCCTAGGACGAATCCAAAATGGCGGAATTCAAGATGACCACCATGCAAAGCACTCCGACCCCACTGAAGCTCGGCCTTACGGCCTCACTTCAGCGTGCTCGAAGCACTTTGTATGGCGGCCATCTTGAATTCCGCCATTTTGGATTTTTTTTGTATATCATTGGTATACTCTCCTTATTCATTACGACATTTGTTCAAAGACCCCCCACCTATCTCTTAACATTTTCGAGATACGTCATCTTTCATCACTGGGCAGACGTCATCGAAAAAAAATATCAAATTTGGAATAAGAACGTCCAGAACGACCTAGATATCGATTTTCAGCCAAATCGGAAAAACTTTTTTTACTTGGCAGACGTCATCGAAAAAAAAGTTTCAAATTTGGAATAAGAACGTCCAGAACAACCTAGATATCGATTTTCAGCCAAATCGGAAAAACTTTTTTTACTTGGCAGACGTCATCGAAAAAAAAATTTTGAATTTGGAATAAGAACGTCCAGAACAACCTAGATATCGATTTTCAGCCAAATCGGAAAAACTTTTTTTTCTTGGCAGACGTCATCGAAAAAAAAATTTCAAATTTGGAATAAGAACGTCCAGAACCACCTAGATATCGAATTTCAGCCAAATCGGAAAAACTTTTTTTACTTGGCAGACGTCATCGAAAAAAAAATTTCAAATTTGGAATAAGAACGTCCAGAACGACCTAGATATCGATTTTCAGCCAAATCGGAAAAACTTTTTTTATTTGGCAGACGTCATCGAAATTGGAATAGGAACGTACTCATACTCCTAATACAGTCGGTAATGTATGGTAAAATACTCCAAGTACAGTATAAAGAATGAGAGGAGCATGTCAATATGAAGCTCGGCCTTCGGCCTCGCAAGACACAAACAGGGCTCGGCCTACGGCCTCGCCATCGCTCGCCCTTCGGGCTCGCGCACCATACGCTCGGCCTTCCTCCTCACGTGCCAAAAGTTCGGCCTTCGGCCTCACCAGAAGCTCGCCCTTCGGGCTCGCTATACACTGATGTAGGTCCGTAGGTCCAAATTCCTACAAAAACTCCAAATACAGTCGAAAATGTAAGGTAAAATACTCCAAATGCAGTGTGAAGAATAAGAGGAGCATCAAAGCATGATAAAAAAATAAATTTCACTGTTATAGGACAAAAACTCAAAATTCAGTCGAAAATCCCACTAAAACTCCAAATACAGTCGAAAATGTAAGGTGAAATACTCCAGATACAGTATGAAGAATGAGAGGAGCATGTAAATTCAGAGCTCGGCCTTCGGCCTCACAAGACACTAATACGGCTCGGCCTGCGGCCTCGCCATGCGCTCGCCCTGCGGGCTCGCGCACCGTACGCTCGGCCTTCGGCCTCGCGGGCTGAAGTTCGGCCTTCGGCCTCACCAGAAGTTCGGCCTTCGGCCTCACCAGAAGCTCGCCCTTCGGGCTCGCTATACACTGATGTAGGACCTTAACTCCAAATTAAGTCGAAAATCCCACAAAAACCCCACATACAGTCGAAAATGTACGGTATAATACTCCAAATGCAGTATGAAGAATGAGAGGAGCATCGAAGCATAATAAAAAAATTACAGAAATCAAGAATTTCACTGTTATAGGACAAAAACCCCAAATTCAGTCGAAAATCCCACAAAAAGTCCAAATACAGTCGAAAATGTAAGGTAAAATACGCCAAAAGCAGTATGAAGAATGAGAGGAACATCGAAGCATAATAAAAAAATTACAAAAATCAAGAATTTTACTGTTATAGGACAAAAACTCCATATTCACTCGAAAATCCCACAAAAACTCCTAATACGGTCGAAAATATGTGCACATTGTATGGCGGCCATCTTGAAATCCGCCATTTTGGATTTTTGACAGACGTCATTCGACTGCTCTTCCGATCCCCTATGACATTTGTTCGAGCACCCCCTACCTATCTCTTACCGTTTCCGAGATACGCCATCCACTTTTACTTGGCAGACGTCATCTTCAAGTTTTCGGATTTTTCCCATACTCACCTAAACCCCCCCTACATTTCCGCCATACTTCATTTTAACCCTACTCTACTCCTTCTGGGAGAACAATTATGTCAGTGAGTCAGTCAGTGTGTGGTAATCGAGCTTTATATAATATAATAACTAGATGGTAAGTGGTGTGCGGGCCGCGAGCGGCCCGCATCTATCTTGAGTCAGTACGAACTGTCATAAAAGCACATTTATAACTTGAAAAAAAGCATGTTCAAAACTCCAATAGAATTATGAATCTAATATCCCTTATAAACTCTTAATACATTAAAGAACCATAATGTAGCCACCAAACCACATTCACCCTACTGCCATAAAAAAGTGGTACGGTCAGCATCGTACCAAGTTTCTAAGTCACTTCGGTAAGTAAACCCCACTCGTAGGTGCTTTGGTTATCGCGGGCAGTTACCATGGAGACCAGTCGGAGATGTGGAAAATACTCTCAAGTCGGAGCTCGGCCTTCGGCCTCGGGCAGTTACTCCAAATGTAGTCAAAAATGCTACATAAACTCTTAATACAGTCAAAAAATAAAATGGATTACTCCAAATGCAGTATGAAGAATAAGAGGGGCTCCTAGGACGAATCCAAAATGGCGGAATTCAAGATGACCACCATTCAAAGCACTCCAACCCCACTGAAGCTCGGCCTTACGGCCTCACTTCAGCGTGATCGGAGCACTTTGTATGGCGGCCATCTTGAATTCCGCCATTTTGGATTTTTTTTGCATATCATTCGTACTCTCCATATTCACTATGACATTTGTTCAAAGACCCCCCCACCTATCTCTTACTGTTTTCGAAATATGTCTTCATTCATCACTTGGCAGACGTCATCGAAAAAAAATTCAAATTTGGAATAGGAACGTCCAGAACAACCTAGATATCGAATTTCAGCCAAATCGGAAAAACTTTTTTTACTTGGCAGACGTCATCGAAAAAGAAATTTCTAATTTGGAATAAGAACGTCCAGAACAACCTAGATATCGATTTTCAGCCAAATCGGAAAAACTTTTTTTACTTGGCAGACGTCATCGAAAAAAAAATTTCAAATTTGGAATAAGAACGTCCAGAACAACCTAGATATCGATTTTCAGCCAAATCGGAAAAACTTTTTTTACTTGGCAGACGTCATCGAAAAAAAAATTTCAAATTTGGAATAAGAACGTCTAGAACAACCTAGATATTGATTTTCAGCCAAATCGGAAAAACTTTTTTGACTTGGCAGACGTCATCGAAAAAAAAATTTCAAATTTGGTATAAGAACGTCCAGAACAACCTAGATATCGATTTTCAGCCAAATCGGAAAAACTTTTTTTATTTGGCAGACGTCATCGAAATTGGAATAGGAACGTACTCATACTCCTAATACAGTCGGTAATGTAAGGTGAAATACTCCAGATACAGTATGAAGAATGAGAGGAGCATGTAAATTCAGAGCTCGGCCTTCGGCCTCGCAAGAAACAAACAGGGCTCGGCCTGCGGCCTCGCCATGCGCTCGCCCTACGGGCTCGCGCACCATGCGCTCGGCCTTCGGCCTCGCGGGCCGGCGTTCGGCCTTCGGCCTCACCAGAAGTTCGGCCTTCGGCCTCACCAGAAGCTCGCCCTTCGGGCTCGCTATACACTGATGTAGGACCTTAACTCCAAATTCAGTCGAAAATCCCACAAAAACCCCACATACAGTCGAAAATGTACGGTATAATACTCTAAATGCAGTATGAAGAATGAGAGGAGCATCAAGGCATGATAAAAAAATAAATTTCACTGTTTTAGGACAAAAACTCCAAATTCAGTCGAAAATCCCACTAAAACTCCAAATACAGTCGAAAATGTAAGGTGAAATACTCCAGATACAGTATGAAGAATGAGAGGAGCATGTAAATTCAGAGCTCGGCCTTCGGCCTCGCAAGACACTAATACGGCTCGGCCTGCGGCCTCGCCATGCGCTCGCCCTACGGGCTCGCGCACCATGCGCTCGGCGTTCGGCCTCGCGGGCCGGAGTTCGGCCTTCGGCCTCACCAGAAGTTCGGCCTTCGGCCTCACCAGAAGCTCGCCCTTCGGGCTCGCTATACACTGATGTAGGACCGTAACTCCAAATTCAGTCGAAAATCCCACAAAAACCCCAAATACAGTCGAAAATGTACGGTATAATACTCCAAATGCAGTATGAAGAATGAGAGGAGCATCGAAGCATAATAAAAAAATTACAGAAATCAAGAATTTCACTGTTATAGGACAAAAACTCCAAATTCAGTCGAAAATCCCACAAAAAGTCCAAATACAGTCGAAAATGTAAGGTAAAATACGCCAAAAGCAGTATGAAGAATGAGAGGAACATCGAAGCATAATAAAAAAATTACAAAAATCAAGTATTTTACTGTTAAAGGACAAAAACTCCAAATTCACTCGAAAATCCTACAAAAACTCCTAATACGGTCGAAAATATGTGCACATTGTATGGCGGCCATCTTGAAATCCGCCATTTTGGATTTTTGACAGATGTCATTCGCCTGCTCTCCCGGTCCCCTATGACATTTGTTTGAGCACCCCCTACCTATCTCTTACCGTTTCCGAGATACGCCATACAATTTTACTTGGCAGGCGTCATTTTTATGATTTTCGATTTTTCCCATACTCACCTAAACCCCCCCTACATTTCCGCCATACTTCATTTTAACCCTACTCTGCTCCTTCTGGGAGAACAATTATGTCAGTCAGTGAGTCAGTCAGTCAGTCAGTGTATGGTAATCGAGCTTTATATAATATAATAACTAGATGGTAAGTGGTGTGCGGGCCGCGAGCGGCCCGCATCTATCTTGAGTCAGTACGAACTGTCATAAAAGCAACTTTTACATTTAAAAAAAAGTATGTTCAAATCTCCAATAGAAATTTGAAATCCCATATAAACTCCGAATACAATAAAGAACCAAATTGTAGCCACCAAACCAGATTTACCCTACTGCCATAAAAAAGTGGTACGGTCAGAATCGTACCAGGGTTCTGAGTCACTTCGGTAAAGTGATCGGAGCACTTTGTATGGCGGCCATCTTGAATTCCGCCATTTTGGATTTTTTTTGCGTATCATTCGTACTCTCCATATTCACTATGACATTTGTTCAGAGACCCCCCCACCTATCTCTTACTGTTTTCGAAATATGTCTTCATTCATCACTTGGCAGACGTCATCGAAAAAAAATTTCAAATTTGGAATAAGAACGTCCAGAACAACCTAGATATCGATTTTCAGCCAAATCGGAAAAACTTTTTTTACTTGGCAGACGTCATCGAAAAAAAAAATTCAAATTTGGAATAAGAACGTCCAGAACAACCTAGATATCGATTTTCAGCCAAATCGGAAAAACTTTTTTTACTTGGCAGACGTCATCGAAAAAAAAATTTCAAATTTGGAATTAGAACGTCCAGAACAACCTAGATATCGATTTTCAGCCAAATCGGAAAAACTTTTTTTACTTGGCAGACGTCATCTAAAAAAAATTTCAAATTTGGAATAAGAACGTCTAGAACAACCTAGATATCGATTTTCAGCCAAATCGGAAAAACTTTTTTTACTTGGCAGACGTCATCGAAAAATAAATTTCAAATTTGGAATAAGAACGTCCAGAACAACCTAGATATCGAATTTCAGTCAAATCGGAAAAACTTTTTTAACTTGGCAGACGTCATCGAAATTGGAATAGGAACGTACTCATACTCCTAATACAGTCGGTAATGTATGGTAAAATACTCCAAGTACAGTATGAAGAATGAGAGGAGCATGTCAATACGAAGCTCGGCCTTCGGCCTCGCAAGACACGAACAGGGCTCGGCCTACGGCCTCGCAAGACACGAACAGGGCTCGGCCTACGGCCTCGCCAAGCGCTCGCCCTTCGGGCTCGCGCACCATACCCTCGGCCTTCGGCCTCACGGGCCGAAAGTTCGGCCTTCGGCCTCACCAGAAGCTCGCCCTTCGGGCTCGCTATACACTGATGTAGGTCCGTAGGTCCAAATTCAGTCGCAATTCCCACAAAAACTCCAAATACAGTCGCAAATGTAAGGTAAAATACTCCAAATGCAGTATGAAGAATGAGAGGAGCATCAAAGCATGATAAAAAAATAAATTTCACTGTTTTAGGACAAAAACTCCAAATTCAGTCGAAAATCCCACTAAAACTCCAAATACAGTCGAAAATGTAAGGTAAAAAACTCCAAATGCAGTATGAAGAATGAGAGGAGCATCAAAGCATGATAAAAAAATAAATTTCACTGTTTTAGGACAAAAACTCCAAATTCAGTCGAACATCCCACTAAAACTCCAAATACAGTCGAAAATGTAAGGTGAAATACTCCAGATACAGTATGAAGAATGAGAGGAGCATGTAAATTCAGAGCTCGGCCTTCGGCCTCGCAAGACACTAACACGGCTCGGCCTACGGCCTCGCCATGCGCTCGCCCTACGGGCTCGCGCACCATACGCTCGGCCTTCGGCCTCGCGGGCCGAAGTTCGGCCTACGGCCTCACCAGAAGTTCGGCCTTCGGCCTCACCAGAAGCTCGCCCTTCGGGCTCGCTATAACCCGATATAGGACCGTTACTCCAAATTCAGTCGAAAATCCCACAAAAACTCCAAATACAGTCGAAAATGTATGGTAAAATACTCCAAATACAGTATGAAGAATGAGAAGAGCATCTGAGCCTAAAAAAAAATTACAGATTTCAAAAAATTCCCACAAAAACTCCAAATTCAGTCGAACATCCCACAAAAACTCCAAATACAGTCGAAAATGTAAGAAAAATACTCCAAATGAAGAATGAAGAATGAGAGGAGCATTTTTGACAGGTGTCATTCGACTGCTCTCCCGATCCCCTATGACATTTGGTCGAGCACCCCCTATCTATCTCTTACCGTTTTCGAGATATGTCATCCGTCTTTACTTGGCAGGCGTCATTTTTATGATTTTCGATTTTTCCCATACTCACCTAAACCCCCCCTACACTTTTCCCATACATCACTTTCTTCCTACACGACTCCTTCTGGGAGAACAATTATGTCAGTCAGTGAGTCAGTCAGTCAGTGAGTCAGTCAGTCAGTGTGTGGTAATCGAGCTTTATATAATATAACTAGATGGTAAGTGGTGTGCGGGCCGCGAGCGGCCCGCAATTATCGTTATGCATTCTTAAATTATATCAAAACACCTTATTTATTAAAAAAAAAAAAATCAAAACCATAATAGAAGTATGAAATCCCATATAAACCCTTAATACAATAAAGAACCAAAGTGTAGCCGTCAAACCAGATTTACCCTACAGCCATAAAAAAGCGGTACAGTCAGAATCGTATCAAGATTCTTAGTCACTTCGATAAAGATACCCCACACGTAGGTGCTTCGGTTATCGCCAGCATTTACCATGCGGACCAGTCGGAAATGTGGAAAATACTTTCAAGTCGGAGCTCGGCCTTCGGCCTCGGACAGTTACTCCAAATGTAGTCAAAAATCCCACAAAAACTCTTTATACAGTCAAAATTTAAAATGAATTACTCCAAATGCAGTATGAAGAATAAGAGGGGCACCTAGGACGAATCCAAAATGGCGGAATTCAAGATGGTCACCATGCAAAGCACTCCGACCCCACTGAAGCTCGGCCTTACGGCCTCACTTCAGCGTGATCGAAGCACTTTGTATGGCGGCCATCTTGAATTCCGCCATTTTGGATTTTTTTTATATATCATTGGTATACTCTTCTTATTCATTACGACATTTGTTCAAAGACCCCCCACCCATCTCTTACCGTTTTCGAAATACGTCATCTTTCATCACTTGGCAGACGTCATCGAAAAAAAATTACAAATTTGGAATTAGAACGTCCAGAACAACCTAGATATCGAATTTCAGCCAAATCGGAAAAACTTTTTTTACTTGGCAGACGTCATCGAAAAAAAAATTTCAAATTTGGAATAAGAACGTCCAGAACAACCTAGATATCGATTTTCAGCCAAATCGGAAAAACTTTTTTTACTTGGCAGACGTCATCGAAAAAAAAATTTCAAATTTGGAATAAGAACGTCCAGAACAACCTAGATATCGATTTTCAGCCAAATCGGAAAAACTTTTTTTACTTGGCAGACGTCATCGAAAAAAAAAATTTAAATTTGGAATAAGAACGTCCAGAATAACCTAGATATCGATTTTCAGCCAAATCGGAAAAACTTTTTTTATTTGGCAGACGTCATCGAAATTGGAGTAGGAACGTACTCATACTCCTAATACAGTCGGTAATGTATGGTAAAATACTCCAAGTCCAGTATGAAGAATGAGAGGAGCATGTCAATACGAAGCTCGGCCTTCGGCCTCGCAAGACACAAACAGGGCTCGGCCTACGGCCTCGCCAAGCGCTCGCCCTTCGGGCTCGCTATACACTGATGTAGGTCCGTAGGTCCAAATTCAGTCGAAATTCCCACAAAAACTCCAAATACAGTCGGAAATGTAAGGTAAAATACTCCAAATGCAGTATGAAGAATGAGAGGAGCATCAAAGCATGATAAAAAAATAAATTTCACTGTTTTAGGACAAAAACTCCAAATTCAGTCGAAAATCCCACTAAAACTCCAAATACAGTCGAAAATGTAAGGTAAAAAACTCCAAATGCAGTATGAAGAATGAGAGGAGCATCAAAGCATGATAAAAAAATAAATTTCACTGTTTTAGGACAAAAACTCCAAATTCAGACGAAAATCCCACTAAAACTCCAAATACAGTCGAAAATGTAAGGTGAAATACTCCAGATACAGTATGAAGAATGAGAGGAGCATGTAAATTCAGAGCTCGGCCTTCGGCCTCGCAAGACACTAATACGGCTCGGCCTGCGGCCTCGCCATGCGCTCGCCCTACGGGCTCGCGCACCATACGCTCGGCCTTCGGCCTCGCGGGCTGAAGTTCGGCCTTCGGCCTCACCAGAAGTTCGGCCTTCGGCCTCACCAGAAGCTCGCCCTTCGGGCTCGCTATACACTGATGTAGGACCGTCACTCCAAATTCAGTCGAAAATCCCACAAAAACCCCAAATACAGTCGAAAATGTACGGTATAATACTCCAAATGCAGTATGAAGAATGAGAGGAGCATCGAAGCATAATAAAAAAATTACAGAAATCAAGAATTTCACTGTTATAGGACAAAAACTCCAAATTCAGTCGAAAATCCCACAAAAAGTCCAAATACAGTCGAAAATGTAAGGTAAAATACGCCAAAAGCAGTATGAAGAATGAGAGGAACATCGAAGCATAATGAAAAAATTACAGAAATCAAGAATTTCACTGTTATAGGACAAAAATTCCAAATTCAGTCAAAAATCCCACAAAAACCCTTAATACGGTCGAAAATATGAGCACTTTGTATGGCGGCCATCTTGAAATCCGCCATTTTGGATTTTTGACAGGTGTCATTCTACTGCTTTCCCTATTCCCTATGACATTTGGTCAAGCACCCCCTACCTATCTCTTACCGTTTCCGAGATACGCCATCCACTTTTACTTGGCAGACGTCATCTTCAAGTTTTCGGATTTTTCCCATACTCACCTAAACCCCCCCTACACTTTTCCCATACATCACTTTCTTCCTACTCGACTCCTTCTGGGAGAACAATTATGTCAGTCAGTGAGTCAGTCAGTCAGTCAGTGTATGGTAATCGAGCTTTATATAAAGAGATAATAAGATAATAATAATAACTAGTTTTTCGGGCAGTGTGCGGGCCGCAAGCGGCCCGCATCTATCTTGAGTCAGTACGAACTGTCATAAAAGCACCTTATACATTTAAATAAAAACATAATTTAAACTCCAACAGAAGTATGAAATCCCATATAAACTCTGAATACAATAAAGATTCATACTGTAGCCACCAAACCAGATTCACCCTACTGCCATAAAAAAGTGGTACGGTCAGAATCGTACCAAGGTTCTGAGTCACTTTGGTAAAGGAACCCCACTTGTAGGTGCTTTGGTTATCGCGGGCAGTTACCATGGAGACCAGTCGGAGATGTGGAAAATACCCTCAAGTCGGAGCTCGGCCTTAGGCCTCGGACAGTTACTCCAAATGTAGTCAAAACTCCCACAAAAACTCCTAAAACAGTCGGTAATGTATGGTGAAATACTCCAAATACAGTATGAAGAATGAGAGGAGCATGTCAATTCGGAGCTCGGCCTTCGGCCTCGCAAGACACTTACACGGCTCGGCCTACGGCCTCGCCATGAGCTCGCCCTGCGGGCTCGCACACCTAAAGCTCGGCCTTCGGCCTCGCGGGCCGAAAGTTCGGCCTTCGGCCTCACCAGAAGCTCGCCCTTCGGGCTCGCTATACCTTCATGTATGACAGTAACTCCAAATTCAGTCAAAAATCCCACAAAAACTCCAAATACAGTCGAAAATGTAAGGTAAAATACTCAAATGCAGTATGAAGAATGAGAGGAGCATGTCAATACGTAGCTCGGCCTTCGGCCTCGCAAGAAACTAACTGGGCTCGGCCTACGGCCTCGCCAAGCGCTCGCCCTTCGGGCTCGCGCACCATACGCTCGGCCTTCGGCCTCACGTGCCGAAAGTTCGGCCTTCGGCCTCACCAGAAGCTCGCCCTTCGGGCTCGCTATACACTGATGTAGGTCCGTAACTCCAAATTCAGTCGAAAATCCCACAAAAACTCCAAATACAGTCGAAAATATTAGGTAAAATACTCCAAATGAAGTATGAAGAATGAGAGGAGCATGTCAATTCGGAGCTCGGCCTTCGGCCTCGCAAGACACTAACACGGCTCGGCCTGCGGCCTCGCCATACGCTCGCCCTGCGGGCTCGCGCACCATCCGCTCGGCCTTCGGCCTCGCGGGCCGAAAGTTCGGCCTTCGGCCTCACCTGAAGCTCGCCCTTCGGGCTCGCTATACCTTCTTATATGACAGTAAATCCAAAATTAGTCGAAAATCCCATAAAAACTCCAAATACAGTCGAAAATGTAAGGAAAATACTCCAAATGGAGTATGAAGAATGAGAGGAGCACTTTTGACAGGTGTCATTCGACTGCTCTTCAGATTCCCTATGACATTTGTTCAAACACCCCCTACCTATCTCTTACCGTTTTCGAGATATGTCATCCATCTTTACTTGGCAGGCGTCATTTTTATGATTTTCGATTTTTCTCATACTCACCTAAACCCCCCCTACATTTTCGCCATACATCATTTTCACTCTACTCTGCTCCTTCTAGGAGAACATTTATGTCAGTGAGTGAGTCAGTGGTAATCGAGCTTTATATATTATAATAACTAGATGGTAAGTGGTGTGCGGGCCGCGAGCGGCCCGCATCTATCTTGAGTCAGTACGAACTGTCATAAAAGCACCTTATACATTTGAAAAAAAAAAATTAAAACTCCAAGAGAAGTATGAAATCCCATATAAACTCCCAATTCAATAAAGAACCAAACTGTAGCCACCAAACCAGATTAACCCTACTGCCATAAAAAAAGCGGTACAGTCAGAATCGTATCAAGATTCGAAGTTATTTCAGTACAGGACCCTACACGTAGATGCTTCGGTTATCGCTGGCAGTTACCATGGAGACCAGTCGGAGATGTGGAAAATACTCTCAAGTCAGAGCTCGGCCTTCGGCATTGTACGGTTACTCCAAATGTAGTCAAAAATCCCACAAAAACTCTTAAAACAGTCAAAAAATAAAATGAATTACTCCAAATGCAGTATGAAGAATAAGAGGGGCTCCTAGGACGAATCCAAAATGGCGGAATTCAAGATGACCACCATGCAAAGCACTCCGACCCCACTGAAGCTCGGCCTTACGGCCTCACTTCAGCGTGCTCGAAGCACTTTGTATGGCGGCCATCTTGAATTCCGCCATTTTGGATTTTTTTTGTATATCATTGGTATACTCTCCTTATTCATTACGACATTTGTTCAAAGACCCCCCACCTATCTCTTAACGTTTTCGAGATACGTCATCTTTCATCACTGGGCAGACGTCATCGAAAAAAAATATCAAATTTGGAATAAGAACGTCCAGAACGACCTAGATATCGATTTTCAGCCAAATCGGAAAAACTTTTTTTACTTGGCAGACGTCATCGAAAAAAAAGTTTCAAATTTGGAATAAGAACGTCCAGAACAACCTAGATATCGATTTTCAGCCAAATCGGAAAAACTTTTTTTACTTGGCAGACGTCATCGAAAAAAAAATTTTGAATTTGGAATAAGAACGTCCAGAACAACCTAGATATCGATTTTCAGCCAAATCGGAAAAACTTTTTTTTCTTGGCAGACGTCATCGAAAAAAAAATTTCAAATTTGGAATAAGAACGTCCAGAACCACCTAGATATCGAATTTCAGCCAAATCGGAAAAACTTTTTTTACTTGGCAGACGTCATCGAAAAAAAAATTTCAAATTTGGAATAAGAACGTCCAGAACGACCTAGATATCGATTTTCAGCCAAATCGGAAAAACTTTTTTTATTTGGCAGACGTCATCGAAATTGGAATAGGAACGTACTCATACTCCTAATACAGTCGGTAATGTATGGTAAAATACTCCAAGTACAGTATAAAGAATGAGAGGAGCATGTCAATATGAAGCTCGGCCTTCGGCCTCGCAAGACACAAACAGGGCTCGGCCTACGGCCTCGCCATCGCTCGCCCTTCGGGCTCGCGCACCATACGCTCGGCCTTCCTCCTCACGTGCCAAAAGTTCGGCCTTCGGCCTCACCAGAAGCTCGCCCTTCGGGCTCGCTATACACTGATGTAGGTCCGTAGGTCCAAATTCCTACAAAAACTCCAAATACAGTCGAAAATGTAAGGTAAAATACTCCAAATGCAGTGTGAAGAATAAGAGGAGCATCAAAGCATGATAAAAAAATAAATTTCACTGTTATAGGACAAAAACTCAAAATTCAGTCGAAAATCCCACTAAAACTCCAAATACAGTCGAAAATGTAAGGTGAAATACTCCAGATACAGTATGAAGAATGAGAGGAGCATGTAAATTCAGAGCTCGGCCTTCGGCCTCACAAGACACTAATACGGCTCGGCCTGCGGCCTCGCCATGCGCTCGCCCTGCGGGCTCGCGCACCGTACGCTCGGCCTTCGGCCTCGCGGGCTGAAGTTCGGCCTTCGGCCTCACCAGAAGTTCGGCCTTCGGCCTCACCAGAAGCTCGCCCTTCGGGCTCGCTATACACTGATGTAGGACCTTAACTCCAAATTAAGTCGAAAATCCCACAAAAACCCCACATACAGTCGAAAATGTACGGTATAATACTCCAAATGCAGTATGAAGAATGAGAGGAGCATCGAAGCATAATAAAAAAATTACAGAAATCAAGAATTTCACTGTTATAGGACAAAAACCCCAAATTCAGTCGAAAATCCCACAAAAAGTCCAAATACAGTCGAAAATGTAAGGTAAAATACGCCAAAAGCAGTATGAAGAATGAGAGGAACATCGAAGCATAATAAAAAAATTACAAAAATCAAGAATTTTACTGTTATAGGACAAAAACTCCATATTCACTCGAAAATCCCACAAAAACTCCTAATACGGTCGAAAATATGTGCACATTGTATGGCGGCCATCTTGAAATCCGCCATTTTGGATTTTTGACAGACGTCATTCGACTGCTCTTCCGATCCCCTATGACATTTGTTCGAGCACCCCCTACCTATCTCTTACCGTTTCCGAGATACGCCATCCACTTTTACTTGGCAGACGTCATCTTCAAGTTTTCGGATTTTTCCCATACTCACCTAAACCCCCCCTACATTTCCGCCATACTTCATTTTAACCCTACTCTACTCCTTCTGGGAGAACAATTATGTCAGTGAGTCAGTCAGTGTGTGGTAATCGAGCTTTATATAAAATGCAAAGCACTCCGACCCCACTGAAGCTCGGCCTTACGGCCTCACTTCAGCGTGCTCGAAGCACTTTGTATGGCGGCCATCTTGAATTCCGCCATTTTGGATTTTTTTTGTATATCATTGGTATACTCTCCTTATTCATTACGACATTTGTTCAAAGACCCCCCACCTATCTCTTAACGTTTTCGAGATACGTCATCTTTCATCACTGGGCAGACGTCATCGAAAAAAAATATCAAATTTGGAATAAGAACGTCCAGAACGACCTAGATATCGATTTTCAGCCAAATCGGAAAAACTTTTTTTACTTGGCAGACGTCATCGAAAAAAAAGTTTCAAATTTGGAATAAGAACGTCCAGAACAACCTAGATATCGATTTTCAGCCAAATCGGAAAAACTTTTTTTACTTGGCAGACGTCATCGAAAAAAAAATTTTGAATTTGGAATAAGAACGTCCAGAACAACCTAGATATCGATTTTCAGCCAAATCGGAAAAACTTTTTTTTCTTGGCAGACGTCATCGAAAAAAAAATTTCAAATTTGGAATAAGAACGTCCAGAACCACCTAGATATCGAATTTCAGCCAAATCGGAAAAACTTTTTTTACTTGGCAGACGTCATCGAAAAAAAAATTTCAAATTTGGAATAAGAACGTCCAGAACGACCTAGATATCGATTTTCAGCCAAATCGGAAAAACTTTTTTTATTTGGCAGACGTCATCGAAATTGGAATAGGAACGTACTCATACTCCTAATACAGTCGGTAATGTATGGTAAAATACTCCAAGTACAGTATAAAGAATGAGAGGAGCATGTCAATATGAAGCTCGGCCTTCGGCCTCGCAAGACACAAACAGGGCTCGGCCTACGGCCTCGCCATCGCTCGCCCTTCGGGCTCGCGCACCATACGCTCGGCCTTCCTCCTCACGTGCCAAAAGTTCGGCCTTCGGCCTCACCAGAAGCTCGCCCTTCGGGCTCGCTATACACTGATGTAGGTCCGTAGGTCCAAATTCCTACAAAAACTCCAAATACAGTCGAAAATGTAAGGTAAAATACTCCAAATGCAGTGTGAAGAATAAGAGGAGCATCAAAGCATGATAAAAAAATAAATTTCACTGTTATAGGACAAAAACTCAAAATTCAGTCGAAAATCCCACTAAAACTCCAAATACAGTCGAAAATGTAAGGTGAAATACTCCAGATACAGTATGAAGAATGAGAGGAGCATGTAAATTCAGAGCTCGGCCTTCGGCCTCACAAGACACTAATACGGCTCGGCCTGCGGCCTCGCCATGCGCTCGCCCTGCGGGCTCGCGCACCGTACGCTCGGCCTTCGGCCTCGCGGGCTGAAGTTCGGCCTTCGGCCTCACCAGAAGTTCGGCCTTCGGCCTCACCAGAAGCTCGCCCTTCGGGCTCGCTATACACTGATGTAGGACCTTAACTCCAAATTAAGTCGAAAATCCCACAAAAACCCCACATACAGTCGAAAATGTACGGTATAATACTCCAAATGCAGTATGAAGAATGAGAGGAGCATCGAAGCATAATAAAAAAATTACAGAAATCAAGAATTTCACTGTTATAGGACAAAAACCCCAAATTCAGTCGAAAATCCCACAAAAAGTCCAAATACAGTCGAAAATGTAAGGTAAAATACGCCAAAAGCAGTATGAAGAATGAGAGGAACATCGAAGCATAATAAAAAAATTACAAAAATCAAGAATTTTACTGTTATAGGACAAAAACTCCATATTCACTCGAAAATCCCACAAAAACTCCTAATACGGTCGAAAATATGTGCACATTGTATGGCGGCCATCTTGAAATCCGCCATTTTGGATTTTTGACAGACGTCATTCGACTGCTCTTCCGATCCCCTATGACATTTGTTCGAGCACCCCCTACCTATCTCTTACCGTTTCCGAGATACGCCATCCACTTTTACTTGGCAGACGTCATCTTCAAGTTTTCGGATTTTTCCCATACTCACCTAAACCCCCCCTACATTTCCGCCATACTTCATTTTAACCCTACTCTACTCCTTCTGGGAGAACAATTATGTCAGTGAGTCAGTCAGTGTGTGGTAATCGAGCTTTATATAAAGAGATAACTAGTTTTTCGGGCAGTGTGCGGGCCGCAAGCGGCCCGCATTTATCGTTATGCAGTATTAAATTTTATCAAAACACCTTATACATTAAAAAAAAAAATTAAAACTCCAAAATATATACGACGTCCCATACAAACTCTTAATACATTAATGAACCAAACTGTAGCCACCAAACCAAATTTACCCTACTGCCATAAAAAAGTGGTACGGTCAAAATCGTACCAAGGTTCTGAGTCACTTTGGTAAAGAAATCCCACTCGTAGGTGCTTTGGTTATCGCGGGCAGTTACCATGGAGACCAGTCAGGGATGTGGAATAATACTCTCAAGTCGGAGCTCGGCCTTCGTCCTCGGACAGTTACTCCAAATTTAGTCAAAACTCCCACAAAAACTTCTAAAACAGTCGGTAATCTATGGTAAAATACTCCAAATACAGTATGAAGAATGAGAGGAGCATGTAAATTCGGAGCTCGGCCTTCGGCCTCGCAAGACACTTACACGGCTCGGCCTACGGCCTCGCCATGAGCTCGCCCTGCGGGCTCGCACACCTTAAGCTCGGCCTTCGGCCTCGCGGGCCGAAAGTTCGGCCTTCGGCCTCACCAGAAGCTCGCCCTTCGGGCTCGCTATACCTTCATGTATGACAGTAACTCCAAATTCAGTCAAAAATCACACAAAAACTCCAAATACAGTCGAAAATGTAAGGTAAAATACTCAAATGCAGTATGAAGAATGAGAGGAGCAAGTCAATTCGGAGCTCGGCCTTCGGCCTCGCAAGACACTAACATGGCTCGGCCTGCAGCCTCGCCAAGCGCTCGCCCTACGGGCTCGCGCACCATCCGCACGGCCTTCGGCCTCGCGGGCCGAAAGTTCGGCCTTCGGCCTCACCAGAAGCTCGCCCTTCGGGCTCGCTATACCTTCATCTATGACAGTAACTCCAAAATCAGTCGAAAATCCCACAAAAACTCCAAATACAGTCGAAAATGTAAGAAAAATACTCCAAATGCAGTATGAAGAATGAGAGGAGCACTTTTGACACTTGTCATTTGACTGCTCTCCAGATTCCCTATGACATTTGTTCAAACACCCCCTATCTATCTCTTACCGTTTTCGAGATACGTCATCCATCTTTACTTGGCAGGCGTCATTTTTATGATTTTCGATTTTTCTCATACTTACCAAAACCCCCCGAACATTTTCGCCATACATCATTTTCACTCTACTCTGCTCCTTCTAGGAGAACATTTATGTCAGTCAGTCAGTCAGTGGTAATCGAGCTTTATATATTATAATAATAACTAGATGGTAAGTGGTGTGCGGGCCGCGAGCGGCCCGCATCTATCTTGAGTCAGTACGAACTGTCATAAAAGCACCTTATTAATTTGAAAAAAAGCATGTTCAAAACTTCAATAGAATTATGAAATCCCATATAAACTCTTAATACATTAAAGAACCATACTGTAGCCACCAAACCAAGTTCACCCTACTGCCATAAAAAAGTGGTACGGTCAGAATCGTACCAAGGTTCTGAGTCACTTCGGTAAAGGAACCACACTCGTAGGTGCTTTGGTTATCGCGGGCAGTTACCATGGAGACCAGTCGGAGATGTGGAAAATACCCTCAAGTCGGAGCTCGGCCTTCGGCCTCGGACAGTTACTCTAAATGTAGTCAAAACTCCCACAAAAACTCCTAAAACAGTCAGTTGTGTATGGTAAAATACTCCAAGTACAGTATGAAGAATGAGAGGAGCATGTCAATACGAAGCTCGGCCTTCGGCCTCGCAAGACACTAACAGGGCTCGGCCTACGGCCTCGCCAAGCGCTCGCCCTTCGGGCTCGCGCACCATACGCTCGGCCTTCGGCCTCACGTGCCGAAAGTTCGGCCTTCGGCCTCACCAGAAGCTCGCCCTTCGGGCTCGCTATACACTGATGTAGGTCCGTAACTCCAAATTCAGTCGAAAATCCCACAAAAACTCCAAATACAGTCGAAAATGTAAGGTAAACTACTCCAAATGCAGTACGAAGAATGAGAGGAGCATCGAAGCATAATAAAAAAATTAAAGAAATCAAGAATTTGACTGTTATAGGACAAAAACTCCAAATTCAGTCGAGAATCCCACTAAAACTTCATATACAGTCGAAAATGTAAGGTGAAATATTCCAGATACAGTATGAAGAATGAGAGGAGCATGTAAATTCAGAGCTCGGCCTTCGGCCTCGCAAGACACTAACACGGCTCGGCCTACGGCCTCGCCATGCGCTCGCCCTACGGGCTCGCGCACCATACGCTCGGCCTTCGGCCTCGCGGGCCGAAGTTCGGCCTACGGCCTCACCAGAAGTTCGGCCTTCGGCCTCACCAGAAGCTCGCCCTTCGGGCTCGCTATACACTGATGTAGGTCCGTAGGTCCAAATTCAGTCGAAATTCCCACAAAAACTCCAAATACAGTCGAAAATGTAAGGTAAAATACTCCAAATGCAGTATGAAGAATGAGAGGAGCATCAAAGCATGATTATAAAAAAAAAAAAACACTATTTTAGGACAAAAACTCCAAATTCAGTCGAAAATCCCACCAAAACTCCAAATACAGTCGAAAATGTAAGGTAAAAAACTCCAAATGCAGTATGAAGAATGAGAGGAGCATCAAAGCATGATAAAAAAATAAATTTCACTGTTTTAGGACAAAAACTCCAAATTCAGTCGAAAATCCCACTAAAACTCCAAATACAGTCGAAAATGTAAGGTGAAATACTCCAGATACAGTATGAAGAATGAGAGGAGCATGTAAATTCAGAGCTCGGCCTTCGGCCTCGCAAGACACTAATACGGCTCGGCCTGCGGCCTCGCCGTGCGCTCGCCCTGCGGGCTCGCGCACCATACGCTCGGCCTTCGGCCTCGCGGGCTGAAGTTCGGCCTTCGGCCTCACCAGAAGTTCGGCCTTCGGCCTCACCAGAAGCTCGCCCTTCGGGCTCGCTATACACTGATGTAGGACCGTAACTCCAAATTCAGTCCAAAATCCCACAAAAACCCCAAATACAGTCGAAAATGTACGGTATAATACTCCAAATGCAGTATGAAGAATGAGAGGAGCGTCTGAGACTAATAAAAAAATGACACATTTCAAAAGTTTCACTGTTATAGGCCAATAACTCTAAATTCAGTCGAAAATCCCACAAAAAGTCCAAATACAGTCGAAAATGTAAGGTAAAATACTCCAAAAGCAGTATGAAGAATGAGAGGAACATCGAAGCATAATAAAAAAATTACAAAAATCAAGAATTTTACTGTTATAGGACAAAAACTCCAAATTCACTCGAAAATCCCACAAAAACTCCTAATACGGTCGAAAATATGTGCACATTGTATGGCGGCCATCTTGAAATCCGCCATTTTGGATTTTTGACAGATGTCATTTGACTGCTCTCCCTATTCCCTATGACATTTGGTCAAGCACCCCCTACCTATCTCTTACCGTTTCCGAGATACGACATCCACTTTTACTTGGCAGGCGTCATTTTTATGATTTTCGATTTTTCCTATACTCACCTAAACCCCCCCTACATTTCCGCCATACTTCATTTTAACCCTACTCTACTCCTTCTGGGAGAACAATTATGTCAGTCAGTGAGTCAGTCAGTCAGTCAGTGTATGGTATCGAGCTTTATATAATATAATAACTAGTTTTTCGGGCAGTGTGCGGGCCGCAAGCGGCCCGCATCTATCTTGAGTCAGTACGAACTGTCATAAAAGCACCTTATACATTTGAAAAAAAAAAAAAATTACTCCAATATAAGTATGAATTCCAATACAATCTCTTAATACAGTAGAGATTCATACTGTAGCCACCAAACCAGATTCACCCTACTGCCATAAAAAAGTGGTACGGTCAGAATCGTACCAAGGTTCTAAGTCACTTCGGTAAAGAAACCCCACTCGTAGGTGCTTTGGTTATCGCGGGCAGTTACCATGGAGACCAGTCGGAGATGTGGAAAATACTCTCAAGTCGGAGCTCGGCCTTCGGCCTCGGACAGTTACTCCAAATGTAGTCAAAACTCCAACAAAAACTCCAAAAACAGTCGGTAATGTATGGTGAAATACTCCAAATACAGTATGAAGAATGAGAGGAGCATGTCAATTCGGAGCACGGCCTTGGCCTCGCAAGACACTTACACGGCTCGGCCTACGGTCTCGCCATGAGCTCGCCCTGCGGGCTCGCACACCTTAAGCTCGGCCTTCGGCCTCGCGGGCCGAAAGTTCGGCCTTCGGCCTCACCAGAAGCTCGCCCTTCGGGCTCGCTATACCTTGATGTAGGACAGTTACTCCAAATTCAGTCGAAAATCCCACAAAAACTCTTAATACAGTCGAAAATTAAGGAAAAGTACTCCAAATGCAGTATGAAGCATGAGAGGAGCATGTCAGATCGGAGCTCGGCCTTCGGCCTCGCAAGACACTAATATGGCTCGGCCTTCGGCCTCGCTAGACACTAATACAGCTCGGCCTGCGGCCTCGCCAAGCGCTCGCCCTTCGGGCTCGCGCACCATCAGCTCGGCCTTCGGCCTCGCGGACTGAAAGTTCGGCCTTCGGCCTCACCAGAAGCTCGCCCTTCGGGCTCGCTATACCTTTATCAATGATAGTAACTCCAAAATCAGTCGAAAATGTAAGGAAAATACTCCAAATGCAGTATGAAGAATGAGAGGAGCACTTTTGACACATGTCATTTGACTGCTCTCCAGATTCCCTATGACATTTGTTCAAACACCCCCCACCTATCTCTTACCGTTTTCGAGATACGTCATCCATCTTTACTTGGCAGGCGTCATTTTTATGATTTTCGATTTTTCTCATACTCACCTAAACCCCCCCTACATTTTTGCCATACATCATAGTCGTCCTACTCGTCTCCTTCTAGGAGAACATTTATGTCAGTCAGTGAGTCAGTCAGTGAGTGGTAATCGAGCTTTATATATTATGACTAGTTTTTCGGGCAGTGTGCGGGCCGCAAGCGGCCCGCATCTATCTTGAGTCAGTAGGAACTGTCATAAAAGCACCTTATACATTTAAAAATATAATGCAAAACTCTAATATAAGTATGAAATCCCATATAAACTCTGAATACAATATAGAACCAAACTGTAACCACCAAACCAGTTTTACCCTACTGCCATAAAAAAGTGGTACGGTCAGAATCGTACCAAGGTTCTGAGTCACTTCGGTAAAGGAACCCCACTTGTAGGTGCTTTGGTTATCGCGGGCAGTTACCATGGAGACCAGTCGGAGATGTGGTAAATACTCTCAAGTCGGAGCTCGGCCTTCGGCCTTGGACAGTTACTCCAAATTTTGTCAAAACTCCCACAAAAACTTCTAAAACAGTCGGTAATCTATGGTAAAATACTCCAAATACAGTATGAAGAATGAGAGGAGCATGATAATTCGGAGCTCGGCCTTCGGCCTCGCAAGACACTCATACGGCTCGGCCTGCGGCCTCGCCAAGTGCTCGCCCTTCGGGCTCGCCCACCATACGCTCGGCCTTCGGCCTCGCGAGCCGAAAGTTCGGCCTTCGGCCTCACCAGGAGCTCGCCCTTCGGGCTCGCTATACCTTGATGTAGGACAGTAACTCCAAATTCAGTCAAAAATCCCACAAAAACTCCAAATACAGTCGAAAATGTAAGGTAAAATACTCCAAATGAAGTATGAAGAATGAGAGGAGCATGTCAATTCGGAGCTCGGCCTTCGGCCTCGCAAGACACTACTACGGCTCGGCCTGCGGCCTCGCCCAGCGCTCGCCCTTCGGGCTCGCGCACCATCCGCTCGGCCTTCGGCCTCGCGGGCCGAAAGTTCGGCCTTCGGCCTCACCAGAAGCTCGCCCTTCGGGCTCGCTATACCTTGATATAGGTCAGTAACTCTTAATTCAGTCAAAAATCCCACAAAAACTCCATATACAGTCGAAAATGTAAGGAAAATACTCCAAATGCAATATGAAGAATGAGAGGAGCATTTTTGACAGGTGTCATTTGACTGCTCTCCCTATTCCCTATGACATTTGTTCAAACACCCTCTATCTATCTCTTACCGTTTTCGAGATACGTCATCCATCCTTAATTGGCAGGCGTCATTTTTATGATTTTCGATTTTTCTCATACTCACCAAAACCACCCGAACATTTCCGCCATACATCATTTTCACTCTACTCTGCTCCTTCTAGGAGAACATTTATGTCAGTCAGTCAGTCAGTGGTAATCGAGCTTTATATATTATAACTAGTTTTTCGGGCAGTGTGCGGGCCGCAAGCGGCCCGCATTTATCGTTATGCAGTATTAAATTATATCAAAACACCTTATACATTAAAAAAATATTTCAAAAATCCAAAAGATATACGACGTCCCATACAAACGCCTAATACAATAATGAACCAAACTGTAGCCACCAAACCAGATTTACCCTACTGCCATAAAAAAGTGGTACGGTCAAAATCGTACCAAGGTTCTGAGTCACTTCGGTAAAGGAACCCCACCTGTAGGTGCTTTGGTTACCGCGGGCAGTTACCATAGAGACCAGTCGGAGATGTGGAAAATACCCTCAAGTCGGAGCTCGGCCTTCGGCCTCGGACAGTTACTCCAAATGTAGTCAAAACTCCCACAAAAACTCCTAAAACAGTCGGTAATGTTTAGTAAAATACTCCAAATACAGTATGAAGAATGAGAGGAGCATGTAAATTCGGAGCTCGGCCTTCGGCCTCGCAAGACACTTACACGGCTCGGCCTACGGCCTCGCCATGAGCTCGCCCTGCGGGCTCACCCACCTTAAGCTCGGCCTTCGGCCTCGCGGGCCGAAAGTTCGGCCTTCGGCCTCACCAGAAGCTCGCCCTTCGGGCTCGCTATACCTTCATGTATGACAGTAACTCCAAATTCAGTCAAAAATCCCACAAAAACTCCAAATACAGTCGAAAATGTAAGGTAAAATACTCCAAATACAGTATGAAGAATGAGAGGAGCATGTCAATTCGGAGCTCGGCCTTCGGCCTCGCAAGACACTAATAAAGCTCGGCCTACGGCCTCGCAAACCGCTCGCCCTACGGGCTCGCGTACCATACGCTCGGCCTTCGGCCTCGCGGGCCGAAAGTTCGGCCTTCGGCCTCACCAGAAGCTCGCCCTTCGGGCTCGCTATACCTTCACGTATGACAGGAATTCCAAATTCAGTCGAAAATCCCACATAAACTCCAAATACAGTCAAAAATATAAGGAAAATACTCCAAATGCAGAACGAAGAATGAGAGGAGCATTTTTGACAGGTGTCATTCGACTGCTCTCCCTATTCCCTATGACATTTGTTCAAACACCCCCTATCTATCTCTTACCGTTTTCGAGATACGTCATCCATCTTTACTTGGCAGGCGTCATTTTTATGATTTTCGATTTTTCTCATACTCACCAAAACCCCCCGAACATTTTCGCCATACATCGTTGTCGTCCTACTCGCCTCCTTCTAGGAGAACATTTATGTCAGTGAGTGAGTCAGTGGTAATCGAGCTTTATATATTATAATAATAACTAGTTTTTCGGGCAGTGTGCGGGCCGCAAGCGGCCCGCATCTATCTTGAGTCAGTACGAACTGTCATAAAAGCACCTCAAACAAAGAAAATATGAAAAAAAAAAACCTTCAATACAAGTATGAAATCCCATATAAACTCCTAATACAGTACGAAACCAAACTGTCACCACCAAAACAAATTCACCCTACCGCAATAAAAAAGTGGTACGGTCAGAATTGTACCAAGGTTCTGAGTCACTTCGGTAAAGGAACCCCACTCGTAGGTGCTTTGGTTATCGTGGGCAGTTACCATGGAGACCAGTTGGAGATGTGGAAAATACTCTCAAGTCGGAGCTCAGCCTTCAGCCTCGGACAGTTACTCCAAATGTAGTCAAAACTCCCAGAAAAACTTCTAAAACAGTCGGTAATCTATGGTAAAATACTCCAAATACAGTATGAAGAATGAGAGGAGCATGTAAATTCGGAGCTCGGCCTTCGGCCTCGCAAGACACTCACACGGCTCGGCCTGCGGCCTCGCCAAGTGCTCGCCCTTCGGGCTCGCCCACCATACGCTCGGCCTTCGGCCTCGCGGGCCGAAAGTTCGGCCTTCGGCCTCACCAGGAGCTCGCCCTTCGGGCTCGCTATACCTTGATGTAGGACAGTAACTCGAAATTCAGTTGAAAATCCCACAAAAAACTCCAAAAACAGTCGAAAATATTAGGTAAAATACTCCAAATGAAGTATGAAGAATGAGAGGAGCATGTCAATTCGGAGCTCGGCCTTCGGCCTCGCAAGACACTAACACGGCTCGGCCTGCGGCCTCGCCATACGCTCGCCCTGCGGGCTCGCGAACCGTCCGCTCGGCCTTCGGCCTCGCGGGCCGAAAGTTCGGCCTTCGGCCTCACCAGAAGCTCGCCCTTCGGGCTCGCTATACCTTCATCTATGACAGTAACTCCAAAATCAGTCGAAAATCCCACAAAAACTCCAAATACAGTCGAAAATGTAAGAAAAATACTCCAAATGCAGTATGAAGAATGAGAGGAGCACTTTTGACACATGTCATTCGACTGCTCTCCCTATTCCCTATGACATTTGTTCAAGCACCCCCTACCTATCTCATACCGTTTTCGAGATATGTCCTCCATCTTTACTTGGCAGGCGTCATTTTTATGATTTTCGATTTTTCTCATACTCACCAAAACCCCCCGAACATTTCCGCCATACATCATTTTCACTCTACTCTGCTCCTTCTAGGAGAACATTTATGTCAGTCAGTCAGTGAGTGGTAATCGAGCTTTATATATTATAACTAGTTTTTCGGGCAGTGTGCGGGCCGCAAGCGGCCCGCATCTATCTTGAGTCAGTACGAACTGTCATAAAAACACCTTATACATTTGAAAAAAAATAAATAAATACTCCAATATAAGTATGAATTCCAATACAATCTCTTAATACAGTAGAGATTCATACTGTAGCCACCAAACCAGATTCACCCTACTGCCATAAAAAAGTGGTACGGTCAGAATCGTACCAAGGTTCTAAGTCACTTCGGTAAAGAAACCCCACTCGTAGGTGCTTTGGTTATCGCGGGCAGTTACCATGGAGACCAGTCGGAGATGTGGAAAATACTCTCAAGTCGGAGCTCGGCCTTCGGCCTCGGACAGTTACTCCAAATGTAGTCAAAACTCCAACAAAAACTCCAAAAACAGTCGGTAATGTATGGTGAAATACTCCAAATACAGTATGAAGAATGAGAGGAGCATGTAAATTCGGAGCTCGGCCTTCGGCCTCGCAAGACACTTACACGGCTCGGCCTACGGCCTCGCCATGAGCTCGCCCTGCGGGCTCGCACACCTTAAGCTCGGCCTTCGGCCTCGCGGGCCGAAAGTTCGGCCTTCGGCCTCACCAGAAGCTCGCCCTTCGGGCTCGCTATACCTTCATGTATGACAGTAACTCCAAATTCAGTCAAAAATCACACAAAAACTCCAAATACAGTCGAAAATGTAAGGTAAAATACTCAAATGCAGTATGAAGAATGAGAGGAGCAAGTCAATTCGGAGCTCGGCCTTCGGCCTCGCAAGACACTAACATGGCTCGGCCTGCAGCCTCGCCAAGCGCTCGCCCTACGGGCTCGCGCACCATCCGCTCGGCCTTCGGCCTCGCGGGCCGAAAGTTCGGCCTTCGGCCTCACCAGAAGCTCGCCCTTCGGGCTCGCTATACCTTCATCTATGACAGTAACTCCAAAATCAGTCGAAAATCCCACAAAAACTCCAAATACAGTCGAAAATGTAAGAAAAATACTCCAAATGCAGTATGAAGAATGAGAGGAGCACTTTTGACACTTGTCATTTGACTGCTCTCCAGATTCCCTATGACATTTGTTCAAACACCCCCTATCTATCTCTTACCGTTTTCGAGATACGTCATCCATCTTTACTTGGCAGGCGTCATTTTTATGATTTTCGATTTTTCTCATACTTACCAAAACCCCCCGAACATTTTCGCCATACATCATTTTCACTCTACTCTGCTCCTTCTAGGAGAACATTTATGTCAGTCAGTCAGTCAGTGGTAATCGAGCTTTATATATTATAACTAGATGGTAAGTAGTGTGCGGGCCGCGAGCGGCCCGCATCTATCTTGAGTCAGTACGAACTGTCATAAAAGCACCTTATACATTTGAAAAAAAAAAATTAAAACTCCAAGAGAAGTATGAAATCCCATATAAACTCCCAATTCAATAAAGAACCAAACTGTAGCCACCAAACCAGATTAACCCTACTGCCATAAAAAAAGCGGTACAGTCAGAATCGTATCAAGATTCGAAGTTATTTCAGTACAGGACCCTACACGTAGATGCTTCGGTTATCGCTGGCAGTTACCATGGAGACCAGTCGGAGATGTGGAAAATACTCTCAAGTCAGAGCTCGGCCTTCGGCATTGTACGGTTACTCCAAATGTAGTCAAAAATCCCACAAAAACTCTTAAAACAGTCAAAAAATAAAATGAATTACTCCAAATGCAGTATGAAGAATAAGAGGGGCTCCTAGGACGAATCCAAAATGGCGGAATTCAAGATGACCACCATGCAAAGCACTCCGACCCCACTGAAGCTCGGCCTTACGGCCTCACTTTAGCGTGCTCGAAGCACTTTGTATGGCGGCCATCTTGAATTCCGCCATTTTGGATTTTTTTTGTATATCATTGGTATACTCTCCTTATTCATTACGACATTTGTTCAAAGACCCCCCACCTATCTCTTAACGTTTTCGAGATACGTCATCTTTCATCACTGGGCAGACGTCATCGAAAAAAAATATCAAATTTGGAATAAGAACGTCCAGAACGACCTAGATATCGATTTTCAGCCAAATCGGAAAAACTTTTTTTACTTGGCAGACGTCATCGAAAAAAAAGTTTCAAATTTGGAATAAGAACGTCCAGAACAACCTAGATATCGATTTTCAGCCAAATCGGAAAAACTTTTTTTACTTGGCAGACGTCATCGAAAAAAAAATTTTGAATTTGGAATAAGAACGTCCAGAACAACCTAGATATCGATTTTCAGCCAAATCGGAAAAACTTTTTTTTCTTGGCAGACGTCATCGAAAAAAAAATTTCAAATTTGGAATAAGAACGTCCAGAACCACCTAGATATCGAATTTCAGCCAAATCGGAAAAACTTTTTTTACTTGGCAGACGTCATCGAAAAAAAAATTTCAAATTTGGAATAAGAACGTCCAGAACGACCTAGATATCGATTTTCAGCCAAATCGGAAAAACTTTTTTTATTTGGCAGACGTCATCGAAATTGGAATAGGAACGTACTCATACTCCTAATACAGTCGGTAATGTATGGTAAAATACTCCAAGTACAGTATAAAGAATGAGAGGAGCATGTCAATATGAAGCTCGGCCTTCGGCCTCGCAAGACACAAACAGGGCTCGGCCTACGGCCTCGCCATCGCTCGCCCTTCGGGCTCGCGCACCATACGCTCGGCCTTCCTCCTCACGTGCCAAAAGTTCGGCCTTCGGCCTCACCAGAAGCTCGCCCTTCGGGCTCGCTATACACTGATGTAGGTCCGTAGGTCCAAATTCCTACAAAAACTCCAAATACAGTCGAAAATGTAAGGTAAAATACTCCAAATGCAGTGTGAAGAATAAGAGGAGCATCAAAGCATGATAAAAAAATAAATTTCACTGTTATAGGACAAAAACTCAAAATTCAGTCGAAAATCCCACTAAAACTCCAAATACAGTCGAAAATGTAAGGTGAAATACTCCAGATACAGTATGAAGAATGAGAGGAGCATGTAAATTCAGAGCTCGGCCTTCGGCCTCACAAGACACTAATACGGCTCGGCCTGCGGCCTCGCCATGCGCTCGCCCTGCGGGCTCGCGCACCGTACGCTCGGCCTTCGGCCTCGCGGGCTGAAGTTCGGCCTTCGGCCTCACCAGAAGTTCGGCCTTCGGCCTCACCAGAAGCTCGCCCTTCGGGCTCGCTATACACTGATGTAGGACCTTAACTCCAAATTAAGTCGAAAATCCCACAAAAACCCCACATACAGTCGAAAATGTACGGTATAATACTCCAAATGCAGTATGAAGAATGAGAGGAGCATCGAAGCATAATAAAAAAATTACAGAAATCAAGAATTTCACTGTTATAGGACAAAAACCCCAAATTCAGTCGAAAATCCCACAAAAAGTCCAAATACAGTCGAAAATGTAAGGTAAAATACGCCAAAAGCAGTATGAAGAATGAGAGGAACATCGAAGCATAATAAAAAAATTACAAAAATCAAGAATTTTACTGTTATAGGACAAAAACTCCATATTCACTCGAAAATCCCACAAAAACTCCTAATACGGTCGAAAATATGTGCACATTGTATGGCGGCCATCTTGAAATCCGCCATTTTGGATTTTTGACAGACGTCATTCGACTGCTCTTCCGATCCCCTATGACATTTGTTCGAGCACCCCCTACCTATCTCTTACCGTTTCCGAGATACGCCATCCACTTTTACTTGGCAGACGTCATCTTCAAGTTTTCGGATTTTTCCCATACTCACCTAAACCCCCCCTACATTTCCGCCATACTTCATTTTAACCCTACTCTACTCCTTCTGGGAGAACAATTATGTCAGTGAGTCAGTCAGTGTGTGGTAATCGAGCTTTATATAATATAACTAGTTTTTCGGGCAGTGTGCGGGCCGCAAGCGGCCCGCATCTATCTTGAGTCAGTACGAACTGTCATAAAAGCCCCTTATACACAGAAAAAAAGTAAAAAAAAACTCCTATAGAAGTATGAAATCCCATATAAACTCTAAATACAATAGAGATTCATACTGTAGCCACCAAACCAGATTTACCCTACCGCCATAAAAATGTGGTACGGTCAGAATCGTACCAAGGTTCTGAGTCACTTCGGTAAAGGAACCCCACCTGTAGGTGCTTTGGTTACCGCGGGCAGTTACCATAGAGACCATTCGGAGATGTGGAAGATACTCTCAAAACGGAGCTCGGCCTTCGGCCTCGGACAATTGCTCCAAATGTAGTCAAAACTCCCACAAAAACTCCTAAAACAGTCGGTAATATATGGTGAAATACTCCAAATACAGTATGAAGAATGAGAGGAGCATGTAAATTCGGAGCTCGGCCTTCGGCCTCGCAAGACACTCACACGGCTCAGCTTGCGGCCTCGCCAAAAGCTCGCCCTGCGGGCTCGCCAACCATACGCTCGGCCTTCGGCCTCGCGGGCCGAAAGTTCGGCCTTCGGCCTCACCAGAAGCTCGCCCTACGGGCTCGCTATTCCTTGATGTAGAACAGTTACTCCAAATTCAGTCGAAAATCCCACAAAAACTCTTAATACAGTCGAAAATTAAGGAAAAGTACTCCAAATGCAGTATGAAGCATGAGAGGAGCATGTCAATTCGGAGCTCGGCCTTCGGCCTCGCAAGACACTAATATGGCTCGGTCTCGGCCTCGCTAGACACTAATACAGCTCGGCCTGCGGCCTCGCCAAGCGCTCGCCCTTCGGGCTCGCGCACCATCAGCTCGGCCTTCGGCCTCGCGGACCGAAAGTTCGGCCTTCGGCCTCACCAGAAGCTCGCCCTTCGGGCTCGCTATACCTTCATGTATGACAGTAACTCCAAATTCAGTCGAAAATCCCACAAAAACTCCAAATACAGTCGAAAATGTAAGAAAAATACTCCAAATGCAGTATGAAGAATGAGAGGAGCACTTTTGACTCATGTCATTTGACTGCTCTCCCAATTCCCTATGACATTTGTTCAAACACCCCCTATCTATCTCTTACCGTTTTCGAGATACGTCATCCATCATTACTTGGCAGGCGTCATTTTAATGATTTTCGATTTTTCTCATACTCACCTAAACCCCCCGAACATTTCCGCCATACATCATTTTAACCCTACTCTACTCCTTCTAGGAGAACATTTATGTCAGTCAGTCAATCAGTGAGTCAGTGGTAATCGAGCTTTATATATTATGAATAACTAGTTTTTCGGGCAGTGTGCGGGCCGCAAGCGGCCCGCATCTATCTTGAGTCAGTACGAACTGTCATAAAAGCACCTTATACATTTGAAAAAAAAAAAAGAAATTACTCCAATATAAGTATGAATTCCAATACAATCTCTTAATACTGTAGAGATTCATACTGTAGCCACCAAACCAGATTCACCCTACTGCCATAAAAAAGTGGTACGGTCAGAATCGTACCAAGGTTCTGAGTCACTTCGGTAAAGGAACCCCACTCGTAGGTGCTTTGATTATCGCGGGCAGTTACCATGGAGACCAGTCGGAGATTTGGAAAATACCCTCAAGTCGGAGCTCGGCCTTAGGCCTCGGCCTTAGGACAGTTACTCCAAATGTAGTCAAAACTCCCACAAAAACTCCTAAAACAGTCGGTAATGTATGGTGAAATACTCCAAATACAGTATGAAGAATGAGAGGAGCATGTCAATTCAGAGCTCGGCCTTCGGCCTCGCAAGACACTTACAAGGCTCGGCCTACGGCCTCGCCATGAGCTCGCCCTGCGGGCTCGCCCACCTTAAGCTCGGCCTTCGGCCTCGCGGGCCGAAAGTTCGGCCTTCGGCCTCACCAGAAGCTCGCCCTTCGGGCTCGCTATACCTTCATGTATGACAGTAACTCCAAATTCAGTCGAAAATCCCACAAAAACTCCAAAAACAGTCGGTTTTGTATGGTAAAATACTCCAAATGCAGTATGAAGAATGAGAGGAGCATGTCAATTCGGAGCTCGGCCTTCGGCCTCGCAAGACACTAATATGGCTCGGCCTGCGGCCTCGTCCAGCGCTCGCCCTACGGGCTCGCGCACCATACGCTCGGCCTTCGGCCTCGCGGGCCGAAAGTTCGGCCTTCGGCCTCACCAGAAGCTCGCCCTTCGGGCTCGCTATACCTTCACGTATGACAGTTACTCCAAATTCAGTCCAAAATCCCACAAAAACTCCAAATACAGTCAAAAATGTAAGAAAAATACTCCAAATGCAGTACGAAGAATGAGAGGAGCATTTTTGACAGGTGTCATTCGACTGCTCTCCAGATTCCCTATGACATTTGTTCAATCACCCCCTATCTATCTCTTACCGTTTTCGAGATACGTCATACATCTTTACTTGGCAGGCGTCATTTTTATGATTTTCGATTTTTCTCATACTCACCTTAACCCCCCCTACATTTTTGCCATACATCATTGTCGTCCTACTCGTCTCCTTCTAGGAGAACATTTATGTCAATGAGTGAGTGAGTCAGTGAGTGGTAATCGAGCTTTATATATTATGATGACTAGTTTTTCGGGCAGTGTGCGGGCCGCAAGCGGCCCGCATTTATCTTTGTGCAGTATTAACCTATATCAAAACTCCTAATAATATATTAAAAAAATGACAAAAATCTAAAATATATACGAAGTCCCATACAAACTCCCGATACTATAAAGAACCAAATTGCAGCCACCAAACCATATTTACCCTACTGCCATAAAAAAGTCAGAGTCACTTCGGTAAAGGAAAAACTTGTGGGTGCTTTGGTTATCGCGGGCAGTTGCCATGGAGACCAGTCGGGGATGTGGAAAAATACCCTCAAGTTGGAGCTCGGCCTTCGGCCTCGGACAGTTACTCCAAATAAAGTCAAAACTCCCACAAAAACTCTTAATACAGTCCAAACATAAAATGAATTACTCCAAATGCAGTATGAAGAATAAGAGGGGCTCCTAGGACGAATCCAAAATGGCGGAATTCAAGATGACCACCATTCAAAGCACTCCAACCCCACTGAAGCTCGGCCTTACGGCCTCACTTTAGCGTGATCGGAGCACTTTGTATGGCGGCCATCTTGAATTCCGCCATTTTGGATTTTTTTTTCATATCATTCGTACTCTCCATATTCACTATGACATTTGTTCAAAGACCCCCCCACCTATCTCTTACTGTTTTCGAGATATGTCTTCATTCATCACTTGGCAGACGTCATCGAAAAAAAATTTCAAATTTGGAAAAAGAACGTCCAGAACAACCTAGATATCGATTTTCAGCCAAATCGGAAAAACTTTTTTTACTTGGCAGACGTCATCGAAAAAAAATTTCAAATTTGGAACAAGAACGTCCAGAACAACCTAGATATCGATTTTCAGCCAAATCGAAAAAACTTTTTTTACTTGGCAGACGTCATCGAAAAAAAAATTTCAAATTTGGAATAAGAACGTCTAGAACAACCTAGATATCGATTTTCAGCCAAATCGGAAAAACTTTTTTTACTTGGCAGACGTCATCGAAAAAAAAATTTCAAATTTGGAATAAGAACGTCCAGAACAACCTAGATATCGATTTTCAGCCAAATCGGAAAAATTTTTTTTTCTTGGCAGACGTCATCGAAAAAAAAAATTAAATTTGGAATAAGAACGTCCAGAACAACCTAGATATCGATTTTCAGCCAAATCGGAAAAACTTTTTTTACTTGGCAGACGTCATCGAAAAAATTATTTTAAATTTGGCATAAGAACGTCCAGAACAACCTAGATATCGATTTTCAGACAAATCGGAAAAACTTTTTTTATTTGGCAGACGTCATCGAAATTGGAATAGGAACGTACTGATACTCCTAATACAGTCGGTAATGTATGGTAAAATACTCCAAGTACAGTATGAAGAATGAGAGGAGCATGTCAAAAATAAAAAATGACAGAAATCAAGAATTACACTGTTATAGGACCAAAACTCCAAAGGCAGTCGAAAATCCCTCTAAAACTTCAAATACAGTCGAAAATGTATGGTAAAATACTCCAAATGCAGTATGAAGAATGAGAGGAGCATCGAAGTGTGATAAAAAAATGACAGAAATCAAGAATTACACTGATATGGGACCAAAACTACAAAGGCAGTCGAAAATCCCTCTAAAACTTCAAATACAGTCGAAAATGTAAGGTAAAATACTCCAAATGCAGTATGAAGAATGAGAGGAGCATCGAAGTGTGATAAAAAAATGACAGAAATCAAGAATTACACTGTTATAGGACCAAAACTCCAAAGGCAGTCGAAAATCCCTCTAAAACTACAAATACAGTCGAAATTGTATGGTAACATACTCCAAATGCAGTATGAAGAATGAGAGGAGCATCGAAGTGTGATAAAAAAATGACAGAAACCAAGAATTATACTGTTATAGGACCAAAACTCCAAAGGCAGTCGAAAATCCCTCTAAAACTCCAAATACAGTCGAAATTGTATGGTAAAATACTCCAAATGCAGTATGAAGAATGAGAGGAGCATCGAAGTGTGATAAAAAAATGACAGAAATCAAGAATTACACTGATATAGGACCAAAACTCCAAAGGCAGTCGAAAATCCCTCTAAAACTCCAAATACAGTCGAAATTGTATGGTAAAATACTCCAAATGCAGTATGAAGAATGAGAGGAGCATCGAAGTGTGATAAAAAAATGACAGAAATCAAGAATTACACTGTTATAGGACCAAAACTTCAAAGGCAGTCGAAAATCCCTCTAAAACTTCAAATACAGTCGAAAATGTAAGGTAAAATACTCCAAATGCAGTATGAAGAATGAGAGGAGCATCGAAGTGTGATAAAAAAATGACAGAAATCAAGAATTACACTGTTATAGGACCAAAACTCCAAAGGCAGTCGAAAATCCCTCTAAAACTCCAAATACAGTCGAAATTGTATGGTAAAATACTCTAAATGCAGTATGAAGAATGAGAGGAGCATCGAAGTGTGATAAAAAATGACAGAAATCAAGAATTACACTGATATAGGACCAAAACTCCAAAGGCAGTCGAAAATCCCTCTAAAACTTCAAATACAGTCGAAAATGTAAGGTAAAATACTCCAAATGCAGTATGAAGAATGAGAGGAGCATCGAAGTGTGATAAAAAAATGACAGAAATCAAGAATTACACTGTTATAGGACCAAAACTCCAAAGGCAGTCGAAAATCCCTCTAAAACTCCAAATACAGTCGAAATTATATGGTAAAATACTCCAAATGCAGTATGAAGAATGCGAGGAGCATCTAAGACTATTAAAAAAATGACATATTTCAAAAGTTTCACTGTTATAGAACCAAAACTCTAAATTTAGTCGAATATCCCACAAAAACTCCAAATACAGTCGAAAATGTAAGGTAAAATACTCCAAATGCAGTATGAAGAATGAGAGGAGCATCGAAGTGTGATAAAAAAATGACAGAAATCAAGAATTACACTGTTATAGGACCAAAACTCCAAAGGCAGTCGAAAATCCCTCTAAAACTCCAAATACAGTCGAAATTGTATGGTAAAATACTCCAAATGCAGTATGAAGAATGAGAGGAGCATCGAAGTGTGATAAAAAAATGACAGAAATCAAAAACTCCAAAGGCAGTCGAAAATCTCTCTAAAACTCCAAATACAGTTGAAATTGTATGGTAAAATACTCCAAATGCAGTATGAAGAATGAGAGGAGCATCTAAGACTAATAAAAAAATGACATATTTCAAAAGTTTCATTGTTATAGACCAATTACTCTTAATTTAGTCGAATATCCCAGAAAAACTCCAAATACAGTCGAAAATGTAAGGTAAAATACTCAAAATGCAGTATGAAGAATGAGAGGAGCATCAAAGCATGATAAAAAAATAAAATTCACTGTTTTAGGACAAAAACTCCAAATTCAGTCGAAAATCCCACTAAAACTCCAAATACAGTCGAAAATGTAAAGTGAAATACTCCAGATACAGTATGAAGAATGAGAGGAGCATGTAAATTAAGAGCTCGGCCTTCGGCCTCGCAAGACACTAATACGGCTCGGCCTGCGGCCTCGCCATGCGCTCGCCCTGCGGGCTCGACCACCATACGCTCGGCCTTCGGCCTCGCGGGCTGAAGTTCGGCCTTCGGCCTCACCAGAAGCTCGCCCTTCGGGCTCGCTATACACTGATGTAGGACCGTAACTCCAAATTCAGTCGAAAATCCCACAAAAACCCCAAATACAGTCTAAAATGTACGGTATCATACTCCAAATGCAGTATGAAGAATGAGAGGAGCATCTGAGACTAATAAAAAAATGACACATTTCAAAAGTTTCACTGTTATAGGCCAATAACTCTTAATTTAGTTGAAATTCCCACAAAAAGTCCAAATATAGTCGAAAATGTAAGGTAAAATACTCCAAAAGCAGTATGAAGAATGAGAGGAGCATCTAAGACTAATAAAAAAATGACATATTTCAAAAGTTTCATTGTTTTAGACCAATAACTCTTAATTTAGTCGAAATTCCCACAAAAACTCCAAAAACAGTCGCAAATGTAAGGTAAAATTCTCCAAATGCAGTATGAAGAATGAGAGGAGCATCTAAGACTAATAAAAAAATGACATATTTCAAAAGTTTCATCGTTATAGACCAATAACTCTTAATATAATCGAAATTCCCACAAAAACTCCAAATACAGTCGCAAATGTAAGGTAAAAAACTCCAAATGCAGTATGAAGAATGAGAGGAGCATCATAGCATGATAAAAAAATAAATTTTACTGTTTTAGGACAAAAACTCCAAATTCAGTCGAAAATCCCACTAAAACTTCAAATACAGTCGAAAATGTAAGGTGAAATACTCCAGATACAGTATGAAGAATGAGAGGAGCATCAAAGCATGATAAAAAAATAAATTTTACTGTTTTAGGACAAAAACTCCAAATTCAGTCGAAAATCCCACTAAAACTTCAAATACAGTCGAAAATGTAAGGTGAAATACTCCAGATACAGTATGAAGAATGAGAGGAGCATGTTAATTCAGAGCTCGGCCTTCGGCCTCGCAAGACACTAATACGGCTCGGCCTGCGGCCTCGCCATGCGCTCGCCCTACGGGCTCGCGCACCATACGCTCGGCCTTCGGCCTCGCGGGCTGAAGTTCGGCCTTCGGCCTCACCAGAAGCTCGGCCTTCGGCCTCACCAGAAGCTCGCCCTTCGGGCTCGCTATACACTGATGTAGGACCGTAACTCCAAATTCAGTCGAAAATCCCACAAAAACCCCAAATACAGTCGAAAATGTACGGTATAATACTCCAAATGCAGTATGAAGAATGAGAGGAGCATCTGAGACTAATAAAAAAATGACACATTTCAAAAGTTTCACTGTTATAGGCCAATAACTCTAAATTCAGTCGAAAATCCCACAAAAAGTCCAAATACAGTCGAAAATGTAAGGTAAAATACGCCAAAAGCAGTATGAAGAATGAGAGGAACATCGAAGCATAATAAAAAAATTACAAAAATCAAGAATTTTACTGTTATAGGACAAAAACTCCAAATTCACTCGAAAATCCCACAAAAACTCCTAATACGGTCGAAAATATGTGCACATTGTATGGCGGCCATCTTGAAATCCGCCATTTTGGATTTTTGACAGATGTCATTCGACTGCTCTCCCGGTCCCCTATGACATTTGTTCGAGCACCCCCTACCTATCTCTTACCGTTTCCGAGATACGCCATCCAATTTTACTTGGCAGGCGTCATTTTTATGATTTTCGATTTTTCCCATACTCACCTAAACCCCCCCTACATTTCCGCCATACTTCATTTTAACCCTACTCTACTCCTTCTGGGAGAACAATTATGTCAGTGAGTCAGTCAGTGAGTCAGTCAGTGTGTGGTAATCGAGCTTTATATAATATAACTAGATGGTAAGTGGTGTGCGGGCCGCGAGCGGCCCGCATCTATCTTGAGTCAGTACGAACTGTCATAAAAGCAACTTTTACATTTAAAAAAAAGTATGTTCAAAACTCCAATAGAAATATGAAATCCCATATAAACTTCCAATACAATAAAGAACCAAATTGTAGCCACCAAACCACATTTACCCTACTGCCATAAAAAAGTGGTACGGTCAAAATCGTACCAAGGTTCTGAGTCTTTTCGGTAAAGGAACCCCACTCGTAGGTGCTATGGTTATCGTGGGCAGTTACCATGGAGACCAGTCTGAGATGTGGAAAATACTCTCAAGTCGGAGCTCGGCCTTCGGCCTCGGACAGTTTCTCCAAATGTAGTCAAAACTCCCACAAAAACTCCTAAAACAGTCGGTAAAGTATGGTGAAATACTCCATATACAATATGAAGAGTGAGAGGAGCATGTAAATTCGGAGCTCGGCCTTCGGCCTCGCAAGACACTCACACGGCTCAGCCTGCCGCCTCACCAAGCGCTCGCCCTTCGGGCTCGCGCACCATACGCTCGGCCTTCGGCCTCGCGGGCCGAAAGTTCGGCCTTCGGCCTCACCAGAAGCTCGCCCTTCGGGCTCGCGATACACTCATATTGGACAGTAACTCCAAATTCAGTCGAAAATCCCACAAAAACTCCAAATACAGTCGGTTATGTATGGTAAAATACTCCAAATACAGTATGAAGAATGAGAGGAGCATGTCAATTCGGAGCTCGGCCTTCGGCCTCGCAAGACACTAATACGGCTCGGCCTGCGGCCTCGCCAAACGCTCGCCCTTCGGGCTCGCGCGCCATACGCTCGGCCTTCGGCCTCGCGGGCCGAAAGTTCGGCCTTCGGCCTCACCAGAAGCTCGCCCTTCGGGCTCGCTATACCTTCTTGTATGACAGTAACTCCAAAATTAGTCAAAAATCCCATAAAAACTCCAAATACAGTCGAAAATGTAATGAAAATACTCCAAATGCAGTATGAAGAATGAGAGGAGCACTTTTGACACATGTCATTTGACTGCTTTCCAGATTTCCTATGACATTTGTTCAAACACCCCCTATCTATCTCTTACCGTTTTTGAGATATGTCATCCATCATTACTTGGCAGGCGTCATTTCAATGATTTTCGATTTTTCCCATACTCACCTAAACCCCCCCTACATTTCCGCCATACTTCATTTTAACCCTACTCTGCTCCTTCTGGGAGAACAATTATGTCAGTCAGTCAGTGAGTCAGTCAGTCAGTCAGTCAGTCAGTGTGTGGTAATCGAGCTTTATATAAAGAGAGATAATAATAATATAATAATAATAATAATAATAAAACTAGTTTTTCGGGAAGTGTGCGGGCCGCAAGCGGCCCGCATTTATCGTTATGCAGTATTAAATTATATCAAAACACCTTATACATTAAAAAAATATTTCAAAAATCCAAAAGATTAACGACGTCCCATACAAACTCCTAATACAATAAGGAACCATACTGTAACCACCAAACCAAATTCACCCTACCGCCATAAAAAAGTGGTACGGTCAGAGTTGTACCAAGGTTCTGAGTCACTTCGGTAAAGGAACCCCACTCGTAGGTGCTTTGGTTATCGCGGGCAGTTACCATGGAGACCAGTCGGAGATGTGGAAGATACTCTCAAGTCGGAGCTCGGCCTTCTGCCTCGGTCAGTTACTCCAAATGTAGTCAAAACTCCCACTAAACTCCTAAAACAGTCGATAATATATGGTAAAATACTCCAAATACAGAATGAAGAATGAGAGGAGCATGTAAATTCGGAGCTCAGCCTTCGGCCTCGCAAGACACTCCCACGGCTCAGCCTGCCGGCTCACCTCGCCAAGCGCTCGCCCTTCGGGCTCGCGCATCATACGCTCGGCCTTCGGCCTCGCGGGCCAAAAGTTCGGCCTTCGGCCTCACCAGAAGCTCGCCCTTCGGGCTCGCTATACACTGATTTAGGACGGTAACTCCAAATTCAGTCGAAAATCCCACAAAAACTCCAAATACAGTCGAAAATGTAAGGTAAAATACTCCAAATGCAGTATGAAGCATGAGAGGAGCATGTCAGATCGGAGCTCGCCCTTCGGGCTCGCCCACCATACGCTCGGCCTTCGGCCTCGCGGGCCGAAAGTTCGGCCTTCGGCCTCACCAGGAGCTCGCCCTTCGGGCTCGCTATACCTTGATGTAGGACAGTAACTCGAAATTCAGTTGAAAATCCCACAAAAAACTCCAAAATCAGTCGAAAATATTAGGTAAAATACTCCAAATGAAGTATGAAGAATGAGAGGAGCATGTCAATTCGGAGCTCGGCCTACGGCCTCGCAAGACACTTACACGGCTCAGGCTGCGGCCTCGCCAAGCGCTCGCCCTTCGGGCTCGCGCACCTTCCACTCGGCCTTCGGCCTCGTGGGCCGAGGAGCATGTAAATTCGGAGCTCAGCCTTCGGCCTCGCAAGACACTCCCACGGCTCAGCCTGCCGGCTCACCTCGCCAAGCGCTCGCCCTTCGGGCTCGCGCATCATACGCTCGGCCTTCGGCCTCGCGGGCCAAAAGTTCGGCCTTCGGCCTCACCAGAAGCTCGCCCTTCGGGCTCGCTATACACTGATTTAGGACGGTAACTCCAAATTCAGTCGAAAATCCCACAAAAACTCCAAATACAGTCGAAAATGTAAGGTAAAATACTCCAAATGCAGTATGAAGCATGAGAGGAGCATGTCAGATCGGAGCTCGCCCTTCGGGCTCGCCCACCATACGCTCGGCCTTCGGCCTCGCGGGCCGAAAGTTCGGCCTTCGGCCTCACCAGGAGCTCGCCCTTCGGGCTCGCTATACCTTGATGTAGGACAGTAACTCGAAATTCAGTTGAAAATCCCACAAAAAACTCCAAAATCAGTCGAAAATATTAGGTAAAATACTCCAAATGAAGTATGAAGAATGAGAGGAGCATGTCAATTCGGAGCTCGGCCTACGGCCTCGCAAGACACTTACACGGCTCAGGCTGCGGCCTCGCCAAGCGCTCGCCCTTCGGGCTCGCGCACCTTCCACTCGGCCTTCGGCCTCGTGGGCCGAAAGTTCGGCCTTCGGCCTCACCAGAAGCTCGCCCTTCGGGCTCGCGATACACTGATGGGGGACAGTAACTCCAAATTCAGTCGAAAATCCCACAAAAACTCCAAATACAGTCGAAAATGTAAGGTAAAGTACTCCAAATGCAGTATGAAGAATGAGATGAGCATGTCAATTCGGAGCTCGGCCTTCGGCCTCGCAAGACACTAATATAGCTCGGCCTTCGGCCTCGCAAGACACTAATACAGCTCGCCCTTCGGGCTCGCGCACCATCCGCTCGGCCTTCGGCCTCGCGGGCCGAAAGTTCGGCCTTCGGCCTCACCAGAAGCTCGCCCTTCGGGCTCGCTATACCTTCATCTATGACAGTAACTCCAAAATCAGTCGAAAATCCCACAAAAACTCCAAATACAGTCGAAAATGTAAGAAAAATACTCCAAATGCAGTATGAAGAATGAGAGGAGCACTTTTGACACATGTCATTTGACTGCTCTCCAGATTCCCTATGACATTTGTTAAAACACCCCCTATCTATCTCTTACCGTTTTCGAGATACGTCATCCATCATTACTTGGCAGGCGTCATTTTTATGATTTTCGATTTTTCCCATACTCACCTAAACCCCCCGAACATTTCCGCCATACATCATTTTAACCCTACTCTGCTCCTTCTAGGAGAACATTTATGTCAGTCAGTCAATCAGTCAGTGAGTCAGTGGTAATCGAGCTTTACTAGTTTTTCGGGCAGTGTGCGGGCCGCAAGCGGCCCGCATCTATCTTGAGTCAGTACGAACTGTCATAAAAGCTCCTTATACAAAGAAAAAAAGTACAAAAAACTCCTATAGAAGTATGAAATCCCATATAAACTCTAAATACAATAGAGATTCATACTGTAGCCACCAAACCAGATTTACCCTACCGCCATAAAAATGTGGTATGGTCAGAATTGTACCAAGGTTCTGAGTCACTTCGGTAAAGGAACCCCACTTGTAGGTGCTTTGGTTATCGCGGGCAGTTACCATGGAGACCAGTCGGAGAAGTGGAAAATACCCTCAAGTCGGAGCTCGGCCTTCGGCCTCGGACAGTTACTCCAAATGTAGTCAAAACTCCCACAAAAACTCCTAAAACAGTCGGTAATGTATGATGAAATACTCCAAATACAGTATGAAGAATGAGAGGAGCATGTAAATTCAGAGCTCGGCCTACGGCCTCGCAAGACACTTACACGGCTCAGGCTGCGGCCTCGCAAAGCGCTCGCCCTTCGGGCTCGCGCACCTTCCACTCGGCCTTCGGCCTCGTGGGCCGAAAGTTCGGCCTTCGGCCTCACCAGAAGCTCGCCCTTCGGGCTCGCGATACACTGATGGGGGACAGTAACTCCAAATTCAGTCGAAAATCCCACAAAAACTCCAAATACAGTCGAAAATGTAAGGTAAAGTACTCCAAATGCAGTATGAAGAATGAGAGGAGCATGTCAATTCGGAGCTCGGCCTTCGGCCTCGCAAGACACTAATATGGCTCGGCCTTCGGCCTCGCAAGACACTAATACAGCTCGCCCTTCGGGCTCGCGCACCATTCGCTCGGCCTTCGGCCTCGCGGGCCGAAAGTTCGGCCTTCGGCCTCACCAGAAGCTCGCCCTTCGGGCTCGCTATACCTTCATCTATGACAGTAACTCCAAAATCAGTCGAAAATCCCACAAAAACTCCAAATACAGTCGAAAATGTAAGAAAAATACTCCAAATGCAGTATGAAGAATGAGAGGAGCACTTTTGACACATGTCATTTGACTGCTCTCCAGATTCCCTATGACATTTGTTCAAACACCCCCTATCTATCTCTTACCGTTTTCGAGATACGTCATCCATCTTTACTTGGCAGGCGTCATTTTTATGATTTTTGATTTTTCTCATACTCATCTAAACCCCCCCTACATTTTTGCCATACATCATTGTCGTCCTACTCGTCTCCTTCTAGGAGAACATTTATGTCAGTGAGTCAGTCAGTCAGTCAGTGGTAATCGAGCTTTATATATTATTAATTAACTAGTTTTTCGGGCAGTGTGCGGGCCGCAAGCGGCCCGCATCTATCTTGAGTCAGTACGAACTGTCATAAAAGCACCTTATACATTTAAAAAAAAGTATGTTTAAAACTTTAATAGAAGTATGAAATCCCATATAAACTCTTAATACAATAAAGAACCATACTGTAGCCACCAAACCAAATTCACCCTACTGCCATAAAAAAGTGGTACGGTCAGAATCGTACCAAGGTTCTGAGTCACTTTGGTAAAGAAATCCCACTCGTAGGTGCTTTGGTTATCGCGGGCAGTTACCATGGAGACCAGTCGGAGATGTGGAAAATACTCTCGAGTCGGATCTCGGCCTTCGGCCTCGGACAGTTGCTCCAAATGTAGTCAAAACTCCCACAAAAACTCCTAAAACAGTCGGTAATATATGGTGAAATACTCCAAATACAGTATGAAGAATGAGAGGAGCATGTAAATTCAGAGCTCGGCCTACGGCCTCGCAAGACACTAATACGGCTCAGGCTGCGGCCTCGCCAAGCGCTCGCCCTTCGGGCTCGCGCACCTTCCACTCGGCCTTCGGCCTCGTGGGCCGAAAGTTCGGCCTTCGGCCTCACCAGAAGCTCGCCCTTCGGGCTCGCGATACACTGATGGGGGACAGTAACTCCAAATTCAGTCGAAAATCCCACAAAAACTCCAAATACAGTCGAAAATGTAAGGTAAAGTACTCCAAATGCAGTATGAAGAATGAGAGGAGCATGTCAATTCGGAGCTCGGCCTTCGGCCTCGCAAGACACTAATATGGCTCGGCCTTCGGCCTCGCAAGACACTAATACAGCTCGCCCTTCGGGCTCGCGCACCATCCGCTCGGCCTTCGGCCTCGCGGGCCGAAAGTTCGGCCTTCGGCCTCACCAGAAGCTCGCCCTTCGGGCTCGCTATACCTTCATCTATGACAGTAACTCCAAAATCAGTCGAAAATCCCACAAAAACTCCAAAAAACAGTCGAAAATTTAAGGTAAAATACTCCATATGCAGTATGAAGAATGAGAGGAGCACTTCAAATCAGAGCTCGGCCTTCAGCCTCGCATGACACTTATACAGCTCGGCCTGCGGCCTCGCCAAGCGCTCGCCCTTCGGGCTCGCGCACCTTCCACTCGGCCTTCGGCCTCGCGAGCCGAAAGTTCGGCCTTCGGCCTCACCAGAAGCTCGCCCTTCGGGCTCGCGATACACTGGTGGGGGACAGTTACTCCAAATTCAGTCAAAAATCCCACAAAAACTCCAAATACAGTCGAAAATGTAAGGTAAAATACTCCAAATACAGTATGAAGAATGAGAGGAGCATGTCAATTCGGAGCTCGGCCTTCGGCCTCGCAAGACACTAATATAGCTCGGCCTGCGGCCTCGTCCAGCGCTCGCCCTACGGGCTCGCGCACCATACGCTCGGCCTTCGGCCTCGCGGGCCGAAAGTTCGGCCTTCGGCCTCACCAGGAGCTCGCCCTTCGGGCTCTCTATACCTTCACGTATGATAGAAACTCCAAATTCAGTCGAAAATCCCACATAAACTCCAAATACAGTCGAAAATGTAAGAAAAATACTCCAAATGCAGTATGAAGAATGAGAGGAGCATTTTTGACAGGTGTCATTCGACTGCTCTCCCTATTCCCTATGACATTTGTTCAAACACCCCCTATCTATCTCTTACCGTTTTCGAGATACGTCATCCATCCTTAATTGGCAGGCGTCATTTTTATGATTTTCGATTTTTCTCATACTCACCTAAACCCCCCGAACATTTTCGCCATACATCATTTTCACTCTACTCTGCTCCTTCTAGGAGAACATTTATGTCAGTGAGTGAGTGAGTGGTAGTCGAGCTTTATATATTATAACTAGTTTTTCGGGCAGTGTGCGGGCCGCAAGCGGCCCGCATCTATCTTGAGTCAGTACGACCTGTCATAAAAGCACCTTAAACAATTGAAAAAAAAATTAAAAACTCCAATAGAAGTATGAAATCCCATATAAACTCTTAATACAATAAGGAACTAAACTGTAGCCACCAAACCAGATTTACCCTACTGCCATAAAAAAGTGGTACGGTCAAAATCGTACCAAGGTTGTGATACACTTTGGTAAAGAAATCCCACTCGTAGGTGCTTTGGTTATCGCGGGCAGTTACCATGGAGACCAGTCGGAGATGTGGAAAATACTCTCAAGTCGGAGCTCGGCCTTCGGCCTCGGACAGTTACTCCAAATTTAGTCAAAACTCCCACAAAAACTTCTAAAACAGTCGGTAATCTATGGTAAAATACTCCAAACACAGTATGAAGAATGAGAGGAGCATGTAAATTCGGAGCTCGGCCTTCGGCCTCGCAAGACACTCACACGGCTTGGCCTGCGGCCTCGCCAAATGCTCGCCCTTCGGGCTCGCCCACCATACGCTCGGCCTTCGGCCTCGCGGGCCGAAAGTTCGGCCTTCGGCCTCACCAGAAGCTCGCCCTTCGGGCTCGCTATACCTTCATGTATGACAGTAACTCGAAATTCAGTCGAAAATCCCACAAAAACTCCAAAAACAGTCGGTTTTGTATGGTAAAATACTCCAAATGCAGTATGAAGAATGAGAGGGGCATGTCACTTCGGAGCTCGGCCTTCGGCCTCGCAAGACACTAATATGGCTCGGCCTTCGGCCTCGCAAGACACTAACACGGCTCGGCCTTCGGCCTCGCGGGCCGAAAGTTCGGCCTTCGGCCTCACCTGAAGCTCGCCCTTCGGGCTCGCTATACCTTCTTATATGACAGTAAATCCAAAATTAGTCGAAAATCCCATAAAAACTCCAAATACAGTCGAAAATGTAAGGAAAATACTCCAAATGGAGTATGAAGAATGAGAGGAGCACTTTTGACAGGTGTCATTCGACTGCTCTTCAGATTCCCTATGACATTTGTTCAAACACCCCCTACCTATCTCTTACCGTTTTCGAGATATGTCATCCATCTTTACTTGGCAGGCGTCATTTTTATGATTTTCGATTTTTCTCATACTCACCTAAACCCCCCCTACATTTTCGCCATACATCATTTTCACTCTACTCTGCTCCTTCTAGGAGAACATTTATGTCAGTGAGTGAGTCAGTGGTAATCGAGCTTTATATATTATAATAACTAGTTTTTCGGGCAGTGTGCGGGCCGCAAGCGGCCCGCATCTATCTTGAGTCAGTACGAACTGTCATAAAAGCACCTTATACATTTGAAAAAAAAAATTAAAAACCCCAATATAAGTATGAAATCCCATATAAACTCTGAATACAATAGAGATTCATACTGTAGCCACCAAACCAGATTTACCCTACTGCCATAAAAAAGTGGTACGGTCAAAATCGTACCAAGGTTCTGAGTCACTTCGGTAAAGGAACCCCACTCGTAGGTGCTTTGGTTATCGCGGGCAGTTACCATGGAGACCAGTCGGAGATGTGGAAAATACCCTCAAGTCGGAGCTCAGTCTTAGGCCTCGGACAGTTACTCCAAATGTAGTCAAAACTCCCACAAAAACTCCTAAAACAGTCGGTAATGTATGGTGAAATACTCCAAATACAGTATGAAGAATGAGAGGAGCATGTCAATTCGGAGCTCGGCCTTCGGCCTCGCAAGACACTTACACGGCTCGGCCTACGGCCTCGCCATGAGCTCGCCCTGCGGGCTCGCACACCTTAAGCTCGGCCTTCGGCCTCGCGGGCCGAAAGTTCGGCCTTCGGCCTCACCAGAAGCTCGCCCTTCGGGCTCGCTATACCTTCATGTATGACAGTAACTCCAAATTCAGTCGATAATCCCACAAAAACTCCAAAAACAGTCGGTTTTGTATGGTAAAATACTCCAAATGCAGTATGAAGAATGAGAGGAGCATGTCAATTCGGAGCTCGGCCTTCGGCCTCGCAAGACACTAATATGGCTCGGCCTTCGGCCTCGCAAGACACTAACACGGCTCGGCCTGCGGCCTCGCCAAAAGCTCGCCCTTCGGGCTCGCGCGCCATCCGCTCGGCCTTCGGCCTCGCGGGCCGAAAGTTCGGCCTTCGGCCTCACCAGAAGCTCGCCCTTCGGGCTCGCTATACCTTCACGTATGACAGTAACTCCAAATTCAGTCCAAAATCCCATAAAAACTCCAAATACAGTCGAAAATATAAGGAAAATACTCCAAATGCAGTACGAAGAATGAGAGGAGCATTTTTGACAGATGTCATTCGACTGCTCTCCAGATTCCCTATGACATTTGTTCAAACACCCTCTACCTATCTCTTACCGTTTTCGAGATATGTCATCCATCTTTACTTGGCAGGCGTCATTTTTATGATTTTCGATTTTTCCCATACTCACTTAAACCCCCCCTACATTTCCGCCATACTTCATTTTAACCCTACTCTACTCCTTCTGGGAGAACAATTATGTCAGTCAGTCAGTCAGTCAGTCAGTGAGTCAGTGTATGGTAATCGAGCTTTATATAATATAACTAGATGGTAAGTGGTGTGCGGGCCGCGAGCGGCCCGCATCTATCTTGAGTCAGTACGAACTGTCATAAAAGCAACTTTTACATTTAAAAAAAAGTATGTTCAAAACTCCAATAGAAATATGAAATCCCATATAAACTCCGAATACAATAAAGAACCAAATTGTAGCCACCAAACCAGATTTACCCTACTGCCATAAAAAAGTGGTACGGTCAGAATCGTACCAGGGTTCTGAGTCACTTCGGTTAAGGAACCCCACTTGTGGGTGCTTTGGTTATCGCGGGCAGTTGCCATGGAGACCAGTCGGGGATGTGGAAAAATACCCTCAAGTCGGAGCTCGGCCTTCGGCCTTGGACAGTTACTCCAAATAAAGTCAAAACTCCCACAAAAACTCTTAATACAGTCCAAACATAAAATGAATTACTCCAAATGCAGTATGAAGAATAAGAGGGGCACCTAGGACGAATCCAAAATGGCGGAATTCAAGATGACCACCATTCAAAGCACTCCAACCCCACTGAAGCTCGGCCTTACGGCCTCACTTCAGCGTGATCGGAGCACTTTGTATGGCGGCCATCTTGAATTCCGCCATTTTGGATTTTTTTTGCTAATCATTCGTACTCTCCATATTCACTATGACATTTGTTCAAAGACCCCCCACCTATCTCTTACTGTTTTCGAAATATGTCTTCATTCATCACTTGGCAGACGTCATCGAAAAAAAATTTCAAATTTGGAATAAGAACGTCCAGAACAACCTAGATATCGATTTTCAGCCAAATCGGAAAAACTTTTTTTACTTGGCAGACGTCATCGAAAAAAAAATTTCAAATTTGGAATAAGAACGTCCAGAACAACCTAGATATCGATTTTCAGCCAAATCGGAAAAACTTTTTTTACTTGGCAGACGTCATCGAAAAAAAATTTCAAATTTGGAATAAGAACGTCCAGAACAACCTAGATATCGATTTTCAGCCAAATCGGAAAAACTTTTTTTACTTGGCAGACGTCATCGAAAAAAAAATTTCAAATTTGGAATAAGAACGTCCAGAACAACCTAGATATCGATTTTCAGCCAAATCGGAAAAACTTTTTTTACTTGGCAGACGTCATCAAAAAAAAAATTCAAATTTGGAATAAGAACGTCCAGAACAACCTAGATATCGATTTTCAGCCAAATCGGAAAAACTTTTTTTACTTGGCAGACGTCATCGAAAAAAAATTTCAAATTTGGAATAAGAACGTCCAGAACAACCTAGATATCGATTTTCAGCCAAATCGGAAAAACTTTTTTTATTTGGCAGACGTCATCGAAAAAAAAATTTCAAATTTGGAATAAGAACGTCCAGAACAACCTAGATATCGATTTTCAGCCAAATCGGAAAAACTTTTTTTACTTGGCAGACGTCATCGAAAAAAAAATTTCAAATTTGGAATAAGAACGTCCAGAACAACCTAGATATCGATTTTCAGCCAAATCGGAAAAACTTTTTTTACTTGGCAGACGTCATCGAAAAATAAATTTCAAATTTGGAATAAGAACGTCCAGAACAACCTAGATATCGATTTTCAGCCAAATCGGAAAAACTTTTTTTATTTGGCAGACGTCATCGAAATTGGAATAGGAACGTACTCATACTCCTAATACAGTCGGTAATGTATGGTAAAATACTCCAAGTACAGTATAAAGAATGAGAGGAGCATGTCAATACGAAGCTCGGCCTTCGGCCTCGCAAGACACAAACAGGGCTCGGCCTACGGCCTCGCCAAGCGCTCGCCCTTCGGGCTCGCGCACCATACGCTCGGCCTTGCCAAAAGTTCGGCCTTCGGCCTCACCAGAAGCTCGCCCTTCGGGCTCGCTATACACTGATGTAGGTCCGTAGGTCCAAATACAGTCGAAAATGTAAGGTAAAATACTCCAAATGCAGTATGAAGAATGAGAGGAGCATCAAAGCATGATAAAAAAATAAATTTCACTGCTTTAGGACAAAAACTCCAAATTCAGTCGAAAATCCCACTTAAACTCCAAATACAGTCGAAAATGTAAGGTAAAATACTCCAAATGCAGTATGAAGAATGAGAGGAGCATCGAAGTGTCATATGAAAATGACAGAAATCAAGAATTACACTGTTATAGGACCAAAACTCCAAAGGCAGTCGAAAATCCCTCTAAAACTCCAAATACAGTCGAAAATGTAAGGTGAAATACTCCAGATACAGTATGAAGAATGAGAGGAGCATGTAAATTCAGAGCTCGGCCTTCGGCCTCGCAAGACACTAATACGGCTCGGCCTGCGGCCTCGCCATGCGCTCGCCCTACGGGCTCGCGCACCATACGCTCGGCCTTCGGCCTCGCGGGCCGGAGTTCGGCCTTCGGCCTCACCAGAAGTTCGGCCTTCGGCCTCACCAGAAGCTCGCCCTTCGGGCTCGCTATACACTGATGTAGGACCTTAACTCCAAATTAAGTCGAAAATCCCACAAAAACCCCACATACAGTCGAAAATGTACGGTATAATATTCCAAATGCAGTATGAAGAATGAGAGGAGCATCTGAGCCTAAAAAAAAATGACAGATTTCAAAAAATTCCCTGTTATAGGACAAGAACTCCAAAAACAGTCGAAAATCCCACAAAAACTCCAAATACAGTCGAAAATGTAAGAAAAATACTCCAAATGAAGAATGAAGAATGAGAGGAGCATTTTTGACAGGTGTCATTCGACTGCTCTCCCGATCCCCTATGACATTTGGTCGAGCACCCCCTATCTATCTCTTACCGTTTTCGAGATATGTCATCCGTCTTTACTTGGCAGGCGTCATTTTTATGATTTTCGATTTTTCCCATACTCACCTAAACCCCCCCTACATTTCCGCCATACTTCATTTTCACCCTACTCTACTCCTTCTGGGAGAACAATTATGTCAGTCAGTCAGTCAGTCAGTCAGTGAGTCAGTGTATGGTAATCGAGCTTTATATAATATAACTAGATGGTAAGTGGTGTGCGGGCCGCGAGCGGCCCGCATCTATCTTGAGTCAGTACGAACTGTCATAAAAGCAACTTTTACATTAAAAAAAAAGTATGTTCAAAACTCCAATAGAAATATGAAATCCCATATAAACTCCCAATACAATAAAGAACCAAATTGTAGCCACCAAACCACATTTACCCTACTGCCATAAAAAAGTGGTACGGTCAGAATCGTACCAAGGTTCTGATTCTTTTCGGTAAAGGAACCCCACTCGTAGGTGATTTGGTTATCGCGGGCAGTTGCCATGGAGACCAGTCGAGGATGTGGAAAAATACCCTCAAGTCGGAGCTCAGCCTTCGGCCTTGGACAGTTACTCCAAATAAAGTCAAAACTCCCACAAAAACTCTTAATACAGTCCAAACATAAAATGAAATACTCCAAATGCAGTATGAAGAATAAGAGGGGCACCTCATCGAAAAAAAAATTTCAAATTTGGAATAAGAACGTCCAGAACGACCTAGATATCGATTTTCAGCCAAATCGGAAAAACTTTTTTTACTTGGCAGACGTCATCGAAAAAAAAATTTCTGATTTGGAATAAGAACGTCCAGAACAACCTAGATATCGATTTTCAGCCAAATCGGAAAAACTTTTTTTAGTTGGCAGACGTCATCGAAAAAAAAATTTCAAATTTGGAATAAGAACGTCCAGAACAACCTAGATATCGATTTTCAGCCAAATCGGAAAAACTTTTTTTTTTGGCAGACGTCATCGAAAAAAAAATTTCAAATTTGGAATAAGAACGTCCAGAACGACCTAGATATCGATTTTCAGCCAAATCGGAAAAACTTTTTTTATTTGGCAGACGTCATCGAAATTGGCATAAGAACGTACTCATACTCCTAATAAAGTCCGTAATGTAAGGTAAATACTCCAAATACAGTATGAAGAATGAGAGGAGCATGTCAATACGTAGCTCGGCCTTCGGCCTCGCAAGACACTAACTGGGCTCGGCCTACGGCCTCGCCAAGCGCTCGCCCTTCGGGCTCGCGCACCATACGCTCGGCCTTCGGCCTCACGTGCCGAAAGTTCGGCCTTCGGCCTCACCAGAAGCTCGCCCTTCGGGCTCGCTATACACTGATGTAGGTCCGTAACTCCAAATTCAGTCGAAAATCCCACAAAAACTCCAAATACAGTCGAAAATGTAAGGTAAACTACTCCAAATGCAGTACGAAGAATGAGAGGAGCATCGAAGCATAATAAAAAAATTACAGAAATCAAGAATTTGACTGTTATAGGACAAAAACTCCAAATTCAGTCGAGAATCCCACTAAAACTTCAAATACAGTCGAAAATGTAAGGCGAAATATTCCAGATACAGTATGAAGAATGAGAGGAGCATGTAAATTCAGAGCTCGGCCTTCGGCCTCGCAAGACACTAATTCGGCTCGGCCTGCGGCCTCGCCATGCGCTCGCCCTACGGGCTCACGCACCATACGCTCGGCCTTCGGCCTCGCGGGCTGAAGTTCGGCCTTCGGCCTCACCAGAAGTTCGGCCTTCGGCCTCACCAGAAGCTCGCCCTTCGGGCTCGCTATACACTGATGTAGGACCGTAACTCCAAATTCAGTCGAAAATCCCACAAAAACCCCAAATACAGTCGAAAATGTACGGTATAATACTCCAAATGCAGTATGAAGAATGAGAGGAGCATCGAAGCATAATAAAAAAATTACAGAAATCAAGAATTTCACTGTTATAGGACAAAAACTCCAAATTCAGTCGAAAATCCCACAAAAAGTCCAATTACAGTCGAAAATGTAAGGTAAAATACGCCAAAAGCAGTATGAAGAATGAGAGGAACATCGAAGCATAATAAAAAAATTACAAAAATCAAGAATTTTACTGTTATAGGACAAAAACTCCAAATTCACTCGAAAATCCCACAAAAACTCCTAATACGGTCGAAAATATGTGCACATTGTATGGCGGCCATCTTGAAATCCGCCATTTTGGATTTTTGACAGATGTCATTCGACTGCTCTCCCGATCCCCTATGACATTTGTTCGAGCACCCCCTACCTATCTCTTACCGTTTCCGAGATACGCCATTCAATTTTACTTGGCAGACGACATCTTCAACTTTTCAGATTTTTCCCATACTCACCTAAGCCCCCCCTACACTTTTCCCATACATCACTTTCTTCCTACACGACTACTTCTGGGAGAACAATTATGTCAGTCAGTCAGTCAGTCAGTCAGTGAGTGAGTCAGTCAGTGTATGGTAATCGAGCTTTATATAATATAACTAGATGGTAAGTGGTGTGCGGGCCGCGAGCGGCCCGCATCTATCTTGAGTCAGTACGAACTGTCATAAAAGCAACTTTTACATTTAAAAAAAAGTATGTTCAAAACTCCAATAGAAATATGAAATCCCATATAAACTCCGAATACAATAAAGAACCAAATTGTAGCCACCAAACCAGATTTACCCTACTGCCATAAAAAAGTGGTACGGTCAGAATCGTACCAGGGTTCTGAGTCACTTCGGTTAAGGAACCCCACTTGTGGGTGCTTTGGTTATCGCGGGCAGTTGCCATGGAGACCAGTCGGGGATGTGGAAAAATACCCTCAAGTCGGAGCTCGGCCTTCGGCCTTGGACAGTTACTCCAAATAAAGTCAAAACTCCCACAAAAACTCTTAATACAGTCCAAACATAAAATGAATTACTCCAAATGCAGTATGAAGAATAAGAGGGGCACCTAGGACGAATCCAAAATGGCGGAATTCAAGATGACCACCATTCAAAGCACTCCAACCCCACTGAAGCTCGGCCTTACGGCCTCACTTCAGCGTGATCGGAGCACTTTGTATGGCGGCCATCTTGAATTCCGCCATTTTGGATTTTTTTTGCTTATCATTCGTACTCTCCATATTCACTATGACATTTGTTCAAAGACCCCCCACCTATCTCTTACTGTTTTCGAAATATGTCTTCATTCATCACTTGGCAGACGTCATCGAAAAAAAATTTCAAATTTGGAATAAGAACGTCCAGAACAACCTAGATATCGATTTTCAGCCAAATCGGAAAAACTTTTTTTACTTGGCAGACGTCATCGAAAAAAAAATTTCAAATTTGGAATAAGAACGTCCAGAACAACCTAGATATCGATTTTCAGCCAAATCGGAAAAACTTTTTTTACTTGGCAGACGTCATCGAAAAAAAATTTCAAATTTGGAATAAGAACGTCCAGAACAACCTAGATATCGATTTTCAGCCAAATCGGAAAAACTTTTTTTACTTGGCAGACGTCATCGAAAAAAAAATTTCAAATTTGGAATAAGAACGTCCAGAACAACCTAGATATCGATTTTCAGCCAAATCGGAAAAACTTTTTTTACTTGGCAGACGTCATCAAAAAAAAAATTCAAATTTGGAATAAGAACGTCCAGAACAACCTAGATATCGATTTTCAGCCAAATCGGAAAAACTTTTTTTACTTGGCAGACGTCATCGAAAAAAAATTTCAAATTTGGAATAAGAACGTCCAGAACAACCTAGATATCGATTTTCAGCCAAATCGGAAAAACTTTTTTTATTTGGCAGACGTCATCGAAAAAAAAATTTCAAATTTGGAATAAGAACGTCCAGAACAACCTAGATATCGATTTTCAGCCAAATCGGAAAAACTTTTTTTACTTGGCAGACGTCATCGAAAAAAAAATTTCAAATTTGGAATAAGAACGTCCAGAACAACCTAGATATCGATTTTCAGCCAAATCGGAAAAACTTTTTTTACTTGGCAGACGTCATCGAAAAATAAATTTCAAATTTGGAATAAGAACGTCCAGAACAACCTAGATATCGATTTTCAGCCAAATCGGAAAAACTTTTTTTATTTGGCAGACGTCATCGAAATTGGAATAGGAACGTACTCATACTCCTAATACAGTCGGTAATGTATGGTAAAATACTCCAAGTACAGTATAAAGAATGAGAGGAGCATGTCAATACGAAGCTCGGCCTTCGGCCTCGCAAGACACAAACAGGGCTCGGCCTACGGCCTCGCCAAGCGCTCGCCCTTCGGGCTCGCGCACCATACGCTCGGCCTTGCCAAAAGTTCGGCCTTCGGCCTCACCAGAAGCTCGCCCTTCGGGCTCGCTATACACTGATGTAGGTCCGTAGGTCCAAATACAGTCGAAAATGTAAGGTAAAATACTCCAAATGCAGTATGAAGAATGAGAGGAGCATCAAAGCATGATAAAAAAATAAATTTCACTGCTTTAGGACAAAAACTCCAAATTCAGTCGAAAATCCCACTTAAACTCCAAATACAGTCGAAAATGTAAGGTAAAATACTCCAAATGCAGTATGAAGAATGAGAGGAGCATCGAAGTGTCATATGAAAATGACAGAAATCAAGAATTACACTGTTATAGGACCAAAACTCCAAAGGCAGTCGAAAATCCCTCTAAAACTCCAAATACAGTCGAAAATGTAAGGTGAAATACTCCAGATACAGTATGAAGAATGAGAGGAGCATGTAAATTCAGAGCTCGGCCTTCGGCCTCGCAAGACACTAATACGGCTCGGCCTGCGGCCTCGCCATGCGCTCGCCCTACGGGCTCGCGCACCATACGCTCGGCCTTCGGCCTCGCGGGCCGGAGTTCGGCCTTCGGCCTCACCAGAAGTTCGGCCTTCGGCCTCACCAGAAGCTCGCCCTTCGGGCTCGCTATACACTGATGTAGGACCTTAACTCCAAATTAAGTCGAAAATCCCACAAAAACCCCACATACAGTCGAAAATGTACGGTATAATATTCCAAATGCAGTATGAAGAATGAGAGGAGCATCTGAGCCTAAAAAAAAATGACAGATTTCAAAAAATTCCCTGTTATAGGACAAGAACTCCAAAAACAGTCGAAAATCCCACAAAAACTCCAAATACAGTCGAAAATGTAAGAAAAATACTCCAAATGAAGAATGAAGAATGAGAGGAGCATTTTTGACAGGTGTCATTCGACTGCTCTCCCGATCCCCTATGACATTTGGTCGAGCACCCCCTATCTATCTCTTACCGTTTTCGAGATATGTCATCCGTCTTTACTTGGCAGGCGTCATTTTTATGATTTTCGATTTTTCCCATACTCACCTAAACCCCCCCTACATTTCCGCCATACTTCATTTTCACCCTACTCTACTCCTTCTGGGAGAACAATTATGTCAGTCAGTCAGTCAGTCAGTCAGTGTGTGGTAATCGAGCTTTATATAATATAACTAGATGGTAAGTGGTGTGCGGGCCGCGAGCGGCCCGCATCTATCTTGAGTCAGTACGAACTGTCATAAAAGCAACTTTTACATTTAAAAAAAGTATGTTCAAAACTCCAATAGAAATATGAAATCCCATATAAACTCCCAATACAATAAAGAACCAAATTGTAGCCACCAAACCAGATTTACCCTACTGCCATAAAAAAGTGGTACGGTCAGAATCGTACCAGGGTTCTGAGTCACTTCGGTAAAGGAAAAACTTGTGGGTGCTTTGGTTATCGCGGGCAGTTGCCATGGAGACCAGTCAGGGATGTGGAAAAATACCCTCATGTCGGAGCTCGGCCTTCGGCCTCGGACAGTTACTCCAAATAAAGTCAAAACTCCCACAAAAACTCTTAATACAGTCCAAACATAAAATGAATTACTCCAAATGCAGTATGAAGAATAAGAGGGGCACCTAGGACGAATCCAAAATGGCGGAATTCAAGATGACCACCATTCAAAGCACTCCAACCCCACTGAAGCTCGGCCTTACGGCCTCACTTCAGCGTGATCGGAGCACTTTGTATGGCGGCCATCTTGAATTCCGCCATTTTGGATTTTTTTTGCATATCATTCGTACTCTCCATATTCACTATGACATTTGTTCAAAGACCCCCCCACCTATCTCTTACTGTTTTCGAAATATGTCTTCATTCATCACTTGGCAGACGTCATCGAAAAAAAAAATCAAATTTGGAATAAGAACGTCCAGAACAACCTAGATATCGATTTTCAGCCAAATCGGAAAAACTTTTTTTACTTGGCAGACGTCATCGAAAAAAAAATTTCAAATTTGGAATAAGAACGTCCAGAACAACCTAGATATCGATTTTCAGCCAAATCGGAAAAACTTTTTTTACTTGGCAGACGTCATCGAAAAAAAATTTCAAATTTGGAATAAGAACGTCCAGAACAACCTAGATATCGATTTTCAGCCAAATCGGAAAAACTTTTTTTACTTGGCAGACGTCATCGAAAAAAAAATTCAAATTTGGTATAAGAACGTCCAGAACAACCTAGATATCGATTTTCAGCCAAATCGGAAAAACTTTTTTTATTTGGCAGACGTCATCAAAATTGGAATAGGAACGTACTCATACTCCTAATACAGTCGGTAATGTATGGTAAAATACTCCAACTACAGTATGAAGAATGAGAGGAGCATGTCAATACGAAGCTCGGCCTTCGGCCTCGCAAGACACTAACAGGGCTCGGCCTACGGCCTCGCCAAGCGCTCGCCCTTCGGGCTCGCGCACCATGCGCTCGGCCTTCGGCCTCACGTGCCGAAAGTTCGGCCTTCGGCCTCACCAGAAGCTCGCCCTTCGGGCTCGCTATACACTGATGTAGGTCCGTAGGTCCAAATTCAGTCGAAAATCCCACAAAAACTCCAAATTTAGTCGAAAATGTACGGTATAATACTCCAAATGCAGTATGAAGAATGAGAGGAGCATCTGAGACTAATAAAAAAATTACACATTTCAAAAGTTTCACTGTTATAGGCCAATAACTCTAAATTCAGTCGAAAATCCCACAAAAACCCCAAATACAGTCGAAAATGTACGGTATAATACTCCAAATGCAGTATGAAGAATGAGAGGAGCATCGAAGCATAATAAAAAAATTACAGAAATCAAGAATTTCACTGTTATAGGACAAAAACTCCAAATTCACTCGAAAATCCCACAAAAACTCCTAATACGGTCGAAAATATGTGCACATTGTATGGCGGCCATCTTGAAATCCGCCATTTTGGATTTTTGACAGATGTCATTCGACTGCTCTCCCGATCCCTTATGACATTTGGTCGAGCACCCCCTACCTATCTCTTACCGTTTCCGAGATACGCCATCCAATTTTACTTGGCAGGCGTCATTTTAATGATTTTCGATTTTTCCCATACTCACCTAAACTCCCCCTACATTTCCGCCATACTTCATTTTAACCCTACTCTACTCCTTCTGGGAGAACAATTATGTCAGTCAGTGAGTCAGTCAGTCAGTGTATGGTAATCGAGCTTTATATAATATAAATAAATAAATAATATAAATAACTAGATGGTAATTTGTGTGCGGGCCGCGAGCGGCCCGCATCTATCTTGAGTCAGTACGAACTGTCATAAAAGCACCTTATACATTTGAAAAAAAATAAATAATTACTCCAATATAAGTATGAATTCCAATACAATCTCTTTATACAGTAGAGATTCATACTGTAGCCACCAAACCAGATTCACCCTACTGCCATAAAAAAGTGGTACGGTCAGAATCGTACCAAGGTTCTAAGTCACTTCGGTAAAGGAACCCCACTCGTAGGTGCTTTGGTTATCGCGGGCAGTTACCATGGAGACCAGTCGGAGATGTGGAAAATACTCTCAAGTCGGAGCTCGACCTTCGGCCTCGGACAGTTACTCCAAATGTAGTCAAAACTCCCACAAAAACTCCAAACACAGTCGAAAATGTAAGGTAAAATACTCCAAATGCAGTATGAAGAATGAGAGGAGCATCAAAGCATGATAAAAAAATAAATTTCACTGTTTTAGGACAAAAACTCCAAATTCAGTCGAAAATCCCACTAAAACTCCAAATACAGTCGAAAATGTAAGGTGAAATACTCCAGATACAGTATGAAGAATGAGAGGAGCATGTAAATTCAGAGCTCGGCCTTCGGCCTCGCAAGACACTTATACGGCTTGGCCTGCGGCCTCGCCATGCGCTCGCCCTACGGGCTCGCGCACCATACGCTCGGCCTTCGGCCTCGCGGGCCGGAGTTCGGCCTTCGGCCTCACCAGAAGTTCGGCCTTCGGCCTCACCAGAAGCTCGCCCTTCGGGCTCGCTATACACTGATGTAGAACCTTAACTCCAAATTCAGTCGAAAATCCCACAAAAACCCCACATACAGTCGAAAATGTACGGTATTATACTCCAAATGCAGTATGAAGTATGAGAGGAGCATCTGAGCCTAAAAAAAAATGACACATTTCAAAAAATTCCCTGTTATAGGACAAAAACTCCAAAAACAGTCGAAAATCCCACAAAAACTCCAAATACAGTCGAAAATGTAAGAAAAATACTCCAAATTAAGAATGAAGAATGAGAGGAGCATTTTTGACAGGTGTCATTCGACTGCTCTCCCGATCCCCTATGACATTTGGTCGAGCACCCCCTATCTATCTCTTACCGTTTTCGAGATATGTCATCCGTCTTTACTTGGCAGGCGTCATTTTTATGATTTTCGATTTTTCCCATACTCACCTAAACCCCCCCTACACTTTTCCCATACATCACTTTCTTCCTACTCGACTCCTTCTGGGAGAACAATTATGTCAGTCAGTCAGTCAGTGAGTCAGTCAGTCAGTCAGTGAGTGAGTCAGTCAGTGTATGGTAATCGAGCTTTATATAAAGAGACTAGTTTTTCGGGCAGTGTGCGGGCCGCAAGCGGCCCGCATTTATCGTTATGCAGTATTAAATTATATCAAAACACCTTATACATTAAATTTTTTTTTCAGAAATCCAAAAGATATACGACGTCCCATACAAACTCCTAATACAATAAGGTACCATACTGTAACCACCAAACCAAATTCACCCTACTGCCATAAAAAAGTGGTACGGTCAGAATCGTACCAAGGTTCTGAGTCACTTCGGTAAAGGAACCGCACTCGTAGGTGCTTTGGTTATCGCGGGCAGTTACCATGGAGACCAGTCGGAGATGTGGAAAATACCCTCAAGTCGGAGCTCGGCCTTAGGCCTCGGACAGTTACTCCAAATGTAGTCAAAACTCCCACAAAAACTCCTAAAACAGTCGGTAATGTATGGTGAAATACTCCAAATACAGTATGAAGAATGAGAGGAGCATGTCAATTCGGAGCTCGGCCTTCGGCCTCGCAAGACACTTACACGGCTCGGCCTGCGGCCTCGCCATGAGCTCGCCCTACGGGCTCGCACACCTTAAGCTCGGCCTTCGGCCTCGCGGGCCGAAAGTTCGGCCTTCGGCCTCACCAGAAGCTCGCCCTTCGGGCTCGCTATATCTTCATGTATGACAGTAACTCCAAATTCAGTCAAAAATCCCACAAAAACTCCAAATACAGTCGAAAATGTAAGGTAAAATACTCAAATGCAGTATGAAGAATGAGAGGAGCATGTCAGATCGGAGCTCGGCCTTCGGCCTCGCAAGACACTAATATGGCTCGGCCTTCGGCCTCGCAAGACACTAATAAAGCTCGGCCTACGGCCTCGCAAACCGCTCGCCCTGCGGGCTCGCGCACCATCCGCTCGGCCTTCGGCCTCGCGGGCCGAAAGTTCGGCCTTCGGCCTCACCAAAAGCTCGCCCTTCGGGCTCGCTACACCTTCATGTATGACAGTAACTCCAAATTCAGTCAAAAATCCCACAAAAACTCCAAATACAGTCGAAAATGTATGCAAAATACTCCAAATGAAGTATGAAGCATGAGAGGAGCACTTTTGACAGGTGTCATTCGATTGCTCTCCCTATTCCCTATGACATTTGTTCAAACACCCCCTACCTATCTCTTACCGTTTTCGAGATACGTCATCCATCTTTACTTGGCAGGCGTCATTTTTATGATTTTCGATTTTTCTCATACTCACCAAAACCCCCCGAACATTTTCGCCATACATCATTTTCACTCTACTCTGCTCCTTCTAGGAGAACATTTATGTCAGTGAGTCAGTGAGTGGTAATCGAGCTTTATATATTATAACTAGTTTTTCGGGCAGTGTGCGGGCCGCAAGCGGCCCGCATTTATCGTTATGCAGTATTGACAAATATCAAAACTCCAAATACTATACTAAAAAAAAGGACAAAACTCCAAAAGATATACGACGTCCCATACAAACTCTTAATACATTAATGAACCAAACTGTAGCCACCAAACCAGATTTACCCTACTGCCATAAAAAAGTGGTACGGTCAAAATCGTACCAAGGTTCTGAGTCACTTCGGTAAAAGAACCCCACTCGTAGGTGATTTGGTTATCGCGGGCAGTTGCCATGGAGACCAGTCGGAGATGTGGAAAATACTCTCAAGTCGGAGCTCGGCCTTCGGCCTCGGACAGTTTCTCCAAATGTAGTCAAAACTCCCACAAAAACTCCTAAAACAGACGGTAAAGTATGGTGATATACAATACAATATGAAGAATGAGAGGAGCATGTAAATTCGGAGCTCGGCCTTCGGCCTCGCAAGACACTCACACGGCTCAGCCTGCCGCCTCGCCAAAAGCTCGCCCTGCGGGCTCGCCAACCATACGCTCGGCCTTCGGCCTCGCGGGCCGAAAGTTCGGCCTTCGGCCTCACCAGAAGCTCGCCCTTCGGGCTCGCTATACCTTGATGTAGGACAGTTACTCCAAATTCAGTCGAAAATCCCACAAAAACTCTTAATACAGTCGAAAATTAAGGAAAAGTACTCCAAATGCAGTATGAAGCATGAGAGGAGCATGTCAGATCGGAGCTCGGCCTTCGGCCTCGCAAGACACTAATATGGCTCGGCCTTCGGCCTCGCTAGACACTAATACAGCTCGGCCTGCGGCCTCGCCAAGTGCTCGCCCTACGGGCTCGCGCACCATCAGCTCGGCCTTCGGCCTCGCGGACCGAAAGTTCGGCCTTCGGCCTCACAAGAAGCTCGCCCTTCGGGCTCGCTATACCTTTATCAATGACAGTAACTCCAAAATCAGTCGAAAATCCCACAAAAACTCCAAATACAGTCAAAAATATAAGGAAAATACTCCAAATGCAGTACGAAGAATGAGAGGAGCACTTTTGACAGGTGTCATTCGACTGCTCTCCAGATTCCCTATGACATTTGTTCAAACACACCCTATCTATCTCTTACCGTTTTCGAGATACGTCATCCATCTTCACTTGGCAGGCGTCATTTTTATGATTTTCGATTTTTCTCATACTCACCTAAACCCCCCCTACATTTTTGCCATACATCATTGTCGTCCTACTCGTCTCCTTCTAGGAGAACATTTATGTCAGTCAGTCAGTGAGTCAGTGGTAATCGAGCTTTATATATTATGACTAGTTTTTCGGGCAGTGTGCGGGCCGCAAGCGGCCCGCATTTATCGTTATGCAGTATTAAATTATATCAAAACACCTTATACATTAAATTTTTTTTTCAGAAATCCAAAAGATATACGACGTCCCATACAAACTCCTAATACAATAAGGTACCATACTGTAACCACCAAACCAAATTCACCCTACTGCCATAAAAAAGTGGTACGGTCAGAATCGTACCAAGGTTCTGAGTCACTTCGGTAAAGGAACCGCACTCGTAGGTGCTTTGTTTATCGCGGGCAGTTACAATGGAGACCAGTCGGAGATGTGGAAAATACTCTCAAGTCGGAGCTCGGCCTTCGGCCTCTGACAGTTACTCCAAATGTAGTCAAAACTCCCACAAAAACTCCTAAAACAGTCGGTAATCTATCGTAAAATACTCCAAATACAGTATGAAGAATGAGAGGAGCATGTGAATTCGGGGCTCGGCCTTCGGCCTCGCAAGACACTCACACGGCTCGGCCTGCGGCCTCGCCAAAAGCTCGCCCTGCGGGCTCGCCAACCATGCGCTCGGCCTTCGGCCTCGCGGGCCGAAAGTTCGGCCTTCGGCCTCACCAGAAGCTCGCCCTTCGGGCTCGCTTTACCTTGATGTAGGACAGTTACTCCAAATTCAGTCGAAAATCCCACAAAAACTCTTAATACAGTCGAAAATAAAGGAAAAGTACTCCAAATGCAGTATGAAGTATGAGAGGAGCATGTCAGATCGGAGCTCGGCCTTCGGCCTCGCAAGACACTAATATGGCTCGGCCTTCGGCCTCGCTAGACACTAATACAGCTCGGCCTGCGGCCTCGCCAAGCGCTCGCCCTTCGGGCTCGCGCACCATCAGCTCGGCCTTCGGCCTCGCGGACCGAAAGTTCGGCCTTCGGCCTCACCAGAAGCTCGCCCTTCGGGCTCGCTATACCTTCTTGTATGACAGTTAATCCAAAATTAGTCGAAAATCCCATAAAAACTCCAAATACAGTCGAAAATGTAAGGAAAATACTCCAAATGCAGTATGAAGAATGAGAGGAGCACTTTTGACACATGTCATTCGCTTGCTCACCCGATTGCCTATGACATTTGTTCAAACACCCCCTACCTATCTCTTACCGTTTTCGAGATACGTCATCCATCATTACTTGGCAGGCGTCATTTTTAAGATTTTCGATTTTTCTCATACTCACCTAAACCCCCTCTACATTTTCGCCATACATCATTTTAACTCTACTCTACTCCTTCTAGGAGAACATTTATGTCAGTCAGTCAGTGAGTCAGTGGTAATCGAGCTTTATATATTATTAATGATGATGACTAGTTTTTCGGGCAGTGTGCGGGCCGCAAGCGGCCCGCATCTATCTTGAGTCAGTACGAACTGTCATAAAAGCACCTTATACATTTGAAAAAAAAAATTTAAAACTCCAATAGAAGTATGAAATCCCATATAAACTCTTAATACAATAAGGAGCTAAACTGTAGCCACCAAACCAGATTTACCCTACTGCCATAAAAAAGTGGTACGGCCAGAATCGTACTAAGATTTTGAGTCAATTCGGTAAAGGAACCCCACTCGTAGGTACTTTGGTTATCGCGGGCAGTTACCATGGAGACCAGTCGGAGATGTGGAAAATACTCTCAAGTCGGAGCTCGGCCTTCGGCCTCGGACAATTACTCCAAATGTAGTCAAAACTCCCACAAAAACTCCTAAAACAGTCGGTAATGTATGGTGAAATACTCCAAATACAGTATGAAGAATGAGAGGAGCAAGTAAATTCGGAGCTCGGCCTTCGGCCTCGCAAGACACTCACACGGCTCAGCTTGCGGCCTCGCCAAAAGCTCGCCCTGCGGGCTCGCCAACCATACGCTCGGCCTTCGGCCTCGCGGGCCGAAAGTTCGGCCTTCGGCCTCACCAGAAGCTCGCCCTTCGGGCTCGCTATACCTTCATGTATGACAGTAACTCCAAATTCAGTCGAAAATCCCACAAAAACTCCAAAATCAGTCGGTTTTGTATGGTAAAATACTTTAAATGCAGTATGAAGAATGAGAGGAGCATGTCAATTCGGAGCTCGGCCTTCGGCCTCGCAAGACACTAATATGGCTCGGCCTTCGGCCTCGCAAGACACTAACACGGCTCGGCCTAAGGCCTCGCCAAACGCTCGCCCTTCGGGCTCGCGCACCATCCGCTCGGCCTTCGGCCTCGCGGGCCGAAAGTTCGGCCTTCGGCCTCACCAAAAGCTCGCCCTTCGGGCTCGCTATACCTTCATCTATGACAGTAACTCCAAAATCAAACGAAAATCCCACAAAAACTCCAAATACAGTCGAAAATGTAAGAAAAATACTCCAAATGCAGTATGAAGAATGAGAGGAGCATTTTTGACAGGTGTCATTTGACTGCTCTCCCGATTCCCTATGACATTTGTTCAAACACCCCCTATCTATCTCTTACCGTTTTCGAGATACGTCATCCATCTTTAATTGGCAGGCGTCATTTTTATGATTTTCGATTTTTCTCATACTAACTAAAACCCCCCCTACATTTTTGCCATACATCATTGTCGTCCTACTCGACTCCTTCTAGGAGAACATTTATGTCAGTCAGTGAGTCAGTGGTAATCGAGCTTTATATATTATAACTAGTTTTTCGGGCAGTGTGCGGGCCGCAAGCGGCCCGCATTTATCGTTATGCAGTACGAACTGTCATAAAAGCACCTTATACATTAAAAAAAAGTATGTTCAAAACTCCAATAGAGGTATGAAATCCCATTTAAACTCTTAATACAATAGAGATTCATACTGTAGCTACCAAACCAGATTTACCCTACTGCCATAAAAAAGTGGTACGGTCAGAATTGTACCAAGGTTCTGAGTCACTTCGGTAAAGGAACTCCACTCGTAGGTGCTTTGGTTATCGCGGGCAGTTACCATGGAGACCAGTCGGAGATGTGGAAAATACTCTCAAGTCGGAGCTCGGTTTTCGGCCTCGGACAGTTACTCCAAATGTAGTCAAAACTCCCATAAAAACTTCTAAAACTGTCGGTAATGTATGGTGAAATACTCCAAATACAGTATGAAGAATGAGAGGAGCATGTCAATTCGGATCTCGGCCTTCGGCCTCGGACAGTTACTCCAAATTTAGTCAAAACTCCCACAAAAACTTCTAAAACAGTCGGTAATCTATGGTAAAATACTACAAACACAGTATGAAGAATGAGAGGAGCATGTAAATTCGGAGCTCGGCCTTCGGCCTCGCAGGACACTCACACGGCTCGGCCTGCGGCCTCGCCAATGCTCGCCCTTCGGGCTCGCCCACCATACGCTCGGCCTTCGGCCTCGCGAGCCGAAAGTTCGGCCTTCGGCCTCACCAAAAGCTCGCCCTTCGGGCTCGCGATACACTGATGGGTGACAGTTACTCCAAATTCAGTCGAAAATCCCACAAAAACTCCAAATACAGTCGAAAATATTAGGTAAAATACTCCAAATACAGTATGAAGAATGAGAGGAGCATGTTAATTCGGAGCTCGGCCTTCGGCCTCGCAAGACACTAATACGGCTTGGCCTGCGGCCTCGCCGAACGCTCGCCCTGCGGGCTCGCGCACCATCCGCTCGGCCTTCGGCCTCGCGGGCCGAAAGTTCGGCCTTCGGCCTCACCAGAAGCTCGCCCTTCGGGCTCGCTATACCTTCATCTATGACAGTAACTCCAAAATTAGTCGAAAATCCCACAAAAACTCCAAATACAGTCAAAAATATAAGGAAAATACTCCAAATGCAGTACGAAGAATGAGAGGAGCACTTTTGACAGGTGTCATTCGACTGCTCTCCCTATTCCCTATGACATTTGTTCAAACCCCCCCTACCTATCTCTTACCGTTTTCGAGATACGTCATCCATCATTACTTGTCAGGCGTCATTTTTATGATTTTCGATTTTTCTCATACTCACCTAAACCCCCCCTACATTTTTGCCATACATCATTGTCGTCCTACTCGCCTCCTTCTAGGAGAACATTTATGTCAGTCAGTCAGTGAGTCAGTGAGTGGTAATCGAGCTTTATATATTATTAACTAGATGGTAAGTGGTGTGCGGGCCGCGAGCGGCCCGCATCTATCTTGAGTCAGTACGAACTGTTATAAAAGCAACTTTTACATTTAAAAAAAAGTATGTTCAAAACTCCAATAGAAATATGAAATCCCATATAAACTCCGAATACAATAAAGAACCAAATTGTAGCCACCAAACCAGATTTACCTCACTGCCATAAAAAAGTGGTACGGTCAGAATCGTACCAGGGTTCTGAGTCACTTCGGTAAAGGAACCCCACTTGTGGGTGCTTTGGTTATCGCGGGCAGTTGCCATGGAGACCAGTCGAGGATGTGGAAAAATACCCTCAAGTCGGAGCTCAGCCTTCGGCCTTGGACAGTTACTCCAAATAAAGTCAAAACTCCCACAAAAACTCTTAATACAGTCCAAACATAAAATGAAATACTCCAAATGCAGTATGAAGAATAAGAGGGGCACCTCATCGAAAAGAAAATTTCTGATTTGGAATAAGAACGTCCAGAACAACCTAGATATCGATTTTCAGCCAAATCGGAAAAACTTTTTTTAGTTGGCAGACGTCATCGAAAAAAAAATTTCAAATTTGGAATAAGAACGTCCAGAACAACCTAGATATCGATTTTCAGCCAAATCGGAAAAACTTTTTTTTTTGGCAGACGTCATCGAAAAAAAAATTTCAAATTTGGAATAAGAACGTCCAGAACAACCTAGATATCGATTTTCAGCCAAATCGGAAAAACTTTTTTTTTTGGCAGACGTCATCGAAAAAAAAATTTCAAATTTGGAATAAAAACGTCCAGAACGACCTAGATATCGATTTTCAGCCAAATCGGAAACACTTTTTTTATTTGGCAGACGTCATCGAAATTGGCATAAGAACGTACTCATACTCCTAATACAGTCCGTTTGGTAAGGTAAATACTCCAAATACAGTATGAAGAATGAGAGGAGCATGTCAATACGTAGCTCGGCCTTCGGCCTCGCAAGACACTAACTGGGCTCGGCCTACGGCCTCGCCAAGCGCTCGCCCTTCGGGCTCGCGCACCTTACGCTCGGCCTTCGGCCTCACGTGCCGAAAGTTCGGCCTTCGGCCTCACCAGAAGCTCGCCCTTCGGGCTCGCTATACACTGATGTAGGTCCGTAACTCCAAATTCAGTCGAAAATCCCACAAAAATTCCAAATACAGTCGAAAATGTAAGGTAAACTACTCCAAATGCAGTACGAAGAATGAGAGGAGCATCGAAGCATAATAAAAAAATTACAGAAATCAAGAATTTGACTGTTATAGGACAAACTCCAAATTCAGTCGAGAATCCCACTAAAACTTCAAATACAGTCGAAAATGTAAGGTGAAATATTCCAGATACAGTATGAAGAATGAGAGGAGCATGTAAATTCAGAGCTCGGCCTTCGGCCTCGCAAGACACTAACACGGCTCGGCCTACGGCCTCGCCATGCGCTCGCCCTACGGGCTCGCGCACCATACGCTCGGCCTTCGGCCTCGCGGGCCGAAGTTCGGCCTACGGCCTCACCAGAAGTTCGGCCTTCGGCCTCACCAGAAGCTCGCCCTTCGGGCTCGCTATAACCCGATATAGGACCGTTACTCCAAATTCAGTCGAAAATCCCACAAAAACTCCAAATACAGTCGAAAATGTAAGGTAAAATACTCCAAATACAGTATGAAGAATGAGAGGAGCATCTGAGCCTAAAAAAAAATTACAGATTTCAAAAAATTCCCACAAAAACTCCAAATTCAGTCGAAAATCCCACAAAAACTCCAAATACAGTCGAAAATGTAAGAAAAATACTCCAAATGAAGAATGAAGAATGAGAGGAGCATTTTTGACAGGTGTCATTCGACTGCTCTCCCGATCCCTTATGACATTTGGTCGAGCACCCCCTACCTATCTCTTACCGTTTCCGAGATACGCCATCCAATTTTACTTGGCAGGCGTCTTTTTAATGATTTTCGATTTTTCCCATACTCACCTAAACCCCCCCTACATTTCCGCCATACTTCATTTTAACCCTACTCTACTCCTTCTGGGAGAACAATTATGTCAGTCAGTGAGTCAGTCAGTCAGTCAGTGTATGGTAATCGAGCTTTATATAATATAATAACTAGTTTTTCGGGCAGTGTGCGGGCCGCAAGCGGCCCGCATCTATCTTGAGTCAGTACGAACTGTCATAAAAGCACCTTATACATTTGAAAAAAAAAATTAAAAACTCCAATAGAAGTATGAAATCCCATATAAACCCTTAATACAATAAGGAACTAAACTGTAGCCACCAAACCAGATTTACCCTACTGCCATAAAAAAGTGGTACAGCCAGAATCGTACCAAGATTCTGAGTCAATTCGGTAAAGGAACCCCACTCGTAGGTGCTTTGGTTATCGCGGGCAGTTACCATGGAGACCAGTCGGAGATGTGGAAAATACCCTCAAATCGGAGCTCGGCCTTCGGCCTCAGACAGTTACTCCAAATGTAGTGAAAACTGCCACAAAATCTCCTAAAACAGTCGGTAATGTATAGTAATATACTCCAAATACAGTATGAAGAATGAGAGGAGCATGTAAATTCGAAGCTCGGCCTTCGGCCTCGCAAGACACTGATACAGCTCGGCCTGCGGCCTCGCCAATCGCTCGCCCTTCGGGCTCGCGCAACATCAGCTCGGCCTTCGGCCTCGCGGGCCGAAAGTTCGGCCTTCGGCCTCACCAGAAGCTCGCCCTTCGGGCTCGCTATACACTGATTTAGGACGGTAACTCCAAATTCAGTCGAAAATCCCACAAAAACTCCAAAGACAGTCGAAAATGTTAGGTAAAATACTCCAAATGAAGTATGAAGAATGAGAGGAGCTCGTCAATTCGGAGCTCGGCCTTCGGCCTCGCAAGACACTAATACGGCTCGGCCTGCGGCCTCGCCAAACGCTCGCCCTGCGGGCTCGCGCACCATCCGCTCGGCCTTCGGCCTCGCGGGCCGAAAGTTCGGCCTTCGGCCTCACCAGAAGCTCGCCCTTCGGGCTCGCTATACCTTCTTATATGACAGTAAATCCAAAATTAGTCGAAAATCCCATAAAAACTCCAAATACAGTCGAAAATGAAAGGAAAATACTCCAAATGGAGTATGAAGAATGAGAGGAGCACTTTTGACAGGTGTCATTCGCTTGCTCACCCGATTGCCTATGACATTTGTTCAAACACCCCCTACTTATCTTTTACCGTTTTCGAGATATGTCATCCATCTTTACTTGGCAGGCGTCATTTTTATGATTTTCGATTTTTCCCATACTCACCTAAACCCCCCCTACATTTTTGCCATACATCATTGTCGTCCTACTCGTCTCCTTCTAGGAGAACATTTATGTCAATGAGTGAGTGAGTCAGTCAGTGAGTGGTAATCGAGCTTTATATATTATGATGATGATAACTAGTTTTTCGGGCAGTGTGCGGGCCGCAAGCGGCCCGCATTTATCGTTATGCAGTATTAAATTATATCAAAACACCTTATACATTAAAAAAAATTTTCAAAAATCCAAAAGATATACGACGTCCCATACAAACTCCTAATACAATAAGGAACCATACTGTAACCACCAAACCAAATTCACCCTACCGCCATAAAAAAGTGGTACGGTCAGAGTTGTACCAAGAATCCGAGTCACTTCGGTAAAGGAACCCCACTCGTAGGTGCTTTGGTTATCACGGGCAGTTACCATGGAGACCAGTCGGAGATGTGGAAGATACTCTCAAGTCGGAGCTCGGCCTTCTGCCTCGGTCAGTTACTCCAAATGTAGTCAAAACTCCCACTAAACTCCTAAAACAGTCGATAATATATGGTTAAATACTCCAAATACAGAATGAAGAATGAGAGGAGCATGTAAATTCGGAGCTCGGCCTTCGGCCTCGCAAGACACTAACACGGCTCAGCCTGCGGCCTCGCCAAGCGCTCGCCCTTCGGGCTCGCGCACCATACGCTCGGCCTTCGGCCTCGCTGGCCGAAAGTTCGGCCTTCGGCCTCACCAGAAGCTCGCCCTTCGGGCTCGCTATACCTTTACGTATGACAGTGACTCCAAATTCAGTCGAAAATCCCACAAAAACTCCAAATACAGTCGGTTTTGTATGGTAAAATACTCCAAATACAGTATGAAGAATGAGAGGAGCATGTCAATTCGGAGCTCGGCCTTCGGCCTCGCAAGACACTAATACGGCTCGGCCTGCGGCCTCGCCATGCGCTCGCCCTACGGGCTCGCGCACCATACGCTCGGCCTACGGCCTCGCGGGCCGGAGTTCGGCCTTCGGCCTCACAAGAAGTTCGGCCTTCGGCCTCACCAGAAGCTCGCCCTTCGGGCTCGCTATACACTGATGTAGGACCTTAACTCCAAATTCAGTCGAAAATCCCACAAAAACCCCACATACAGTCGAAAATGTACGGTATAATACTCCAAATGCAGTATGAAGAATGAGAGGAGCATCTGAGCCTAAAAAAAAAATGACAGATTTCAAAATATTCCCTGTTATAGGACAAAAACTCCAAAAACAGTCGAAAATCCCACAAAAACTCCAAATACAGTCGAAAATGTAAGAAAAATACTCCAAATGAAGAATGAAGCATGAGAGGAGCATTTTTGACAGGTGTCATTCGACTGCTCCCCCGATCCCCTATGACATTTGGTCGAGCACCCCCTATCTATCTCTTACCGTTTTCGAGATATGTCATCCGTCTTTACTTGGCAGGCGTCATTTTTATGATTTTCGATTTTTCCCATACTCACCTAAACCCCCCCTACACTTTTCCCATACATCACTTTCTTCCTACTCGACTCCTTCTGGGAGAACAATTATGTCAGTCAGTCAGTCAGTGAGTCAGTCAGTCAGTCAGTGAGTGAGTCAGTCAGTGTATGGTAATCGAGCTTTATATAAAGAGAGATGACTAGTTATTCGGGCAGTGTGCGGGCCGCAAGCGGCCCGCATTTATCGTTATGCAGTATTAAATTATATCAAAACACCTTATACATTAAAAAAATATTTCAAAAATCCAAAAGATTAACGACGTCCCATACAAACTCCTAATACAATAAGGAACCATACTGTAACCACCAAACCAAATTCACCCTACCGCCATAAAAAAGTGGTACGGTCAGAGTTGTACCAAGGTTCTGAGTCACTTCGGTAAAGGAACCCCACTCGTAGGTGCTTTGGTTATCGCGGGCAGTTACCATGGAGACCAGTCGGAGATGTGGAAGATACTCTCAAGTCGGAGCTCGGCCTTCTGCCTCGGTCAGTTACTCCAAATGTAGTCAAAACTCCCACTAAACTCCTAAAACAGTCGATAATATATGGTAAAATACTCCAAATACAGAATGAAGAATGAGAGGAGCATGTAAATTCGGAGCTCGGCCTTCGGCCTCGCAAGACACTCCCACGGCTCAGCCTGCCGGCTCACCTCGCCAAGCGCTCGCCCTTCGGGCTCGCGCATCATACGCTCGGCCTTCGGCCTCGCGGGCCGAAAGTTCGGCCTTCGGCCTCACCAGAAGCTCGCCCTTCGGGCTCGCTATACACTGATTTAGGACGGTAACTCCAAATTCAGTCGAAAATCCCACAAAAACTCCAAATACAGTCGAAAATGTAAGGTAAAATACTCCAAATGCAGTATGAAGCATGAGAGGAGCATGTCAGATCGGAGCTCGGCCTTCGGCCTCGCAAGACACTAATATGGCTCGGCCTTCGGCCTCGCTAGACACTAATACAGCTCGGCCTGCGGCCTCGCCAAGCGCTCGCCCTACGGGCTCGCGCACCATCAGCTCGGCCTTCGGCCTCGCTGACCGAAAGTTCGGCCTTCGGCCTCACCAGAAGCTCGCCCTTCGGGCTCGCTATACCTTTATCAATGACAGTAGCTCCAAAATCAGTCGAAAATCCCACAAAAACTCCAAATACAGTCGAAAATGTAAGAAAAATACTCCAAAAGCAGTACGAAGAATGAGAGGAGCATTTTTGACAGGTGTCATTCGACTGCTCTCCAGATTCCCTATGACATTTGTTCAAACACACCCTATCTATCTCTTACCGTTTTCTAGATATGTCATACATCTTTACTTGGCAGGCGTCATTTTTATGATTTTCGATTTTTCTCATACTCACCTAAACCCCCCCTACATTTTTGCCATACATCATTGTCGTCCTACTCGTCTCCTTCTAGGAGAACATTTATGTCAATGAGTCAGTCAGTCAGTCAGTCAGTCAGTCAGTGGTAATCGAGCTTTATATATTATGATGATGATGATGATGACTAGTTTTTCGGGCAGTGTGCGGGCCGCAAGCGGCCCGCATCTATCTTAAGTCATTTGTAAATTTCACAGAAACACCTAATACGTTAAAAAAAATATGTTCAAAACTCCAATAGAAGTATGAAATTCCATAAACACTCTTAATACAATAAAGAACCAAACTGTAGCCACCAAACCAGATTCACCCTACTGCCATAAAAAAGTGGTACGGTAAGCATCGTACCAATGTTCTGAGTCACTTCGGTAAAGGAACCCCACTCGTAGGTGCTTTGGTTATCGCGGGCAGTTACCATGGAGACCAGTCGGAGATGTGGAAGATACTCTCAAGTCGGAGCTCGGCCTTCTGCCTCGGTCAGTTACTCCAAATGTAGTCAAAACTCCCACTAAACTCCTAAAACAGTCGATAATATATGGTAAAATACTCCAAATACAGAATGAAGAATGAGAGGAGCATGTAAATTCGGAGCTCGGCCTTCGGCCTCGCAAGACACTCCCACGGCTCAGCCTGCCGGCTCACCTCGCCAAGCGCTCGCCCTTCGGGCTCGCGCATCATACGCTCGGCCTTCGGCCTCGCGGGCCGAAAGTTCGGCCTTCGGCCTCACCAGAAGCTCGCCCTTCGGGCTCGCTATACACTGATTTAGGACGGTAACTCCAAATTCAGTCGAAAATCCCACAAAAACTCCAAATACAGTCGAAAATGTAAGGTAAAATACTCCAAATGCAGTATGAAGCATGAGAGGAGCATGTCAGATCGGAGCTCGGCCTTCGGCCTCGCAAGACACTAATATGGCTCGGCCTTCGGCCTCGCTAGACACTAATACAGCTCGGCCTGCGGCCTCGCCAAGCGCTCGCCCTACGGGCTCGCGCACCATCAGCTCGGCCTTCGGCCTCGCTGACCGAAAGTTCGGCCTTCGGCCTCACCAGAAGCTCGCCCTTCGGGCTCGCTATACCTTTATCAATGACAGTAGCTCCAAAATCAGTCGAAAATCCCACAAAAACTCCAAATACAGTCGAAAATGTAAGAAAAATACTCCAAAAGCAGTACGAAGAATGAGAGGAGCATTTTTGACAGGTGTCATTCGACTGCTCTCCAGATTCCCTATGACATTTGTTCAAACACACCCTATCTATCTCTTACCGTTTTCTAGATATGTCATACATCTTTACTTGGCAGGCGTCATTTTTATGATTTTCGATTTTTCTCATACTCACCTAAACCCCCCCTACATTTTTGCCATACATCATTGTCGTCCTACTCGTCTCCTTCTAGGAGAACATTTATGTCAATGAGTCAGTCAGTCAGTCAGTCAGTCAGTCAGTGGTAATCGAGCTTTATATATTATGATGATGACTAGTTTTTCGGGCAGTGTGCGGGCCGCAAGCGGCCCGCATCTATCTTAAGTCATTTGTAAATTTCACAGAAACACCTAATACGTTAAAAAAAATATGTTCAAAACTCCAATAGAAGTATGAAATTCCATAAACACTCTTAATACAATAAAGAACCAAACTGTAGCCACCAAACCAGATTCACCCTACTGCCATAAAAAAGTGGTACGGTAAGCATCGTACCAATGTTCTGAGTCACTTCGGTAAAGGAACCCCACTCGTAGGTGCTTTGGTTATCGCGGGCAGTTACCATGGAGACCAGTCGGAGATGTGGAAGATACTCTCAAGTCGGAGCTCGGCCTTCTGCCTCGGTCAGTTACTCCAAATGTAGTCAAAACTCCCACTAAACTCCTAAAACAGTCGATAATATATGGTAAAATACTCCAAATACAGAATGAAGAATGAGAGGAGCATGTAAATTCGGAGCTCGGCCTTCGGCCTCGCAAGACACTCCCACGGCTCAGCCTGCCGGCTCACCTCGCCAAGCGCTCGCCCTTCGGGCTCGCGCATCATACGCTCGGCCTTCGGCCTCGCGGGCCGAAAGTTCGGCCTTCGGCCTCACCAGAAGCTCGCCCTTCGGGCTCGCTATACACTGATTTAGGACGGTAACTCCAAATTCAGTCGAAAATCCCACAAAAACTCCAAATACAGTCGAAAATGTAAGGTAAAATACTCCAAATGCAGTATGAAGCATGAGAGGAGCATGTCAGATCGGAGCTCGGCCTTCGGCCTCGCAAGACACTAATATGGCTCGGCCTTCGGCCTCGCTAGACACTAATACAGCTCGGCCTGCGGCCTCGCCAAGCGCTCGCCCTACGGGCTCGCGCACCATCAGCTCGGCCTTCGGCCTCGCTGACCGAAAGTTCGGCCTTCGGCCTCACCAGAAGCTCGCCCTTCGGGCTCGCTATACCTTTATCAATGACAGTAGCTCCAAAATCAGTCGAAAATCCCACAAAAACTCCAAATACAGTCGAAAATGTAAGAAAAATACTCCAAAAGCAGTACGAAGAATGAGAGGAGCATTTTTGACAGGTGTCATTCGACTGCTCTCCAGATTCCCTATGACATTTGTTCAAACACACCCTATCTATCTCTTACCGTTTTCTAGATATGTCATACATCTTTACTTGGCAGGCGTCATTTTTATGATTTTCGATTTTTCTCATACTCACCTAAACCCCCCCTACATTTTTGCCATACATCATTGTCGTCCTACTCGTCTCCTTCTAGGAGAACATTTATGTCAATGAGTCAGTCAGTCAGTCAGTCAGTCAGTCAGTGGTAATCGAGCTTTATATATTATGACTAGTTTTTCGGGCAGTGTGCGGGCCGCAAGCGGCCCGCATCTATCTTGAGTCAGTACGAACTGTCATAAAAGCACCTTATACATTTGAAAAAAAAATTAAAAACTCCAATAGAAGTATGAAATCCCATATAAACTCTTAATACAATAATGAACCAAACTGTAGCCACCAAACCAGATTTACCCTACTGCCATAAAAAAGTGGTACGGTCAGAATCGTACCAAGATTCTGAGTCAATTCGGTAAAGGAACCCCACTCGTAGGTGCTTTGGTTATCGCGGGCAGTTACCATGGAGACCAGTCGGAGATGTGGAAAATACTCTCAAGTCGGATCTCGGCCTTCGGCCTCGGACAGTTGCTCCAAATGTAGTCAAAACTCCCACAAAAACTCCTAAAACAGTCGGTAATATATGGTGAAATACTCCAAATACAGTATGAAGAATGAGAGGAGCATGTAAATTTGGAGCTCGGCCTTCGGCCTCGCAAGACACTCACACGGCTCAGCTTACGGCCACGCCAAAAGCTCGCCCTGCGGGCTCGCCAACCATACGCTCGGCCTTCGGCCTCGCGGGCCGAAAGTTCGGCCTTCGGCCTCACCAGAAGCTCGCCCTTCGGGCTCGCTATTCCTTGATGTAGGACAGTTACTCCATATTCAGTCGAAAATCCCACAAAAACTCTAAATACAGTCGAAAATTAAGGAAAAGTACTCCAAATGCAGTATGAAGCATGAGAGGAGCATGTCAATTCAGAGCTCGGCCTTCGGCCTCGCAAGACACTAATATGGCTCGGCCTTCGGCCTCGCTAGACACTAATACAGCTCGGCCTGCGGCCTCGCAAAGCGCTCGCCCTTCGGGCTCGCGCACCATCAGCTCGGCCTTCGGCCTCGCGGACCGAAAGTTCGGCCTTCGGCCTCACCAGAAGCTCGCCCTTCGGGCTCGCTATACCTTCTTGTATGACAGTAACTCCAAATTCAGTCGAAAATCCCATAAAAACTCCAAATACAGTCGAAAATGTAAGGAAAATACTCCAAATAAAGTATGAAGAATGAGAGGAGCACTTTTGACACATGTCATTTGACTGCTCTCCAGATTCCCTATGACATTTGTTCAAACACCCCCTATCTATCTCTTACCGTTTTCGAGATACGTCATACATCTTAACTTGGCAGGCGTCATTTTTATGATTTTCGATTTTTCTCATACTCAGCTAAACCCCCCCTACATTTTTGCGATACATCATTGTCGTCCTACTCGTCTCCTTATAGGAGAACATTTATGTCAGTCAGTCAGTGAGTCAGTGGTAATCGAGCTTTATATATTATGATGAATGATGATGACTAGTTTTTCGGGCAGTGTGCGGGCCGCAAGCGGCCCGCATCTATCTTGAGTCAGTACGAACTGTCATAAAAGCACCTTATACATTTGAAAAAAAACATTTTAAAACTCCAAAATATATACGACGTCCCATACAAACTTCTAATACAATAAAGAATCAAACTGTAGCCACCAAACCAGATCCACCCTACTGCCATAAAAAAGTGGTACGGTCAGAATCGTACCAAGGTTCTGAGTCACTTTGGTAAAGAAATCCCACTCGTAGGTTCTTTGGTTATCGCGGGCAGTTACCATGGAGACCAGTCGGAGATGTGGAAGATACTCTCAAGTCGGAGCTCGGCCTTCTGCCTCGGTCAGTTACTCCAAATGTAGTCAAAACTCCCACAAAAACTCCTAAAACAGTCGGTAAAATATGGTGAAATACTCCAAATACAGTATGAAGAATGAGAGGAGCATGTGAATTCGGGGCTCGGCCTTCGGCCTCGCAAGACACTCACACGGCTCGGCCTGCGGCCTCGCCAAAAGCTCGCTCTGCGGGCTCGCCAACCATACGCTCGGCCTTCGGCCTCGCGGGCCGAAAGTTCGGCCTTCGGCCTCACCAGAATCTCGCCCTTCGGGCTCGCTTTACCTTGATGTAGGACAGTTACTCCAAATTCAGTCGAAAATCCCACAAAAACTCTTAATACAGTCGAAAATTAAGGAAAAGTACTCCAAATGCAGTATGAAGCATGAGAGGAGCATGTCAATTCGGAGCTCGGCCTTCGGCCTCGCAAGACACTAATATGGCTCGGCCTTCGGCCTCGCTAGACACTAATACAGCTTGGCCTGCGGCCTCGCCAAGCGCTCGCCCTTCGGGCTCGCGCACCATCAGCTCGGCCTTCGGCCTCGCGGACCGAAAGTTCGGCCTTCGGCCTCACCAGAAGCTCGCCCTTCGGGCTCGCTATACCTTCATGTATAACAGAAACTCCAAAATCAGTCGAAAATCCCACAAAAACTCCAAATACAGTCGAAAATGTAAGAAAAATACTCCAAATGCAGTATGAAGAATGAGAGGAGCACTTTTGACACATGTCATTTGACTGCTCTCCAGATTCCCTATGACATTTGTTCAAACACCCCCTACCTATCTCTTACCGTTTTCGAGATACGTCATACATCTTTACTTGGCAGGCGTCATTTTTATGATTTTCGATTTTTCTCATACTCACCTAAACCCCCCCTACATTTTTGCCATACATCATTGTCGTCCTACTCGTCTCCTTCTAGGAGAACATTTATGTCAATGAGTCAGTGGTAATCGAGCTTTATATATTATGAACTAGTTTTTCGGGCAGTGTGCGGGCCGCAAGCGGCCCGCATTTATCGTTATGCAGTACGAACTGTCATTAAAGCACCTTATACATTAAAAAAAAGTATGTTCAAAACTCCAATAGAAGTATGAAATCCCATATAAACTCTTAATACAATAGAGATTCATACTGTAGCTACCAAACCAGATTTACCCTACTGCCATAAAAAAGTGGTACGGTCAGAATTGTACCAAGGTTCTGAGTCACTTCGGTAAAGGAACCCCACTCGTAGGTGCTTTGGTTATCGTGGGCAGTTGCCATGGAGACCAGTCGGGGATGTGGAATAATACTCTCAAGTCGGAGCTCGGCCTTCGTCCTCGGACAGTTACTCCAAATTTAGTCAAAACTCCCACAAAAACTTCTAAAACAGTCGGTAATCTATGGTAAAATACTCCAAATACAGTATGAAGCATGAGAGGAGCATGTTAATTCGGAGCTCGGCCTTCGGCCTCGCAAGACACTCATACGGCTCGGCCTGCGGCCTCGCCAAGTGCTCGCCCTGCGGGCTCGCCCACCATACGCTCGGCCTTCGGCCTCGCGGGCCGAAAGTTCGGCCTTCGGCCTCACCAAAAGCTCGCCCTTCGGGCTCGCTATACCTTGATGTAGGACAGTAACTCGAAATTCAGTTGAAAATCCCACAAAAAACTCCAAAAAACAGTCGAAAATATTAGGTAAAATACTCCAAATGAAGTATGAAGAATGAGAGGAGCATGTCAATTCGGAGCTCGGCCTTCGGCCTCGCAAGACACTAACACGGCTCGGCCTGCGGCCTCGCCATACGCTCGCCCTGCGGGCTCGCGAACCGTCCGCTCGGCCTTCGGCCTCGCGGGCCGAAAGTTCGGCCTTCGGCCTCACCAGAAGCTCGCCCTTCGGGCTCGCTATACCTTCATCTATGACAGTAACTCCAAAATCAGTCGAAAATCCCACAAAAACTCCAAATACAGTCGAAAATGTAAGAAAAATACTCCAAATGCAGTATGAAGAATGAGAGGAGCACTTTTGACAGGTGTCATTCGACTGCTCTCCCTATTCCCTATGACATTTGTTCAAACACCCCCTATCTATCTCTTACCGTTTTCGAGATACGTCATCCATCTTTACTTGGCAGGCGTCATTTTTATGATTTTCGATTTTTCTCATACTCACCTAAGCCCCCCCAACATTTCCGCCATACATCACTTTAACCCTACTCTGCTCCTTCTAGGAGAACATTTATGTCAGTGAGTCAATGAGTCAGTGAGTGGTAATCGAGCTTTATATATTATTAATTAATTAATTAATGATCTCCTTCTAGGAGAACATTTATGTCAATGAGTCAGTCAGTCAGTCAGTCAGTCAGTGAGTGGTAATCGAGCTTTATATATTATGAATAACTAGTTTTTCGGGCAGTGTGCGGGCCGCAAGCGGCCCGCATCTATCTTGAGTCAGTACGAACTGTCATAAAAGCACCTTATACATTTGAAAAAAAAAATTAAAAACTCCAATAGAAGTATGAAATCCCATATAAACCCTTAATACAATAAGGAACTAAACTGTAACCACCAAACCAAATTCACCCTACCGCCATAAAAAAGTGGTATGGTCAGAGTTGTACCAAGGTTTCGAGTCACTTCGGTAAAGGAACCCCACTCGTAGGTGCTTTGGTTATCGCGGGCAGTTACCATGGAGACCAGTCGGAGATGTGGAAAATACTCTCAAAGCGGAGCTCGGCCTTAGGCCTCGGACAGATACTCCAAATGTAGTCAAAACTCCAACAAAAACTCCTAAAACAGTCGGTAATGTATGGTGAAATACTCCAAATACAGTATGAAGAATGAGAGGAGCATGTCAATTCGGAGCTCGGCCTTCGGCCTCGCAAGACACTTACACGGCTCGGCCTACGGCCTCGCCAAGCGCTCGCCCTGCGGGCTCGCACGCCTTAAGCTCGGCCTTCGGCCTCGCGGGCCGAAAGTTCGGCCTTCGGCCTCACCAGGAGCTCGCCCTTCGGGCTCGCTATACCTTCATGTATGACAGTAACTCCAAATTCAGTCAAAAACCCCACAAAAACTCCAAAAACATTCGTTTTGTATGGTAAAATACTCCAAATGCAGTATGAAGAATGAGAGGAGCATGTCAATTCGGAGCTCGGCCTTCGGCCTCGCAAGACACTAATATAGCTCGGCCTTCGGCCTCGCAAGACACTAATACGGCTCGGCCTGCGGCCTCGCCAAACGCTCGCCCTTCGGGCTCGCGGGCCATCCGCTCGGCCTTCGGCCTCGCGGGCCGAAAGTTCGGCCTTCGGCCTCACCAGAAGCTCGCCCTTCGGGCTCGCTATACCTTCATCTATGACAGTAACTCCAAAATCAGTCAAAAATCCCACAAAAACTCCAAATACAGTCGAAAATGTAAGAAAAATACTCCAAATGCAGTATGAAGAATGAGATGAGCACTTTTGACGCATGTCATTTGACTACTCTCCCGATTCCCTATGACATTTGTTCAAGCACCCCCTATCTATCTCTTACCGTTTTCGAGATATGTCATCCATCTATACTTGGCAGGCGTCATTTTAGTGATTTTCGATTTTTCTCATACTCACCTAAACTCCCCCTACATTTTTGCCATACATCATTTTCACTCTACTCTGCTCCTTCTAGGAGAACATTTATGTCAGTGAGTCAGTGGTAATCGAGCTTTATATATTATGATGACTAGTTTTTCGGGCAGTGTGCGGGCCGCAAGCGGCCCGCATCTATCTTGAGTCAGTACGAACTGTCATAAAAGCACCTTATACATTTAAATAAAAAAAAGCAAATCTCCAATAGAAGTATCAAATCCAATACAAATTCTTAATACAGTAGAGATTCATACTGTAGCCACCAAACCAGATTTACCCTACTGCCATAAAAAAGTGGTACGGTCAAAATCGTACCAAGGTTGTGATACACTTTGGTAAAGAAATCCCACTCGTAGGTGCTTTGGTTTTCGCGGGCAGTTACCATGGAGACCAGTCGGAGATGTGGAAAATACTCTCAAGTCGGAGCTCGGCCTTCGGCCTCGGACAGTTACTCCAAATAAAGTCAAAACTCCCACAAAAACTCCTTAAACAGTCGGTAATGTATGGTAAAATACTCCAAATACAGTATGAAGAATGAGAGGAGCATGTCAATTCGGAGCTCGGCCTTCGGCCTCGCAAGACACTCACACGGCTCAGCCTGCGGCCTCGCCAAGCGCTCGCCCTACGGGCTCGCACACCTTCCACTCGGCCTTCGGCCTCGCGGGCCGAAAGTTCGGCCTTCGGCCTCACCAGAAGCTCGCCCTTCGGGCTCGCTATACCTTCATGTATGATAGTAACTCCAAATTCAGTCGAAAATCCCACAAAAACTCCAAAAACAGTCGGTTTTGTATGGTAAAATACTCCAAATGCAGTATGAAGCATGAGAGGAGCATGTCAGATCGGAGCTCGGCCTTCGGCCTCGCAAGACACTAATATGGCTCGGCCTTCGGCCTCGCTAGACACTAATACAGCTCGGCCTGCGGCCTCGCCACCATCAGCTCGGCCTTCGGCCTCGCGGACCGGAAGTTCGGCCTTCGGCCTCACCAGAAGCTCGCCCTTCGGGCTCGCTATACCTTTATCAATGACAGTAACTCCAAAATCAGTCGAAAATCCCACAAAAACACCAAATACAGTCGAATATGTAAGAAAAATCCTCCAAATGCAGTATGAAGCATGAGAGGAGCATTTTTGACAGGTGTCATTCGACTGCACTCCAGATTCCCTATGACATTTGTTCAAACACCCCCTATCTATCTCTTACCGTTTTCGAGATACGTCATACATCTTTACTTGGCAGGCGTCATTTTTATGATTTTCGATTTTTCTCATACTCACCAAAACCCCCCGAACATTTCCGCCATACATCATTTTAACTCTACTCTGCTCCTTCTAGGAGAACATTTATGTCAGTCAGTCAGTCAGTGGTAATCGAGCTTTATATATTATAACTAGTTTTTCGGGCAGTGTGCGGGCCGCAAGCGGCCCGCATTTATCGTTATGCAGTATTGACAAATATCAAAACTCCAAATACTATAATAAAAAGTATAAAACTCCAAAAGATATACGACGTCCCATACAAACTCCTAATACAATACGAAACCAAACTGTCACCACCAAAACAAATTCACCCTACCGCAATAAAAAGTGGTACGGTCAGAATCGTACCAAGGTTCTGAGTCACTTCGGTAAAGGAACCCCACTTGTGGGTGCTTTGGTTATCGCGGGCAGTTGCCATGGAGACCAGTCGGGGATGTGGAAAAATACCCTCAAGTCGGAGCTCGGCCTTCGGCCTCGGACAGTTACTCCAAATTTAGTCAAAACTCCCACAAAAACTCCTAAAACAGTCGGTAATCTATCGTAAAATACTCCAAATACAGTATGAAGAATGAGAGGAGCATGTGAATTCGGGGCTCGGCCTTCGGCCTCGCAAGACACTCACACGGCTCGGCCTGCGGCCTCGCCAAAAGCTCGCCCTGCGGGCTCGCCAACCATGCGCTCGGCCTTCGGCCTCGCGGGCCGAAAGTTCGGCCTTCGGCCTCACCAGAAGCTCGCCCTTCGGGCTCGCTTTACCTTGATGTAGGACAGTTACTCCAAATTCAGTCGAAAATCCCACAAAAACTCTTAATACAGTCGAAAATAAAGGAAAAGTACTCCAAATGCAGTATGAAGTATGAGAGGAGCATGTCAGATCGGAGCTCGGCCTTCGGCCTCGCAAGACACTAATATGGCTCGGCCTTCGGCCTCGCTAGACACTAATACAGCTCGGCCTACGGCCTCGCCAAGCGCTCGCCCTTCGGGCTCGCGCACCATCAGCTCGGCCTTCGGCCTCGCGGACCGAAAGTTCGGCCTTCGGCCTCACCAGAAGCTCGCCCTTCGGGCTCGCTATACCTTCATCAATGACAGTAACTCCAAAATCAGTCGAAAATCCCACAAAAACTCCAAATACAGTCGAAAATGTAAGGAAAATACTCCAAATGCAGTATGAAGAATGAGATGAGCACTTTTGACACATGTCATTTGACTGCTCTCCAGATTCCCTATGACATTTGTTCAAACACCCCCTATCTATCTCCTACCGTTTTCGAGATACGTCATACATCTTTACTTGGCAGGCGTCATTTTTATGATTTTCGATTTTTCTCATACTCACCTAAACCCCCCCTACATTTTTGCCATACATCATTTTAACTCTACTCTGCTCCTTCTAGGAGAACATTTATGTCAATGAGTCAGTCAGTCAGTCAGTCAGTCAGTGAGTGGTAATCGAGCTTTATATATTATTAACTAGTTATTCGGGCAGTGTGCGGGCCGCAAGCGGCCCGCATTTATCGTTATGCAGTATTAAATTTTATCAAAACACCTTATACATTAAAAAAAAAATTAAAACTCCAAAATATATACGACGTCCCATACAAACTCTTAATACATTAATGAACCAAACTGTAGCCACCAAACCAGATTTACCCTACTGCCATAAAAAAGTGGTACGGTCAAAATCGTACCAAGGTTCTGAGTCACTTCGGTAAAGGAACCCCACTCGTAGGTGATATGGTTATCGCGGGCAGTTACCATGGAGACCAGTCGGAGATGTGGAAAATACCCTCAAGTCGGAGCTCAGCCTTCGGCCTCGGACAGTTACTCCAAATGTAGTCAAAACTCCCACAAAAACTCCTAAAACAGTCGGTAATGTATGATGAAATACTCCAAATACAGTATGAAGAATGAGAGGAGCATGTAAATTCAGAGCTCGGCCTACGGCCTCGCAAGACACTTACACGGCTCAGGCTGCGGCCTCGCCAAGCGCTCGCCCTTCGGGCTCGCGCACCTTCCACTCGGCCTTCGGCCTCGTGGGCCGAAAGTTCGGCCTTCGGCCTCACCAGAAGCTCGCCCTTTGGGCTCGCGATACACTGATGGGGGACAGTAACTCCAAATTCAGTCGAAAATCCCACAAAAACTCCAAATACAGTCGAAAATGTAAGGTAAAGTACTCCAAATGCAGTATGAAGAATGAGAGGAGCATGTCAATTCGGAGCTCGGCCTTCGGCCTCGCAAGACACTAATATGGCTCGGCCTTCGGCCTCGCAAGACACTAATACAGCTCGCCCTTCGGGCTCGCGCACCATCCGCTCGGCCTTCGGCCTCGCGGGCCGAAAGTTCGGCCTTCGGCCTCACCAGAAGCTCGCCCTTCGGGCTCGCTATACCTTCATCTATGACAGTAACTCCAAAATCAGTCGAAAATCCCACAAAAACTCCAAATACAGTCGAAAATGTAAGAAAAATACTCCAAATGCAGTATGAAGCATGAGAGGAGCATTTTTGACAGGTGTCATTCGACTGCTCTCCCGATTCCCTATGACATTTGTTCAATCACCCCCCATCTATCTCTTACCGTTTTCGAGATACGTCATCCATCATTACTTGGCAGGCGTCATTTTTATGATTTTCGATTTTTCTCATACTCACCTAAACCTCCCCTACATTTTTGCCATACATCATTGTCGTCCTACTCGTCTCCTTCTAGGAGAACATTTATGTCAGTCAGTGAGTCAGTCAGTGAGTGGTAATCGAGCTTTATATATTATGATGATCTCCTTCTAGGAGAACATTTATGTCAATGAGTCAGTCAGTCAGTCAGTCAGTCAGTGAGTGGTAATCGAGCTTTATATATTATGAATAACTAGTTTTTCGGGCAGTGTGCGGGCCGCAAGCGGCCCGCATCTATCTTGAGTCAGTACGAACTGTCATAAAAGCACCTTATACATTTGAAAAAAAAAATTAAAAACTCCAATAGAAGTATGAAATCCCATATAAACCCTTAATACAATAAGGAACTAAACTGTAGCCACCAAACCAGATTTACCCTACTGCCATAAAAAAGTGGTACAGCCAGAATCGTACCAAGATTCTGAGTCAATTCGGTAAAGGAACCCCACTCGTAGGTGCTTTGGTTATCGCGGGCAGTTACCATGGAGACCAGTCGGAGATGTGGAAAATACCCTCAAATCGGAGCTCGGCCTTCGGCCTCAGACAGTTACTCCAAATGTAGTGAAAACTGCCACAAAATCTCCTAAAACAGTCGGTAATGTATAGTAATATACTCCAAATACAGTATGAAGAATGAGAGGAGCATGTAAATTCGAAGCTCGGCCTTCGGCCTCGCAAGACACTGATACAGCTCGGCCTGCGGCCTCGCCAATCGCTCGCCCTTCGGGCTCGCGCAACATCAGCTCGGCCTTCGGCCTCGCGGGCCGAAAGTTCGGCCTTCGGCCTCACCAGAAGCTCGCCCTTCGGGCTCGCTATACACTGATTTAGGACGGTAACTCCAAATTCAGTCGAAAATCCCACAAAAACTCCAAAGACAGTCGAAAATGTTAGGTAAAATACTCCAAATGAAGTATGAAGAATGAGAGGAGCTCGTCAATTCGGAGCTCGGCCTTCGGCCTCGCAAGACACTAATACGGCTCGGCCTGCGGCCTCGCCAAACGCTCGCCCTGCGGGCTCGCGCACCATCCGCTCGGCCTTCGGCCTCGCGGGCCGAAAGTTCGGCCTTCGGCCTCACCAGAAGCTCGCCCTTCGGGCTCGCTATACCTTCTTATATGACAGTAAATCCAAAATTAGTCGAAAATCCCATAAAAACTCCAAATACAGTCGAAAATGAAAGGAAAATACTCCAAATGGAGTATGAAGAATGAGAGGAGCACTTTTGACAGGTGTCATTCGCTTGCTCACCCGATTGCCTATGACATTTGTTCAAACACCCCCTACTTATCTTTTACCGTTTTCGAGATATGTCATCCATCTTTACTTGGCAGGCGTCATTTTTATGATTTTCGATTTTTCCCATACTCACCTAAACCCCCCCTACATTTTTGCCATACATCATTGTCGTCCTACTCGTCTCCTTCTAGGAGAACATTTATGTCAATGAGTGAGTGAGTCAGTCAGTGAGTGGTAATCGAGCTTTATATATTATGATGATGATGATGATGATGACTAGTTTTTCGGGCAGTGTGCGGGCCGCAAGCGGCCCGCATTTATCGTTATGCAGTATTAAATTATATCAAAACACCTTATACATTAAATTTTTTTTTCAGAAATCCAAAAGATATACGACGTCCCATACAAACTCCTAATACAATAAGGTACCATACTGTAACCACCAAACCAAATTCACCCTACTGCCATAAAAAAGTGGTACGGTCAGAATCGTACCAAGGTTCTGAGTCACTTCGGTAAAGGAACCGCACTCGTAGGTGCTTTGTTTATCGCGGGCAGTTACAATGGAGACCAGTCGGAGATGTGGAAAATACTCTCAAGTCGGAGCTCGGCCTTCGGCCTCTGACAGTTACTCCAAATGTAGTCAAAACTCCCACAAAAACTCCTAAAACAGTCGGTAATCTATCGTAAAATACTCCAAATACAGTATGAAGAATGAGAGGAGCATGTGAATTCGGGGCTCGGCCTTCGGCCTCGCAAGACACTCACACGGCTCGGCCTGCGGCCTCGCCAAAAGCTCGCCCTGCGGGCTCGCCAACCATGCGCTCGGCCTTCGGCCTCGCGGGCCGAAAGTTCGGCCTTCGGCCTCACCAGAAGCTCGCCCTTCGGGCTCGCTTTACCTTGATGTAGGACAGTTACTCCAAATTCAGTCGAAAATCCCACAAAAACTCTTAATACAGTCGAAAATAAAGGAAAAGTACTCCAAATGCAGTATGAAGTATGAGAGGAGCATGTCAGATCGGAGCTCGGCCTTCGGCCTCGCAAGACACTAATATGGCTCGGCCTTCGGCCTCGCTAGACACTAATACAGCTCGGCCTGCGGCCTCGCCAAGCGCTCGCCCTTCGGGCTCGCGCACCATCAGCTCGGCCTTCGGCCTCGCGGACCGAAAGTTCGGCCTTCGGCCTCACCAGAAGCTCGCCCTTCGGGCTCGCTATACCTTAATCAATGACAGTAACTCCAAAATCAGTCGAAAATCCCACAAAAACTCCAAATACAGTCGAAAATGTAAGGAAAATACTCCAAATGCAGTATGAAGAATGAGATGAGCACTTTTGACACATGTCATTTGACTGCTCTCCAGATTCCCTATGACATTTGTTCAAACACCCCCTATCTATCTCCTACCGTTTTCGAGATACGTCATACATCTTTACTTGGCAGGCGTCATTTTTATGATTTTCGATTTTTCTCATACTCACCTAAACCCCCCCTACATTTTTGCCATACATCATTTTAACTCTACTCTGCTCCTTCTAGGAGAACATTTATGTCAATGAGTCAGTCAGTCAGTCAGTCAGTCAGTGAGTGGTAATCGAGCTTTATATATTATGAATTAATTAATAATGATGATTAGCTTTTGATATAGTAATATATTTCTATATTTCTTCTATATCATATGATCATATATAGAAATTATAAATAAATACGTATATTATTAATATATAAAGTATGAATACATAACATTATATTAAAAGGTTACTTCTAAAAAATATCAATAAATTTAAGAAGAAATCGATAAAACTTGTTCAGTCTCATCATAGTTAAACGTGAACAACCAATTAACAATGATGCTTTTGGCTTCAAACACTAAACTATGTGTTATATCGCACTGATTCAGGACTTGATTATATAAATATGTTTCAATAAAAGGGCTAAAGAGTCTTGCAAAAGTTTTACGAATGACAGGTAATTTTAATTGGAAAACTCGTTTATGTAGTATATCACTAAAATGAACAAATTTTTTAAAGAGTCTGTGTGCCAACTGAGAACAACCTGTAGATATCGATATTTAGCCAAGTCGGAGCGTTTCTTTACTTTGCAGACGACATCGAAAAATAAATTCCAAATTCGAAATAAGGACGTCCAGAACAACCTAGATTTTGAATTTTAGATAAATCGGAGTAACTTTTTTCACTTAGCAGGCGTCACCGAAAAATTAATTCCAAATTTGGAATAAGGACCTCTAGAACAACCTAGATTTTGAATTTCAGCCAAATCGAAGTAACTTTCTTCACTTGGCAGACTACATCGAAAAATAAATTCCAAATTCGGAATAAGGACGTCCAGGACAACCTAGATTTTAATTTTCAGCCAAATCGGACTAACTTTCTTCAATGGCAGACGACGTCGCGAAATAAATTCCAAATTCAAAATAAGGACGTCCAGAAATACCTAGATATAAATATTCAGCCCAATCGAAGTAACTTTCTTCACTTGGCAGACGCCATCGAAAAATATTTCCAAATTCTGAATAAAAACTTCCAGAACAACCTAGATTTTGAATTTTAGCCAAATCGGAGTAACTTTATTCACTTGGATGACGTCGTCGAAATTTATTCCAGGAATAAAGACGTCCAGAAAAACCTAGGTAGATATGAATTTTAGTACTGATCTCAGTCGCAGTTGCAACTGCGGATACTTACTAGAATCGTACGGTAGGCATATAAAGTGCCATGTTACCGGAGCGTATCGCGCATCTGCATATTCTTTGACCGTTATATTTGTGCAGCGAGCGCCGAACGTTTGTTGATTACCTACCTGCGGCGATGCGCTGGTAAAGTGAGCTCGTTGAGGCCCAGATGCTCAAGGCTATTGGCGACTGTATAAGCTTTAAAAATAGGTAACTTACATACATATACATACTACATAAGTACCTAGTAGGGTAAGTTAATTCAAGTCTTAGTTTACATCTCCAAATATGATGTCAGGAGCATTCTCACTGACGTAGTTTTTCGTTACATTGCCCGGCCCGGCCGTATACCTAATTTTTCTTTAGTCATATGGCTATATATTTCCTTCAATTTAAATTTGACGCAGTTTTCAACACGCATTGGACCTTTTGTACTCTCTGCAGCATACCAAGAAGGGCGCCGTTCACAGTTTCCACAGTAAGTCGGTTTCGTATGTCTGTTTTTATTAAATTTACTTTACTAAAAACCCGCTCGCGCATGGGGTAGAGATAGTGTAGATAGGGCAAATGAGCCAGCTCGCAAAAGTTTCAGATTTGAGTAGACGGGCCGAAAAGTTATCAGGTTCACTCAGAGAGTTGAAATACATAGAGTAGTTATATCCGAACAACACTGCTCTAAAAACTGACTAGAATTTACCTGTCGTGCACCTATGCAAATGTCGGTACCATGATAGTTCAAAAGTACCTTTTATCACAATATCATGCGCATGGTACCGAATTCGACAAGTTACGAGTATTTCACACTATCGGGTGTTGAAGTCGGTTCCATTGTTGGTTTAAAAATTTTTTTTCTCTTTCTATTCACCCTTGCAACTTACGGGATCGATTGTCATTCATTGTTAACGACTATATCATCAAGTAAATATTTTTCAGTTATTGGAGTTTAACTCAAAAATAGCATAACCAATTTTGATAAAATTTAAATGGGACCAAACGGCTAGCATCAGCTTACAAACAAAAAAAGGTTTTTCCAAATCGGTTTACTCAGTCGAAAGTTCTGAGGTAACAAACATAAAAAAATACAGACGAATTGAGAACCTCCTACTATTTTGCAAGTCGGTTATAATTGCCATACACAGTTAGTGTATTGTTATAGGTATATGTGGCACGGAAAATATATGATTTGCGAATCTGGATTTAAAAATTTCCAGTTTGACAGAACACATTATAAAAATCTAAAAATAGTGGTCAGAGTTAGCCTTTGACCACCATGTCACTAGTGTACCTATGTATATCAGGCATAAAAAATATTTGAAATAAAAATTGATTGAATTCGAATGAGGAAATATGTACATGTTGACATCAATGTTCCTTGCAATTAAAATTATCATTTAAACTTTCATAAATCAAAATCTCGTACATAATTGTACGAGGCTAATATCGTCCTCGTAGCTTGTACGGAAGATCAGAAATCTCGTAACTGTACGAGGAACCTCGTACGGTTGGCAACCCTTGAGGTCCGATATTATTATTCGGTATATTACTTTTCTCGACCCGATCATAGAATAATACTACTCCTACCGGAGAACGAAATGTTCATACATGAAAAAAAAGACAGTAGCTCACTCGCGTCATCTATATTCAGCCCACGGCAACATTTGCGGCTGCAAATTTTAAATATTATACGGCGGGAAATTCGAATAAGACCCCCGGCTATATTGATTGTTCATGATAAATTCCATAATAATCACGAGTGTTGCTCGTGTGCATTTTTTTTGTACAATGAATGCTCGGTCGAAATTTGTACTTCGCCCTCACAGAATAAGACAATATCGAGAAGAGAACCAACATAAAGATGATATGCTACTAGCGCTGTATCTAAACTCGCATTTTTCTTAGCCCTTTTATAACGTATTCTTTTGACAAAATTGTCACATATTTCTTGTCAACTTAACATTTTTTTTTTACCAATAAATGGAACCGACTTCAACCCTCATGCGTGTGAAATAAGTTGTTAAAGTCGATACCATGATATAGTTCAAAAGTACCTACATATTATCACAATATTGTGCGCATGGTACCGACAAGTTATTTCTCACTTTTGAGTGTTGAAGTCGTGCCATTTTTAGGTAAAAAACTGTTTTTCACTCTTTATAGTGATCCATGCTACTTACGGGATCGATTATCATTCACCGTCGACGACTATATCATAAAGAAAATATTTTTAAGTTATTGGACTGCTCATAAACGGCTTGACCCATTCTAATTAAATTTAAATGGGACCAAACAATAAGCATCAGCTTTCAAATAAAAAAAGAATTATCAAAAACGGTGCACCCAGTCAAAAGTTCTGTGTTAATAAACTTAAAAAAAAACAGACGAATTGAGATCCTCCTCCTTTTTTGAAGTCGGTTTACAATTCTTTCATATGTCCAGTTGTTCTCTTCTACAGGTCGCATTGCACAACCGATTGCCGCAGCCTTGATAATTATAACGAATTTATTTGTCGATTCAAAATGACAGAATGGAGATATGGGGTTAAAAAACTTTGTGAATTCATGGAAGGTCAAGTAACAATATCATACAAAAACACCTCTAACACAAATATATGTGATTTAATGTATGGAATGCCAAGTAACAACATCTAACAAAAACTCCACTGACACAAAAAAAATCATAAAGTGCGGCTAAAAAGTTCATGGCTAAATGAAATAAAAGTGTCGTTTTTAAATTTTATTTTTCAATGTAATCCCCTTCAATGAAATACACTTTTCACCTTGTGAATATAATCCCATTGAAAAAATATTCCGAAGATTTCTCCTGAAACTACTGCAGTCACGATGCAGTTACAAATTTCGTTCAAATCAGTTGACACGAATCTAAAAATCCTTACAACTCTCCAGTCGTCCCCATTCTTGGAGCGTAGAGCATTCTTAGTACCCCAACGCACACTATTTTTTTTATTTGCAAATTTTAATGTAAAATTTCTCTAATTCCTTCTTTACTATTCTGTAGTTCTTCTGCTATCTGCCACAATTTAATTCTACAATCGGCCAAAACTAATTTTTCAACTTTTTGGACTGGTTATCAATGCTATGATAAGTCATTCCTAAGTACCATAGGCCACAAACTTATCAGCTGCCCTTTGTATATATTAGAGTTGCCGCGAATACTCGCTATTATTCGGTATTCGGCATTACTCGACATTTTTTTTGATATTCGCCGAATAACGAATAATTGCTATATTATTCGGCATTCGGCGAATACTCGCCTAAAATAAACTTTTAACGAACAAATAAACGAATGCCTTTTAATCAATTTGTATTATTTTCCTTAATAAAACAATACACAGTATTAATTATTATCTGTAATATGTGCCTGTGCCTATCATATTCATGAAATTAAATTAGTTAGGTTTTTAATAAATATTTAAAATCCAACAGAGGCAGATTGTGGTGCAAAAAAACTATTTTTGTAAAAGTCCTTGTAGCGGGGGTGTAAAAATTTCGTCAAGTAATATGTCTTCCTAAAGTATAGATCATCCAAGTTAAAACGGGCTTGCATAATATATTCTATTAACGCCTTTCTAAAATCATCAACGTGTGCAGTTTGTTGAATCAGCGCATCTTTCATTAGGTATCTGGTTAATGAAACAGTGCTAGGTATCACATCTGATATAGGTGCACATGTGGAACTCGTAATTTTTGTTATCTCTTCGAAAGGTTTTAAGAGCTTTATATATGTTCTATAACCTCCCATTGATCACTGGTAAAATTTTCAAAATTTACGCTGCTTGATTCTGAAATATACACCGAAATTGCTCAGATAGACGCTCCCGTAAGTAATATGTTGAAAGAAAAAATTTAAAATCGTCTACCGATGTCGAAAATCCAATTACAAATGCGTACCGCCTACCCTAAACACAAGCGTATTGATTGAGCGGGAAATCCCCTACAATAATAAACGCTGGGTTATACAAAACGGGGTATTCCCCGTAAAATATGTAAAAGAAAAGAGCTGCCAGCATTTTAAAATTAAAAATTAAATTACTACGTTACATATATGTGGGTATGTATATAGCATGAAACAGATTTCTTAAACCTTATTGTTTTCTTTTCTCACAATCTTAGAAGAAGTAAGAAATATTTTGAATGTGCTCTATTTATGTCGAATAGTAATGTCGAGTTATTCGACTATTCGCCAAAGTGAATGGCGATTAATCGGTATTCGACTATTCGCTATAACAACTATTCGCGGCAACTCTAGTATATATGTACATGTATAAACTCCAGTATGTTCAGATGTCTAGTTCTAAAATAACATTCTATGCTTTTTATGTCTATTATCTATGAGTACAAATCAATCCCCAACCCAATAAATGGAAGACAGCAATCAAGCATAATTAGTGTCACACAAAAAAGTGAAATATTTAAAATCAAGTAGCTTCGGCAGATTCTCCATTTGACTCTGCTTGCTCCTGCAGTTTTAAATACAATGGCATCCTGCCTGCCCTGAGCTTCTCTCTTTTATGTACTTTGAGCTCATGCTTCATCATTTGTTTTCTATAGCCAAAAGATTTATGGCAAATTCTACAAAGATGTTCCTTTATACCTTTATGACCAACTCGAATATGCTCATCTAGCTCTCGCTTTGTGAAGTATGATTTTCCACACATTTCACAATTGTAATCGTAATGTTGTACATGCTTCCTCATATGCTTGATGAGATTGCTCTTATTGATGAATTTAGCTTTACATTCTGCACATTGATATGGTCTCTCCCCTGTATGGAACCTCATATGCATTTTCAAAGACTGTGAATACCGACCTCTGTATGGGCAAAGAGAACATTTAAATGGTAAGTCAGTAGAATGTGCCATGCGATGTCGGGTGAATGTAGATCGCAGAGTAAAATGTTTTCCACAAATATCACATATGAATGATGCATCTTGATTATGGATGGCAATGTGCCTTTTGATATAACTTGAGTTAAATAGCTTATTACAAATTGGACACGATTCTTTTTTATTCTCATGCTCTTCAGTCAATTTGTGCTCACTGTACTCTTCAAATGATTCAAACTGTAAATCACATTTTATGCACCTAGGATTGCTATAGTGATCCTTTGTGTTTGCCGAGTTTGCTTCTTGTATCATAAGGTTACTATTAAATGTTTTGTGATCATCAACACTAGTAACATCTTTCTTTACACCATTAACACTTAAAATAATACTATCATCATATTTATTATCAACACTGAGACCATTCTTTGAAATATTTACATTCTGAATACAGTAATTGTTTGATTCTTCTGTGTCAGAACTGATATTTCTGAAGTCCTCATAATTATTTGACACAGGTACATTTGTTTCTTTCCGTAGCTGCAAATCAGTAAGTTGAGCATTTCTTCTTAGTAACATTGCACCCTCAAGAAGCGCATGGCAAGGCTTACATAGCTTTTTTGGATATGAGTCATCAACGCTTACTTCAATGCCTGCAATAGTAAGCAGACAATCCGCTATGCTTTCAGTAGTATCTCCAAAGATAGGTATTTTACCATCCTGTAAACAAACTCTACATGTGTCATCGGTGAATTCAAGCTTTATATCAATACTTGAAGTGCATAAATGATCTCGTGATATTGGTTTTCCTGTGATCTTTTTTATTTTCGTTTTTGAGGAAACAGTTTTAAGAGAATTTAATACTTTTACTTTCAATGACCTGCAGTGGAGCATTTTCATAAGCGTTAGAGGTCCCACCATGTCGATCTAAGATTAAGTACAGAAGTCGATTAACGAAGGGCTTCTACCACCAGGCTGCTAATTTCGCCAAGAATGCTATAAATAATCCTAGTGCTACATAGTTTAGTTTCACTTGGTACTTATTTATAGTAGCTTTTAGTAGCAAAATGAACAACTTCACCCTATTTTGCTATAGGGATGTAAAAAAATAATCGATTTTTATTTAAATCGATTGATCTTTTGCTATAATCGATTTTTAATGTAATATTAATCGATTTTTAGTAAATCGATTATAAAATGACGTGTTTAAATCGATTTTTATAACCAGCTCGTATCTATGCGATGGATGAAAAAATCTTGCAGTATATTTCAATTTTATAAACAGCACCATCTATGGTTTTTAGTGATTTGATTTTTAGTTTTGTATTGTTTTTTTTTTCATTTATATAATTTATTATATGATTTTTGTCTGATAAATTGATATTATCTCTTAGTTTTATTATTCAAACATGAAAGTATGTACTTTTGAATAAAACTAAAAAATCTTTTCTTTCACATTAATCGATTATTTATTTCTATAAATATATAAAACAATATATGTTATTGTTTGAAAAACAATAACTATAATTACCTGCAAAATACAAAGGAGTGCCTATAATTCTCTCATCAAGAAATGTCAAGGTCATGTCAGTTAAAGATTTTAACAACATTCTAACGACCGCTTTTGATAGTTATAAAGTTGCGCTCTACTCGAAGATTGTGAACGACTTTTCACTATTATAGTGAAAAGTTGCACTGCGAGTGCGCTCTAACCAAGGTTTGGAACTACCTCCAGTGCAAACAGCGCATATTTGCGTGATTTGAACCGTGGGGTTTGTATATAGACAATATATAGACATATTCACCCAGTAATAAGGGAGCCAATAATACACGACCATGATAATGTACGACCAATATTGTACGGACGATAATGCACGGCCTGATATTACGTGTACATGGATTCGTAATATTTGGTCGGCTTTTATTGGTCGCGTATTATTGCCCGTACAAAATCGGTCCGTACTGATAATGCACGGCCGATATTGTACAGCCAATAATTCATGTACATGCTCCAAATATCGGGTGTGCTTTATCAGGCCGTGCCAATAATGTACGACCGAATATTACACGGCCAATAATACGAGACCAACCATAGACAAATAAAATCTCTTTCATGCCTCGTTTAAAGTAGGCGAGTGCGAGCGAAAGAATGAACGCATTAAAATTGTTAGGTTCGGATTCGTATGATTTGTACATTCACCACCACGATATATTGATTCTGTTTCCATAAACCTCAGACCAAATAAAAAGTCAAGACAGAATGTTGTGAACTGAGAAGTGAGGCCGGTTTTCCAAACATGTGTGCGTGTGTCGGTGTTGCCATGATAATCAAATTACCTTATTAAAATAACGTTACCAATTTAATAACGTAATTAGTGTATTAATACAGCAATAGGGTTCCGATGTAAGGTGTCGGCAAAAGTAGTGTTGTTAAGTAGGGGAAGGTAATGGAAAAAGTGTTTCAGAAATAACATTACTGGGTATTTAATTTACATGCATTTATTTCTTGTAACTAATTAGTGACGGGTTTTTTATGCAATCGGGGAAAACAGCACAAAGCCCACCTGGTGTTAAGCTGTAACCTTTGCCGATACAGTTCGTCACAAGTGGCAAACTGCACTGTGCCCATCACCTTGAGACATAAAGATGTTAAGTCTCATATGCCTGTAATTATACTGGAACATAGGTACGTGAACATTACTGCTTGGCAGTATAAATAGGTATAAATAAATATAAGTTGTTGGTTTGAAAATATTGCCATGATAGTACCTTCTTACTTTTCCGAATGATTTCGATCCAATATTGTTAATTTTTGGACTCAATTCGGAAAATGAAAAAATAATTAAACAGTAACACTGGTAAGTGAACAGTAAACCGTGAACAGTAAAGAGGGGACTTAAATTTGCCGTTGAAATATCAATAATAATATAGTTATAATTCAACTTTATACACAACAACGTTAAAAACAATGGAAATATGTTATTTTATAACGAAAAAAAACATCATCTACTTCAATATCTTCGAAACCGAAAATCCAATACCAATGAAATGAATATGAGTCATAATTAAAGGTATCAGCTTTCCAATAAAAAATAAAGTGACGGAGTTATGAAGTAACAAAGATTTAATCAAATAAATTAAATTTAAAAAAATACAACTGAATTGAAAACCTGGTCCTTTTTGAAGTCCGTTGAAAATGGACTCGCAATATCTGTATTTAAAAAAATACAGTCCAATTGAGAACCTTCTCTTTTTTAAGTCGGTTAAAACACATTGATCAACTATTAAAAAAAAAACTAATAGCAATACGTTGTGTATTATCACCCAATAATAGAGTTAACCTTATAGGCTTAATAACGGCAACACCAATGCCACCACGCCGCAATAGTTCGACTGACGAGTCAAGGCGTAGTTTCGTTGTACATATGTGTGTGTACTCGTGTTTGTACACGGCGAGGCGTAGTTTTACCGGCCTCACTGCTCTTTACGCAACATTCTGTCTTGACTTTTTATTCGGTCTGAGCCATAAACATAACTAATTTGTGACTATAGCTTATGCGTTCTACGTTACATATAAATATGTTTGAGAAATTATTATTTAATTATATTCGGCAATCATACTTTTTCAAAATTACAACACTACAAATTAGACATACTTTTTTACCGGAGGTATGGCGCTATCAACAAAGTACTACACATTAACAAACAACTTAACAGCCACTTCAAAGAAAGCATTTAGGCAACATAAAGGCCATCACATACTAATTGGAATCCTTTTAATAATTGATAAAATATATCGATACTAGAAGTATAAATCTTACAGTATACAAACCTTATTATCGTATATATTAATGACCTAAATTTTATATAATAAACTAAATAACTAAAATTGTAAACTGCAATGTAGGCAATTATAAAAATACTACAAAGAAATCATACTACTATTAAAACTTGAACAATATACAGATGAAAGAAACGCATTTCATTTCAGGGACCATTTATTCCGTCGTCAATAAAACCTAAAAACTTTATGTAAGTAGGTATGAATAATTCTTTTATCTAAATATTTTTTGACGAATTATGTTATAAAAAAACAAGTTTTTCTAGTACTGTATGAAGATGAAACTTTTAAATTTTGAGTCTCTACAATGCCTCTTCCAAACCAAGAGCGCCCGCCACGGTAATACTGGACCGCACCGCTCTGGCTTTGAATATTAACATCGAGCAAAGTGATAAAAAATATGAAATAATACATTACAAGCACAAGAGACTTTTAACATCATGTGGTCCTCGTGCTTATTCTGTCTCAAAATGTTTGTTAGGACTAGCAAAAGTCAACCCTAGGAGGTTGTTAGCATTTTACCAATAACCGTGTATAATAAGAAGTGGTCTTAAATTTACCACTCAAACGTAGCCATCTCTTAAGTTTTAAAAAATATATATTATGTTCGCTTCTCAATGAGAACGAAACACATCACAAGTGCTGAACTTCGTAATTATCTAAAGTGCTAAAATATTATTAAGGCCACCTTCATATGCATTGGAGCCTCACTGAAAAATCATCTTTGGCTCAACGTTCTACATACAGTATGAAATTTTTAGTTTTCTAACTCATTTCGCTTACGAGTTAGATACTCTTACCATAACATACGGACGGATTGACGGACGGACAGACAGACATTGAATTCTCATTAATAGGGCTCCATTTTCTTCCGTTGGTTTACTTTTTAAGTTACTGTCGGCACATCTTCGTCGTATATTAGCTAATAAATGCATAGATGTTGATTCCGCCCTATGAACCCCGTGGCGAGGTAATTAGAATTCTAATGTTATGTTGTTTTCCTTGTTTTCAGGTTCCATATGATCCAACTCAATGTACTCTTTCATAAAAGCTTTGTATTTCTGCGCAAATAATTCCTGTTTTTCAAATTTCCTTTCTAAATTTTTCAATTGTGCATTGGCCATGGACTTTGAGGAACCTAATTTATGTTTTAAGTCGTCTTTCAGAGGTATTCTCACTTCGTAACGACCATCTTCCTTCCGTTTTGTTGTTTTTAAATAAAACTCTCCACATTCTTTATCTTCCACCGATAAGTTTACAGGGTCATGGATTTCCTCTACTTCCCAAAATTTTTGTGTCTCCTCTATGTTGTTGATGATTACGTTACATTGATAACCCGTGTTGATGTTTCCGCATAGTAGCCACCCTAATTGTGTTTGTTGGTCTCAATTATTAATAAAAAAAGATAGAGTAAAGGAAAGTGATTGACACGCGTGAAATAGGTAGATAATCAAGTTATAATAATATTATAGCTAGTTATTAGAATGCGCATTTTTAATACTTTAAAATTTAATAATAAAGCATTTCGTACGTCTCACAAATATTTTTCGGTCGCAAATTTTTAAGAACGATTTTTTGTTCTTACATAAACTTGGTTTTTTGATTAAATCTACCTACTAGTCAAAAAAACAACACGCATTTTTAGTGAATACTTCCTGTTCAATTCAGAAAGTATTTAATTTGTTTATATAAAAAAAAGTATATTTACAATCACAAAACTAAATGAAAACACAAAGTAGGCAAATGTAATTAAACCGAACATGATTATAAGTTTTCTTCCCTTACATTTGTAATTTTGTAAAGTAAAAAGATCTTGAGCTCGTCAAAATTTAAACTTGTTACTTACTTTTAATATACACAAAAAAAAATTGATAGCATGTAGTTTGTAGTTTCTAACTAGGTACTAATTTATTGACTATTTATTAACTTATTAGGAAATGGCAAAAAAACAGTTAATATGGATAAAACTCGCCATAATTTTCAAAGTGAAGAAACACTGATCCTATTATTTTTATCACTAGATTGCCTCAGAAAGAGAAGAGTGAATAATTATGGGCGTAGCACTGTAGGAAAAAAACTCAATTTCATCCAAATCCGGATATTTGGGTGAAATTGAGTTTTTTAAGATTTTGTCCAGCATCGGTGGTTTAGGTAATCGAAGTCTAAAACCTGACCCATATTAAATTAACACAAGTTCTTATTTAAAACATTCAAGATAGGTAGATAGGTACTGTTTTGTTTATGTTGTGTTACGTGTTTTAAGAATAATTAATATTTTTGTAGGAAATAGCATTATTGTAGTAATGTAAGATTTCAAGTTCGTACAAGATGAAAAACTCGGCAAGTCAGTGTGGACAAGTGTGTGTAAGATAATGAGTTCGAGCGTACGTCTTTCAGGCTCCTTTTGACTTGCTCTCTATTTGACGCTTACAAGATTTAACACGAACGAATTCATGATCAAGTTACAAGTCCAAACATGTTCCCGATAATTTACTATTTAACGAGCTTGCGCTTAGGTTGAAAGTTCATTTGCGTTTTGAAATTCGTTGGAGCTTGAACGATAATTACTCATATAAGTACTAATTTATTTCAAGAGATTACAAGGTTAAAATATCTATATTAAGTGAAGTAAAGTAACTGAAAAAGAATTTACAAAATGCTGAGCTCCTTACGCGAGTTAATAGCGTAACCATACAATATCTGCAGTTTATGAAAAATTAACAGGGTAAGTACTGAGTCGTAAGAGGTGACTAAAGGTAAAATACCGAAAGGTGGGCAGCAGCGCCTTCTGAGGAACTGATATCTCAAACTGCGATTCCCAAGACGCCTGCCAAGCGTAGGGTATATGGCAAATCCCCCCATTAATGGGGGAGGCTGTGTTACAGACAAATGCAGTTTATGAATAAATAAAAGTGTCATACGGCACAGTGCCTCAGCATTGCCCCACTGTGTGATAGTGATTAGTTGAGCTATCTGTAGATTGTTTGCAACAGTTTGCAGTTGCCTCAGTTGTTTCAATTGTAAAAATTTACCAGTAAATTTAACAGTTTAGCATTGTTTTTTATTTAGAAAGTTTCTTAGTTTTTTATATGCAGGATTACTGAGAGTTTTAAGATGGCGGACACGAAAAAAAAATGCAGACTACAGCTTGGACCACTTGAAATTCGGATTTATTGCATCTCCATCAAATCAACACTTGCCGATGTGTTTCATATGTGAAAAAGTATTCAGTACCGATGCCATGAACCCTTCAAAAATGGATGACCACAAAAAAAGTAAGCCCTTGTCATTTTTTCAAGCACTTAAAGAAAAACTAGACATAAGGCCATCCATAAGATCGATGTTTGCGTCATCATCTATTAAAGACGATGATGGTTTACGAGCGTTTTTAACAATTGGAGAGCAGCTTATCTTACCAGCCATTGCGGAGGTCCTTCATAATAATAATCATTTATTTCTCCATATTCATGTGTAAAATAGATTTTAAATAATTAAATATGTACTAACAACATGCAACCCTGGTGGGCATTCTAGAGTTTATTGGACTCTGGGTAGAACAGTTTAATAACTATTATCTTAACTAAAATTGTTCAAAAGTGACCGAAATTAAATATTTATAGCCAATGGGTCTTATCTGTAAAGAAGTCTTGTAATGAGTAGTAGCATTTTTTAATAAGATATCCTTTAAGAGTATGGAAAAAAGTTGAATCTTTTTGTAGACATTTAAGATGTTTCGGGATGTGATTATATATTTTTATAGTCGTAATATGGGTACCTGAACCGCACATTATTAAGTTGGAATTTGGCAGGGCTAGCCTTTCTTTGTGCCTTAAATCATAAGGTCCGGTATAGCAATCTTCAACTTTATCAAAGAATTGAGGATATTTTCTCACAAACTTGCAAATTTCTAGAATCTGGAAGCTCAAGTTAAAATTTGGAGTTCAATAAAGTGTGGCTTGCAACTTTCAGTGAGTGAGTCTATGTTTGCGATAATTGTTATAAAGTTGTTTGTAGTGTAAGTAAGTTTCCGACATCAGTGCTATTTTCCACAAAATGATGCCGTACTGTAACCAGACGTGACCATACGTAAAATAGGCGTATACGTATTGCCGTCGCGATGTTCGTTGTTTTCTTTAACTCCATTAATGCAAATTTAAAACTGCTAAGTTTTAATTGAATTTTTTGAATGTGCATTTTCCAAGTTACACATGTATCTATTTCTATACCGAGTAATGAAAATTAGTCAATACCTACATTCTAACTTTTTTAAATTGTAAAGTATGGTCTATTAGCCAGTTAACTATTTGGGATAAAATTGAATCTAATTCTTTATTCAAAAGTCCATTATCACTTGGCACCGGAATTAAAATAGAAATATCGTCAGCAAATAAAATACACAGCTCTTTTATTATTTTAGGTAGGTCAATAATATAAATATGAAAAAAACTAAACATCCGGTCACGCTTCCCTGGGGAATCGAAATATTTATGGTTGTTGAGTCAGATCTGAAACGTTTTATGCAGCCTGTATGTAAATCAAAACTTTCTATTAACATGTACCTACTGTTTGCGATCTTTTAAGTAAGAGGTAAACCAATCATGAGCTAAGCCCCTCACTCCTATACCGTAAAGTTTATTTAATAAGACAGGATAAGAGACTTTATCATATGCTTTGCTCACATCAAGCAGCACTCCTATCGCGTATCGTTTTGTGTTAATAATGTTCAACGCTTCTTGCATATATATATATATAGATAGATAGATAACACTTTATTGCACTTTTAAAATTATTAAAACTAGTTACAAGAAATATTAAAATAACTTAAAAATAGTACAATCGGCGGCCTTATTGCTATGCAGCAATCTCTTCCAGGCAACAGTAGGCTCAACAGATACTTGCATGTTAATTTAGATGGAGGTATAGACTAAAGTGCGTTATGTATGTAATCATAATAATTAATACTCAAAATACGTATACTATATAAAATATACGTCAGTAAATGTAATATTAAACTATATATAATAGATAAACTAGGTATATACAGCAAGAACAGTCGACCGTCTTTTCCTAAATCCGTTTTGGCTATCATCAAATATTGAGCACTCTTCACAAAACGAATTAAGTCTTTTACATATGGCTTTCTCGAATATTTTTGAAGACGTAGCAGCGCTATAGGTCGATATTGGCTTGCACATGTGGTGTCTCCCTTTTTAAGAAGAGGGCTTTATAATTGAGATTTTTAACAAATATGGAAATACCCCCTCGTAGAATGACTGGTTTATCAATAAAGTATAATGCAATGATAACTGTAGGTATAAATGAAAAAAAAATGTGCACTTTGTTTTCATGGGTATGACAACAAAGATATGTTTCAAATCACAATAATACCCAAATGTCCGGGATTTTATGGCAGCCCTAGGTAAGCGTAACCTTTTACGTACGTGATGTCCAAATTTGTCAATATTCATATTGCTAACCACAGAAAAGAGAAAGCAATAGAAAGGTGAAGGGGGCGTGGCCCGCGAGCCTAACATACTCCTAAACAGGAGTATTAACGTCAATGGACTATAATGCTACTGACAGTCGACCCGGAGTTAACGCGCCGTATGCATCTCCGTAAATGTATATGAATATGCCGCATTGTGCTGTTATAAATTGCAGATTTAATAGCGATGTCACAAATGTAAAGAAAGTAGGAATATCCTATCACCGGAAAACATAATAAATTGACCCTAAATGTTTTATATTTCGCTGATGAACTAAGTCGGTGCAATCTGGCATATACTGATTGATGTTTTTTTATCGACAAAATGTTGTCGATAAATTGTTAGTCACTAAATGTCACCTCATTCCAATATCTAATTTGGAGCCTTCTTGTTAGACCTACAAGGTGGGGCAAAAGAAATCACTCTATTGGAAGATGCTCTCATTTTTGCAAATGATCGCCAATGTCAAATCTGTTTTGACATTTGTGGACTAGACAGATCCAGAATACAAGTGAACAAGCCATGGAGCGAGATACTTCCCAAGAACGCGGAATAATCGTGTCTATTTTTTTGGATGTCGAGCGGTCGCCGGAAACATCGACTAGACGCCGTGCCCCGCGATTAGCCATCAGCTGGACGTTCCTAAGGCGAATTTTGGTCAAAGACCTGCGCACGTTCCCGTACAAAGTCCAGTCCGTGTATCAGCTGCTGCTTGCCGACCGCCAAACGCGCGTAACCTACGCCATCCTCAATCTCGAGGAAGAAGTTGACGATTTTTCGACCAAAATCATAATGAGCGATCATTTCCACTTTTTTGTGGGGTTTTTTGAAGTCCCGTGTTTACGTGAACAAGACCGAGACTCTGGAAGCCCTCAAGGACAACATTTGACGCGAGGGCGAGAATCTGTCGCCCGAAGTTCTCGCCGAAGTGATGAAAAATGCCATAAAACGAGCCCGTATGGCGATCAATTGTGACGGCGCCCATGGCCGATATAATCTTCTCGACTTAACCAATAAAATTATAAAGGTTCAAATAAATATAATCAAAAAACAAAATCGAAGTTTTTCATTTCGAAAAAAAAAGAGAGCCAAACAACGTCGGATGACTTCTTTTGGCCCACCTTGTACAAAAGCAATACCCATCTGTTCCTCTGCTTTTAGTGCATATAGAACTTTTATCAGGACGTATAAATACACGTGTAGATCAGAAGGTTAACATCAATTAAATTAACAAATTATTCAAATATTTTCAAGAACATGCAATTTTTCAAGGTTAGTATTTCAACTTAAACTCTTGTTTTGTGGCTCCTTTGGGCACCACCACAATTTCGCCAATGTCACGTAGTAAATACACGAGTTTATTTTGGGACAACAGAAGGAGCGATATGTGATTCACATTTCCTTCGTCCAAACCACATTCACAGATCCCTAATCTTAAGTTAATAGTATTTTATATCTCTATGTTGCTAACCGTTAGTGTGACTCTACCCGCCACACTATCCATACAAACGCTCTTTCGTGATTATGGTTTCGTTAAAAAGTTTTTCCCAGATATTTTGAACTAATGTGTATCTTGTACATTATATTTACGCTTCTATTCAAGTAAATTTTCAAAAATTTTTGTCTTGATTTCAGTATAATCTTCTAAAAATCTCATTTTTTGCACTAATTCTACCTGAATTTTGGCCCATTATTATGTACTCATTAAATGTAATATTATAAAATCCATCTAAATAGAATCCTCGAAAATTTATTGGAGATTCTAAATATTGACATTTTTTTTACTAACTTGCAAGGCGTATTCAAAACGACGTATATCCTGAAGTAAGTTTTCTGAAATTTCCGTGTGCTTATTTTCGTTCAATGGTATCGTGTTCTCACCTTACATGAGTCAACGAGCGGTATGAGGTACGCGGGTGACGAGTCGTGCAGGGTAGTAGTGGGACGCGGGGTGAGACGGAGGCGTTCATTGAATTGAATGATTTTACTACTCAAAATATTATTTCGATGTTTGTATTGTACTGTAGCCGCCTCACATCAGCCGACATTATTGTTAAATAGGTAGACATACCTACTCTTGCAACTGACACGGTTATAATAATGAGTTACAGTTTTAGGATTTATCAAATTATCATACAGCCACTAAGTATTTCACGCGCGCCTGACTAGCTGCCACCCTCAAGTAGAAAATCTGTCGCCAAGCACTTACCGGTGTGTTCCGCATTGTGTCCTTGAGAACCAGTAATTTTGCGTGGTGGTAGAGGATTTAGCGAATGCGTACCTGTATAGCTACTACCCTCAAATAGAAAATCTGTCGCCAAGTACCTAGCAGTGTGTTACGGCAACAGTTTTTGAACATACCTACACTGAAAATCCTATTTGAAACTATTAATGTTATTGTTCCCACTTCCCGTCATTCATATCAAATAATATAGAACTAGTTAGCTAATAAACCTATAATTATCTAAGCAGTGTGAGCGTCGAGTCTCGCAGTACTGCTCCCCCCACTCCCCCCCGCAGCGTGCCGCGCCGCCGCATTACCGCACCCCCGCCCGCCCGCTGCACTCTCATTGACTATCATAAAATACATATACCGAAATGGAATTCGGTAATCGTATCGCAATTATGCTAACAGATACAAGTTACCCTTATTTCATTACGGTATTTACCGAAATCGTATCGGTTAATACCCATACCGTAATATCCCTGATTTGAACCGGTCTTCCGCTGCAAAATCTATTAAATGATAGAATAAAATAATGTACCTACTACGACTTTGCAGAACACATCATTATCTACAAAAACGACAGCATATGTCTAACTATTATAGTCATGCCACAATAAGCGTTCTTTTATTAAAAAAAAATTATTTAAATGCCACCGCTAGAAAAGGCTCTTTATTTGTATCTTGGTAGCAAGAGACTCCAAAGTCTCGAGCATCGCCGCAAAGTCGCTTGCTTATCGGTTTTCTATCGGATACATTTCGGGTAGTGTGCCACAGAACTACATGATTTGATTCCGCCATCCCCTTTCTATAACCGGACATCCAGGGATACTCAGAAGCGCCACCGCTATATGGTGGATATTCCATTTACCCGAACGAAGTGATTTGCATCTTCTTTCATCATGCGAACTGCCAGGGTATGGAATACTCTGCCTGAGGCTGTGTTTCCGGTTAAGTACAATATGGAGGTCTTCAAGAAGCGAGTGAATGGGTATCTTCTGGGTAAGCACGCTCCATCGTCGATCGCATCATCACTTAACATCAGGTGAGATAATGGTCATGTGCTACCCAGTTCGAAGTTACAAAAAAAAATTGGTATTAATACTTATCAAAGTAAATTACTTCATGTTCAAGACTGTTTCAATATCTTTATATAACTTTTTAAATTATTCAATTCGGACATTTTATTGGAAATATATCACGAGTTTAAAAATGTAAGTATTAGAAAAAGTCACTGGGATACCTACACTGGGGGCCGTACGGGAGGGGAATCAATGTCAAGAAATGAAGAGCCGACATCTAGGAATGATACGGTACACTATCATAGACTTTTTGAACGAAATAATCAATTTGATTATTCAAAAAGTCTCTATAATTTTTAATTTTGAAATTTTCGTTACATTCCCGTACGAAGCCGGGGCGAGCTACTAGTTCTAAATAAAGTCATAAAATCTGATTATGTTGGCTATAATGTCTTTATACTTACCTATATATCTACTATACATGTCGTCTAAATAAGTTTAGGTATTCTATTTTGATCTACTAACGTTACCTCACTTAGTAAAAAAAAGTATAAAAACACATGTCCAATGACATGCGTTTTTATACATTTTTTTTACCCAGTACGTACGGGTACATACCTAACTCATTATTACTTATGCATAAATAAATATAGGTAACTACTGCGGCACAAAATATATAACAGAATAAAATGTAAGTACATATAGTTGTCCATGCGTCCATTAGACAGACGTGATGCGACGCGATGCGAACCATTAGCGAGCGTTCATTACGCTATACATATAGTAAACATAAACATAGTTTTCTCCCTCTACGTTAGTAGTAATACGTTCATATATCTGTGCTCGAAATCTTGAATGAGCAGCGGAAATTCCCGAGTTCCGTCCGAAATCTCAGGCACTGTCTCTTTTTTTCGCAGTGCTTCGCACTCAGACCAAGCGTTGGATGAAACAACATGCTTTTAGACCATGCTTGCGTTGTAGTTAGGTGGGTGGGGAAGGGGCCTCTTAAGAAGCATTTACAGAAGATGACTAATCAAATAAATTTAAGCCTGCACCGAGGCAGCGATACGTACCTATTTGTGGTTCGTTTGATCCCTTGCTGTATCTTTATTTCCTAATTTTGAGTTATGTAAATTTTAACATATTTTAAGTATATTTAAGGATTCATTCAATAAATCATACACTTTGGAAACACGATTACTTAAAATTTTCACTATATAAAAAAAAAACAAAGTTACATCTAAAAAACGAAATAAACCCTTAGTAAGGCGTAAATGCTTAACGGAGAGTCATCCGTATTTGAAAAATAATAATAACAACATGTTGTATATAACGTATACATATAATTGTTTTTACTATACGAAGGCAATACTCAAATTCACGCATGTTCCGCCCATTTTAGTCAGAGTCACGATGCTTTGTCCCTATCCGCTTTAGTAATTCTTCGGTCGTCGGACGGGGACGGATACTGTTGGCGTTCTTTTAGAATAGATATTATCTAGACCTGTATTGCCAGTATTCCGTGAATTTGTTTATAATAACTTAAATCATCTTCGGTCACCATTGTCATTGTAGGCGTTTTTTTAAACAGCAATTCAATAATTCCTGGTGTCTTAATGTACACTTTACTACCTATTGAGATTTCTTTTGGCAAAAGATGAATCCGAGATGCACATAGGTGCATGCTAAAGATAGCTTCATTTTGCCACGTTCCCATCTAACGGAAAAATGAACTTCTATAAAGGCTTTAGAAAGTTCACGCCATGAACAATCGTTTGAGCTGAATGACTTCAATGATGAGGCACTTGCATTTTTATCGTCATTTTCACTATCAGCTAACTCGTCGCTTAACTCTTTAGCTGTAGAGTCTTATAAGATTCGAGAGGCTCATCCAGAGAGTCAACATCAAAATGATTATCTACACTTATTTTCTACATTTATATTATTATCAACATCTTTTAATTATTTTTTACCAAATCAGTGCACGGTCCAGACCCTTAGATAGTAGTTATATATTGGGAATTCTGCTCCACTCCATTCGTGTTCGGTCCATCGCCAGCCCTGCTGACGATAGTCCTCCACTCACTTCGTAGGCAGAATACCCAATATTTGTATAACATGATAATAAATAGTGTGCGATGTTAAGATCATTTCAATGATTCTATAGTATACAATAACGAAGTCTGTAGTAAAAATGTCAGTTCTGTTTTAACCATTTTACGGTTTAAACACGTTATTCGTAAAACAATCTGATGATTTACAATTCGATTATAATTTTCAATCATGTACGAGCACCCTGTGAAAAACAAAATAATATACGTGATTATTTTGCTATGGGTTGACATAAAAATATAGATTGTTTTTATTTAAACCAAGCTTACAGCAAGATGAGTTGAGATGAGTTACTTTGTACTCATCAGGGACAATGCAAACCTTTTAGTTTTATTTAAACAAGATGATATTAATCTGAGACATGTTGATGATGAACACATCAACACTGATATGCCTTGGAATCAGTTTCGTTATTTGTGTGCAAACGTTTGGAGTGTTCCATATAATTTCTTAGTTATTAACAAGGATTCTGAAAGAAATAAAGGATACATTAGAAAAAAACTGTGATACGTTCGTTATACTTGAATAAAATTTGCATAAAATGAGAAAAAATCAAAATATTTCTTCACTAATGGTTTGCTCTTCAAAACGCAAACTACTTTTTTAGTAGCCTATAAAAATAGATGAGAAAAGATTATTAAAAAAACAAATTATAAAATCTATAGATGCTGTTAAGAAGAAAGTGAATATGATGAAAAATTATAAACTTGCTACCAACAACGCACTGGAATCTGTTTATATCTACTTAACAAGATAGCAGCAAACCACATCATGATAATAATAATAACGGTAATGATGTTAACCCAATAATTGCACGAGACAAGAAAATAAGTGTAGATAATCATTTTGATGTTGACTCTCTGGATGAGCCTCTCGAATCTTATAAGACTCTACAGCTAAAGAGTTAAGCGACGAGTTAGCTGATAGTGAAAATGACGATAAAAATGCAAGTGCCTCATCATTGAAGTCATTCAGCTCAAACGATTGTTCATGGCGTGAACTTTCTAAAGCCTTTATAGAAGTTCATTTTTCCGTTAGATGGGAACGTGGCAAAATGAAGCTATCTTTAGCATGCACCTATGTGCATCTCGGATTCATCTATTGCCAAAAGAAATCTCAATAGGTAGTAAAGTGTACATTAAGACACCAGGAATTATTGAATTGCTGTTTAAAAAAACGCCTACAATGACAATGGTATTTTATTAAACAGTTAGTACTGAACCCTGAGTTAGGATTTAGACTTCAATAAGACTTTCTATATTAAACGCAACTTATTTTCTTTCCGTACTACACATGTTGTATTGAATTGTTTACCAAACAATTTCATTCTTAGTTTCAAATTTTATTCCCACAAATCTTGTACATACTTACATTCGTAGAAATTTAAGGAAGGTTTATAACACTGTCAAATATATCTTGAATATACCTTTTCAAGGTATATTATACCTAGGTACTTGACAACATATATAACAAAAATATAATCAAGCCTATCCCCGAAAATTTAGCAGAGGTGTTAAACACCCACACATCACCTATATAGATTTATTAATTTAGTCACAAAATCACCTTTCCGTCCCAGAAAGCGAACCAAGACCTTGAGATTGCTAAGCGACCATTAAAACCACTCCGCCAGCGGGGTAGTCTACATATATAACGAACCAAGATTTTTATGCACAAAGCAGGTGTACAAACTACAAAACTAAGTTAGTTGCCTATATACAATTATGGTTAGAAGTACATAATCGAATATGGATACCTACATAGTTATAGGTGTTGTTGTTGTTGTTGTTGGAAACCACGGAAGATTTCAGCAGTAAATACTTTAAAGGCTCCAAATTCGGCAGCCAGGCTGCTTGTAGTGTTACCAGAAGAAGGGGTCTTCTGAAGCTCACCTTCAAATTGATCCATACGCCTATTGAGAGCATCCATCATCTCCATGAATGTCTGTTGCTGTGTTGATTCCATAGTTGTAGGTTATGTTCCTCTGTGATAATGAAGTGAAGTTTCAAAGTTGCTGTTGTTGTGCTTGTAAAGGATTTATTTACTTGGCAGGTGAAGTATGCTCACTAGATTACAATATATTGCATAAAATAGCCACTAAATAGCACTATTTATATTTTTAATCACAAAATAATATTGGAGCTATTTTGAAAAAGTGTTGTCACAACTACATATATAACGAACCAAGATTTTTATGCATAAAGCAGGTGTACAAACTACAAAACTGAGTTATTTGCCTATATACAATTATGGTTAGAAGTATATAATCGAATATGGATACCTACATAGTTATAGGTGTGCTAATGTTATGTTTTAACTGGAGAGTACAAATGTTGTCTTTTAACTGGAGAGTACAAAACATTTTTAAAATTATAAAGGGACTTAAGAACACTAATAGTGTAGGATACGATGACATATCTACGAATTTAATAAAATCTGTTGGTCATTTAATATGTGGACACATTAACTATATAATTAATTTGTGCATTAGCAAGGGCGTATATCCAGATGCCCTAAAACCTCTTTGATAAAACCACTTTTCAAAAAAGAGGATAAGGAACAGATGCAATATTATAGACCAATTGCACTTGTTCCTATATTTTCAAAAATACTTGAAAAATACATTTATATAGAAATTAACACCTATTTAGAGCGTAATAAAATTCTATGTAATGAACAAAATGGTTTTAGACAGAACAAAAATATCAATTTAGCTATTTTCAACTTTTATCGCAATGTGCTTACAAATGTCGATAAAAAAAAATCCAGTCTGTGCTATATATTGTGATATGACGCAAGCGTTTGATTATGTTGATCATCCTATATTACTAAATAAACTGGAATTATATGGCATTAGGGGTAATATTAATGATTTAATAAAATCATATTTAAGTGGTAGGCAGCAGTTAACTGAAATTAATCGAATTAACATTAATACCAAGAGTGAAGAAACTTCACGATCTGAAACACGAAAGGTCGTATATGGCGTACCACAGGGCAGCATATTAGGACCACTTTTGTTCATACTATATATAAACGATCTGCCAAGTGTTACTTCTTATCCAATGACTCTTTTTGCGGATGACAGTACAGTCACTATAGCATGTAAAATAAAAGAGTTTTATCCAAATGAAATAAATGAATCTTTAGTTTCAATTGTACAATGGCTTGACAATAATAATTTAAAAATTAATTTAAGCAAAACTCAGATCATGCATTTCAGCCAAAGACTTCATGTAGATAATATTGATGTTCATTATCACAATAATTTAATAAAAAACGTTGATTGTGTTAAGTTTCTAGGCTTGATCATTGATCATAAATTAAATTGGAAGGCTCATATAGAGGAGTTAAGCAAAAAATTGAGTAGCACTGCTTATGCTCTACACAAAATTGCTCGGGTAGTTAATACGGATGGTTTGCTTACGTCCTATCATGGGCTGGCAGCATCCCTTTTAAGGTATGGCATTATCTTTTGGGGAAACTCAACTGATATTGAAAAAATCTTCAAAGCACAGAAGAGATGCATCCGGTCTATGTTTGGACTACAAACTACTGATAGTTGTAAACCTTTCTTTTTAAAGTTCAAAATCTTGACACTTCCATCTTTGTACATTTTACTGGCTGCACTATTTGTTTATAACAATCCTCAACTTTTTCAACGATTAGCAGACAGCGTAAAGCGGGATAGGCGTGATAATAGCCAACTTTCATCACAGCTTCATAATACAGCTTTAATGAAGAAAAGTTTAATGTGTATGGCGCCAACCATTTATAACAAAATCCCAAAATCGATGAAAAACAGTAGTAGTAATGTATTTAAAAGCAAGCTGAAATCTTTGTTGACAGATAAATGTTATTATAGTGTTAAGGATTTTTTGACTGATAAATTTTAATCAATTCACAATTCATTTTGACATTTAGATTCCGACCATAAATAATAAAATATTTTATCCTCTTTTGCTGACATTTATCCTATTCGCATTTCAGGTTCCTTTTCATTCTGACATCGTAGGTACAAATCAGATAGCACTGTAATAGGTACTATTATAAATTTATCTGTAATGAAATTTTATCCTTTGTAATTTTATAAAATTAATATTAATTAACAATGTTATTTAATCACTTACATGACCTAAAGTAGACTACTGGCTACATATGACTTTTTTTTTTTACTTTTTACTTATTTTTTATATTACTTTGTGAATTGTATTATTATTCTTCACATTATGTTTGACTGCTAAATCTACCTGCATGCCTTTGTATCTCGAATGTTTGTACGCCTTTCTAAGGCAAAACATATGGATCTTTTACTTTTATTGAACATCAATGCATTACTGTGTATTTACCCATGTTTATGCAAATAAAATTATCTTTATCTTTATCTTTATGTTAGTCAATGAGTTAATATATCAAGGTCTATTATTAGGTTCACTTAAGTTGACTTTGTGTGTAAACTGTAGAGATGAGAAATGAATTTACAAATATTTGATCGGAGCTATACTTTTTGAAATATAGCAAAATCTTAGTAAAATCAACATAGAAAATTCACCTATAGTGTACCGCTCCCCATACTTTAGGAATACAACATAGTCAAATCCACGTCCCAATATAGAGTGTAGCCTATCAAAATTTGCGTCTCTGGTAGCGCAAACTAACTAAACAGTTTAAATAGTATCGTCCCATAACAAAATCTTACATTAGACAGCTAAAACCTGTTATTGCAAATATTTTTGTAAGAAATTTCATATATTCGTGTTGTCTTTGTTCGTTTCCTAATTGTGTGGTGTTTTTGTGTTTGGTAATTTGCAGCCGCTGGTGGCGGACCGTCCTGCGTTGTTTTTAGGTATATAGATTCAATAGTGAAAAAGTTTTCAACGTTTTACACTTACATTTTTCAAAATTTCGTGTATTTTTTCGATTAAAAATTCAATTTCAACCTTTTTAAATAGCTCCACGCATCAAAACACGCGGGCCGCGGTCCCCAATCGTGTCCCGTTGGATTGAGCGCGATCGGAGCTATACTTTTTGAAATATAACAAAATAATTGTTATATACCTAACCTTAACCTGTCAACTACAAATATTTATTTCGGTGCGCGGCCATCAACCAGACTACTAGACTTCATCTGATCGAAAGAAGTGTTTTTTCAAACACTTAACTCTCGGTATGATGTCGCTACCCTTCTATATTTATAAATATGATTACAAGCACTATCGGGTGCTAAGCGAAAATCATATCAAACAAATTATTTGTGTATAAAATTTTATGCTCAAGGTGGGAATCGAACCCGTGTCCTCCGATATCGCGCCGAATGCCTAATACCATCTCGGCCACCTGGGACTTGGCATTTCTGCCGAAATTTTGTGATTCAATTGTATTACTTTAACCGTCATAGGGGACGGTCCTCGGCCGTCAACCAGACTACTAGACTTCATCTGATCGAAAGAAGTGTTTTTTCAAACACTTAACTCTCGGTATGATGTCGCTACCCTTCTATATTTCTAAAGATTCCGGCCTTGGGCATAAAATTTTGTACTCCAATAATTTGTTTGATATGAATTTACAAGGTTAGATAACATTCCACATTATTTATAAAAAATAAGTAACACTGCAAAAAGGATCAAAATGTTTTATTACATGCGACATCGTCGTTGATAGTTCGATCCTTGCTAACGGTGTGCCCGTGTGTGCCGCGCTTCGATAAATGCCTATATTCGACCGATTCCGCAAAGCGTAAAGGCTCTTATGGTAGCTGTGTTAAAGCCACGAAAGTTACCTAGCGCAGATTTGTATCAAAATTGTCAAGTGTAACAGTTCGCCAGCTATTTATCCTAAACCTTTCTATATTGAAACAAAAACAATCTACTCTAGAAGAAAGATCATTATCTGCATTGACCTATATATACTAGACGCGACATCTCAAACAAGGATAGTCGACCGGTGCAAATATGCTGGCCGCCGTAGTCTCCCCCACACGCAGCTGGACACTCGTATAAATTACACGCGCTTTACGTTCGAATATTGTGTATTATCAATTGTCGATTTTGAATACACAAGTTTCGAACGTAAAGCGCGTGTAATCTCTACGAGTGCCCATCTGCGTGTGGGGGAGAGTATGCCGGCCAGCATACTTGCCCTGGTCGGTTTGAGATGTCACGTCTAGTATATATAGGTCAATGATTATCTGCCTCTAAACGAAGAAAGGACATCACCAATGATGGATGCATGACCAAATCAAGTAGAAAATCTGTCGCCTAGCACCAAACAGTGTGTTCCGGCAGCATTCCTTGAGAGCCAGTGAAATTGCAGAAACATGAGACTTAACAACTATGTCTCCAGGTGACGGGCGCATTGCAATTCGTGACTTGTGACGAAATGCATCTGTTATAAGCAGAGGTTAATCTGCTTAACATCAGGTGAACCTGAAGCTTGTTCCGTTACAATAAGATTAAAAAAACATTTCTATACATATTTATTCCTATTTTATGTGGCTTTGGCGCAGGCTGCCGCGATGCGATGGATTATAGAATAGCAATACAAAAGATTTATTTCTTTTTATTCATGATGTACAAACCGTATAAGTTTAATGACTAAAATAAAAAAGTGGCGAGTGAGAGAATTATATCTATTATCTATGATATGGATGGAGACAACAATAAAAAATATGCAGGTTCTTTGAAAAGTGCAGCCGTAGAGCGTTAAAACCTCTTGTATAATTAATTTATTACCTCTCTTTTGTAATAAAGGAAGGTCGGAGCGTCTATTATGTTATTATTGTTGACCTGTTTTAAAATTACATAACCTACAAAGTTGCGATGTAAACATTATAAATTTGCACTCTAATTGATTGGCTGCCTGCACCCAGCAGTACAAGTGTATGCTGGTGCCGTGAAACACCAGTTGGCTCTCAGCACGTTCGCACTAATTTGTGCGATGGGCCACCCAGTGTGGCTGAGGACATAGAGACTGCTAAATACCTAATATTATATCCAATGCTCGTCTTTTTCTAATCCTCTACTTTAATTACGTAGTTTCTGAGAAATTTGTAACCTTCACTTACCAAGTAACTCTTGATGGAGCCTACTTTTCATTATAATTTTCTCTTACAGACATAGCAGGACCCTAATGCCGAAGGCAATGCTTCTTTTTTTAATGCACAACAACATACAGGGATTGCGACTGATGACTAAAGAAGGAGCAAACTATATATCCATATCAAATGACTGCAACAGCATTTGTGAGATGCCAAAGAGTACAATAAGCAGTGCGTAATTCTCAAATAAGAAATTATGTGATAAGTGTGATTGGTTAATTATGTAGTAGCATAATATATTTTATTAGTTGTAAATGCCTGTTTATTAAATGGCTGATTCAGCTAGTTGACTGCCTCAGATATTCCACCTCATTACATAAAAATATGTAAGTAAACATGTATATTTTGAGAAATAGACTCAATTATAAGATGATAACCTTAATAGTTCATCACTACCTGTTTGCCTCTTGGCAAAGAGAGAGAAAATAGTGGAAGAGGTTGGAGGAGCCGTTTTGCCAAAAAGGAAACAGATAATGAACAGTGCAATAGTAAATTTAGTGTTGTTAACATCATTTAAAATATGCTGCTGTGTGAATTTAATCTGTAAATAAATAAAAAATCTAGTAGTAGATCCAAAGAGAAAATTATTTAATTATCTTTAAATAAATAAAGTCAATAGTACTGTATCAGCTGTATTGTCCACTGCTGAACACAGCCTCCCCTAGTAAAGGGGTATTTGCATATCCCCACGCTTGGCAGGCAGCTTGGCGATTGCAGTTCTTTAGAAGATGCTGCTGCCCACCTTCCAGTATTTTTCCCTTAGTTGCCTCATACAACACACATGGGATGATATGGGGAGGTGCAATTCTAACCTAGCACCTCATGGGGGAAAACCTTTATAGTAGTTGACCCTAAAAGAAAATTATAATATTTCTATAATCAAATAATTATTTTTACTCACATTCACAGTAACTTTAATATTTTTATTACTGATTTGAATACTGCATGGTCAATAAATTACTATTTATAATATTGATAAAAACAAACTGTTGTTTTAATAACTAGTAGGTAGCATTAAATAAAATACAGATTTTTTTCAAATTATTAAAATATGTTATGTATATATTTAATATTATTTATTGTACTATTCATTTTAATCAGAACCATCATATTGTAAATGTTGCAGTAAGATAACTTTTTTCTGCTGCAGCCTTTGGTTGATAGTGATCAATTATGTTCATTCTAAATCATCAACAAAATTAAAACAAAGCGAAGCGCTCGTAGCGCAGTTTGCTTAGCCGTTCTTAATCGATCAGCTAAGTTAAGCAACATCTGCCACGGCCAGGAGTTGGATGGGTGACTGCCTACTGAACATATCTGTGTTTTGAAGGGCACGTTAAGCCGTTGGTCCCAGTTGTTGTCTTACAATGGCAGTTGTTACAGCATGGTGGTAGGGTGGGTATTTTGCGAATGCCCGCCTGGCTACCACCCTCAAGTAGAAAATTTGTCGCCAAGCACTTAACGGTGTGTTCCGGCAGCTGTCTAGCAGTAATTCTAGGCTAGCCTGAACAACATCTTCGACCACATCATCACTTACCATCAGGTGAGATAGTGGTCAAAGGCTAGCCTATCAGCTATAAAAAAAAGACTATATATTGTAGTAAATCACATGACAATTCTAATTTTTCAGGATACTTCAGCGGTACCCTGCCACTCAATGTAACATTATCACAGAAATTCCAGCAAAAGACAGTTTGAAATAAAATAAAAGATTATAAAATTTGTTTTTATTTTAAATATTATGTAGTATTTTAATGTTAATCATCATATTTAATATAGATGTGTTAGTCATTATAGAATACAGGGAAATAGGCTTTTACATACAGGTGCCTACAAGAATGTAGTCACACAACTGTAAATTATAATTAAACAAGATTATTTAAATCATTCATCATGAACAGCCATTATGTCTACCATTGAATAAAGCCCTATCCTATTTTCCTCTTTCATCGCCTCTTACTCACCCATGAAGATGTGGGGAGGAACAAAGAGCTATTATTATATAGAGTCACAAAAACCATGTACAAGTGCAATCAATGCATTCCAAACACTGGTGAATTGTAAATGTTATGTTCAAAACCATTAATTCTGATTTCCTTCCATTGGGTGATAGTGAATAACTTGGAATCTAAATATAGTTAGGGAACAAATATGTGAAGTATATGCACACAAGCATGTGATAATTCTCTTACGATTTCATTCTGACAACAAAAGCGTAAGCATCTTGGAGTAGCGATGACACCCTACTCCAAAATGCTTACACTTTTGTTAGGTACTCACTGTTTATAAGTATACATACATCAGCAAGGATGGACTTAGGTACATTTAGAGAGCATGTCCAGTTCTGAGAAGTATATAGCATGTCAAGTAGCAGGTACTAGTGTACCTGAACACACATATAACAAATTAATTAAATTAAACATGACTTATTACAGTGAGCACCTAGGTACCAGTGTCTGTTTCTTCCTAGCACTTTCTAATCTCGTTCAATACCCTGCTTCAGGACAAGCGCGGCTTCATTACCAAAAGAGTGTAAATAATACTTTCTATTGCTGTATTACTGTGTGATTTGTTTCCAGAACATTTTCTCATATCAACCCCGTCCATAAATTAAATATGTACCTAGTTTATTCAAGTACATTAATGTGGGAACCCATAATATTTTAGAGAGGTTCTTAAACCTATAATATTGTAAGTATTGACACACCCCATACATTATTCTTACATGAATATTTTTGCTGTCATTCATATATTTCCCGCAATTAAGTAGTTGGAATTGCCATATGAATATAGCATTGTCAGTTCCCATACTGTGTAGGTACAGAAAATGTGTCATATTATAAATAAATAAGCTTTAGAACAAAGTAAACATCCCAAAAACTTAATTTTGATATAAAGCTTATATTTTTTGTAACAGTAAACTGATTGATTCGTTTAAATGATAATATGAAAATTTGAGTATCTGTGGAGGTGTATAAATTTTTTTTATAAAAACATATTTATTTCACACATTGTTTAATTAGGTACAATTAAAACAGTGGCCCTGACTTTTTTGCCTAATTTTCTCACCTATATAATCCTAGCTTGCTGAATGTGGCAGTCATTTTGTGATTGACTCAAATGAGTGCTTGAATAATAAGTACAATGATTTCTACTTTGACTTTTATTCCTTAATATTACAACTACAATAATGAAAAACCAGTTATTAAATTAAAAAGTATGTAACATTTTGATGCCTGCGACTTCAGTGGACTGAAATGTATATTTCCAATTGCTGCGTACAAACAGATCAGCATGCAGTAAGTAGATGATTATGTAAAAATTTGCACAACTTTCCTGTGTTTCATAGTCCCCAGTTTGCCAAACATTCATTATTGTAAGGTCACTTATTGATGAAATTATGATCTCAATGGATGTGCCAACACTGATAGTATTGTAGAAGTGAGCTGTGAGTGAAGATATTTTGAACTGTTCTAAATATCTTTTATTAAGATATTTGGAACAGTTAAAATATCTTTTAATTTAAACATGATATACTTTTATACTACCAAATTCCTTTTAACTGGTGGTACCACATTTTGTCCTATACATTAATCTGTTCCACTATCCTTTGATACCGGGCTACCTCAAGGAGCGTTTTAAATTCATATATCAGCATTCCTTTTCCTAGTTAGTAGCAACTAAGCTCAGCTATATCTACTTATCATAGCCTTATGCCTTACGAAACCTGCAACTTACTAGTGTAAGTTGCAGGTTCCGACATGAAATCATGGGATTAACAAGCAGCCTGATGTGACTGGAACCTGAAACAGATAAATTTCACATGAAATACCCCGATGTGGCTAGAATGCAATCGGCAAAATTATAAAACTTCAGACGAATGCTTACGAGCAAAACAATTTCAATTAGTGCGGTTTTTAACCCTGGAATCATACATCTTTTGCTTTGCACATGCGTGGTGGAGTAGTATAAGCTCATAACACTCGTGTTTATCAATCGTTCACATATTTATTTTATACTAAAATTTAAATAAGTAGACCTCAATTTTTTTAATTTTCCAAACCATATACGTAACGAAAAATGGGCACAGAACACTGAGAAAAAATAAAGATTGAACGTTGAATGGAAATATTGACATTATTATCTGCGATCAAAGGTACTGGAACGTGCAAACGAGGCTCTTTCTTTGACATTTCTATATAGTCTATGATGTACACGTATTATCGGCTGTACATTATCGCCCTGTGCAAAAAGTGTCCGGCCCGTATTTCACGGCCAATAATGCACACCCAATAATTCATGTACATCAAATAGCTTCCATTTTATGGTCGCGTATTATTGGCCGTGTAATATCAGCCCGTGTAGATAATGCACAGCCAAATATTGTACGACCCGTATTGTACACCCCGATAATACGAAGCCAGTCCACGTAATATTGGCCGTGTATTATTGGCTGTGCATTATTTGGTCGCGTATTATTGGTCGTACATTATAGGGACCCACCCTACGGTTCAATTCACGCAAATATGCGCTATTTGCACTATATGCACGCAAACGGTCGGTTCATAACTTGCTAAACAGACACCACGATAGCATAATGACGTCATCTTTGACGTCACCTCCGGCCGCAAACAATGCTCACAGAAAAGTGGTAGTGCAATGTATGCACAAACGTCAAACTCAAATCTTGACAGATAGATGAGGAGATTTTTATTGTTGTGGTTAGAATGTTGAACGTACAAACATCTGTTCACAAAATAATGCCTTGAAATGCAATACTTCTATTATCAATTATTGATGTGAAGGTTATTTTGGGTCAATTGCGAAAAAGCAAATTGACAGTTAACAGATGTTATAAGCGCGGCTACATATCGGTTCACATCGTTTGCGCGCAAACAGTGCATATTCTCGTATTTCAGTTGTGAACCAAGCTTTTGTAGTGTATGCAGTGACAGCAGTGTTTGCGTGATTTAAACCGTAGTGCCAGTAATAATATATGTAATATATTTGTATGTTCTATGACATATTATCTATATAATTTCTGGTTTAAAGAGAAAAGTAAACAGAGTATTCTTTGACCGTATGTAGTGAGTGATACAAATAAATAATCAGTTACTTTATTTATTCATCGAAAAATAATCCAAGAGGCAGTCTGTAACTGATTTGTGGATTTCAATCAACTTGTGCATTGCATTGTGGTTGACATGGTCAGCCCGCTTTCCCACTTTTATAAAAAATTGCTGCACTGTAGAGAACTAGAAGTCAAAGTTGTAAATTCACCCAGATTACTTAATTCTAAAAAGGAAATAGATGTAGATTCAGGAGAAAGATCACATGGTACAAGCGATTTGAATGGAACTATAAAGGATGAATCAACTGACGACCTGTGCAGGGTTTGTCTACGGGATGGGATCATACCTATCTTTGAAATCACTACTAATTACAACATAGCAAATGATCTCCTTACTATTGGAGGTATAGAAGTTAGCATTGATGACCCTTATCCAAAAAAAATATGTAAGCCTTGCCATGCACTTCTTGAGGGTGCAATGTTACTAAGAAAAAATGCTCAACATACTGATGAGCTTTTAAGAAACGAAGTTAATGAACCTGCACCAATCATTGAAGAGGACTTTAGAAATTCCAGTTCAGACAAAGAGGAAGCAAATAATTTACACACCCAAAATGAAAATACTTCAAGTTTTGGATATAATAACAATGATCTTATCATTCGTAATGTGAATACTTCAAAGATGTTTAAGTTAATTCGTTTTATTGATCAAAAAACTTACAATAAAAACTTAGGGGTACAAGAAGGAAAAGTTGTAAAGGGCTTGAAGATCAAGGATCTATGTAGCAACCTAAGATGTATACAGTGTAATGAACGGTTTGAGACATTTGAAAAATATAGTGAGCATAGATTAACTTATGAGCATGAGAATAATAAATCTACATGTCGAATTTGTAATAAACTATTTCATCCAAATTATCTTAAGAATCACATTGCTTCTCATAACCAAGAAGAGGCATTCATATGTGATATTTGTGGAAAACAGTACGGCCTACAAACATCATTCAATCGACATCTTATGACTCATTCTACTGACTTGCCATTTGAATGCCCTATTTGCCCATTTAGAGGTCGGTTTTCAGATTCTTTAAAAATGCATATGAGGTCACACACAGGAGAGAGACCTTATCAATGTGCCGAATGTAAAGGTAGATTTGTCAGTAAGAGTAATCTTATCAAGCACATGAGGATGCATGTAGACCGCCATGACTTTAAGTGTGAAATCTGTGAACGAGCATATTATACAAAGCGAGAACGAGATGAGCATATTCGCGCTTATCATAAGGGTATCAAGGAGCATGTTTGTAGCATTTGTCATAAATCTTTTGGCTATCGAAAACAAAGGATGAGACATGAACGTAAAGTCCATAACAGAGAGAAGCTCAGGCCAGGCATAATGCCATCATATTTAGCACTACAAACATAGCAATAAGAAGCTGACCGTAGAAACTATACTAGTAACAAGATTTTATACTATGTGAAATTTGAATTGAATATACAAGAAACGGTTATTACTTATAATGTTTTATGTTGTGTATTAAAACCTATATAAAATATACAGGGTGTCTAGTAAGTCATACATAACCCGGTAGGTAAACTGAAGGTGGCTGCCCAGAAAAAGATGTACGAACTGAGTACCAGGAATCATAATTTGCTTCCTATTTTCACAATATACAGTATTACCATCCCAATTATCATTGTTTTATTTAATTTTCCTGAATGTTGGGGCCTTGCCTAAATGCAATTTAAACTAGAGATGAACATATGTTTTTTTTTATTTTTTTTTATGCAGATAGTTTAGCCTTTGACCACTATCTCACTTGATGGTAAGTGATGATGTGGTCGAAGATGTTGTTCAGGCTAACCTAGAATTACTGGCTCTCAAGGACAGCTGCCGGAACACACTGTTAGGTGCTTGGCGACAGATTTTCGACTTGAGGGTGGTAGCTAGCCAGGCGGGCATTCGCAAAGTGCCCTACCACCATGCTATAACGATTGCCATCCTAAGACAACAACCGGGACCGACGGCTTAACGTGCCCTCCGAAGCACGGAAGCGCTCAGTAGTAATGTCACCAGCGGTCACCCATCCAAGTCATGACCGTGGCGGACGTTACCTGTAGATCAGTTGTTTGCCCTCCATATTTACTAGACGAATTCAGGGTAATCGCCTGAGTCACTACCAGTCTAGCACTTCCGAGCGTCCGGTGAATACATGGCCGCTAATCGTGTTTTTTCGGAATAATCTGTGGACAATACACCTTCCTTGTGTCTTTAGACTCTGCACCAATTATACAGGCACTGTGAGAGATAAGAAAACTGTTTCATTTCACGCGTAATTATTGCTTTTATTGTTGAAATAGAAAATATCGTTATTTTGTTTTATCTTTGGAACGATTCTCAATGAAATGAATGAGCGAGATACAGTGACAGGTAAAAAAATCTTAGGCGAGATATGTGTATCGTTTGGTGTGAGAGAGTGAAAGAGATGCAGCATAATGGTGATCGGAACGTCTCGTGGCGGTTCGGTGGTAACACGAATTACTTATTTATCTCTTTCTAACAACAGATATGACGCATAATATTTGAACGTCTTTCCTTGTCATTACAAACTGCTTATAGATGTGCGTAGGTATGTACATAGGTAAATTCTAGTAAGCTTTTAGAGCAGTGGTGTTCGGATATAACAACTCTAAGTATTTCAACTCCCTGCGCTACGAGCGCTTCATACATCATGAAACACAGTATTTATATTTTCTTTGTTTGCATGGAAAATTGCATTAAATATTTTTGCCTTGCACATCATAGATAACAAGAACAATAAAATTTCATATTTGGGGAATGTATGCATATCAGCGATATGGGGTAATATCAGTATTAACTGTAATAACAACTACTTTGTAATAATAAATCTGCCTCCTTTCAATAGCTTACTGCTATGCAATGCTATATTGTTTTTTTGCAGACCTTCCCAATTCTATAAAAAACTTGGACTATCTAAGCATACAGAATCGGCTGTAAATTCTGAAACCTTATTTACTGTATTTTCATTTTCCGATTTCTTTGTTGTATATCTCTTTTTGCAGTATTCTTAATGATTCTGATTTTTATCTATTAATAGAGCAAAAGTCAATAACGGTGTTAAAAGAAATTAAAAGGATAAGATTGAAAAGTTTTCTTTAAATATTTTTTTATTTTACCCCCGTGTATCCCGACTGGGATTTCGGTCGTCTGAAAAAAAGGTTTAGTGTGAGCTTGTATATATCCGATCGTTAAAGAATGTACACTGAATATATTTTATAGCAACCGGAGCGAGTGGAGCTAACGAACAAGCAGAGCGATATAGAGTAACATTTCTAAGCCTGTAAAGTAGCCATGGATCAGAATGGACGAGCGTGCTTTGTAAATTACAATTACCTAATACTCAATACCACCGACCAAAAAAGCACTGGCTGTATCCCAACGATTACGATATGATATTACTGACGGGAATACATATATCAGTCGGTTAAATAGAGAACTCGCAAAAATTGAGTGTAATGTCGATGTACATAAATTAGGTACAATCACCCGTTCTCCTACGGTGGTTAAGAAATAATTCACTAAAACCAAACAAAGGTTTGCTAAAATCCGACGTAACAATTTGATTATTAAAGAAGGCAATATTATTGTTCAGCAACAGCGAACTCGCTTAGGCAAATTGGATCCACGCTGACTAGATGTGTGTACCGGAGGCAATTTCAGCCTCCGGAGATTATGCGGTGATTTTATTGAATAACCGGTGTTTATCCGGTTATTCTCCGGATAGTCAGTATATTTTATTACTGATGCACAGAAAGTACTTGACACCCAATCGAATTTAATGTGACCAATAATAGTAGTTTATGCAAATGTCATATAGGTAATAGAGGGTATTAAAACTTGCCAGGTTTTTAGAAAAGAGCCGAAGAGTGTTTTAATACCTAATTATATGCAGTTGCAAACACTTCTTTATTTAATGGCTATAAGCTTTTCTTGATTTTTCTGGCAAAAGAAAAAAGTTTGTTTTTGGTCTATTGGCTCGGAACCAGGGCGTTGCGCGCGCAGTGCGCTCACCGCAGATAATGTGTATTTAAATTGAATTGAAACCTCCTTGGTCGGGACACATTGTACTTTAATCATTAAAAAAATGTTTTAAAGTATTGTTTTGTGAGAATAATGCTTTAAATGAATTCTTTAATTTTCCGAAAGAAGTATGTAAATAAAATATGCCAATAAAAGTCTGTATTTCATTTCATAATTAGAATATTACCGAATGAGATTATATAACATATTTTTGAATGCAATCCAAGGAAAAAAAATGGTTTTGATTGTCATCAAAATACTTACCTACCGAGAACAAGTGTTTTTCTTGGGTAGCATAAACGGAGGAGAGCTCAATGGGGTAGTAGCAATAATGGTTTCCCGTGTAGGTTAATAGAAGCAAAACGCATTTATAGCACGAATAATAATAATAATAATAATAATGTTTATTTTGCATCAAAGACATGTAACATAAATATACATAGTAACTTAGAACATATTAATTATAACATACATACTAGTTACATTATAATTGAAGTATTAATTAAATCACGAAAATTTATTACATAGTTCTCTAGCTACCGCAGTAGGATTCCCTGTGTTTGCGATAACTAGACTCTTCCAAGGATTCAACACAATAATTAGATACATAAAACTTTGTACATGCATTTTTATTTACATTTTTAATTTTTATTTATATGTGAGGTGTTGTGTATGTGTTTATTATTTTAATTAAAGAAAAATGTTTATGAATAATATATAACATAATTTTATTTTACTTGACCGACTGAGAAAATTTTCTGTTACGACTAGTTTTAAATTTCTTCATGTGTACTTTTTTTATTTTTTTATGTTTGATTTGATTTAATTTTATTAGGTTTTCAACATTTTATTATTTAGGTACTCGTATAAGATTTTCGGTTGATTTGTAATCTAGAGTTGATAAATATGCTACAATTTTCTTTTTACAGACACGTTTAGTATCATTTAATATATTGAGAGTTTTGTGTAAGTTTTTGTAAATATAGCATCCTAAAAAACTATAACTTCTTTTCCCTTTTGGTGTCTTAATAGTTGGTCCCATCCAGGTGGGATGGCGTCTAGTTCTTGAATTTGTGAGATTACACATATTATTTAAAGCTGATCGGTGATAACGCAATGCCGATGCTGTAACAAAAATTTGCCTGACTCTAAGGTGCTTTGTATCGCTATACAGTAAATCAGTAGGAAACCTGTATGGTTTATTGTATGCCACTTTCAGTACCGCGCGCTGCGCACGCTCCACTTTAATGAGATGACTACAACACGCAGTACCCCATGATGTGACGCAGTAATATAGTATGGACTGACAAAGGGAAACATACATCATTGTTATAGTTTTCTTATCTGCTATATATTTTAATCTTTTAAAAACAAATAATAGTTTCCTAAGGCGCGAGCTAAGCATTTGGACTTGTTTAGTCCAGGAGAGTAATTCATCAATGTATATGCCGAGGTATTTGAATTCTTGGACTTGTTCAATAACTGGGCATAAACATTCATCGGTTCTTGTTTTTTTGCATGAGTGTAGTTTGATGCAGAGTTTATCTTTAGGAGCACTGCGAGTGGATACTCTGAAAGCTATGAATTTAGTTTTGCTTGCATTGAGCGTTAGGAGGTTAAGCTGCAGCCACTCCACTACTTTACACAGGCCATTATTAGTATTTAAACTAGCATGATCCCAATCTATACCATCAAACACAATAGCAGTGTCATCCGCAAACGCAAACAACTTAGCTTGATTAAGTGTAATGTTACAGAGGTCGTTAAGATAGACTAAGAATAGTGTAGGTCCTAAAACGCTACCTTGCGGAACGCCATAGGATACCTCTAGAAAGTCACTGTGATAACTATCCACTTTAACTCTTTGTTTTCGGTCCGCTAGGTAAGACATGAACCATGCGAGGGATGTTCCTCGTACACCTAAGCACTCCAGCTTTTTTATCAACAGTTTTCTCGAGACTGTGTCAAACGCCTTTGCTAGGTCAAGAAACACTGCGATACATCTTTGCTTAGAGTCTAATTTAGTCGTCACATAGTCAACAAGAGATGTAACTGCATCTTCTGTTGATTTTCCAGACCTAAAACCAAACTGGTTCTCAGATATAATGTTTTCTTTTTCAAGGAAGGAAATAAGACTTTTATTTACAATTTTCTCTAATATTTTTGAAATAGAACTGAGTAGGGAAATAGGTCTATAGTTTGTTACATTTTCTGTATCTCCTGATTTGTATATGGGACAAACGTCTGCTTGTTTGAGCTGCTCAGGCACGACTCCAGTAGCAAGACTGAGATTGCAAATATGTGCTATTGGAGCTGCTAAAATATGCTTACTTAATTTTAGCAGATGATTACTAATGTTGTCACTACCGGGCGCAGAACGAGTTTTTAAGCTACTTATTATTTCAGCAACACTTTTGGGATCAGTCGGGGCTAAAAACAGGGATTTTAATGGGGATTGTGCCAACATAATACCACTGCAAAGCTCTTCTTCGGTTTTATTCAGCTTACATAAAATGTCATTAGCCAAAGAAGAACCTACTGTGGCGAAAAACTGGTTAACATTATTAAGTGCTTCAACTGGTGTGGACATAGATAATAGTAATGGTGAATTTGTAGTTCTCACGTTGTTTATATTACACACATCTCTTACCACTTCCCATAGCTTCCTACTATTTCCTTTACTTTTTTCTAATCTACTACGGTCATGAGCATTTTTTAAATTTTGAAGTATATTATTACAATGATTTCTATAGGTTTTGTACTTTTTTTCTGCATTTGAGTCTAAAGGTTTCCTTTTATATATTACATGTAGGTGATCTCTTCGTTTTATACATTTTATAAGCCCAGGTGTTATCCAACTTTTCCGAATAAATTTTGAATTAGGTACCATGGCAACTTTTTTATGCGTTTCTATACATTTATCTACAATATTAATAAATTCGCTTAAAGCATTACTTACATCATGATTTGAATACAATGAGGACCAATTTATGAGCTTTAAGTCTTTAACAACTGCATTATAGTCAATTTTAGTAACTTTTTTTATATCACAGTTGTTGTCACAAGGTCTGCTCTCTATGCTTAGGAGGACAGCATCGTGATCAGTAACATCTGCTCCACAGACAACAACCGCAGCTTGATATGAGGTTTTTATTAGTGCGTGGTCCAAGCAGTTCAGTCCACGGGTACCGAGAAGATGTCCGGGTACGTACCCATAATTAGATGTTAAGTCAAGATATGCCTCAGCTCTTGGATCTGTTGTAGTTGGTTTTATGTCTATGTTCATATCACCAATAAGAATGCAGGACTCTCCAGTAAGTTCATTTAGAATATCTTCGAGCGAGCACAGAAAGTTATCAGTCTTATAAACCGATGGTGATCTATATATGGCTATGATAGTATATTTTTTACCTATTTTTATTACCAAGCAATTTGCATCTAAAATAGATGGCTCCTCTATGCTAATTTGTAATCCTATTCTAGTATAAACCACGATTCCATCGTTTTGATTAATATAGTTTTTCGAAAAAGAGCAATAGTAGCCATCTATAACGATACCCGAGAACGATGAGTTTAACCAACACTCTGAAAGAACGATCACATCTGGTTGAAATTGGAGCCTTAATAAAAATAATAATAAATTGTTATAGTTTTTCCGTATGCTACGTATATTTTGTGAAAGCACTGTAAAATGGTGTTTATGCTCATCAAGGCCCAAATATATCTTACACATTTCTGGTACAAACGTATGAGTATTTATATTCATATCAGTGTTATCTATTTCATGTAAAAGTTGATGACTATCCATAATTAATAGTAAAAAGAAACACAAAAGTGCTTAAGTAAGAGCTTCTAAATCGAATGCTAACGGAACGATTACCTGGCACACTAGTTATTATTATTATATAACTATGTAGGTGCAACAGGCACGTGAGGAACTTCGATAACATCCTTAGTTTTAATGCATGTTGGCCATGACCAGACGTATGCATATTCGCGTCGATATAATAGCCAAAGTGTTTTGTGCATATTAGAATGAGTATTAGAACATAGTTTGTGAGAAATAAGTATAAGGAAATTTGTTGTATTAAGTTAAAAAAAGATTCATTAAAGATGCCAAGTGTTTGTTTCGGTGTTGTACTATACGCATGAATGTAGTTATTTTGTGATTGCGGACGTTTGCTTATCACACAGCACGAAGCTATTCTGTGCAAGTGATTGTTTTGTGCAGTGGATTGTTTTATTATGGTGAGTAGGTATGTATAGTTGACATAATTATAGTAGTAAACATTTAATTTATTCATATTAGTAAACCTAAAAATAATTCGATAATATTGTACCTTACATTTCAAACAATTGAACATTAATATTATCGTAATAATTGATCGAAGTATCATAGAAAGTTTTTTAAATGACAATTTTAAATAACAATAGTCATATTTTATTTCTGAGTCGGTCGCAGACCATCAATCTTTGATTCTCAAAGAATCCAGCTGCTCTTCATTTTTAACCAAAATGTGCGGTAGTCCTTCTCGCTTACGTAGGTAGACGTTGCCGTTTGCCGTCCAACAAAATGCAAAGTTCTTAGTTTTGGCGAAGTCGCGAGCTAAGTAAAAAAGTCTTTTAGTCTTTGCAGTTAGCAGTTCTGAAATATATATTTGCGTAGGTGATGAGTCAAGTCCTAGGTGTCTTGTAGAAAGTTTACTGTCACGGTTTTTGTTGTAGCGTCTCGCTTTTTGCAAAACTGATTCCTTCGCAAGGGTATTGGTGAACTCCATGACGACGGAGGAACTATTATTGTTAAGCTTGTTTGGTACTCTATAGACATCACGTAGGTCAAAAGACGACGGCTCCATCTCCAAGGTACTTAGTAAACTTCTAATCATGTTATATAAATGTTCTTTTTTCTCTCCTTCTTTTTTAGGGATGCTGCGTATTTCTAAGGACGTTTTTCTTGAAATTTTTTCTATGTAGTCGATTCTGTTTCCTAAATCGTTAACTTGGCTTTTAATTTGATTCCTATCACCTTCTAAGCGGTCTATTTTTGTCTGCATATCCGTAATTTGTTCCGACACATGAGTAATGGATTTTTCGATGTCAGTTATAGGCGATGTGTGCACTTTTACTTCGGCAAGGTGCCGTTCCATTTTCGACATCCGATCATTTTGTTTATTTGTAAACGTAGATAGCATTGAAGAAATCATCTCTTTCATCTCGTTTTTAAAAGTGTCCAGATCGTCGTGGTTCTCGTCTGATAGACGAATTCGTTTTCTATGCGAAACGTTTTTTTGTTGATTTGTTTCCACATCCGTTGTCTGCGGTTTTATTCCGGTATTAAATTCTGAGTTTCCAGTGGATATAGGGCTATTTTTAAGGGGTGGTGAGCGATGATTTCTCGGCATTTTATTACAAGTACGTTTGCAAAAACCCGCTATCAATGCGCTGGAACGCCCTCTCAACTGGTTTTTATGTCGGTATGTGCTTACTACGCTCACGCACACAAGTACAAGTCGTGTGTAGTCACTGCAGTAGTAAGGCAAGAAATGTGTCTATGTGTACGTGGAAGCCCCACCAACTTCAAGCCAATAACAGCCGAGTTAAACCACCTCTAACCAATCAGCTGTTGAATTAGGTTATTTACAATGTAAAAAGAACACTCACATACTCGGTGGCACAGATCGGTGGTGGGCTTGAAGTACCAGGCTCACAGTGATTGTTGACGATTTCACGTTAAGTTAGCTGCTGTTCGTTTATGCTGTCCTATTTTTTAACCACTGATTTAATTTAGATTTTGCGATAAATATAATTAAAAACATTAACAAATATGGAAGCGTGTACTCAGTTCTACGTTGCGGAGGGAAGAGAGAGAATGAGATGAGTATTATCATTTTATGATATTCATATGGGTAGTATCCAACAAAGATACATCCCTACCCTAATCGCGATTGAATCGCGCGTTCAGAAATGGTTACCCATCAAATAATTGATGAACCGGTAGTTAATAGAAACACCGATTAGTCTCCGGTACCCATCCTAACCGGTGATTATCCGGTTTTTTGAGAACCGGTGCACACTTCTAACGCTGACCTTACACAATTGAAAAATGTTTGCCATGATATAGGTACCAGGTCTAGGTATAGAATAAAACTTTCCAAATAGTACCGAAAGACAAAATCAGATTATAAATTCGAGAGGCAGGAGAATGTGCCGTGACAGCCTATACTCAATAACAGTTTATTTGTAATGATTACAAACGTAACTACTGTGAGTACATAAGTAGGTATAATGAACATTAATAAATAAACGGTCAAATGCGTGTCGGGCCACGCACAATGTAGGGTTCCGTAGTAGCCCGTTATCATAATATAGAATGATTTTGTAGTTCTTTATTCTCCTTCACGTGTTTCACGAAGAATATAATGCGCCCGTCACTTTGAGACATAGCTGTTAAGTTTCATGTGCCTGTAATTATACTGGTTCTCAAGAACTGCTGCCGGAACACACCGTTACGTGCTTGGCAACAGATTTTCTACTGTAAGGTGGTTGCTAGCCAGGTGGGCATTCGCAAAATGCCCTTACACCTTGCGGTGAAGCTCAAGCCCGCGGCAGGATTCGAACCATGGACCTGATTAGTTTTCTTATTTATAGTCATTATTGTGAGAGCAAATTCATGGACCACAAATTAAGTACAAAATTTTTTGTGAGTAAGGCATACGTTGAGAGTACAAAAGTTATTTCACCATATAAATAAGCCCTATTCATATATTGCTGTTTTGTCTGTGTCTAGATATATAAGTGTTTATTCGTAGTTGTTGAACTCGCTTTTATTTCTAGTTAACTTTATTCTCGGTGAATATCTTAGCCCGAGTTCAGGAATTCACTGAAAATCAGTTTATGGTTGCACCGTAACAGGTGTGCACACAACTCAAACTGAGTGCTATATGTTGTATATTGTTTGTAACAAGTTGTATTTCATTTAATTTATTTTGTGTAGCAATAAATTATTATTCCATTCTATTCTAAAATAGTTGATATATATATATATATATATATTATATGCTTATTTAATTTTCACCGATGAAAAAACGATTGAAGAAGCCTACAATCAGCAAAATGATAAACTGTACGCTCACATTTCTACAGAAGCTGCTCAAGTGGTTGGACAGGTACAACGTGGTCGTAATCCTGCGTCAGTGAACATTTGGTGGGGCGTGTTAAGACACACCAAGGCGTCACAAAGCTACATTCTGGTCCTCGTCTAGCGTAGTCCTCAACCCACAAAAGCCCACCCACAAGTGTACAAATTAAGGCCAGTTTTAGAGTACATGGCTTATTCTAAATCACACGCTGACATTGAGTCTCTTATAAAATCTCTGAAGCAAGCAGTGGCAAAATTTGCCATGGAAACAGTGCGTTAACACAGATTTATGAGGACAGGTAAAGGTGGGCCGTTTCGAATAGAATATTGATTTTATTTTTTGCTGAGGCTTTAATGAATATGTACATGTCAGTTTTAGTAATAATACATAACTTCATTAAAAATGCATTTTCATTTGTAACTTATAACTTATTTTTAACTAATGGCCGGACTAGACTAGGTTAGCAGTTAAACATATTATATGGCTTCCAGTCTTGTGTTCGTGGCACCAGAAAATACTTCTTGTGTAGGTACGGTACGGCGAGTATGAGGTCTAAATACTTCTACTTCTAAATATTTTTTATTTAAGATTACATTTTCAATGCGAGTATTTAGCCTTGAAAAACAACCAAGTACTTCATATTAGTCACCTAAAAGGATTTATTCTTAGGATTTTATATTTGGTACAAAATTATCCAACACCCAAGTTTAACGACTATTACTGCTAAACCAATAAAGTTATCTAAACCGCTATACTTTTCCTTTAAAGTTCATGATTTGCACTATCATCATGAATTTTTTCAGATTTTTCAAGCCAGTAGTTTAGGTTTTAGAGGGGGGGGACGCCCTGCTGGAACAAAAATTTGCTCTTTAAAGTTTAATATTTCGTAAATGGAGCATTTAATCGAAAAACCGTCTTAGCAACCCTTAAATAATTTTAAAATACCTATGCAACGATATATATGACGGGTACAACTATACATGACGGGTTAGACGACAAAAAAAAAAATCATCCCCACTTCACATGTATGGGAGCTATCCTAAAAAAAAATATTTTTCAAAATTTTATTATACCACTTTGTCGGCGTGGTTGATTTACGTACCCGTACAAAATTTCAGTTTTCTAGCACTAACGGTCTCTTAGCAAAACCTCGGACAGACGGACAGACAGACGGACATGACGAAACTATAAGGGTTCCTTGTCAGGACTACGGAACCCTAAAAAGGCGTAAGCAACTAGACAAATGCGCTGGGATCGCTCCAAGAAAAAGTAATGAAAGACGTACATAAGCGACTTTTGATTAGTGCGCTGGGATCGCTAAAATATACTTGACAAAAGAGTAGGTAAGCAACTTACTTGGGTAAGGGTGCTGGAATCGCAGAGTTTGCAAGCGAGCCGCTTATGTTAATTAAGTGAACAGGGTTCGCATTAACAAACAAAAATTAACAAAACAAAGCTGGCTAGCATACTCAGAGCAAGTTAGTTTGTCAGAGCTAGCATAAGAGTTTTTGTAACGAGAAAAGAAATAAAAATAAAAACAATTGAAAAATGGTAGTGCAGGTTGATGCACAGGCCATAAAAATAAATTGGAAAACGGTAGTGCATGTTGTTGCACTGGCCATAAAAAAAGAATTGGGAAATGGTAGTGTATATGTGAATGCACCGGCAATATAAAAAAAATAAGGTGCTCTCTAAAAGCACATCTTATGCGTTTGTTATGCAATTTCAATAATATTTTTCTAATCTGAAGATAATCTAAACTGAGAGGCTTCAAGAGCCAGGGCAGGAAGACCGTGACAGCGCTCTGTGTCACAGAATACAATATAATAGTTAGGTACATAAAGTTAGCGTCAATAAATATAAACAAACCCTTAGAAGTTAAGATGAAAACCGCAATAGTTATCGATGCTTTGCACGGTTTGCAAGTATGCATACACCTCGGTAGCTTATTCTATTATTAATTTGAATAAGAGACACAAGAAGTTTTCAATGCTTTTAATATTTCCCCTCATAGAAATAAGCCGACATTTGTTTTCGTAAAAGATATTTCTTTTCGTCAGATTTAGGGCCTGTTTCAGAATGTTCGAGTAAGGTCCGGTTTTACTACCTAGATCATATTTAGTAAATAAAACACTATCTTTGCGTTTCACAGTCGTTGCCTATTCATCGGTTAAAGCTTGGAACGCGCTGCATGTTGACTGTCATTTTTATGATTCAGTTATTTTATGTGTTGCATAGCAACCCGAAGCTTTATTAGGACATTCTGAAACAGGCCCTTAGAATATTGGCTGTATTATTTCTTTCCCATTTGTATAAATCAATATCAAAGTCTTCATCATCATCATCCAAAGAAACTTTAAATTTTCTTCCCCCCTTATCATTGTGGGAGAAAATGTTTTAATTAATAATGCGATTAATTTACCTCAAACTATTCTCTCAACTGCAAGTAACAACTAAATAAATGTCAAATAGAAAACACAAGCGAGGTAAAAAATCTACTTTCATAACATATACACCACTATATTGAAACTACCAAAAAAAAAAAAATGGGTGGTACAGAAGTGTTAATACAATGTAGATATGTAGTCAAAATTTGAGATTACTTCACAGTGAAATAATTATGAATTGTTAAAGTTTTCGAAAATTCCACCTAAAAGTATGGACACCACGTAAACAAAAATACTATGTGCCTATGTACAATTTATTAATGAAAACACATGATGCGCGACAGTGAAAAAATATCTCTCTTACTCTTTCTAACATCCCGCACCCGAGCGTTCGGTTCGATAGAGACGTACGAGTTTCAGAATAATGTTTGTAGGGGCGTAGGTATTTGTAGGTAAATAAAAGAAAATATTTGACATTGAAACCTTATAATTGATAAATACTAACTTTTCCTTCATACTTTGGCGGGCTTAGGACCGACAAAATTACTTTATTGGTTAGGTAGTTTATGTAGATATTGAATTATTATTGATATAAAGAACGATAGGTAAGTTTGTAATTCTGAGTTAAAACTAAATAAAGTAATTATGGCGTATTTAAAAAGTTAGTAATAATTCACAACAATCATTATTACAGCGCGCCTGAGCACTGTTGTGATCACGCGCGCTGTAATAACGATAGGAATCCGCGCGCAGTCGAGCCCAGACAACAAACTTTAATGAGGAGCCCTAACTAAAGAAAACATACAAAATAGGACACTACCGGTAAACCGACGCGAGCGATGAGCTTAAGGCGGTCGAGGTCTAGGGTCTGACAAACGTTTTTTACTTTACATGCCAAATAAATCTACAAAAAATTACGAGAAAAACGGTGTTTTTACTATTTTCATATCTTAAAAAATGGCTGAGATATTAACGATCAAAGTGCGTATTTCCAGCCGAAGGTTTTAAAAAACGCGGGCGGGCACTCACTAGCTGATTACGTCACAACCATAGTCATTCAACAGTCGCGCTCTCGTTCTCACGCCGCCGCTGCGCTGTGTTGCGCTCTGACCGAGCGCACACGCCGTGTCGCGGACTCGAGGTCGCGGACCGAACGGGTGGTTGTGACGTCATAGCATGAGCCCGCGTAATCTCAGAAATTCAAAAAAGAGCTTCAACTTCACGTCGTTATAACTTCGGAAATAGTGCATGTATTGAAGTGAAATAAAAAGTAATGTTATGTACATGATCTACGCTCCGATATTAAGTGTATTTAATAGTAATATTTTGACCCTTTTGTGTTGTAAACAAATGGGTCTGAGAGAGCGCGTGGATCCCACGAAACAATACTCACTTTACAAATTAACGTATAAGCATCGATGTAATACCTAGGTATTACATCGATGCTTACAAATATTTCAACAACTGTTCAAAGTGTCCACCTTCATTGTCAATACACACTCGCGCACGTTTTAAAAGATTGTTTCGTAATGACATTAATACGTTTAAACTTTTCACTTCATCAAAAGCGTCAATAATTCGCTGTTTTAACACTTCCACTGTGTCAGGTTCACTGACATAAACACGACGTTTTATTTCACTCCATAGAAAGAAGTCCATAGGCGTTAAATCTGGCGAGTGTGGTGGCCACGCTACTGGTCCACCACGACCAATCCAACGGCTTCCGAACTGGTCACTTAGGTATTCTCGAACCGCTCGGTGATAGTGTGGTGGAGCACCGTCCTGTTGAAACCACAATCCTTGCAGGTATGCTAGTGGTACGTCGTCTAACATAGAAGATACAATGGTCTGAAGAAGGTTCAAATAACTTTCTCCTGTAAGACGACCTTCAATGAAATACGGGCCGATGAGTCTGTCGTTAAGAATTCCCGCCCACACATTTACACTAAACCGGTGTTGGAACGAATGTTCCCGCGTCAGTTTTGGATTCCGAATCGACCACCAATGTTCATTGTGCTGATTAAACAGGCCAATCCTTGTGAATAAACACTCATCCGTAAATAATACATTGGCATCCCGATTGCTCAGAATCCAGTTGCAAAACGCTATTCTTGGACTTCGGTCTATTGTGGTTAGTTCCTGCGTTTTCCGGTAATGATACGGATGCATGCCTGCTGAACGCACTATTCTCCACGCGCAGTACTGGCTAATTCCAAAATGGCGAGCGGCATCGTTGGTACTTCTCCGAGGGTCTTCCTCGAAGTAGCTCAGGACATCGTCGTATACGTTTTGTGAGAGCCCAGATCTCCCTCGCCCTTGTGCGTGTGACGGAGTGTAAACAGATCCATGGTCCAGCAAACGTTGGTAGACACTTGACATTGTAGCGTGGTTTGGTTGACGAGAGTTAGGGTACAGTTCCCGGTACATCCTCAAAGCTTCGCTTGTGTTTTCTCCAGAAAGAAAGTAAACACGTAACATAAGAGTATATTCGCGAGATGAAAATTGATAAGCCATCACGACGGTTATAAAATCACGGCGTGTTTGAAGAGAAACTAATCACTTCGCTAATCAAGTTTATGCGCATGTGACGCGTGCGACACGAGCGATGTAACTGAGCTGACCTTCGTTAATTACGTTTCGCCTTTCGGCTTTCGTTCGTGCGCTTTCGGAAGAAACAAAGGCCGCGCGGTGGCAGGGCGGAGGGTGCGGGATTGGTCCGGTGGCCAGCTCTCCCGAGAATGCCCGAGCGCACAGAATGAATAATAGTATGTACTAACGAGCTTGGACGCGAGTTTGCCGAATGTTATTGTTATGAATGACACATTTCTATGTAGGGGTGTTAAGTTTTATGCATAAACTGCGTGCATGTAGTATTTCTTAATGAAGTAAAGGAAACGGCGAGAATTAAATGCTTGGGTGTGTTAATCAATGAAGAGGTTTGACCAAAAATTTATTTATATGTAGGATATTTTTTTTTTTACGTAACTCATGTTTTTTTCTGTCTGTATGTTTTTAGTACCAGCAGCAGATAGACCAGTTTTTTTTTTTTGGTAGTTTCAATATAGTGGTGTATAAATAAATAATGCCTTTCAATAAAAAAATATTTCACCACTTTGCTCTGATCATTCTCACAGGTGTGGAGTTTCTGAATAAATAAACTTTGATCGATATCTTTATTTCCTTGACAGCTACAAGATCTAGGTATAGATAATTAAATTTAAGACAGCAAAGATGCATCAATGGGCAACGGGCCTTATGAAAATAAAACATAGCGTGTATACTACGAACAGGTGACCTCCTATCTTGACGTCAATTCTGTGGTCTACTAATATTAATAAAAAAAAATCTAATGATCTACATTAATGTACTATAATAAAACATGAATATATTATTATAGTACATTAAGGGCCTGTTTCAGAATGTTCGAGTAAGTTCCGGTTAGAACATATTTAATAAATAAAGCACTATCTTAGCGTTTCACAGTCATCGATTTAGCCTATCCATCGGTTAAAGCATGAAACGCGCTGCATGTTAACTGTCATTTTTATCATTCAGTTATTTTATGTGTTGGTTAGCAACCCGAAACTTTATTAGGACATTCTGAAATGGACCCTTAGTGGTAAGAACCAGTTACTCTACTGGGAAATGAATTGCGAAAAGCCTTACTATATGGAAATGGCTGACAACGAACGTGTGTATCTGAATTCTGATGACCTAGAAAATTCCACCGGTAATTTCGTCAAAACTGGATCAGCAAAAATATTTTCTGAAACATTTTCAATACCTATAAAACCTCGTAGGTATTATACGTCTGCGTATTATATGAACCTACCCAGAATGTATATGTTATATGTAGCTCTTCGATCATACATTATGTCTTATGAACGAAGATATAGCTATATAAAGTTAAAAAATTAAACTAAGCTATACTATTGTCTTAGGTTGTCACAGTCACCCCGTGACCACGATCACTGCAAAGTGTTTGAAACGTCGGTCGGGATAAAATAATGAAAAATATACGCGATTTAAACCGTTTAAAGTTGTTTAATTACTATGTGCAACAATCGCGAAAACCTAAGACAATAGTATAGCTTAGTTTAATTTTTTAACTTTATATAGCTATATCTTCGTTCATAAGACATAATGTATGATCGAAGAGCTACATATAACATATACATTCTGGGTAGGTTCATATAATACGCAGACGTATAATACCTACGAGGTTTTATAGGTATTGAAAATGTTTCAGAAAATATTTTTGCTGATCCAGTTTTGACGAAATTACCGGTGGAATTTTCTAGGTCATCAGAATTCAGATACACACGTTCGTTGTCAGCCATTTCCATATAGTAAGGCTTTTCGCAATTCATTTCCCAGTAGAGTAACTGGTTCTTACCACTAAGGGTCCATTTCAGAATGTCCTAATAAAGTTTCGGGTTGCTAACCAACACATAAAATAACTGAATGATAAAAATTACAGTTAACATGCAGCGCGTTTCATGCTTTAACCGATGGATAGGCTAAATCGATGACTGTGAAACGCTAAGATAGTGCTTTATTTATTAAATATGTTCTAACCGGAACTTACTCGAACATTCTGAAACAGGCCCTTAATGTACTATAATAATATATTCATGTTTTATTATAGTACATTAATGTAGATCATTAGATTTTTTTTTATTAATATTAGTAGACCACAGAATTGACGTCAAGATAGGAGGTCACCTGTTCGTAGTATACACGCTATGTTTTATTTTCATAAGGCCCGTTGCCCATTGATGCATCTTTGCTGTCTTAAATTTAATTATCTATACCTAGATCTTGTAGCTGTCAAGGAAATAAAGATATCGATCAAAGTTTATTTATTCAGAAACTCCACACCTGTGAGAATGATCAGAGCAAAGTGGTGAAATATTTTTTTATTGAAAGGCATTATTTATTTATATATGTTATGAAAGTAGATTTTTTACCTCGCTTGTGTTTTCTATTTGACATTTATTTAGTTGTTACTTGCAGTTGAGAGAATAGTTTGAGGTAAATTAATCGCATTATTAATTAAAACATTTTCTCCCACAATGATAAGGGGGGAAGAAAATTTAAAGTTTCTTTGGATGATGATGATGAAGACTTTGATATTGATTTATACAAATGGGAAAGAAATAATACAGCCAATATTCTAAGGGCCTGTTTCAGAATGTCCTAATAAAGCTTCGGGTTGCTATGCAACACATAAAATAACTGAATCATAAAAATGACAGTCAACATGCAGCGCGTTCCAAGCTTTAACCGATGAATAGGCAACGACTGTGAAACGCAAAGATAGTGTTTTATTTACTAAATATGATCTAGGTAGTAAAACCGGACCTTACTCGAACATTCTGAAACAGGCCCTAAATCTGACGAAAAGAAATATCTTTTACGAAAACAAATGTCGGCTTATTTCTATGAGGGGAAATATTAAAAGCATTGAAAACTTCTTGTGTCTCTTATTCAAATTAATAATAGAATAAGCTACCGAGGTGTATGCATACTTGCAAACCGTGCAAAGCATCGATAACTATTGCGGTTTTCATCTTAACTTCTAAGGGTTTGTTTATATTTATTGACGCTAACTTTATGTACCTAACTATTATATTGTATTCTGTGACACAGAGCGCTGTCACGGTCTTCCTGCCCTGGCTCTTGAAGCCTCTCAGTTTAGATTATCTTCAGATTAGAAAAATATTATAGAAATTGCATAACAAACGCATAAGATGTGCTTTTAGAGAGCACCTTATTTTTTTTATATTGCCGGTGCATTCACATATACACTACCATTTCCCAATTCTTTTTTTATGGCCAGTGCAACAACATGCACTACCGTTTTCCAATTTATTTTTATGGCCTGTGCATCAACCTGCACTACCATTTTTCAATTGTTTTTATTTTTATTTCTTTTCTCGTTACAAAAACTCTTATGCTAGCTCTGACAAACTAATTTGCTCTGAGTATGCTAGCCAGCTTTGTTTTGTTAATTTTTGTTTGTTAATGCGAACCCTGTTCACTTAATTAACATAAGCGGCTCGCTTGCAAACTCTGCGATTCCAGCACCCTTACCCAAGTAAGTTGCTTACCTACTCTTTTGTCAAGTATATTTTAGCGATCCCAGCGCACTAATCAAAAGTCGCTTATGTACGTCTTTCATTACTTTTTCTTGGAGCGATCCCAGCGCATTTGTCTAGTTGCTTACGCCTTTTTAGGGTTCCGTAGTCCTGACAAGGAACCCTTATAGTTTCGTCATGTCCGTCTGTCTGTCCGTCTGTCCGAGGTTTTGCTAAGAGACCGTTAGTGCTAGAAAACTGAAATTTTGTACGGGTACGTAAATCAACCACGCCGACAAAGTGGTATAATAAAATTTTGAAAAATATTTTTTTTTAGGATAGCTCCCATACATGTGAAGTGGGGATTATTTTTTTTTTGTCGTCTAACCCGTCATGTATAGTATCGTTGCATAAGTATTTTAAAATTATTTAAGGGTTGCTAAGACGGTTTTTCGATTAAATGCTCGATTTACGAAATATTAAACTTTAAAGAGCAAATTTTTGTTCCAGCAGGGCGTCCCCCCCCCTCTAAAAGCTAAACTACTGGCTTGAAAAATCTGAAAAAATTCATGATGATAGTGCAAATCATGAACTTTAAAGGAAAAGTATAGCGGTTTAGATAACTTTATTGGTTTAGCAGTAATAGTCGTTAAACTTGGGTGTTGGATAATTTTGTACCAAATATAAAATCCTAAGAATAAATCCTTTTAGGTGACTAATATGAAGTACTTGGTTGTTTTTCAAGGCTAAATACTCGCATTGAAAATGTAATCTTAAATAAAAAATATTTAGAAGTAGAAGTATTTAGACCTCATACTCGCCGTACCGTACCTACACAAGAAGTATTTTCTGGTGCCACGAACACAAGACTGGAAGCCATATAATATGTTTAACTGCTAACCTAGTCTAGTCCGGCCATTAGTTAAAAATAAGTTATAAGTTACAAATGAAAATGCATTTTTAATGAAGTTATGTATTATTACTAAAACTGACATGTACATATTCATTAAAGCCTCAGCAAAAAATAAAATCAATATTCTATTCGAAACGGCCCACCTTTACCTGTCCTCATAAATCTGTGTTAACGCACTGTTTCCATGGCAAATTTTGCCACTGCTTGCTTCAGAGATTTTATAAGAGACTCAATGTCAGCGTGTGATTTAGAATAAGCCATGTACTCTAAAACTGGCCTTAATTTGTACACTTGTGGGTGGGCTTTTGTGGGTTGAGGACTACGCTAGACGAGGACCAGAATGTAGCTTTGTGACGCCTTGGTGTGTCTTAACACGCCCCACCAAATGTTCACTGACTCAGGATTTTGTCTTTCGGTACACCCACGTTGTACCTGTCCAACCACTTGAGCAGCTTCTGTAGAAATGTGAGCGTACAGTTTTTCATTTTGCTGATTGTAGGCTTCTTCAATCGTTTTTTCATCGGTGAAAATTAAATAAGCATATAATAATATATATATATATATATATCAACTATTTTATTTAGAATGGAATAATAATTTATTGCTACACAAAATAAATTAAATGAAATACAACTTGTTACAAACAATATACAACATATAGCACTCAGTTTGAGTTGTGTGCACACCTGTTACGGTGCAACCATAAACTGATTTTCAGTGAATTCCTGAACTCAGGCTAAGATATTCACCGAGAATAAAGTTAATTAGAAATAAAAGCGAGTTCAACAACTACGAATAAACACTTATATATCTAGACACAGACAAAACAGCAATATATGAATAGGGCTTATTTATATGGTGAAATAACTTTTGTACTCTCAACGTATGCCTTACTCACAAAAAATTTTGTACTTAATTTGTGGTCCATGAATTTGCTCTCACAATAATGACTATAAATAAGAAAACTAATCAGGTCCATGGTTCGAATCCTGCCGCGGGCTTGAGCTTCACCGCAAGGTGTAAGGGCATTTTGCGAATGCCCACCTGGCTAGCAACCACCTTACAGTAGAAAATCTGTTGCCAAGCACGTAACGGTGTGTTCCGGCAGCAGTTCTTGAGAACCAGTATAATTACAGGCACATGAAACTTAACAGCTATGTCTCAAAGTGACGGGCGCATTATATTCTTCGTGAAACACGTGAAGGAGAATAAAGAACTACAAAATCATTCTATATTATGATAACGGGCTACTACGGAACCCTACATTGTGCGTGGCCCGACACGCATTTGACCGTTTATTTATTAATGTTTATTATACCTACTTATGTACTCACAGTAGTTACGTTTGTAATCATTACAAATAAACTGTTATTGAGTATAGGCTGTCACGGCACATTCTCCTGCCTCTCGAATTTATAATCTGATTTTGTCTTTCGGTACTATTTGGAAAGTTTTATTCTATACCTAGACCTGGTACCTATATCATGGCAAACATTTTTCAATTGTGTAAGGTCAGCGTTAGAAGTGTGCACCGGTTCTCAAAAAACCGGATAATCACCGGTTAGGATGGGTACCGGAGACTAATCGGTGTTTCTATTAACTACCGGTTCATCAATTATTTGATGGGTAACCATTTCTGAACGCGCGATTCAATCGCGATTAGGGTAGGGATGTATCTTTGTTGGATACTACCCATATGAATATCATAAAATGATAATACTCATCTCATTCGTGCTATAAATTCGTTTTGCTTCTATTAACCTACACGGGAAACCATTATTGCTACTACCCCATTGAGCTCTCCTCCGTTTATGCTACCCAAGAAAAACACTTGTTCTCGGTAGGTAAGTATTTTGATGACAATCAAAACCATTTTTTTTCCTTGGATTGCATTCAAAAATATGTTATATAATCTCATTCGGTAATATTCTAATTATGAAATGAAATACAGACTTTTATTGGCATATTTTATTTACATACTTCTTTCGGAAAATTAAAGAATTCATTTAAAGCATTATTCTCACAAAACAATACTTTAATAAAACATTTTTTTAATGATTAAAGTACAATGTGTCCCGACCAAGGAGGTTTCAATTCAATTTAAATACACATTATCTGCGGTGAGCGCACTGCGCGCGCAACGCCCTGGTTCCGAGCCAATAGACCAAAAACAAACTTTTTTCTTTTGCCAGAAAAATCAAGAAAAGCTTATAGCCATTAAATAAAGAAGTGTTTGCAACTGCATATAATTAGGTATTAAAACACTCTTCGGCTCTTTTCTAAAAACCTGGCAAGTTTTAATACCCTCTATTACCTATATGACATTTGCATAAACTACTATTATTGGTCACATTAAATTCGATTGGGTGTCAAGTACTTTCTGTGCATCAGTAATAAAATATACTGACTGTTTCAGAATGTTCGAGTAAGTTCCGGTTAGAACATATTTAATAAATAAAACACTATCTTAGCGTTTCACAGTCATCGATTTAGCCTATCCATCGGTTAAAGCATGAAACGCGCTGCATGTTAACTGTCATTTTTATCATTCAGTTATTTTATGTGTTGGTTAGCAACCCGAAACTTTATTAGGACATTCTGAAATGGACCCTTAGTGGTAAGAACCAGTTACTCTACTGGGAAATGAATTGCGAAAAGCCTTACTATATGGAAATGGCTGACAACGAACGTGTGTATCTGAATTCTGATGACCTAGAAAATTCCACCGGTAATTTCGTCAAAACTGGATCAGCAAAAATATTTTCTGAAACATTTTCAATACCTATAAAACCTCGTAGGTATTATACGTCTGCGTATTATATGAACCTACCCAGAATGTATATGTTATATGTAGCTCTTCGATCATACATTATGTCTTATGAACGAAGATATAGCTATATAAAGTTAAAAAATTAAACTAAGCTATACTATTGTCTTAGGTTTTCGCGATTGTTGCACATAGTAATTAAACAACTTTAAACGGTTTAAATCGCGTATATTTTTCATTATTTTATCCCGACCGACGTTTCAAACACTTTGCAGTGATCGTGGTCACAGTCACCCCGTGACCACGATCACTGCAAAGTGTTTGAAACGTCGGGATAAAATAATGAAAAATATACGCGATTTAAACCGTTTAAAGTTGTTTAATTACTATAAGCTATACTCTAGGAGGAAGAATATCTATGATGGAGTACCTATGCGCGTATACCCGATAAAGACAGAGTATAAATACCTAATATTGCAGAATTGCCAGTGTCCCATAACATTACCCAAATTGCAATGAAGCTTTTAGAAAAAATATTGCCGCGCCTTCTGAAACAATACATTTGCATGGTACTTGCTTAAGGTGGACTAAACCGTTCAATTTGTTATATCGGGGTATTCAAAATTTAATGTGTGTTGCTAGATCGGATAACTTTAGTGTTTGTATTGTTTTTAAATTGCGCAAATCGGAAATTATACCCTAAAGTATTTTGGCATCATAATTTACAAATATATAATTGTTTCTTAACTGTTTTTGCAGATTGCCTTAATGGCAAAGAAACCAGGTCAGCTAGTTTTAGAAAATTACCATGATTCTAAAACTGAAAATGTACAGAATATTTTTTGGTAGAGTTTAAAACTATGGCATAATATATATATATAACTTAACCCATGGTACTATTGGATAACTAGCTTGCGCTTGTGGACTCAACCGCGTCGAATAGTTATATCGTAGTCCCCCGATAATGCTCAATATCTCGGAATAAAGGTAGCCAATTTATTAATCCGGGTCCTACGGAATCTATATGCTAAATTTCGTTGAAAACTTCAGCGTTGAGTGACTTGAAGGTTTGTATGAGTAACAAACTCATACAAACCTTCGTACCTATAATATTTCATAGTGTGCACTTTAAATAAAACAAAGTAATAATGTATTTATAGATTTATGGTATATAAAACATAAGTGTGAATAACATCGAGATTCAACATTTTGGCACCACTTACAATTTAATTAATAAATTGTGTAATTTTTAATTTAATTAATTTTGTCGTCCAGTTGCTTGAATCCATACACGATGAAGGACAGCATTCCTTATGAGAACTGCAAATCAAAATTTAATTGCGTTAATTTTACTGCATAATTGGTCAAAAGTGGTTCATACAAAATTACCCACTTTTATGGGAAAAATCTTCGGTCATGAGCTGGTATTCCGAAAATTGCTATAATTCGAAAAAGTATAATTTTTGATCTATGTTCACACTCTCTTTTCTCCTTAAACAAATTTCATCATAGTAGAGCGAGACAGATCGACAAAAGAACACTCCTTAATTTTTATGGATTATAATCTCAAAAACAAGAAATTATTTTGTAGAAAAATGTAAGATTATCAAATAATTTAACACGCCGACATTCATGTTATGATCAGAAATTCATATATGATTCGCATAGACTGTGTAAGAATGGTGAAGACATATGAAAAATAGCACTTACATGTGATACGTAAGGTGTTCCATATTTCGTTCTGTTCTGTTTTTACAGCCAAGAATTCTGCATTTCAACAAGTTTGGTGGAAGCAGCAGCGTTGAATTTAACTTACAATTACAATACACACTTCAAAATCATTGTTTAACACGAAAAAAGGACACTTTCAAGCACCGAATAAATTTCTCTGCCACAAAACTGCGTTGTGGCAAACAAAGAAATCGCATACGCCGAGCAAGACAAAAAAAACTGATGCTGTCTCTTTCAAACTAATGCAAGCGTATATATTACCATTCTTGTCTCACAACCAACAGAATATAAATGTCTTCTCCATATATTCTTCCTCCTAGGCTATACTAATTATATTAAAAAATAAATTAAAATAAACTATACATTTTTGTTCCAAAATACAATACCTTTTTAGAATCAGAACCTCTTTAAGTGACCTTGTCAATATGTGAAGTTTATAGAGAAAAGTATGTAATTGAAGTTATTTGATTGTCAATATAAATTTATTGCATGCTCCTATACTAAAACATAAATAATGGCAAACGAAGCCGAAGAGACAGTCCGCAAGCTATCATTACATAAAGGTGTTGCGGGCGTCATAGTGGTGAATGGAGAAGGTATTCCAATCAAGACTACCCTGGACAACCATGTGTCAGTCCAATACGCTGGTCTTATGAGCGCTTTAGTAGACAAAGCCAAAGCTGTGGTGAGAGATTTGGACCCAACTAACGACTTGACGTTCCTGAGAATTCGCAGTAAGAAGAGTGAAGTCATGGTTGCTCCGGATAAAGAGTTTATATTGATTGTTGTTCAGAATCCTGTGGAATGACGACGGCTTGTGGCGATGAGGGCCATGTTTTTGTTGTTTATTCTTATTTAATTATGGATACAAACTGTATAGTTAGAATTACTATATTCCTACTTTGATTCTATGACTTGTAACTTATTTCAGTCTTAATTTATTCAAGTTTGCTTTTGTTTTATCATTGAAATAAAAATACTTTCTATTTATCTATAATGCTTTATTATATACTTAAGTTACACCACATTAAAACTTAGCTAAGCTTTGGAATTGTCTAATTTTCTTAAATAGTCTATTACCACGTCGATCCTCTACCTCCGCGGAAGCCGCCCCTGTTGCCGAAGCCTCCCCTCCCGCCTCCACGACCAAAACCTCCGCCACGGTTACCGTAACCACCTCTAGAGTAATTTCCGCCGCCAAAATCTCCTTGGTTGTCACCAAAACTGCCACGATTGCCGCGGAAACCACCTTGATTGCCACCGTAACCACCTTGGTTGCCGCCGAAACCACCATGGTTGCCACCATAGCCGCCCCTGCCGAATCCTCCAGAGCCACCGAACTCTCCCCGAGGCCCATTTGTGCCCCAGCCCCTAGTGTTCCCCCTCTTCGCCCCGTCGGAACGAAACACCGGGGTGCTCGCTTCGCGCTGGATCCCGTGATCACCCGCGGTCATTATGCATAGTTCTTTGATGCAGTGGATTACCTGAAATAGATAAGGCAGAGATTTAGATATAAATTATGTTTACAAAAGAACTTATCTTTGTCTTAGAAGGTAAAAATCGTACCCACAAACGCCAAGGGAGTTAATAATAAATAGAAAAATACAAATCAGCGTTAGATTTACTTCAGATTAGATTCGTTTCACAAGTTAACATTTTTTTAAAGCTTGAGCTGGACGGTCACTACTCCATACAAACGTCATAGGGGGTCACTCCTTTATTTGAGATTTTAGGGACACCATTAAGAATAATACCGATTGATCTCGTCATTATCTAGGCTTGTATGATGCCGAAGTTTTAAAAAGATAATTCAGTTGAGAGTTTTTTTTTTATTTTTATTTGAATTTTGTATATCTTATTAAAAAAAAACGTTACGATACCAGCCTAGATAATAAAGAAATCAATCGATATCATGCTTTGTTTTGGACCTAAGTCCTTGAATAAGGGAATTATCACAATACAACGTTTGTATGAAAAACCGGCCGGTTCACCCTTAACAAAAATTTTTGCAATAACTCATGCTCTGCGGATTACTCTATCTCTATACGATGGTTAAAAATCGAGAGGAAAAATTAGAGTTATGAGTCAAATTGTCATGTTAGCTCAGTTTGTTTGTTCCATTGAAATTAACACTGCAAGTTACATATATATATGGAATCGTTTTTAGAGCCCTTCATTTTGATCATCCACTCGATAAGATTCGATGGAAAAAAATATGTTTTTCCTCACAATATGTGTCTAAAATCCGCCAGTTTTTTTTTAATGTACCTCGACACTAGATTTATCAAGACGAATCTAATTATATCTCATAGATTTAAATCGTTTAAGCCCTTCAAAAATTATGGTTGAATAAAGAAACTCACAAACATATATACATGAACACTGAAAACATAACACTCCATCAGTCGTGTAAAAATATAAATTGATGTGAGCATTCAGATATAGACCTTGTTCAGTATAGTTTGTCTATGATGGATATAAAACATACCTTTTCTTCAGTAGGGTTAAACTGCATGGCGGAGTCGGGCTCCGCGGCGGCTCTCTCGACAATCTTCTCTACGGCCGGTCGGAGCGCCACTATCAATGCGGCCGTGTGCGGGGACATTTCGAAATTCAGCCAATTGTCCAAACGTACAACACCGTCCACCTTTAGGGGAAATTCAGCAGATATTGAACTGTTATTTTTGGATGCATATAATTATTTTCATATTACTCAGATAACAGTAGTCATACATATATCAGAAACTACGTCACGACATGGAATTTTTACTCAACCTTATTTTTTTTTTTCCGGCGGTATGCCTTTATTAAACAAAATACTATGAACTATATACAACACTACAGCTACTACAATAAAAGCATTTAGACAACCTATAAGTCATAGCAGACTCATAGGCAGTCTAAATGTTCCAGCCCAGTACCAGTTGGCAGAGTGCCCAGCATGCTGGCGGCATTGCCCCGTTGAATTGCAATGCTTATTCGTTGAGCCAAATATGTGCCAGCATTTTGATCACGCGTCGCATCGACCAAGCGCTCAGAAAGTTTTGGAAAATACGATGAGCTCCCGGTCCCCACGGACCCAACGTCTCTACACCAAACGGCTCAAATATGTAACCCATACCGAGGTTAGCATATTTGCGCCGCTTGAGTCGCTTCGCCGAAGTAGCCGCAGCGCCAGCCCTCACGTTGGTTTCAAAAAGATGTGACGGCGCTAAAGTGTCTACGCAAGTAGCGTCCCACACTAAGGGCCGTCCTAACTTCCACGGAACCAGAGTCATGCCGTCAGGTCTTTTACCATCGACACGCATCAGACCATTCGGTTCGAGAATAGCTGGAACATTGGCGCTGGCAAAAGCCCGGCGAATTGATATCGTTAAGGCTGGCGTGGCGGGAAATTCGACCAGCACTTCGAGAACAGGAGAGGCCATGGTGACCGAGTTGATCAACTGCAGTACCACACTGGCAGTGATGTGCAACACAAAACCTTAACCTCAACCTTATAGTCTAAGAGCCGGTGAAGATGGACCCTATAGTCTAAGAGCTAAGATGGACCTCCTTCCATCAGATAACTTGAGACATATTTTTATCATATATTATTTATAAACAAACTTGCCTATCGAAAAGTTTGCATAGCTATTTTTAATTGAATAAATTTTAATATGTTTTTATTTAATGTTTGATTTTTGCAGGCAATCCTTTACGATACGATGGTTTTGTAATTAAAATATCTTACTTATTATATTATATAATTTTAACGTGATTCATATAAATGCTCAAAGCATTCCGGCTCATTTTCCTGATATGCTGGCGTCTTTTGACAACAAAAATATTCATGCAATATTAGTCTCCGAATCCTGGCTTAAGCCTTGTCTCTCTTCCGTCTTATATCCACTACCTGGTTTCCGTTTAATTAGAAATGATCGTACTAATGCCCCTGGTGGTGGAGTAGCTATCTATCTACGTGCTCATATTCCCTTCTCAGTAGTAAGCACGTCAGCTCAACCTCCACCTCCAAATAGCGGCGAGCACATTTTTATTGAAGTTCTCCTCTCCCACACCAAAATTCTTCTCGGAGCCTATTATAGCCATTCCTCACGTGTACTTTGATTCTTTTGAAATGATGTTACAAAATCTCACTCCTTTATATAGCCACACCATTATCATGGGTGATTTTAACACGTGTCTTATTCAAAATGACTATCGTTCCTCCAGACTTAGATCCATAATTGATTCAAGCAACATGCACATCCTCCCTTCCACAGCTACTCACTTCTTCCCTAACTGTTCTCCTTCGCTTCTTGATCTTATCATTGTATCCTCTTTACAGCATGTTGCTAAGCACGGTCAAATGTCTGCCGATGCGTTTTCTTATCACGATTTGATTTTTATGTCCTACAAAATTCGTCCTCCAAAACCTAGACCCTCTATTATTCTGCAACGCAACTTTAGCGGTATTAATGAAGAACACTTTCTTGCCGACGCAAAAAAGATTGATTGGTCTCCTGTTATGAACACAGAATCTATTGATGAGCAATTATGTATATTTAATTCTATAATAACAGGACTCTATGATGTCCATGCTCCCCTACGACGTATTAAAATAAAACATCAACCAGCGCCGTGGCTAACTACAGAAATTAAATCACTGATGCACAAAAAAACCGTTGATAAATTAAAGTATAAGCTTTATCCCGATGATGCCCACAAAGAAAAATATGCTCAATCTCGGAATCGCTGCCATAGGGTGTGTAGGGATGCACAACGTCGCCATATCCATAAATCTGTAGAAAATGAAGATCCAGCTAAAGTCTGGAAGTTCCTCAGGTCGCTTGGAGTCGGTAAACCTCGCCAAAATTTAGCTCCTAATAATTTAGATATTGATTCTTTAAATCAACACTTCTCTTCATCTTCCAATATATTGGATTCAGATAAAAATATAACGTTACAACGTCTTTCTACTATTTCAACTCCTGACCATTTACCATTTTTCTTTAGTCAATTTTCCGCTTGTGATGTTAAGAGGAGCTTATTGTCTATCACTTCCAATGCAGTTGGAATAGATGGTATCAGTCGAAACATGATTGTTCCTATCCTTGATATTATACTCCCAATCCTTTGCCTTATCTTTAACAATTCTATATCAAATGCTACAGTCCCGTCAATATGGAAGGAAGCACAAATTATTCCCTTACCGAAGAAACCCAATCCTAAATCCTTTTCTGAATACCGCCCAATATCTATACTTCCTTTTCTGTCCAAAGTCCTCGAGCGTCTAGTTCACAAACAATTAAACTCATTCCTTATACATCACCAACTCCTTAATCCTTTCCAATCTGGATTTCGACCTGGACATAGTACAACTACGGCTTTAGTAAAAATTACAGAGGACATACGTTTTGGAATGGAAAACAGAGAGTTAACATTGCTGACTTTGCTTGACTTCAGCAACGCATTCAATTCCGTTGACTTTGATGTCCTTCTCGCTCTACTTCGCTCCATTAACATATCTCCAACGGCAATTGACTGGTTTCACAGTTATCTGTCTGGCCGCCGACAGCGGGTTCGTCTTGATGAGTCTGTCTCCTCTTGGTGTAACATCACTGTCGGTGTGCCTCAAGGCGGCGTTTTATCTCCTCTTCTTTTCGCAATTTTTATAAACACTATATCTCAACGTCTTACTTCTTCCTACCACCTCTATGCAGACGATCTCCAAATTTACTCCCAAGTCCCCCTTAATCGTTTAGATGAAGCGGTAAACATTGTAAATAATGATCTACGTTACATTTCGGCATGGAGCAAATCATACGGTCTAAGAGTAAATCCACTCAAAACCCAAGTTATCATTTTAGGCAGTTCACGGACTATATGTTAAAATACATTGGGATACTATACCTAACATTTTCTTTGAGGGTGTGAAAATTCCGTACAGCAAAAAAGTGAAAAATCTTGGGGTTATTATGGATGAATGCCTTACCTGGATCCCACTATTGGAAACTGTAAGCCGTAAAACGTTTGCTGCCGCAGGTTCACTCAGAAGGTTGAGAAACTTTTTGCCAACAGCCACTAAAGTTGCGCTTGCACAGTCTCTTTTGTTACCGATTCTTGATTACGCTGACGCCTGCTATTTAGACCTTACGGAGGACCAGCTAAACAAACTTGAGCGTCTTCAAAACTTTTCAATAAGGTTCATATTTGGCTTGCGCAAATACGACCACGTTTCTGAATTTCGTACCAAGCTCAAGTGGCTTCCTATACGACATCGCCGGAATGCTCACATCCTATCTCTTCTCTACAATATTTTGTTTAACCCTTCTTCACCACAATACCTTAAAGAGCGTTTTGAATACCTTGATGCCTCTAATTCTCTTTGCTTACGGTCATCAGAGAATCTTATGCTTAAGTTCCCCCTACACACTACTTCGTTTTATGACCGCTCATTTTCGGTTGAGGCCGTCCGACTCTGGAATGCATTGCCACTTGATACCAGGCGAGCTCCATCCTTAAATGTTTTTAAAGACCAAGTCAAAGCTCTTTATCTATCGTGCTAGCATAAACTCCATACATTTAAATATTATATTTATATATTAAATATGTATGTTTATGTATGTGTGTAAGTATATATATGTGTATTTTGTATGTATATATATATATATATATATATATATATATATATATTGTTTTGTAGATATGTATAACTATCAATACTAATAAGTATATTGTACACCGCCATCCCTTTTCAAAACTTGCTCCTCTTCATTCAACGGTTGTCTGGAAGAGATCGCTTTGAGCGATAAGGCCGCCAATTGTTCACTATTTTTTTTTAAGTCAAATATTTTTAATTTTAGTTTAGTTTAGTTTAAGGTGTTCAATAAAGAGTTTATCTATAATTTCGTTTGGTTAACAGATCGGTGTTACCTATATTGATAATATTACCTGTACACATTTACCTTTTACCTGTACACATCTGCTTGCCAGGTAGGCCATGCACATAAATAAGTAGGTAAGCCTACCTAGGCATAGTGTGTTAAAAAATATCAGATGAGATGAAATTCATTTGGTTATGAAAAGAGTGAAGGTGCTGAAAAGAAATTGATTAAAATTAATTCTATTATATATAAAAATAGCTATGAAAACTTTTCGATAGGCAAGTTATCATAGGCATGTTTGTCAATAAATTATATTTATTAAAAAATATGTCTCATCATGTTATCAGATGGGTGAAGGTCGACCTCCCATGTTATATCTATTACTACTTCAGAACTTTTATTTCTTTGGCGGCGGTAAGGCGAGAAGCAGACAGCACAGACGCCAAATGACACGAATGCAGACTTCCTCGCTCTATAACAAACATAGTCAATCATACATCTTGAAGCGCTCGTAGCGAAGTTTGCTTAACCGTTCTGATCCGATCAGCAAAGTTAAGCAACGTCCGCCTCGGTCATGAGTTGGATGGGTGACCGCTGGTGAAATTACTATTGAGTGCTTCCGTGCTTCGGAGGGCACGTTAAGCCGTCGGTCCCGGTTACTGTCTTAGGATGGCAGTCGTTATAGCATGGTGGTAGGGCATTTTGCGAATGCCCACCTGGCTAGCTACCACCCTCAAGTAGAAAATCTGTCGCCAAGCACCTAACGGTGTGTTCCGGCGGCTGTCCTTGAGAGCCAGTAATTCTAGGTTAGCCTGAACAACATCTTCGACCACATCATCACTTGCCATCAGGTGAGATAGTGGTCAAAGGCTAATATATCAAGCATAAAAAAAATCTAGATTTTATAATAAAAAAATGATAATCCACTCACCCACTCGACCTTCCTACAAGCGAAGAGTAAGAGATGCAGTGGCGCCACCATAGTGGTTTGTTTACAGCTGATAGCACGAGTGCGCACTTTTTCCCCAAACACGAACAATGGAGACGGAAACCGTTGCTCTTGGTTGCTGCAGTTCACGGACGTTTTGTGAATGAGGGCTGGCTTGCCCTCTGTTGTCAGGACCTAGGGAAAGGTTCTAGGTAAGCTTAAACAAAATCTTCAACTACATCATTACTTACCGTCAGGTGAGATAATGCTCTAAGGCTAACCTATTAGGCATAAAATAAAAAGATTAAACATATCGAAGATACTGTATTGCCTGGAACGAGATCGTTATTAGTGTCTAGTGAGAACATAAGGCTAACCATTGTAAAATCCTCAAGGTTTACCTTTTACTGATTGTATCAATAACATGTCGAAAAAAAAAAATCATTCACTGACCTCTATTGAAGACACGTAATTTGTACTAGCAATATTATCTTGTAAAATTATTGTTGCTCCTTGCAGGTAATACTTATAACTTTATGGAACTATCCATCAGTTCGTTAGTCAATGTGAGATCGAAAAATATTGCGGTAATTTTCAGGCTTTTATCATGTCCAGTGCACAAACATTGAGGTCAATGTTACCATTGCAGTGGGACTCGTTTGCTATCTATATATATATATTGGATTTTCATTTGCTATATATATATTGACAATGTGACTATTTTAATCAGAAATCGTTACTAACAAAATTACATGTTCGCCATACTGTTTGTAAGCCTTTGAATTCAATGATATATAATTTATTTCAATCATATCATTACAGTTTTAAATCTCAGCGGGAGGGAGTCTAAACCACCCGCATTTCCATAAATGTTAGGTTCCATGTAATAGGGAGCGAACACACTGACATCTAACTAAACTCCAGACTGACACTGAAAAGTCAAAATAATGATGATAACCCAATTCTAACAATAAAATTATGAATAGGTTTGTATGTATAGCATTACCTTTCTCTTTCCTTGATGTAAACAGACATTGGGGTAGAGTCCCATACACATGAGGGCTATGACTAAGTCCAAGTTGGGTTCAGGTCCAGTGGCCATCCATCGCTGCGACATGCAACACTCTTCGGGGAAACCTATTGCTGTAGTTAGAATATCTGTAAAAAATTAATAGCTTTTATTTAATACTTTGAAATTTCAACTACCCGCGCAGTATATTTATATCCGCAACAATCATATAGTATTTTATGAGTATTAAAAATGACAATGGGGAAGGATGAAAGCAAGTGTTGTATATGAATCAAGACGAACATTAGGGTAGAAAGGTGAAGAATGTATGGATGGACTGCATGAAGTGTCATATAAATCAATGCCAGAATCTTTACAATATGTGCATATTTCTTTAGACAAACTTAATTCTCGCAATAGCTCTATACCCTTTCTATTAATGTGACAATATATTTACTAATTTATCTTTATAAGCATTGCTAATATAAAAAAATAATAAATAATCTTTTCTTATAGTACTTACCTATCTTCAGAGGTCAGATAAGGTCGTTGTTTATATTGACTGGTATATTATATACTACAGATATATAGCTAAACCATTTCATAGTAAATTACTCACTTATAAGCTGGTGCTTCGCTTCTGAAGTGACTCGGAGGGTAGTCTGCTGCACTCCCTTCCACTCGCACCATCGAATTTCTGCCTCTTCACCCTTAGCGTGCTCTCTTTCCCACATCTGAAATTAATTAGTGTATGGTGGCGTCACGGTCAGTGGTATGCCTGGTCCGGTTGTGACTCCGTGGTAGGTGGCCGACGGTGACACCGTTTATAGTGCGGCGTGTTGAGGCGTGCACCAGTAGCGGAGCGTAGATTTGTTGCTCACGTTCTTAGAAGGAGTGCGGAGGCAGCAATGACAACATGTAGTTCATTCAAAACAGTATAATACTCGAACACAAAAGTTTGTTTACGTTTAGCGTAAGGTTTGAACGCGCGGTGCGGGATCGAGCGACACGGGCTTCGCGGATATGAGTCAGTGCTCGTATCTGTGGACGGCTATCGCCAGAGCTCATGCGACGGTCGGCCGGCCGGTGCATTCAGGTGGGGGCGCAGCGGGCGGACGCGGGCGCTGCGCGGCGAGGCGCGGTGATGAGGTACCAAACCGGCCTAGCTGCCGCTGTAGTAACTGTTATTTATTCTACGCCCTAGCTCAGCCGATCGTTTGTGTGTGGAATTGTTTCCATTGCGATAATAGATATTTATTGTCAATTATTTAATTGCGTTACTATATTGTGTATACGTTCTAGTGTTATATTAATTACTGTTTAAATGTATATACGAAATATTATGTATGTAAGTGTCTGTAAGTATTTTATTATGTTAGTTTAATTAGTGTAAGACTTTATGATATTTAAATAGTATTATATATGTGTAGTAATAGATTAAGGTAGTAGGTAGGCTACATCACTCCCCCCCAGAGACCGTCACTACGGGCGATAGTAATTTGGCAAACGTACGATACGCCCAGAGCGAGTCTTTTTCGCATCTTCACCCTGAACTGGAGCAGGATTTGGTACTGTTTGCTGCTGTAAGGGTGCGGGGTCAGGTGGTGAAACAGGGACAAGAGTTGTAGGGTTAGGTAAAGGAGAAGAGGAGTCAACCAAGATATATGCTGGTTTAAGCCGGTCAATAGAAACAGTGACGTTTTTGCCTTTCACCAGTAATTTGAAGACTTTGTCTCTTCGCTCGAGCACTTCGTAGGGGCCGGTGAAGGGAGGCTGTAAAGCACCTCGTACTGCATCGTCCCTTAAAAATACGTGGCTCGAAGTTGACAAATCTTTGAATATAAAGATTTTATCTTTACAATGACGCGCAGCTGGTATGGGTTGTAACTTTACAGCAAAGTTGCGTAAGCGAGTCGTGAAATCCGATATATCAGTAGTGTCAGGAGTAGATGTTTGGAAAAATTCTCCCGGCAGGCGGATAGGCTCACCATACACCAATTCTGCAGATGACGTTTTGAGGTCATCCTTAAATGAACTTCTAATGCCCAAAAGTACTAGGGGCAATGAGTCAACCCAGTTGTTGTCGGCGTGACACATTATAGCTGCCTTCAATTGGCGGTGGAACCGTTCGACGAGACCATTGCATGCTGGGTGATACGCGGTTGTTCTGCGATGTTTGAATCCAATCATTTTTCCAAGATATTGGAAAAGCGCCGATTCAAACTGTCGACCGCGATCGGTGACGATGTCAGTTGGACATCCAAATCTGGATATCCATGACATCAATGCCTTCCCAACAGTCTCGGCAGTAATATCTGGCATTGGTGTGACTTCCGGCCAGCGAGTAAAACGGTCCACCGCTGTCAAACAATAGCGTTGACCTTGTGATGGAGGCAAAGGTCCTATAATATCGACGTGGATAAAAGAAAATCTAGCGCGAGGTAAGTCGAACGAGCCCAGTGGAGATGACACGTGTCGGCTTACTTTGGCGCGTTGGCAGGCAAGACATTTTCGTGACCACTCTCGACAGTCCTTACGCGCACCGGGCCAAATAAATCGCTCAGCTATTAATTGAGCACTTGCCTTGGCACCAGGGTGGCTCAAATTGTGAAGGCTGTCAAAGATTTGCTGTCGAAAAGGTTTTGTCACGAAAGGTCTTGGTGATCCTGTGCTAACGTCACAGTAAAGTTCGATGTTGGAGTTGGGTATTTTCAACTTTTGTAAGCGGAGTGAAGATTCACCACTTAAAAGTTGGGTAAGCTCTGTATCAGAGGTTTGGGACGTAGCCAGTAAATGCCATTCGATTGGTTTCTGCAGTTCCTCAATTCTGGACAGAGTATCTGCAACGACGTTGTTCTTACCAGAAATGTGGCGGATATCTGTCGTGAACTGTGAGATATAATCGAGATGGCGGTACTGGCGAGGGGAACAGTTAGCTATTCGTTCGTGAAAAGCAAAACTGAGGGGTTTGTGGTCAGTGTACACCACAAAGTGTCTGGCTTCTAGCATATGACGAAAATATTTTATACCTTCGTATATGGCTAAGAGTTCGCGGTCATAGGGTGAATATTTTTGTTGAGAAGGACTCAGCTTACGCGAAAAGAAGGCAAGAGGCTGCCATGCATCGTCAACAAGTTGTTGCAAAACTGCACCCATTGCGAAGTCAGACGCATCTGTAACTAGGGCTAAATTGGCTTGACAGTCTGGATGAGTAAGTAATGCGGCGTTAGACAAGCTCTCTTTGCATTGTTCGAAGGCCAACAGTGTTTCACCAGAGAGGTTAATTGGATGAGATGCTTTGACTGAGCCAGTTAATAGAGCGTTTAGGGGTGCTTGTATTTTAGCAGCGTGTGGAAGAAATCGCCTGTAAAAGTTCAGCATCCCTAAAAATCGTCTCAATTCTCTTACTGTCTTTGGTGCAGGGATACTGTTGATGGCCTTGACTTTAGTTTCCAAGGGTTTTGTGCCGGATGCAGAAATTGTATAGCCTAGGAACGATACCTCACTAGCTCCGAAGACGCATTTTGCTGTATTGAGCAAAATTCCATAGTCCTTCATGCGGGTGAAGAGCTGATGAAGGTGAGACTCGTGTTCTGCCTCGGTTTTCGAGAAAATCAGTATGTCATCAAGATAGGAATAGCAGAAATCGAGGCCTCTAGTCATTTCATCGATAAATCGTTGGAAAGTTTGACCTGCATTACGTAAGCCAAAACACATAAATTTAAATTCGAAAAGACCGAAAGGCGTGGAGAGTGCCGTCTTCGGGATATCGTCTTCATGAATCGGAATCTGTTGGTAGGCCTTGACTAAATCGAGGGTAGAGAATACCTTGCATCCAGATATGCTATGGGCAAAGTCGTGAATGTGTCTAATAGGATAACAGTCGGGTATAGTGCGTGCGTTGAGCATTCTATAATCGCCACAAGGCCGCCAGCTATTATCTTTCTTTGGAGCCAAGTGCAGGGGAGAAGCCCAAGGACTGTCCGATGGACGCACTGTACCGTTACTAAGCAAAAGTTCAAATTCTTGCCTAGCAATTTTTAGTTTGTCAGGAGCTAGTCTCCGTGGTCTGCAAGAAATAGGTGGGCCGGGTGTAGTCCGAATGTAGTGAACAGTGTTGTGTTTTGGTACAATCGGAGTGCCAGAAGGGCGTGTTATTTCGGGGTACTTATTTAAAATTTGATGGTACCTCGTGTCACCCGTCCACGTCTTAACAGAAAATACATTTGTATTAGCTATCGATGCACTAGTACTTAAAGTAGTTACATTATCGATAAGGCGCTGGTTACGACAATCTACAACAAGATGGTAGTGACTTAAAAAATCTACACCGATTATAGCTTTAGTAACATCGGCTACCATAAAACGCCATGAAAAGTTACGTCTTAAGCCTAAGTTTAAATTTAGATCAATGTAACCGTACGTCTCTATTGAAGTCCCGTTGGCCGCACGTAGCTGGTAGTCGGTCTTCTCCCGGCGTTCGCGTAGTGCTGCTCGAGGGTAGACGCAGAGGTCACTGCCGGTATCCACCAGGAACGATGTCTTTGAACTGCGGTCAGTAACAAAAAGGCGACCGTTGGAGACAGGGCAATCGTCAGTCGCCATTAGCGACTGCCCTTGGAGTTTCCCGCCCTTCCATAGTCGCATGGCTTGACGCACCTTTTTGCGTTCGCCCCGTGCTTTGAGTGATACCAGCACATAGGGTACTTCCGGTAGCTGGATGTAGACCTCGTTTCTTGCCTAGATGACGAGCGACGTCGTGGTTGGCGTGAGCGCTCGTTGGCGCGAGAAGTGCGAGTGTGTTCGTCCAGTTTTAAGGCTAAGTGCTCCACCATCTTCCAAAGCTCTGCAATCTCGCTCGATTGTTGGGCGGGAGCGTTGTATGCCGAGGTTGACGCCACGTTGCACGGAGAAGTAATCTCTTGTATCCGGTCGGCTAAGTCTGCGAGTTGGTCTAGAGACTGTGTAGGTTGAGATGCTAAAACTGTTTGTATGTTTTGGGGAAGACGGTTGCACCAAATTGACTTTAAAAATTCTTCAGGAACATTCGGTCCGGCTAAGTCCTGCAGGTGTCTCAAAAATTGGGACGTTTTTCTGTCACCAAGTTCCTCGTGGGTAAGCAACTGCTTCACCTTTTTCTCGTGCGAAGCAGTGAGGCGCCGGATAAGTTCGCACTTTATTTTCTCATATCTATTTCTATTAGGAGGGTTCATTATAACGTCCTTGACGGTTTTGGCGTGGAAAATATCTAAGTTCGTAATGACATTATTAAATTTAATAGCGTCTTCTGTAATGCCAAAATTATCAAACTGACCCTCTAAAAGTGCAAACCAAATTTCGGGGTCATCCGGTGAAAATGCCGGAACCTTCAAATTAAATTTTTTAAAGTCGGAAGACTCACCCCGTTCATGGTCAATGGACACACGCATTTTCTTCGGTCGGCGTGTGGATACGCCGGCACCTTCGTCTAACTCGATTGCGGTTTTCTCTGTATCGCTGCTGTCCGTCATATTTTGTTCTGCTTAAGGAGGTCACCAGTTATGGTGGCGTCACGGTCAGTGGTATGCCTGGTCCGGTTGTGACTCCGTGGTAGGTGGCCGACGGTGACACCGTTTATAGTGCGGCGTGTTGAGGCGTGCACCAGTAGCGGAGCGTAGATTTGTTGCTCACGTTCTTAGAAGGAGTGCGGAGGCAGCAATGACAACATGTAGTTCATTCAAAACAGTATAATACTCGAACACAAAAGTTTGTTTACGTTTAGCGTAAGGTTTGAACGCGCGGTGCGGGATCGAGCGACACGGGCTTCGCGGATATGAGTCAGTGCTCGTATCTGTGGACGGCTATCGCCAGAGCTCATGCGACGGTCGGCCGGCCGGTGCATTCAGGTGGGGGCGCAGCGGGCGGACGCGGGCGCTGCGCGGCGAGGCGCGGTGATGAGGTACCAAACCGGCCTAGCTGCCGCTGTAGTAACTGTTATTTATTCTACGCCCTAGCTCAGCCGATCGTTTGTGTGTGGAATTGTTTCCATTGCGATAATAGATATTTATTGTCAATTATTTAATTGCGTTACTATATTGTGTATACGTTCTAGTGTTATATTAATTACTGTTTAAATGTATATACGAAATATTATGTATGTAAGTGTCTGTAAGTATTTTATTATGTTAGTTTAATTAGTGTAAGACTTTATGATATTTAAATAGTATTATATATGTGTAGTAATAGATTAAGGTAGTAGGTAGGCTACAAGTGTAAAATTATTTAGAGTTCCTTTGTAAGCAACTTTTGTAGGAGACAACACTGGACCTATTCCGAAAATCCTATTCAACTTACTCAACCAACCTATGAGGAACGTCATATTTATTGCCAAATTATAAAAACACGAATTGTGATAAAACACATAATAAGGATGATGTTTAAAATATTATAGTAAATAAATATCCCGATAAAAACTCATCCAGGTTCAGATCTCTAAAAATGTTATTATCAAAGGTGGACAGACGACTATAAGCTATTTGGAAGTCTATGTGGCGATACGCTTATTTACTAGAATTTCAAAAGCTCGTGAACTTCAAAACTAACCAATACTTAAGCAGTGATAGCCAAGTAGTAATAGTTATGGACGCTCGCCTGCATAGCTGCTAGGTGCTTGGGGATAAATTATCCACTTGAGATCCCTCAAGCACCTAGCAGTGTGCTCTGGTAACTGTTCTTGAAAGCCATTAACTCATGGCCTAGTCTGTTTACCATACTCGAACACATCATCACTTACCAATAAGTGAGAAAGCGGTCAAGGGCTACCTTATCATATTATGTAAAACTTAACTCATGAACTTGTAAAATAAAACAATAATTTTACAAGTTCATGCTAAATATTCTACTATGTTATGAACAAATATGGTATGGTTATATTCTTATCTAGAAAATTATAAAATGCATAAAGATATTACACAACCGAATCACATAGTATATTTCAAGGCATTATTACCTGGAATGCATTCAGCATAGCAACATGGTCCGAAGCCCTGTCTCCAGCCAAAGCCCGTTGATGCATCGACAAGCGCCGTCTCCCTTCCCGCAGATCAAAGATCTCGGGGAATGTTGTGGAATTGGCAGCCATGGTGGTCAAGGCATCACCAACACCCATCACAAATCCAAGCACCATCATCTTGCCAAGACGAGGCTCTGAAAAACAAATCACTCTTTCTCTCAAGATCTATTTAAAGGGATCGCTATTAGTGATGTTACGCTCATTGGAAGTGTGTTTACAGTAATGTGTATTTCAGTAGAATTGTACCACTTCAAAAGATGATTGAAAATGTCAATGTAGTTAAAAGTAGTAGCCAAACTTCGAACACGTTATCCAATGTAAGAGTAATAAGAGTTAATGTGGTGGTAGAAAAAACCTATGGGCAGTTTAACATGTATGGTGCGCCCAAAGGAGTCAATGCGTCATTGGTGTCCAAACAGCCCAGTTCACGCAGTGAAGCTTAGACTCTGAGCAAGGCATCCGATGGAAAAGTATTTGCTTTACTACACTTAGTCGAAAACAAAACTACAGGCACCTCAGCCAGTACGGTTTCCAAAGGGGTCAATGCGTCATTAGCGTACAAACAAGTCTGTAGGCTGAGCGGTAAAGTATCGACTTAGATAAAAGCATCAGCATCTAATGGACAGGCAATATAGCTGTCAGTAGAGTTGCGTCGTTCCCAAAATGCTTCATTGACTTCCGATGGACCAACAGCCCAGTTCACGAAGTAAAACCTTGATTTCAAACAAGATATCCAATATTATATTGATGTAGTTTGTACAAAATAAACTTATAGGCAGCTTAGCGAGTATGGTTCCCTAAGAAATTAATGTGTCATTGGCATCAAAACATGTATGAGGGATATCCAATACCATGTATAAGGGTAATGTAGTTAGTAGAAAACAAACCTATCGGCAGCTTAGCAAGTATGGTTCCCAATGGAGTTAATGCGTCATTGGCGTCCAAGCAACCCAGTTCGCGCAGTAAAGCCTCGGCTTCGATCACGGCGTCCAACGGTGGGGGTTCCGGAGCTTTGGATAAAAAGTGGCCTATGCTTCCCAGTCGGAGTAACTTAATGCTGGAAAATTTAAAATTGTTAAATATCAAAATATTTAATTCCAAATTTATTTATCGATGGTAATCGCATTAACATATTATATAAAATAACCAGAAATTATATAAAGTTACTAGCAAACTAAATCAAAAGCGCAACGGCGGCGGGGTCCAGAAGCTCTTTTTATGTACCATAAAAAATCATATTCCATATTGTTCTTTATTTATGTTTACTTCATTTAAACTCGCTTTCATAATATTCTCTGCCAGCCCAATCAACCAAAATTATAATAAAAGTTCTAAAATAAAAAAAATCTAAGAACAAATTTGATCAGCCTTAAACATGATAAAACAAAGCAATATAGGTAAATGTATGTAATACTTTTTAATAATCGTTTTGTTACCTGAGTGCTAATTCGTGCAATGGAGTCCGGAACATTTCAGCCGTTTGATGCTCTTCTAATCTATCGTATCTCGCTCGGGAACAAAGTGTGAAGCACACACCTGGACGCACGCGACCCGCGCGACCTTTCCTCTGAAAGTTTATGAAATTATCAATAAATGGTCAGATTAGCGTTTAGCAAAAAGTTTCTATTACATGAGGGAGTATAGGAAACAAACTTCTGATAATTTAAACTTACCAATAATTTGCCCCGAATAGAACGATAGAAAACACCTTGACAATAGCTGTCATTCTCAAAGGATAATTCGAGCGGATAGTGAGATTTATTTCAAAAATATATAATGCAAACAAAGTGATATGTCAAAAAGTATGTACAAAGTAAAGTACGGATATGTGACTATGCGATTATACAGTATACTATACCACATACTGTATCAGCCGGATTGTCCACTGCTTATCACTGCCTCCCCCATTAAGGGGGGATTTGCCGTAATCCCCACGCTTGGCAGGCGTTTAGGGATCACAGTTCCTCAGATGGCACTGCTGCCACGTTCCAATATTTTTCCCTTAGTCGCCTCTTACGACACCGACGGGAAGAGATAGGGGGAGTATACTATACCACATACTGTATCAGCCGGATTGTCCACTGCTGAACACAGCCTCCCCCATTAAGGGGGGGTTTGCCGTAATCCCCACGCTTGGCAGGCGTTTAGGGATCACAGTTCCTCAGATGGCACTGCTGCCACGTTCCAATATTTTTCCCTTAGTCGCCTCTTACGACACCGACGGGAAGAGATAGGGGGATGACATTCTAACTCGGCACCCACGGGGCTATACAAACCTAAGATTTTAAATACATTTAATTGCTAAAAATATGTGTCAAAAGTGTCAAAATTACAAAGTTCAACTGTCAATCTCGCAGTTGTCAAAAACTACAAGCTAAATATAATAATTAGTAATACAAATATTTTCCATGCCATTCTAATTAGGCGGAATTGTCAATAGATATATTTTTAAGTATTTTATAAAAATATTTAATTGAATGTTTTTTTTTTATTTTTGTAATTATTAAATATGGATTTTTGCAAAGTAACGCCTGAATTCCTTAAAAATAATTAGCTTTAATTCTATTCATGTAATGATATTTATCATTTGTGAGCACCTTAACGCAAGATATACCTATTGTTTGGGAATGGGGCCCCTTATGATCCCCGCAGTCCCAAACTATACCACGATGTCGTGGCGTATTCGACTGGGCTCCTGGAATGTCACAGGAAGACACCAGCCGATATATGTGCTATTATGCACGTGGTTGAAAACGACCTACCTGCGGACGACGTGCTCGTCACTCCGTCGAAAGGACTTATGATTAAGGACATATACCCGCCAGCCAAAGCGTGAACTTTTATATAAACTCAACTTGTTATAAAAAAAAAACTCGCATGTAAATATAGTGTATTATTAGACCTATCGTTTCTGGCTTAAATCCTTTTTCTTTTGGACTAATAATTAAAACTTTTATTAGGTATATAGCGTTTAGTATATAGCACTCGTTTTTAGGAGTTTGAGCCAGTTATTCGTAGCTCCAGATTTATTTAAAAAGTATAGTACATAAATATGTATCAATAACTCTCCATTATAGAAAGTTCATTATATTCCCCATGTTTGTGGTGCAATAAAATTATTAAAAACATGCTTATTTTTCTTGAAAGAGATGCTTAAAGTTGGGTCTTTCTTTTATCTAAAATTACGAGTTTTTGAGCTAGTGTTATTTCAAAACTGTATAATTTAATGAAAATCTGATGCACCACAAACCTAGATATTAGGAAAGTGATTACGTAGGTAAAAAATCATTGAGTTTTATTCGCTATTATTAAAATGAGATTGGAGCTGCGTTTTGTATAGGGGCGTTCGTCTAAAATATACCCTTAAACACCTACGGCTATATAAACGATCGTTTAACTAGCTTAATAGAAATTAGATTAAGATACGTCCCTTGATCTTGATGTTGAAGGGGGTGCCGCCAACAGCAATCCTTTGCTCGCCTGTTCACTGAACGCCTAGCGTCCAAAAATAACAATCACCCACAAATCACCAGTGTCTGTGTCACTAATATATATGTATATAGCAGCCTGCTGCTCAACCATCGAGAAACTAACCTCAAGAGGAGCCATTCTAGTTGATTTGTACGTAATAAATTCATTCAATTTTTCTCTTATCAAAACGCTTTCTAATTGGCTAAGCCACCACCACGTGGTTTACAGTGATGGGACGTGATTAATTTTCTAATTTAATCGATATCGATAAAATCAATATTTTGATGAAATACAAAATAAGGGTCTCTAACTCTATACTAAGTATAGTATACTCTTGAGCGTTAAGTGTGAATACCGCCGCGGTCATGAGTTGAGGTTAGTTTCTCGATGTGCTCAACTAAAAAGCGGTCTCCGACGCATTTTGAACGCGTACGATGTTTACCGAACACCTTTACTCTGCAAGAGATACCTTGATCAAGTAATCAAGGTAGTATAGGTATTGTTATGTACCTGTTCTAGATTGGTCCTGCTGGCCCAGACGGTGGCGTATGACGTCATGTTGTTGTGCGACGTGAACAGTTTCACCTTCGCCTTGCACGAGTCTATCACGTACACCACGTCGTTTATTGTTACGGACGTCTCGGCTATGTTCGTCGACAGGATTACCTGAAATAATATACACATCAACATCGCGTCAAGGAAGTATGGTACCTGCGGCTCACGGTACGCAAAGGGCGCTTCAACCCCTGGCCCTAGAATACCAAGACGAAAGTACAAGATGCGAATTTGTGCTCAAATAAATATATTTTTTTTTACGGAAAAAAAAACGACAATACGGCCATCAGCTGACTAGTGCTTCGCATCCGATATGGTTGAGATCATATTTAAATTTTATTCTCAATTATTTTCGAGTCATCATCATCAATAGCCATGACGTCCATAGTTGAACAAAGGCCTCCGATTGTATGCCATAAACTTGGTAGGCAAGTTGGGAATCGCAGTGTATTTTCAACCGACTTCAAAAAAAGACGAAGGTTCTGAATTCGTCTGTTTTTTATGTTACCTCAGAACTTGTGAACCGATTTTAATAATTCTTTTTTATTTGAAAGCTTGTCCTTTAGTCCCATTTAAATTTCACCAAAATCGGTGTAGCCGTTTATGAGTTACACTCCAATAACTGAAATATATTTTCCTATCTTGATTATATAGTCGTTGACAGTGAATGACAATCGATCCTGTTAGTAGCAAGAGTCACTAAAAAGAGTGAAAAAAAGGCCCTTCGTCGCCTGTTACTACTTCCACACAAAGATATCGAGGTGGTTTCTAGTCCGGTACCCCAAGGGTATATTTATATTTTCGAAGTATTTCCGAAAGTTCTTCTTTGATCTGATTACACATTCTCCCTTTCCTAGAAAAAATCAACAAGAGCTTACTTTATTTAAAGTCATAAAGTGCCAGCCTAGTGTCCTGCCTGATGGTAAGCATCACACCCATCAACACAGTTTCAGTGTGCCCCCATTCTAGTGTACTTGACACTGCACTGCGCTGGTCACTCCAAGACGTTACTTCTTACGTCTTGTTCACCCTTGCTGTAGTAAATATACTTGCTACATTGAACTTCAAGCCTCAAGACAATAGTGCTTGTAAACTATACACTGCTTTGAGACAAAATATTTGAGACAGTGTAGTGTTTTTTTTATGCTGCTTATAGATAAGCCTTTGACCACAATCTCACCTGATGGTAAGTCATGATGTGGTCGAAGATGTTAACAGACTTCACTAGAATTATTGGCTCTCAAGGACAGCTGCCGGAACACACCGTACTTGGCGACAGATTTTCTACTTGAGGGTGGTCGCTAGCCAGGCGGGCAATCACCCTTCCACCATGCTCTTCCATCATGCGGTGAAGCTTAAGCCCGCGGCGGGATTCGAACCATGGATTGCTGCGCGGCAATCCATAGCCAATGCCACTGAGCCATCACTGCTTCAATAAATTATGATATTAGCTAAAGAGACATATGTGAATGACATTGATACCTTGGTCATGCCTGGAGGTGGAGTCACAAAAACCTTTTTCTGGTCCTCCCTGGGTATTTGGCTATGCAGGGGTAAGATGACGAATTTCGATGCATCTCCGAAGATTCTATGCTGTGAGAGGTGCTTCATGAGCGCGAAGATCAGGTTCCATCCAGGGAGGAACACTAGTACTGCTCCCTCAACTTTTGTGTTAGCAATGTGTTCGAGGATGGCTTCGATCAGCTCGAAGCTGAGCTGTGGAATAAATAGTGGTTACAGACTGTGCATCACTGCAATAAGTCTAATGAATAAACTAGAATGAATGCTATAAGACTAAGGGCCTGTTTCAGAATGTTCGAGTAAGTTCCTGTTTTACTAACCAGAACATATTTAATAAATAAAACAGTATCTTTGCGTTTCACAGTCATCGATTTAGCCTATCCATCGGTTAAAGATTGAAACGCGCTGCATGTCAACTGTCATTTGTATCATGTAGTTATTTAATGTATTGCATAGCAACCAGAAACTTTATTAAGACATTCTGAAACGGGCCCTTAGACTGCTATAAGAAAAATGTATCTCGTTTGTTACATACGAATGTTTTAACAGTATTAATTTAACGTGAAATTGGAGATTTAGCTAATTAATGATTGTGGAAGAGCGATTACAACTAATACATGTATTTTAATACTTAAAAGGCGCTTTCAACAATGTAAAATTACTGTATCTCCTTATTACTGAATAAATCATTATTATTATTATAAGAGAAAGAAGGACATTCTTCTTTATGGTACAAACATGTTTATTTTGCATAATATGTAGTTTATTTTAACCAATTAGCAAAAAAAAAAGAGTATCACATTTCGACTATATGTTTTTTTGGCTTCATTAGATACGCGATTACTCCTTCAATTATCAATTTCGGGAGATTATTTTTTTTGTTGGATATAGTATAGGGATTGGACCTCCAAGTTGGTCCAATATTAATTTCATATAAATCGGTTCAGTAGTTTTTCAGGTATAGGCAATTAACCAAACTATGTATTTGCATGCCTAGATGATTCAATGGTAAGTGCAACTTGTACAATCATCCTGTAAGCAGTATGCTTTATGCATCACTAAAGAGAATGAAAAAAAAAACTTATCAATATATTGATTTCATGACTAACCACCTACCAGATGTCAACAATCATTGGAAAACGTCAGATAAAATACATAAACTTACATCTTTCTCAGAGAGTTGAGACAAGGATTTCGTAGTCTCAGGTGAGTAGTCATTGCTCAGTTGACAATTCTTGTTCAAATCTTCTTCTTGCTCGTCCGCACCAATACCTGTCACACAAGTGCAAAATCAGGGACTGATTTGTTATTTTGATGATCAATCAATATATTATATAGGTAAAAGCATTTATGATCTAAAAGACTTCCTTAAATAATTTAATGATATAAAAATATACCTAATTAAAATAGTTTTAATTTGAATGCTACTCTAATACTAGCAAAACATGAGTACATTAGAAGCGCTCGTAGCGAAGTTTGCTTAGTCATTCTGAATCGATCAGCAAAGTTAAGCAACGTCCGCCGCGGTCAGGAGTTGGATGGGTGACCGCTGGTGACATTACTACTGAGCGCTTCCGTGCTTCGGAGGGCACGTTAAGCCGTCGGTCCCGGTTGTTGTCTTAGGATAGCAGTCGTTACAGCATGGTGGTAGAGCACTTTGCGAATGCCCGCCTGGCTAGCTACCACCCTCAAGTTGAAAATCTGTCGCCAAGCACCTAACGGTGTGTTCCGGCAGCTGTCCTTGAGAGCCAGTAATTCTAGGTTAGCCTGTACAACATCTTCGACCACATCATCACTTACCATCAGGTGAGATAGTGGTCAAAGGCTAACCTATCAGGCATAAAAAAAAACTTTAATTTTATAAAAACAATTTTATACCATGTTTTACGCAAATAAATAATCTTTTATCTTTATAATATCATATCAGGCATAAAAAAAAAAACTTTAATTTTATAAAAACAATTTTATACCATGTTTTACGCAAATAAATAATCTTTTATCTTTATAATATTACTATCAGGCATAAAAAAAAAACTTTAATTTTATAAAAACAATTTTATACCATGTTTTACGCAAATAAAGAATCTTTTATCTTTATAATATTACTAGCTGCGCCCCGCGGTTACACCTGCAGGCTGACGGATGATGATGATAAAATGTATAATATGTGTTAATCCAGCGCCTTATCTACCTCAATACCATTAATTTTTGTAACTATAAGATTTTATGCTTACGCAAATATGATCATGTCTCCGATTTTCGTAATAAGCTCAAGTGGCTCCCTATTCGTTGTCGCCGGAAAGCTCATATATTATCTCTCCTTTACAGTATTCTGTTCAATCCTTTATCCCCGCGCTACCTCAAGGAACAATTTAAATTTCTTCATTCTACCCATTCTATGTCATTAGAAAAAGTAACGCTATACAGCAGTTATTTATATGTACAAATTGTACAATTATTAAGACCATAAGAAACCCCGCCCAATATTTTGACCATATCTATTGTTGATGGATTGTCAGGGAGAGATCGCTCTGAGCGGTAAGACCACCCATTGATACACTCGGTTTTAATTTATATTTTAGTAATAAGTTTATTGTTGTTATTATGGTGTTTTCAATAAAGAGTTATTTATCATACCCAATTTCATCAAAATCTGTCCAGTCGTTTGTGGGTGAAAAAGTAATGAACATACAAACACAAACGTTTGCCTTTATAATATTAGTTTGAAATGGATTAATTTGTTACTACCGAATATGCATAAGAAATAAATTATATTTTTTTAAAGTAGGTATATATGGTTCACTATATTGGCGATAATGGCTTACACATAAAAGATAGATAAATGCTGTCGCTGGCTTTTTTGTAGGAAAAACGAAGATAAACATTTCTGTTATACATTATGTGAGTGTGACACTTAAGGTTTTATTAATTAAACACCCAAATCATTACACTACTGAAGGATAATATGTTTCATTGTGTAACCCTACCAAAACCCTATGGTATCGGTTACCCTTTGAAAGGCTTTGTGATGATGTTTTTAAAAGACGTTAATCAAAACCCTTTCTGTAGGATTTATACTCAACATTAAGCCTTCAGCATACTGCAAAAAATTTTATTGGAGATATAATGGGATACCAGAATATTAATTATTATTTTACATTTTATTTATGTCAAGGTAACATTGTTGCACCATTGATTAACATTTCTTTACATATTTATTCATTGAATTTCATAAATGTATCTAGCTTCCTGCCTCCAGTAGGACCACCTACTTAAATGACCTATCCCAAGTAGGTTAGGAGATAGTTACTATTTTAGATTTAGCCTGCTCTAATATTTTTTCGTAACATTACTTTTCTTTATTACTATTTCTTGTGTTCTACGAATATATGTGTAATTATGTTGTTAAAGTAAACAGGAAAAGCACAACGTTATGATACCTTCATCGTCATCATCGTCGTCGTCCTTGTTGGCGCGCTTGCCTGACGCCTTCCGTTTCCTTGTATCTACAGGAGCCACGAACCTGGTCAGCTCTATGGCGTCTTCGAGGAAATGCTGCTGCACGGGGAACGTGCGGCCTGGTACCTGAAATATAACAACCATGTCACGTAGGATTCTGTGTGGGTGAACAAGTTTCAATGCATTGTGTTGTGCACCATGGTAAAATGTCGATATGTAGAAGTCTAATCCCCAGTTTCTGGCATTTTTATCAGTTAAAGTACTGAATAATTAACGCTCAATGGTCACCCTATCCCATGTGAGGCTCGTATTAATAAATGCATTCCAAAGTTGATATTTTTTTTTGTATTTTGATATTTAATGTATGGAACATATGTCAACAACTTTTTTTACCGGCGGTATGCCTTTATTAAACAAAATACAACACTACAGCTACTACAATAAAAGAATTTAAACAACCTAAAAGTCGTAGCAGATTCATAGGCAGTCCAAATGCTCCAGCCCAGTCAACAACTGCATTTTAAGATCAATATTAACATTGAGCTGCATTACTTAATACGATCCTTGAAACGTCAAAACTGCATCATATGGTCAAGCTTAACTTAGAGATGTGTTTATCATACAACACATTTTTTTTATTATTTACATACATACATGCTAGTGACCAGCTAACATTATTTAGTCTACTAACTATATCAATGTTTAGACAAACGTTTCTGGAACTGGGGGTAACTACCATATACAATTTTTATTATCTTTTTTTCGAAATATGATTAGACTATCACATGCTAAGTGAAAATCACATTTACAAATAACTAGAGCACAAAGTTTAGGTCCCGAGATGGAATCGAACCCGCGTCCCGAAGTTTCGTGCCGGGTGCCTAAACCACTCGGCCATCGGAACATGCACGACTGAGCCGAATTTTGTGCTCTAATTTTATTATTTTTAACTGTCTCAGGGGACGGTGCAATTATCAACCAGACTACTTGACTTTTAAAGATTTGCTTTTCAAACACGGTAACTTTTAGCAATGTATACCTACTTAAATTTGTTTAAATGATTACTAGGAAAACTTAAACTCATTCCATTCATAAAATAAACAGTACCTGCAGAAAAACCTTGCAAAACTGTTTTTTTAATTGCTTATTCAATGGTATGCAAATACCATCAGGTGTGATAGGTGACACCACATGATTGGTGATGGTGCTGTCGAGAATGTTGTTAAGGCTCATCAAGAATTACAGCTACCGGAACACACATCAAGTGCTTGCACCAGATTTTCTACTAGAGGGCTATGTTATGGTTGCGTACAACTATTTCGATTTAGCATAAAGAAGATATAACTATAAAATTTTTAACAAATAAGTAGTGCATTCTTACTTCAATAACCGGACAGTTGCCGAAGTATTCCGAGAAGAGTGTCGTGTCGACTGTGGCCGACATAAGGATGATCCTCACGTCGGGGTATGTATGGGCCAGGTCGCGGAGAAGAATTAGTCCAAAGTCTGTGTCGGCATCACGTTCGTGCACCTATAAATATAATGTTAACTTTAGTCTATATTAGATTGTCAGCGCATTGCATCTTGTACCCTACACTTACCAAACAATTTACCAAGATAAGAAATGTAATGTTTATCCTACGAATAAATATGTGTATCATACAGTTACCGCTTTGATTACGGACTCATCAAGTTCATGATTAACAAAACACGCCCAATCTTCCAAAATCAATTGGATTAATTGATTTGGCGCTTAGAAACGATCGCATCTGATTGGTCGCGTCAATGTTGTTGTGCCGCACGGTACACTTTTTAAACCACCCCCGCCGCGGTAAGGTTTGCTTTTGCTGTTTTTGAGCTAGACTTGCGAATACATTTCTTTAAATTTTTTCGTTTCCTCATCATCAATGATACAATAATTTATTGTGGTATTATAGTGCCATGATGTTGATGCCATATTAGTTAAAAAGTCCAACATTTTAACCATTTCTATTAAACAATTTCACACAAATGTTTTGTTCTGGATCACCAGGAAGTTAGCGTTATTACTAATTAATAATTATTCGTATCATAATATATATGTGTGTAAATTAATTATTGTGATTATATGTGAAAATAATATAAAAATTAAAAAAAAAGAATAAGTCAATCTCATTCAATCTACAATACAAAATTAACGACGAGTCCAATTACCTATATTTTAGTAAGCTTTATTAATTCTTATTAATTAAGTACTCTTGCATGGTGAAGCAGTTATTTACTAGCCAATTTTATATTTCATTTATAATAGATAACCATGTTTAATGACAGGGGTGCGTTCTTATTTGTCGTCCGACGACGGATGATCGCTCCAAGCAGAGCGACGCTCGTCATCCGCCTTTTAAGAACGGCTCTGTATCATATCTGTATCAAGAACACTACTTAAAATGTTTCACTGACTCAGAAGAAATGTATTTACAATTATGTACTTTTCCAGAATACATAACTAAAACAAACATACATAATATAACAATAATAATAATAAAATTTTGTAAACAGAAGTCTACGTAAACAAAAAGTAACTTAAAACAAAGAAAAATCAAGTCCCAACTGTCAAATGAAACGTCAGGGCGATATTTATCCACCGATTTCGTGGGGCGACCGGTGCGTCGTCGAGCGATATATAAGAACGCTCCGGATGATCATCGGACGATCGCCCCGGGCATATAAAAACGCTCGGGGCGTCGTCGGACGTCGTCGGTCGACAAATAAGAACGCACCCCAGGTCATTGAAATTATCACGCAAATACTGCAAGTACTTCTAGAATACGTTTATGCTATATGGGAATAATGTAACATTGATGCCTATAGCTTTTATTACAGCGCTTTCTCAAACATGCAACTGATATGCACATGCTTACCTCGTCAACTAGGACGTGGCTGACTCCTCTGAGGCCACCTTCGAGCTTCCTCAACAGAACACCGACCGTGCAGAACAGAATTGAGCCGTACGGCCGCGGTAACACAGACTCGAAACGGACAGAGTACCTGAGAATTTAAAAATATAAGGCTACAGTGTTTATATTTTACAAATTATTGGAGAAATATTATTTGCCCCGGGCGGGAATTAAAACCGCGTCCTCCGATTTCGCGCCGAATGCCGAGAAGTTTAAGCATTCGGCGCGAAAGCTGCGCAGGCCCCTGGGCACTGCTATTTCTGTCGAAATTTCGTGCTCCAATTGTATTTCTTTAACCGTCATAGGGGACGGTGTGCGGCCATCAACCAGACTACTATAGTCCGGCAATCTCGTGCGCGACCGTCCCGCGGGGTGACAGACGATGGCGGGGACGAGTTACCCATGATGTCAGCGGGTAGCGGGTGGTGTGGCGGGGAAGGGAAACGCGTGCATCTGCGCGTCAAATACGGCAGTCTCGGCCGCGCAGTCGAAGCGGCTACACGTGCTTGATATTCCGTACTACTCAAGAGTACGATGCACATGAGATTAAGATCTCAGGATGAGTAAGGCTATCTCAAGACAACTTAAGGAAGTTGTACATAAGGTGTACCAATTTTTTGAAAAGCGAAAAAATTACCAAACTTCGTCCGAATACGCAAACGACATTAATTTAGCAAAAACTGTTGCTGAAGCCACAGGTTTGTCTGAAACCAGCGTTAAAAAATGTATAAAAGAAGCTAGAATCATGGAAGCACAAGGCAGTACAGCGACTTTCAAATCACCACGGAAAAACCGTTTTCCTAAAAAAAGGATTGAAATCGACAATTTTACGGAAGGTGTCATACGAAGAAAAATTACACAATGGTATACTGTCACAAAATGTATCCCGTCGTTGAAAAAATTGAATGTGGAATTGAAACAAGACAATATACTTCATTGCTCACGTGAATACTTGAGACGGACTATACGTAGGCTTGGTTTCAAATATTTAACATGCCAGTCAAAGAGAAAACTATTAATTGAACGTCACGACATAATGCGCCTGCGGTGGCATTACATCAGAGACGTTAAAAAATACCGCCAAGAGGGTAAGCCAATAATTTTCCTAGATGAAACATACGTGAATAAAAATCACGTGACGCAAAAATGCTGGCAGTCTGATACAGAACGCGGGGCTATGCAAAACATCGGTAAAGGACCTCGTATTGTAATTGTACACGCTGGCAGTCGCAATGGCTTTGTACCTAATGCTTTATTGATGTTCAAATCGCATTCTAAGACCGGTGATTATCATGGAGACATGAATGCCACAAATTTTCGAAAGTGGATCGATGAAAAACTGTTACCAAACATTCCTCCGAATTCTGTAATTGTAATGGACAACGCCGCTTACCATAGCACTCAGATCGACAAAAAACCTACAATGAGTACCCTGAAAAGCGAAATGCAGCAGTGGTTAGAACGGCGAGGTGTTCAGTATGACAGCGCTATGCGTAAATGTGATTTAATCAAAATAATTAATGAGCAAAATACGGAGAAACAAAATTGACAAAATATTAAAGGAAAATGGACATATCGTTCTTCGCTTACCCCCATACCATCCGGATTTAAATCCCATTGAACTCGTGTGGGGGTACGTAAAAGGCGAGCTCGCAAGGACTTCCATTGATTCGAACTTAGATGAAAAGTTAAAAGCTTTAGAATTGCTTTTCTCTAATTATTCGGTTGAACAGTGGCGCGATTGTGATATCACGTTGATCACGTCATAAAAAACGAGGACGAATATTATAATTCAGATAGAGTGTGTGACGATGAAATGGACAGGTACGTTATTGTTTATTAACATAATCGATTATTATTTCTTTAACTGGTCAGAGTGCTCAAGCTATAATTCTCGGAATCAGGTCATTGTATGTGAAGTTGTTTGTTATTTTTATACCTAGTACATTTTTATCTTTTTAGATTCTTAATTCAACTGAATGAAAACGACGATGATGATGACGACGAAAGCGATGAAGAAGATCAAACAGAGAGTGAACATGAAAGTGATATGGAAATTGATTTATAATAAAACAATCTATCATAATTTTAGTTTTCCTAATAATTTGTCCTCAAGCATAATAAAAAATGATGAACAATAAAAGTTGTTCTATCTTTGTATTTACTCCTATATTACGTCACAAGTACGTCCAACTTATCGCAAGATTTATCCTGGCACACTTCTCTTCGTGTGTAGCCGTGTCCTAGAATGACGCGCTACCTCGTCCCCGCCACCGTCTGTCACCCCGCGGGACGGTCGCGCACGAGTTAGCCGGACTATAGACTTCATCTGATCGAAAGAAGTGCTTTTTTCAAACACTTAACTATCGGAATGATGGCACTCTACCCTTCTTATTTCTAAACATGATTACATGCACTACCGCGCGCTAAGCGAAGATCATATTTAACAAATTATTGTAGCACAAATACTTTCTAAAATATGATTTTCGCTTAGCATGTGGTAGTGCTTGTAATCATGTTTAGAAATACAGAGTGTTTACTTAAACAACTGCACAGTTTCCGGTCTTTTTCTACTGGCGATAGGCTAGTGGGTAAAGGTAGTACGCAGGCATAACCAAGAATGGGAGCTGGCTCATAGGAACAGCTGCCGGAACATACCATAAGGCACTTGACGGTAAATATGCTACTTGACTCTGATAGCTAGCCAGCCAGGCGGGCATTCGCAAAATGCCATACTATCATGGAATAAAGACTGCTACTGCCACTGCCCAGGATACAACCGAGACCGACAGCTTAACGTGCCTTCCGAAGTAAGCGCTCAATAGTAAACCAATGATGACCAAGCGGTCACCCATCCAAGTAATGACCGTAGCGAACATTGCTCGGTATGGTTGATTAATTAAGAGCGGCTTTGCAAGCTCCGCCACCAGCGCTTTTAAAAGCGATTAATATAAAATTGCTAATAGTCCTCCCTGATTACATTGGTTTAACGAACGCATTTCAAGGTACGCAAAGAGGGTTGGCGTAAGGAATCCGATCATGTAACTGAAGCCTGAACTTTTTATAATTATATTCTTGTATTGTACTGTTGTTAGAGTATTGTACCGACCTCACATACGAGGGACAAGGGCAGGAAGATGAGTTGGGTTCCTATAAAATTCGGTGGCAATGACTAGTAACACTGTTATATGAATGTATGTGTGACATATAATATGTGCAATGACATTCATATAACAGTGTTACTAGTCGGGAAAATTGTTATCAACAAGTATCCAATGTGTAACACTCAAGATTTATACTGAGACGCGTAAGCAAGAGCAAATGCATGTTTATGTTATGTAGCATTTTGGTAGAGCATTAAGCGAATGCGTGGCTAGCTATCTACCACCCTTAAGTAGATCCATCCGTCGCCAAGCACCTAAGGCTGTTTCAATAGCTGCCGTTGCCACCACATCATCATTTACCAGGTGGGATTGTGTAATTTATTGTAGTTCTTTTATTCTATCCTATAAGTTTTTGTATCCATTTTAGTGGAAACAAACGGGGCCCAAAGCAAAAGGCCACGATGATGATGAAGGGAGCGATTCGTAGAATACAGCGCGGAAATGCTAGCAAGACTGGTAGTAGTCATATTTGGCTTACGAAAGTGTACATGATGAAATAAACGTGTGTAGAGAATTTCAGTCTGAAAAAAACTGCACGACCCTCTAAAAAAAGGCGTGGGTGACGACTGGCACTATTAAGACTGCTACGGATTTAGAATTAATAAATATATCTACCTAAGGTAGTTTATTGTAAGTGTGATATGGCATTTTTTTTTTTTTATGCCTGATAGGTTAGCCTTTGACCACTATCTCACCTGATGGTAAGTGATGATATGGTCGAGGATGTTGTTCAGACTAACCTAGAGTTACTGGCTCTCAAGGACAGCTGCCGGAACACACCGTTAGGTGCTTGGCGACAGATTTTCAACTTGAGGGTGGCATATCGAATACTTAGTAATAAAAAATAAAAATAAAAGTAATACATATTTAGTATGTTATTACATCTAAATCCAATACGAATAGTTTATATAACCGGCTGTGCTCACGCGTAGTGGTCGAGATTTTCAACCTAGGTTTCTGGTTCAACATGTAGACTAAAAGATCTGTACATGTAGCTCACTCCATACAATTTGCGTTTTGAACGCTGTGTTCAAAACCAAACCTTGATTGTAGGAGCTTGCTGTTTCTTAAGGTGTGACAGTATTATTTGACCCAATGGCTGCTTTTTCTAGAATAAAGTACACATAACTGACCCAACGCTGTTCCCGAGCTCCTCGCAACGTTCGCTAGCAACGCGCTCAGCAACGCTAATGGCTGAGATACGCCGCGGCTGCGTCACGCATATATTCGCCCAAGCGCCTTGTCCACTCGCTATGTAGTCGTCTAAGATGAACTGGCACACCTGTGGAAAGAATAAGTGATGTAATAAAATTTAAAAATAACATGTAATTAGATTTTTTGATAAAAATTAACTAGCAAAAAAAAACAGTGTGTACCTACTACAAAAATATAATTAATAATAAGGGATCTTAACCCGGTATCATTGGGGCACGTTTTGTTTCCATCATTCTAGTAACCGTGGCTGGTCCACTATGGTGTAGCAAAGGGAAACCGAAGTCGCTTCTTAGGGCGTCATATGGGCGGCACCGCGACTGTGGCGGGCAGCGGTGTCTTTTTTTTTTTTTATGCCTGATAGGTTAGCCTTTGACCACTATCTCACCTGATGGTAAGTGATGATGTGGTCGAGGATGTTGTTCAGACTAACCTAGAGTTACTGGCTCTCAAGGAACACACCGTTAGGTGCTTGGCGACAGATTTTCAACTTGAGGGTGGTAGCTAGCCAGGCGGACATTTGCAAAGTGCCCTACCACCATGCTGTAACGACTGCTATCCTAAGACAACAACCGGGACCGACGGCTTAACGTGCCCTCCGAAGCACGGAAGCGCTCAGTAGTAATGCCCAACCAGCGGTCACCCATCCAAGTCCGCCGCGGTCGTTGCTTAACGCTGATCGATTCAGAATGGCTAAGCAAACTTGGCTACGAGCGCTTCATCGCGTCAGTCTTATGGGCGTCATCGCGACCGAGGCGGGTAGCAATGTCATATGGGCGGCACCGCGACTGAGGGAAGGAAGCCGCGGCGGGAGAGCTGAGCTGTGTATCAGGGTGGTTTCTAGTCGGTGCTTGGTACTGTGAAATTATTTGGTGCCAAATCCGATATATCCTAGCATTTACGCACGTAAGAGGACAGGGGTTAAGACGGTGTCAAATGCTGAAATTTAGTCACTATCGAACTGCGTAGGAGTGAAAGAGAGGCAGCGATGGTGAAATCTCGATCAGTTTAGGTAAAATCCAAAAGTAAGCTTAATAACACAAAACTAGTAACGTAAATCGAAAATGTAAATTTTCTTGTCCCTCTTGGTAAAGTATTGCTATTTTTTTTTATATATTTTCTTACACATTCATACGTAAATAATTAAGATATTTACGTTGCAAGTGTAATTTAGATTTTATAGACATATAGACCTTTGCGATTTTATTCTATCGACAAAATTTTAATGAAACGTGTTTCGGACTTTGATTTAGATAATGTGATCAAGATTAACATATTTTTTTACTGCTGCAAACTAAATACATTATGCTAAAAATCTGTTCAAGTAAAGCTATTTAGCACTTGTCAGAACCTTAAATGAAGTTCATATCTAGTCCATAACGATAATATGATTCTCACCTGCGTAGTTTTACCACATCCAGTGTTACCCCTGATGATGATTACGGGGTTGTCATTGATGGCGTTCATTATCGTAGACCGCATCGCGTATACTGGTAATGACTCTCTTTCCCGGACACTTTCCTAAGGGCAAAAATAAATTTATATGAATCTATGAGTTTCGGTTTCCTTTTAATGTTTGACTCGTTAGTTGTTGCTTTTGAGTTTTGGGTTGATTTTTACGAAGAAATTGGAAGAATCTCAAAATTTGTAGCAGGGCCAGATTAATGCAATAGTCTCACCTCCTATTCAGTGAATCAAACATGTCTGGCTAAGCGTGGATGTACTAACATATCTGCGTACCTTTCCAGGGAATACAGGTATGAAATTTTGGAGCAGTTTTTTTATGAATAATTCTTATTCTTATTCTATTTGGGGCGACATGTCCTGCACTGACGTCCCGCTTGGGGTGTTTTGTGCATTTCCCCCGCCAGCTTCTACCCAAGCCCTCCTAACTCCCTGATGTAGCGGCGAAGGACCTTGGGTCGCTGGCATAGCTGCTCCAGTAAGGTGTGTGATGGTGGTGAGGATGTCGTTGATGAGAACGACTCTTGTAGACCAGTTGTAATTTTTTTTTTATGAATAAATAAACCTTCAGGATTTTTTGTCTCCATCGCGAAGTTCGTGTTCAATCAATATCATATTTTCGAGATGGTCACTAGCAGTAGAATTTGCGAAAAGTTAGTATATAGTTAGTCTAATATTATATAAGAAACAAGATTTCAAAATCAACAAATGTAGGATAGTAACTTTGTACTTATCAAAATACTGGGTAACAAGGACGGATGGCAAATGGCGCATAGATAGGTAGGATTTCAGTAGTATGGGTACTGTAGTGTAATAGTGAGTGCTGTCCAGTCCTCGGGGGCCTGAGATAGGGGACTTTAGTTGAACGAGCTCAGTTTATGCCTAAGAGGTGTTCATTAAAAAATATGTTCCTTACTTGGTACAATTGGCTGTTTTGACAGATGTCTCTGTGGTGTTTCTCCAAGTCTATGCTGATGTCATCTAGAGTGGTACTAGCGAGTGGGCCCTCGTCTGTGAAGCAATATGACATTATAGTCTAAGCCAAACAAGAACAAAATCACAACTGTTATATTATAACCGATCACGGATTTGTCTACTGCTCGTCATTCAAATTTTTCCTTACTTCATGACTGTTTATTAGTAAAATATATAAAACAATATTTTATTACTATGAGTATAGTGATGAAATGATTACCTCTTGTTAATGATTGATATTGGGATTAATCGCAGTCACCGCTTATGTACGATTATTCCCTATCATTGAATAAAGTATTTAATAAATTAAACAATGCGTTAATAAAAGAGTTGCAATGTAACGAGATGGGCGAGGAAGATGTGTGCAAAAATATATTTCTACCAATAGGAGGAAAGGATTTCTGGCAGCAGAACGCTGGTGGATATGTAGCTTTTCCCCACATCTAGTTTGCGGGCACATTAGAAACGAAGAAACCTGTTCAAACTGGATTACTAGGCATTATATTTCATATGACAAACAAACTTAAATCCTAAATTCTTTATAATATAGTAATTACACGACTGAAAAAAGAACAAAAAAAATAGTGTTGTTTTCAGGGTACATCAATGTATGTATATTTGTGAGTTTCTTTATCCCACAATAACTTATAAACGGTTGAACTGATGTTAACTTATAATATATCGTTCGCTTTGAATGGATAGCGCAAGTGGCACTAGGTACATTGAAAAAAATATAAACAAAATGGCAGATTTTAGACACCATATAGTGAGAAAAACCATTTAATTTTTCAAACCCATCGAGTGGACTATCAAAATGAAGGGCTTTAAAAATAGTTTCAATATTATATCTTGCAGTTTAATTTCAATGGAACGACAAAACTCTTTAAGAAAAATAATAAATAATTTGCAGTCGCATTTCTCACTTATTGAATTAATTTAAATATGTCTTCATTACTGTCTTGTTTTTTTTTAAAATAAATTTATACATGTTTTTATTAATGTGGTGGTTTAAGTCGATACACTTTTTCTATCCATTCCTCACAAATTTTAATTGCTGATAATCAGAATTGATAATCGTAATCGTAACTAGGAAGCGATACATCACGTATAAATGCACGCATTTTTTTCTCTGTAGAATAACATACCAATATTGCACTGAGTCCAAGCGTTCCAGTTGCTCTGCGGTGGTGACCACGAGACGACTCCGCCAGGCGTAGGTCTCGCCTCACGCATCGCCTTCGCGCGATCCATTTGCAGAATGGTCACCACGTTCTGACCGTCCTGACCTTGGTCTGATTGGTTCGGCACCGCCGTCTTCACGTCCACTGGGATTATTTCTAAATCTGAGAATAGAGATAAGGAAATATTTTATTTAAAAAAAAAAAAACATAAAATGCAACCAACTTCAACACTCAAAAGTGTGAAATAACATGTTGAAGTCGGTAACATGATAGTTCAAAAGTACCTTTTCCGACTTCGACAAGATATTTCACACTATTGAGTGTTGAAATCGGTTGGTTATTGGTTTAAACATTATTTTTCACATATGGATCGATTGTCATTCACTGTCAACGACTAAAGCATCAAAATAGGAAAATCTTTTTCATGTTATTGGAGTGTAACTCAAAAACGGCTTGACTGATTAGGATGAAATTAAAATGGGACCAAACGACAAGCATTAGCTTTCAAATGAAAAAATATAATTATCAAAATCACCCAGGTTCAACCAGTCAAAAATTCTGAGTTAAAAAATATTAAAAAATAAAACAGACGAATTGAGAACCTCCTCCTTTTTTTTAGTCGGTTAAAAAACATAAATACCCAAATCTATCAACTATAGTACCTCATCAAGCAACAAATGGATTTTATATAATTATTTATATAAAGAGATAAGTAGTCACATTATAATTATTATGAAGTAATGAAGTCTGAAACAATGCGGTAATAGCTATGGACTGCCATGCCATGCCGCAGGTCCATGGTTCGATCCCCACCACCACCGGCTTGAATTACACTGCTGGAAGGGTTTTGCGCATGCTCAGCTGGCTAGCTACCACCTTCAAGTAGAAAATCTGTTGCCAAGCACCTCAAAGTGTGTTCCGGTGGCAGTCTTTTTGAGCCAGAAAAATTACAGGCACATGAGACTTCACAACTGTATGTCTCTGTGACGGGCACAGTGCAATTCGTTCTTATATTTCTTAGGTAGGTACATCCTATCCTGCGTCAAAATAAAGTACGAAATAAATATATTACAGTCGAAATATAAAAGTTTGTCTCCATGACTGTCATATAAATTAATATTCAAGGATGAAATTTGGAATATAGGTTGTTTATGTCAACGATTAACACAAAGAATACATAATCATCATTGTCACCACTTTTCAATTGTCTATGTGTGTGTGTGTTTTTTTTTTTATTGTTGATAGGTAAGCCTTTGACCACAATCTCACGTGATGGTAAGTGATGATGTGGTCGAAGGTGTTAACAGGCTTAACCTAGAATTACTGGCTCTCAAGGACAGCTGCCGGAACACACCGTTAGGTGCTTGGCACAGATTTTAAACTTGAGAGTGGTCGCTAGCCAGGCGGACATTCACAAAAATGCCCTTCCACCATGCGGTGAAGCTCAAGCCCGAGGCGGGATTCGAACCATGGACCTGCTGCGCGGCAGTCTATAGCCAAAGCCACTGAGCTATCACTGCTTCATAAAACGTGTGAAACTGCGGAATCCAGCTGGTAGTTCATAAGTGTAAACACTTGCCTTGCAATGTTTCTTCTAATTTTGCTTCCAGTTCAGGGCTAATTGCAACCGGATATGGCTTCATTATACCTTCATTTGATCTGAAAACAAAATGTTATTTAAAATGTTTAAAATTTTGATATCTCCTATCATAGATATAGGAGGATACGATCACCGAGACGGCGGCACTGGCTCAGGCTGCCGACGGGTCGCCGACTCAAAAAGTCAAGAAAAATGTTAGACTTTGTGGGTGTAAACCTATAAAACAAACTTCCCAATAACAATAAAGATGCACGTACCGCAAGCGCATTTACCACAAAACTTAAATCGCTGCTGCTCGCCAAAGCTTAATATTCAGTAAAAGAATTTCTAACAGACCAATCGATCATTGATTCATAAAAAATATACAATTTGACATATTAAAATTATTATTATTATTACTTTCATAGTATTGTATAAAATGACCTGTAAGAAATCTTATTAATAAATCATTCTAATTCTAACTCATAAGTATATTCAACTCATTACATGGGACATCATGACTCTTTAAAATAATTAACAACCTGATCAGCTGAAGAGCAGCGGGACTAGCGTGTATGCTTCCAATGAGAGCTTTCTCAAGGAGGTTCGTTGTCAGGGTTCGTTTCGTGGTCAGCACGGAGATCAAAACCTATACAATATTGCGCATAATTTTTGAACAAAACACGAATAGCACAGACCGCAGTGAATGCGGGGAAAATTTTTGGTTCACTTTACCAAAAATGTTTGAAGCAGTAATGGCGGCAATTGTACATATGAGTGTTGCCAATTTAGCCCCTTCAAGGCAAGACCTGGCCCCTCTTCTGCTTGGGTAGTCACAATAATAATGATTTAGCTCCTAGCCCCAAATATTGTCCGCAAAATTATCAACTCTCAAAAACCATTGCAAGCTAAGAACGAAAGGAAATTCAAACAAAAATTTAGCTAAATTCTAAACGCACGCGCCGTTACATAAAATTATTATGGGAATTTCTCGCCTACTCTAAAGTTTCTGTTTCAGTTTTACATAACCATTTAGATCTTTTATTGTGTTACGTGCTGTAAGGTGTTAAATCATATTGATATAATGGACTGGTGATAGGGCATTTTGCGAATGACCGCCTGGCTAGCTACCACTCTCAAGTAAAAAATCTGTCTCCTAGCACCTATCGATGTGTTCTGGTAGCTGTCCTTGAGGGTCAGTAATTCTAGGTTAGCCTGAACAACATCTTCGACCACATCATAACTTACTTTCACGTGAGATAGTGGTCAAAGGCTAATCTAATAAGCATAAAAAAATAGTAAGCATGTATAGTAATAGGTATGTCTTCAGTATGTTAATTAGCTCACCTATCTTTTTTCAAGGTACCGCTGAACGCCTCAATAACTCCAAGATGGTATAGTTGTCTGACAAGCGACAGAGCGCAGGATTTGCTCGCAGTTTGCTTGTTCGAGGCAGTCTCACGGCCCGTCACATTACGTCCCAGTTGGCGTACGTAGATGGACATCTCGCAGCAAAAACTCCTGTACATGAAATTAGATGCATTAGTATTACAACAAAAATAACTCGTCGTGCTAACATATTACACCAGCAGTATAGTCTGAGATGGGTAAATTATATAGATGGCATTATTATAAATCATCATTATCAGCTGGAGGATGTCCTCTGGTGAACAAATACCTTCCCCGTAGAACGCCACAAAGAACGGCTATTAGCCAATTGTAACTGTTGGCTACCCGTGACTTTTACGATGTCGTCACTTGACCTAGTGCAAGGCCTACCTAACTTTACGAAACCACTCGAACCTTTCTTCCCCATCGGTTATATCAGTTCGTTGAGCAATATGTCCTGCCAATTGCCATTTCAACTTGCAATTTTTGAAAGCTATGTTGTTAATTTTGGTTCTTCGGCGAATATCCTCGTGCTGGATTTATCGCGCAAAGAAATGAATCTCCATAGCTCGTTGAACGACTCTGAGCTTGTCTATAGGTCCCACCGTTAAGGACCATGTCTCAGTGACATAAGTAATCACTGGCAGTACACACTTTTATTGTTCAGAGCAGCATACTTGCTTTGTGTTTTCATTAGTTTCGGCGTTATTAAATTGCCCAGGAACTCAATAATTCGATTCATTATATCAACCCAGAGCTTACAATAAAAATTATGAGGAAAAAAGCATATTAAACTTTTTAAATTTGGGAAATGCTTCCCCGTTGTGCCATATACAACCAGAAGAAGCACCCAAATTAAATAACATATGAAAATTCATTCATCAATTACTGGCATATTATGTGTTGATGAAGATGTCTCATTTGACGTTATGACACCTAATGCTAACCTAGATTCCTTAATATTATTACTGAAAGAACTAAAAGAAGCGAGAAGTTATTAGATGGAATCAGCATCGAGATAAACTTAGGAATAATTCATAATTTAACCAAACATTTTTTTTTGTACAGAGTTTTGTTAAACTCATTACAAAATTATGTATGTTTAAACCGAAACAATGAAGGTTTAACATAATAAAATTAGAGCACAAGATCTGATTCAGTCGAGCATGTTCCGTTGGCTGAGTGGTTGAGACACCCGGCGCGACATCGTACGTGGGTTCGATTTCCGCTCGGAACTAAAATTATGTGCTCAAATAATTAGTAAACTATTCATTCTATTGTTATTTTTGGCTTGGTGGAAAAAATGGTCCATTATTTATCCTGAACCTGAACTCAGCTCTTAATTTTATCAATGACTTTGAAAAAGCGAATTAAATATTAAGTTCTTTTTAACTGATTGGAATACAATTGTCATCAGATTACTTACCCATGTTAGGTGTAGCACAAATTATATGTATTTTTTTCTGGAAGTGTAGCCAAGTTGAGTAAGGGCGTCAAATAAACCTGTTTTGAAAAAAAATCCAAGACATTAAATTGGTGATCTAATATCACAGCCATCTCTCAAGAAGTTGTTAGAATTAAACATGCATACAACAGTATTATTGGTAATTTCTTGCTTCATATGTATTAAAATTGTTAAGCCAATTTTCCAAAATATTAACCATATACAACTTATCTAAAAATTTGGTTTTGAAACTAAAATATATATAATATATTGTATTAATTTTTATTCAACAACAACAGTTTGTGAGATGGCTATTATTTAAATTAAAACTGTCTCGGATTTCTTCTCAAAATTATACTTGAAGCTAATTATGCTGTCTCTTATGCAAAAGTAGCTTCAAAAATGGCTTTTCATTGAAAATTCTGTTCATAAAATTTTCATAGAAAAAAATATTACTTTAATTACTCAGCCTCTTAAGGGAGTGCTATTATAAACATTCTCAAAATGTTTGTACACCATTTGCACTCACTCAAGAGCAAGCAATCTTCGGTACAGTCAAAGAAGTAATCACATTTAATTTCCAAGCGAAATGAGACCATTTCTCTGTTGACTGTACAAAATACTTGGCTTCACTTCCAGCTGTAAGAATTGTCAGCCAATGGTTTTTCAAAATTTATGAATAACCAATGGCTTTGAAAAGCAGTAGAATAAAATAGATGAATGTGAACACAATACAATATCAAGTAGCAAATCTAAAAAGCATAAAATACAGAAATAATAATTAAAACTTTTTCGCAGTATTATCATCATGAATATGGTAGTTAACATTATTTATAATAAATTATCAAGAATTGCGAACATTTAAACAAAACGCAAGATGACGCGAATGGTTAATGGTTGGATGATTATTGTCTAAAATCCTTAACAAGGAAATTACGTGTCAACTACCAAACTTGGTTAGACACACTTGGTGGGCATGTAGGTAGACCAATTTGTTAAATATACATTGAAGTAGAAGACCCTAAATGTTCACATTTTTTTAATTATTATTTTTTAGTAATTATCTAATATTTTCCAAATTGTACCTTTTTGATTGAACTTTTTATTTGATTTTGGTTCCAGATGTATCCTTGGTCTATTGAAGGCATTGTTAATCCAAAATAATGAAAAGATAATTAGTTGTGGGCTCTCAAAAATAAGAAAAAATAATTAAGTCCCAAAGCTTAACTTAAAAAAAAATAATAGTGATTGAGGAGTTCAAATGCTTTTAAAAACTTCTCTAATCAGTGTGTACAATGTACTATTTTTTATGTTTTATTCTTTTTGCTCTACTTTAAAAATGGTAATACACATAAACGACACAATTGGTAACATTACTGTCCATTATTTGATGTACAACAACAAATAATAAAAACCGGTCAAGTGCAAATCGGACTCCTGCTCTCAGAATTGTATAAAATAATGATTTTAAGCTATATTTATGTTGGTATGAAACCCTCAGTGTGTAGGTTAAACTCGTACTTGTCCGTTTTTTTTAATACACTGTTTATTAGTCAAAAATAGTTATCATGCACATGATGCTGCTTTAATAGTGATTATGTAAATGTGAGCTGCTGTTTTTTTGTACTAAATAATTTTGTAAATATAAATTGACAAAATTTATGATACAATTATATAGCAAAAAAAAATAACTATTAAAAAATTAAGTGCTTTAGCCAATTTGCAATATTACGTGGGCATCTGAGTATACATCTAATTTCATAACCTACACCCGGATATTTAAAGTTTGAAAAAACCTGTCTGAAATATATAAGCTCGCCATAAGATCAGAGGCGACAATAATTAGCATATACATTCAAAAAGTATCACTTAACAACTTTTATAGATTCACAAGGCCTGCTAATTAAGCATGATAATTTTTTTTTTAACATAGCTAATGCTTAGGCAGACTTATGCCCACATTAACAACACTTTGTAGCATGCACAATTTATAACATGAGTTGTATTCCATTGGCGCCACACAAGCAGCACTGTGTTATTTTACATTGTTGTACTTATATTATTAATAAATCCAATACAAAAGATAGGCCCAATAACAACATAGCATATTATACTCAATAATACCAGCATGCACATTTGATGTGATGGTTTGTATATACATTACAATTTAAAGGAAGTAATGATCAGCAGCGCAAGTACCGAACTTACCGATCGCTAAATTTGACGTTACAATTGTCTAAATTCGATAAAACGCAACCATTTTATCGAATTTAGACGATTGTAACGTCAAATTTAGCGATCGGTAAGTTCGGTACTTGCGGTGCAGGAACCTAAAGTGGCTTTATCTATGAGTGTATTCATAATGCATTGAAGTTTGGTTTGGCTATTTTTAACAACTAAGGTACTCAATTCAACTGATTTTTTTATGTGTCTACCTCATAACTCTTAACATGGTGTACCGATTTTGAAGATTTATATATTCTAAAGCTGGTGCTTGTCATGTAGTTCCACTTATATTTGAGTGAGATCTGACAAATAATATTTGGGTTATCCTTAATGAGTACCTATTTTGTCTCAAGTCAGATTTTTTTGGTACAATTTTCAATTATTTGACATTTACTTTTCATTTTTATTCTTGATTATAGAGCTACAAAATGTGTCTACTGTGCCATGAGAATACATCTATGAGGAAAAAATAATGAGTTATAAACATTCTATGAAAATATTTAAAAATGCCGATAATGTTGGTGTCATCTTATACTAACCAGAAGGCAAAATCTACAAAAATTAAGTGAATAAATCTACAGGATCTCTAAAATACTATCAACAAACCGTGTATGATCCGGCCCAACGGCCTTATAAACATAGTCAGCACTAATTTTGTTGACTTGGAGAAACTGATGCAGTTTTGACTTGGCATTCTCCATAGTCCAGTTGCCATGGAGACTGGCATTGACATCAAGATCTTCAGCCTCCTCCACATTCTTTTGTTGCTGCATTCTGTCCATGTATGTAAAGGTCTCTCTATCTCCACTGTTACCACCATAAGCTTGGTATGCAGGCCCCATGGTATCTGGTCCCATACCACTCTATGAATCAAAAAAGTTTGTTAATTTCTAACAATATTTTGTAAATTTTGTGCAATGGACAGGTAAATTAATTTAAAGGCTGAACAGCTTAGAAATTACCAGTGCCGGTTTTACCTATGGCTAAGGTGCAAGGTGTGCAGTGCACATGGGCGCAGGGACTAAGGGGTCACTGAGTCACTCATAATGCCACAAAAGAGAGCCAGTAATTGTAGGTTAGCCTGTAAAACATCTTCGACCGCATCATCACTTACCATCAGGTGAGATAGTGGTCAAAGGCTAATCTATCAGGCATAAAAAAAAAAAAAAAAAAGATTATGCGTCACTTGCAGAGTGCGTAAAAACCCTGGGGTTACTAGTTATGGCCCCCACTAGTATTCCAGGTCGCAAACCAAGGCCTGCATACATTTACAGTATATTTGCCTAAGATCCTACTAATGCCGCCTTAGACACACATTCTATTCATATAATTAATTATAAGGGGCATACCATTTACAATAATTAATCATTTTAAACTTAAATAGTCACAAAAAATAAATTAAGTCCTTCAGTCAACAGATTATAATATTTAATAGATTATAGAAGATTAATTGCTTCTTGTATGATTTCGAGGACTCTATCATGGCATATCTATCATCATACAGAAATTGCCATTTCAATGTGTGAGGTTAGGTCTCCAACCTGACAAATTTTTAAACATTAAATAATGCATAACACAAATAAATTAACTTTGTTTCACCTGAAACACAGATCTCTGTGCCTGCACTCCATTATCTGGTCCTGCGTCTCCTCCCTGCGCATCATCTGGCTCAGTCTTTACTCGACCATCATCAGGAACATCTGCTGCAGCTATCTGGCCACTCCTTACAAGGTAGTTCACAAAGTCCTTTGAAGCATTCATTTGAGCATCCTTTTTGGTAGTAGAATTTCCTGCGCCGGCGTAAGCTATGCCTTCAATACGAACTTCGCAAAGAAATCTTTGTCGATGCTTTGGACCTGCAAATAGTAAATTGTAAGCTTATATTATGTATTGTTCATCAAATAATGGTACTTCAATCAGTAGGTAGTAGGTAATAGAATGATTAAAGGGCTATTTTAGTTGTATCGGTACATTTTACTTACCCGTTGCCCTTATATCAAACACCGGGGAAAAATTCTTCTTGGCACACCATGAGTGAAGAAAGGACTTTATATCCATTTTGATTAATGTTTACAACTTTATTACAAAGTTTAGTGTTTTATGAAGAATATAATTTATGTTTCGGAAACTCTAGGTAAACCGCAACCTCGGACTCCAAAATCCAAATTAAAAAGAGAGAATATCACAGATTCACAGATTATTGAGTCCTCAGTGAAGAATATCTTAAACATAGATCAGAAAGAAAACATAGTCCAGAGCTGGGGTTCGTTCCGAACCATGGTTAGAGTGCACTCGTGCTTTCACTCTATCGTCGAACACAACCTTAGAGTAGAGCAATTGGTCGTTAAAAGGTAAAAACCTTAACTGACATGACTTTGACATTTTGTTGATGATAGAATTTTGCAGGCGACGTTGGATTATGCTTTACAAATACCATAAAATAAGTAAATATATTTTTCTAGTTCCCCAGCTAGAAGAGAACACAACATATAACATAACAAAGACTATTATTTTATTAATAAGTAGCTGCCAACTGGTACTGGGCTGGAGCAGTTAGACTGCCTATGAGTCTGCTAAGACTTATAGGTTGTCTAAATATGCTTTATTGTAGTAGCTGTAGTGACCTCATACTTAACTACCTACCTTGACAGTGTACCACACATTTTTGAGAATGGAACGAAAAAGAAACGTATTTAAATATTTCTACAGTTCCTATATTTAATCATCAATTCACTGTAATTTAAAAATAATTCTGAGTGAGAGTATACTTAAGTAGTAGAGAAGTAGTACTTAAATGCTTGGGCCTAGTAATACTGAAGGCCCGATCACGAGCTCATTTGCTTGTTCTCATTGTTAACATTTTATTCTGAGTTAGACTGACAAAATTCATTATTCTTAGTTGTTCTTCGACCTTGTTTCCATTTTATGTTTATTCGGTATAAATGTTCGGCAGTTGTATTTCGATGGTTTCGAAATGGTATAAGTACTTACATATATACTTTGGGACTTATAAAGATAAATCAGATTTCAATTCTACTTCACCTAACTTTATCTATAATCAAAAAAATCAACCATTCAATGAATTATTATCTAAATTCAGATATTACCATGCATATACACACGACTATCTAATCGTTACCAACCAATACAATATTTTTTAAACCCCAGTGAATATAACCGATTTTGTTCTAATTTAAGGAACTGGCTGGTTGAAGAAAATTTTTACACAATCGAAGAATTTCTTACCAGCGCACCGAGCTTTTTAGCAGCACCGCGTATGCGTGCGTGAGTAAGGCACACCAACAGCATCCATCCCCGTCCGACGCGCGACGGCCGAAAAATTACTAAAGCGGTTAGGGACAAAACGTTATAGAAAACACGTTGTGTTTTTTTAGTATTCAAATTTTAATGACTTTCCGTTAAGTGTTTACGCCGTATTAAGGGTTTATTTAGTTTTTTAGATAAAACATTGTTTTTTTTTTCTATCGAGGAAACATGAAGTAATCTTGTTTCATCAAAGTGTATGATTTATAGAATGAATCCTTAAATATAATACATATTAATTGCATAACTCAAAATTAAGAAATAAAGATACAGCAAGGGATTAAACGACCCCCAATTACGTAACGCTGCCTCGGTGCAGGCTTAAGAAAATTTCATGTCATTTTTACGTCTACGGAAGTGCACTGTAGAATTTGTAATACCTATTCAAATTTTAGAGGATATAAATTATGATAATATATTGTATGTTTAAGTACAAATAATATAGTATGCAATAATGAACCAAGATTCGCACATCAGGATTCTGATTGAATATAGATACTTATTTTATAATAATTAAGATCATCATCAAAAAATCAAAAACCGATTAAGTTTATAATTAGAAATCGATATCATATTAACTGACCATGTATCTTTTTCGCGAAATAATGATTTAATATTTTCTTTTTAATTTACAACAGGAAAAAAAATAATTCTGTGATATTTTAATTACTGAGTAATTATTCCAACAGCTTATGAAATTCCCTTGTGATTTGATATATCTCCGTCATTTCGTAAATTTTCCAAAAAACTGAATCGACATAAAAGTTCTATGGAATTATCGAACCTCCTCGCAAAATTTCACGAGAATTGGCTGAGAAACGGCCATAAAACAAAATAAAAATCTGTATAATTTTTTTGTTTTATTTTAAATCTTAGCAAGTGGTTAAGGGAACCGATGCGTAAAATTGGAGGACGTGGGTCCGATAACACGAGGTGAGAAATTTTGTATTCTAAAAAAAATTTAATGTAATTTATTATTTCTATAACACGTGTTAGTGCTTATTATTTGGTACATTTATTATTCCGGATTAAGGACTTTGTATCCATGGCCATGAAATAAATTAAAAAAATACGGTATATTGCGGTAACTTTTGGAATTTTGGAACTATATCTTCTACGTGAATTTACAGTTAAAAATTAGCACTATGTAGTATTTTGAATTGAGGTAATCAAGGGCGCTGTTTCTGATGTTAAAGTAAATTGTCTAATTTTAGTTCTAATTCGTAATAGAATTTCTTAAGTATCTTTTGTTAATTTTGGCAAATAAATTATAATTGTTATTAGGCATGTACTCTAGGTCTGTTTTTATTACTTACTAGCGGCCTGCCCCGACTTCGCACGGGTAATTGACAAAAAATATAAAAAAAACAAAATTTTTGTAAATATTCTATTGCGTATGTTTATTAGGGATAATATATGATTCTAATGGTGAAATAATTTTTCAAATCAGTCCAGTAGTTTCAGAGCCAATTACCTAAATGCAAATAAAAAATCAAATCTTACGCTATCCATTTTCCTGAAGTCGGAAAATCTGTTGCTAAATTATTGTTACAGTAAGTTAATTTCGAAATTTCAAAATGTCCAGCGGGCCGGCTCAAATCCTGAGACGGGCCGGATCACATGTTGTAGAGGATGGCAATCGGACTACGACTGGAATTACTGGCTCTCAATGTTTGCCGCCGGAACACACTTTTAGGTCTTGCTGATAGATTTTCTACTTGAGGTGGCAAGCCTTAGCAAAATGCCCTTCCACTATCCGTTGAAGCTCAAGCCGCAGCGTTGATGATCGAACTATGGAACACGGCATCGCAGTCCATAGCTTTTACGTACCTTTCGGATATCACTCATTCAAAGGCATTGATTGGGTTTTTTCCGTACCGTGTCTCTATATCATTTTCTGACGTACAAATACACCGTTAACACGTTAATAGAACGCGCAACAAGACTTGCAAGCGCGCAACCGTTTACCGGCATTTTCGTTATCGATTTACAAACGCAAAAGAGAAATGGAGCAATACTGTTTCGTACCGGCAGATAACGTAGTTAAGCAGATTGTACAAGATAACCACTTCAAATTTCTTTAGGAAAGATTTTCTAACATACTTGGTAGTTAAATATTATATACAACTAAGATTTAAGTGCAGGTCTCAGAATTTTCAATCGCAGCCATTGTCAAAAGCGTCTATCGTAGAACTTAGATCTAATAGGTATATCAATTATTCAAAGAATTAAAAAAAAATACACCATATATGAACCAGCAATATGTAGATAATATAATATACAATTGAAATATCGATAAACGTACAAAAATGTTACAGGTAAGGTAACTAATATCCAACCACTATAATAAACTTAATTATATAGCATGAAATGACAGAAAAAAATATACTTTAATAAATAAACACAGTGAGTGTAGTATGTAGGTATCGATAATCTTAAGAATGTTTCAAAATTGCTGCATTTCTCCTTTTATGTATGTATTCATCTAACTGCTATATTATGTTTATTGTATGTATTGCTTGCTTTATATTTGTGAACTTATTGACTTTACGATTACTGACGTATACGTCCATTGACCAATAATTTAATGCTTTGAGTTTATACTTACCAAATATATAAAAAAAAAAATGTAAACTCCAAACGTCAAAAATAAAGGAGCCATGTACTTTACACCAAGTTTTCTTTTATGAGACTGAAATACACAAAAGAGCATCTGTTATTTAAATTAGACAATACTAAAATAATTACATACGTCCATTTTTTGTAAGAGAAACTCGCGAAAATAAATTATTGTATAAGTAAATCATTTTATTACAAAAAAAAACACAATTACATATAGTTTCAAAACAAAAGTGTTCGTATTGTTGCTATTTATTTTTTCGATATTGTAATAGAATCAATCTGAGAGTATACTAAATAAATGAATCAACACTACATTAATCAGCCATGTACCTACTGATTTCTTTTCTGTGCTTGAACAAGACGAAAAACATTAGTTGAGATACTTAATAGTTGTTTTAATTACACAATACTAAGCTCATTGCATTTAGTTTCAAACTAAAGTTAAGGTAATAGATGCCTTTTACTTTTTCAGTATTGCTCTGGAATCAATCTAAAACTACGAATAAATATGTAAAGAAGTGTAACTCTCATACAAATATTTCGTACTCCTCAAGTTCACAATTAAAACGCACAATATTCCAAATTCAATTTGATTGGTGATTTGATTTGGCGCATAGAAATGGTCGTATACTATTGGTCGCATCAAAGTAGTGTCGTAGCGCCGCACGGCACACTTTAAACCACGCCCTCCGCGGTAACGTTTGCGTTCTGCTGTTTTTGAGCTAGACTTACATTTCTTTACATATTTATCTGTAGATCTAAAAGTGTACTCATTGGACTTTACAGTACTTAGTGTACAGTCTAAAGGTTCTATTTGAACGACACTGCCAACAGCGATATGGGACGCAACAGCATTTGCAGCTTGCAGCTGCCGCGGCGGCGCTCGAAAGTCGTTTCATAGAAATTAGTGCCTGATAAACCAGTAGTCCCGATATGGTCGACTGCATACTGCCGCGGCAATTGCAGTTGGCAGTCGCTTGGAAGAGAACCTTTACTCCCATAATTCCTTTTTGTCCATTAAGTTTTCAATTAGAAGAATAACCTAACTTTAATTATGTTCGGGATCATGAGGCAGTTAACATAATTATTAATTATTTTGATTAAATAAATATTTTACTATTCATAAGAAAACACAAATATTGTCGACCCTACTGTCTTAAAAATTAACGTTAAATATATTTGTATGTAGCTACTTATATTAATGATATGACGATTATAAAAAAAGTGACGAGATGGGTTTATTAAGGGCTGGCTCTAAAGACAGTATTGCTGAATTTTTTAACTGATTACCAAATACAGTAAGACTTTATATAAGGAACCAATTTGACTTTTCTTTACTTCTTATTTTAATATGAATCCCGGCATAACTCACTTCATTTCAATTAACATACACTGAAGTATTATGACTTTATACTCCACCCTGTTTAGTCATGATTTCACCGAGAGGCGCCGCCGACAACGCTACAAAAAGGGTTGATATATGTATTAGAGAGACAGAATATAAGTGGTTCCACAAATTTTACTTAATCGAATGCGATCAACCATTCCGTTCAAAAATTCAATTTTCTGTCCACACCCACACACTACGTCAGATCGTGAACGATCTTCATAATAATAAGCTGTTCTTGCCCTAAGGAAAATATAAAAAAGACGAACACGAAAATACAAAAACATATGTTTATTAAATTATATATTTTTTTAATAACTTTTAACTTATTTTTTCTAATGTTTATATTTTAGTAGCTAAACTGCGTAAACGAGACGACCACGCAGCGTTCCATCGAGGGGAAACCGACGGACGACGTCCAGAACACGTGCTTAGATTATACGGTACATATCCTGCGTTCGATTTTTTTATTCTACTTTAGATGGACTAGAAAGAAGACTTGAAAAATCGTATCGATCTGTCACATACATCACCGCACCGATGCGATTGTTCCACTCCGTTTGACAGTACCGTTCATATTGCATTCGATTTAGTAAAGTGTGTGGCAGGTGTAAGACAACTTCTTGGATGTGCGCTTCGTATTGCAAATTCCCGTATCTGCGCATTGTGCTAGATTAATTATTGCTCGACGCTTTGGTAAAGAAATTACCAGCATTTACTGAGCTCATCCTCACAATCAAAGAAGCACTAAGACAGCCTTGATCGAAAACTTTGTAGTTTGTCACTGCTTACTCAGCCAGCACCAATGTGAACTGAGGTTTATCGAAATTTGCAGTGTCAAATCATTAGATATACATTTAAAGAGCTTTGCTTTCTTATACTTTTTTGTTTACAAGATATTCTGCTTTTGCTGTCTAGTTTAAAAGAGAAGGTCAATAATATCAATACTATATTGTTGTGCAAAAGAAATAACTCTTTTTCTAAATAGACAACAGAGAACAAAATACCTCTAAGATATTTTAACTGAATCAATAAAAACAGTAAATTTTGAGTATGATGGTTATTATGAAAAAGTATCATGAATTAACAATGTAAAGTTATATTTCACTAATTGCTTGTTTCTCGACCTCTTAATATTTTAGCTCTAATTTGAAACATATGAAGATTTTGTAAAACAAAAATTCAATTCGGATTATTCATCTTTTCGTTATTCTTATAGTTAAAATACACGATATTAATATATTATATCTATTTTACACGTGTAATTTGACTGTGGGAATTAAAATAATTTGTATAAACTTTTCACTACAGAAACATAAAATTGAAAATTATACCGAAAAAAAAACTTTGTGAATTTGTTAATAAAATTAGTCGACATTTGGTCTGTTAATAATTGTTGTAGGCTCAGACTTATTACTTCATATCTCATCTGTCTTGATGATAAACAAAAGACAATTAAAGAATACACTCCCTTTATTAAATTAAATGTGATGTACGACCTCCATGATTCAATATCAAAAAAAGTTAGGAATGACAAACCAAAACTCCCGCCAAATTTAAAACAAAATGGCGTTTTCAATATAACCTCTTTCTCGAATGTTCTTGACGTTTTTGGTACCACATAATGCCTAATACTACAAGGACTATGATGACGATGGCTACGCACATCATGAGGAGGAACGTTTTGACTCCGGACATGGCCGGTTTGGCGTCTTCGATGCGCTCTCGTGGCGCCTCAAAGGAGGCCGCTGAAGGCACGATGTGAGTGCGATCTTCTTCTTTGTTTTGCTGGAAAGTGAAAAAGAAAACAGTAAACGCAACATCGGTGGGTTTTTGAACGTAAATGTTAATTAGTTTTATATCGAACTTAAAATATATATGAAATATATTTTTCATTCGTTATATATGTGTATAGAATATATACTGCACTGTAACAGCCGGATCGTCCACTGCTGTACACAGCCTCCTCTATTAAGGGGATATTTGACATAATCCATAAGCTTGGCAGGCGTCTTCGGGATCGCAGTGTAAGCTGGCAGTTCTTTAGAAGGCGCCGCTGCCCACCTTCCAGTATTTTTCCCTTAGTCGCCTCTTACGACACACACGGGATGATATGGGAAGGTGCAATTCTAACCCGGCACCCCACGGGGCATAGAATATATAGTATTTTATGTTATATGTGTTTACAATATGGCGTATTTGGACGAGAATGATGATATAACAAAACATCACGATATTAAAACAAGATTTTAGGACTATAAAAAAGTAGTTATAATTTTTTTAAACGAAAAACGTGTTTCATCATGCAATATAAATATATTAAACAGGATGGAGTAACTGATGTCTTTGAAAAAACTAAAATGTTTGTTCATACATTATTTGCTTTATATATATACAATCATATGAGATATAAACGCGTAAAATGTAATTTGATCTGAGAGCAGAAAAAAATCTAAGTAAAAGTACTTATATTTTTAATATTTTTATTTATGCAATAACGCATGCTCTGCGGATTACATTACAAAATTACAAATTTAAAAGAGGAAAAATTATAATCATGTGCGGGATTATACTGATGCGTTATTAGTGCGGCACTACGGACTACTATTGCCCAGTGTTCATCTCATCTTACCACAAACGGCCGTGGGAGGTGGGAGTCGAGGCAGTCTTGTGACGAGAGTTTAGTCGAACGGACGACAAGTAGTGACATAATGAATTTTGAAGCACGAAGCAAAGTTTGCTTAGCCATTCTGAACCGATCAGCAAAGTTAAGCAACGTCCGCCGCGGTCATGACTTAGATGGGTGACCGCTAGTGATATTACTATAACGGAGGGCACGTCAAGCCGACGGTCCCGGTTGTTGTCTTAGGATGGCAGATGTTATAGCATGGTGGTAGGGCATTTTGCGAATGCTCGCCTGGCTAGCTACCACCCTCAGGTAGAAATTCAGTCACCAAGCACCTGACGGTGTATTCTGACATTGCTCTGTCATTGAGAGCCAGTAATTCTAGGTTAGCCTGAATAACATCTTCGACCACATCATCACTTACCATCAGGTGAGATAGTGGTAAAAGGCTAACCTATCAGGCATAAAAAAGTGATGATTGAAATAGAGTTTTATTCATTATTTTTTGTTGAGTTCTATTTAAGAAGATAGCTTGCTCTGCTTGAATCGGGAAATAATTTTTAACTCACAACGTAGTGTTACAAAGAAAAATAGTAACTGCCGGTGGATGGCGATAAGCTCACCTTATATTTCATGGGGATAAAAAATGTTAGGGTTATCAGACACGTGAGGACGGGTGTTCTTTATCACTTACCAATAGGTAAGATTAGTAAAGGCAAGCATATGTCATATAAATGAAACAAACTTACTGTCTCCAGGAGATCCAATTCGTACATCTTGATTGAGATCAGATCATGGTTGTCACTAAGGTCTCCAGTAGTTGCCGTAGCGCCGAAGTAGTAGCCAGTGGGTAGCTGTACATTTTGCACTGTGAAGCACTCTTTCCATGCGTTCTTGCCATCGAGGTCAGTCGACACTGGTCAATGGGAGAAAAAACATATCGAATTAGGCGAATTGATAGATTCCATAGTACCAACTTCGTCCATAGCTAGCTACGACGCTTCAGCACTGGTAATCGGTGGTTTTATGTTACCCACGGTGAAAATTGGGAACATGTCAAAGATTTTTTTCCAGTACTCATCGGGAATAAGAATTTATTATTATGCCGATTGCCACCGTAGTCTTTTTTATGTTATTAGGTTATGGAACAAGCACGGAGCCCACTTTGAGATAAGTTGTAACCTCTGACTGTATCAGTTTCATTTCGCCTTACAAATTCTTAAGCAGAGACTTAACAACTATGTCTCAAAGTGACGGGCGCAGTGCAATTCATGACTTGTGACGAAGTGCAACTGTTATAGGCAGAGGTTGGTCCGCTTAACATGAGGTGGGCCTCGAGCTTGTTCCGTCACAATAACATAAAAAAAAACGATGCCGTTCATAGTGCATGGAGCCGTAGTGCGCGATAGTTACCTTTGAGCGTATCGTCCTTGTAAATGATGGAGATATGCGTGTCGTGATTGTAGTTGCGGAACTTAGCCTCGCAGCCGGCGAGCTGCGTGTGGGTGCCGTCTCGGTCGTGGTCATAGTGTAACGTGCCGTTGTTTATCATTGCAGATATGTACGGGTGCTGGTGCTGTGGACAGTATATTTAATATTATTGAAATGAAATACTCGTGAGTTTCACACATGACGACACTTACCACACCCACAGGTAGCAATGGTTGACATTCCAGCCAGGAACCCCAAGGGGCCCAGAAAAAGCACTGAATATTCTACAAAAATAGGTGAAAATGAAAATTATGTAAGTACTATTAAATGGCACTAACCGGCAACAATACTCACGTTGGGGATCGAATACGTCTCGCGGGTTTCTAGCATGTCAGATGCTCATCATCAGGGCGAGTGCGCAGCTGCATCTGCGAGCACCCTACTGGCAACTGGCGAATGACGAAACCCGGGTCGTCGTATTCGATCCCCAACGTGAGTGTTTTGCCGGTTAGTGTATTATATTTAATAGTATACCTATTTAATAGTACTTACATAATTTAATTTTTACCTAATTATGTAGCATATTCAGTGCTTTTTCCCTTTGGGGTGTTCCTGGCTAAAATGTCACCCCCAATTGCTAACCGTGGGTGTCGTAAGAGGCGGCTAAAGGAAGGTGGGCATCGCAAACCCCCCTTATGGGGGAGGCTGTTCAGCAGTGGACAAACCAACTGATACAGTATTCATGGCTTTTTAGGCTTCCGTGCTATAGTCTGTTTTTTTTAATCGGTACCCTATTACGACAATCGTGTCGTATACACTGTCCCTCCGTCCGACATTTAAAGGTTTGTATTTTTGGAACGGTAATAGATAGCTTTAAATCAAATTATTTGTTAGTATGGTAGATTGTCAATAACAAAAAATAATATTAACAATAAGTAACAATAAAAGTAACCAGACAAATACAATACACATGTTTTCATTACTTTCTAGTTGCTATATCGTAATAAGAGCGTCAAACATGTTTTTTTTATGTTATTGTGACGGAACAAGCTCGAGGCCCACCTGATGTTAAGCGGACTAACCTCTGCCTACAACAGATGCATTTCGTCACATTTCACGAATTGCACTGCGCCCGTCACCTTGAGACATACACTACGGTTTAAATCACGCAAACACTGCTGTCACTGCATACATTGCAAAAGCTTGGTTCATAACTGAAATACGAGAATATGCACTGTTTGCGCGCAAACGATGTGAACCGATATGTAGCCGCGCTATTATTAAACAAAATACTGTGAACTATATACAACACTACAGCTACTACAATAAAAGCATTTAGACACCTATAGGTCATAGCAGACTCATAGGCAGTCCAAATGCTCCAGCCCACTCCCAGTTGGCAGGGTGCCCAGCATGCTGGCAGCATTGCCCCGTTGAATTGCAATGCTTATTCGTTGAGCCAAATATGTGCCAGCATTTTGATCACGCCGCGCTTATAACATCTGCTAACTGTCAATTTGCTTTTTCGCAATTGACCCAAAAAAATCCCTTCACATCAATTATTGATAATAGAAGTATTGCATTTCAAGGCATTCTTTTGTGAACAGATGTTTGTACGTTCAACATTCTAACCACAACAATAAAAATCTCCTCATCTATCTGTCAAGATTTGAGTTTGACGTTTGTGCATACATTGCACTACCACTTTTCTGTGAGCGTTGTTTGCGGCCGGAGGTGACGTCAAAGATGACGTCATTATGCTATCGTGGTGACTGTTTAGCAAGTTATGAACCGACCGTTTGCGTGCATATAGTGCAAATAGCGCATATTTGCGTGAATTGAACCGTAGGGATAGTTGTTAAGTCTCATGTGCCTTTAATTTCTCTGGCTCTCAAGGACTGTTGCCGGAGCACACCGTTAGGTGCTTGGCGACAGATTTTCTATACTTGGTACTATTATTGTAACGTATAACAGCAAATACTAAAAACAAGCAGGTTGGACAACAGCTAAGGATCTGTATAAACATTTTTTTTATTCTTTCTGTATTGGTACGAGACATGCGGTATGGGACTCCAACTCGCAATTTCTTGGTTTTCATACATTTTATTGTGATACAACTAATTATGTATTTCTTTATGGTGTACGTGACGTTTTTGTCACTAAGGTTTGTATTATATTGGTATTCAACTGGCGAAACTTGACAGTAACATTGCTTAGTGATTGAGGCGACCGCGGCTGTATATTTTTAACCGACTTCCAAAAAAGGAGGAGGTTCTCAATTCGTCTGTATATTTTTTTTTGTGTTTTTTACCTCGGTACTTTTGACTGGGTGAACCGATTTTGAAAATTATTTTTTTTTGTTTGGAAGGTGATGCTTGTCGTTTGGTACGTTGTGTACCATTTAAGTTTTATCAAAATCGGTCAAAACGTTTTTGAGTTTCGCTAAAATAACTGAAAAATATTTTCCTATCTTGATGATATAGTCGTTAACAATGAATGATAATCGATCCCGTAATTAGCAAGAATCACTAAAAAGTGCGAAATTTTTTTTTTACCAAAAAATGGAACCGACTTTAACACCCAGAAGTGTGAAATAACTTGTAAAAGTCGGTACCATGCGCATAATATTGTAATAATAGGTACTATTGAACTGTCATGGTACCGACTTCAACAAGTTATTTCACACTTTTGGATGTTGAAGTCGGTTCCATTTTTTGGTATTTTTTTTTTAAAACTAATGTATAGTTTTCTTTATATGTACATATATATTTTTTATTCTGTACTCTTCTATATCTACCACATGCTAATTGTACACCCAAGGGAATTCATTACTTAAAACATTGAATTGACGTCTAAATTTTCTTCATAAAGCTATATAATATGTAGACTCATATTCGACAGAATTCAACGAGAGCGAGCAATCGTAACACGTTAATACAATGTAAGGTACAGTTTATATCGGTACTCCTAATTTCTGTGCCAATAAACTGTCACTCGGTATGTCACTGTGAGAGTCCCGAGTCACGAGGCGCATTATGTCAGATTCGAAAAATACCAGAGAACGTACATAAATCATCAGATACTAACGTAAGTACTGTATATTGGAATTGCACCTCCCTTTATCATCCCGTGGGTGTCGTAAGAGGCGACTTAGGGAAAAATACTAGAAGGTGGGCAGCAGCGGCTTCTAAAGAACTGCCTACTTACACTGCGATCCCCAAGACGCCTGCCAAGCGTGGGGATTATGGCAAATACCCCCTTAACAGGGGAGGCTCTGTTCAGCAGTGGACGATCAGGCTGTTACAGTACAGCAGAGTACTTAAATGTACAGATAATCATAATATTACAGACCTCAAATAATAACTGTCAAAATAATACTCTTAATAGTGACAGCTGTCATATTTGGACTACAATCCTTAAAAAGTCAGGAAAGCACAGTAGGTGCAGTTCAGTGCAACTCGTTCTTTGCAAGACGCGACCGTTTCAACCATAAGCAAGGCCAGCTTTGAATTACGCTCGACGCCTCCGCTACAGCTTTAAAAGGCTGATGTCAGCGATGATGATAACAGACGTCACTTTGATAGGTGTCACTAGTACTGCGGCGAACTTTTTAAGGCATATTTTGTAATAAAATTAAAACAAAATAAAAAATTTTAACAAAAAACTGACTTTTATAAGAGAATATTGTAAAACAAAATGCAGTAAAAAGTTAATAAACCAAACCATCGGCATCGTATTCAGTTTTATGTTCATTTTAAATCAAATTGTGATAATGAGTACATTACAAATGCAGTCGAAGCCGATTACACACTCTTTATTAGGGGAACTCAAATAGTCAGATCTCACTGAAATTTAAATGGGACCGGATGACAAGCACCAGCTTACGCATATAGAAAAAAATATTAAAATCGGTACACAAAAAATGTATGTGGTAAAACACACATATAAATAGTATTACAGTCAAATTGCCAACCTCATTCTATCTTTGAAGTTGTTGAGAAGTTCGTTTTGAAGCGCTCGTAGCGAAGTTTGCTTAGCCGTTCTTAATCGATCAGCTAAGTTAAGCAACGTCAGGAGTTGGATGGGTGACTGCTAGTGACATTAGTGCTGAGCGCTTCCGTGCTTCGGAGGGCACGTTAAGCCGTCGGTCCCGGTTGTTATCTTACGATGGCAGTTGTTGCAGCATGGTTGTAGGGCATTTTGCGAATGCCCGCCTGGCTAGCTACCACCCTCAACTAGAAAATTTGTCGCCAAGCACCTGGTGTGTTCCGGCAGTTGTCATTGAGAGACAGTAATTCTAGGTAAGCCAGAACAACAACTTCGACCATATCATCACTTCACATCAGGTGAGATAGTGGTAAAAGGCTGGACTATAAACTATATAAAAAAAAAAGAAATAGTACGAAATCGACTGTCACATTTGACGTCTGTCAATATTTCAATTGTTTGTATTTTTATTTTATTTTATTTATTCAACAAAATCCACAGCCCTTAATGTATATACAATAAAGATCAAACTTAACTTATCATACAGCCAATAACGGATTTACATTTTTTACAATTTACAATATAAATACAAAGACATAGTGTAAAAAGTACGCTTAATTTACAATTAGGTGTTTCCTTAGTTATATATAATCATTTAAGTAATATAAAATAATTTGTTGATATACAATATACATAATTGTATAAAATAACAACGTATTATTAAATTAAATAAACAAATATACCATTTTTTTTTGTGGTGCATTTAATTTAAGTGGTCATCCTTCATAATTTTAAGTATCTCTTTCTTGAAAGTTTCTTTATTATTGAAAAATATATCACAAGAGTCGAAATCCTTATTATAAACCTTGTGTAATCTATTCACAATAGAAAACTGAGCATAATTTGTTGATGAGTGCGAGACGGCAAACAACTTGGCATGCCTTATACTTGTGTGATACTTACATTGTGAGCTCCGTTGTGGTTGCTGTACGTGTCGAGTATGATAGCAAGGCCGCTGTAGTAGTCCTTGCTGCCGAACACCTCGCCAGGCTGCATTCTGTCGCGCACGTACCAAATGGCGAAACCATCCCCGAACAAGTCCTTCCCTCGACCGTGGACTTTGAACTGGACTTGAAGCTCCCAGTTTCTGGTGTAGCATGGCTGAGGACAAGGAAACAAAATATATACACATATATTTAACGATGCAGCGTACTTTTATGCGCTTGGAGTATAGTTATAAATGTCGCTGATGCTGTGGGCAAAAGGCGCAATGCGTTTTAGAGAATCTGATGCTTTGATTTCAGTACCACCGCTGTGAATAGGCCCTAATATGTTTTTTTTAAAGCAATGATGGCCGAGCGGTTACTTATAGTTAAGGAATGCCGTGCCGCAGGTCCCTCGTGACGCAGGTCCCTGGTTCGATCGATGGTGGAAGAGCATTTTGCGAATGCCCGCCTGGCTAGCTACCACCCTCAAATAGAAAATCTGCCGCCAAGCACTTAACAGTGTGGTCCCGCCGCAGTCTTTGAGAGCCAGAAAAATTACTTGCACATGAGACTTAACAAATGTATTTCTCAATGTGAATTCGTCACATGTCAAAATGCATCTGTTATAGGCAGAGAGCAGAGCTTAATCCGCTTGATGTTAAGCGGATTAAGGTGGGCATCGTGCTTGTTACGTGACAATCACATAAAAAAAAATTTTTGATGATAAGTTCGATATGAGTATCGTTTTCTAATAAACTATTCATCTTTATTTGAATAGTTTATTAGAAAACAATACTCTTATCGAAATTATCATCAAATTTTTTTAATAAACTATTCATCTTAATTTGAAAAGTTTATTAGACTTTATAACTTGGTACGTATTTATATTAAGATGTATATATCTTAATTTCGACTAAAGTGTACGTGTCGGACAAAAAGTTGGCGGATTTTATTGCTCTGCTTATTTCAAATGGTTGTGTGTAAGATACAATTTGTTACAATAAGTCTGTAGGATAGGTATACAAAGTAGGATATAAGAAGGTAGGTATATGAACTATTATAGTTCCTACACAGTACACAATTACGTGTACTTAGTTCGCTTGTGAAAACTACATGTTTCATTACGTAGTCACACTAACAAAACTTAATACACCGTAAAGAACGTTTTGCAGATAACACTTTAGTTTTTATGCAAATCTAGACCTTCACGACAACAATTTACAGATAAAAATTGAAAGGAGAGAGCTATGAGCTATATATTTTTGTACAGCCTTGACCGAGTCGTCTGTTCTGTGACCTTATTGGCGGCTTTTATTGCCAAACAAGATACTATGTATGAACAATAATACATAATATATCTATAGGATGTAGAGTAGAAAGTTGTGACCGTATAAGAAAATTTAAAATGAATAAGACCTTGTCCTTGACGTCGATTCCGCTTTTGTTAGGGTTGATAGTATATTCATTGACACCTTCCTCACTTTTTGGTAATTGTTGACGCGGTCGAAGAAGTTAACAGGCTTTACCTACAGTGGGGAGGGGCTCTCACAACGCCACTTTGCATTGACGAAAGGTTTGAACGTGAAGGCAGTGGCTACTTATCTAGGTGAGCATTAACAAAATGTCCTACTAGCTACACCACGCTAAAGTTTAATTGCATGCCAGGATTTGAATCTCGTTGGACAGCGTTACACACTTAGATTTTTTCACATTAAATAACACTCACGTAGAAAATGCCAGTTCACTCACTCTTGATCCAAGGACACACATATAATGTTACGAACTCCATGTTAGACGATTCAACTCATTGGAATTATCATATGAAATAACCACAATTGGCATATTTAGCATCGCGCTTTACCGTTCATACTATGGTAATCATAACATCGCCTGCATAGCTAGATCATGTCGTGTCTAATGGCATTTTTGACAAGTTTATAGGTAGGTATAAACATTATGAGGGTGACGACTATGCCTATGTCCATTGACGGATGGGGCATGCTCTTCCAACACAATATGATAAAAAGATAGTGTATGTTGTAGGGAGGGACACATGCAACGTGAGCGCAATTTACTAACATTGCAAAAGTCGCCTCATGTTCTCAGTTGCCTCGCCGCGTTTGTGCCGAGTCTGTACTTCAGCCCACATAATTAGTGTAACCTTATATGCACCTAAATTCATGTAATTCTGACGGACAATACTTAATGGTGATCACCAAAATGTAGAACACGGACCTGAGCCTTATAAAGTTGCAGGCGATGGGCCAACGTGAAGTACCGCCTCGGCTTTCCGAGCACATCAAGCTTCTTAGAAGCTTTTCCTTATCTTATTTTTAATTTAGCCTTATCTTCCAAGTGACAGCGAAATTGAACGTCGTTCGATATGTCGACACCAAGTACTCCGATGCTAGTCTAGGTAGCAAGGGAAGTGTCTTCAAAACGGAGGGATACGACTAAGGGGGATATCTTAGCGGTAAACGCACAATATTGTGTCTTCTTGGGGTTAAATTAACTTCAACACTCAAAACTGTTAAGTAACTTGTCGAAGTCGGTACCATGCGCACAATATCGTGATAATATGGGTCTTCTCGACACAATGAAATTTTGATAAACAAAATATAGATGTAATTAGTAAATTAGTATGACAACTACATTTTTTTTTACCAAATAATGGAACCGCCTTCAACACTCAAATGTTAGAAATAGATTATCGAAGACGTCTGAATGGTGATGAAGTACGTCGTTAATAAACCATTTATATGTTAAAAATGTGTGTGAGTAAGTGAGAGGCTGACTACAGGACTACAGGGGAAGAGTAGGCTGACTTGATGCCCTATTAATTAAAACACAAGCATGTGCATTTAGCTACTACTAGTTGGTATTTAAGCAATGTTGAGTCCGTAGGTACGAGGGTGGATTGAAAAGTTCGCGGCCTAACACATAAATACTTGAACTATTTTAATGTAACTGACCTCATTCAATTTGCTTACTCTCTGGTTGTCACATTGTAAAATTTTATCGCAATAGCATTATCAGTTTTTAAATTAGACTGAATTTTGTGAGCCTAAGTGCAGCATTTTTAAAGAATGGAGAAAATTGAGCAACGTGCGGTTATCAAATACCTGTTTAAAAAAAAACTAACTCCAAAAGAGATTCACGAAGACATGTCAACAACATTGGGGGGATCTGCTCCGTCGTATACGACTGTGAAAAAGTGGGTTGCTGAATTTAAGCGCGGACGAGAGAGTATTGAAGATGACCCTCGCTCCGGCCGGCCTACGACGTCTACGACTGAAGAAAACACCGGGAAAATCTGTGATCTGATATTGGCAGATCGGAGATTGACCATCAGGGAGATTACAGACACTATTGGCATCTCGTATGAACGAACACAAAACATCATAGTCAATGAACTTGTATTTTCTAAGGTTTCTGCGCGGTGGGTACCCAGATTGCTTTCAGTTGAACAAAAACGAATACGGCTCATTATCACATATCATTATCCACAAGATTTTTTGGCCAGATTTGTGACAATGGATGAAACCTGGGTACACCACTACACCCCAGAGTCAAAACAGCAATCCAAGCAGTGGTAAAAACCTGACGAACCGACTCCAAAAAAAGCCAAAGCAATTTTGTTGGCTGGGAAGGTGATGGCGTCAGTTTTTTGGGATGCTAAGGGTGTCATCATGGTGGACTACCTTGCAAAAGGTGAAACTATAAACTCGGCTTATTACTGCATCCTTTTAAGTCGTTTGCTTGAAACAATTAAAGCGAAGGCCAGGATTCTCAGCAAGAAAGTGTTGTTTCATCAGGATAATGCACGCGTTCACACGTCTGTTGAATCTATGGCTCAAATTCGCGATTGTGGCTTTGAATTACTGCCGCATCCCGCCTATTCCCCTGATTTGGCACCTTCAGACTTTCATTTATTCCCAAACCTAAAAAAAACACCTTGGAGGTCAAAAATTTTCATCAAATGAGGAGGTCGAAGCTGCAGTGGGTGACTTTTTTGAAGGCCTTGAAGAAACTTTTTTTATGACTGGCATACAGGCGTTGGAAACCATGGAAGAAGTGCATTGAGTTAAGTGGAGATTACGTGGAAAAATAAAATTACTTTTGTTTATATTACAAATAGTTTTCTTGCTGAGGCCGCGAACTTTTCAATCCACCCTCGTACGTACATCTTTAAACGGTCTATGTCAAATGTTTCAGACAATACTTTGGGCGCCCATGATACAGGCACAGTCTAGTTTGGGGCCCACGGGTACATATCTTTATTTTTTATCAGGACTATTTAACATAAAAAAAAAAAATTATTATTAACTTCTGGTCAAATGAGGCTGACTACTGGTAAAAAGTGCCATATTTTGTTTTATGTTGATTTTTTAAACGATTATAAATATTTTTTACGTTTTTGTTGATTTAATTATAATATTGAAGAAATTGTCTTCCAAATAATAACATAAAACTTGATGAGTACAAATATACATGTAAACTACGGGTACACGAAGTTTAAATTTGTGTTAAAAGGCTGACTACTGGGTGCTTTACCACCAGATGCGTTTCGTTACAAGTGACGAATTGCACTGCGCCCTTCACACCGAGACATACAGTTGTTAAGTGTCTCTCGTGTGGCCGTAATTTTACTGGCTCTTAAAGACTGCCGTCGGAACACACTGTTAGGTGCTTGGCGACAGATTTTCTATTTGAGGGTGGTAGGTAGCCAGGCGAGCATTCGCGAAATGGCCTTCCACCATGCGGTGAAGCTCAAGCCGGAGGTGGGGATCGAACCAGGGACCTGCAGCACGGAGTCCGTAGCTATTACCGCTCGGCCATCATTCCTTATGTACGGAAGCGTAGTCTGTAGTCTGCTAGTAGACTATAAATTGCATAAAAATTATGTTTGCACTTTACCAGACTGTCTCATGTATATTATATCAGCCAATATTGTAATAATATGTTTAGCATGCATAATTACTATGAGTCATCTCGAGTCACATGTGGAGTAAATTAAATTTATTCCAGACTATTCTTGATATTTCAACCACGTCTGGGGCGGTTATTACAAAATGTAAACAGTTAACAAAAAGTTAGGTACAAGTTTTTTTTATAGCTTTTAGTCTAACCTTTGACCACTATCTCACCTGATGGTAGGCTAGTCTAGAATCATTGCCTATCTATTGAATAAAAAATAATTTGAAATTCTGATTGTGCAGTCAAATATATATGTCAAGGCTAGCTTATAATTACTGACTATCTATTGAATAAAAAATAATTTGAAATTTTTAAACTGAATAAAAGGATGAATCCTATATTTATGGTTTTTCTTCTTCTTACCTTTATCGCACTTTGTTCGGGGTCAGTAAAATATGCCTTGTCTACTGTACTAATTTACGAGAGGAAAAAATATAGTCATGTGCAGGATTCGAACCTGCGTCATCCACCCCTTTAGCCGGGGTATACTTCGACCGACTGAGCTAACATTACAATAGTTCATAACTCCAATTTTTCCTCTCGTTCATTAACCATCGTATGGGGATGGAGAAATAAATTAAAATGCCTTCTCTAACAATGCAAATGTCGCAACCCAACAAAAGAATATCTAAGCATATCTTTTCTCGAACATTTCACATTGACCGACACGGAGAGCAGAGGTTGAGGTAGTAGGTATTTAAAAAATACTAGGTCATTTTTAACGACGAGTCTTCACCAAACAACAGTTAACAATAATTGTGTTTCCAACATGCGTTGGTGACAAAAGATACCAACTTTTGTTTGTTGGACACGAGGCTTGAAATTCACGCAGCTCACGAGTAATATTTTATTTTTTAGGGTTTCGTTCCTCAAAAGGAAAAAACGGAACCCTTATTGGATCACGATGTTGTTCGCCTGTCTGTCAGTAATCAGGTCTACTGTCCCTTGGAGCGGTGAAAAAAACAAACTTCTAAGCTAACGCAATCAAAAGATACAGTCGTTTATGGCGCCAATTTTCGACACTCGCAAGGGAATCAAAACCTACAAGGTATTTCTCGTGAACTCAGAATCTTGAAATTTGGCACAGAGCAATGTCTTATAGCACAGATAAATGAAAAATTGAGAATAGCATACATTTTTAGTAACTTTAAAATAAAAAAAAATTAAAATGTTATAGCTTTCATTTAGCAATAAAATTGCCATAATTTTTACTTATACACCTACAGGTTTGCACGGAACCCTCGGTGCGAGAGTCCAACTCGCACTTGGACAGTTTTTTTTTTTTGCCAACTTTTGTTTTTGGAGAGCTTGCTTTGCAACACAAGAACATACAGAATGAGTGTATAGCAATGAAGTTCTGGCTTCGTTTTTTATGGCCTGCCACCGCGTGAAGAATGGCTTGCTGCTCATTCAGCACGTTGTTTCTCTTAGCCACCCTTGACATCTATTAGGGAAATATGGAACAGGCCGGGAACTGTACGTTTATTGCTGTGAGAATGATAAATTTTACATGCACTTCGGCTATGTATGAAGTAAAGGATAAGGTAGGTAAATATTGACAATATATAGTTTGCATAGCGCTAGATCAAGTTGACCTTTAATACTGGCTGTAGGCCGTAATCATAGTAAATTTAATATGTCGTTATCGGTAATGGCATAATTGCTTCAAGAATAAAGTGGGTTGAAGAAAAATTAGTCTGCTTTTTAAAAATGTTGGAAAGTGGCAGTGAGGAAAGAGCAAAAAAAAACATTTAAATGGTACATTGCACGGAGGGCTTTCCATACAAACGTATAGTTTCGTCATTATTTTTAATACCAAGTGTTGTAACTCGGTGAAATTTTGTATGCATATTGCTGAGATTAATACATATGCTTCTGTTTTGCTAAATTCTTCGATTTATTATTTATTTTATCCCTAAATGTCAAAATAATAATCCATTTCCAATTCCCATAACAATTATTCGAATTATTTTTGAAAATACTCAATTTTACAGAAATCTGCCGAACCAGTAGCATAGGTATTTTTTTTTAAATTTAGTATGGTCTATCAATAATTATTACATAAATTCGTGCTTAAATCTAAGTAGGTACAATGTGTAAGTTCTACGCTAACTGCATAATTACTAGACTAAACACAGCATGCAGTATTGAAACGTTGAATTTAGATGAGTTACTTATAAATGATTTATATAACGGTAACACAGTTTTTTTTACAGTAAAATCATATTTTAACATGAAAACAAAGTAGAGTAAAGTTCTCAAGTACATGAAATATGTTCCAGTGCTTTTTTCGAAACTTTGCCTAAGTGTCGTTATATAGATCAACACATCCACATATATTCAACAACTTGCTGAGTCTATGTATATCAGAGTTGGCACCATACGCAGTCATTCGGATGGGTGGCTTAAATAACTTTATAGGATGACGAGGATGACGAGGATACCGATAAGGGACCTTTAATATTTAGGGAAATTAAATTTAAGAAGGTCTGGGCAATCCAAATTATTTCTAAGGAGCTTGTATATGTATGTAAACACAACATCTAAACGGTCTCTGTGGTTTGATAGTGACGTCATATTTAAGTATTTTAACCTATTGTCATATGATCTAATTCTATTTTTAATACCAGTACTGTGTGAAGAAGAACCTTATCCATATGTGTTGAAAATGAAGACTCCATATCAAGCTACAATATTCCTAACTGACTTCTAACTAGGCTCTGTAACTTGTAAAGTTTTTTTTTTGTTATTTTTTTATTTCACAAAACAAACCCATTTTAACCTATTGTCATATGATCTAATTCTATTTTTAATACCAGTACTGTGTGAAAGATGTGAAAAAAAACTTTTTTGTATCCGTTCTAACCTTATCCATATGTGTTGAAAATGAAGACTCCATATCAAGCTGCAATATTCCTAACTGACTTCTAACTAGGCCCTGTAACTTGTAAAGCATTTTTTTGTTTTTTTTTTTATATTTCACAAAACAAACCCATTTTAACCTATTGTCATATGATCTAATTCTATTTTTAATACCAGTACTGTGTGAAAGATGTGAAAGAAACCTTTTTTGTATCCGTTCGAACCTTATTCCATATGTGTTGAAAATGAAGACTCCATATCAAGCTGCAATATTCCTAACATCTAACTAGGCTATGTAACTTGTAAAGCATTTTTTTTATTACACAAAACAAACCCAAGCTTCTATGATGATTTTGTTATTACATGATCGAGATGCAGTACAAATTTTAACTTGCTGTCTAAAATACTATGTACATAAATATTAGGCTCACTGACATACATGCAAAGTTTCACCTAGTTGGAACACTTTGTATTTAAAATATGACGAAACAGAAGAAAGTTTGTATGGAAAACGCCGCGAGCACTCTAGCCTTAATATTTAAAGATAAAAAAATTGGAAGAAGGTGAAATATGATTTTAAATTAATATTTTCCCGTAAATGAAACATTTATGAAACTGTATAAAGTGTAACAATAGATATTTCTGATTAAAATTAACATATTTAACAAAAAAAAAAAACTTAACATTAATCCAATATTCCGCTACCATTAGGCAGTGTTCCCAAAATGCTGGCCGCATTGCCACGTTGTATGGCAATGCTTATCCTTTGTCCAAAGTATATGCCAGCATTTTGGTCACAAGTGGCGTCATTTATTGTTTTGAATTTATATTAATTTTTTTTCTACAGTTTTATCTGTTTTTTTGTGTGTAGTCTTTGTGAATACATATTTTAATGACAAAACCAATTTATTGAAGAATAATATTATAGATCTCTAGCTACAGGGAAAGCTATACAATGGATACTTAACTAGGTACTTTGTTAAATAATAAAAAAAAATACAGTACAGGAAATTGAATTTACCTTTCGAGTTACAGACAACTTATATTCCGAACATGAGTGGTGAAAAATCTGTTCCTTTTAATTTAAATTATGAACAGGCGAGAAGGCTAGCCTTATAGTCAAGTTAGTTAACAAAACAATACTACTCAAACATTGTATTAAAATATTATTATATTAAATACGCACAATATTAGGTAGCTGTACTAACATAGAATATATATAAGCTACACAGCATAAGCAAATAAGCTTACAAAATTACAATGAACAGGAAAAAACAATTGCTATGACTCATCACGATAGAGCTTAATTGTCAGAGCATGTACCAGCTTTAGGAACAAATCCTGCTCCAACTTCAAAAAATTTTTTCCTTTCTTAGTAATTTTCTAATAGTAGTTCTAATATATTTTTTCCTTTTAATTTTCTTGTTCAGCTGTTTTAACTGAACAAATGTATATTTTTTATTTAAAAAGCTGATAGGCTAGACTCCACTATCTCACCTGATGATAAGTGATGATGTATTCGAAGATGTTGTTCAGGCTAACCTAGAATTACAGACTCTTAAGGACAGCTGCCAGAACACACCGTTAGGTGACAGATTTTCGGCTTAAGGGTGGTAGCTAGCCAGATGGGCACTTGTAAAATGCCCTACCACCATGCAACATTTTACAATAATAATTATATATATAAGAATGCTTTTTCATGAAGTGACGAAACATAAAAACTTTTCAAATTTGTCATCCTAATGATGGCAGTAAAATGGGCCATTTTTTGTGATTTTCAGGTTCATATTTTCTAGTTATAATTATTGGCTGGAAATAAAGTAAATGGCAGGAGTGGGACATGAGTCTAAAGCCTAGATTTTATGTAATTATTTTACAGGAAATTAATTGGCCTATTTTTTTACAGGACAAAAATAGGGGCTTTATCCAGGACAAAAAAGGGAGTAAATTTATATGGAGAATCGCACGCCGAAGTTTCTAGATCGACTGGTTCATAGATAATCCTATTCCTGTACCGAAATCCAAAGAAGGCATCACGCGTATGTACTTGGTCTATCACATGCACACAAATTTGTTGTACTTTCTCATTCCTGCACATACTTTATCAGCTGGAATGTCCACTGCTGACCAACACCTCCCCCATTAAGGGGGGCTTTACCATAACCCCCAGGCGTCTTAGGGGTCACAGTAAGTATATGATAGAAGGCCACATTTTTTTCTTAGTCTTCCCATTATTTATTATTTAGTGTGCGGTACCAGGTCAGAATTGCACCATATATATCATCCCATGGGTGTCAAAAAAAGGTGTCTAAGGGATACTGGAAGGAGGGCAGCAGCACCTTCTAAAGAACTGCCAACTTACACTGAAATCCCCAAGATGCCTGCCAAGCGTGGGCATCATGGCAAATACCCCGCTTAATAGGGTGTTCAGCAGTGGATGATCTGGCTGTTACAGTAATTGTTTTTAAAGCAATTCAGATTTATGTACGAGTTACTTTATGACTACAAGTCATGTAATATAGTGTTACATTTTGTTTATTTGAAGCTTTATTTATGAATTTTGCTATTTGATGAAGAAATGATAATACAACAAATGTTAATTTGGGACCATTTTTGCACAGGCAATGTTATCAGTGAACATTGTCATAGGACCTTGTAATTTTATAGTTTATGGTTACTACGAGCTATAACACAAATAGCTCAAGGTTAAATTTTACATTTCTATAGCCAATTATAAGATATAAAAACTTAGAAAGTGCAATGTAATTTTATTTCGTGCCTATTAGATATTAAAAAAGGTATAAGAGTTGGTAAACACTACCAATAAGTACTACTATGAAATATTTTATTTTCTCAAGACTCAAATTATTACAAATTGAGTTGTTTGTTGAATTGTGAATGAATATAGTAACATAAAATATGATTCAGGATGGAGCATGTTTACTTAGATCCATTCCACTTAGATCCGTAATCAATAAAAACAATTTGAATCTATTATTATTCTGTTTGAATTCTTACAGCCGATCCTCAGTGGGCATTTACTCTGGATTTATAGGTTATGGTTACTAGGAAACAAGCACGCAGGCAAGGTGATCTACTCAACATTACTGTGGACTAATATATTTAACATTTCAAAGCTTGGATAGTCAGTCATTATAGAAAAAGCCTGATTCTGATTAGTAATTATAGCACAAAGAGACCACTTTACCGGCACAATCTACTGATGCGAATGCACTGTTATCTTTGCTCTAACAGTATAACATCGTTATAAATACTTACCACTGTGTTCCAAATAGCCCCAGACTTCGACTGTAAATCAGGCGTCAAACGGACGTAATTTGAAGTAACTATCGTGCTACCTAAAAAGTCCCAGTAAGGCACCGACATTCCACTACCTGAAATTAAATAATTTACTGTAGTTTGTACCAGCACTAACAGCGCAAATTGAATAGATACAACAAGATCAAAGTCATCAGGAGGGGTCACTCACCTTGGTATGGTTTTGTGAGAGAATGTTCTCTTCTCACGTAATCTCTTGTATTCCATTCTGCGGATATACAATTAAATAACACAGTAATGCAGAAAAATTGGGCCCAGTTTAGCTTTTCATAGAACATTTTCGTAATTTTGTGTACAACTCGTGTGACAAGACAAACGCCAAATCATGGCAGCCGAAGTTTGAGTTACCAGAATAAAATAAATACTACCTATTAGTAAGCCTTAGTGTCTAATTCGAATGGTTATGAAAATGATGTTAATATTATAATACAAACTTTATAATGGGCATCGTTTTCAAAAGAAAATGTCAAATAAATGTCATAGCTATGTAATCAAGATAATTTTAGTACGCATTAATGCCCCCTAACCTAACTTTTAACAATTAGGTACTCTTTGATGACGATATCAGAGCCATTACATATTGTGATTTGTGTTCAAAGGTAAATGAAATATTTGCATATGACCACAATCAAAAACAATAAAAACAAGCATGACATAAGCCGTATGCCACAAAAAGGCCGTCATCGTAGTGACGTATTATCAATATTTACGTAGGATCATTATCAGGTTTTGTTAAAATGAAAATTCCCATTGAGATATAAGGTCAGCAGTGATCGATCATAATTATTTTACAATAATCACATGCGTGTTTCTAAATATAAAAATTTATTTCGCTAAAGATTTATATATTAACTACGCATTATTTTATTTTAACTGATAAAACCAACGGAGATGTGAATATTTATTTGTAAATAAATTATTACCCCATATATTGTATTCTCCTTCTTACTCTTAACGAGGTTGAGAGTTTTTTGATTCTGCCCACTTTAGAGGCAATTTCTTAGTTTACATGCAACATTGATATTAACGTCAAAATGACTAAACAGTTTGAAGTAAATCCGCTAGATGGTATTGCTCACACTGAACATTGCAATCTAGCATCATAGTGCTTTGCTCCTATACTTCAACGCATATAGGCAAGATGTCGCTGTAATAAACTACATTTAATGTTTTCTTAATTGCTAAAAAAATTGGATTTAATTTTAATATTGTATTTGACACTACGAATTTTATTCGTATATTTGACATCTATGATTTGGATATTATGCAGTGTTTTATCAGGTATGGTGGATGATTAACTGTTACGTGTACGTGAATGTGCATGAGTACGGGCAAACAGTACTTACATCTTTAGCCCTCGTATGAACCCGCGGGCTGAAAGAGCTGCGGGCTGAGTTGACCAATGAATCGTCGCATAGCTTATTTATCGAACTGATCAACTAATTTAAGTAACGTCTGCTGTGGTCATAATTTGGATACGTGGACGTTAGTGGTAGGTATATTACTATTGAGCGCATCCGCACTTCAGGGCTTCGGAGGTCACGCTAAGCCATTATCGTACCCGGTTGTTGTCTAAGGTTGGCACATCTTCGTGAGGATGATAGCTAACTAGGCGGGCATTTGCAAAAAACCCTACTACCATGATATAACGACGGGCTTCTTAAAAGAAAACAACCGGGACCGACAGCTAAACGTCTCCGAAGCACGGGAGAGCTAAATAATAAATGCCACTAGCGGTCACCCATCCACATTATGACCGGAGCGAATATTGCTAACCTAGAAGCCTCTGAATCCACTTGTATCTGAACTATTGAGAAAGTTGGAGACAAACATACTAACTACGGATCGTTGTCGTATTATTATTTTTTTGGAGTTTATGTTACTGTTCTAGGGAGGAGCAGTGTGTCGGGGTCTATATCATATTATGCATTGTTTTGAAAATCCCCGACGCCTATGCCATAATAATCGTATATCAACTTATATGAAATCAAGAGACAAGCCAGCGTGGGTTTTTAGTATTATCAATGTTCGGGGCAAACCAAAGAGATGTTCACTAAATTTTCCTCGTCATTATAAAAACAAACAGACGTCAATAAGGAACTGAATTTATGAAGCACATGCGAAAGCGCGATTCCAGCACATTTGAAGTCACGGTGGTTCAGTATTTTTAAAAAATTATTAATGTAAATTATTACCTCTTATACATAGGCTATATCCTATACTAATTTTAATTAGTGATCGTGGTCACGGGACCATACCTGAAACATAGGGGTAATAGGTAGGTATATACTGGTTCCTCCCCCCTGGTCCATCCCCAAGACGCCTGCCAAGCGTGGGGATTATTGCAAATACCCCCTTAATAGGGGAGGCTGTGTTCAGCAGTGAACGATCCGGCTGTTACAGTATACTGGTTCTATTTTTGGCAACAATTCAGAGTTGGGATCGGTTACCGGTAGGTGACTGGCTTACCTCCGTTTAACACTTTATCAAAAAATATCTGGCAAGACATGAGTTTTTAGATACCTCTGCCTACTAAGAGTGATTACATTTACTACAGGCACGATGATAATTGATATGCAGTTTAAGATATGTTTATTATTGTCAACAATAAAAACAAATACCTACTACTGTATTTCATTTACCAGTCTATAGGATATTTTTAATAAACTGTTTTTTTTTCGAATGCTTACCTAGCTAGCTGTAACTTTCAATTAGAGTATCAGTTGCCAAAAACTACGTTGAGGCAGCAGCTGCCTCTCAAGGACAGCTGCTTGAGAGTCCTTGAGAGCCTAAGACTTTCAGATAAATCCTGTGTATAATCTTCGACTACATCATCGGCTACTATCACGTGTGATTGGTTGTCAAATTGATTATATCAATTACACACAATCTTCTCCGTTTACAAGCTTCGACTACATCATCAGTTACCATCAAGTGAAGATTGTTGTCAAAATTATATCAATTACATAAGTACTAATTATTTAGGGTCAAAATGTTGGCAAACACAGAAAGTTGACAATGTCACACTTAAGTATGAGGAATTGAAAACGCATAATGCAAATGGAAAAGATGTTCAATTCTTCAAGCAACTGAGAAAGTTGGTAAAGAGTTCAGGTACGTATCTATGGTCGATGGTTAATATTTGGCCTACGTACGCCCAAATATTTTCTTTGACAGTTAACATGCAAGTAGATATTGAATGAAGAGTGGCACTTGCAAAACCGCGACACCTCCACTTGTGCATGGCCGAGCAAAGCCGACATCTTCCGCGGCTCGGTAAAAGTGTGCAAGTGTCAACGACCCCGCCAACTGCGATATTGACCTTCCCAGGTTTGTGTAGCAAAATGGAGTGAAAGTGGGTGAGGTGATGGATGCGAGGGAAAGTGACCGCGCCCGGCCAAGGGTGTTGCCTGATCGTTGATGGGATGTGATTTGCGAACTTTCTGGGTGGTCATCGTAACCAAGCTGTTTCCCGGTTCGTCTTTTTTTAGTTTTGCATTAGATTCGTATCATTTGTACATTTGCCATTCGTCAAGTGGGTTGTTATACCTATACACATAAATGCGTAGACCATGTACCGAAAAAGAGAGTAGACTTTGGATTTGACTTTGGGACTGTGCTACATTGATAATAATAATAAATAATGTATAATAATTAACATACATAAATTATATACTTAGTTAATATAAGTATAAGTATATAAATTAGCAAAAAGGAAACTGCAGTAATAAGACCCACCTTACTTCAGATATTTTTGAATCATTTTTGGGACGTAATAATTATCTAAAGACGTCGGCAAGTATTCCTTTCTACAAATTTAGGCACACACACACATTAACTGCATGTCATATACGTATAGTTCTAGGTAGTATTGTAAGACCCAGGTCATTTATACAAATGCCCACAGTCTTTTCATATTTTCGTAAAACAAATAAATGTTAATAAATACCGATGAAATTGTTTTTATGAAAAAGAATTGTAAGTATCATTAATTTAACATACGTTAATATGAAAATAAATATTATGGACATAATTTATACCAGTTTGGGGCTAGCTGTAAATTTGTATTATTTAAGTTCCTCTTCTTTAATAATTATCGCTGGTTTTATTCATATTAATTTATTAGGACAGTCTTGGACCCACGTTATAATTTCAGCGCCGCTGAAGCATATTCTCGGCGCTTCGCGCAATCGTGACTCCCAGACGAAGGACTTAAAAATAGTCTGAAACTGGTCGGAATCTTTCCGGTAAATATATCGTCGCCGTATGACTTAAGTTCCTGACTTAAGAATACAGGACTGGATATTTAAGTATATTCGTTTTCTTGTATGGAGACCTGCTGAAAAACTTACTTCGCATGTAACTTTAAGGGCCTGTTTCAGAATGTTCGAGTAAGTTCTGGTTTTACTACCCAGAACATATTTACCAAACAAAACACTATCTTTGCGTTTCACAGTCATCGATTTAGCCTATCCATCGGTTAAAGCTTGAAACGCGGTGCATGTTAACTGTCATTTTTATCATTCAGTTATTTTATATGATGCATAGCAACCCGAAACTTTATAAGGACATTCTGAAACGGGCCCTTAGTCTCCTAAGCGATGGTAACCTTTGGCAATTAATTGCATTGAGTTTATCTTTCAAATCTTACTTCAGGGTTGAGTTTCACAACATGGTGGAATCTTTATGTTAAGTGAAGGCTCTCGTGACTAGGAATCTTTAAGTAGAAAATGTTTTACCAAGCCCCTAACAGTGTGTTTCAGCAGTCGCATTTTTTCTTGATGCCAGTATACCAGTAGGTACCTAATGGCTCTCAAGGACATTTTTCGGACCGTTAGTAATCTATTTGAGTTCTTAAAATGCCTTAACACCATGCGGTGAATCTCAATCCCGCGGCAATCCATAGTAATGACCATTTACAAACACTTTAAAGCAGTGATGATTCAGTAGTCATCAATGCCCTAAAGTATTTTCCTTTAGATACCGTTATTGTCTAAGATTACAACATCTTCGACAACCTCAATAGTAATAAAGTTAGAATAATCGCAGCCTTAAAAAAAAATTGTTCAAAATTAAAAAATCATGGCCCGTGGGGTGCCGGGCTAGAAATTCATCTCCCCATCTGTGGGTGTCGTAAGAGGCGACTAAAGCTATAATACCGGAAGGTGGGCAGCAGTGCCTTCTGAGGAACTGATATCTTAAACTGACACAATCCCCAAGACACATCCCCACCTAAGCGTGGGGATTACGGCAAATTCCCTCCTCAATGGAGGTTGTGTTCAGCAGTGGACAATCCGGTTAATACAGTACAGTAAAAAATCATGTGCAATATCCCCCACACGACACGAGCCGTCGACGTTAACATTTTAAAGTTCACGTTGTTCACAAAAAAATAGACTAGTTTGCTAACATCAAAGAGAGATACTTTACTCGTTCAAATGGGCCTGCACTCCTCCAACACACACCACTACTTATTTTCCTTCTATGCCAGTATAAGTTTGTAAACAGTGAGTCACCAGTTCCGATAAAATAGCTCGTGTTAGTCGTTTTGTCTGTCTGTCTTGGCTCGGAAGTGAAAGTGCGTATAGAAAGCGGTGAAAACCGCGCCCGCGCACGACCTTGCCGATGCTTCTAGACTGCAATGTCTATGCACTTAGTATTGTGACTAAATATTTTACGATCTTGCATTCGAGACCTCATTGTATTGGGGAATGTGAAATCGATTAGATTTAGGTCAATGCACCCATTATATATCACGTAATTAATATGCCAGCGTTTCCCTTTCTTGCGATTACATTTTCATACTTTACGGTGTTATATTCATATGCAGCATCTTAGATCTTTGGAATATTTGATTAAAGCGGTGAAAACTATTCAAAATTTCACGGTGAGTGCATTACTGGTAACTAAAATTAGAAAGAAATCATCATTAAAACACAATCAAAAGAATTGCCCGGTATGACCTAGATTTAACACACGCGATTCCAGCATCAAAATATATAGGTGTAGAGATTATATTTCCGTGAAATTATTGAGAAAAGTGAATGTTAAATGTCAAGACCACGATAAAAATATCTAGGGAGAGTGTGAAGAGTAGATCACGGTCAAATAGAGACTTTCACTGCTTTCTCTGACCTAAATGTGTGTTGTGGATTGTGGAAGGTCGAGTCGTTGGCCTTCGGGGTGGGTTCACTTTTGGTTTTATCTGTCACTTTCATTAATCTATGTCTGGTGCAATAGAAAGTTATGGTGCGTTTTTAGGTCATCCTCATAGCATAGAAGGTAAAAGTAATGGGAGACCACCGGATTTCGGGAAATAGGTCATACTGGCCCGTCCTTCTCGCAGTGGATCTTTTCCCTAGTATACGCGACAGTATTTTCTTTTAACATTGGCAGCGATTGACATTCATAAGAGATTCATAGATGATTTTAATGATTGGTCTTTTAGTTTATATAATAGTTTACGCCAAAGCTTTAAAGCAGTGTTAGCCAAGCGGTAACATCTATGAACTGTCGTGCTGCAGATCCATGGTTCGATCGCTTCCCCTGGCTTGAGCTTCACCGCATGGTGGAAGGGCATTTTGCGAATGTTCGCCTGGTTAGCTTCCGCCCTCAGGTAGAAAATCCGTCTTTCGGCGGTAGTCCTTGAGTGCCTGTAAAATTACAGGCTCATGAGACTTAGCAACTGTATATCTGAAGGTGAGAGGGAGATTTTTGGGAGTTTGTTCGATGAAGTACTGCCAAAATACTTTTTCTACCGCCAAGCAGTAATGTCGGTGAAGTTACAGGCACTCGCCTACCTAGGCCTCGTGCGTGTTCCGCAAAGATAGCATAAATATTATAACATTTTTTTTATTTATTCAGATATGGGTCCAATTTTTGTTAGTGTGACTTATCCTACGTTGGTCATAAAATATTAAAATATAACTAACATAACATGACGGTTAACTGGAGACCCCATTTGATCGAGCAAAGTCAGAATGTATCCTCACCAACATCACTATCTACCCTGAACTCGAGCAAAAGTCCTCAGCAAGGAAGAGTTAAATCCCCACGCAAATGTTTGTAAGATAAAGAACGATGAAAAAAACATTGCTTGCAGCATGCAGAGATGAAAATGTTGAGATGGATGCGTGAAGAGAAGATGATGGATAAAATAAGGAATTAATCATATCAGAGAACCTTCGTGGGATGCCGGGATAGAATTGCCTCAAATCTTCCTGTGGGAGTCGAAGAGGTGACGAACGGAGAAGTACCAGAAGGTGGGCAGTAGCGCCTTCTGAATAACATCCGCCGGGCAAACTTATCCTTCTCATCGCGTTTCACAAAAAATGCCCTAACCTTGCTGAAATTTATATAATTAGAATTAAATGCGTAGGTACGTATCCTTGCCAATATTAATACCATGGAAAGTTGCAAGCCATATTTTATAAAATATAATATTTTAACCCTTGTGTATAATAGAAACATGTAAATACCCTCAATCCTTTAATAAAGAAATAGACCAACCTAGAAGATACCCCATTAGATTTAGACATAACTTCATACTTATTATTTGTTCTATGCTCATACTACCAAGCTCAAAACTAGCAATGCACAGTTCTGGTCCGAATGTAATAGCAATCAAAATATTTAACTCTCAACCAAATACATTAAAAAGTGAAGAAAAAGACTCGAACTTTGTCAAACCTTAAAAAAAAACTACTAATGATTAAATGTACCTTAAACGAACTCCTTGGTGACAAATTTAAATGATAATAAAAAGATCAGTCGCCCTACTACTCTTATATCAGTCGCTGTACCCAAAATAGGTCATGTGTATAACTTTTAAAAATGTATGTAAGACCAGCTACACCAAATATGATGCAATAAAGAATTGAGAATTGATTTATATTGTAAATTTATTCCGAATCTGATCCATTCTAGTCACAAACAGATCCATCTTGACTTTTGCATCTTTGTAACCATACTGCCCTTTTATACACCTCGTTTGTTATCTTCCTTTCGAACGACTTGAAATTAATTGAAATCACTTTGCAGAAATCCTTTAATAATAATAATTCTTTTAAAAGTATTTTAAGAAAACATTAAATTAATACTTTAATAAAACACTTAAAAAAGTATAAAAATTAAATATCTAGTGACAATTCCGCCTAATTTTCCGTAGAGTTACGATCTCTAGAAGATGCTTTCTTTTAGAAGCGAAACTAGTCGAATATTCTTCCGGGTTACCTGCGTGGCATTTGTGACGTCATGTCTGCTAGGCCAGGGAATTGTCACTAGATATATATTTTTTTATACATTTTCAAGTGTTTTATTAAGGTATTAAATGTTTTCTCAACATCCTTTTAAAAGATTTTTTATTATTAGATGCGAATATAGTTTCATCCATACATACGGTGGATTTTTTTCATGGGCGGATAGGGATCATAGATAGCTAGGTATTGTAAATAGCTATCATAGACCGTGTCGATGTTTTCTACTCACTGCAAGCGGCAGCTCATGGTGCTGGGGTCGATGCAGCTAGTTGCGACGGTGAATCCTAGTGTGGATGGTGTAAGTCCTCTTCATCGCTGGTAGAATGCCGAGGTGCATGGGATACGTCTCAGCAGTACATCACCGCAAGGAACATCCCTAGTATCAAAAACTATTTTTTTATGTAAAGACAAATGCTGTTGGTTGCGGTCAGACTCATCCTCTTCAGTTCCACTAGACTTTGGGCGAAGGACTACCCTCTAATAGCACTGGGTCAAAAACAGCTCCATGACGTCAAGGCATTCAATGAGGTAGGATGTTCCCTAGTTTAAAATTTGAACTGTGAATTTTAATGTACCCTCGGTTCTTTCTGGGGCATGGAAAATTCCACTCGCCAAGATGAGACATCGGTGATTTCTAAATATCCTATTATAGGCGTATTGGAATTGTTAGAAAACATTGGGGAAGTAAAAAAACAAAAATCGGGCAAGCTGTAAACGTAAGTGTCGTCTGGCAGTAGCTTCACTTAACATTAGTCAGACCACTTGCTCGTTCCGTCAGACTTTGAAAAAAGTAGTGGTAATTATTATTAAAGAATATTTTATTTCATATTAACTACTATGTTTCTACTTTAATGTGTAGTTTAATAAGTGTAAGCAGTAGTTTTGAAGCGCTCGTAGCGAAGTTAGCTTAGCCGTTCTTAACCGATCAGCTAAGTTAAGCGGTTAGGATGGCAGTGGTTCCAGCATGGTGGTTAGGAGGTAGTATTTTGCGAATGTCTGCCTGGTTAGCTACCACCCTAAAGTAGAAAATCTGTTGCTAACGGTGTGTTCCGGCTGTGCTTGAGAGCCAGTTATTCTAGGTAAGCCTGAACAACACTTCGACCACATCATCACTAACCATCAGGTAAGATCGTAGTCAAAGGCTAGCCTATGAGTAGCTATAAATAAATAATATTTCAGATAAAATTCATATTTCATTTTTTCTATGTTATTGTGACGGGACAAGCTCGAGCAGCTGATGTTAAGCGGATAACAGATGCATTTCGTCACAAGTCACGAATTACACTGCGCCCGTCACCTTGAGACATAGTTGTTAAGTCTCATGTGCCTGTAATTTCACTGGCTCTCAAGGACTGCTGCCGGAACACAACGTTATTTGCTTGGCGACTGCCGAAATGCCCTTCCACCATGCGGTGAAGTTCAAGCCCTCGGCGGGATTCGAACCATGGACCTGCTACGCGGCAGTCCATAGCCAATGCCACTGAGCCATCACTGCTTCAAGGCATAAGCAGAATCGCCGGCGGAAGCTAGTTAACCATTATGATAATGACCTCTAATAGAATTTTATTTGCGTTTTATTGTCGTTGGTTTGATATTCAACCAAAACAGTGAGGTCAACGACCGCGGCGCCTTCTTGCCTTCTTATTAAGGCTCCCAGCATTCAAGCAAAGAATAATGTTAAAACTCACCACGCAGCCGATTCGAGAAATGTTATTTAGAAAAACATCTGAGATTTAAAGGTTACTTTTATAGTAACATTTAAATGAATCAGATCAACTTAAAATATAAAAGAGCGTGTTAAAGTTGGTAACAAGCTGGTTGAAACGTTCTGAACTCACATTTTAATGTCTAACATTTTAGTCATTATTTTAACCAGCTAAAAATAATCATAAGATCGGATGACCCAGTAAAATGTTTTGCGTGATCAAGATCAAACATAAAATGTATACAAAATATTGAAACGTATTTTGTATAGAGAAACTTTATTTTTGGATGTCCGGTACACTTTCTTGACTCGGTGAGCTTCATTCACGGGTTGCTGCTGGCGGTTGGTAAATATATTATTTCAAACTAGCTTTCCAGGCGCGGCTCCGCCCGCGCGTATGTCGGTTATCACGCAAAAACATTAACCTCTTTTTGCGCAGTGGGATAAAAACTATCCTATGTTTTTTCCCGGGTCTCAAACTATTTCCATACCAAATTTCATTCAAATTGGTCCAGTAGTTTTGGCGTGAAAGCGTTACAGACAAACAGACAGACAGACAGAGTTACGTTCGCATTTATAATATTAGTACTGATCACATCTGTAAGAAAAGTTGTGAAATATATAATATTTATATTTACATTTATTATTGTCTATAATTAACATTTAAGCAGTGATAGCACAGTGGCTTTGGCTATGGACTGCCGCGCAGCAGGTCCATTGTTCGAATCCCGCCGCTGGCTTGAGCTTCACCGCATGGTGGAAGGGCATTTTTGCGAATGCCCGCCTGGCTAGCGACCACCCTCAAGTGGAAAATCTGTCGCCAAGCACCTAACGGTGCGTTCCGGCAGCTGTCCTTGAGAGCCAGTAATTCTAGGTTAAGCCTGTTAACACTTTCGACCACATCATCACTTACCATCAGGTGAGATTGTGGTCAAAGGCTTACCTATCAGCAATAAAAAAAAAAAAAAAAATAACACACTATTTGGGTAGCGGGGGTTAGAAATAAATATCCAATGTATGTTCATTGTTAAAGCATTATATAGCATTATTATTGTTAAAATGTTTTCATTACATAAAATTTTAACTCAGATATGTTAAATGTTATAAATTCTACCGTATGCTACAAAACCAAACGTGCTTGATTAATAAGGTCACACGGTGGATTGTGCACTGTCAGGAATATGTTTAGCGTTGTAACGAACATAATATACATATATTATTGCTACATCATCATATTCGGCAGTGATTTATTTATTTAAAGAAGACCAACAGCAATACAATATTTATATGGTACAAATAGATTACAGTTAGGTAATACCGCCAATTAAAGGTCTCCCTAAATTATTACTAAATTATATATCTAAGTCTTACATACATTTACACTGATTAAATAGAAGTACAAATAATAAGTAGATGGTCAACTATATAATATATAATTTAATAATACACGAGCCGTGCTTTGAGGCTTATGATAAACTAGTGATTTTACCACTTAGGTATGTCAGCTACCTTTAAGATGAATTATTATTAAGTAGTGTTTTTTGAACTTTTTTTTAACAAGCGATGAAATATTGTATTACAATAATATTACATCCATGTTTGAAGCATAAGCATATTCATTTATATATCACCATATACACACACCCAAAGATAAGGAGATGATAATATGTGATATAATATCTAATTCTGAAATGTCTGGCGCAAGCCGTGAGACGCAATCCTGCGCTCAACATAAATATAGCATTTTTTCTCAGAAAACAAAAGTCGCGTGCCTGGTGAGTTTTGACCGGCGAATACCCAAAACTGTCACGAGAAAGCTGGCTGAATCATAATTTCATTAAAATAATTTCAAAAATATTCAGTCTCACAAAATACGAGCTCTGCTTTCTTAAAAGTATTTTTTAAACTTCCTTTACCAGCGGCTTTTCATGCAATCTAAAACAATAATTTTGAAAGATAATAGCTTCGTGGTAAAAAGTGGCAGCTCCCTTGAGCATAGGTTCGGTTGCATCCACGGGCTTAAGGTTCACTATATTAGCAGAGTATTTACGGGAATGATACATTTTGCATTTTACACGACTGCCCAAAAAATAAGTGTTATGTTTTCAGGATTCATATATGTGTTTGTGATTTTCTTTCTTCCACCATAACTTCGAAACGTCTCAAATGTATGAATTAATAATTATCATCATATATTTTCCCATATAATTCCTCAAGGAACTCCAATATTTTTATTAAATTATTTAAATAAAATCAAATTCTTCTATAATCAATTTTTATCATGATTTTAATACATAATTTTAATCATGATTTTAATGCATACTATATCATTAGATTCGTCTGGATAGCGCAGGTTGACAATAAGTACATAAAAAAGTAAAAAAAAATTAAAAGAAAGGATATTAGACGTATAACGTTTAGATTTTTTTTTGTTTTGCCCCTTACACATCGATTGGATTATCAAAATAAAGGAGTTTAAGAAACGGTTCTATAAATATATGTAACTTAAGGCCTGTTTCAGAATATTCCAGTAAGTTCCGGTTATACTACCCAGAACATATTTAATAAATAAAACACTATCTTTGCGTTTCACAGTCATTGATTTAGGCTATCCATCGGTTAAAGCTTGAAAGGCGCTGCATGTCAACTGTCATTTTTATCATTAAGACGAGGCTGCGGAAAAAATACTCTCATTCGACTAGATTTTTTAAGCAACTTAAATATGCAATCGACACGATAACTCAAATATTTGATTTTTCAAACCTTTTTCTATCCGTTGTCCAGACAGGAACACATTTGAAAGAAATTTACTCGATAGTTTTAATTTTTTTAAATGAAGCCTTTTCTTTAAATTATTGGATTTTTCTGGGAAACTACATCAGTTACATATCAATAATAAATACACATAGAAAGGAAATGTAGTTTATTATCCGCTGTATAAGTAAAATTTACCTAGAGTAATTAGTATTCTCATAAAAAATTAAACTGTGTTTTAAACTTACGACCTTTAGTTCTGTGCAGGATTACGGTCAATCGGAAGATTCGATATTCAACCTTATTGGCTTACGATTACGAAATAAAATCAATGCGTAAGAGCTGTCCTTCAGTGCCGCGCTGTGCGCCGTTGGACGTGGACCTATCGCTCGCGCGCTATCACCTCTGCATTATAAATACGTATCTTGGTAGGTACGAGTATATCAATATGGGAAATAAAGATAACTAACAAAATAAAAAAGGATGCAGAAGAGTCGATACAAAGACTTTGCAAGAATTATGAGAGAGGCAAAAGCGTAAGTATTTTTCGTTATTAATATTTCAGTTTTTTTTTACCTATTGTACCTATGCAAATTTAATAATCGTTTGTGTTTTGGTGTTTATTCTATTCATGAAACATAGGTACTATCTCTACCGAACTAAGAGATTCTATACCAACTAGGTTCCTTTAGTACTGTAATGGAGCTATAAAATAACTATATGTCGTACTAATCTAAGTATGATTAGTAGGGTACTATAATAATATCTGGTATATGTATAATTATGGTTTCACCTGATGGTAAGTGATGTGGTTGAAGGTGCCGAACAGGTATAAAGTAAAATTATCTGGCTCTAAAGTACAGCTGCCGTTCAACCGTAAATGGAGTTGAGCGTTGCTAAATAATAATAACACAAGCGTAGCAAATCAAAGCATTTAGTTTGGTGGGTAGGTACCTATATCGCAATAAAACATCAAACATTGTTTATGTCCCTCAAGACTAGATGTAGATTTATATCAATGAAAGAATATTCAGAATCAGGCAAGTAGGTATATATTCAAGATATTATATACAAAGTCACCTGCATAGGTACTTATAAATATACATTTTATCACTTAGACATGTACATATAAGTATCGATTTATACATAAATAGAGTTGAATAATTGACTGTGCTCATAAAATGCACCTTCTTTCTCATGAAAAAAATAACAAATCAGTCGAAGTCTGAGATCACTCGGACAGGGAAAACTGTCGGAGTCGCCATCTCATATAATAAGTTTAGACTGTGTTCTTCCACTACATGAAAATAAGTGAGTAATTCTTTGAATAAAGTATTGCTAAATTTGCACATTTTATTCACAGGAAATTTCGTAAAGGAAATATTTTATATACTACCTATATTAGGCTAAAAATTATTTTGACCTATCCATAGCAGAGCAACAGGTAAAATTAAATAAAAAAAAGTTATAAATACATTTAAATTTTCTTTTTACACTGAAAAATAACACTTTACATTATTATCGCCCTGCACTTGTCACACCTCTGTAGGGTCGGTATAAACAATATATTTTTTCTGAGTACCTACACAAAAGACAACGCATTGACATAATTGTGCGGAGCAAGACTTAAATTTTATGCCCGGCCTCCTATCTGAAGCAATACCCTTTTGGGAATGCCATCGCTGATATGTATTATACTTGCCTTCGCCCCCTTTTCGGTTATTAGGGTATTAGATAGATGGTAAAGAGCGATGTTGTACTCTTGACGTGCAAATTATCTGAATATATGTATTTAAATTCATTTATTCATATTCCCAACACCCCCTTTCTGAAGGCCGAACTTCAGCAGGGGCGGAGCAATTTGTATGGTGGCCGTCTTGAAATCGCCATTTTGGATTTTTGACAGGTGTCATTCGACTGCTCTCTCGACATTTATCCTTACTTGGCACTCGTATACGAACTAACAAATTCTATCTACACATTCTAACAAATTGTGCGAAATTGATTGTCGGACAAACAGATATGTACAGTTGCTTTTCTGAAGGCTTCAGGTAACTGAATGTCTGTAAAATGTATAATTATATTTTTTGCAGGTATATATCAATCAAAAATCTGATTGGTATCATCAAAGTCGGCTAAATGCACATTTGTAATATAACTAATGCTTATTTGCCGTGTAGTATGGAGACAACAAATCAAAAATAGAAATTCTACAATAAGAAGAAAAATTTTGGAGGGAAAAAATTGAGACAAAACTAATCACATTCTATATGGACTGCCTTTTGCCCGAGCTGGTCAATCCCCGCCACTCAAAGAAAAGAATGATCCGGGATCAAGAATATGTGGAAACTTCTATAAAAAGAAAAAATCAAGAGGAGGCTGTCGAGGGAGACTTGCAACATCAAAGTGCAAATGCTTCAGTACCTCCTCCCACCGTAAAAAGAAGACTTAACTTAATATTGTCTTAGGTTTTAGTGTTTGTTACGCATAGTAATTAAACAACATTAAACGGTTTAAATCGCGTATATTTATCATTATTTTTGTCATGACGTTTCAAACACTTTGCAGTGATCGTGGTCACGAGGTGACGATCGGGGGGACTGCAAACTTGACTTTCCGTTTCCGATACTCGTTATTTCTCACGCACACTTTTGCATTTCATTAAAATTGTATAAAATTCTATATATTTTTATTTCATAAATGATTTTTTTGTTAATTCATATACATCTTAACTTAATGTGTCTATAACCTCTGTAGACTATCCACGAATATCTGTATTATGATAGTCCACTTACTAACAATCTAAGAATCCACTGTTTTTATTTTAATGTCTAATTTAGTCACCTGTTCCAGTGCCACTCACTGTCTCACTTGTCTGCTATGTTGCATTAAAAGAAGCCTGTATAACATGTTCTCTACAATGTTTCTGCAGTCGTGTGTTTTTTATTAAATATCCAAATAATTAAACCCCTTACAATTGCATATATACACTCTTCTGTAAGTTTGGTAAAAAAAATCTTATCCTGCTGTTTAGAAGTGGCTAGATCTACTTATATCTGGTTGGTCTTATTTTTACCATAGTTGGTATCTAAAAGCAGAGTGGTAGTAAAATAAAACCATTCTGTTTACCACTGTAACTGAAAAATAAAAAGTACAAGGATGTATACGAACATATTTTCAACATTAGTAATTAATAGTTAAAAATTATATGATAGCAATAAAAAAAAAACAACCTACTTTATTTTATTATGGAAACGTGTACAGTAGCACAGTTATGAAAAACTATAATTCATATTTGTATGACGAGTCATGGTATTATGAATGGTCATATTTAATCAAATCAAATCCATTTATTTCAGGTCAATCGTACCCATATTCACCGAATATAATATAATATTATGCTCATTCAATTTGATGATATTTTACTTTATTCTAATGATGTGTAATCTGATTAATCGCATTCCAAGATACTGAGAACAATGTTCATTCATTCATAAATTATCGTCCACGCGGATGCCAAGGGTAATGAAATTTTTATAGGTAGTTTAATCAGTAGAAATCACTTTCGTTACTACGGAGAATTTAAAAACACCCCATTTATCAATATATATCGTGCCGTTTGGGCTGTTATGTACCATCATCATATTCCGACCCACGTCTCACTTTATAGTGGTTTGGTGCAATACGTTTTCTCTATAAACACAGAAACTGCGACACAACAACATAGCAGAGAAAATTAAAAATAAACAACTTGAAAACATTTTTTTAAATGTAAAAGACTGGAATAACTCATTGATATCGGTTCAATATGATCTCAATTTTGTGCTTATGACGTCGACAGGTTATTTGATATACTGATGACTACAGACTTTTCAAGATTGTATTATTCACATATTATTTATAGATTTTATCACTGGTTAACAATAACTTTCATCTATATTCACAGTTGCCACTTACATTAGTTGCTAGAAGCACTGCGATCGTCAAGGCATTTTGGCAAATTACTTTTAGTAAGTTGACTGTAACTGGCAAACCGTTCGACCGATGTTGATGAAATTAAAATGAAACCAATTAAGAGTTAAACTGTACTAGCAAAAAAATAATCTTCAAGATTGTAAGGTTCAGTAAAAAAGTTATGTGTGGTCAAACATAAAATAAATAATAGACAAGTCAATTTAGGAACCATCTTTCTTTTGGGAAGTCAGTTAAATATGTATAATATATATACCAATACATACATAATAATATATGCCAATAAAGTCGAGCAGACATTATCATATTGTAAAAAGTAAAACTTGGCTTTAGTTTTATGAGCTACTGTCGACCGTAAGGATAATTTTGAAAAGTAAATCAAATAATCAATTTCTTACTAAGAAATATTAGTAATGTTGATAAAAATAAAAACGTGACATCAATGGCAGTATATACAAAGTTACTTTATGTATCGAAATTCGTCACGTGAATAAGATTATAAAAAAAGTTGAAATCGTCTCAATGGTATCTGTGTTCGCGAATCTAATATGAAGTACACAAAATGTTTTTTTAAGCGAGACGCGTGCGCCGCTGCATATCGCGTCGTTCGGTGCAGCGGGGATCGTTGCCCCGCATGGGCGGAGCTAGCGTGGGAATTATTTTTGACTGCCTCGACTTAATCAGTAGAAATCACTTTCATTACTACGGAGAATTTAAAAACACCCCCCATTTATCAATATATATCGTGCCGTTTAGGCTGTTATGTTCCATCATCATATTCCGACCTTTTTTTGTTATACCTATTGTTGGTTTGGTGCAATATGTTTTCTCTATAAACACAGAGACAGCGACACAACAACATAGCAAAGAAAAAGAAAAGACTTGAAAAAACTTTTTTTAGTTAAAAAGTCTCAAATAACTGGTTGATACCGGTGCAATATGATCTCAATTTTGTGCTCATGTAACTGACTTTGACAGGTTATTTGATATACTGATGACTACAGACTTTACTAGAGAGATTATTATTCACATATTATTTATAGATTGTATCACTATTTAACAATAACTTTCATCTATATTCATAGTTGCCACTTACATTAGTTGCTAGAAGCACTGCGATCGTCAAGGCATTTTGGCAAATTACTTTTAGTAAGTTGACTGTGACTGGCAGACCGTTCGACCGATGTTGATGAAATTAAAATGAAACCAATTACGAGTTAAACTGTACTAGCAAATAAATAGTCTTCAAGATTGTAAGGTTCAGTAAAAAAGTTAAACATAAATTAAATAATAGACAAAACTATTTAAGAACCCTCTTTCTTTTGAGTAGTCAGTTAAATATGTATAATATATATACCAATACATACGTACATAATAACATATACCGATAAAGTCGAGCAGACATGATCATATTGTAAAAAGTAAAACTTTTGACTTTAGTTTTATGAGCTACTGTCGATCGTAAGAATAATTTCTTACTAAGAAATATTAGTAATGTAGTTAAAAATAAAAACATGACATCAATTGCAGTATAATATACAAATTTACTTTATGTATCGAAATTCGTCACGTGAATAAGATTATAAAAAAAGTTGAAATCGTCTCCATGGTATCTGTGTTCGCGAATCTAATATCAAGTACACAAATATTTTTATAAGCGAGACGCGTGCGCCGCTGCACATCGCGTCGGTCGGTGCAGCGGGGATCGTTCCGCCGCCGCATAGGCGGAGCTAGCGTGAGAATTATTTTTGACTGCCCCCACTTAAGTTATTTTATGTGTAACTTTCTTAGGACATTCTGAAACGGGCCCTGATATTTTTAATTTCAATGGAACGATATTTATAACACTTAACGAAAATAAATAATTTTCAGTCGAGTTTATTAATTTTTATTCATTTATACTTGTTTTCCCTATGATATAGCTAATCTCACGAGTTGGCAAGTGATGGCGTTGTCGAGGATGGTAATAAGGTTTAACCTAGAATGGGAAAATGCTACCAAGAAAAGCCACCGGAACACACCTCATTTTCTACTTGAGGGTGGTAGCTAATCAGGCGAGGCATGTAATAAAATAATAATAATAATAATAATAAAGCTTTATTTAATTCCATTCATAGTACATATGATAGCAGTTGGTGACTTATTAACCTGCGAGGCATGTAGTGATGCTTAAGTCCGCGGAGGGATTTAGACAAATGACTTCCTGCTCGGCAGTCCATAGCTTGCCACTGGCCCAACCACAGATTACAGAACCAGAGAGATGGGTTTTGAAATGTTTACTGTTTGAAACACAGTGCTCACGCGGAACCCCACTCTATTCACTATCACATAAACAAAAGCTACATGGACAGTACCCATACTGAAAATCATCACACATACTAAATATTTTGCTGCAACACAACTACCTCTTGTTATGAAATCTGTGGGTCCAGCACTGCTTCAAGTCTTCAAACTCACTTCCAATATGTATTACTATAGACTAACCTTAAGAGAAAACCTGTTGCGAAGCATCTAACGACAAGCAGTATGTATTCTTGCAGTGTCACTTCTTTACTATTGATAGGAGGCAAAATGTCTGACCCTGCCTTGGTTGGTTCCCCAAAGTCAAAGTATTTAATTCAATTTAGATTTCTACGACACTCATACGAAAATCAATAATTTACATTAATATTAAAATATTCTACATTTTACTGCCACGTTCAGCAAAAAAAGTATTACAGGTCCACTGCGAGAAGAGCGTGAAAGAAACTCGCGGTAATTCGTTTAAAAAGTTTTTTTAACAATGTGTTACAATAGTATAAAATAATTACAATATGGTTGTAGATGGTAGCTTGTCAGAGGTAGAATTGTCCAAGCAATGTTTTAATCACAAACTTTTTTATTACGGTTTAATAATCAAAATTGTTCACGTGCTACTTGTATTTTTACTCTGTGAGCATTGTAAAGACTAGGAAACTTATAAATTCGCACCCAATTCCCTAAGGGCTAAGATGGACCTTTTACTTGTCTTTTCTTCAAACATGGCACCACTATTTTATTTTTATTTCTAGTTGGTAATTTGAGAGATCTGGCAATAAAAGTGTATATTAACATTATTAATTTTTTAGTAACATCAAATAGGAACTCAATGAAACCAACAAACCGCGTTAGTTAAGTGATTCTTTGATGACCATAGACAATGTAGGAGATTCTGATCTATCAACAAAGTGCATTGACCGTGGAACTAATCGGCCAATCAAACACCCAATTAATGCCAACTCCGCACATTTACACATCCGTTCATAAAATAACCGAGAAAATGATCTTAATTCTAATTTACAACTTGATCCTTTTAACAATTATAGAAATTGGGATGAATTGAGGTACAAAGTTCTGGGGCCCCCGTGGCAATTTATGTTTAGTTGCAAGGTTTTTGAAATTTATATTTAATAAATTTAGATTTCAAATAGTATTGTGCCTTATATTACCTCCTGGTGTTTGTGCACCTTTCATATATTAAATGCTTGCAGTGGCTCACGCCAAACTGCTAAAATATTCTACAAGGTGGGTCTTCAAGATATTGGAATAAATTGATAAATGTAAAAAGAAAATATAAGAAAACAAAAATTATCTTTATTATACTTCATGCATTTGTCTAACTTATTGAATTAGTACGCGGTATAAAATCTATTTTATAACAAATCAGAATATACTATATTATTTACTTCTAACTGATGATGGATCTATACATTGTCTCTTATTTTTTTTCTTCTAAACCAATTCATCGATTCTGCAGTTGAAGTTTGAAGAAGTAATAGAAAATTAATATATATTTTCGCATTTCTACTATTATGGAAGGGATTTTGCTATCATCATCGTAATAAACTTTGAATAGTTTACAGCTGAGCATACGAGTACCTATATTCCTTACCTAGACATCGCGTCATATTTGTCTGTGTTATCATCTACAAAGAGTATCATACGGTCGCTCCATCCAGCCAAAGCAGGCTCTGCACTATGATTCGCAGCCATCTGTTGTAATCTGTTGTAATCATGTCTACCTCAATGTTCATTGGTTCCGCAGCAGATATTTCTAGCCTGTTGAGATTCTATTTGTATCTTATGTTCTTTAGTAGAGATCTTTATATCAGATCTGATCCATAAGAGATGCATTAAGCAGCGACTGTTTTTTTTTACTACATATGCTAAAATAACATTATAATGTTTAGGCTCAGCAGTTGAGATGCACTTAGATTTACACAATGGATAAGGTGACCCTAAAAAACAAATCAATCGTGAAAGAAATAGTGTGAATCTTAATTCAAAGAAATTTTAGATTTATACAATAAGTACCATATACTTTCAATAAAAATAATAGGATTGCAAATAAAATGATGATATTGAAATTACGATGGGGCCCCTGATAATGCAAGTTCCTGACTACCTACTTATGACGACCCTGTACTTGATTTGATTCAATGTTTTGAAAAAATTATTGCATGCTGGCATTAATTGAGACGTATTGGCAGTAAACATAGCTATCGTAGTATAATTCATTTGTCAAAAGTAGTTTATTGATGAATTCTTTATTATTTATGTATGGCTAGGCTTGGCTCAATTTGCACGAGTTCAAGCGGGAAGTTTCATTTCCTGTAAGTTGAATAACCTTCTAACTTTTAAGTTTGCTAACAACGCACCATGTGATTTTAGGGTATGATTGCAGAAACATCAAATATTAACAAATGAAAAGTAAAATAGTTAAATTGTAAAACTAACTGCGTGCAAACAATTCACTGAAAAAATATTTCTTTTACACCCTCCTGCAGTTTTTGATTCGCAGACATTATTATCCTTTTCTATTTTAAATATGACGACACCTAGGTAATCTACCTACCACTAACATTTCAGTTCCGTGTCAGTTGTTTACTAATTTTGTCAAAATTAACCAAAAATTATCCCCCTTATTTAGAAAATCGAAGTAAATATGTTGACCAAAGATTTCAAGTAAAATGTTTAAGGCAGGTCAGAACATATATTATTAAATTGTTTTTCTCTGTTTCCATCATACATCCAAGCAGGTGTTGGATTGTGGCCTGGCGCAGGTGGTCACTCATTTACTATCTTTAATGACGCTTTCGTTTTCATGCGCTTTTTTCCCGAGCGAGCACTTAGTGACGATAAATTAGCAGGCTACGTTGGTGATGTTTTATATGACTTAAGAATTTATTGGTGGAATGTGATACTTTCGTTTGCCTTGGGAACACGTTGTGGTTACAATACAAACATTTTTTTAATTTTTAAATTGGACAGGATATATTACAAAATGCCAGTAATATGCCCAATACTTATAATAACTTATATTTGAAGCTGCAAATGCAAAACCGAAAAGTATTGCCGAGGACTTAAAGTAAAGAGGATTGATTTTGACACGATTAGATTCTATTCGCATTCCGAGTACAGCGAAACACTTACATCGAGAATTCGATTACCACACGTAGTTTTTACTTACATAGATGTGTTACATAGCCCGCGAATAGATATAAATAACCAGGCGTGCAACAGATGCAGGTGGTACAGGTTGTGTGAACCCGAGCCGACTCTGTGTGACCGCGAAATTATTTTCAAGACTACACCACCATCTCGGCACACATGCAAGCATCGCACTCATCCGCATATACGTCTCACTACCGGACTGCGGATGTAGGGGTACTCGTGAGAATCTTGCTCTTCAAATATCAAAGAAAATAAAATATAATATGCATCACTATATTTTCAACTTTAATCAGCTGTAATAAGAGTATATTTCAACACGTGCTGAAAAGGTGTTTGCGATGTAATGAATCGGAGGGTTTGGTAAAGTTGCTATCTTGTTCGTAATGTCCGCGAACGGAGGTACATTCAACTTTTAGCCCAGTAAACTCCCAAAGTTCATTCACCCACTGCTTGTCAACTGACGTAAGGCGAGAGAGAGCGCGGGTTGCGACGTCTCGCTTACGCTGGTTCAAGTTTAGAACTTTTTATTGAACTGTCGAAATAGTTTACCTTTGCGCTGGTTATGATAGCCTGGTAGTTTTGACGGTTTACGTTGTCTATGTCGATAGTCCGATAACGTAACTAGTACGCGTGTTGTTTTGTCGATATGCGTGGAAGTGTGGAGTCGATGCCAGAGGTTCTTCATTAGTACTGCTGTTTTGTCAACGAAGTATTTTTTTGTTATGTTCTATTTGTATTGTTTATTGTATTTGTTTGTTAAGCATTACCTTACATGCAGTTAAACATTTAAATTTATTTATTTAATATATTCAGGTATTACTTTGCGGAAATCATTTCATTGGGGCTATATATTATATTAGATCCAGAAATGTTAACACCTGAAGATGCTTCGTGTTAAATCGAAACATATTTTAGATATAAAATAATTTCGCTTCGTTAGGTGCCAGTTAGGTATCGGTCATCACCGAGATAGAATGTTTTGGCGGAAAGAACAAATTTTGTTTTAAATATATTATTTCTGTAGGAATAATTTTAATTTATGTATGTGGTATGAATTTCGATTCGATCTAAGGGACTTGATTATACACAACTTACATATATAATATGCCAAACTCCTTAGTCTTATTATTTCACTAAAATAAAAAAATCAAGATACCTCACGGTCTAGATTACTTTAGATTTTAGAATACGTTCCTCAAAGTATGTTAACATGTATATTCGGTTGTTTGCTCGATGATTTTTATATTCTGTTCTTATTTAGGTATAGTATACATTCACAAGCATAACTTAAGGTAAGAATATAAAAAGACAAATGTAAGTTAATCAATGGAGCGTTTGCATTCAATCCAAGTTTATCATGCTTATAATCTCGATATATTATTTTATTTATCCAGGGTGACGAATGTCTTTGCTCAACAATCCAAAAAACAATAAATATTTATTATTCAATGACAACTGTCGTAAAGAAATGTTGTCTTAGGTTTCCGCGATTATGACACATAGTAATTAAACAACTTCAAATGGTTTAAGGCCCTTGGGTACGTCAAATTCGTACTTTCTAAAGCGAACTCCACCGTAACCGCTGAAGTTGAAGATTTGAAAAAAAATATATTTTATAGATGAATTCAAGTACAACATTTGCAACATATGATTTTAAGGTATTATTATTACTTTTGCCGTAAAAAAAATTCAAACTACATACCATTTCTTGACTTATATTGCGAACTCCTTCTAAACGGCTACGATTTTTGAGAAATAAATTGTACCATAAAATTTCTAGATAGATATATTACAATTACAACATAGCATTTGTAAATCCATTGATATTTTCCTAAGAAAATGTCGAATTATTCAGATTCAGAACGATAGCGGTTCCGAGGTGCTCTGCGCGGACGCAGGCGGCAGTGTTGCGCAAGCGTTGGCACGGGGAGGTTGTGTCGCTCGTAGCTCCGCTCACGCTTTCGACTGACAACGATCTTGTCTATGTATTAGTGCATTGACACGCGAGATTCGCAGCTGTGTGCGTGTAATGATTCGCTAGCTGCAGAGGGCCAACTTGATTGCGACGTGAAGTATGTGCGTTGTCGCTTTATTATCGGTACTTTGTAGACAAATTTTATTTGAATTGTATCACATATGAAAAGAATCAAAACTTGAAATTGACAATGTTGTAGGTACTTTACAATGGGCGGCATTACCAATAAGATCAATGAAAGGTTTAGGTGCATAATATATTATTATGTACAGAATTAATTAGTAATGTCTATAACGCTCTCATGTTATAACTGGTAAACTAAAGATAATATTTTTTTTTATATTATGGTAAATAGTTTCCGGCTTTAGTAGGTAGTTCGTAGGGTACAAAATGGTTCTCTACTACATTAAGAGTTTGTATGGGGTTTCATACATCTTTTGGAGTTCTAAGCTTTTTTTGATAATTGTATTAGGTGTTTTGATATAGGTTAATTAATACTGCATAAAGTTAACATCTGCCAAGTGAAGATGGGTAACGTATCTCGAAATCAAAACCAGTCCGATTTGGCTGAAAATCGATATCTAGGTTTTTCTGGACGTCCTTATTCCAAATTTGGAATTTATTTTTCGATGACGTCAGCCAAGTGAGAAAAGTTCGTCCGATATGGCTGAAAACCGATATGTAGGTTGTGCTGTGCGTCATTATTCCGAATTTGGAATGTATTTTTCGGTGACGTCTGCCAAGTGAAAAAAATTACTCCAATTTGGCTGAAATTCAAAATCTAGGTAGTTCTAGACGTCTTTATTCCGAATTTGGAATTTATTTATCGATGACGTCTGACAAGTGAAGAAAGTTACTCCGATTTAGCTTAAATTCAAAATCTAAGTAGTTCTAGACGTCTTTGTTCCGAATTTGGAATTTATTTTTCGATAACGTCTGCCAAGTGAAGAAAATTACTCCGATTTGGCTGAAATTCAAACTCTAGGTAGTTCTGGACGTCTTTATTCCAAATTTTGAATGTATTTTTCTATGACAACTGCCAAGTATAGAAAGTTACTCCGATTTGGATGAAATTTAAAATCTAGGTAGTTCTGGACGTCTTTATTCCGAATTTAGAATGTATTTTTCGATGACGTCTGCCAAGTAAAAAAAGTTGCTCCGATTTGGCCAATAATCGATATCAAGGTTTTTCTGGACGTCTATATTACAAATTTGAAATTAATTTTTCGACGACATCTGCCAAGTGAAGAAAGTAACTCCGACTTGGCTGAAATTCAAAATCTAGGTCGTTCTGGAAGTCTTTATTCTGAATTTAGAATTTATTTTTCGATGACGTCTGCCAGGTGAAAAAAGTTGCTCCTATTTGGCTGAAAATCGATATCTAGGTTTTTCTGGATGTTTTTGTTCAATATTTGGCATACATTTTTCGACATCTGCCAGGTGAGGAAAGTAACTCCGATTTGGCTAACATTCAAAATCTACGTATTTCTTGACGTTTTTATTCCGAATTTGGAATTTATTTTTCGATGACGTCTGCCTAGTGAAAAAAGTTCCTCCAATTTGGCTGAAAATCGATATCTAGGTTGTGCTGTGCGTCATTATTCCAAATTTGGAATATTTTTTTCTATGTCGTCTGCCAAGTGAAGAAAAATACGCAGAATTTACTAAAAATGGATATCTAGGTTGTTTTAGACGTTATTATTCCAAATTTAGAATTTGTTTTACGATGACCTCTGCCCAGTGGAGAAAGTTACTTTGATTTAGCTGAAAATCGATATCTAGGTTGTTCTAGACGTCTTAATTCCAAATTTAGTATTTATTTAACAATGACGTTGGCCAAGTGAAAAAAGTTACTTCGATTTGGCTACAAATCGATTATCTTGGTTTTCCTGGACGCCTTTTTTCCAAATTCTAAATTAATTTTTCGATGACGTCTGCCAAGTAAAAGAAGTTACTCCAATTTGGCTGAAAATCGATAGGTATCTAGGTTGTACTAGACTTTCTTATTCCGAATTTGGAATTAATTTTTCGAAGACGTCTGCCAAGTGAAAGAAGTTACTCCAATTTGGCTAAAAACTGATATCTAGATGGTTCTGTACGTCATTATTCAACATTTGGAGTTTATTTATCAATGACGTCGCCAATTGAAGATATATGACGTATCTCGAAAACGGTAAGATATGTAGTGTAACGTTGTGCCTAACGCCATTACTTAAATAAAGTATTCTTCGTAATATGAAACAATAGAAGTTAATCATAAACTAAAAATATATTAATTAAATTCTTTAACTCACTTACATATCACTTAAAATTATAAACTTACGTTGATATTGCTAATTATGGATTATTTCATAGTGCTGACTAAAACCTATGTAACGTAAACAGCTGTGCTGCCCTACTGCGCTAGACTGTGAGTTTTAAAATGTGAGTCGCTAGTAATAGTACCACGATCGTGTCGGCGCGGCTTGGCAACACTTGGCTGAGGAATATCAGCCACTAAGCCGGTGTCTTCCTTCCAGGATTCCACTTCACTGACTTAACCTGAGGACGGTTGTTTCGAGCACTCGCTACCTAGATCCAGAACTATCGGCCGACCTGGATCACGTGTACTATCAGGCCAGTGTCTCCCCCCGGTCTATATAACTTCAGGTAGAACTGTGCGGCTGTGCAACCTGATAAGGCCTAATAAACTTTTCAAACCTATTCCCTGAGTTTACCTACCTGCTGGCCGTGGGTGATTAGCAGCACCCTAACGCTGCAGTAGGATAAGAGTAGGAAAATTATGATTACTCGTACTTATCAATCAATTATTGAAATCTCCTAATAATTGAGAAAGTATCTCGGTTACCTTTTCACGATGGAACCAATTTTTACAATATAGCTGTAGATATTTATATAATTAATAGTAAATGTTTCCATCTCAAGGGCCGACATGTCTAAATACCTCGTAAGGGGATTGATTCCTTTCAACCCTTGTATAACAATCTACAATTTTTGAGGATCATCTCTGTAGGCGACACATAACTTTATGTGTTATATTATATGTTTTTTAATGTCTTTTAAAGGAAGTAGCTATTTTTAAGGTAGCCTTGATGGTATTTTTGTTGTGTATGTAATGTATGGAAGTTGCATTATTTATATTTAACAGATACGATTGTACTATCTATGCAATTGAATAAGAATCAAAAACCAGCCCGGATGTCAGAAGGGCTAGGGCAGGGCCGCGGGGCGCACAAACATTCGCCATTTTGTATTTTTGCGTACGACACAGTCGTCCCTTTTCTTATTTTTCAATGTATAATAAAACATACAAAAATAATATAAAACATACAAATCTTCCTCTTATATCGTCGTTTTTAATTGAGTAAACCTGCGTCGGCTATAATCTTATTTATAAGGAGATTTGAATAAACGATTGATTATGATAATTTTCGTACTCTTATCCGGTACATCTTAGCGTTTTAAAAATACGTCATCTATCTTTACTTAGCAAACGTCATTGAAATCCAAATGTAGAATAATGACGTCCAGAAATCAATTTTCAGCCAAATCTGAGAAACATCTTTCACATGGCAGACGTTTTAGAAAATTAAAATCCAAATTCGGAATGAATACGTCTAGAACAACCTAGATATCGATTTTCAGCCAAATCGGAGTAACTTTTTTACTTAGCAGACGTCATAGAAAAATTAATTCCAAATTCAGAAAAAAGACGTCTAGAACAACCCATATATCAGCCAAATCGTTGTAACATTTTTCACTTGGCAGACGTCATAATAAAACAAATTTCCTACGTCTACGACCACCTCAATATCAATTTTCATTCAAATCGGAGTATGTTTCTTCACTTGGCAGATGACATAAAAAATATATTCAAATTCAGAATAATGACGCCCAGCACAACCTAGATATCGGAGTTTCTTTCTTCACTTGACAGACGACATTAAAAAAATATATCAAAATTCGGAATAATGACGCCCAGCACAACCTAGTTATCGATTTTCAGCCAAATCGAAGTAACGTTTTTCACTTGGCAGACGTCATCGTAAAGTAAATTCCAAATTTGGAATAAGGACGCCCAGAAAAACCTAGATATCGATTTTTAGCCAAATCTTAGTAACTTTTTTCACTAGGCAGACGTCATCGAAAAATAAATTCGAAATTTGGAATAAAAACGTCCAGAATAATAATAATAGTAACATAAACAGTAAACTAATAAAAAAAAACCTTTTTTAAAGCCAATAACACTTTTTCCAAATCTTGTATTGCTGCTTGAGCTGTACAGTAATAGGGTTAGTGCACAGTTGACTTCAGTACAATTTTTCACGCAAAATAGTTATAAACATAAATTTAACTTACAAATTATCCATAAAATAACATCAGTTTCATACACTTTTTTTATAAATTATCCACACAGGTGGTATTTATATTTTAACTAAATTTGTGTTACATACGTGTTTGTATGTGTGATGCTTTATGTATAATACTATATCTAAAGCGATTTTTTTAAATGAAAATATTAAATATATTTTCTACTATATATGTTTATTTTTTTTTTTATTATTTTTTCCGTAATGTCAATTGACATAAATTAAAAGATATTAAATGTCAATAGAACAACAACTTACAAATAAGCCCGCCCCCAGTCGCACCCTGTGACATTTATGTATATATATAAACTGGATGTATGTAAAATGTATGTTAATATGATCATTATATAGAAATCATAAATAAATACGTATATTATTAATATATAAATTATGAATACATAACATTATATTAAAAGGTTAATTCTTAAAATTATCAATTAAATAAATTTAGGAAGTAATCGATAAAACTTTTTCAGTCTCATCATAGTTAAACGTGAACAACCAATTAACAATGATGCTTTTGGCTTCAAACACTGAACTATGTTTATATCGCACTGATTCAGGACTTGATTATATAAATATGTTTCAATAAAAGGGCTAAATCTTATTATATAATATAGGCATTAGTTGTACGAATAACAGGTAATTTTAATTGGAAAACTCGTTTATGTAGCATAATACTAAAATCAGCAGGTTTTTAAAGTGTTTGTGTGCGAACTGAGAACAACCTAGATATCGATTTTCAGCCAAATCGAAGTAAACTTTCCTCTTCGTTCAACGGTTGTCTGGAAGAGATCGCTTTGAGCGATAAGGCCGCCAATTGTTCACTATTTTTTTTTTTAAGTCAAATATTTTTAATTTTAGTTTAGTTTAAGGTGTTCAATAAAGAGTTTATCTATCTATCTATCTATAACTTTTCACTTGGCAGACGTCAATCTAAAACAAATTCGTAACTTGGAATAATAACATCTACAACAACCTAGATATCAATTTTCAGCCAAATCGTATCATTTTTCTTCACTTGGCAGATGACATTTGAAAAATAATTACGAATTCGGAATAATGACCCTCAGCACAACCTAGATATCGATTTTCAGCAAAATCTGAGTAACTTTCTTCACTCGGCACATGACATTGAAAAATAAATAAAAGGAATAAAGACGTCCAGAACAACCTAGGTAGGTACACTATAAATTTTCATACTGATCTCAGTCGCAGTTGCAACTGCGGATACTCACTAGAATAATGCGGTAGGCATATAAAGTGCCATGTTACCGGAGCGCATCGCGCATCTGCATATTCTTTGACCGTTATATTTGTGCAGCGAGCGCGGAACGTATGCGGCGATGCGCGAGTAAAGTAAGCTCGATTAGGCCCAGATGCTCAAGGCCATTGGCGACTCTAATCGCCTTAAGTCGCGTATATTTATCATTATTTTTGTCTCGACATTTCAAACACTTTGCAGTGATCGTGGTCACGGAGTGACTGATAAATAAAAATAAATATACGCGATTTAAACGGTTAAATTATTCACCGTATTTCAATGCATGCAGATCTTTTTCTCAATGGTGATTTCATCGACTTATGGCGTACAGTAGAATGAGCTGTCAGAAAAAGGTACCCAATAATCCGCGGTTAAAAACAAATTGATCAAGAGATTGCTAAAACGACATGATTTCAAGATTGTTTCTCTTTTGTTGAATTGTCAAAAATTATTATAATAGTAAGTAGAATACGAAAATATGAAATTGTAGAAAATAAAACAATGACCAATCAGTCTTTCAAGCCAGTAATGGTATAATGCTCAATCCACTGTTGTATATGTAATATAAGACAATTATTTAAGATAATTATTTCAACTTCAGCGGTTTAAAAACTGATCCGCAATTTTTTTACTGACTTAAAATGCTGGCTAAAATCTAGCAGGTGACGTGGTCTGTCTATCGCCCTTTCCAGCTTTCTTTGCCACGATTTATGTCGACACAAAATGCGCCGAATTATCGACAGTTAGCAAGAATTGCGTAGGATTACAAAACCCGAGCGCGTCCAATACGGGCACCGAATTCTATATGAACTATAGAAAATGTTCACACGTACTAACGAATACCAAATTGAGAAACGGCGCCCACACTTTTTGAGTACCAGTGTTTGCTGAGCCACAAAAAAAGCATTTCACCATCTCACTGTTCTTTAAGAACGTGGTTTGAAGAATTGCTGTTTTGGCAGCAGAGTAGATTACGTGTTACACCTTACGGAGATTGCATAGCCATAACTGAAACCTCCTGGTAATAAAGCATTAGCCCGCTATATCAAATCATGGCGTGTGATGATGGTGGTCAAAGATGGGAAAGGGATCTTTAAAAAAGAAAAAAACTTTTGTATTGAATATTTAAATTAGGTGTGGATCATCAAATTGTTGTTTCCTCACCTGGAGTCTAGATATTTTAAGACAAAGACACAAAAATTGTATCAAAAAACTATATTAGAGATAAAGTTAGTCTAACATTATATGAATCTCACATTCAAACAATAATTTGATTCCAATGCGGGGTTTATGAATCAAAAAATTAAGACACGAATTTTTGTTCTTATATCAACATTTTGACAGTGGACTAATTTCTCCCGGAATATTTCAAAAAGTTTAACGATATAAGCACGAAGTTAAGAACTATGACATAGACAAGTATATTTAGGGGTCTCTATAATTTGGGCGATGGGATTGTTCTTTGTCTCTTGTTTACGTTGTAGGCGTACCGGTTTTTTATCATGCTTTCCTAAGTTCATTCAATGTTGTAAGTAACTTAAAACCATAGCTTTATGGTAAATTATGTGTGATTATGATAAATTTATCTTTGGTGCGAGACTGAGCTTTTTCAAACAGAGAAAATCAACGTAAATTTCAGCGTTTAGTGTTGATTCTATTGTGAATTTGTTGTTTTTAACAAGTACGACGGTACTGTAATTCAGCGAGTGCTATAGGGCTACTAATTAATAATAGCGATATATTGAATTTTGACGCAGGCTTTGCGAAGAATATCCAGATTTCTTTCTCATAACAATGCGATGATAGCGCTTAATATAGATAGAGCTAATCAGTACTTACTAAGATTATAAATGCGAAAGTAACTCCGTCTGTCTGTCTGTTCGCTTTCACCCCAAAACTATTGGACCGATTTGAATGAACTTTGGTGTGGAAATAGTTTGAGACCCGGGAAAAAACATAGGATAGTTTTTATCCAACTGCGCAAAAAGAAGTTAATGTTTTTGCACGATAAGCGACATACGTGCGGGTGGAGCCGCGCCCGGAAAGCTAGTAAAGATAGACTAAACACCGTGAATGCTAGCCGGTATATTTAGTTAATAATCATGCCAACTCACATTAGTTTTTAAGACAATAAAACCAGAAATGCATACCCAGATCTATACTTTACAGTGCCTACCCGGACAACTGGTATTCTATATACCTATTTGTTAATATTTACTTACCGCTGTATATTTTACATTGAATATTCCAACGTCATTCAGACTCCCACTTTGTTTGTATCCGTCTTACTTATTTCTTCAATCTTACTCCAAAACCGCTCTTAAAATATTCAACAAAGAAATATAAAACAAATCCTTAAAAATCACGTTTTAGAAATCTCAAGAGTATAATGCAAATTAGTGCGTCTTACTTATCGAATATCATGGTAAGGTAATTTTACCATATAGAAAAGCATAGAACGTGAATTAGCTATACCCAAGCGATTTTTTAGGATCTTTCGTCCATATTTGAGTTTGCTACACTGAGAACATCCGCATCATTACATCTATCTATTTACTGAATTATTGAGGCCTGGCTTATAGTATATTAAATACTATATAGGATTTCCACACATAAGAATTACAAACAGGATTATGTTATTAGGTGCCTGTAACTTCCTAGGCCATAAAAACTTATTGGAGACCAACCTTTCCCGCTTATTGAAAAAAGTTGAATTTTTCTCAATTTTATTTTTCGTTTTGAGATACGTTATATCTCTATATCGTCTGTGAAGATAAATTTGACTATGTAATTGCTTGCTTTCCTTGCTTTAAACAATCATATTGCAAAGTTATAACTAATAATTAGTTATTTGCATTAATAAAACATAAATAACATGTATTTTTCTTTCAATTCTGACTCTGCACCTCGACTAGACTGGTGAGATGACCAATAGAATAGAATATATACACTGGCCACTTCTTTTGACAAAGTTGTTCGATCTCTTACAGATTCATGTTTGCCTGGTATCTCGCTGGCCAATGTTGGTCTCTTTTGCTTTCTGATTTTCATCAACAACTTTCTGATATCGTCTTGAGTTATTAAAATAATTACGAAGATAAGTAATTTGATCGTGTTTATTTATACCTATGTTGAAATATTATAATCGAAGCTTTTATGTTTAGTGCTTCTGTGGCTAACTCAATTCTCGGATTAGGAATAGCTGTAAAGTGTATTAAAGACGACTAAACGTTACTTTGTTGCAAGCTTTTGCGGCGTCGCTGGTAGGAGCTATGTTTACTAGCTATTTGTCGGTGGGATCATTAGATTGACCACTACAAGATGATATTAAAAGGACTACTTCTTTGTACGTACTAAGTAAAACCCGTTCCAGAGATGAGACTTACCTTAATCAACTTTACGTATTCGAAAACTTTTAAGTGGTCATTATTAGAATCAGTAGTTTTCTACAATACGTTTTTGATAACAACAACTCATTTGTTTAATAGTAAATTTGGCAGAAACATTCAACATTGACGACTTGACTTAATGTATCGTGTTTATAATAAAAATCTTTCTATAAGAGTCATATTTCTTATAATTAAAAAGGGACTTTCAAATTACCCCCAGGCCCCCTGGGATTTCATAAAGATATAATGGACCCATCTTATGATATAATTGAATACCTAAAACATATTTCATTTTTATCTCTCCCGGAAATGGCACAGGCACACTGACAAGTTTATTTTTATGCAACTCTATTTCGAGTGGTCAACTGGTTAGTGTTGTCTAATGATGTCCATCGAGAATCGAGATAAATGTAATGTCACTCACGGATGTCGGCCATTGAACTTTTAGCCCAGTGCCAGAGCCTGGTAATCGTTGGGTTGGGGAAGTCAAGGGGAACGTGTTTCTAATGATGCGCGCCTGGTAGGGTTGACGCGGTTGTATTAGGATGCAATAAATAATGGATAAACTACATATTGTATGTGTTTGGTTGGTTATTGGTTTATTCAGGATTTAGATTGTGGAAATCTATTAACATATTTCTTGAACAATTATTAACAAATTTCTTAAACATTTTTTTTTTGTTTTGCGATTCTAACGTTTTGAGTGCAAACAACTTTTAGTGCGTATTTTCTCGTAGACGTCGACTATTGTACTACTTACGGAGTGCTTTTGTAGCCAGGCCATTGTCATTAGATATTGTTTATTTACTCATATAAAAAGAAGAGTTTTTTGGATGGTGGAAGGGTATTTTGAGTGCTTTCGCACTCTTCTATCTAGTTTTAATTACTTTCTCATCTTTGTTTAGCTAAGTTTAGTTTGTACTAGTCCCAATTATAGCATTAGTCCTACTACTTAAATAGTTATTTGTTATACAAGAGTGCAAAGTTGCTTTTTAACCGCGTGTTCAATTTTGATGACCGAGCAAGCGAAGGATTCTAAAATTGAATCACGAGCGCAGCGAGTGATTCATAATTACAATCCTGAGCGTTAGCGAGGGAATCAAAAGAGCACGAGGTGAAAAATCTTTGCACTCGAGTGCAACACGTAACTTTTCATTCCACCTAAGCGAGGAAATGACTAAATGCAAAAAAAAAAGGTTTACAATCACAAGATAGGTACACTTTTATTTCAGTTTGGGAGAAAGCTCATTTGCGCATGATTAACAGTTTCAGTCAATTCTGTTGGCGTCAAACAAACTTCCTCGTCGCTAGAATCACTCATTTTAGTTTTTTCACTTGTTTTCAAGTTTCTTGTTTTTAATATAAGGTTTAACAATGACGTGAAAAAATGCCGCGTAAAGAACCGCGTACAAAGCAAATTGAAAAAAGAACACCAAGAAGGTTCCGAGTCTGAGTTTTTAACAAATTAAAAAAGAAGTTGTATGATATATTCGGCACCATAGAGGTAGCAGTAAATAGGTTTAATGTTTTTTTTAATTCACAAACTTAGTGCACACGATGTTCTAAATTCAATTTACTTTATCCTCTAGAGAATAAAAACGGCTTTTCCACTCAGATATTGAAGATTAAAAATACTCTTTCCGAGATGGTGGGATGAAAAATATATTTTGTATATTTTCAGTAGTTTTTTCTAGTATATCATTTTTCTAAAATATTTACTTAATGTTATCTTAAAATATTTTATATAGTAGGTATTTGTTATTACGATTATAAATCAACACCAATTTACTACATTATTTCAGCTGTTTTTATTTCACCTAGCATTTTCCTTCCCGAGGTGAAAAATTGTATGTTGCGCTTGGCAGCAAAGTTATTTTATGCCTTGTACATAGTCGTAGTATCTCATAACATATAACTATTTTGCACCTTAGTATGTGATGTGTGTGTGAATAGATTATATTTTTCGAATCATTTTATCTAATGAAATAAATAAGTGAGGTTCGTGCAAGCTGTCAATTTAAACCATTTTTATTAGGGTCCTTTCTTAAAAATAAACTAGATGGAATCTCTAATTTCAGTATATTACGAGTACGTACCATATCCTTTATTAAAGCACTGAATTAATAAAAAACCACTGAAAAATCCGATTCATCGTGTAGGAAGCTGTTATCTAAACCAACTTTTTTTGTACGAGCTGTTGCAGTCCGGATCCCAAAAAGAGCAAGACCCGACTCGTATATAGTCAGTTTTTTTTATATATTCTGTGCAGTGTCTTGCCATTTTTAGGGTTCCGTACCTCAAAAGGAACCTTTATAGGATCTGTTGTCCATCTGTCTGTCAATACCCTTTTTCTTAGGCACGCGTGGAGGTATCAAGCTGAAATTAATATCAAATATTTAAGTCTACTGTCCTTTGGAGCTGTAAAAAAAAACTTCTAAGCCAACGCAATCAAAAGATACAGCCATTTATGCTACAAAATTTCGACACTCGAAAGAGAATCAAAACGTACAGGGTAACTTCCCGTGAACTCAGAATCTTGAAATTTGGTACGAAGCAACGACTTAAAGCTCATAGCACAAATAATAGAGAAAATTGCGAATAGCATACATTTTGAGTAACATCATAATTACAAAAACCTTTTTAATAATATTTGAAATGGATTTAATTTAGCATTAAAAATACCATAACTTTTACTTATATACAGGTTTGCACGAAACTCTCGGTGCGCGAGTCTGAGTCGCACTTGTTTTTAGGGTTCCGTACCCAAAGGGTAAAAACGGGACCCTATTACTGAGACTTCGCTGTCCGTCCGTCCGTCAGTCACCAGGCTGTATCTCAAGAACGGTGATAGCTAGACAGTTGAAATTTTCACAGATGGTGTATTTCTGTTGCCGCTATAACAACAAATCTAAAAAGTTGGCCAAGTGTGAGTCGGACTCACGCACGTTAAAACAAAAGAAGGTTAAAATATGAATTCTAATGTTGTATGACTACGTTGTACGGAACCCTTCGTGCGCGAGTCCAACTCGCACTTGGCCGATTTTTTTTGTATCTCTCATTATAATTATTTATTAACAACCCTAAACAAGACAGAAGTATCGGCAGAGTCAGATATAAACATCACAATCAAAGATACCGAGTCGTCTCGATTACGCTACTCCACTCTATAAACGCATCACTAGCATATCGACATTGCTGATACGATAAATAAACACTTTGAGGTAGAGTCAGCAATATTTTATATATACATATATATAGAGTCAGCACAACAACGAAAAAGTTGTGGATTTTAATAGCATGGTTTGGTTAGCACTTTTGTTGAGTTTGTTTATTATATCAACATTCGTTAGTATGTTTTATTTGGACGTCTGTGACAACGATTTTATAAATGTTTAAGTATCTTATTTGCATGGCGGTAAGGTATATTAGAAAAGCCCACCTGGCTAGTTACCACGAGTTACATTCTGGAGTTAAAATCTGTCACCAAGCAGGCAATGGTCCTTTGAGAGTCAGTAATTTCTAGGTTTAGCGTGACATCTTCAAACGCATCATTACACACCATATGAGAGATAATGGTCAAACGCTAGACGGTCACCAATAAATTATAGGTTAATTACAAAATTTATTTCTATGTATGTACTAAATCTACTGAAAGATTATATATATTCTACAGCACCTTTAGCAAGAAGTGTATAGAGCTGCTGCATAGAATGGGCATAAAATTCAGAGATTCTCTGTTTAAATATTCATTGACTTATTTCATCTGAAGATGGAATTTTTTCTGTCTTGTATATATTCTCTTGTAATGTATGACAGGCTGTTCTAAACATATCAAAGCTTTAATGTTGTCTTAGGTTTTCACGATTGTTACACATAGTAATTAAACAACTTTAAACGGTTTAAATCGCGTATATTTGTCATTATTTTTATCCCGACGTTTCACGATCAGTGCACTGCAAAGTGTTTGAACAAAAATGATGACAAATATACGCGATTTAAACCGTTTAAAGTTGTTTCATTACTATATCAAAGCTTTCCTAAAATGTCAATTTTACATTGAGTGAAGGACTATTTTCACCGTCGTCACGGGCCAGTTTTCCCGCTGGATCAGCATTAATAACGCGGCGGGTTCCGGACATTTGCATCGGCAGTCGTTCAACCCGGATGAATACCAACACTCTGACTGCGATAACCCCCACTACGATAACTTAGTACTTGATACAGACAGAACACTTAGTACACTCGGAAGGAACTGCTTTATGATATTATTGGCATTTTGGTTTAGATAGGAATAAGACGGTTTTATGAAGAAATGAGTATAAAATGGAGCCAAAAATTAGATCTAGAGCTAAACATTGTAGTCGGGCCCCAAGATGCAGGCCTTGTGCCTAGTTTGGTGTCCGCAAAAATGTGTTTTGTATAACTCAAAGATTATAAATCTCAATTCGATTCTATCAACCTTTTGGGTTCTGCTCAAATTTACTCGTATTATTTTAAACGTCAAATGAGACGGTACAATCAACCAGACTTTTAGACTTCGTCTTCCCGAAACCGAATTAATTCTCCACATCTGCCGGAACACATCATCAGATATTGCTCCAACTAGTTGCGAACTTATTTGAAGTTCTTCGTCTGGGAGTCACGATTGTGCACAGCGTGGAGCGCGGGCCTCAGCACGTCCGTGAGTACTAGCCGGTTACTAAATAATAATCATAGACAAAACTCGCGACAGTTTTTTAGCTCACATCGTCAGATGTTTGGCGACAGATTTTTTGGGGTGGTAACTAGCAACACGAACATTCCCTCAATTCCCTAACATCATGCAATATGCCAGGTGGTAGGTCTCTTTAGCAGTCTTATTGGTTGCCAGATATTCTGCCTCTACGCAGTAGCGTGCAAAAACTACTGAGTTATGGTTGAAGGGTACTGTAACAAGTGAAATGACTGAGCGAAAGAGACATAAGATTAACGTCTCGGAGTGACGACTGCAGTACAGTTTCAGCAGAAAGAGAACGGTGACACTGCGAATTTAATGGACAGGCATGACTTACATCATCTTCATCAACATCATCGACTTGCCTGTCTCAATAATTTGAATTTGAATAATATTTAGGCACCAATTTAATTTCAATGCTGTGAGCCTATAGGGAGTTAGAGAAGTTCCAGAACTGCGTTTCTGGAGTATGTTCACACATGCAGTTGCAATGAAATCACGGAGGGCGTAGTTATACACAGTAGGCAGGTATTTAGCGCATAATTTCTATCAGAAGTACTTAAAATTAAAACAATTAAGCATCCTACTAACAAATATTATACCTATTAATAAAAAAACTGGCCATATAAAAAATTGCCAGTGTCGTAATGACGTAAGGATTCTAACGATACGCCATACATCCAAATCTGTTCAGGCATTTTAAACGTATAGTGGAATAAAGAGACTCACATACATACATACATGAATCCTAAAACATTATACTTCTCTTGCGCAGACGTGTAAAAACTGTGGTCTTTTGTGACTCGAAATACGTGTAAGGTGCTGATCTATATCTTTTATACGAATGGGCTGACGAATGTGTGTTATATGTTCAAATTCAAAACATTTTTTAAATCCTTAGCCTTGCTTGCTTTCTATAATATGCTTTATACAAATTATTCTGGTTTTTTGGCTGTATGCTGATATTATGAACCATATTTTAAGTGCTTGAATAAAATTAAAATGTTATAAGTTATGAACCATGATCTAAGGAGTAAATTTGGTCTCTCAATTGAACACTTATTTACAAGCAAATATGTATTCTAAGTCCTGGGATAATAATAGGTAAGTACCGCGTTCGACTATGAGACTTTTTGAGATAAAATGACTTTAATCAGTTGATCGTTATAACGATTATGTATATTTATTTCTATATAACGCATATGTTATATAGAAATAATTTTGAAGCATTGATGGCTCAGTGCATTGGCTATGAACTGCCGCGCAGCAGGACCGTGGTTCGAATTTCGCCGCGGTTAGAGCTTCACTGCATGGTGGAAGGGCATTTTGCGAATGCCCGCCTGGCTAGCGACCACCCTCAAATAGAAAATCTATCGCCAAGCACCTAACGGTGCATTCCGGCGTCTGCCTGTGCCTGTAATTTTAAAAATTCAGAAATTACAGGCACATGAGACTTAACAACTATGTCTCAAGGTGACAGGCGCAGTGCAATTCGTGACTTGTGACGAAATGCGTCTGTTATAGACAGAGGTTAGTCCAACTAACATCAGATGAGCCTCGAGCATGTTCCGTCATATAACATTAAAAAAATATATCACACAGTACTTCAAAAGACATAAATCCACTAATATCAATGAAGTATGGAGTAGGAGTACGACCTGCATTTGGCCGGTTAGTAGCTATTGGGCTATAAACTACCACTACTAAATTCGACGGTTGTAGATATTAGTAAAGTATATAAAAGCTCCATCTTCGTACCATACGAATATCGAATTGTGACAAAAAAACGTGTACATACTAACGGCCATGGGCGCCTCAAACTTTTGGGCGCCTTGAACATTTTGATAATGAAATCTTACTACACAGTTTGTGATTACTTAAACGACAAAATGCTTGGACTGGTTCGCTTCTGCCAAGCTAGCGCCTGTCACCTTCGTAATGTAAACAAATATTGTGATAATTTTACTTTATGTATGCAACACGTTGCTAAAAACATTTATAAGAATGGCCCCGAGTTTCTTGCCCGTTCTTCTCGCAGTGGCTCTATATTTGTTTTTGCTGAACGTGACAGTACAATGTAGAATATTTCAATATTAAAATTTGTAACTGACCTTCATAAGAGCGTCGTAGACGCCTAATCGAACAAACGATTTTGACTTTGACTTTGAAACTGATTAATCAGTGACAAAAATTCCATTAATCTGATTCCAACGGAAATATTTTTTCCTTAATAGTTTAGGAACGATATTACGTTAACCGAAGATGGTGAAACCAAGGTTTACCTAAACTATTTACCTTGTTTTTTTAAATCGCATCCATCTCAATTGTTGTCAAATCTACTTAAATTTTTGTATTGTTTCTTTTCCTCAAAACGCTATGAAAATCACATAAAAAACATCCTTAGGGCCAATTTCATGAAACTAAGATTAAAATAAACGTGGATAAGTTTAATCTCAGTAACCAACATTATATAGACCTTTGGCTAAGTAAATAGTGACTAAAGCATTTCTATTTTCGCTACGTATTATAAAAGTTACGTAGCGATTTTGCATGCATTGCCGTAGTCAAAGCGTAGCAGTTAACGCTACGAATCCGTAGAGGCATCTAATCGCAAAATAATTTATGGCGGACTGCAAAATGTATGAAAATGATATCATCTTATATCCTTTTGTCAAAACTCACTGAAATTTAAGTACATACAGGTAGCAATACATGTTTGCCTACTTTGCACATACTAGGCGTAGTATGCAGATATTTTTTTACAAATATATGTATTAATAATATATTATAACTGCGCCAATCATATAATGAATCGAAACAAGATAAGGATTCCTAAAGTTTAGTAACAAGTCATGTGTGAGTCAGCCTCGCACATCGAAAGTTCTGTAAGAAGACGCAGTATAATTATATATTTACTAGCTTTCCGGGCGCGGCTCCCCCGCGCGTATGTCGGTTATCGCGCAAAAACATTAACCTCTTTTTGCGCAGTTGGATAAAAACTATCTCATGTTTTTTCTCGGGTCTCAAACTATTTCCATACCAAATTTCATTCAAATCGGTCCAGTAGTTTTGGCGTGAAATCGTAACAGACAGACAGACAGACAGAGTTACTTTCGCATTTATAATATTAGTACTGAATTGTATCTACAGTATTATTCACGACATTTCGATTCTATGATTACCTTGACGCATACCTGTTTTACCGTTTTTCCAATAGCTCAAAAACAAACAAAAAAATACAATAATCTAAAAATTTAAAACTCAACTGCACTAAAAAGACCGAAACAAGATTGAGAACTCCGAATTAAGTTTAGTCTTAACTAGTCAAGTGTGAGTCGGACTCGAACAACTAAAATTCTACTACGAATACACTGTATATTTATTGTATTTTACCTTAATTACTGTTTATTTTAATACATTCGGGATCGTTAGTTGTAGTCCGATTGGCACTTGTCCGGGTTTTTTTATAGCTCTATTTCTGAGATTTTACCAAAAGTGAGAAAAAAAAAATATCTATTTTAAGAAAATTAAAAACCAAACTGCACTAAAAAGACCAAAACAAAATTTTAGTCTTAACTAGTCAAGTGCGAATTGGACTCGTGCGACTAAAGTTCTGTACCAACGCACAGTATATTTATTATATTTACCTAAAATACTGTTTTTCATACATTCGGAATCCATAGTTGTAGTCCGATTTGCACTTGACCTTTATTTTGTAGCGCTAGGTAATTAAGAATTATATCTATGATCACTTTTGACGCTTATCTGTTTTATCGTTTTTGCAATAGCGTTAAAACAAAAACGAAATAATTAAAAACCCACTGCACTAAAAAGACCGAAACAATATTGAGAATTCCGCATTAAGTTTAGTTGCAAACAGAACCTATTAATTTTCTTTCACTTTATAATTTGCAACTTGTTCCTGCGTGCCAGTGAACTTAATGCGGGATTTTCAATCTTGTAGCGGTAAAAATACCGCTACAAGATTGAAAATCCCAGGGCAGGTGAGTTATTTTTTTATTATTGATTTTATTTAACAATTTTTAGTGTCCTATTCATAACATACAACTTATACATATTTTTAACCGACTTCCAAAAGAGGAGGTTCTCAATTCGCATGTAATTTTTTTGTTACCTCAGAACTTTTTACTGAGTGAACCGATTTTGAAAGTTCTTCACTCCATACTATTATAATTATACACAATTTATATAATATACAATGTTTACTTATTTTGATAATAAAGTCGTTGACAATTAATAAAAATCAATCCCGTAAGTAGCAAGGGTCACTAAAAAGAGAGAAAAAAAATTTTTACCAAAAAATGGAGCCGTCTTCTACACCCAAAAGTGTGAAATAACTTGCCGAAGTCGGTACCATGCGCACAATATTGTGATAGTTGGTACTTTTGAACTATTATGGTACCCACTTCAACAAGTTATTTCACACTTTTGGGTGTTGAAGACGGTTCCACTTTTTGGTTACATTTTTTGTTTGTAACGCCCTATTATTTATTTTCAGGTTTTACTACCCTACTCGACAGGTTTAGTTATATTTTTATTAACATACTAGCTTTCCGGGCGCGGCTCCACCCGCGCGTGTGTCGGTTATCGCGCAAAAACATTAATCTCTTTTTGCGCAGTTGGATAAAAACTATCCTATGTTTTTTCCCGGGTCTCAAACTATTTCCATACCAAATTTCATTCAAATCGGTCCAGTAGTTTTGGTGTGAACGCGTAACAGACAGACAGACAGAGTTACTTTCGCATTTATAATATTAGTACTGATTACTATCTCGTGCCATAAATCCGGCATTTTTTTCGAACACTTGCCTAAGGACACTTGGATTTTTAAGACGAATAAACCTTAACATTCAAATCCATCCAGATGTTTCTAAGATAGAAAGCAATATAGAAATTTACAAACAAACATACTTCAATATAAGACACGTGTGCAAAACATAACCCTTCCTTGGCAGTCAGGTAAAAACGTTAAAAATACACATTTCTTATTTGGAGCCTCCGCAAAATCTTTCTTTTATGGTGTAATTATGATTTATTAGAACACATTATAATCGTCAAAGATTTAAGTAGGTTGGACGTATAGTGTAGACTTATAAATAGGATTTTATATAATCAAACGCACCTTAAAAACATTACATAATAATTTATCATATCTGACGACACAAACTTAAAACCGCAGTGCCAGTTGTCAATCCTATAAGTACAACTTAATGATGGCAATTTTGTAACTACTCTTTGTTGGTTATTTATAACGTTCAATTATTTAATTTATTCATCACCATTACACTGAATTTATATAATTTGCTTAAGACGAAGTTGTCTCAGAAAATTTTAAACTGAGGACATAGGACGTATAGACCTCGTTTCGTATAAGAGTGAGTGAAACAGAACTGCACAATGTATATGTGGCGTTAGCGAGTTTTTTGAATTAATTCATAACAAAGAAAAATTTTTAAGAACGGATAAACTCTTTTAGATTTTATCCGTTCTTAAAAATAAAATTAGTATTGATACGATTTACTATATAGACACAAAACTTGACTAAGGGAAATTTTAGAGATGTATTCATGTTTTTTTTTTCTATCGATATTGAATCATGTTTTAGGATCAGGCATAGTATTTGGCATATCCTCTAGAATTTTGGGTTTGGGTTTAGACATTTATTCTCACAAAAGACCAAAATCACTTACATGAGAACAATAATAATAGTTACATTATAAAATCAGTAAGTCGTTCGATTGTAAATATTTAGGTAGCTACTCATCTAGCACATTACAACAAGTGATTTACCAAAATATGTTCATTTACTTGGCTTAGAATGTATTAAATGAGTGTTCATTTTTAATATTTGTTATAAAGTTTTGCTCCTTCATATGTAATAGTTTTTTACCATAGTTTGTACGAAGAAACTAACTCGCCGAGTGCTACGTTTGCTAATATTTTTTAATTTGGCAATGTTTATATCTGAATGTACATTTTTTTCAAGAGTTTTACGAAATACAAGTGTTATGTATGTATAACTGCGTTATATTCATTAATTTTGTATCCTTGTAAATTTTATTTGTCAGCACAATTTTTATTTACAGCATTTTAACGATTTTATTTTGCGTAACTTGAATATTTGCAAGTTTTGTTTCAGAAGCATTACCCCAGATTTCTATTAAGTATAACAAGTGTGGTTTGACTAAGGCTTTAGACTATGTACCATAAATTCCGTGGAATACATCGAACTAATCTACGGAGTGAACCTAAAAGTGATGAAAGCTTGCTTTTTATGTGGTCTAAGTAAACATTCCACGTTAAATAGCTGTCCATACGTAAACCTGGATATTTATCGTTGTCTCTTTGTTCTAAGGGTACATTATCTATTGTAACTGATATGTGCGTTGGGATCAATATATTTTTGGCTTTGAATATAACATAGCATGTTTTGCTTATGTTGATAGTTAACAGATTATGCTCAAACCATGAGAATAATTTTTTTAAATTAATAAAATAATGTATTTTATATATTTTATTATATATATATGGTAAGGCGTAAACTCTTTCTAAAAAACATGAACAAAATTTGCATTTTTGAGACATACTTCACCTTAAGGAGTATCTCACACCTGTTTTTAACACGTACACGATAAATAAAATATTGGAATATTTGCATAATACAAAGTCAAACATAAATAATTGTAGCGCTCAACTCGATGAAACCTATCCACGTTTATTTTATTTCATAAAATGGACGACAGCCGTATTTATATTATTTTTTATACGTACCATAATTACATAGATATGATCTTAAAACACCTTGACATATAGGTAAAACATTTAACAAGTACTTAAGAGTACGTACATTTCAATAAATTAACAAAATATGCCGACTTTTGACCTTTTTAAACGACTCATTCGATTTCAAGTTACTTAATTAAGCAGAAAAGCAGTCATTGTTAATACAAACAACGAGGACTTACGACTTAATCGTCTTAAATTTATTCAAAAATGCCAACGAGCGACGAATTCGTATTCACTCAAATATACTTTAAAGACATTTTAGGCGCAAATAACGCTCTTTACTTTTCTCAATGCGGAAATGCAAAGACTTTTTTAAGAAATGGCCCCGTCCGTCGTGTCTTGGAGCCGGTTTTATATTTTAAACTTAAAAAAAATACTCGTACTCAATTGAATGCGCAAACGAGATACGGAGTACCAGGGTTGCATACGTTGATGAAGTTCGACTCACGAGATGTAAGAACAAACTTCCGAGCTCTGAACATTTCGCTTACGTCTTAAGTGCGTATATAGGTATAATAATAATATGTTCTTTAGAATAAAATTAATAAACAGCAATAACGATACGAAATGTTTTCTAATATCGATTTTAAATCGGCACCAAATTGCTGGTGACATGTGCCAGAGTGGTGGCACCGTTCGTGGATAAATTATAAAGTTTATCATCAATTTGTCTGATGGTAGTACGTTCTGAACGGACGTGTCACGAATGCCTATTGCTTTTACCCGAAAAGTGCACGCACACAACAACGCGCAGTTCGTTCACACGGCAAAGAATTCGATTTTCCGAAACGTGTCGATTTCAACGTCAAACTCGGAAGTAACCCTGTACGCGAGTGAGTTATCAACATTTCTCACGCTTCGTTTTCATCGGTGTGTGTCCCGTCCATCTTTGTTTCCTTGCACTTGTGCGTATGTTATGTTATACTGGTATCTAGTTGCGCGTGTGTGCGAGAGCTGAGAGCAATGAGACGATCGCTTCCTAGGTTCGTTCAACTTTTAGCCCAGTAAACTCTAAGCTATACATAGCTAGCCATACACGACATAGCTACAGGTTGGTATAGCCGCATGCCGCATCTCATGGCGGGGTGGCATGGTGTCTATGCGCCGTATTACTGCCGTGTTTACACTGACTCCTTTGTTCTGTACACGATGCTGTCATTTGCAATTCCGCGCGTTTAGTTTCTTGCATTCTTGTTGCTTGTTTGTCATGGAAATTGCACCTATTGTAAGACCATTTTAAGTGATACATTTTTCTTATAAGAACTCTGCAGAGTTGGATAACTTAAGTAGTAATTTTTAATCTCGAATACTTAAGTAGTTTTTTTATGTTATTGTGACGGAATAAGCTCGAGGCCCACCTGATGTAAAGCGGACTAACCTCTGCCTATAACAGATGCATTTCGTCACAAGCCACGAATTGCACTGCGCCCGGCGTACGACGTAGTTGTTAAGTCTCATGTGCCTGTAATAAAACCGCCTCTCAAGGACTGCTGCCGGAACACACCGTTAGGTGCTTGGCGTCAGATTTTTTGGTTGAGGGTGGTCGCTATCCGGGCGGGCATTCGCAAAATGCCCTTCCACTGTGCGGCGAAGCTCAAGCCCGCGGCGGGATTCAAACCATAGTCCTGCTGCGTTTCAGTCATTGTTAATCATCTCTTCTTACTTACACCTTAATACAGGAAACCACCCTACGTTATATTCTAATTTTGTTAACATTATCATCGGTGCTGCAGGGCGAGTGTGGTGTTCAATACTCGTATCATACTACAAATGATGCCGTCTCAAAACACATATGAGATTGTGCCTAATCTGACCCCAAATAAACTTGTAATTCAAAGGCAGTTGTCAGCTAATTTGAGTGGATGTAGGTGTTTCCGCGAAGCGCATGCGCGAGCGATCACGTAGCTTTTTAAAGTGGCCATTCACGGTCCTGCTTCGTATGACGATCGCATAATGGTGAGGTAAATTGTTTTCTGTATTTGTTGTGTTGAATGCTCACTGTTCGTAATTGCATAATTATTGTAACGGGAGCAAAAGTGGCTCTTCCCCTATGATCAACTAGTAAAATCTAATCATTATCATCAGCCGGAAGACGTCCACTGCTGAACAAATGCCTCCCCCAAAGATCGCCACAAAGAACGGCTATTAGCCACTTGTAGCCATTGGCTACCCGAGACTTTCACGATATCGTCAGTCCACCTAGTGGGGGGCCTACCAACTCTACGTCTTCGTCTGAAGACGTAGTAAAAATCTACTAAAAAATTAGGAAATTCATAATACCTATGTAAGTATATATGAAGATTCTTTGGCACGCTCTATAGCGTACTCAGTTTCGTTAGCGTCATTTAACGCTGACGGCCTCTTCAAACAACGTGACCTCGTCCACGACTTTTGTTGTACCCACCTTATCGATATCATATGCGTGCAGGAAACCTTTCTAAAACCGGGGAAGGCGAACCCTAGGTTTGCCAACTACAGAACGGTACGTGATGATAGAGTGAACTCCCGTGGGGGAGGCACTCTTATCTATTACAAAAGGTCCCTGCACTGCATTCCCCTACCTACCCCGACTCTTGTTAATATGGAAGCATCTTGTTGCCTCCTAGCTATGACTGGTCATCAACCTATAGTCATAGCATCCTGTTACCAAGCTTGCAAAAAGCCGATCGTCCGAGCTGACTTAGAAGCCCTATTCTCATTAGGAAGCGCCGTCATTCTGATTGGCGACTTCAACAGTAAGCACATCCTATGGAATTGTAACGTCAACAATCCCAGAGGTATTGCACTTGAAAACCTAATCGCAGAACTTAACTTTGACATAATTGCGCCCACTGAGCCCACTCACTACCCTTATATGGAAAACCACCGATCTGACTTGCTTGACATGGCACTATTCAGAGGCGTAACACTCCGGTTACGCTCCATAGAAGTGGTTCACGAGCTTCACTCTGACCACAGACCCATTATACTGCGACTAGGTCCCGACCCAACGACTGACCTCCCCCGCCCCACTAAGACGATAGTGAACTGGAAGCAAGTAGGCGATGCCCTAAAGGCTATCAGTTCACCGGACCTAGACAAGATCCCTGACGACATCCTGACAAAAGATGACGTAACCCTTGCGATCGATTCGTTCACCAATCACCTCTCCACCGTAGTAGGTGCATCCGCAAAGGAGGTCATAGTGCCGGACGACCGGCGCCTTGTCATTCCAGCGGATGTGAGACGATTGGTGACGGAGAGTAAAGCAGTGACCCGACATTACGACTCTTACCCCAGTAAAGAGAACAAAACTAAGAAACGCCACTTTGAACGCATGGTTCAAAGTCGCATGTCTGAGTTGCGTGATCAACAATGGGGCGATAAACTTTCAAACCTCGTGCCAAGCCACCATGCTTACTGGGACTTGGCGCGAGGCTTGAAAGGAAGTAACCATAACGACATGCCTCCCTTATACAGACCAGTCCCACTTGTCCCAGCGTTCTTTGACGAAGACAAAGCTGAGTGCCTAGCTGATAGCCTAGAGGCTCAGTGTTCCCCTAACGTAGATCACGTTGACCAAGCTCACCTCGATTCGGTGGATGCTGAAGTCGAACGTAAAAGCTCTGTGGTCACCTCTGAACTCCCACCAATCACCTTAGCGACTTACGCTGAGGTGGAGAGACTGATCAAGGCCCTCCGACCGCGCAAATCCCCCGGTGCCGATGGCATCTCCAACAGGGTTCTTAAAACCCTCTCTCCTCCTCTCATCCATCTCTTAGTCAGCATCTTCAATGCTGCTATGAGCCACTGCTTATTCCCAGACACCTGGAAATGTGCAAATGTCATTGGCATTCACAAACCAGGCAAAAGCTCATCTGACCCCACCAGTTACCGCCCCATCAGCCTCCTCAGTGCCTTAGGCAAACTTTACGAGCGGTTACTTGCAAACCGTCTCCAGTCCCATGCTAAGGAACACCACCTTATCCCAGATGAGCAGTTTGGCTTCAGACCCGGACACTCATGCGTCCAACAGGTGCACCGCCTCACGGAGCACATCATTGAGGGCTTCAATAAGTACCCCAAACCCCAGACTACGCTAGCAGTCTTCCTCGACGTAGCGAAAGCTTTTGACAAAGTCTGGCACAACGGCTTGATCTACAAGCTATACCAATTTGGCGTGCCAGAACGTCTTGTGCTCATCCTACAAGACTTCCTTAAAGCCAGAAGCTTTCGCTATCGCGTGGAAGGCACCCTCTCCTCCCCCCACCCAGTCAGAGCCGGAGTCCCTCAGGGCTCCGTGCTATCACCTATTCTCTTTGCACTGTATACCAGTGACATCCCACGCTCTCAGCCCAAAATATTCCTAGCCCAATATGCGGATGATACCGCCATTTACACCACTGGGTGGCATATCAACAGACAGTCCTATTTCGTCATGCAACGGGCCATCACCGAGATCGGTGACTGGTTCCGAAAATGGCGCATCGCGGTCAACCCAGCTAAAAGCACAGCTATGTGCTTTACTGAGAAGACACGCTCCCCTTACCCGAAACCGCTTATTTTGTTCGACGAACCCATTCCCTGGGTTCCTAGAACAAAATACCTCGGAGTCACCCTTGATCGTCATCTCACCTTTAACGATCACATAACAACCGTCCGAAACAGAGCGGCCTTCATAATGGGTCGCCTTGGTCCCCTACTTCGCAAAGAGAGTAAAATGTCTCTTAGTAATAAGAAGACACTTTACACTGCCTGCATCCGCCCCATCATGACTTACGCATCAGTAGTGTTTAGTCATGCTAGTGAGGCCCACCTTCATAAACTTCAAGTCATCCAAAACCGTTTTCTTCGTAATGCAACCGGCGCCCCGTGGTATATCCGGAACACCGAGTTGCATTGCGACTTAAACCTTCCCTCTCTAGCGCAGTTCAATAAGGACTGCGCCCGCCGATACTTTGATCGAGCGCCCCACCACCCGAACCCATTGGTTGTCCAGGCATCGAACTACTCGACTGCCTCTTCTATCCCATTTTTCAAACCCCCCCGTCGCCGACCACGGCAGGTATTAGACGACCCGGATGACCCCATCGCAGCCATTACATTGGCAGCTTTAGCGTTATCCGCAAGTCGTCGAGGTAAAATCCCCAGGTGTGAGGTAATCAGAGGTCACACAATCAAACACCGAGCTCGCCGGCGAGCTCGAGGCAAAAACAAGGTCACGATAAATTGCTCTCCAAATAGTCAAAGAGTATTATTCAGTAGGGCCCAATTGTGCAACACTGCAGTTGCACAGAGGCATTTTGCTCCGATCCCCCCCATGTCTCTAGACAGCGAGACAAGCCGAGGTCCGAACCACAGTGGTGCCCTTGAGCTCGCTGTCAACCCCTCCTATAGTAGCGGTACGTTTTCGGCGTCCGCAGGAGACGGAGGTAGAAAGCGCTTTTCGCCTTCTACGCCCGTCTCGGGAGAAGTGCCTTCGGCACTTCTCCCTCCCGGGCTATTGTAGGGCCAGGCCCTCGCCCAAAACCCGGTGGAGCTGGACGACCGCACAGGCGGTAGCCAGCATCTATGTCCTCCCTAAACAAAAACAAACGCTCTATAGCCTAATAAACGGTTTGATGGATTTCAAAATGTGAGGTGCCTTATGAACTGTTTGTTATATTAGTATAAGTGACATAGGTTGAAATTAAAAACAACTCTGCGAAATTAATATTAAAGCGAAAATTTGAATAACTCCATTATTTATTGAACAACATTACAATTATATATTTTTGAATTCATGTTAATTTTGAATGATGGCCGAGTAGTAATAGCTATAGACTGACGACGTGCCGCAGGTCCGAAAATCTGTCACCAAGCAACCAACAGTGTGTTCCGGCGGCAGTCCTTATATGAAGCCAATATGAAGAATGATTATAGACTTCTTATCAGAAGGTACTTAATTTAGGACCAATATGCATTTCCATATATTTAAGAAATATCAAGAGAATAAAGTGCGTAAAGATCGACGTAACTACTCATAAACGGATATTTTATTTTATTTCTATAAAAACAACAAAGTAGGTATATTATAGTTCTCTATCTAAGCTGTCCTTAAGCTGACCAGCAAGCGCAATCAGAACAGTAGTTTTCATTTTATAAGCAGAATATTGAAAATTTAATACTCAAAAGTTGACCTTAGGTGTACCATACCTGTTGTAATACCAATATATGGGACATTGTGTGAATATCAGAGTCAAATCTACTGCGTACCATGGTGCAACCCATCAAAATTTGCGTTACTCCGCTAGCTCTGTTCGACTAAACAATAATTATTAACTCTTATACATATTTTTTACACCCGACAGCAAAAACTACATTTTCTTCAAATTTACAGTATATTTTAGCCTCTATAGCGTCCCGAAGTATTCCCAGCATGCGCCACAACGCCACCTGGCGTTGAGTAGTGATAAACCCCCGTGCCCAATCTTTAACAGTTCCTCATCATCTCGTGCATCATGTCTATAAGTTTTTGGCAAGTGCAATAAAGTAATTAAGCTGCGAGTTGAACCGGGGCAATAATTCGCTGACTTTATTAGTTTGTTCGCAGTTGACTCGGGTGTTTATTCTGGATATATAGTTTCAGCTCGGTTTCGATTTTAGTTTCTTAAGGGTAAGATATTTTTTTTTTATTGTTGGTTCACAGAACTGGATATACACAAAAATAAACACAAGTGATAATTACATTACAAAACATAGGTAAGGGAGCACATCCTTCTTGCTTATGATATGATATGCAGCTATAGATGTATATAAGTATTATTTCATTTACACATTTTGAAGTTAATACGCTTAAGCGATACGAACAGTTAACTGAAGAATTTTTTTAAAATTCAAAATACAAATAAAAAATTTACTAATTTTAGCTATTAAAATAAATAAAACAAAAATTTTAAGAAAAAAATTATATTAATGTTTTGGAAAAACACTTCAAAAATATACAAATATAAGTGTCAAGTTTTAAATTTTACTACCGATTACATTATCTTTTGTGTCCAAAATAGATAATCATTTGGCCACGCATTCGAAATACATCACTTATGATTTATGATTATATTCGTCTATATTATATAACAAGCAAACTTACGAAGCGTCGCGTAAGCAAAACGCAACAAGCGATTTATATCTATATTATGTAGTATAAGTAGGTATGTATAAAAATTTCAATTCATCGTGAATGGAGTCCCATCCAGAATAAGGCTGCCAGTTCAACAACCTCTAGGTTTCGGTAGCGACACGACTCTAGAATTCTAATAGAGCCGTCCAGACTCTACACTACACGACAGTCAACCACATTGATTTATTTGCTCTCTTAATTGGAGGTAGAGTCTGAAAAATCTCGACGCTTCTAGAAAGTTCCTTCCCTCCCACGAAAGTATAAATCAAATTTATTAAAAAAAAAAGTACCTACAGAAGTTTAGTTTTTGCAACCACATCAATGGTTTCATGCAATAAAAAAATCCTGAAAGTGCTATGTTAATTAGTTTGAAAATTTCTATCATTACTTTGTTTTTTCTTAAAAAATCATATATTTAAGGATACCTATACATAAATACATTCAATTGTTATCTCTTTTTAATGTGTATGTTTTTTTGTTTAATACCTATACTGCGTAAATAATATACGATTACTATCACTATTTTGTTTTATTCACAGAAAAGCAAGTTTTTTAAACTTAATACATCTGTTAGCTCGTTTTAATTATTGTTTTCTCCTTATTCTATACCAACTATCCCATTGCTAGGTATATGATATACCCTATATATAATATATCATACGTATATATAAACACATTAAAACTTTCTGCCGCAGAGGTCAAATTTCATTTAAATGCCTTGTTATACAAATTGGTCCAGAATTTCCTTCACTTAGCTTCGGAAGTAAGCGATTTGTTAGCAAGTCCGAGACATCATTCCACCTCGCGATTCGAGTTTGGGATACCAATCTGAATCCGTTCTTGTTGCTACGGGGAAGTTCATTGCCACTAGTTTTGATGGCATACAGAGATTTTATACAATTGCGTAGCATTTTCAGAACTAATAATTAAGTTAGGTTAAGATCTTGAAGTGCTCGTAGCGTAGATTGTTTATTCGTTCTTAACCGCCCAACTAAGTTAAGCAACGTCCGCTGCGGTTATGACTGGGATGGGTGACCGCTGTGGCATTACTACTGAGCGCTTCCGTGCTTCGCAGGTGAAGTTATCGGTCCCAGTTGTTGTCTTAGGATGCCAATTTTAATATGTTGGTAGGGTGTTTTGCGAGTGCCCGCCTGGCCAGCTCCCACCCTCAAGTAGAAAATCTGTCACCAAGCACCGAATGGTGTGTTCCCGCAGCTGTCCTTGAGAGCCAGTAATTCTAGGTTAGCCTGAACAACAGTTTCCACCATATAATCACTTACCATCAGGTGAGATAGTAATCCAAGGTTAGTCTATCAACCATAAATAAATAAATCACTGGTAAGGTTTCTCAAAAATGTTTCGATATTTTTTTTTGAGTGAATAGACCTGCTAGTTATATATTACACTATTCACACTAATATAAATAAATGCAAGTTTGTATGTGTGCACATTTGTAACTCCTGCACAATGAAACTGCTAAACAGATTTTGATGAAACTTAGAATATAGGTAGTCTAGATCCTGGATTACCACATAGGATCATCATCATCACTTATTATCACAGTCGCCGTGGGTGAAACCGCGAGGCGCAGCTATATAGTATTATAATATAAAAACGTCAGTAAGTATGCAGCCACTTAACTCCGAAATTACTGAGTTCTTATTGATTTTAATGAAACTTGCATGGCATATACTAAGAGGTAGGACACATTTTATCCCAATTTTTGAGTAGTTTCTGAAAGAGCGCAACGCATATAGTTAAAAATAAAAGTACTGCTACGGTTATGCGACATCATTGAAATAACCTATTGTTTTAGTTTTACATAGTGACAGAAAAAGAGGTTTTGTATAGGTTTTGCCCTTTCTCGATGGCATCGTAAAAGCTTTAAAAAGGCCTAACTAATATATAAGCTGTTTGTTTTATTCAAGAGCAGACATTAATACGAATGTTCTGAGCTATGTTTCACGAAATAAATTGCACGTGAAAAACGTTTTGATCAAGAAATCCTACTACATGGTTTGTGATTACTTAAACGACAAAAATTCTTGGATAATTCCGCCTCTGCCAAGCTATCACCTGTCACCTACGTAATTTAAACAAATATTGTAATAATTTGTATTATGTTGTATGTAACATATTGTTAAAAGACGCTTAAAAGAATAGCCCCAAGTTTCTTGCCCGTTCTTCTCGCAGTGGCTCTATACATTTTTTGCTGAACGTGGCAGTACAATGTTATTCTTGTATATTTCAATATTGAAATTTGTAATTGACCTTCTTAAGAGCGTCGTAGATACCTAAATTTAATAAAAGTAAATTGTGGTTTTTTTTAAGCCAGCGGTACGTCTATTTTATTGCGAACTATATACAATACTACAGCTACTACAATGAAAGTACTAAATTTCAAGTCTTCTAAATGGCATCTTAGGATGGCAGTCGCTATAGCATGGCAATAGCAAAATCAGTATTTTGTGGCTGTGTATTAAAATCAATCATTCGATATATTCAGCGTTCGCAAATTAAATAGGTCCATAAAATAAACATACATCGTGGTGAGTCTGTAATCCGAACTTAATCACTTCCTTTAACAGAAATCCATCTTAATTATACTTTTTATTGCTAATTACCAAAAGCAGAGATCGGCCGTTGTCAGGTGCCTTTAGCAAAGGGGGCACAGGGGGGCTAGGACGGCCATCGAACTTAGCAAGCGTGAGATCCAACTTACTCCAAAAATGACGTATATCTCAAAAAAAGCCGTCAAAGAAAAACAAAACTTATCACATGAGAAATAAGAAAAGTTATGGTGAAAATCCGGAAGCGGGATCATTGAGCTTCTCAGCTATTTAATTTTCAGAATCGAAATATCATAAGTGTCAACATTTTTTTCTGAAATATAACTCGTATGTGAATGGATTTAGGCTTATTTTGATATGTGCTAGTATTCAAAGAGGTCGTGCTGAAGCTTCCTGGTCGTATCATAACAATTATAGTAAATGGCTTGCTAATTTATTAAGAAAATCAGGGCAAGATTATCACGCGCGACCTTAGGCGTGCTCCTTAAACAGGCGCGTTGAGGTCTTTTGCTGGCAAGAGAGTGCTTCAAATATGTCGATTTAGACCTTCTTTTAGGGTTAGAATTAATATGCATAGATTATAGATACTATTTATATTTTTAATCGACTGCCCAATTTATTTTTTTATTTTTTTATTGCTGATAGGTAAGCCTTTGACCACGATCTCACATGATGGTAAGTGATGATGTGGTCGAAGGTGTTAACAGGCTTAACCTAGAATTACTCTGGCTCTCAAGGACAGCTGCCGGAACACACCGTTAGGTGCTTGGCGACAGATTTTCTACTTGAGGGTGGTCGCTAGCCAGGCGGGCATTCACAAAATGCCCTTCCACCATGCGGTGAAGCTCAAGCCAGCGGCGGGATTCGAACCATGGACCTGCTGCGCGGCAGTCCATAGCCAAAGCCACTGAGCTATCACTGCTTCTCGATGATTGATGATTCTTCCAATAAATGTAATGTTATGTTTCAGGGTTGTATTGTTATTATATAATGTATGTATGTAATGTCATATAATGTGTGTCTTTATTCCACCATCTAGCGGCCCGTGCTGGCTTCGCACGGATATTTAACAAAATAAATTAATATTTTTGGGAAACATTCTATAGTCCGCCGGATTCTAATGGTGATAGAATTTTTCAAATCGGTTCAGTAGTTTTTAATTTATTTCATTTCATACAAAAATACAAATCTTTCCTTTTTATAATATTAGTGTTTCCTCTTTATAATCTAGATGTAATGTAGATAACTTCTAAACATTTTTTTTGTTATAACGCATGCTCTGCGGATTACATTACAAAATTACAAATTTACGAGTAGAAAAATTGTATTCGTGTGCGGGATTCGAACCCGCATCCATCCACCCTTTTAGCCGGGATATGCTCTAATCAACTGAGCTAACATGACAATGAGTCATAGCTCAATTCTTTCCTATCGTTCTTTAACCATTGTATTGGGAATATTGGGATGGAGCGACATCTATAGTTCAACTTACGTTGTACTACAAACAAGATTAATTTTGCAATTAGTTTTAAACTTGTTAATGATGACGCAGCCCTATATTATTAATATTTTTATGTTTGCAATAACGCATTTATGCTAAACCAATTATAATGTATGAGATATCGTTAGATTCGTCCTAACAGCGAAAGTGACTTCGTACATAAGAAAAAAATAAAATGAAACTGGCGGATATTTCACGCCATATTGTAAGATATTTTTTTTTCTTTAAACCCATCGAGTATAGTATCAAACTGAAGGGCTTATGAAAAGATTCAATAATAGTACATAGTTTATGCAACTGTCATATAATAGAGGGTATTAAAACATGAGTGCAGTTTTTTGAAACGAGCCGCAGGCGAGTTATAAAATAGCATTACACGAGTGTTTTAATACCTAATTAAATGCAGTTTCATACACTCCTTTATTTAATCTCATGGATATAGGTAGCTACATTAAATAAAATGTAATATAAAAACCAGCGCTCACCACAGATAATGTGTACTTAAATTGAATTGAAACCTCCTTGGTCGGGACACATTGTACTTTAAAAATAAAAAAAAATGTTTTAAAGCATTGTTTTGTTAGGAGAATAATTCTTTAATGTATTTTTTTAATTTTCTTAAAGAAGTATGTAAATAAAATAGGCCAATAAAAGTCTGTATTTCATTTATCATAATTAGAATATTACCGTATGAGATTATATAAATATATATTTATACTTGTTAGTTCTGTAAGTTATACAAGACAGTTTATGTGTGTATTTGATACCAATCTCCATCGCAGTGATAAACGACTGAGCTGATTTGTATGCCCCACAGTATCGTCCCACATTTCAAAATAATCTTATGTCGCCTCACATACAGTTCGTTTCTTATTTTGTTTTCCTCATATCCATCCATCCATACCAATACTTCTTAATATATACTATGAATGAGGAAATAATTTCCAAAATGTTTTTATTATTTGAAGTAAAATAATTTACATTTCTAAGAGAGATATTATTTTGTTTTTGTGTTAAGATAATAAATACAGTCAAATCAATTATAACGTTCATAAGAAAAACTATTCATGGCTCCATATAATTATCATGACTGAAGTAGGTATTTTGAAGCAGTGCTGGCTCAGTGACATTGGCTATGGACTGCCACGCAGCAGGTCCATGGTTCGAATCCCGACGCAGGCTTGAGCTTCACCGCATGGTGGAAGGCCATTTTGCGAATGCCCGCCTGGTTAGCAACCACCCTCAAGCAGAAAATCTGTCGCCAAGCACCTAAAGCTGTGTTACAGCAGTAGTCCTAGAGAGCCAATGAAATTACAGGCACATTAGACTTAAGGGCAAGACAGTAGTCAAAATAATTTCTAATTCGGGCGGACCTAAAAGAAATAGGCGTTAACACATAAAAATATTCAGTCGCACGGCGGCACTAGTCGCCGTACCACGGATAGCATCGCTAAAATTGTAGAGTTTAGTGTGCTATTAGAAGCGGCAGAACAGAAGTGTACATAACAACATTTTATCTGCAGTTACTGCGAACCTATACGGTAAAAATATCATCGCTTGTAAGTATAGAAATATTTAATAGACTAAGCGAAGCGTGGTCTCGGTGGAGGTCTGAGCAGTGTATATTTCCCGGTCATTATCTCGATTGCCTGATCCGATCTTCTTGAAATTTTGTTAGAAAGGTGCCTATCTTCCATATCAACATAATTGGCAAGTAAAAGTCTTTATTGTTTGGTGGTTAGCAGAGATTATGAGATCCATAAAACGAGCTTATAATTTAAAATTGTAGATAATATTTTAAAAACAAAAATGGAACCGACTTATGTTCCTGATAAGTGTGAAATTACTTGTCAAAGTTGGTACCGTGTTAATTCAAAAGTCAGTATTGTGCTCAAAAAAGTAGTTCGATTTCATGAAGCGGTACGAAACGTAGCTTGTATGTGTAGAAAATACACATAAAACAGTACTACTACAGTAAAGACATTCAACCAACCACCGGGTTGGTGCGGATAACGTCCTGGAGCATATTTGTGCCTGTAGGACTTACATTGTACCTACACATGTGTTTTGTTTTCTTATTCATAGTTCAATGTATACATTATGTGTTCCTTACTGCTCCAACATGTTAAACGTTTCTTGAAATAAAGTTATTATTATTCATTATCATTATTATGTATGATAACGCTCATGTAGAAAAAGCGAAAAAAGTGTGTCAGTGTTTTGGTAAGCAGAAAGAATTGTGTAGACTGTAGGGAAAATGGTGAGAATGTGTATTTAATTTTCAATAACCTTGTTTACAAAAAACTGTCAAATAATATGTGTTTGGGCTTACTGTAATATACTTACCAACTCTAAAACAGAAACTTACAATTTTACCTTATCGTATTTCTATAAATCTATAGGTAAATAAATGTAATGTATAGGTATAATTTCAGTTATAGAAAGTCATTATGCAATTTTAAAGTTTATTTACGAGATTTATAACTCACTGAACTCAGAAACTCGTTCCCAGTTTGTGCTACTACAAGACGTTAATGGAGCACTTTATACTTTCGTTTATTTCCCATTGTATTACAAATCTAAAAAAAATTACAATTACGTTTCTTATGTAACCATAACTTTTTAATTATTTGTTATGTACTTATATGCTAACAAGTTTATCAGGCAGTGTGTCATTTATTTTTATGCAGTATGAAATAACATAGGTACAAATAATAATATAATAAAAGTTCAAAATGTTTATAGAAGTATTATCCCAATGCAATGCTCAATACAAAAGATAACCGTAATGAAACCACCATATAAGATTCACCCTACCGCTACTAAAAGTGCTACAGGCAGAATCGCACCAAGTTTCTGAGTCACATTGGTTAAAGAACTCCACTCGTAGGTGCTTCGGTTATCGCGGCCATTCATCATGGAGACATTGGAGATTTGGAGATTGGATTTTGACATTTGGTGATACGGAAAATACTCCCAACTTCTCAGCCTTCGGCCTTGCAAGTTCCTGCTCGGCTTAGACTGCACCCTCACCTTGCACTCGCCCTTCGAACTCACGCACCATCCGTGCTCTAAATGCAATATGATAAATAAGAAGAGCAAAATGGCAAATCCAGAATGATGTAATTCAAGATAGCCACCATAACGTACTCCGACCACACTGAAGCTCAACCTTACTTCAGCGGGATCGCACTTCAGCACTTTGTATGAATTCTGCCATTTTTGATTTTTGTTGCGTGTCATTTGAGTGCTCTCTCGATTCCTATGACATTTGTTCAAAACTTCTTTACTTATCTGTAACTGTTTACGAGATACGTCATCTATCTTCACTTGGCAGACGTCATTTTATGATTTCCCATTATTTCTATATCATGAAAATCACTTTGTTATTTTCGGTTTAGAATACTTTCTTTCCCCATGACTCCTTCCTATTGAACAATTTAAGCCAATGGTTTCAAAACATCTATGTATGGCGGCCATACAAAAATTACATCATAAGAAATAATTTCCTAATTCCGAATAACGACGCTCTAAGCAACCCTATCTGGGTTGCTCAGGGCGTTTATTTTCAGCCGGATCAGGGCATCTTGAATTTTGCTTGCCATCTTGAATCCGTGATTTCGGTTTTCGACAAGTCTCATTCGACTGCTGCAATTAAAAGTTATACGGGAAGAATCGTACCGGGGTTCTTAGTCACTTTTCCTAAGGAACCCCACTTATTAAAATAATAATTATAATAAAAAAATTTAAGCAAAAAAATGGAACCGACTTCAACACCCAAAAGTGTGAAATAACTTGTTGAAGTCGGTACCATGATAGTTCAAAAGTACCTAACAAAACTTTGCGTATGGTACCGACTTCGACAAGTTATTTCACACTTTTGGGTGTTGAAGTTGGTTCCATTTTTTTGCTTAAAATTTTTTTTCACACTTTTTAGTGACCCTTGCCACTTACGGGATCGATTATCATTCATTTTTAACAACTATATCATCAAGCTAGGTAAATATTTTTCAGGTATTTTAGAGTAACTCAAAAACGGCTTGACCGATTATGATGAAATTTAAAAAGGGACCAAACGACAAGCATCACCTTTGAAACAAAAAAATAATTTTCAAAATCGGTTCACTCAGTCCAGAGTTCTGAGGTAACAAACATAAAAAAAAAACATACAGACGAATTGAGAACCTCCTCCTTTTTTGGAAGTCGGTTACTTAAATTATAATAATAGTTCATATAATCACTTTTGCTATGAAACCATCTACAGAAGTTACGGTTCAAAAGTTACGGGCTTTATAGGTAGGACGAAAGAACAGAGTAGTCATACAGATGTAACACAAATTTCAATCCGACTAACTACCTACTAAGTAACTATTAAAGTCAAAGTTATAATAAATATATAACTTCCCTTTATTTGAATGATTGAATATCTAAATTCCTAGAAGGTAGTTGGTCGTCTCGGAAAGTGTGTTAAGTGCATTAGAAATTAGTTCTCGTTTAATTGTACAGTAGCTTATAAATAACAAAATTAAATATTTTACTAAGGGTTAAAAATCTAGATACCTACTAAAATAGAAATTAACAATGCCGTGTCTGAACTTTAATCAACTCGTTGTTACAAAGATTTTATAAATCAATATAAAGAAAAGTACTTATCCAATATTTTTTTTACTTGAGTTTCAATAATTTATGACTTGCAAATTAACGTATGGTAAAAAAATATTGTATATTTCGTAAAATAAATGCACAAAAATGATGGCGTGACGAACGGCACAGATCCCACGTCCAAACGGCCCGAGCGCTGCGGGCAGACTGATTTTCGTTGAGATTTCTTCTCGCGATCACGCAATTTTGTGCCAAAAATTCATAAAAATGTTTTCAACACAAGTTGGTAAGTAGTTCATTAGAGTATAGTATTAGCTATTTTTTAAAAAAAGAAACGTTGCAATTACATCAATTATGCATCTTAAATTAATGAAAAACAGTCTAAAAAGGGTTGCCGATTACAATTTATTACAGAAGAACTAATAAGTTTTAGTAAAAACTAATCAACTAATTCACTCAATAAAGAATTAAATAATATAATATATTTTTTTCGCACTTTTTGAACGAATACTTTCGGTAAAAGAAGATTCCAAAAATGCGCGTTTCACTACGGTGATCACCTTAACAACTACATCCCAAGGTGACGGGCGCAGTGCAATTCGTGACTTGTGACGAAATGTCTGTCACAGGCAGAGGTTAGTTCGCTTAACATCAGGTGGTCCTCAAGCTTGTTCCATCACAATAACATAAATATATAAAGAATAATAATCACGGTACTTTGTATATAATTTTACTATCATAAAATAATAATTGGTATTATTAAAAATGTTATATATCTATAATACTTTAAATAAATGTCTATGGGGGATTAAGATCACATGGTATTGTACATAAGTACCTTTAACGATAGAAATGTACTTAGATACTTGTTTACCCCGTGGGGTGTAGGATCAGAGTACCCTCCCCCATAACTCCCTTTGGGTGTCGTAAGAGGGCGACGAAAGAAAAAATACCAGAATGTGGGCAGTATCTTCTGAAGAACTTTAATCTTATACTGCGATCTCCAAGACGCCTGTCAAGCAGGGATTATGGCAAACTCCACCTGATAGGGGAGGCATGAAAGTGATGCCATTTTTGATGATAACTTGTTAATTTCTATTCAATTAAAACTATTTAATTTTTTTTAAACCTTATTTTACCTCTAAGAGGCTGAATCAATAAACAGTTTTTATAGGACCACGCTGGAAAATAACCATAATAACCAATTCAAAATCGTCCAAATCAACTCACAACTCATTTAATATAATATTTAGTTAATGAGCAGTGGGGTGCCGGGCTAGAATGTCAACCCCAAAAAATCTTTACCTGTGGGTGTCGTAAGCGGCGACTAGCGCACCAGAAGACCGGCAGCAGCGCCTTCTGAGGAACTGATATCTTGCACTACGATCCCCAAGACGCCTGCCAAGCGTGGGGTTTATGGCAAACCGCCATCATGGAGGAGGCTGTGTACAGCAGTGGACAATCAGGCTGATACAGCAGGTAAATAAAAAAAAATATACATTGCGTCGAATTGCCTCCTCCTTTTTGTAATTAATTTAAATAAGCACAGATATCGGTCGTCGACCTGCTGCGACAATGTGGCGCTTATCAAATAGCTGGTAGTCTGGATCGCCCTGCATATGTGATGCTGACAAACAACTGTTTCGCAATTCCAATAAATCAATAGTTCTGGAACAGTGCATGTGTTTACTCGTGTAATGACCCTTTATCTTGGGACATCATTTTATTTATTGTTATCTAATTGGAACTTTTTTAACCCAACTTATGAGTTACAACATCCTTCGTTATTTTATGTTTAAAAACACGGGTGTTTGAGCGTGAACAACTTTTTTTATATGTGATTGTGGAACAAGCACGATGCCCACCTGATGTTAACCACCTGATGATTATCCTCTGCCTCTAACAGATGCATTTCGTCTTTCTCTCTTTCGTCTTCTATTGTGACGAATTGCTCTGTGCCCGTAACACTGAGGCATACAGTTGTTAACAAAATAACAAATTTACGAGAGGAAAAATTTAAGTAATCTACGGGATCCGCGTCCATCCACTCCTTTAGCCGGGGTATGCTCTATCCAATTGAGCTAACACGACAATGAGTCATAACAATTTTTTTTCCTATCGTTCTTTAACCATCGTATTTGGATGGAGCGACATCTATAGTTCAAATTATGTTGTATTACAAACAAGACTAATTTTGCAATTAGCTTTAAACTTGTTAATGTGAACCTCTCGTGAATTTGTAATTTTGTAATTCGCAGAGAATGCGTTATTGCAAACATAAAAATATTAAAAATACAATTGTTAAACCTCATGTGCTTGTAATTTTTCTTTATTCTTATCTTCACAGTCTGTATGTTAATTACTAGGAGGAAGTATATTCATAGATATACTTTAATTTAGTTCATTATTTGTATCTCTATGCCTTCCGTACAGTAAACCAGACATAAGGTGCTGTGTAGCGACTAGAACCTAACTTCACTTTTATATATTACATGTCATGTTTATATATTTTTAGTTTCTGTTTTTGTTTTGTTTAATCTGAATTTTAATTTTCTGAAAACATAATAAATTTATACTATTATGTGACCGTGCGTGACGTCTCAACGGAAGACCAACGCTAGTCGCTTACGACTAGCGCTATGTTGAGTTTGGGCCATTTTGTGGCAAGGGACTGCAAGAAATTGTTCTAATTTTTATTTGTTTTTATATTGATTTGTTTTTGTCAGTTTTTTGTCATTAATAAAGATTTATAATAGTTTCGTTTCTACATTAAGTATGTTCTGGAGGAAAAGTCCTTAGATATTTTTAAATATTTCTTTTTTCTAAAATAACAATTTAATGATGTCTTTTTTTATTATTTATAACGTTTACCTGTCACGCTGTACTCCACGTTAAACATTAGCAATTGTAACAAACTGTTGCAACATTGAAATGTTTCAGAATAATCACCAAGTCAATTTACACAAAGCAGATTTTGGCGTCAGTAAAACAATTATTAAAATTGATGCACATAGTTAATCCTACAGGCGTCCAGTTCCCGCCATCACGCTAATATTTTATATGCGAAAGTTTATGTGTATATTTGTTACAGCTTCATATTCAGAAACGGTTTAACTGTTTTTTTTTTCTCTTTTTTATGCCTGATAGGTTAGCCTTTGACCACTATCTCACCTGATGGTAAGTGATGATGTGGTCGAAGATGTTGTTCAGGCTAACCTAGAATTACTGGCTCTCAAGGACAGCTGCCGGAACACACCGTTAGGTGCTTGGCGACAGATTTTCTACTTTTTTTTAGAGACGTTAGCTAACCAGGCGGGCATTCGCAAAATGATCTACCACCATGCTATAACGACTGCCATTCTAGTACAACCGGGACCGACGGCTTAAATGCCCTCTGAAGCACGGAAGCCCTCAGTAGTAATGTCACCAGCGGTCACCCATCCAAGTCATGACTGAGGCGGACGTTGCATAGCTTTGCTGATCGGTTCAGAATGGCTACTTCGCTACGAGCGCTTCGAATTTTTGAGATGAATGTTGTGCTTAGGTTTTCGCGATAATGACAATATGTAATTAAACAACTTTAAACGGTTTAAATCGCGTATATCTATCATTATATTTGTCCCGAAGGTGCAAACATTTTGCAGTGATCGTGGTCACGGGGTGAATCTGAGTCTGAGTCACCCATAAACCGTTGAAAGTTGTTTCAATACTATAATTTGAATGAAATGTGTAACAAAGATAGTTTATGTCCTGGGGCCCAACTCCCACCTTTTATAAACTATTATGGAAAGCAAACGTCATTGTTTCAAGTTTAAATTATTGATTCATAGGTTGGTACCGTGGCCGTCACAAAACAATAATGTTCATATACGTCTGTCGCACATATGACTTGATTCAATGCATGCATCCCGCTCTCACGTTGAAGTTCTAATGTAAGTATACTATAGTGATATGTGGTGGTGCGAATTAAAATTGTAGATGTAATGTTAAAATATGACTGAATTAAGACATGGGAGTTGGCCCCCTGGATTAACACATAGAACACTTTCATCATGATCACTTTCATCATTGTATACGCGGATGAAATCGCGAGCCGCATCTAGTAAGAATTTCAGTTTTTTTTATAGGATAGGAGGGCAAACGAGCAGGTAGCGCACCGTGAGAGACCACCGTAGCGGCACGACTACAGACATCGCAATACCAAAGTCTCGAGGTTGTGTTGCCAATCTTTGAGGAAGGAATATCTCTTTTTTGAAGGCATCGTATCGGTTCGGAAATACTACGCATGGCAACAGGTGCCACATTGTGACAGTGCGAGGTAAACAATGCCGTGAGAGTCGCAAGGTTGTGGACTTCCAGACGTCAACGTGAAATTGATGAAACATCAAGCTTGGTCGGGGCGTCCGATGGCGAAATTCAGCAGATATTAAATCGGACAGTTCCTCAGAACCCCGTGCTAGATACTGTCAAAGATGCAGAGTGATCATCTCTATTCAGTGCTAAAGGGTCGGTTCTGTTCCATATCCTCATGTGCAATGTCGTTGAAAGTTGCCGAAGGGGAGAAATGCGCCTAATGAGCATGCCAATGCTGCTCAAATCAATTTGTGTGGCGTGTTCCTGTACAAGCAAACAACATGGCTTCTTACCATCTTAACCCCCTGATGGCGCAAATGGTAAGAGTATACCAGCAACGAAATCATACGTCAAGGGCGTTGACGTCAACAGGTGGCCGACCATAATTATATTCAAATTCAAAATTTTTATATTAGCGGACAACAGAGATTCACTTTGTTAGCTTAGAAAAATATGTTTGTTTAAACATTTTAAAATATAATTACATATGGACACATATTAAAAGGTAATATACTTATACGAGGCATCTCGTGTGCAGTAATTTTTCGCACGAAATGTATTTAGTATAGGCGCTCTCATATGTCATTTGCTACCACTTTCAGGTTAGTGTTGTTACTACCCCTACCCCCATCAATGACGCTATTTTTTTCCTAATTAAAAAAGTCCTGTGAGTTGTTAACGAAAAAATATTTTATCAGTCTCGCTTCTGCAGGATTGGAGCACATTATTATGTGTCCACCTATGTGTGTTTAGAGAAATAATAATAATGTATACAATATGCCTGAGGTAGGGTAAGAAGCAGAGAAGAATATTAATAATTCGTTTATTTGATATTAAAATATGCGATACATTGTATGCTTATTCGAAAAAATATCGTATACGTACAAGAGATTTTGGCAAGTGGCAAGGCAAGTCATTTTACGAATGTTCGCCTGGCTAGTTAGTTAACACCCTTAAGTAGATAATCTGTCGCCAAGTTCCTAACGGTGGGATCTGGCAGCTCTGTCTTTGAGAGCTAGTAATTCTGGATTCGACTATACAACATCTGTGACCACCATCAGGTTTTGTGGCCAGGACAGCAGTCATCGAGAATTTCTAATTGAGGATAACCTGCTCACCATCTTCAGCTACATCATCATTTACCATCAGGTGAAATTGGGGTCAAAGGCCATAAATAAATAATATAGATAACAGTCTCCTTTACAATATATTGTTCAGTCCTACATCCCCGCGCTATCTCAAGGAACGCTTCGATTTCCTTCACTGTTCTTCATACACGTTAAGGTCATCAGAAAATCTCACACTTGAAATCCATCCTCATACGAGTTCGTTTTATAGCAAATCCTTCACTATTCAGGCTGCCCGCTTGTGGAATTCTCTTCCTGTATCAATCAGACAAGCACCGACTCTCAATATGTTCAAGGATCAAGTTAAAAGGTTTTATTTGTCCAATTAATTTTGCACTATATTTTTGTCAATTTCTATGCTATATATGAGATAATATTATAATATGTATATATTTTTATATAACATTATCTATTATATATATATGTTTATAATTGTTTTTGTTTAATTATTATAAAAACCTATATGTATGCTATTTATATATATTTGTTTTACACTAAAATACGTTTTATTTTAAAATATTTTTATGAAATTTGATTATGTATTTGTACTACACCCGCCTCTATTGTTTTATTCGTTCAACTCCATCCTAAGGTTGCCTGGTAGAGATCACTTTTAGTGATAAGGCCGCCCATTGTAACACTATGTTATTATTATTTTATGTGTAAACTTTTATATTTCTAAAGTGGTGTATCAATAAAGAGTTTCTATTCATTCTATAACTCAAAGACCTACTATGCGTCCGATCTCACTGAAATTTAAGTGGGACCAGCTTTCCAAAAGAAAAGAAAAATCATAATCTCGTACTAAAGTACGTAAAGAGTTACACACACAAAAATTAAATTCAGTTGAATTTAGAACTTTTTCGTTTTTTTGCAGTCTGTAAAATAGTTTCAAACGTAACACTGTTGGTATAAGTACCATTAAATAATACTATAAGTGCCATTTTCTATAATTTTAACCAAAAAGTTGTACCGACTTCAACACTCAAAAGTGTAAAATAACTTGTCAAAGTCGGTACCATGCGCACAATATTGTGATAATAGGTACTTAGGAACTATCATGGTGCCGACTTCAACAAGTTATTTCACACTTTTGAGTACTTAGTTTTTTTGAAATCTGTAAAAATAGTTTCAGATGAAACACTGTAGGTATAAGTACCACTAAATAATACTATAAGTGCCATTTTCTATAATTTTAACCAAAAAGTGGAACCGACTTCAACACTCAAAAGTGTGAAATAACTTGTTGAAGTTGGTACCATGATTATTCCAAAGTACCTATTATAACAGTATTGTACGCTTGGTACCGACTTCGTTCCATTTTTTGGTAAATTTTTTTTCTTCTTTTCTGTTTTGTTTGTTATGCGGTGTAACAATAGTATTATTTAACTATCTATCTAGAATCATAAATTTACAAATTATTGGAATACAAAATGTTTTGCCCCGGGCGGGAAAACATTTTGTATTCCAATAATTTGTAAATTTATGATTTTCGCTTAGTACGCGGTAGTGCTTGTAATCATAATATATAGAAATATCTATCTAGAATTTAAATTCCTCCAAAAAATCCTTCCGACGTTCCAATTGAGGGGACGTCGTCGGTGGGGACATACGTAAAACACCTATATTTTTTGTAGTAACAAAAGACGATTAATGAAAAATAAAACTGTCATTTTTATTTTTCATTAATCAACAATCTTCGATAGCTTTTTATACTAATTTATGGCTTTACCGTTTTGTATATGCGATATTGCAAAATTGCTCAATAGAATAAATCTAACCTGAAGTTTACATAGTATGCATTTTAAAACTCGTATCGGGAGATAATCAATTTATCACGGGTGATGTGAATGCGCAAATACCAGTAATGTACTATTTAAAGACTGGTCCATAGTAACATTGTTAATGCAAGCTAATTGTTTTTTAATAAATCACATTTATTCGAACGCAGTCATTTCGATTTACAGTTTTAAAAGTTAACAATACCAAGTAAGTAAAAATAATTATTTTCGTGCATTTTTAATATAATATTTTGAAAGTTTGCCTAGGTCCAAGAAAGCGGGTAAACACACTTGGAGGGAGGGTCCTCGCAGGAACCACGCAGAAGGGAGCCAGCGCACTACAACTCCTCGAAGCGATCCGACCGGCTTGGAGAGTGGTCCCGAAAAAGGCTCTCCTTCTACTTATGCAGGTTCTCATGGGACAAGGCTGTTTTGGGAGATACCTGTGGAATACCGAGCAAAGATAGCCCTCCCTAGCCTGCCCCCAAAGTGGCTGCGTGGAAGACACCGCCCAGCACGCGCTGGAGATATACCCAGGGAAAGCGGCGATCTCTGGTCTGCCTCTCCTGCCGGCATCATCGTTACGATTGAGCGACGAGTCATGGGAGGCGTCATGAGAGCGGAGTGGAGTGGGAGAGTGAGAACTTTTCATTACACAATATTAAACAACTTGATTATTTATAGTTTAACTTCCTATTTTCATGAGTGGGTAATGTGAGTTTAGACATAGTAATTTAATATTTTTATATTCCGCATTTTATGACTGAATTAAAATGCATGAAATTTTGTATAAGTTGGTCATAAAAATCATGTGGTAATATTAATGAAAACTCACGATAACTTATTAGATACAAATAAGCAAATGAGGCCATTATATGACAAAAACATATTAAGCTAGTGTTAAGACGGAAGATAATGGCATATAATACTTCATCATATTAGTATCCAATTATAATAGACGCTGTGCCTTTTCTGTCTTTAATAATGTTCGGTGGAGAGAGTATACAGTAGTACCAATAAACACTGCTATTTTACACGACTACTGGGCGTATCCTTACACACTTATATTACTGTTGTGCTCAATGCATTAAGTCAAGCCGAAGTTTCATAAGCCACATTGATTTTCAGTGAGGGAATGACGCCGTAGAATAATTCCACGGTTGTTGACTGCTGCTTATATTTTATGTATGGCCTCAAATGGCCTGCCATTGCAAACAAGACTTTTGTTCACAAACAAAGACATGTTTGTTTGTTTAGGGAGGACATAGATGCTGGCTACCGCCTGTGCGGTCGTCCAGCTCCACCGGGTTTTGGGCGAGGGCCTGGCCCTACAATAGCCCGGGAGGGAGAAGTGCCGAAGGCACTTCTCCCGAGACGGGCGTAGAAGGCGAAAAGCGCTTTCTACCTCCGTCTCTTGCGGACGCCGAAAACGTACCGCTATTATAGGAGGGGTTGACAGCGAGCTCAAGGGCACCACTGTGGTTCGGACCTCGGCTTGTCTCGCTGTCGAGAGACATGGGGGGGATCGGAGCAAAATGCCTCTGTGCAACTGCAGTGTTGCACAATTGGGCCCTACTGAATAATACTCTTTGATTATTTGGAGAGCAATTTATCGTGACCTTGTTTTTGCCTCGAGCTCGCCGGCGAGCTCGGTGTTTGATTGTGTGACCTCTAATTACCTCACACCTGGGGATTTTACCTCGACGACTTGCGGATAACGCTAAAGCTGCCAATGTAATGACTGCGATGGGGTCATCCGGGTCGTCTAATACCTGCCGTGGTCGGCGACGGGGGGGTTTGAAAAATGGGATAGAAGAGGCAGTCGAGTAGTTCGATGCCTGGACAACCAATGGGTTCGGGTGGTGGGGCGCTCGATCAAAGTATCGGCGGGCGCAGTCCTTATTGAACTGCGCTAGAGAGGGAAGGTTTAAGTCGCAATGCAACTCGGTGTTCCGGATATACCACGGGGCGCCGGTTGCATTACGAAGAAAACGGTTTTGGATGACTTGAAGTTTATGAAGGTGGGCCTCACTAGCATGACTAAACACTACTGATGCGTAAGTCATGATGGGGCGGATGCAGGCAGTGTAAAGTGTCTTCTTATTACTAAGAGACATTTTACTCTCTTTGCGAAGTAGGGGACCAAGGCGACCCATTATGAAGGCCGCTCTGTTACGGACGGTTGTTATGTGATCGTTAAAGGTGAGATGACGATCAAGGGTGACTCCGAGGTATTTTGTTCTAGGAACCCAGGGAATGGGTTCGTCGAACAAAATAAGCGGTTTCGGGTAAGGGGAGCGTGTCTTCTCAGTAAAGCACATAGCTGTGCTTTTAGCTGGGTTGACCGCGATGCGCCATTTTCGGAACCAGTCACCGATCTCGGTGATGGCCCGTTGCATGACGAAATAGGACTGTCTGTTGATATGCCACCCAGTGGTGTAAATGGCGGTATCATCCGCATATTGGGCTAGGAATATTTTGGGCTGAGAGCGTGGGATGTCACTGGTATACAGTGCAAAGAGAATAGGTGATAGCACGGAGCCCTGAGGGACTCCGGCTCTGACTGGGTGGGGGGAGGAGAGGGTGCCTTCCACGCGATAGCGAAAGCTTCTGGCTTTAAGGAAGTCTTGTAGGATGAGCACAAGACGTTCTGGCACGCCAAATTGGAATAGCTTGTAGATCAAGCCGTTGTGCCAGACTTTGTCAAAAGCTTTCGCTACGTCGAGGAAGACTGCTAGCGTAGTCTGGGGTTTGGGGTACTTATTGAAGCCCTCAATGATGTGCTCCGTGAGGCGGTGCACCTGTTGGACGCATGAGTGTCCGGGTCTGAAGCCAAACTGCTCATCTGGGATAAGGTGGTGTTCCTTAGCATGGGACTGGAGACGGTTTGCAAGTAACCGCTCGTAAAGTTTGCCTAAGGCACTGAGGAGGCTGATGGGGCGGTAACTGGTGGGGTCAGATGAGCTTTTGCCTGGTTTGTGAATGCCAATGACATTTGCACATTTCCAGGTGTCTGGGAATAAGCAGTGGCTCATAGCAGCATTGAAGATGCTGACTAAGAGATGGATGAGAGGAGGAGAGAGGGTTTTAAGAACCCTGTTGGAGATGCCATCGGCACCGGGGGATTTGCGCGGTCGGAGGGCCTTGATCAGTCTCTCCACCTCAGCGTAAGTCGCTAAGGTGATTGGTGGGAGTTCAGAGGTGACCACAGAGCTTTTACGTTCGACTTCAGCATCCACCGAATCGAGGTGAGCTTGGTCAACGTGATCTACGTTAGGGGAACACTGAGCCTCTAGGCTATCAGCTAGGCACTCAGCTTTGTCTTCGTCAAAGAACGCTGGGACAAGTGGGACTGGTCTGTATAAGGGAGGCATGTCGTTATGGTTACTTCCTTTCAAGCCTCGCGCCAAGTCCCAGTAAGCATGGTGGCTTGGCACGAGGTTTGAAAGTTTATCGCCCCATTGTTGATCACGCAACTCAGACATGCGACTTTGAACCATGCGTTCAAAGTGGCGTTTCTTAGTTTTGTTCTCTTTACTGGGGTAAGAGTCGTAATGTCGGGTCACTGCTTTACTCTCCGTCACCAATCGTCTCACATCCGCTGGAATGACAAGGCGCCGGTCATCCGGCACTATGACCTCCTTTGCGGATGCACCTACTACGGTGGAGAGGTGATTGGTGAACGAATCGATCGCAAGGGTTATGTCATCTTTTGTCAGGATATCGTCAGGGATCTTGTCTAGGTCCGGTGAACTGATAGCCTTTAGGGCATCGCCTACTTGCTTCCAGTTCACTATCGTCTTAGTGGGGCGGGGGAGGTCAGTCGTTGGGTCGGGACCTAGTCGCAGTATAATGGGTCGGTGGTCAGAGTGAAGCTCGTGAACCACTTCTATGGAGCGTAACCGGAGTGTTACGCCTCTGAATAGTGCCATGTCAAGCAAGTCAGATCGGTGGTTTTCCAAATAAGGGTAGTGAGTGGGCTCAGTGGGCGCAATTATGTCAAAGTTAAGTTCTGCGATTAGGTTTTCGAGTGCAATACCTCTGGGATTGTTGACGTTACAATTCCATAGGATGTGCTTACTGTTGAAGTCGCCAATCAGAATGACGGCGCTTCCTAATGAGAATAGGGCTTCTAAGTCAGCTCGGACGATCGGCTTTTTGCAAGCTTGGTAACAGGATGCTATGACTATAGGTTGATGACCAGTCATAGCTAGGAGGCAACAAGATGCTTCCATATTAACAAGAGTCGGGGTAGGTAGGGGAATGCAGTGCAGGGACCTTTTGTAATAGATAAGAGTGCCTCCCCCACGGGAGTTCACTCTATCATCACGTACCGTTCTGTAGTTGGCAAACCTAGGGTTCGCCTTCCCCGGTTTTAGAAAGGTTTCCTGCACGCATATGATATCGATAAGGTGGGTACAACAAAAGTCGTGGACGAGGTCACGTTGTTTGAAGAGGCCGTCAGCGTTAAATGACGCTAACGAGACTGAGTACGGTTTCGTGCGTTCGGTTGTACTACCCATAGTGGTTGTACTGGGGAGGGGCCTGGGGAACGAAGCGCTTAAGGGCGCTAAGTAAATTCGCGTGTTCCAATGTGTATTGGATCACGTCCGCTGGGGATTGAGCGTATTGCATCTTGTGGAATAGCTCTTGTACCTCATTGATGTCAACCGACATAGCCAGATCGCTGACTAGGTTGATTGCCTCTTGAAGAGGGGCAGCCATCAATGGCATAGGTGGAGCTTGTGGCCGGGAAGCGGCGCGGGGAGGCGCGCGAATGGTGTTGGCGACGGGTGCCGGGAGCGCGGGGCGAGCCGGGGCCGGTGCGCGGGCAGGGGCCGCGGCGCGGGCGGGTGCGGGTGCGGGCGCGGGTGCGGGCGCGCGGGCCGGGGCGCGGGCGGTAGCGACGGTCTTAACCATACTGGGTGGTTTAGACCATGCGTTACGGGCTGGGAGCGGCGCGGGTATTACCTGTGAGGCAGGTACTACCGTTAGTTTGGGGCTTACCCGTTGGTAACGGTCGTAAGAGGGACGGGTTGGCCTATGCCTTGCCACCCTGTGGTTCACTCGTGGTGCTTTAGGGCAACCACGGTAATTCGCGGTATGCCCTTGAGCGCCGCATAACACACAGCTGGGTGGGTCCGGCGAATCCCGGGTGCGAGTGCACGCTGCTGTCGCGTGATCGCCTAGGCACTTAACGCACCTAGCGCGAGCGAAGCAGAATCGGGAGGCGTGCCCGTATAGTTGGCAGTTGTGGCACTGCGAGGGACTCCCATTCTTGTATGGGGCTTGGACATCGAGTCCTGAGAGGCCACAGACCTTTTTTAAATTAAAAATGGCCTTGCCTTCAGGAGTACGATCTAGTACTACGAGTACTAGATCGTAGGGACTGCGGTCCTTCCCGCTGTACATGCGGTGAACTGCATGTACGGGGAAGTCTTGTGCCTTCAGGTCGGCACATACCGAATCGGTATGTACCTCCTTGGGCACACCGCGGATGACCACTCGGAGGACTTTCTCCTCTTCGAGCGCATAAGTGTGAAAACTTATGCTCTCGTTGCGGAGGAGTTTTGTTAGCGCTCTGTGGTCGCTAATGGAGGAGACTTGGACTTTAATGCCCTGCTGCGTGGAGCGGGCATTAGTATAATGGATCCCACGATCCGAAACTAAACGGGACAGCATGTCCCATTTGGTTTTGTCCTGAATGAACAGGGGCGGAGGCGGTTTTTCGCGGCGCGCGCTCGCGTCCTGAGGGGACGTGGCAGTGGTGGCCGGAGCGGAGGGAGGAGACGCGGGGCGCGGGGCGGGGGTCGGCTTCTTGCCGGAGGCGGGGGCCTTAGCGGGTGCCTTGGCGGGAGGGGCGGAAGTTGCGCAACTAGCGGCTTTAGGAGCACGCTTGCGCTTTCTATCTACGACGGTATAGCCGTCGTTATCTGAGTCCGAGTCAGTGCGTAAGGCGCGACTCGGATCTACCTCCATCTCCGCTTCGGAGTCCGAAGTGGGCTCTACAACGGCGATGGAGGGACGGGTGCTCGCTGGCCTCCCGATCGGTGAGCGCGAGCGAGACCTCTCACGGGGAGGGGCTGCCACCGTGCGTCTGTTGTCTGGGCCCGGAGCGGGCGAAAGCGGACTGTCCTCTGAGAAGGACCGGGTCAGAGGAGGGACGTTGGCCTCCGGGTTTGAAGTCCCGGAGGGAGCGATGAGAGTGTCCGTGAAGCGGGCATTCTCTTCCTCTTCTAGGAGTTGCATATGTGCAACGTATAGATCGGGGTGGCGGAGGGCGAAGGTCTGAAGGACCTGCACCTCACCGTTAGAGGGACGGGACTGCATCCTGAGGGGAATACTCAGGACGCCCTATCCAGGGTTTGAATTCCCTCACACACCTTGTGAGCTCACTGTGTGAGAGGGAGTGTGTACCTACGGTGTGCCCTAGTTGTGTACCCTCTCCGAGCTTTTTTCTCGGCGGAGAGGGGTGCTCCTAAGCGCTACTCCGGGTTTGACTAGGGGCGACCCCAAGGCCAGAATTCCGGAGCCCAGCTTGCTTCGGCTGACCCGTGAAGCGGGAAAGGCCACGGTGCAAGGTTAAACCAAAACAACAACAGTGGCCGTTGTCACCGTAGGGTGTCACACTGCGACCGCAGCAAATGGCGGATTTGATCGTTCAGACGGGTTTGGCTGACGCTACCCCACGCCTGAACGACGTCGCTTAACAGCACAAAGTGTGTTGTTACGCGACTGTTACTATGTTGTGTCGGATAGTAAAGTGGTGAAATGCGCACCGAAAAGTGCGGTCGAAGCAAGACCACCAGCCCGATATGATGTTGTTCGTCCGAAACAAGGGACTGGGTAGGTGGTAATGCCAGACGTCTTAGAGCGCCTCTGCGCGACGGCACGGCGAGCTCGTAGCTCGCGTTGCTCGGCGTTCGGCGGCTGCTCAGCTTCTGCACACAAAACAAAAACTTCGTCAGGACTGCGTATTCCAAGGCACTGGTCTGCAACTAGCGTCGGAACGATGACCCGAGTGAGACGGCAATAGTGCGGGGACTATTGCGGTCTCACTGGGAGATACTGGCGGAGCTGTAGACAGGTGTGCACGGCGTGGCGGCACAGGTCGGAATGATCGTGCATGTGGCAATGAATTGGGGAAAAAAAAAACAAAGACATTGGACTCTTTAATGGTTATATATACAAACTTTATGAACAAAGACATTGGACTCTTTAATGGTTATATATACAAACTTTATGATACAGTGAGTGACGAAGTCATAATAACTACCAATGGGAAGACGGGGGATATTGTGGCGATTGTTTTGAATTTAAATGAAGAACTGGAGTATGAATATTATATGTGGATAGTAGCTAATTATGTAATGAGTTTTTTGTGAAAGAGGATGACTTTGTCACAAGTTTATCCCAGCCCGGTAGAAATAGACATACGAGTATAAGTATTATGAAGCGGATGTATGACCCATGTAAATGAATGGTTTTAAATAGATTCTGGACAGTTATTTATTGGAATATCACTTGAAATGTTGCGTCAGAAAACTACATTAAATAAATCATAACGAGTTGCCTGAGCATATTAAAAATGCAACTAGATCATTATCCTTAAAAAAAAAAAAAAAATTATGGCTCACTGAGAAGGTGTTCTTTAATATCGTAGATCTAAACTTATTTCTTTTCATTCCACAGCAATTTTTCAATTCATAATTTTACCGTTGCATTTGTAATATTATTGTGTAATTAAAATGTCATAATGTTGTATAATGACACATTTTATGTGTTGTAAATTGTTTTATCAACAAATGACTATCTGACTATTTATTATTCTGTTTACCCAGCAATCGAACTCGGAATCTCTGGTTTTAAATGTGATCCCATCAGATCATCACGCTAGATCAACGAAGCTGTATTCAGAAATGCTGCAGTTTTTAATTCGCCAATCCAAAACACGAAGTTCGTTTTGACCTGGCAAGTAAGGTAGTTAAAAGAGAAGAATTAAAATTAGTTTGAGTTATTAACGTCACCTACACAGGCCTTGATCTGAATTACAGCATCTCTAGAGTTGGTATAGAATGATATTTTTAACCGAACTCTAAAACAGGAGGAGGTTCTCAATTAGATTGTATGTTTTTGTGATTGTTATGCGATTATTTCCGCCAATTATTATGAACTGGTTTTGATGATTATTTTTTTGTTGGGTTGAGTATATAGGGTTATTGGTAATATGCTAACAACCTCTTAGAGCTGACATCTGCTAATCCTAACAAACATTTTGGGATAATTGTTTATTAGTATTAAAAAAAAATGTGTTTTATTGCCTACTTCAAGCCATGAGCGTTCATCGCGGTAACACTGAATCGCGCCTTGCTCCCTTTGAATAGAGTTTTGAATATTTACGTCGAGCAAAGTACCTAATGAAAAATATGAAATAATACATTACAGGCACAAGAGACTTTTAACATTAGATGGGCCTCGTACTTATTCTGCCAAAAACTATAAAAAACGCGAAAAAAATAAAAATAATGAAAACAAATAAAACAAATTCAAAACGTGAAAAAAAATATCGCATAATGTTTGTTAGGACTAGCAGATGTCAACCCTAAGAGGTTGTTAGCATATCACTAATAACCCTGTATTGACAGGGTGAACGGGTTTTGAAAATTCTTTTTTTTTAAAGCTGACGCTTACCATTTGGTCCCATTTAAATTCTATCACAATCGGTCAAGCCGTTTTTGAGTTACACTTCAATAACTGAAAAATATTTACCTATCTTGATGATATAGTCGTTGACAATGAATGACAATCGATCCCGTAAGCAGCAAGGGTCACTGAAAAGAGTGTTTTTTTAAACAAAACATGGAACCGACGTCAACACCCAAAAGTGTGAAATAACTTGTTGAAGTCGATACCATGCGCACAATATTGTGATAACAATTACTTTTGAACTATCATGGTACCGACTTTAACAAGTTATTTCACACTTTTGGGTGTTGAAGTTGGTTCCATATTTTGTTTAAAAATTTTATACATGGTTAAAAAGAATTAAATATATATGAATATGTGAATGATCTTGTCAGTATGCATCACATAGAGGAAAAAAAGTATTAACTTAACTAGCTTTCAAACCAAGAAAATTTTTTTGAGTAACCTTTTGAAAATTCAACAGCTGTAGCCTATTTATGATATATTATAACTTAAAATTGAATAAATATGAGTGCCGAAGGTTCATTTCGCAACAAATAACATTACCTACAAATAATGTATGGATTTATTGATGAATTCTGTACATCCACGTGACCCGCTTAAACTACTTGTTTGTACTAAATATCGTGATTATTCTCAGGCAACGCTGAAGGTTGCATATTCGAGCAAGCTGTCAATCAAAATTCACGTGTTATCATTATTTAAAGAACGTTGTTAAGTCATGAAATTATTTATGCTGAGAAAACTTGTAAGAAACTCATTGGTTCTAGGTAAAAATGTTATCTGATCTGTACAAAAAAAATACCTCAAAATGGAACAGACTTCAAAACTCTAAAGTGTGAAATAACTTATTGAAGTCGGTACCATGATAGTTCAAAACTACCTATTATGACAATATTGTGCGCATGGTACCGACTTCGACAAGTTATTTTACACTTTAGAGTGTTCCCATTTGAGGTAAAAAAGTAAAATTTTTTTTTTGTTCTTCAAAAAGGTCGTGAAGAGATTTCTTCAGGGTTGGCAACGCGCGAGTGATACCCCTGGTGTTGCAAGCGTCCATAGGCTACGGTAACTGCTTACCATCAGGTGGACCGTACGCTTGTTTGCCACCTTAGTGGTATAAAAAAATAATTTAGTATGCCTTATAATACATTACAGGCACAAGAGACTTTTAACATTAGATGGGCCTCGTACTTATTCTGCCAAAAACTATAAAAAACGCGAAAAAAATAAAAATAATGAAAACAAATAAAACAAATTCAAAACGTGAAAAAAAATATCGCATAATGTTTGTTAGGACTAGCAGATGTCAACCCTAAGAGGTTGTTAGCATATCACTAATAACCCTGTATTGACAGGGTGAACGGGTTTTGAAAATTCTTTTTTTTTAAAGCTGACGCTTACCATTTGGTCCCATTTAAATTCTATCACAATCGGTCAAGCCGTTTTTGAGTTACACTTCAATAACTGAAAAATATTTACCTATCTTGATGATATAGTCGTTGACAATGAATGACAATCGATCCCGTAAGCAGCAAGGGTCACTGAAAAGAGTGTTTTTTTAAACAAAACATGGAACCGACGTCAACACCCAAAAGTGTGAAATAACTTGTTGAAGTCGATACCATGCGCACAATATTGTGATAACAATTACTTTTGAACTATCATGGTACCGACTTTAACAAGTTATTTCACACTTTTGGGTGTTGAAGTTGGTTCCATATTTTGTTTAAAAATTTTATACATGGTTAAAAAGAATTAAATATATATGAATATGTGAATGATCTTGTCAGTATGCATCACATAGAGGAAAAAAAGTATTAACTTAACTAGCTTTCAAACCAAGAAAATTTTTTTGAGTAACCTTTTGAAAATTCAACAGCTGTAGCCTATTTATGATATATTATAACTTAAAATTGAATAAATATGAGTGCCGAAGGTTCATTTCGCAACAAATAACATTACCTACAAATAATGTATGGATTTATTGATGAATTCTGTACATCCACGTGACCCGCTTAAACTACTTGTTTGTACTAAATATCGTGATTATTCTCAGGCAACGCTGAAGGTTGCATATTCGAGCAAGCTGTCAATCAAAATTCACGTGTTATCATTATTTAAAGAACGTTGTTAAGTCATGAAATTATTTATGCTGAGAAAACTTGTAAGAAACTCATTGGTTCTAGGTAAAAATGTTATCTGATCTGTACAAAAAAAATACCTCAAAATGGAACAGACTTCAAAACTCTAAAGTGTGAAATAACTTATTGAAGTCGGTACCATGATAGTTCAAAACTACCTATTATGACAATATTGTGCGCATGGTACCGACTTCGACAAGTTATTTTACACTTTAGAGTGTTCCCATTTGAGGTAAAAAAGTAAAATTTTTTTTTTGTTCTTCAAAAAGGTCGTGAAGAGATTTCTTCAGGGTTGGCAACGCGCGAGTGATACCCCTGGTGTTGCAAGCGTCCATAGGCTACGGTAACTGCTTACCATCAGGTGGACCGTACGCTTGTTTGCCACCTTAGTGGTATAAAAAAATAATTTAGTATGCCTTATTATTTACGGGATCGGTTGTCATTCACTTTCATTGACTATATCATCATGGGGTGACATTCTAACCCACCCTGCGGAGGGTTCTGTAGCAACATAAAATATTTTTGTTTAATTTAATATTAATATCCAAATATTCATTATTTCAATCAGTTCGGAATCCTACCCGCACACTACTAACTGTACACTACTAACTGTAAACTAAAAAACCAACTATGTGCGGCTGTGATTTTAGTACTAACTAAAATCACACAAGTAAGGCTCACTAAAAAAGGTGAAATTTTTTTTTTACCTCAAATGAGTACCGACTTCAACACTCAAAAGTGTAAAATAACTTGTCGAAGTCGGTGCGCTCAATATTGTGATAATAGGTAGTTTTGAACTATCATGGTACCGACTTCAATACGTTATTTCATACTTTTGAGTTGTTTGGCGCTTGGTAAACTTTGTGTGCTTTTAGTGATAAAGTGGTAACATCGGGGTTCTAATGCAAAAAAAATAATAAACCGTGGGTAAATAATAAAATGTCCCGTGTCACCACGGGACGGGGAACACATTTATATATATATACATGTATATATATATATATATATATATATATATGAAAAATGCAGAAAAATTATGCTTCGTTAGTCGCAATAACTCTGTCTTTGCCAGCAACCACGACGTCCAGCGTTTATCGAAGGCCTCCCCTATTGGAAGCAAGCTTGGCAGGCGTCTTGGGGATCGCAGTATCAGATGGCAGGTCTAGTATTTTTCCCTTCATCGTCTCTTAGGACTTCCACAGGAAAATTCAAATAGCGTAGCCAAAGCAAATACCAAAGCAAACAAGCCTCAATGATATATACACTCATTTAATTCTTATCCAAAAAGGATCATTAATTCTCAAATAACTAGAGCTTACAACATCTTCAAAACAAACTTAAAAATATTACAATAACCGATTTAGTTCCATCGACACACATGTACTCCATTGTATGGATAATCTCATTGTGGAGAGTTAATAAACCATGAGTTTTGGAGCCGCCTGCGTTTTGTCTCATTGTCGTCGGACAAGGTGGAAAAAAGTGCCGGACATGAATGACCGATGAACGAGACGCTTTGTACACATGGTGTGGACATTTATATGGGTACACCATATTTTATAATTGCTTTGGTTCGCAACTTCTCTCAAAGACACGATCAAGATTCAGAGATCGAGAAATTCTTGATCGTGCGCTCCAATCTTCCTCCTGAGGATACTCCGTGTAGAAGCGGATGCGACGAAAATTCTTCCGGATTGGGTTCGTGGCGTTTATGACTTCCTATAATGTGGTTAATGCTAGCCATGCTGTACAACCGCGCGGCGTAGCGCTTCAAAAAGAATTTAAAATATCGCAGTCGTGTGTTTCCGGACCTGAAAAACCTGTTACTGCCTTACTTGTAAGGCGAAAATCAGCGATAGAAAAAGAATAACCGATGTTAATAATAGGTAAATAAAAAGTCCTTCTTAGCGAGTATGTAACGCACACGGCAAAAAGAGTGAAGAGATGCCCTTAGTTTTTTGCCTGTACTCCTAAGACTGGCCCATTTTGTTGTACCCAGTATATAGACGCGTTAAATTTATATTTGTCCTGCACAAGACATAACTAAATAATGTGAATAATTTTACACCCTGTATGCTTCTCGTGTGGTGCAAGCCTTCAGCGGCGAAGGCCAAGCTGGGAGCACAAGAGGACAATGAAAGAAATGGCCCTTAATTCGCAAATCCACACGTTACCACTGGCCACCGCACGCGATCGGTACAGGAACACGAAAGTGCGGATTGACAGAATCCGTAATGAAGAAATGATACGAAATATTTTTTAAATGGGACATCATTTTTTATCTAGAAGTTTTTCAGTGTTCTTGTTCAAGATTTTACTTATCGAGGTTGTTCGTTTGTCGATCTCAAGGTTTAACTTAGACAGGCTGGTAATAAAGTAATCTATTAATTGTACCTTACTACTTCAAGGCACAGTCACTGCATCTATCTATTACTACGCAGTGCCACCGCAATGACAGATGCTCGCGGCTTCAAGCATCAAGATGGCTTCATTTTGAAGAGACCTGACCTAATGCCAAATATTTACTAGACCCGATTAGTTCACAAGAACAGCTGCGGGAGGAGCACCATGCTACGTCATACAGCCTCTACTTTGGTTGTTCCTTCACTATAAGTTCACATGCAGAAAAAAAGAACAGGTTATAATTTAATATACCAATAACACATATTTTATATACTTCTTTTGTAGTAAAAGGTTTATAAATTTTACCGTAAGTAAGTAAAGTTGTACCGTAAAGGCTAAAATTTATACAAAAAAATATATTGTGCATCTGTAGCAGAACTAGGTTCATCACCTGTGTTTCAGCGTACAGTTCTCCCCATGGTTTAAATTTTATTAATAGCCTCATACTTATTTAGTCGAATATATTTTATTAATGTAATTTTAAATAACCTTTGCTGTAGATGCCTTAAAAAATAAATTATTTCCTGACCTAGAAATAATATAGCCACTAGTTCCTTGGTATTCGTCTGATAATAATAATTATAACAAAATTGTTATAAGCATTATGTTTGCTGATAAAAATATTACAGCAAAAACTTCTGTGCGTGAAAACAAAATCAAGAACAAAGCCTCAATACTGATTTCGTTACGACTACCACAACATTAGGGTCACCTGGTCCATACGAAGCACAACAAAAGTTTCACTAATGCCACAATTAGAAATAACAAATGACCTGACATTAACTTCGCTTTTATGCCATTCGAGTAACGACATGATGTATTCGCTCACATTATTCGCGCGCTGATCTAGACCGTGTTAAATGTTGTTTACATTCTTTTGAAGGTTGAGGTCGTTTTTGTTTGTAAATATTGCTTTGTGCCCTCAATTTCGGGTTTCAAATTAATCATAACGATTTGTTATTTCAATATGTTCGTTATTTTTTTCTTTATGAAGTTTTATGACTATATTTAAAAATATATTTATAATTGTTAGTTGCTGGCCTTTGACACAATCTCGCCTTATGGTAAGTGATGATATGATCGAAGATGGTAAATAGGCTTGACCTTAAATAGGAAACAAGGACAGCTGCTGGAATCCATTGTTACATGCGTGGCTACAGTACAGTACAGCATAGCTACAGTAATATATAACTAACCTTAAAACACGTAACTGACATATATAATATATTTTCATTGACTTAGTTTACAGAGGGAAAAGATGGAAGAAGTTTCTAAAACACTATCCGAAACTTGGTGAATAAAAAAAGATTCACGATGTAAACTGTTAACCATATCTAATATTACTGCATAAACACACATTCACTTATATTTACCTAAACGTAATACTGAAAACATACGAATATATACATCGAAATGTCTTGTTTATATTTTACCCTACCAATTCGAGCACTTTATAGTTTAACATTTTGAATTCGCGACACCTTTCGTCCTGCCATACCCTCACTAGGTTACCCATCCGTCAAATCTTGTCCACAATATGGTCAAGCTTGTTGCCATTGTTAAGATAGGAGGATTAGCGTCGTTTGAAACTATTTTATAGTCTGTGGTGTCGGCGTGCCCACTGCCCGCCCGTTTGAAAGCAGTCGGGAGATTTTTTTGGAAAATTTGGTATGAATAAGTGCGCTTGTGTAGAGAAAGGGTTTTGTAGGGAGGTGCTATTTTTGGTTTGATAATTATATCGATACTGCATTTAATCGACTAATTACTGTTAACAGTGGTAACAGCCTGAATCCTTAATGTCATTTTTCAACAGTCGCTGAAGTAATACGAATGTAAAAAATTGCATTTTAATGTTCATCCGTATCTTATTATATTTTCCGAAAAGAAAGGTAACGGCCATTTTACGAAAATACTTCTACCACAGAAGAAATGTCAGCAATTACTTATTTTGTTATAGGAAAACAATTTTGTCACATTGGCAGACATTTATGTTAAAGAATTATTTTATTAAAAATTGTGTTAATTTATACCTTATACGAATCCGTACAATATTCACTATTTATCGATAGAATGAACCCCGCCACTATCCCGCAAAAAATGCGGATGTGTCGCAAACAACCAAACCACCTTGTCTGAAGTGACCACCGGGTATTTTGGATATAAAAAAAATTACAAGCTCGAACATGGACATGAACATCACAATTGCATAGATGATGGATTGACAATATGCGCTTTGCTCGAGTGGATGAAGGATAGGTAAAGATGGAGAGAGATTCATTAACTTAGTACAGAAAAATAAATTATCATATTGTCTTTAAGTTCTCGAAGAATTTGGCAGATATGTCTATAAAAGTCAAGATTCATTAAATGTATTTTGTCTTACGTAATAAGGGACGAGCCTATTACCCTCTAGTTGGTAGATATAATTCCTACTCTAAATTAATTATTTAGATTTGAGGGAATAACTGTTTTAAAATGTTAATGATAATATTTTCAATTATTATAATATATACCTACTAACCAACTCCAGAAAATACAATAAACCTACAAATATTATGATCTTGATGCAATTGAATATCCTAATATTGCATAAAAATCGTGAAATATATGACAGCTACTTTAGGGCTAATTTTACTAAGCAACACGTCATTATTAAAATATGGATAAAAATCTTTCTTCTTACAGCCTGATATTGAATAAATTGTTTTAAAATGAATTCATTGTTTTTGTATCCATCTTTAGCACTCAGCATCCTACAACCGCGTTAACTAGGTAACATTTATATTTTAAGAAATATTGCTATAACTTCTTACCTACAAGTTGTTCGTAGTACCGTAAAACTGTATTTCGTATTGTATAACAAGGTGGGGATGTCAAAGATTATTTTTATACGCGGGAGGTGTCCTGCTGACCAACATTTTGATTAAGAAATCCTACTACACAGTTTGTGATTACTTAAACGACAAAAATGCTTGGAAAATTCCGCCTCTGCCAAGTCTGTAATAAGTCTGTAAGTCTGTAATACCTGTCTCCTACATAATTTAAACAAATATTGTAATAATTGTATTATATTGTATATAACACATTGTATAAAGACGTTTAAAAAAATGGCCCCGAGTTTCTTGCCCGTTCTTCTCGCAGTGGCTCTATAAATTTTTTTTGCTCAACGTGACGGTACTATGTAGAATATATTAATATTGAAATTTGTAATTGACCTTCATAAGAGTGTTGTAAATGCCTAAATTGAATAAATGATTTTGAATTTGAATATGAATTTGACCTGTGATACAAGTTAGAAACCTACTTCAGGCACCAGCCCCTCACAAATTTTAATTTTGGCACTCTTGTCTCTTGTTTTTTTAATTAACCAACCCGTTGTGAGGAGCAAATAAATATATTTTTGATTTGATTTGAAATGCTTTTGACAATTCAGAGAGATCCATCTCCACACCAACCTATCCCTGATATTATCCACACATTTACCCTACACACCTATAGCTCTCGCACGTGCCCGCACAACCCTATCATCATCACCATACGGTCGATATTCCATCACCAATGCATCACCGTTTCAGTCAATTCCATTGTCATTTGTTATCACCGGGCCATTGAGTATGTTTGGATCCTGTCTGACACCATTGGGGCAGTCATTTGTATGAATATTGCAAACATGCTTGTATGTTCATTAATCACCAGTGATTTGGCGATGTTTTTGCTTTGGATATGAAAAAAATCATTGATAATTGTGCCGCCACTCATACTTAAATTAATGAATTTTCTTTACATGAGGCCATCATCAGATCATCGTCTGCCTACCCTGGTTCCACACACGTAAGATCGATAATTTTTAACAAACTTAAAAAAAGAGGAGGTAAACAATTCGATTTTGTGTTATAACTTTTTCCAGGATTGTTATTTTGATGTTTTTATTTTATTCGAAAGCTGGTGCTTTCATGTGGTTTCATTTAAATTTTAGTGCGATCTGATGATTAGTATTTGATGAATCCTTATTAATGCGTATTTAATTGGCTGCGACTACGCTGATCATGTTCCTATTTTCACTGGTCGATGTAAAATTAACAAAACCTATGGTTATGTTATAAGTATGGTTTTGTTTATTTACTTTTTAGTGCATTTTTTGTTTTAGAATATTGTGGGTTTGAAGCCGTTTATCGTTTTAAAATTTTATATCATTTCTAAAAATAAAGACGACATATAAAAGATTGTTGTTATTTCTATATATTCTATATGAATTCGAATACTGTCACATGCTAAGCGATACACATTTCATATTTACAAATTTTCTAAAAATGTGTAAATGTGCACATTTTCGTCTTGAGCGCTATTCCAAGCCATATCCCCCAGCTTTACGTAGCGGGTTCCGTCACAAGTCACGAATTGCACTGCGCCCCTCACAATGAGACATAGTTGTTTAGTCTTATGTGCCTGTAATTTCACTGACGCGGCTGCTGGAACACACCGTTAGGTGCTTGGCGACATATTTTCTACTTGATCGTCGCTAGCCAGGCGGGTATACGCAAAATGCCCTTCCACCTTGCGGTGAAGCTCAAACCCGCGGCGGGATTCGAACCATGGACCTGCAGCGCGGCAGTCCATAGCCAATGCCTCTGAGCCATCACTGCTTCTAAACACGATGTCAACTACTATCGCTTGCTAAGTGAAGATCACATTCAGATATGCTGTAAAATAAATCCAAACACCGAATCGATTACATAATTTCAAATAATTATGGAACCAGCTCACAAAATTTCATTAGAATCAGTTTAGAAATACGACCTGTAGCGGAGAACAACCGGAAATCTAGAGATCCGGATGGACTTGCAAAACCAAATTAATGGCAACAGGAAGGAACTGCCAAGCTGTTTGGTTCGTGGTAAGAGATTCTCAACAGTATCTATAAGGATGATGTCCTCCGGAACGCGTTATTCTTGGTGTGGTGAAGAAGGAATATATTTAAGAGCCCTTCAGAACATTCGACATGTTACGAACGGTAAAAAAATCACTTGTAGGGCTCCAAGTGTTAGTGTCTAGTGTCTTCCGTGTCTCCAATTATACGAACAGCGTGACGATGCAGTCTATTGAGAGCATCCTTAAGGTACTGCGACTGTCAGATATGGCAACAATATAAAACACAAGGGAGCACTTGAATTTTATAGGGTTATTGGTAAAATGCTAACAACCTCTTAGTGTTGAGTTCTGCTAGTCCTAACAAACATTTTGAGATGATTTTTTTTGTTTTGATTATGTAATTTTTTTTCTTTTATTGCCTACTATACATGAGCGCCCGCCGTGGCAACACTGGACCGCGCCGCGCTCCCTTTGAATAGAGTTTTGAATATTTACATCGAGCAAAGTAAAAAAAAATATGAAATAATACATTACAGGCACAAGATAATCTTAACATCAGGTAGTCTTCACCTAAGAGGTTGTTAGCATTTTACCAATAACCCTGTATAAGTGAGGTGTGAAAAAACGGCTCGGTTCAGAACTCCGAGGAAGCATACTTAATAATACTTTGGATATAGTCACGCTGGTTCAGGTCGCTTCAGATATCCATACCAAGAATGTTTAGGTAGGTCTAAGTTATGAAACATTAAATGTTGCAGACCATAATTTCGTGAAAACCTAACCAGGGCCATAGGAACATCATTTAGCTTCAGAAAATGTTGTCTAACGTTGTCGACTTTATCTCTATGCTGATGGCTCTAAAAACTTTAATTAAACTGCATTTGAACTACAGCCGTCGTAATTAAATTGAAATGCACTTTAGCGGCGAAAGCGTTTAGGTCGTCGAGGCTCCTTACGCTTGTAGCTGGTGTTTGTGACACTCGTGTAGAATTCCATAAACGCAAAAGCTTTAGAATAGCTTAGCTTTAGAATATTCAACTAATCAATGTACTCGCATAAGTACCGACTAAATCATGCATAAAGGTGAAGCTAAAATCATAAAAGATCTCTTCCAATTAAGGATTAAGGTTTACACAAATACGTAACTTTACGTTCAAAGTTATTCAGTGCCGCAAATTGGTCCGAAATACGATTAACATGGACAAATTTTGAATGAAGATACCACCCAAAAGTATAATTATTGCCACAAAATGTAACACACCGAAAAAAATGTCGTATGATTCTGAGTTTAGTGGTGCAAAACTGGGCGAGTTTACGCTTTTATAGTATTAGGATTCTTGGGTGGCAAGATTATGCGGGTAGAATGGGCTCTTAAGTGGGTATTCAAGTATTTATTTAAGGGATTGGACAGATTACCGCCACTATTAGTGCGGCCTTTGTTAATAACATTTATCTCAAGATCTTCTCTATTTATTTTCCTTAAGTAGCTAACATTGTTAAGTATAGTAAAAATATAAATAGCTATACCTTGATTGAATATTTTCTCTGTGATGTTTAATTAAATTTTGTAAACAAATAAATCTGTAGTTCGCCGAGAATTGAAATCTTAAAAAAAAATTTAAATATAAATAAAAAGATTTGAAATTAAAAATAAAGCCCTTTCATGTGATATCCCTCGACTTATTTTGTCTCTTTCTTTAGGACACATCATTTGGTCTATAAATCATTTACGACAATGAATATGTGAGAAGTACTTAAAGAATTGTTGACTGCATCGTTGATGGTGTTGCATACACCGTCCCTTTGGAATCACTATGTCGTGGGTTCGAACCCCGAGTTGCTGTTGAAAGAAAAGGACGGTAGCAGTCTGTAGTATTAAACTATGTCTGCTAAATAAACTTACTCCTAACCACAATGGAACAAAACATGTCTGGCAAAACTTTTTCAGGTAATACAGCGTTAATAATATGTTATGTTATATCCAATTCTGATTATCACTATTGAAATGAATAAACAATACCAAAATATTGTAAAACTCCGCATATGCAAGAAAATAATAAGTATTATTATAATATTGTTAAAGGCAATCCTTTATATTTTAGCATTTCAGAAATGTATAATACAATTGACACAATTGTAATCTAAAAAAAATAAGAAAGCGGCGCTAACTTCCCAAAATGATAATCCCCGGAGAGTAGCAACCCTTGCAAATGTCTTCGTCAATTTTTACTTTATTGTTGATTTTGAATATTTCTTCTCGAGTTTTTTTGTCCAGATTATTGTTGAATGGTACCATTGTGCGCGTGTAATGTGCAGGAAGCTATTGAGCGCAATTGTCTACGCTTCAATAGACATTGGTCATTTTGTGTTCATATTAACATAAGAAAGTGGGTATAAATGATTCGCTTGAAAAGAACAGCCGATATAGAAACGATGGTATTTGCATTAGGAATGGTTTGGAGACAATTCAAACGTAATATTTCCTGCTTGATTTTTTTACATTAATTTATTCAACACCTATATTGACAATATGAAAGTAGTATCTGCCAAAGTACCGCAGTTGGAAGATTTGCCTATTATTTTGCAAATCATCATCAGCAGGAGATTTATACTTATCAGCTTTTAATTGACTTAAAAAAAGGAGGAGATTCTCAATTCGACTGTATTTGTTTTTCAAATTCAAATTCAAAATATTTATTTTGCAAAACATTGTATAAAATGTATTATGTTGGAATAATATAATGAAGTTAGATCGCCATGATTTAGCCGGTTTGGCATGCAAAATTGAAGTGTTAAATTATAATAATTAAAAAATTGTGTTACGATTATATATTACATTATCATCATATTATGTCATTATCGTGTATACAATTTAATAGATATTACTTATTACCTACTCGTGCTTGTCATAATTAGATTCTATTACTGTAATTATATAATTCATTGTCCTTATGATTTAAAAAATCATTTATGATATAATATGTCTTATCTATTAAAAATTTCTTTAGTCTAAATTTGAAGGTGTCATTATTATCTATGTCTCTTATACATTTTGGAAGTTTATTATAAATTAACCATCTCATTTTAAATGTGCTGTTCCTGGAGTTTTTGTTTGTGTACCTCATAATATTTACAGGGTGCCCTACCGATTTTGATGGTTTATTTTATATTCCAAAGCGTGTGGTACCATTTAAATTTCAGTGAGATCTGACGAGTAGCACTTGGGATATCCTTAGTAAGATATCCATAGACAGTAGAACCGAGTCGCAATCATAAACTAAAATAATCAAAATGATAATAATCTATCAAATAACTACCTAAAATTATCCAATCGTAAATGTGATACATAATGATACATAATGATGGTATGATCGTTTATAAATCATTTTTGTAAGATAGGATGTCAAAATTGACGGCCAACCAGGGTTCACAGGCCGTTGGCATACTTTCGCGTTTTTTTCGCTAGTGACTCACACGAGTCATACTTTAACACCCGTATTTAGATGTTCTTCGACATGACCTCACTCAAGAAATTTTACGATAATAGTGCCTAGATAATTACTAGGCTCCTTACCACAGATATCTGAGAGTAATGTCGTCATTAATTAATTTCTACGTTCCCATGTCGTCTCTTTTTCCCTACCTCACGCCACTGTAAATAAACTCTTGTTTTAATGTTTTGTTATGGTCATCCTTATTTTGCAGAATTCCACTGACTAATAAGGCATTCTATTAAAACACGCAAAACACTCTGCATCTGGCAACTTAGTGGAGTGCATAGCCTACATTATAACTTACCGAGTGACAGTGGTCAAAAACTAACCTATATGGCTAGATTTTATTTAAGTATGTTGTTAATCGATAAGAAACGTAAAAAGATATGTAGGTGCCAACATTAGTCGTTTTTTGTCTTTACCTATAGCGTTTTATGTTACGAGTCCGGTGAAATTTGGTGATATAATATTAAAAGAAAATATACTCTTGGCCAAGATACTTAAAAAGTGTTCACAGTTACATATTCTCTGCATCTATGTAACATCACATTTGATTTCTCTTTTATGAGACTTTAAAATAACATATATATATTTGATAATTTCAATAATTCTGATACAAATCTTTACAGTTCTAGATGCCGTGATAGCTATTACAAGTATGCTAGCGCCAGGGGTAAGTATGTACCTATTGCTTCTATAATCCTTAGTCAAGATGAGATGAGTCAACTTGAGTTAAACGCGAATACGAGTGCAAGTGCTAATTTCGATCTTTTATGGAATTGAACAACTTCTTCTTTTTCCGTGCAAAGTTTAAAGTGTGTCAGTTAAACAAAAGAGTTCTTTGTTTTGTTTCCAATTCTAACACTTCACGGTTTTGAACGAGGGCAGGAGGATTCATGTAAATGAGTGTAGGTCGTTGTGTTATACAAAAGAATGGTGGCAACTGGATAGATCCATTATTTCCAGTTTAATTTGGTGTAACTTTAGATCTACATTATTATTTAGATAGAGTATAAGTCGGAAGACGTCCACCGTTAAATAAAAGATTATTGGAGGGGTTTACCATTATCCCCAAGCTTGACCGGCATTTAGGTGATCTAAGTGTAAGGTAGCAGTTTTTAGAAGGCGCAGCTGCCCACCTTTTGGTATCTTGCCTTCGACGCCTCATAAGACTGCCTCAGGAAGAAATGGATATTATGCAATGCTAGCCCCGTACTCCACGGGGAGATGAATATTATTCTTTTATTATGTGATAAATGGAAATTTCAAAAAACTTCAGGTTATACTTTTTTTTTGTGTATAAGCTAATCTTTGATCACAATCTCAAATGATGGTAAGTGGTATTGTGGTTGAAGACGGTAAACAAGCAAAGGAACAGAACTAGCTCTTAAAGCCAGCTATATCAGAGACTACTTAGGTAATGTCGTCGCTTATAATCGATGTCTGAACAATTTACAATCCCTGAAATTGTGATAGGGTCAAATTTTTATTTTTCCGGCGCTGTGCCTTGATAAATAAAACACTATAAAATATATAAAATACTACAGAAACTATAACGAAAGCATTTAGGCAACCTTTTTTTTTATTGTTGATAGGTAAGCCTTTGACCACAATCTCACGTGATGGTAAGTGATGATGTGGTCGAAGGTGTTTGCCCCGCTGAATTTCCATTATTCGTTGTGCCAAATAAATGCCAGCATTTTGATCTATAGTTATCTGTAGTCGCATCGCAACCCAACGCTCTGATTAGTTTTGGGAAATAAAATGAGCTCCCGGCCTCCACGGACCCAATGTCTCTACACCAAACGACTCAAATTTTGTAACCACTACCGAGATAAGCATACTTGCGCCGCATGAGTGAACGATTCAACGCTGGAGTATCCGCTAACCAGCCCTTGCGTTATTTTGTTCTCTAAGTACAGTACCAGCAAATTGTTACACGATTCCACTGAAACCTTTGGGGCTCAATTATTTTAAAATGAAGTTCATATCCACTATCATTCGAGTTAAAGAACAAGTCTAATTATTTTAGAAAAAATCTCTTACTAGTGTACCAGAAAACTTCCGACAATGTAGCAAAAATCATAACTCATCAACACTTCCTGTATATATGCGAAGAAGCAAGTAGCCCTGCGTAAAAATCTACATTTCACTAACATACTTTTGGTTCAGTTTAGTTTGGGCCGATCCTATTGGCATCTTCCGGGCTTACCGGAAAAATTGTTTATCACAAATAACTGCCTGACTCGGCGATCGAATCCAGATGACCGGATGACCACATCGCATGCAGCCATTCTTCGTGGTACATGGTAGCTTTAGCGTCATCTGCAAGTCGTCACGGTAATACCCCCAGGTGTGAGGTAATTAGAGATTACGTAGTAACAGACACCGAACTCGCCGGGCGGTGTCCCGATTAGTGTCTCAAATAGTCACAGAGTTAATATCCGTAGGGGCCACTCTCAACGGGACATTGCCCAACATCTCTCGGCAACGATTGAAGTCGAGGTCCGTACCACAGTGGTGCCCTTGAGCTCACTGTCTACTCCTCCTTTAGTAGCGGTGCGTATTCGGCGTCCGTAGGAGACGGAGGTTTTCGCGCTTACCTTCTACTACCGTCTGGGTGAAGTGCTTTCGGCAACTTCCCCTCCAGAGTTATGAGGGCCGTCTCTCACCTAAAGTGCGGTGGGGTTGTGCTGTCGCCAGCGGCAAAAATATACATCCTTGTCCTTCCTATAAAAAAAATCAGATAAAATCCAGAACGTTCCAAGAAAACACTTCACACCACTCAATCAACGTGAGAAAATCTTTTAAACTCACAACAACAACAGGTTTGATAGATAGCATACTAACAACAGCAATACAATAATAGCATACCAGCTATAAAATTACTTAATTTAGTATAAATATAGATCACAAACTTTAATGGGATTGAGTTATCTATGCGGCTATCTGAGGTAGTATAAATCTAGTGCTTTGATTGTAGAAGTTGTAGCACACCACTTATTTAATATAATAAAGGGTTTGAATCAAGTAAATGTGGTTTTCACTTTAATAATAAACACATTTTGCTTATTGTCGTAGCTTTTTAAGTAGTTCCAATACTAAGGTTTACATTTTCTTATTTAATCTAGGATAGAAAGCTATTTATGATAGCTATAAACAAAATTACTATGTACGGATATTAAAATATATCTTATAGGTTTTGCCTACACCACGCTCACGAACGCTAATTATAAGTTTCTTCGGAATCATTCTATTTAAGAAATAATTGCCTATGTTTAACTACTGTATCATAAGCCTACGTAAACTTTGTTTTGGTCAAGTTAAATACTGACCACCCATTGGTTGATGACGCGACCGGTGACCAATTAACGTTCTTATGAATGAACATTTCGTTCAAATGATAGCACACGACAACACAAGGCATAATTGTCAAAAGATTTGATTTTCGTTTTTTGGCTAGCCGCCTTCCTGACTAACCATCTTTGGGAATACTATCGTTGATACACCCCTAACTTCTCCCTGGACACAGGTTGTGAGCCCAAATTCACTAAATCTACGTGAGTGGTTGCTAATTGGGACATTTTCTTCTTTGGTCGCCTTTTACGACATCCAACAGGTGGAATTTAAATAGTTCTTATATTCTATGCGCGGGAACTGGACAGTAAACGGAACGTATGTCGGACTTTTCTTTAAACTTTCGTGAACTATACTCATGTTTCTAAATTACTGACGGGTCTATCCACGCACGAATTAACAACAAAATAATATTTCGACTAATCTCGACGTTTCGATCAAGTTGCATTGACCGTGGTCACGAGTAGACTGAAGAAGCGGGTGTCATCGTCTTGAGGAGCGGCGGGAGCGATTTTAATCTACCCCCGTTAGGTTTTCGTTAATGTCTTTATCACTATCACCTCGACACACTACACTAACAGTATCAGAACTTGCACGCGGCGGCAAATTTCGATTACGCCGTCGAGGTTAGTCAAAATATTATTTTGATGTTAATTCGTGCGTGGATAGACCCGTCAGTAATTTAGAAACGTATGTCGGAAGCACACAATTATATTGCTTACACAAATCTCGATCTTCGACACGGAAGTAAAACTATCGCCGCAGAAGGCGGAATTTCTAACGAGGAAGACTTTTGGGTAGGTAGTACCATCAGACCAGTTCCTCCTTGCTATAGGCAAAATACGTCATATAATTTAATAATAATAATTTCTCATTGAAAGTGTTATTGATCTCCATATCTGTGCACTGGACGCTATGTACGCTGCTGTTCGGTATATGATTAGAACCCGATAAAGAAGGCCAAATTTACGACTATCAAGGAACTAATTTAACATTAAGCTTATTAGTGACCTTGGCTTACGAATAATAATAATAAATAGATAACAACGTCATGATGTACAATTACATTAATTTCAGTTATTAATTAAATCAACAGTACATTCTACTTAATAGGGTTAATAGCATGTGAAGAAAATCATTTTACATAAACACACAAATTCCAAAAACTATATATTGTTTCGCATAGCATGCGGAAATTTCTTGTATATAATAGAATCTTAAGTTACATATAATTGCAGGTAAAATTGAATTAGCTATAATAGAAGAGTCAATTACAGAGTCACACCTAGTGAAAGGGGAAACCTGTGCGCTTGGACACCGGTCTGCGACCCGCGACGGTCTTCCTAGTTCCGACCCCTTCTACCAGCGTGGAGAGATTCTGACACCACCGGTTTGTCAACAACTGATTACCGGCGTGTAAGAAACAGGTATATACACAGCGAGCGTGATTAGGATAGTTGGAAGGTGATGTGATGACCTCCGTGAGCGTGTCTGAACCAAATTAGACATGTTAGCAAGACTGGGTATCGTACTGGACCACAATAGACATATTGTTTACAAAACGTAAATTAACTTATATTATTAACTCGGGACACTCAGTCCCTCAGTGTTTGCTAAGTGGTAAACACGAACGCTGTACGCCCCGCCCCACCGGACGCTTAAGTCGAGCGTGCACTCAGTTCGTTAAAACTTACCTGTTGAAGAGCATCAGATATGCCCGGAACCAAGGTCAACAATTCGACAAATTTTAGTGACTTTAGCCTTAAAAGTAAAGACGGGATCGACGGCTGAACGTCGTTTCCGAAGCACGTAAGCGCTCAGTAATAATGCCACTGGCAGTCACCCGTCCAAGTCGTGACCGCAGCAGACGTAGCTTACAGTAGTTGATCGGTTAAGAACGACTAAGCAAGCGCTACGAGCGCTTCAATACTGCAGCATTTGGACTGCCTGAGGGCTTATAATGGTCTTTACATTGCCTAAAAGCATTCGTTATAGTAGCTGTAATTTGCTGTAGTTTATATTTCGTTTCCTTGTTGTTGTTAATATTTCGGCTCAGTCGAGCGATCTTCGATAGCCTAGTGGTTAAGGCCCCCGGTGCGTAAAATCGGGGGACGTGGGTTCGATTACCACACAAGGTGAGATATGTTGTGCTCTAAACATTTGTAATTGTGATTTTTGCATAGCTCGCGATGGTCCTTGTTATATATAAAAAATATAGAAGGGTAACGACATCTTTACGAGAGTTAAGTTTTTGAAAAAGCATATCTTTCGATCAGATGAAGTCTAGTAATCTGATTGATAACCGCGCTTCTTATCTGGTTGATAACGTCCTATGATGGTAAAAGTAATTCAATTAGAGCACAACATTTCGGCTAAGTCGAGTGAGAGTGCATAAAATCGGGGAACCTGGGTTGGAGTGGGAACTCAAATGAGAATTTTTTTATGTACTCTATAAATATGTAAATCTAGTAAAGCTTGAAAAAATATATTTAAAAATACATGTTGTGTGAATAATTACTCGTGCGCTTGAAGAGCTCATGATGCTTCGTGTAGAAGCAATACGCGTTGCGGTTAGGCTATGTGATATTTATGACGCAATTTCAACTAAGCATGAAAATGAGACGGAATCGTCCCTAGATATATTTTTCAGACAAACACATAGGATGTATACTCTTACAGGATACGAATACTTATGACTTATTTTAAAATAACACTGAATTAATAACAAAAGAACATTTAAAATTAACATACTAAGAAAAGTTTAAAAATTATGTAAATTTATAAGTAAAATTATTTAGTTACTTTTAAATGTACTTAATATAAAAACGTTTTTTTTATTATGCATGGTGCCCTATTAAAATAAAAACTAATTAACTATGTATTTTTTTAGTTCTGCTCGTGGGGTGCTAGGGTATAGAATGTCACCATTTCTTACCGTGGGTGTCGTAAGAGGCGACTAAAGGTAAGATACCGGATGGTGGGCAGCTGAGGAACTGCTATCCTAAAATGCGACCCCTATTATGCCAAACCGTCCCAAAATGGGGGAGGCTGTATTCAGTTTATATAAAAAAATACAATATGTGTTTATCCATTTATGACTGTATACCTATCGACATCAAAATATAGGATGGTAACAAATTACTCTCACTGGCTTTTTATAAACTGTTTTTATAGTATTAAAGAATATCAAGACTTTTGTAAAATGTAATATTGACTGAATTCATACATGTAATATTGATATAAAAATTTGCACGTGTGCTTACACTTGCAAATTTTTATGTAGGAACTCAGACTAAATAATACATTGCATCTTAACCATTAATATAAGATCTTGCATGCATCTTAGCAAATAAATTATTTGTTTTGATTTGTAGTGGACAATCCGACAGTACTTATGTATACTTTGGTAATTTGAAATGGCACATAAATTAAAGCTTTAGAAATAGAATAACATTTGTCACAATGTTCTGTTAATATGTTTAGAAAACCATAAGCATGTTGGAGGGTAGATGACAGAAGAGCATCGAAAGAAAAGTGATATTATAGGTAATAGTATTATATGGGCTTTTTTCTTTGAGCGTTTCAAAGTACTTTCCTTTTCCGTGTACGGCCTGTAATACTGCAATTTCTGATAAGGATCTGTTGCAATTTACGACGACAGTGGAGTATTGTTTGCAGTAATTACAGACTGGCAGGAAAGTCGAAGCAAAAGGAAAGCATCCATTAGGTAAGATACATTGTCCCATAATTCATCTTAACCTGACTCCATCGGAAGGGGTGTAGTGTCATTTGCTTCAGTGGAATACCTATGAACAAAAATTGATAGATTACTTGTAACCTATTAATTTGGTATAGTATAGTGTGGTATTCATTGGAATGTTGGAAACATTCCAATGAATACCACACTATACTATATATCATTACTATATACTTATATATTATATATATCACTAGTTTCAGGGCGCGGCTCCGCCCGCGCGTATGTCGGTTATCGCGCAAAAACATTAACCTCTTTTTGCGCAGTCGGATAAAAACTATCCTATGTTTTTTCCCGGGTCTCAAACTATCTCCATACCAATTTTCATTCAAATCAGTCCAGTAGTTTTGGCGTGAAAGCGTAACAGACAGACAGACAGACAGAGTTACTTTCGAATTTATAATATTAATACTGATTACACTATAAATAAAAAACACAGCATATATATATACTATAAATCACAACATAAAACAGCTTTGAATACATTAAAGTAATAATCACAATTAAATCACAAATAATTATCCGTGCTGCAGAGAGTACGTAAAGCCGTCGGTCCCGGTTATTGTCATAGGATGGCAGTCGTTATAGCACGGTGGTAGAGCATTTTGCGAATGCCTTCCTAGCTAGCTACCACCCACAATTAGAAAATCTGTCACCAAGCACCTAGTGGTGTGTTCCGGTAGTTGCCTTGAAAGCCAGTATGACTAGGATAGCCTGAACAACATCTTCGACCATATCATCACTTACCGTCAGGTGAGGTAATGGTCAAAGACTATCAGCCTTAAAGATAAAAGCTGGCATTACCCGAACACACCTTACATGGTTTTCATATCTGGCGTGGAAAAAGTAGAGGGAAACAGTTTTCTTGCGGAAGAGAAAGCAAACAGGAAGTCGTCCCACTGCCTGGCTGCTTCCGGGGCGCTTCACTTTACCACTCTTAGATTTTATTGACAGATTTGATCTAACAAACAATAACAGACTGTTGGTTATATATATTTTAAGATTGTTTTATTTTCTTGTACCTGAGTGGATTATGAAGTTATTAATGCGACATTTTTTTTATGTTAATGTGACGGAACAGGCTCGAGGCCGTCCTGATGCTAAGCGGACTAACCTCTGCCTATAACAAATGCATTTCGTCACCGTTAAGTCACGAATTGCACTGCGTCCGTCACATTGAGACGTAGTTGTTAAGTCTCATGTGTCTGTAATTTCACTGGCTCTCAAGGACAGCTGCCGGAACACACCGTTAGGTGCTTGGCGACAGATTTTCTACTTTCGCCTGGCTAGCGACCACCCGGTCGCTAGCCAGGCTTGCATTCGCAAAATGCCCTTCCACTATGCGGTGAAGCTCAAGCCCGCGGCGGGATTCGAACTATGGACCTGCTGCGCGGCAGTCCATAGCCAATGCCATTGAGCCATCACTGCTTCAAAGCTTCAAATCTGCTTCAAACTGCTTTAAATTTATAATAATTAATCAATTTACCACAGACTCCAAGATCCGTTTTTAAAGTCAATAACGATATTAATAATTAAACAATTATATACGTATTACTGCGGGAACATCCTTGCACACTCAGGGGGGAAACACAGTTATAGGGGATGTTAATTATACCTAGTATATACAATTACAAAACAGATACAAACAGGTTTGCACAGGCATTCCGAATGGACCAGTGTCCTCAAGCAGCACTCGTTCACGAGTTGACTGGCGTGCCAGCCATCGTCCTCCTTAACCATTTCTTAGATATTTATAACCATTAAACATAAGTAATTAGGGGCGATGCCCCGTCCACCCACTGCACTAGAGTTGGAAACAAATCCACTGCTTCATCGATATTATTAGATATATTATAGACAAGTGTAGGATCAGAATGAACTATTATTATTTTCGTTTTTCATAACTGAATGACGAATATTCCACCTGTTGGTCAGTGATGATGTGGTCTAAGTTGATATAAATCTCAAGCTAGAATGGAAACTTATTTTTTTAAGCGCTCGTAGTGTATGTAGCTTAGTAGTAGTTCTTAACCGATCCACTAAGTTAAGCAACGTCAGCTGCGGTCAAAATTTGAATGAAGCACTTCCGAGCTTCGGAAGGCACGTTAAGCCGTCGGTGCTGGTTGTTGTCTTAGGATGGTCGTCGTTAAAGTAAGCAAAATGATTATTGTTTATTTTATTGTTATTATCTATTTTCTAATAAGGTCATTGAAATACTTATTTTGAAGCGCTAGTAGCATAGCTTGCGTCGTTCTTAACATCAGATGAGATAGTGGCCAAACTTTTGACCACTATAAAGCCTAATAGTTATCAAACCTTTGATTACTATTAAGCTACATACACTACGAGCGCTTAAAGAAAAGTTTCCATTCTAGCTTGAGATTTATATCAACTTAGACCACATCATCACTCACCAACATGGTGGAATAGTGGTCAATGGCTAACTTAGTATTTAGTAATGGAACTAAATAAAAGAAACAGAACTGACTTCTTTGTTAGAAGTCAGTTCTGTTCTGTGAAAAATCAGTACTAATATTGTAAATGCGAAAGTAACTCTGTCTGTCTGTCTGTTACGCTTTCACGCCAAAACTACTGGACCGATTTGGATGTAATTTGGTATGGAAATAGTGTGAGACCCGGGAAAATACATAGGATAGTTTTTATCCAACTGCGCAAAAAGAGGTTGATGTTTTTGCGTGATAACCGACATACGCGCGGGCGGAGCCGCGCCCGGAAAGTTTGTATGAAATAACTTTTTGAAGTTAGTACAATGCTTGTTTAACCAACTTCAATAAAAGGAGGAGATTCTCAATTCATCTGTTTTTTTATGTTTGTTACCTCAGAACTTTTGACTTGGCAAACCGATTTTGATAATTCTTTTTATTTGAAAGATAAAGCTTGTCATTTGGTCCCTTTTAAATTTTATAAAAATCAGTCTTGCTGTTTTTGAGTTACACTCCATTAACTGAAAAATATTTTCCTATCATGATGATATAGTCGTTGACAGTGAATGACAATCGATCCCGTAAGTAGCAAGGGTCACTAAAAAAGAGTGAAAAAAAAAGCTAACCAAAAAATTAAACCGACTTCAACACTCAAAAGTGTGAAATCACTTGTCGAAGTCGGTACCATGCGCACAATATTAAAATAACAATTAATTATCTAACTTAGTATAACAAGCATAACGTTATTAGAATCCACTATTACACCATCAGTAGGTAATGGACTTTCAATAAACAAACGAGTACAATAGTTAGTTAGTTTAGGGAGGACATAGATGCTGGCTACCGCCTGTGCGGTCGTCCAGCTCCACCGGGTTTTGGGCGAGGGCCTGGCCCTACAATAGCCCGGGAGGGAGAAGTGCCGAAGGCACTTCTCCCGAGACGGGCGTAGAAGGCGAAAAGCGCTTTCTACCTCCGTCTCCTGCGGACGCCGAAAACGTGCCGCTACTATAGGAGGGGTTGACAGCGAGCTCAAGGGCACCACTGTGGTTCGGACCTCGGCTTGTCTCGCTGTCGAGAGACATGGGGGGGATCGGAGCAAAATGCCTCTGTGCAACTGCAGTGTTGCACAATTGGGCCCTACTGAATAATACTCTTTGACTATTTGGAGAGCAATTTATCGTGACCTTGTTTTTGCCTCGAGCTCGCCGGCGGGCTCGGTGTTTGATTGTGTGACCTCTAATTACCTCACACCTGGGGATTTTACCTCGACGACTTGCGGATAACGCTAAAGCTGCCAATGTAATGGCTGCGATGGGGTCATCCGGGTCGTCTAATACCTGCCGTGGTCGGCGACGGGGGGGTTTGAAGAATGGGATAGAAGAGGCAGTCGAGTAGTTCGATGCCTGGACAACCAATGGGTTCGGGTGGTGGGGCGCTCGATCAAAGTATCGGCGGGCGCAGTCCTTATTGAACTGCGCTAAAGAGGGAAGGTTTAAGTCGCAATGCAACTCGGTGTTCCGGATATACCACGGGGCTCCGGTTGCATTACGAAGAAAACGGTTTTGGATGACTTGAAGTTTATGAAGGTGGGCCTCACTAGCATGACTAAACACTACTGATGCGTAAGTCATGATGGGGCGGATGCAGGCAGTGTAAAGTGTCTTCTTATTACTAAGAGACATTTTACTCTCTTTGCGAATTAGGGGACCAAGGCGACCCATTACGAAGGCCGCTCTGTTACGGACGGTTGTTATGTGATCGTTAAAGGTGAGATGACGATCAAGGGTGATTCCGAGGTATTTTGTTCTAGGAACCCAGGGAATGGGTTCGTCGAATAAAATAAGCGGTTTCGGGTAAGGGGAGCGTGTCTTCTCAGTAAAGCACATAGCTGTGCTTTTGGCTGGGTTGACCGCGATGCGCCATTTTCGGAACCAGTCACCGATCTCGGTGACGGCCCGTTGAATGACGAAATAGGACTGTCTGTTGATATGCCACCCAGTGGTGTAAATGGCGGTATCGTCCGCATATTGGGCTAGGAATACTTTGGGCTGAGAGCGTGGGATGTCACTGGTATACAGTGCAAAGAGAATAGGTGATAGCACGGAGCCCTGAGGGACTCCGGCTCTGACTGGGTGGGGGGAGGAGAGGGTGCCTTCCACGCGATAGCGAAAGCTTCTGGCTTTAAGGAAGTCTTGTAGGATGAGCACAAGCCGTTCTGGCACGCCAAATTGGTATAGCTTGTAGATCAAGCCATTGTGCCAGACTTTGTCAAAAGCTTTCGCTACGTCGAGGAAGACTGCTAGCGTAGTCTGGGGTTTGGGGTACTTATTGAAGCCCTCAATGATGTGCTCCGTGAGGCGGTGCACCTGTTGGACGCATGAGTGTCCGGGTCTGAAGCCAAACTGCTCATCTGGGATAAGGTGGTGTTCCTTAGCATGGGACTGGAGACGGTTTGCAAGTAACCGCTCATAAAGTTTGCCTAAGGCACTGAGGAGGCTGATGGGGCGGTAGCTGGTGGGGTCAGATGAGCTTTTGCCTGGTTTGTGAATGCCAATGACATTTGCACATTTCCAGGTGTCTGGGAATAAGCCACTGCTCATAGCAGCATTGAAGATGCTGACTAAGAGATGGATGAGAGGAGGAGAGAGGGTTTTAAGAACCCTGTTGGAGATGCCATCGGCACCGGGGGACTTGCGCGGTCGGAGGGCCTTGATCAGTCTCTCCACCTCAGCGTAAGTCGCTAAGGTGATTGGTGGGAGTTCAGAGGTGACCACAGAGCTTTTACGTTCGACTTCCGCATCCACCGAATCGAGGTGAGCTTGGTCAACGTGATCTACGTTAGGGGAACACTGAGCCTCTAGGCTATCAGCTAGGCACTCAGCTTTGTCTTCGTCAAAGAACGCTGGGACTAGTGGGACTGGTCTGTATAAGGGAGGCATGTCGTTGTGGTTACTTCCTTTCAAACCTCGCGCCAAGTCCCAGTAAGCATGGTGGCTTGGCACGAGGTTTGAAAGTTTATCGCCCCATTGTTGATCACGCAACTCAGACATGCGACTTTGAACCATGCGTTCAAAGTGGCGTTTCTTAGTTTTGTTCTCTTTACTGGGGTAAGAGTCGTAATGTCGGGTCACTGCTTTACTCTCCGTCACCAATCGTCTCACATCCGCTGGAATGACAAGGCGCCGGTCGTCCGGCACTATGACCTCCTTTGCGGATGCACCTACTACGGTGGAGAGGTGATTGGTGAACGAATCGATCGCAAGGGTTACGTCATCTTTTGTCAGGATGTCGTCAGGGATCTTGTCTAGGTCCGGTGAACTGATAGCCTTTAGGGCATCGCCTACTTGCTTCCAGTTCACTATCGTCTTAGTGGGGCGGGGGAGGTCAGTCGTTGGGTCGGGACCTAGTCGCAGTATAATGGGTCGGTGGTCAGAGTGAAGCTCGTGAACCACTTCTATGGAGCGTAACCGGAGTGTTACGCCTCTGAATAGTGCCATGTCAAGCAAGTCAGATCGGTGGTCTTCCATATAAGGGTAGTGAGTGGGCTCAGTGGGCGCAATTATGTCAAAGTTAAGTTCTGCGATTAGGTTTTCAAGTGCAATACCTCTGGGATTGTTGACGTTACAATTCCATAGGATGTGCTTACTGTTGAAGTCGCCAATCAGAATGACGGCGCTTCCTAATGAGAATAGGGCTTCTAAGTCAGCTCGGACGATCGGCTTTTTGCAAGCTTGGTAACAGGATGCTATGACTATAGGTTGATGACCAGTCATAGCTAGGAGGCAACAAGATGCTTCCATATTAACAAGAGTCGGGGTAGGTAGGGGAATGCAGTGCAGGGACCTTTTGTAATAGATAAGAGTGCCTCCCCCACGGGAGTTCACTCTATCATCACGTACCGTTCTGTAATTGGCAAACCTAGGGTTCGCCTTCCCCGGTTTTAGAAAGGTTTCCTGCACGCATATGATATCGATAAGGTGGGTACAACAAAAGTCGTGGACGAGGTCACGTTGTCTGAAGAGGCCGTCAGCGTTAAATGACGCTAACGAAACTGAGTACGGTTTCGTGCGTTCGGTTGTACTACCCATAGTGGTTGTACTGGGGAGGGGCCTGGGGAACGAAGCGCTTAAGGGCGCTAAGTAAATTCGCGTGTTCCAATGTATATTGGATCACGTCCGCTGGGGATTGAGCGAAGTGCATCTTGTGCGCTAGCTCGCGGACTTCGTTGATGTCAATAGACATCGCCAGGTCGCTGACTAGTTTGATGTCCTCTTGAAGAGAGGCATCCATCAGCGGCATGGGTGGGGCTTGTGGCCGAGGAATGGCGCGGGGAGGAGGGGCGCGAACGGAGTTGGCAACGGGTGCCGGGAGCGCGGGGCGAGCCGGGGCCGGTGCGCGGGCAGGGGCCGGGGCGCGGGCGGGAGCGGGTGCGGGCGCGCGGGCCGGGGCGCGGGCGGGAATGATGGTCTTTACCATACTGGGTGGTTTAGACCATGCGTTACGGGCGGGGAGCGGCGCGGGTATTACCTGTGAAGCAGGTATTACCGACAGCTTAGGGCTGACCCGTTGGTAACGGTCATGTGAGGGACGGGTCGGCCTATGCCTTGCCACCCTGTGGTTTATGCGTGGTGCTTTTGGGCAGCCGCGGTAATTCGCGGTATGTCCTTGAGCACCGCATAGAACGCAGCTGGGTGGGTCCGGCGAGTCCCGAGTGCGAGTGCACGCCGCTGTCGCGTGATCGCCTAGGCACTTGACGCACCTAGCGCGAGCGAAACAGAAGCGGGAGGCGTGACCGTATAATTGGCAGTTGTGACACTGCGAGGGACTTCCATTTTTAAATGGGGCTTGTACGTCTAACCCAGAGAGGCCGCAGACCTTTTTTAAATTAAAAATGGCCTTGCCCTCTGGTGTACGGTCTAGTACTACGAGTACTAGGTCATATGGACTGCGGTCCTTCCCGCTGTACATGCGGTGAACCGCATGCACTGGGAAGTCTTGTGCTTTAAGGTCGTCACATACCGCATCGGTATGTATCTCCTTAGGCACACCGCGAATCACAACGCGAAGGACTTTCTCCTCTTCGAGCGCATAAGTGTGAAAACTTATGCTCTCTTTACGGAGGAGCTTTGTTAGCGCTCTGTGGTCGCTACTAGTGGGCACTTGGACTTTAATGCCCAGCTGCGTGGAGCGGGCATTAGTATAATGGATCCCACGATCCGAAACTAAGCGGGACAGCATGTCCCATTTGCTTTTGTCCTGAATGAACAAAGGCGGAGGCGGTTTTTCGCGACGTGCGCTCGCGTCCTGAGGGGACGCGGCGGTTGAAACCGGAGCGGAGGGAGGAGACGCGGGGCGCGGGGCGGGGGTCGGTTTTTTGCCGGAGGCGGGGGCCTTTGCGGGTGCCTTGGCGGGAGGGGCGGAAGTGGCGCAACTAGCGGCTTTGGGCGCGCGCTTGCGTTTGCGATCTACGACGGTGTAACCGTCGTTATCGGAATCAGAGTCCGTGCGTGAGGCGCCGGCCTGATCTACCTCCATGTCCGTTTCGGATTCCGAAACGGTCTCGACAATGGCGAAGGAGGGACGGGTACTCGCTGACCTCCCGATCGGTGAGCGAGAGCGAGACCGTTCACGGGGAGGGGCTGCCACCGTGCGTCTATTGTCGGGCCCGGGAGCGGGCGAAGTAGGACTATCCTCTGAATAGGATCGGGTCAAGGGAGGAACGCTGGCCTCCGGGTTTGAAGTCCCGGAGGGAGCGATGAGAGTGTCCGTGAGGCGGGCATTCTCTTCCTCTTCAAGGAGTTGCATATGTGCAACGTATAGATCGGGGTGGCGGAGGGCGAAGGTCTGAAGGACCTGCACCTCACCGTTAGAGGGACGGGACTGCATCCTGAGGGGAATACTCAGGACGCCCTATCAAGGGTTTGAATTCCCTCACACACCTTGTGAGCTCACTGTGTGAGAGGGAGTGTGTACCTAGGGTGTGCCCTAGTTGTGTACCCTCTCCGAGCTTTTTTCTCGGCGGAGAGGGGTGCTCCTAAGCGCTACTCCGGGGTTGACTAGGGGCGACCCCAAGGCCAGTAATCCCGGAGCCCAGCTTGCTTCGGCTGACCCGTGAAGCGGGAAAGGCCACGGTGCAAGGTTAAACCAAAACAACAACAGTGGCCGTTGTCACCGTAGGGTGTCACACTGCGACCGCAGCAAATGGCGGATTTGATCGTTCAGACGGGTTTGGCTGACGCTACCCCACGCCTGAACGACGTCGCTTAACAGCACAAAGTGTGTTGTTACGCGACTGTTACTATGTTGTGTCGGGTAGTAAAGTGGTGAAATGCGCACCGAAAAGTGCGGTCAAAACAAGACCACCAGCCCGATATGATGTTGTTCGTCCGAAACAAGGGACTTGGGTAGGTGGTAATGCCTGACGTCTTAGAGCGCCTCTGCGCGCCGGCACGGCGAGCTCGTAGCTCACGTTGCACGGCGGTCGGTGGCTGCTCAGCTTCTGCACAGAAAACAAAACTTCGTCAGGACTGCGTATTCCAAGGCACTGGTCTGCAACTAGCGTCGGAACGATGACCCGAGTGAGACGGCAATAGTGCGGGGACTATTGCGGTCTCACTGGGAGATACTGGCGGAGCTGTAGACAGGTGTGCACGGCGTGGCGGCACAGGTCGGAATGAGTACAATAAATTTTACTCGATTCCTATATGATAATTATAAATCGTTTTTAACATCCAGTCATAAAATGCTAATCTGTCATTTAACAGCAAATCGTGAAACGCTTAGTGCGCGAGTGAGTTTTTATGGCGCCAATAAAACGCCGTAACTGGTCCAGTCTCATGTTGGTATTAATAGAATATAGGGCAGGATTGCACTCAACACTCCTTATCTCCTGGTATATGACTAGATTTAAAATGGTCTTAGGCAGTTTGTTTACGTAAAAAAACATACGAAAAAAAAATTTAGGCCAGTTTCAATGAGTCAAATTGAATCATGAAGTGAAAACCTCTGAACGAGAACGTGAAAATTCTATGACAGTTATTTCAATCTAGACTAAGTACAGCATTTCGTCATGGTAACACCGGTTTTGGTTGAGTTTAGCTGTCAGAAATTAGTTTCAACTGAAAATCTGCAACATAATGCTAGGGTAAAATCCTAGCGTATGCTGATTTTTAAATAATTCCTGGTATTTCACGACAGAATTATTATTATGTTTAACATTTTATACTTAATAATTTCATATAACGATTATTCTATACATTCTTGTAAAGAAAATATCTAAAGTAAGAGAGGGGAACCCCATGACTAATCAATCCATCCCTTAAACCTTTCAAGTTTCTTTTCAACATGTCCACAAAGAAAATTAATTTGTTCCTCTATAGGTAAGACTATAGAGGAACAAATAAATTTTCTTTGTTTATCTTAGAGAGTGTGAATGTTGACCACTTATATCCGTATATATGGTGCTGTTACAAATGTATGTATTCACGAATTTCATGTCGACTACCTAAGTCACGACGAAAGAAAACATTAAAACTACGATCGTGGAACCCTCCTCGCCGGAAAAACGCAACCCTTAAACCGCGACATACTTTCCCAATCTGAACTACCATGTCAATGAGACACAGTTCCAAATTTGGTCGAACCTTATTATTGATTTGATATAAAGGCTTCTTCCCTAGAACTAAGAGACGAAGACTAAGAGAAGAATTCTTTCACTCGTGAGTAAAATTGTATCTTTTGCTTTGATATGGTATAAGCTTGTTTGCTTAGCAGGGGTTATTGCAAATATTACAATGTTAGAATAATACCGAATACTCTCTGCTACTTATTGACTTTCATCGTTTTTGCTGCCGCCACAAATGCTACTTTAACAGATTCGCCAGTCACCTACTCCCCTAGTGGGTTACTTTTTCAGCCGGATCGTCCACTACATGGACAACCATTGCAACGTGCACTGAAAAGCAAATAGCTCATCGTATATCAAAATGGTTTCTAAAAAAATTTATATACAGACACACACATAAGTCCTTCTCATGAAGAAATTACAGAGAAAATTAGTACATATTTGAAGAATATAATTGATGAAACCACATTGCGATGATTTCTATCAATTCAAACTGTAGTTCTTACACGCACGAAGCTTCTCATAGGGAGCCATCATATAAAATCATACCTAGGTACGCACAAAAATCTCAAGCAGTCTAGCACGAAGCGTGGGTAAAATCCTCTACGTGAGACGTAACATATCCTTTTCCACAGACCCCATGCAATTATTTTCACCTAGACCTAGCACATGCCAATGCAAAACACCGCTGTCCTTGTAACACAAGGCCTGACATCATTACTCACCGCCACTCGAGTGGAATACAAACGTCAACAGCAGCGAGCATCGAGGTACATCCTGTCCTATATTCTATTTATGGGTGGGAATGGCCACGACTTTCTTATGCAAGTATTCATATTTTATTACCTTTCATCGTCAGTCTGTTGAGTATACTACAGCTTACGCCTGGAGTGGCCAGTCTATGAGGATTGCAGAGCAAGTTTTTTGCTTGAGTTTTGCCAATGTTTAGATGAGTTCAAAACTAAGTATGTGCTAATTATACAATGGATTTGTTTACTAGAATTCAAAAATCCCAGTTTTCAAAGACAGGATCTGCACTCTATATGCTATAGTTTCGGTTGAAAAACCTACAACCAAACGACGATTCAACTCACATTTTGGAAAATTGTTCCTAATGAATTCTGTAATTAGTACTTCGTAGAGGAAACAAAAGCTCCCTATCAGAATGACAAATATTAATTATTATTTAATTTAAATATATATATTTAATGGTAGGGTCAACGAGACATAGGCAATTACGTCTCAGATTGACGAGCGCAGTGCAGTTTCTAAGGTAAAACAGTTCGAAATAACCCTGACACAAATTTAATCTGAATGGACAATTATGAGTATGCACGAGTATAAAAGTTTTTTTATGTCTGATAAGGTTAGCCTTTGACCACTATCTCACCTGATGGTAAGTGATGACGTGGTCGAAGATGTTGTTCAGGCTAACCTAGAATTACAGTGGAAGCGAATAATTTCAGTTTTGTTCCCTACAATATTAACGTAATCTCTTATACTGCAAGTAGAATATCTTCAACTATTTGTTCTAGCAACCATCAGGTGAGATCATGATTAAAACGTAATCTTATAGAAGTAATAAAAAAAAAGCATTCCCGATTTTTTTTTCAACAAAAAACAAAAACAACGAACTTTTAACATAAAATACGCATTATTAGGAATAATTTATATACTACTCGGCAGATCTCACTCAAATTTAAATGGGATTACCTACATAACAATCAATAGCTTACACATAAAAAATCATTTAAATCTGACCATATAGCAAGCAAAAAAAAACATTTAGATCTGTACACACCGTAAAAACTAATATAAGGTATCACACACTCAAAAAAAAAACAGTTGAATTCTACCATAATACCTCCTCCTTTTTTGAAATCAGTTAAAATATTTGGTTCGGCTCAGATTTGGCGCAGAAATCGAGGGAATACGAAACTTTGATTTTGTGTTTTTTTTTATTTCCCGCAACTCATATTTATGTTCTGGTGTTGTTAGAGAAAACATATTGCGCCGCCCCATCTGATTATAATAAGGGTTAAAAATTAGATAGATAGATAGAACTCTTTATTGAAACACCACAGTACCGATATATGATGAATTTACAAAAAGTTAATTACATTAATGTTACAATTGGTGGCCTTATCGCTTATAGCAATCTCTTCCATGCAACCATGTCTGGGAAGGAGCAGTACCTAAATAAATTATTATGACGGCTTTTCTAACGACTGACCTCCCCCGCCCCACTAAGACGATAGTGAACTGGAAGCAAGTAGGCGATGCCCTAAAGGCTATCAGTTCACCGGACCTAGACAAGATCCCTGACGACATCCTGACAAAAGATGACGTAACCCTTGCGATCGATTCGTTCACCAATCACCTCTCCACCGTAGTAGGTGCATCCGCAAAGGAGGTCATAGTGCCGGACGACCGGCGCCTTGTCATTCCAGCGGATGTGAGACGATTGGTGACGGAGAGTAAAGCAGTGACCCGACATTACGACTCTTACCCCAGTAAAGAGAACAAAACTAAGAAACGCCACTTTGAACGCATGGTTCAAAGTCGCATGTCTGAGTTGCGTGATCAACAATGGGGCGATAAACTTTCAAACCTCGTGCCAAGCCACCATGCTTATTGGAACTTGGCGCGAAGTATGAAAGGTAGTAACCATAACGACATGCCTCCCTTATACAGACCAGTCCCACTAGTCCCAGCGTTCTTTGACGAAGACAAAGCTGAGTGCCTAGCTGATAGCCTAGAGGCTCAGTGTTCCCCTAACGTAGATCACGTTGACCAAGCTCACCTCGATTCGGTGGATGCTGAAGTCGAACGTAAAAGCTCTGTGGTCACCTCTGAACTCCCACCTGCCACCTTAGCGACTTACGCTGAGGTGGCGAGACTGATCAAGGCCCTCCGACCGCGCAAATCCCCCGGTGCCGATGGCATCTCCAACAGGGTTCTTAAAACCCTCTCTCCTCCTCTCATCCATCTCCTAGTCAGCATCTTCAATGCTGCTATGAGCCACTGCTTATTCCCAGACACCTGGAAATGTGCAACTGTCATTGGCATTCACAAACCAGGCAAAAGCTCATCTGACCCCACCAGTTACCGCCCAATCAGCCTCCTCAGTGCCTTAGGCAAACTTTACGAGCGGTTACTTGCAAACCGCCTCCAGTCCCATGCTAAGGAACACCACCTTATCCCAGATGAGCAGTTTGGCTTCAGACCCGGACACTCATGCGTCCAACAGGTGCACCGCCTCACGGAGCACATCATTGAGGGCTTTAACAAGTACCCCAAACCCCAGACCACGCTAGCAGTCTTCCTCGACGTGGCGAAAGCTTTTGACAAAGTCTGGCACAATGGCTTGATTTACAAGCTATACCAACTCGGCGTGCCAGAACGTCTTGTGCTCATCCTACAAGACTTCCTTAAAGCCAGAAGCTTTCGCTATCGCGTGGAAGGCACCCTCTCCTCCCCCCACCCAGTCAGAGCCGGAGTCCCGCAGGGCTCCGTGCTATCACCCATTCTCTTCGCGCTGTATACCAGCGACATCCCACGCTCTCAGCCAGACGTCCTATTGGCCCAATACGCGGATGATACCGCTATTTATACCACTGGGTGGCGTATCAGCAGAAAGTCCATTTTCGCCCTCCAACGGGCCATCACCGAGATCGGTGACTGGTTCCGTAAATGGCGCATCGCGGTCAACCCAGTTAAAAGTGCAGCTATGTACTTTACTGAGAAGACTCGCCCCCGTTACCCGCAACCTTTAACTTTGTTTGACCAACCCATCCCCTGGGTTAGTAAAACAAAATATCTCGGAGTCACCCTTGATCGGAATCTCACCTTTAGCGATCATATAACAACCGTCCGAAACAGAGCGGCCTTTGTAATGGGTCGCCTTGGTCCCCTGATTCGCAAAGAGAGTAAAATGTCTCTTAGTAATAAGAAGACACTTTACACTGCCTGCATCCGCCCCATCATGACTTACGCATCAGTAGTGTTTAGTCATGCTAGTGAGGCCCATCTCCATAAGCTTCAAGTCATTCAAAATCGTTTTCTTCGTAGTGCAACCGGCGCTCCGTGGTATGTCCGGAACACCGAGTTGCACTGCGACCTAAACCTTCCCTCTTTAGCGCAGTTCAATAAGGACTGCGCTCGCCGATACTTTGATCGAGCGCCCCACCACTCGAACCCATTGGTTGTCCAGGCATCGAACTACTCGACCGCCTCTTCTATCCCATTTTTCAAACCCCCCCGTCGCCGACCACGGCAGGTATTAGACGACCCGGATGACCCCATCGCAGTCATTACATTGGCAGCTTTAGCGTTATCCGCAAGTCGTCGAGGTAAAATCCCCAGGTGTGAGGTAATTAGAGGTCACACAATCAAACACCGAGCTCGCCGGCGAGCTCGAGGCAAAAACAAGGTCACGATAAATTGCTCTCCAAATAGTCAAAGAGTTTTATTCAGTAGGGCCCAATTGTGCAACACTGCAGTTGCACAGAGGCATTTTGCTCCGATCCCCCCCATGTCTCTCGACAGTGAGACAAGCCGAGGTCCGAACCACAGTGGTGCCCTTGAGCTCGCTGTCAACCCCTCCTATAATAGCGGTACGTTTTCGGCGTCCGCAGGAGACGGAGGTAGAAGGCGCTTTTCGCCTTCTACGCCCGTCTCGGGAGAAGTGCCTTCGGCACTTCTCCCTCCCGGGCTATTGTAGGGCCAGGCCCTCGCCCAAAACCCGGTGGAGCTGGACGACCGCACAGGCGGTAGCCAGCATCTATGTCCTCCCTAAAAAAAAAAAAAAAAAAAGCTTTTCTAAATTATTAGTTCTATTTTATTCACTTCCCATCTTTGTTTATTTTATAAATACACACATACACTTAGGGCCCGTTTCAGAATGTCATAAAAGTTTCGGGTTGCTATGCGACACATAAAATAACTGAATGATAAAAGTGACAGTTAACATGCAGCGCGTTTCAAGCTTTAACCGATGGATAGGCTAAATCGATGACTGTGAAACGCAAAGATAGTGTTTTATTTATTAAATATGTTCTGGGTAGTAAAACGGGAACTTACTCGAAATGAAACAGGCCCTGAAAGTACTATAATACTAAAACAAAACTAAAAAATAATGATTATGGACGTTATGTTACCGCTTGATACGATTAACCTGTCACAGAGGCCATAAATAAAACTCATTACGTAGCCATGTGTTAATATTGAAGACCCTCAACATTAACTTAATGCCTACACTCGATGCAAATGTTAATTGACATTCTCACGTTATAAAACCAATAAGGCGTCGGACCCCACAGCGAGCGACACTACTGATTTCAGAGTTATGCGCTCCGCGGTCACTGCACGTACGTAGCGAGAGGTCCAGTTCTACAGTTCTAAAATCTATGAACAGATTCAGGCGTTACAACGGAAATCCATATTAGATGAAAAGTTTAACAAAAAACAGCCGCCTTCAAAAATAAAGTCCCTGATAGTTTAGGGATAACTCTAATACTACTCAAATACTATACGTCACATCTCACTCAAATTTATATGGCAACATATGACAAGCACCAGCTCTAGACAAAAAAAATATTAAAAATATTAATCCTGTAAAGAGTTTTGAGGTAACACACACCCATACACACATACACACGCACACACACACACAAACAGTCGAATAGAAAACATTAAATAAATATTTAGAAAAACACTTAAGGAATTTAAAGATATATCTAATGACAACTCCGCCAAATTCAAACCAGAAGAATTTTCGACGCGTCTCTTTTGCACGAAGCATACTCTGACTCTTCGAGCGCACGATCGAGTAAATCTTAGTATTGTTTCAGACTTAGGATGTTGGCGAAAAAATCTGTCTCTATCAGTCTATGGACTTTTAGACAGAGCGCGGTCACGTGTTCAAGCTACGTTCTTTGCATTGCCACAGAATATAAAGATTTTGAAAGCAGAACGAGCTAATGCGTAAGTGCACTCAGTTAAACAAACATGCATACTTCATAGTGACCGCAGATCGCGGAACTTATAGATCGAAACATTAGATCGCTCGCTGTGGGCTCGGCGCCTAAACATTCATCACTAGGTACATTCGAGCCACGTCTTTTGTACGTGTAACATCCGTTCGAATCTACTATTGGTTACTATTTAGAATATTTGCAATTAATTACAATTTAGCGAACCGAAGCAATCAGTCTGCTACTGAGAAAAGTTCTGAATTAAAGAAAACAGAGGAAATTACCTAGGTACTTTAGTTAATAAATTTCTGGAATCGAAGTTAAGTATTTAGTTTTAAAGTCCACTTCACATTAGCTTTATATAACTAGGGCCTCTGTGAGCTGGGACACACGCGACTGACATAAGTTTTTTTTTACGTTTTCAACCCTTTTTTCTCCGCCGCTTCGAAAAATTCCAAAAACTGATTTGCGAAAAATCCACATAGTTGTTCGCCCTTTCCCAGAATCTCTAATATTATTTCAGAGAAATAATTTCAGAGAAATAATATTAGATAGAGGAGCCGCGTGGGGTGCCGGTTTAGAATGTCTCACCACTATTGCTACATGTGGGTGTCGTAAGAGGCGACTAAAGGTATAATACCGACAATATATATAAAAAACAGAAGGTGGTCAGCAGCGTCGTAAGACGCGGCTAAAGGTATAATACCGACAATATATATAAAATACAGAAGGTGGTCAGCAGCGCCTTCTGAGGAACTGATATCTTAAACTGCGATCCCCAAGACGCCTGTCAAGCGTGGGGATTGAGGCAAACCCCCCCTTATTGGGGGTGGCTTTATTCAGCAGTGGGCAATCCGGCTGATACGGTGAGTGTAGTTTCAAAGAATATCATACGAGTACATAGCGCACTAATATTATTAATACGAAACAACTAAGTGTGAAAATGCGAGGCTGTGATGTATGTTTGTTACTTCTTCACGCTGAAACAGCTGAGCCGATTTGGATGAAGCTTGGAATATGAATAGTTTAAGTCCTAGATTCACCATAGGCATAAACACAATTCATCTTCATAACTTTTCGTTACTTTTTACTAAGGTGAAACCGCGGGGTTTTCTGCATTTAGAGTCTGTATACTTTCCATAGTAAATAAAAATTCTGTAAAATTTTGAGCACGACCTTGATCTGTTGGTGGTCGATATACACACAACACAAGATGCCTGTCTACCTCCACACAAGCAACCTCACAGACACGTTCGACGGAACATCTGACTACATCACGGCGTTCTTTAAATTTTAAAAAATTATTTTTTACAAGAATAATACACCCTCCTCCTTCTGCAGATGATCTGTTAAACGCACTGCCTACACTGAAATTATTTACATTAAATAACATTGTATCTGCTCTAAGCCATGTTTGAGTGAAATAAAATAATATATCAAAAGGATATTTATCTACGAACATTTCAATTTAAAGTATTTTGCCAAAGAAGCGATTTATAGATAGTACAGTGCTATGTCAGAACACTTCCCTGTTGTCTGCCCTAAAAGTTTAACTAAAGCATGGCGTCCACTTGATGATAAGCGGTTACATTTGCCTATATTGTTACATTACTGAAGCAGTGATAGCTCAGTGGCTTTGGCTATGGACTGCCGCGCAGCAGGTCCATGGTTCGAATCCCACCGCGGGCTTGAGCTTCACCGCACGGTTGAAGGGCATTTTTGCGAATACCCGCCTGGCTAGCGACCACCCTCAAGTAGAAAATCTGTCGCCAAGAACCTAACGGTGTGTTCCGGCAGCTGTCCTTGAGAGCCAGTATTTCTAGGTTAAGCCTGTTTACACCTTCGACCACATCATCACTTACCATCAGGTGAGATTGTGGTCAAAGGCTTACCTAACAGCAATAAAAAAAAGCATTCCGTCACATATGAACTGCTCTGCGCCCTGAGACATAGGCATATGTGCCTATGATTTCAGGACATCTCCAATTTGGTCCGGATACGTTTGTCAAAGTCTTTCCCTTCAACTGTTTCAATCACATTTGCCTTTTAAAGTTTGTCGTATTTCAACCCACCTGTCAGTATTTCCAGCCTACGTTAGTAAAGTTCTCGCCATACATTAATTTATCAGTATTCACTTTTGGGACGTAAGATTTTCAAATTATTTAAACTCAAAACACTAAAGACACTGTATATATTCACTCATTAGAAAAAGTCATCTGGAAATCACAACTAAACTTCTTTCCATTTTCTAAATTATAACAAGAAGTGAAAACAATGACAGAGAAGAGGATGTGATATTAATTATTTTATTTTCTTTCCTAAGTATCTTAAGCAAAATTGTAATGAATAAGCATTGTAAAAATAATAATAATAATAATAACATTTATTTGCTTAAAAAACATGGTTAAATTGTAACAATATAATAAAATAATAATTACATCTATACAGTTGACAGATAGAGAGGTAATGTAATCCAACGGGGCAATGTTGACAGCATATTGGCTATGCTGCCGACTGGTGGGCTAGAGCATTTGGACTGCCTGTGAGTCTGCAATGGCTTGTAGGCTGTCTACAGGCTTTCACTGTTGTGTTGTATATTGTTCGCAGTGTTTTGTCAAAAAGGCATGCTACCGGTAAAAAATAAGTACCTAAAGTTGTTTAAATATATGTATTGTGTTTAAACCTTAATAATGAGAATCATAAATCTTCATCAAAAGGTCAAGTTTTTTTATAGAAATACAGTTTTTTTTCTCTTCTTCCTTTGCTTCTATTGTAAGGCGAAGGGCGTTAGGTCTGAACTTCATTATCTGATTTTAATATTGTTAAGTTTGCAATAACGCCTGCTAGGCGAATTACATTACAAAATTACAAATTTTGTAATGTAATTCGCCATTACAAATTTACTAATTTTGTGATGTAATTCGCCTTCAAAACGCAAGATGAACTATAGGTGTCGCTCCATCCCGATACTATGGTTGAAGAACGAGAGCAAGAATTACAGTTATGAGTCATTGTGGCATGTTTTTTTTTTTTTTTTTTTTTTTTTTTATGTGATGGAGTGGCAAACAAGCACACGGCACACCTGATGGTAAGCGGTTACCGTCGCCTATGGACATTTGCAACACCAGGGGCGTTACCAATGCGTTGCCGACCCAGTAAGACTCTTTTAACACCCTTTTTGAAGGAATCCATATTGTAGTTCCGCGGGAAAACGCTAGCTGGAAGATCATTCCACATTTTGCAAGTATGCGGTAAGAAGGAACGCATAAATCGAGCTGTGTGAGACTTCCAGGACTCGATTATGTGTGGATGAGCTTTCAACCGGTGACGCGAGGTACGATGATAGAATCGCGAAGCCGGTATAAGATCAAACAGCTCCTGAGAGCATTCTCCGTTATAGAGCCTGTAGAATACACAGAGCGCACCGATGTCTCTACGGAGGCTCAGTGGCTCAAGGTGGTCAGAGAGCTCGGGGTCGTCGACAATTCGGACCGCTCGACGCTGAATAGCATCGAGAGACTGGAGTTGGTACTTTGGTGCGCCATTCCAGAGGTGAGAGCAGTACTCCATGTGAGGGCGAACTTGTGCTTTGTAAAGACAAAGTCGCTGGCTCGACGTAAAGTACCGCTTTGCCTTGTTAAGCACACCAAGTTTCCTGGATGCCAACCCAGCCTTACTCGCGATGTGATAGCGGAACTGGACATCTTTGGAAATGTCGACGCCAAGAACTCCAATACTCTCTGCGATTTCTAAGGGAACACCCTGAAATTGCGGAGCGATGATGAAGGGGGTCTTTTTCGCGGTGAAAACGCATGTCTGAGTTTTTTTGTGGTTGAATTGGACAAGGTTCTGCTGTCCCCAATGTGAGACAAGTTCCAATGCACCCTCGACTTCAGACACAATACCAGTTCTGCTTCTTTCTACTTCGTCGCGAGGGGCACTAACACGGCCAGAATATTGCGCATCGCCCGTGCTATCGTCCGCATAGCAATGCATGTTACAAACTTGTAACATATCATTGATATGCAGAATAAATAGCGTAGGCGATAACACTGATCCCTGAGGGACGCCAGCATTAATCGGCATGGGATCGGAGCAAGCTCCGTCGACAACGACACGAATGCTCCGTCCAGATAAAAAACTGGCGACCCAGGTGCAGAACCCCTCGGAAAGACCGTAGGATGGTAACTTCGAAAGAAGTGCCCTGTGCCAGACCCGATCGAAAGCCTTAGCAATATCTAAGCTGACAGCCAAAGCTTCCCCTCTACTCTCGACTGCGTCAGCCCAACGATGAGTGAGGTAAACCAGAAGATCACCAGCCGATCTGCCACGACGGAAACCGTATTGGCGGTCACTGATCAGTTGGTGATCCTCTAAGTAACCTAGGAGCTGGTCGTTGACTATTCGCTCCATCACCTTGCAGAGTAGAGAAGTGATTGCTATAGGCCTATAGTTGGATGGGTCTGTACGGTCACCCTTTTTGGCAATAGGGTGTACGAGAGCAACCTTCCACGAAGACGGCACGCATCCTTTGGAGTAGGAGAGCCGGAAAAGGCGCGTTAACACCGGAGTCAGCTCAGGAGCACATGACTTGAGGACAATAGCCAGGATGCAATCTGGCCCACTAGACTTTCGCACATCAAGGGAGGAGAGTTCTTTCCGTACCGCTCTCTGCGAGAAACGTACATTTGGCATGGAACTCTCACATCCGTGAATTATCGGAGGTGTCGCGTCCCTATCGTCGAGAGTCGAGTTAGAGGCAAAGAGAGTACCTAAAAGGTCGGCTTTCTCTTTGGCACTGTGGGCCAGAGAGTCATCCGACTTACGTAACGCTGGTAAGGAGGTCTGGCAGAAATTACCTTCAGCAGCTTTAGCAAGAGACCAGAAAGCACGACTTCCTGAGGGAAATGTTGCTAGCTGGTCGCCAATTCTGCTGATGTGACCTTGCCTTAGCAATTGTCCTCTTATTAGATCTGGAGGCAGCATTTAGTTTCTTCTTCAACTCGGCGGTATTCGGATCTTTACGCGTAAGTGCTTCGGTCCAGGTTTTATAAGCAGCGTTTTTCTGACCGGATGAGTCAGCGCAAGACTTATTAAACCATGGACGGCTCCGACCACCAACGCGCACAACAGATTTAGGAATGTAGCATTCCATACCCTGAAGCACGACATCAGTGATGGAGTCTGCACACACGTTTGGATCTTCCGAGGAGAAGCAAACCTGCCTCCAAGGGTAGGACGAGAAAAATTCTCTCAATCCATCCCAATCCGCTGACTGGTAGTGCCACACCGTACGACTCCCGAGAGGAATATTACGGTGGTTGCGTACGATCGCTACCTTAGATCGTACCAGGCAGTGATCAGAAGAACCTAGAGGAGCTTCTACTGATACCTGGTAGTGATCTGGGTGAGAAGTCAGCATCAGATCCAATAAAGAAGGTGTATGGTTCTCGACATCTGGTATTCTGGTTGGTGTGTTAACCAACTGCGAGAGACCATACGCCAAAGCAAAATCGAAAGCAGTACGGCCGGCGTGATCCGTAGCTTTGGAACCCAACCACTCGATATAGTGAGCGTTGAAATCTCCAAGTACCACTAGTTCCGCCGAAGGGTACTGCTCACCGACCTTATCAGCTCCTCTAGCAAGGTGCTCGAAAAGATAGGTGGTCTCCATATCACCGCTATGTGACCTATAGAGGCAAGCGTAAACCAAAGTTTTGCCACAGAAATCCACGTGAACCCACAATATGGATAGGTCTTTGTCATCGAAACCATTAAGACGCCGACTGCAAACATCTTCCCGGATGAAAAGACAGACCCCAGCACGACGAATGAACGTGTGCTCGAGCGTGTAACCTGGATATAACAGGTACGAAGTATCCGCCGTGTTTACTATTTGCGTCTCCGTTAAAAAGAGAAGGGCCGGCTTAACCGTTTCAAGGTGGTGATGGACGGCATCTAGGTTGGAGTGGAGGCCCCGAATGTTGCAGAAGTCCACAGATAAAGTGGAATTTAAAGCCGCTGAAGAACATCTCTTTTTATTTATATTCGGCATTGGGTGAAAAATAAGAGTTGGGTGGTGTGTCTTGTACCAATCCCAAAGATAGGGCAAAATAACAGACTTGAAGCTGCAACAGCAACAACAAACAGTGACGTGAGTGGCTGGCGCGGGGGACGGAAGGGCCCCCGGTCCCCCCTGGAACCAACTGACGGGATCCACTCCGGTCTCCTACTCCGGCACGTCAGTTGATTCTCAGGATTATGCGCCGGTTGGCGGGACAGCCTCCCCGGGCGGAGATTAAATGCAATCCCGGGGTTCGGGTCCCCTACTAACCCGCGGGCGGCCAGCGGTCAGCCGTTTCACCGGGTCTCCCTGGACCCCGCGCCAACCCTTCACGACTGTCCAGTAGTTAACTGTTGCTTCACTCACAGTACGGCCCTAAAAGTTAGGACAAGTACAGGTCACACAGGACTGGTACTCCCGCAATAGTACCGGAACACGTCCAAGCTGGGGCATGGACATTTGGCGTTACACTTTAACGGGAGGGTGGTAGTTATCCAGACGGACCCTAAGGCCCTACCACCACGGTGGTTCTTCGAGTGGAGTTGCAGCCCTCTGGGCTGGCAGGGGATGCGACGAGCACGCCTCCACGCTTATCCCCCAATATTGAGCTAACCAATGTTAGCTCAATTGGTTAGACTTTAGAGCATACCCCGGCTAAAGGGGTGGATGGACGCGGGTTCGTATCCCGCACATGACTATAATTTTTTCACTCGTAAATTTGTAATATTTTAATTCATTATCTTTTTTTTTATTTTATTTTTTTATTGTTCAAAAAGTGAATATTAAACATACATAGACAAAACTTAAAAATATATATAGTCTTATTAGGTACATATTTACTTATTTAAGTTAGGTAGGTTGTACAAATATAAGTATCAATGAAAACATTGCATAAAATGATAGTCAAAGAATATTTTACTATGTACTTACTTACTAGGTATCTATAATTTTTTTTTTCTTTTTAACAAAGTTGTCTACATGTCACTCTAGCCCCCACACTAGGATACCCTGTGTTGTGGGTGGACTAGTCTCTTCCTTGCACAGTATTATTTGTTGCAGATTAAGTTTCGAATAAACTGTGGTTGGTTGGTAGATTTACAATTAATTTGGCAAAGAAAGAACAAAGAAGGGTGAACAAAGAACAAAACTTGTATATATAATATAAAAATATCCACTCAATTATTAGTAAAAACCAAAACAATATCAATTCAATCTGACTTAAAGCTTGCTACTACGCCTATAACCTTGAGGAACTTATTGTATAGACGTGCACAGGATGCTCTAGATCAGATTTTAAGAAAAAGGTACATTTTAAATTTCATATAAAGAAAAAGACATGTTTTTCCAAAAAATCGGCCAAGTGCGAGTCGGACTCACGCACGAAGGGTTCCGTACCGTTAGCTATACAACATTAGACTTCATATTATAACCTTTTTATGTTTTAACGTGCGCGAGTCCGACTCGCACTTGGCCAACTTTTTGTATTTTTGTTATAGCGGCAACAGAAATACATCATCTGTGAAAATTTCAACTGTCTAGCTATCAACATTCTTGAGATACAGCCTGGTGACAGACGGACGGACGGACAGCGAAGTCTCAGTAATAGGGTTCTGTTTTAACACTTTGGGTACGGAACCCTAAAAAGAAACTAAAAACCAATGGTTTATGCTTTGTCGAAGAGTAAATAAATTTTTGTGCTCGTTTAGTAAAGATCAAAGCATTCGCATGGTTTGCTGCTGCGATTGACAGATGATTTTTTGATTCTGTTTAAAAAAATTGAAAAACACAAATTACTTCTCACATCTAAAATAATAACTCAAAAATTACCAACAAAAAGTTGCTTTGACTTCACGCTTATTCAAAGCTTTTTAGACAGAGTGACCTTACGTTCTAACAGGTTTTTTTTAGACTTTTGGCTCCAGAACTTTCTTAAAAACTTGCATAAGCATACCAATTTAGAAACAAACACAAAGTATTTTAGAAGTGGTGACAAGATAGCATACAGTAGTTGGAATCGATGAGCTGCGTGAATGACAATGCGGCCCCGAACGAAAGTACTTTTACTGAGCACGCGCGTGATCGGGGTAGGATATACAGTCTAGGGTAGACAAAGGATAGAGAATGCAGCTAATAAAGCGGGAATCTGGGAAACACCTATGAATGAAATTAGGCAATCTAAGCTACAAAGAGAAATAGCGTTCGCATTATGGTAAAATAAAACCTGTACTGTATTGTACTGTAACAGCCGGATCGCCCACTGCTGAACACAGCCTCCCCTATTAAGGGGGTATTTGCCATAATGCCCACGCTTGGCAGGCGGCTTGAGGATCGCAGTGTAAGTTGGCAGTTTTTTAGAAGGTGCTGCTGCCCACTATCCAGTATTTTTCCCTTAGTCGCCTCTTACGACACCCAAGGGACGATATGGGAAGGTGCAATTCTAACTCGGCACCCCACGGGGCAAGCTAGCAAATAAAACCTAGCTGCGCCCGGGGAAATACTGCCTATATACGTATTTCTACTGGCAAGCAGTAATGTTTGCATTACTGTGTTCCGGTTTGAGGGCTGTGGAGGGATGGTGAAATTTCAGGACAGATGAGATTTAACAAATTTATGTCTCAGGGTGACGGGCGCAATCTGCCACAAATAACGTCACTTGTGGCACATTGCATCTGTTATATGCAGATGATTTTATTAATTGCTATTATATTGTAGTATTTCTTACATACGTTATGAAATCACAACAAATTTGACGCTGTGTTTTTATTATATAAATTTAAAGACACGTTACCTGTATGGGTTCTAAAATATATTAATTAACATGATTTGTCAAATCTAAATGCAGCATTCAATTGTGGTCAAGATACCAAATGGCATGAGCTCTGTAAAAGAGTTACGTTAACCCGTATAAAACCCTGAAAACCCACGAAATTTTTATATCAACAAAATAATATTATCACAGAAGTACATTTAGGTACCGATTGTATATACATTGATTCAGTCAATAAAATAATAATAAACACAACGTAGAAATTAAAACGACGTCTAAAATAAACAAATAAAACAGTGTACAGTCAAAAAATCAAACCAATTACATATATTATAATAAAATGGTAAAAATAAATAGAAACAAAATAATGATATACCAATAAAAAATGTGCTTTTTCATCACATATTACGTTTAAAGAACTTTATTTCTCATAAGAATGTTCACTTGCAATGAGATTCATTTAAATATAATTTAAAAATGAATGGCTTGGTAGGCATTACTTACTGAACGAGCTATTTACATAGTGCTTAAGTTTACCTCGATATGCGTTAATACTATCACATTCTTTCACTTTGGTAACTGGTTGAATAGCTTTGCTCCTTTAAATAATAACTTTGTTTTACGCGGTGTTATCAATTATTAAGCGTTATATATTTTTATTTCTTAAATTGTGGATATTTATGTGTTGTGTGAACGGAATGTTTGAGTGAATTGATTGAGTATAATTTGCAAAATATACCGTGAGGTAATAATTTTTTTTTTGAAAAATGTTACTATTGGACTGTTATCTCCACTATCGTAGATGACAAAAAATCAGTCCTTATAATCACATCAAAATATTTCTTAATTTGTAATCTCTGTGTTCTTAGGCTAGTCTACTAGAAATGCATTAGCAGTTGGCAAAGTGCCCGCAGACTGCCTGCGCCTTAGTCCACTGCACCATTGACCCTCCACGTAGGGTAGCTATGATCAAGGGCACGAATGGCCTAGACGGAGACCTTGGACGATGTCTTTGTATTGTTACATTCTTATTACATACTATATGCTTACGCCATGTCACGAAAGAGGATGAAAAACGTAGAACTATAGAAGAATGTTGAGATTTAATGGAATTGGCAAGTGGGTTACGTGGCTCAGTTGGTAGTATGTGATCACTGGCGTTCATGGACATCCTCAACAACAGACGTCTGGAGGAACGTTCAAGTCTATTTTCAGCCAAAACTTGGGCCCCCAATTTTGATCCTCAAAATTTTCTAGTTTAAATTAACTAAAATCATATTATGTGGGTAAACTTTATGGCCCAACAATTTAACTCCATTACATTTGGCCTGAAATTAATGTTATTATATTGATATAGACTGGGTACGGTTACATCTGTTCTGATCTACGCGGGGAGGAGATAGTATGAATGTGGATTGATGGAGCGGTAGAAGGTGGAGAAAGAAAGAAATGGAACGCGTGAAAAATATTATATTCAAAAAGTAAGGGTAATGAGATGGCATCTGATAGTGCGGAGGAAAGAATTAGGAATTTGACTCCCCACTGAGCGTGGTATAGGGGAAGGAAGATGATGTACTAGTACTTACATACACGAATGTTGTTGTTCTGGGTATGTTCTCGCTAGTTAAAAGCCCTTACAGAGAAATATGAACAGATAGTATCAGACAATGCCGGCTCGATACAGATCTAGTACAACATGGCGTGCACTGTTTTAATGTTTTACTTACATATAATTGACCGAGGGAATGGCTTATAGAATCTCCCGGTGTTATATAACTTTGAAATGGTTGATCTGTTGGTTAAATTTTACAGAAAACTAGTTTGTTTTTGCGAGGTTGTACTTGAGCTCAATCGACACAAAGTTGTTGAGATATGAGCATACGAAGTTTGGGATGCAATTTTAGACCCCAAATAAAGTGGTCTGACGTTTTAGAATTGCAAAACCTACAATAATGCTTGAAAACCAAATTGCTAATGGAATAAAAGCGGTTTAGTTTTATTGCAAGATTTAATGCATGTACACTGAGGAAAAAAATAAATATATTACTTTATTAAAACCCGCCTAATTTATATATAACTTATAGCAAGCTATCTTGATTTAGTCAAGGCATAAATTAATAAGTGACACAGAAAACTCGTTCCTTAGTTTTATTGATTGTTTCTATTCTAAGAGACATTTCGATTTAATTTATTTTATATTTAGTAATTTCTGATTCTTTCTGGCAAGTGATTATCCTCTCTGATTATACTATAGCTACCTACTAATTTCTATTTTGCTAGTCTAAAGAGTAGCGTGGGGATTAGGACAAACACCCCATGATGGGGGAGGCTGTGTTCAGCAGTGGACAATACGGCTGATACAGTACATTAGTCTAAAGGGTAATATATCTTAAAGATATAACAATTTAAAACATTATTTTGTTAACGCTTCTTCAAATTCGTCTTATGCCCACCCAGCAAAGTTCTTAAAGCTCTCAAATTAATTTAATTGCTTCCTAGTACAAAAAACAAGGACAAGTAGAATCATATTGATCCTACTTCGTCTCTAGGCTAGGCCAAGTATGCATGGCAGTGCGGCAGCGCTAGGAGAGCGTCCAGCATAGACAATGCCTGAACGTGCAAAAACTGCAAAGCGAATAGACAGGACGCGTAACAACGGCTGACCTCAAGTGAAATGCTATTATTCAAGCTCTAGTAATCCTATGACATAATCTAGATTATGGTTAAGGTGAAGTGATCACTGAAAAACGCCATGAGATTACCTACCTCGTCCCGCGCATTGTCTTTTGTACTTTGTGCCAAAATAAACTGAAATAAATATGTCATAAGTGCAGTTTTAAGGTATTATATTAATTTATCTGAACTATATAATGTGGATTAGTTCAAACGCTAATAGATAAAAAGACAACAACTATACACAATTTGTATCCCTATACATCTCTGTTATTATAATTTTAGAAATGTTATAGATTTGTTAGGCCTTGGAAAGGAGAGGACTTTTATCCAGATTTAATGAATTGTTCGCAAAGAATGCAATTTTTTTTAGGTGTGCCGGTAATTGATAGGCCCGGTGTTCAGGGCAGTTGTCAAAGGATATTAAGAAATACTAAGACCTTTAAGAGTAACTTCCAAAAAAACAAAGGAGTACTTTATAATACACATTGAAGCAATGATTGCTGAGTGGTTTTAGATATGGATTGATGTGCCGCAGATCCATTGTTCGATCCCTGCCGCCGGTTTGAGTTTCAGAGCAGGGTGGAAGGGCATTTATCACCATGTAGTAACACCATGTAAAAAATCTGTCGCCAAGCACCTAACAGTGTGTTACGGCAGCAGTCCTTGAGAGCCAGTAAAATTACAGACACATGATGTGACTTAACAACTGTATGTCTCAGGGTGACGGGAGCATTGCAATTCGTCACTTGTGAAGAAATGCATCTGTTATAGGCAGAGGATCCCGTGTATGTTTCGTCACAATAACATAAAAAAAAACACTTATTTCAGTTTACAGGTGTTTATCATTGATTAGTCAATTGTTATTAATATTATGGTAATACGTACCTGCTTCTAAAAACTCGGTGATAAAATTCTTCTTATAAAATGAATATTTATGACATAATCGGAACCTTTGATATTCAATTTTAACTGACGTTAGGCACGCAATCACGAACACCAAATAGCTATGGCGAACTAGCCTAATTTACAATGATTAATTTTTAAAAATTAACGTAAATCACACCGATAGCCTGTCGATGATCAATTATAGTCTGTAAATTGCTCAATGTACTACGCTCGCCCCGTGGGGTGCCGGTTAGAATTGCACCTCCCCATATTATCCCGTGGGTGTCGTAAGAGGAGACTAAGGGAAAATACTAGAAGGTGGGCAGCACCGCCTTCTAAAGAACTGCCAACTTACACTGCGATCCCCAAGACGCCTCCCATGCGTGGGAGTTATGGCAAATACCCCCGTAATAGAGGAGGCTATGTTCAGCAGTGGATGATCTGGCTGTTACACAGTACAGTAAGTATGCTTATACTTTACTAATACTATAACGATTTTTTGCTGGACTTCATTCGTACCTTCGCATTTTGTTTAAGAATTGTTCATGGAGTTTAATTGTCATAACTCGTTATCTTTTATTGTCATCGTAACAAATAAATGTTTTAGTTTTAAAGTCATATCTGAACACGTATAATATGTATAGCTTTCAAGATTTCATTCAATTATTTTGCTGTTTATGCAATAACGATTGCACAATAGGACTTTTTTGATTTTTTTTTAAGGTGGAAATTGGGCTTATTGTACATATTTACATATGTTTTTATTTGACCATTACTCTTCAAGTAATAAAATTTAATATTATTTTTGACATTGCATTTAGACATAATTAGAATTTAATATATTTAAGCAATATGAATATGTATTAAATATACTTTAAATGACTTGTAAAATAATAAAAATAATTAGCTTAAAATATGTTTTTATTAATATATCCTTAATATATTTGAAAATATGAACTCTCTTTATCCTACTTACGCCTTGTAGTGGTATTTCATGCAATAAAAAAATAATAAATTTAAGAGTAAGAACTAAGGAGTAGATTAATAAGAAGTAAGGTGAACGATGTAACATGAATAATATTTAAAAATTGCATAATATACAATTAATTTTAATAAAAGTTATATATAGTTTATAATAAAAAATAAAAAATATACTTCACAATATTACAAAACTACAAATGTACAATCGGTTCACCAAGCCTATAGTCCGGAGGTAACAAACATAATAAAAAAAATACAGACGAATTGGGAACCTCCTCCTTTTTTGGAAGTCGATTAAATAAACAATGATTTCACCAAAACTGCCAATAGGTAAAACTTGAGTCAGAAACCCAGTCTGCAATCTTAGTGCGTGGTAAAGCGATCCATCAACACTGTCTCAACACAATCCGGCACGGTTTGAGCAACGACTACCAGCAATTTTCTACTTATTTATCATATTTATCTAAATTCCTCGCATTGCGGCTTGTTGCCGACAGACGGTGTCTTGCGGCTTCCTCGCTTAACTAATCCTTATTGTTTATACGAGTACCTTAGATTTATTGTTCCTTTTGCTTGACACTCAGGAAATTGCAGCTGAAATGTAGCCTTAGTGAGGTTTGACCCAAATCCACTCATATATGCGTTAGCCTGTCACCTAAGCCAGTGCCTGTAATAGGCTAAGCGTAAGGCTGCGTATTCATTAGGGACGTTTGAAGCAGTGATGGCTAAGTGGCATTGGCTATGGACTGCCGCGCAGCAGGTCCATGGTTCGAGTCCCGCCGCGGGCTTGAGCTTCACCGCATGGAAGGACATTTTGCGAATGCCAGCCTGGCTTGCGACCACCCTCAAGTAGAAAATCTGTCGCCAAGCACCTAATGGTGTGTTCCGGCAGCTGTCCTTGAGAGTCAGTGAAATTACAGGCACATGAGAGTTAACAACTATGTCTCAAGGGGGCGCAGTGCAATTCGTGACTTGTGACGAAATGTATCTGTTATAGGCAGAGAGGTTAGTCCGCTTAACATCAGGTGGGCCACCAGCTTGTTCCATCACAATAACATAAAAAAAATAGAATAGATGAGTGGTGTCAAAGTCAAAATATTTTTTTTATTAATTAACGTCAAACACAATTTACTATTAAAATATTCTACTGCTGCTTTCAGCAAAGACGGTATACCGCCATTTCGAGAAGAACGGGCAAGAAACTCGGGGCCATTCTATTTAAAGAGACATTTAAATAGAATGGCCCCGAGTTTCTTGCCCGTTCTTCTGCCGTACACTTTTACAATTAGTAAGTTAATAAAATGATTACAATAGTTATCACATAGGTGGTATGGCAGAGGTCTACCTCTGCCATACCAAATCTAAATATATCCAAAGCATTTTTGTCTTCTAAGTAATCACCAATTTTATAATACGCTTTTGCAATAACTTTTATTACATGCGGCTCGAATTTTCCTTCTATGAAAACTGTAATATCTTTAGGAGTTTTAGAATAAAATCGCACACAGTAACCTAGGAAAAACTTTTCATTTTTCTTTGCTAATCAAAAACCTTGCACCGTAAGTTGATTTTTATTCCTAGTGTTGTAATTATCGCCTGAAGAAAAAATCCACCTTCTGAATATACTCGTATTATAAACTAGTGGCTCTCGGAGGAGTAAACCTCACCAGACTGTCCTTGCATAGCTTATACAATTTAATAAAGGTTTACTGCGCACATCTGCGCTGATGGGAGACTGGGTTACAAAATCCAAAAATCATAGGCATATTCCGAAAACTGATGAAATTAATTTGATGTAATCCCCATATCGGATGAAATGGTATTGATTTTAAATCAGCGTATTTTCAGTCTTTTCCACCCCGGTCCTTTTAAGTTTATTGGATGAATAAGTCCTGACAAAAAAGTTGATTCTTGATAATATGTGTAACAAAAAGTTATGTAACATTTTTGAAAATATTTCAGAATATCAGATATACGATTTGTTTTAAGTTTTTAAACCATATATCTCCGTCATTTTGAAAAATTATCAAAAATGTAATCGACGAAAATAATTATATGGTATTAACAAACGTTTCGCTCGCACTGCGTGCACCATGCTATAACGACTGCAATCCTAAGACAACAACTAGGACCGACGCGACGGCTTAACTTGCCCTTTGAAGCATGGAAGCGCTCAGTAGTAATGTCACTAGCGGTCACCCATCCAACTCATGACCGCGGCGGACGTTGCTTAACATAGTTGAATGTCTAAGCAAACTACGCTACGAGCGCTTCAAAATTGTAACCTAGGTATGTTTTGGTATTTATTTGATACTAGCTTTCCGGGCGTATGTCGGTTATCGCGCGAAAACGTTAACCTCTTTTTGCGCAGTCAGATAAAAACTATCCTATGTTTTTTCCCGGGTCTCAAACTATCTCCATACCAAATTTCATTCAAATCGGTCCAGTAGTTTTGGCGTGAAAGCGTAACAGACAGACAGACAGACAGACAGACAGAGTTACTTTCGCATTTATAATATTAGTACTGACTAGTACTGATTAGGTGTAATATCGATATATATAAATTTGATTAACGTATATTAGCTTTACATACACATAAAAAGAAAACATCGTGCTTGTATTCACCAAATAGGTATGCAGAGGTATCTAAAGACCATTTTGAACTCAAAAAAATAAAGGTTAAATACTTTTTTTTATTTCCGCATATAATGTTACGTCGACAATAGTTTCCTAGTCTCGTTACATAAACAGCGTTCATTAGTCCATGCGATGTCAGTTGCAAGTGGGGCAGGGGTGAAACTAGGACAACATTTCCCGGTAATTAATATTGATAAATTCAGGTTGTACTTTGTGGAAATTACAAATATTTTAAGCATATTAAAACATCAAAAAAATATTTTATGAAATTCTTTACCGGGGTAACAGATATCAACATCGATAATACGTTAAATTTCACACACAACTTGCATTTAAGTTACAAATAAAATATTTTGTCAGAAAACCGCTTAAAATAAAATAGAAACTTAACAGAGTTCATTTCTTTATAAAGACATACCGCCGGTAATTTTTTTTTATATATATTACACTATAATTAGTGTAACATTGGATACATATACAAAATAAAAGCTCTGTATTACAAAAACAAACTTGAAATGAGATAAGAATCTCGTGAATTTTATAAATTGAAATATTTCTACAGTTTCATTGTAATCAAAGTAAATTTTAAGGCTTTTTTTTAAATTCTTTTAACGTATTCTATTCTAATACCGCATCTAACACTCTCACTCTTTGCACGCTTGATCTTTAGAGGTTAAGAGTTATGAATCCAAAAAAAATATGCCCTATTTTAATTTTAATAATAATAATAACCTAAAAAAGACACAAATAAAGGTCGTTAATAACCTTTATTTGTGTCATTGCCAAGCATTCCTTGGTATTATCATTATAATCTATAATCAATAATTAGGTGTACGCTTGAACATTGGATAAACAGTAATATTTTAAGAATTTATTTATTTTTCTGATTTATTAATTTTCTTCGTTATGTCTCGCCATCCAAGTTGGAATACTTTGAAATTCAGACATATCGTTTAACGTTTTGTAATTTTTTTTTTTTTTACCGGCGGTATGCCTTTATTAAACAAAATACTATGAACTATATACAACACTACAGCTACTACAATAAAAGCATTTAGACACCTATAAGTCATAGCAGACTCATAGGCAGTCCAAATGCTCCAGCCCACTCCCAGTTGGCAGCGTGCCCAGCATGCTGGCAGCATTGCCCCGTTGAATTGCAATGCTTATTCGTTGAGCCAAATATGTGCCAGCATTTTGATCACGCGTCGCATCGACCAAGCGCTCAGATAGGTTTTGGAAAATACGATGAGCTCCCGGTCCCCACGGACCCAACGTCTCTACACCAAACGGCTCAAATATGTAACCCATACCGAGGTTAGCATATTTGCGCCGCTTGAGTTGCTCCGCCGAAGTAGCCGCAGCGCCAGCCCTCACGTTGGTTTCAGAAAGATGTGACGGCGCTAAAGTGTCCACGCACGTAGCGTCCCACACTAAGGGCCGTCCTAACTTCCACGGAACCAGAGTCATGCCGTCAGGTCTTTTACCATCGTCACGCATCAGACCATTCGGTTCGAGAATAGCTGGAACATTGGCGCTGGTAAAAGCCCGGCGAATGATATCGTTAAGGCTGGCGTGGCGGGAAATTCGACCAGCACTTCGAGAGCAGGAGAGGCCATGGTGACCGAGTTGATCAACTGCAAATTGTAATTGTATATCCTTGATCCCCCGTCCTGAGTACGCTCTTTCACTTGACTGTGATTCACTGTAGCTTCCCTGGTTTTTGCTTACGTCCGAGGGTGTTGCACCAACCACGTGCGCGGCTCGGGCATCGAACCCGCTCTCCTGCTATAGGCATACTATGCGTTTACAGCATTGTGCCACCGCACACACGCTAGGTATGACTAGACATGGAGACAACGATCTTATAAGTAACTAAGCGATAAGGTGGAAAAAAAAAATTACTTTTATGCATTTATATGATTGATAATGCTAAATAGCCGCACGTGATTATGTAGTCGTCGAAGATCATAGCAGACTAACATAGAATGGCAACTGTCTTCTATCGGTATCTACCGAAACATGCCATTATGTGCTTGGCACACATTAACAAAGATTTGGCTTTGGTATTAAGGAACTCGGATAATATATTTTTTGACGTCAAATTTGCTTGGGAATTTAGACTGGTATAATCGATTGATGTTAATTTGGTGTATTATTTTCCGTCTGCTCTTCTGACTTAACAAAAACCTCCATTATCTCATGTCCTAAATCCAGACGCTAAACACGGACATTCTATCGAGTTTTTTCCGCCATAAGAACGAGCAAGGCATCAGCGCGTCCATTTCAAATTAAGAGTCGTTTCGCTGTGACGTATAGGGATTTAGAATATGCACTTTTGATGTGGTTTTTGCTATAATAAATATTATGGTGGTGTTCACGTGTTACAACTTACACCTTATTTAGGTGCAGATAAGTCTCTTATGTGGATACGTCTCAGTGATACGTCATAAGAATGTTAATTGACTTCTTGTAACATCAAGCTGGAAAGTTAGACTTAAAGTCTAGATCAAAGGTGGGCAAACTTTTCTCATCTGGTGCCATAAACGCGTAGAAATTCATAAAGGAATCATTTTTAAACTTATTGTGCTGGTTGATAGGACTAAAGATGATTTAATTCTTCTCTGCTAGTAAGTTTAATTTTATGTTCCTGATTAAAACCTATACTACTCCAGTTCAAGTTTAATTATCTGATGTCATATTATGAAAGTTAGACTTAAAGTCTAGATCAAGGGTGGGCAAACTTTTCTCATCGGGTGCCATAGACGCGTAGAAATTCATAAAGGAACCATTTTTTTAAACTTATTGTGCTGGTTGATAGGACTGAAGATGATTTAATTCTTCTCTGCTTGTAAGTTCAATTTTATGATCCTGATTAAAATTTATACTACTCCAGTTCGAGTTTAACTATCTGATGTCATATTATTTACGCTGAATATGCAGCGCGAGTGTCACTGAATTGATATAAAAAAAGCAATTGAAATAAATCAAACATTTTAACATGAGTGCAGTGAGATGGCGCCAAATTTAAACGTAATTTTTTTTTTGTATCGTTCCCTATCTATTCAAATATTATACAATAACCGGCAAAAATAATCACGTTGGAAATCGAATATGTCGACCCGGGTTTCGAGTATATCAGATGCTCATCATTGGGGCGAGTGCGCAGCTACGTCTGCGAGCCCCCGACGGACACCGACCGGGAGCTAGCAGCCGCAGCTTCACCGCATGATGGAAGTTCTTTTTGCGAATTCTTGCCTGGCTAGCTATCATCCTGAAGTAGAAAATCGGTCACCCAGCACCTAAACAGTGTGTTCCGGCAGCAGTGTTTGAGAGCCAGTAAAATTACAGGGACATGAGCCTTAACAGCTACATGTCTCAGAGTGACGCAGTGCAGTTGGTCATTTGTGACGAATGCATCTGTTAATATCAGGTGGACTTCGTGCTAGTTTCATCACAATCACCTAAAAAAAAACTTGGACAAGACAAAGATTATGTCAAATGTCTATGTTGCACCCGTACTGCTAGTTGTTGGAAACTATACTCTTGAGTCTGCCAACGATTATGTCTATCTTGGACAGGGTAAATAGACCTAGCATAGACGGGTCATCGAAAATATATCTCTTGTGCTTGTTTCGAGATCCATATTGCCTCTCCACCTGGTATTGCACAGAAACTGAGTAAAGCATATGAATTTATTTTTTCCTCATGTAAATTTGTAATGTAATCCGCAGAGCACGTGTTATTGCTTAAATAAAAATATTAAAACTGTAAGAAAGTTTGTAACTTTATTACTATAAAAATTATATACATTCTTATCAGAAATATGTATTTTGTTAATAATGCAAAATGACTTGTAAATATTAATTTACCAATAAAAGGACCTTGACTTTAAAGCAAAACATTATTTATCCAAGGAAATTTTAAAAGGATCCTCCGTTTAAAAAATACACATAATGTGGAGAGATTAGTCTCCGTCCGACATAAGAAAGCAGTGGAAAATAATGAAGTGTTCATGCTCATCAGAATTATGGATGCATGTCCTTGAGCCCAGTATCTATGATTGGTTTGTCAGTTTCTCACTATTTACAAAAATGTACTATCAATAATTTCCCTTTCTACTACGTGTAGAGAATACGGAGATATTCCACTTAGAGCACCCAAAGTATTCCCTTTGAACCAAGATCTATTCTGCGGCTGGGTGTTTAATGAGGCCCAATTTATTTTTATTTCCGATGGTTTAGCACATGACCACAATCTCACTAAATTGTAAGTGATGTTGTGGTCGAAGGAGTAAACAGGCTAAATATAGAATTACTGGTTCTCAAGGACAGCTGGCGGGACACACCGTTATGTGCTTGGCGACAGATTTTCTACTTGAGGGTGGTCGCTAGCTAGGCGGGTATTCGCAAAAATCCCCTTCCGCCATGCGGTTTGAAAAATATGGAATGACTAAAAGTGATGGCGGCATTTTAAGATGATGACAATTGGGGAATAGCCAAGTAACACTCGAGGTCCGCTTTAGATAGATAGATAGATAGATAATTCTTTAATGTTTCATCACTTAGTAAACAAAAATAACATAATAGTAAAATAAAAGCTTACAATAAAGTTTTACAATGGGTGGCCTTATCTCTATTAGTGATCTCTTCCAGGTACCTTTGGATGGAGAGGAAATACAGGAATAACAAGACTTACAATGTAAAAAAAAATAAAGGTACCTATAATCACAATAATACATGACTAAATAAAAAATCCAGTAGTTTTAACGACAGATTTTCTGTCGCTAAAACCACTATGTGTACCCCAAACAGATTTTCTGTTTGAGGGTGGTGGTATATACATAGCCGGGCATTCGTAAAATGCGCTTCTAACATTCTATAACTACTGCCATCCTAAGACAACAACGAGACCGAAGGCCCCGAAGCACGGAAACGCTCAGTAGTAAATGCTACTAGCGGTTACCCATCCAATTGATGATCGTAGCTGACTTCTCTTAACCTAGTTGATCGACTAGGCAAGCTCCGCTACGAGCGCTTCAAATTTTGTCTTCGAGAGCCAGTTAAAGGCTAGCTCAAATTAAGCTATAAAAATGCTGATCTATATTTAGCCCATTGGAGTTCGTTGAATGGAATTTTATGAATATTAGGCATGATGTGATGTTTTCGCTTATAATCAAAACTGGTTCTAAAAGCAACGTAAATACCAAATTAAAGAGCATGTTAGTAAATCAGTAAATTTACACGAGAGTTCTTTATTACTAAAGTGGATAATTATTATCTAGTTTATCATCATCATCAAGAGTCATGATATCCGCCGTAGAAGAAAGGCCTCCGCCATTTGGGGGCGTTTTCCATAACATAACGTCCACGCTTGCCAAGCGTCTTGTGTATGTGTAAGATGGCAGTGGAAGGCGTGGCTGCGTACCTTCTAGTATTTTTCCCTTCCACCTCTTACAACTTCCACAGGAAGATATTGGGAGGACCAGGGTGGGAGACTGAAGTTCTAGCCCGGCACCCCAAAGGGTTCTGTTCTTCTATTTCCTAATTTTAAATTTAAGTCTCTCACATGTTAAAATATCGGCTATGGGAGGGTAGATATATTTATTACTTCAGCCCCTTCGGCGAAAACGCGAAAATATAAGATTTCTTGCTATTTACCCATTTTTCAACACCTGTGCACGATCACGAATACTGGTCCTTTGGGAAGATAACAATACAATACATAAATTCACTAAGAAATCACAGTTCCCATATTCCACTCGAAATTTACTTTTGTTTGTATTTTTTAAGGAGATCTTGCTACTACTGCGTCATTTTACAGTTCCACCGGACGATGGGTGGCCCTCAAAAGCCCTTGGTGAAACTCAAATCTAACTTTAATTATCAGAATTTATAAATTAGTAATTGCATTAAACCGTACTATCAACATTTCGAGTGTGCTTTTTTTATTTATTTATATCTGATAGACTAGCTATAGACCCGAGACTTCCCTAGAGTCTTGTACACTTCTACATATGCACCATGGCGCCATTCGGTGATACCGATCCAGTATTGTCTGGAAAGACAAATTGGCGGTTGAATTAATAGGCATGGCGGTAGTCAGTCAGGCGGTGGCAAGTATAGATATAGTGACAGCTGTGTCAGGATTGAGAGATAAGTACCTAGTGTAATTGCTAATTGCATGCGCATGAAGCTTTTATAATTACCTTCGTTGGCGAGTGCAGAGTCGCACAAACAATTAACCTATTATGGAGTCTTTTATTCTATCGAACTTCGCAAAAGCCTGATTGTCTTGTCTCTTTTTTATGCCTGATAGTTAGCCTTTGACCACAATCTCTCCTGATGTTAATGGTCGAATATGTAGTTCAGGCTAACCTAGAATTACTGGCTATCACAGACAGCTACCGGAAGACACCGTTAGTTACTTGCGGCAGATTTAGTACTTGAGGGTGGTAGTTAGCCAGGTGGGCATTCGCAAAATGCCCTTGCCGCCATGCTTTAACGACGGTCATCCTAAGACAACAACTGGGACTGACGGCATAACATGCCCTCCGAACGGAAGTGCTCGGTAGTAATGTCACCAGCTGTCACCCATTCAAGTCATAGATCGAGGCGGACGTTGCTTAACTTTGCTGATCGGTTCAGAACGGGTAAGAAACTTCGCTACGAGCGGTTCAAAAATCTAATATATAATAATCTCAATAAAGCGAGAGCGAGTCGAATTCGCAAAACGATGGTACCATTCCAACACACAATTTCTCAAAATGATAATAATTTATTTGGCATAGAAATGTTACAGCTGGTATCACTTTTTGAATCCATTGCCCCCCGAACGTGTTAATAAAAACTGTAATTCGAGTGCCAATAGTTTCTCCCATTGAGATTTACTTACATAATTTTCTTTGCCTTTCTTAGAAGAACTAAACATAAGCTACGTCTGTACAACACGAAAATAAATATATTCTATTCAGCATAATAAATAAATAGCATTTGTTCGAGTTACTAATATTATTATTTACATAATATAAAGTGTTTTTATTAGCTACCTATCTAAATAACCTTGAAATCCTTTTATTTTTTCATAAAGATAAATTATTATGAATGAAGAATGACATAAATTGCTGATTTAGCCGCCAAACCAGTTAAGTATTTTGTGTTTCTGGAACATGTGAAGGCTCATAAGTGTTGATACAAGTTACGTCCCATACCAAAGGCAGACCTATCTTCCACGGCATGAGATTTTTAAATAGAAAGTTTTCACTTATTGTTTTGAATCCTTAGCTAGGGTCCGACTCACACTTGGCAGGTTTTTATTATTTGCTATCTTAATTTGAAGTTTTTACTGCAATCGCATCAAGTTTGATGATTATATGTACAACCTATTTTACAATAAAGCAAATACAAAAAAATCGTTTCTTGTATTATTCGTCCGCTATATTAATAATCTTTATAATATTAATTTTCTTTTGGGAAAACATTAATTAACACCTATTACGGTGCAAAAAAAAACACAGCTCTTTATAATTATTAGCTAGACGGCCAGCAGCGTAGGCTTTTCAAAACGTCCAATTTTCGACTACAAGTTCTATAAAGCATTGAAGAAATAAAATCAATCTATCGGAAATAACACACATCTTGCTCCAGCCCCGCCCACAGCCAATGTCATATGACATAAGCAAGTCACCACAGCATATCAAACAGTTACTATACGCTTCTAGAGCCGGCACTATCGCCAGTCGGCATCGTCACATAAACAAACGTAACCACGTGGTAGGGGCAGCGAACTTTTTACACGCGGGGTCAACGACCGCGATCGGCAAGTGCTATCGAGTGAGATATTGCTATCGACTTATGTTTACTTGGTAAGGTGATTTTCCGATAGTTGGTTTCGATAGTAAGTTGATGTAGGCTCGTCGACCTGTTGAGTGGGTATTGCAATTCTGTTTCTCTCGTCTGTAAGATGTAGAAAAGAAAGTTAAGGTACAGACTATTTACTTATGCTTGTGATAAGTGGTAAGTAATACGTTTTGTTAGGGTGCGGCATAGTCAAGACGAAAAAATCGGTCAAGAGCCATTAGGTTTTTTTTTATGTTATTCATCAACAACAATCACTGCCTATAACAGATGCATTTCGTCACAAGTGACAAATTATTACTGCGCCCGTCACCCTGAGACGTACAGTTGTTGAGTCTCATGTGCCTGTAATTTTACTGGCTCTCAAGGACTGCTGTCGGAACACACTGTTAGGTGCTCGACAGATATTCTACTTGAGGGTGGTTGCTGGCCAGTAGGGAATGCAATCCCGATCCCGCGGGATCCCGATCTCACGAGATCTCGTGTATTTTTTCGGGATCAATCCCGACGCATCATATGACGAGATCCCGTTCGAGATTGACGGGATTGGGCGGCAGTGGTCACGTCCACTCGGGGCGCAATAGCTTCAAGAGGAATTAGAAGAAACTCTGCGAGCGTCTAAAAGTCCTTTTGCACATATATCCACGTCCACGAGCTTAGACAAACTAGAGTCAACCATAAAAAAAGAGATGGATTTATTTGAGTGTGGAGGAACAAGGGGGCGATTTTTGCAGTTTGCATATAATTGCTTCGCCACGCTATTGCCAACCAGTGTTGAGTCGGAGAGGGCATTCTCAGCAGCGGGCATTAGATGCCGTTTAGCAGATGACACTATTAATACCCTTTGTTTTTTAAGGAGTCATTTTCAAAATCACTCGTAGGTAACTACTTCCTAACTCCCTTGAAATATGCTTATTGTTTTGATTACCTAATTTACCTATGTCAATTTCTTTTGAACTTGATAATTATTCAGTTGGTAAGATTAAAGAATAAAGGTTTATATTTTCTTTCGAGTAATATGTTGTTTTAGTTAACCTCACTATCACAAACAAGCAGTTGTTAGCTTTTTCAGTCATCCGAATTTAACTTTTTTTTTAAACTAGACGGGATCCCGGAAATTCCGGGATCCCGCGGGATTGATATTTCTAATACCGTGGGATCTCGAATTCGCAATCTCGAGTCGGGATTGCATTCCCTACTGGCCAGGCGGGCATTCGTAAAATGCCCTCCTACGATACGGTGAAGCTCATCCCGGCGCGCGGCGGTGGGGATCGAACTATGCCATCATTACTCCAAAAGGGTCTCGCTATATTATGAAATTAATTAAACAAGCTTTGTTCTGGAAAACACAAACATTACAACCTAAACAAGAAGATATATATTTATGAACAGAAAGGTAAAAAGGGGGAATATTATTACTTTTTCGCGGACTGTTACCATTATTGTTTTATGACGGTCGTGGTACGAATCTCAGTATTCATATTTTAAGGTTGTTGAAATAATATTTAACTCCGGGGGCTACAGGGCTACCCCGTTCGTTTATAGGCTAGAATGTCACCCTTCATATCTTCTTGTGGGTGTCGTAAGAGGTGACTAGGGGAAAATTACCGGAAGGTGGGCAGCAGCGTCTTCTGAGGAACTGCTATCTTATACTGCGATCTCAAAGATGTCTGCCAAGAGTGGAGATTATGGCAAACTCCCGTTAGTGTAAGGCTGTGTTCAGGAGTGGACAATCCGGCTGATATAGTACAATGATATTTGTTGTTCATGATAGTTCATAATAGCCGCTGGTGTCTAATGAATACCAACTATTACGTATTCTATGACATAACTTACATAGTAACTGTAATTAAATCCATAGCATGACAGTTTAAAATGTAGTTGAACAATCATGTGTTCGGTTTCACACCCGTTGTTCCAATCATTGTCCAATTAAAACTGGCGCAGTTCGTTCCCCCCAGACGGACTACGATGAGTCGCAACTTCTTTGGATCTCAGGTGGGATCTTCCTTAGCAACATGTCTTTTTCTATAATAGGACCTGCATTCTTCAGCTTAAAATTGAGTTTTTTCAAGGTTTATTAATATACAAACTCCTTTACACTTAGGTACCTACTCGTAAAAATATAACAGTCTACGAAAAAAATATAAGTATAAAAAACAACTCTAAAAGAATAAATAGAGCATTTGTTTTTTCTTTTCTTATTAAAATGTTTCATAAACGTTCTTATTGATGATAGCCTCAGGTTGCTGAAACTAAGGTAAATTGCTTCCAACTATTTTATAATAATTTCGAAATGAGCTTACTCTAAGCTATTTTAATTTATTTTTTATAGTATGACCTTGAATTCTAAATATGCCTTTGAATAAAATCTAACCTGATGTAAGTGATGTAATAAAAAGGTTAAACAGCTTACCTTCAATGGAAACTGGCTTTCAAAGGCAGCTGCCAGAGGACATCATTAGGTGTTTGGCGACAGATTATCTACTTGAGGATGGTAGGTAGCCAGGCAGTTATTCGCCAAATGCCGTTCTACCATGCGGTAAAGATCAAGCCCACGATGGGATTCAAACCATTTGCGCAGCAGTTCAAGGTCATTGCTACTGGGGCATCAATGCCCAAAAAGTCGTGTTGAAATCCTCAAAACTTTGCCATGACGTATAGATGTTCCTGTCCATATAAGGATAGAAATGGCGGACGTGCGCCTGCGCACGTTCTGGTACATCCCAAACGGACGGTATGCGTTTCCGAAGGATATTCACCTATTACTTTATTATTCACTCTATGTCATTGTTTTTTAAACTAGTGTGTTAAAAAGCACCAGGTGGTGGTCTCAGCAAGAGTCCATAGTGGTGGGTGCCACCACAGCGTCAAATAGTCTGCCTCAAAATCAGTACTGTGCAAACTTGATTATGTCATGTGGGAATCGAATCTATATCACCCGATTTTAATGGAACCCGTGCGTAAAATCAGGGTACGGCGGTTCGTTTCCAAATCGAGGTGAGAAATTTTATACCTACTCTAAAATTTGTAAATATTTTGTTTTATTATGGCAACTGTAGCATCCTTTTGGTAATATGTATCATCAAGAGGTTCTGGTCAAATTTAAGGAAAAAAATATAATTAATTTTTTTTGATTCACACCAATAATTTAACTAGTGTTTAAATAATGATGAATGTTATTATGCTACTACGACTAATTATGTGTTTCATGACTGATACCAAAAACAAATTTATATCATAAAATACTAGGCAATTTATCAGAAACATATTATAACATGTTCTTGCGTTGTCATTAATTTGTATTATTAGAAAAGACATATTCTATCGACCTTCATGATATGGGTAGGAAAATATTTCTTTTTTTTTTATTGTTGATAGGTAAGCCTTTGGCCACAATCTCACCTGATGGTAAGTGATGATAGTGATGATGTGGTCGAAGGTGTTAATAGGCATAACCTAGAAATACTGGCTCTCAAGGACAGCTGCCGGAACACATCGTTAGGTGCTTGACGACAGATTTTCTACTTGAGGGTGGTCGCTAGCCAGGCGGGTATTCGCAAAAATGCCCTTCCACCTTGCGGTGAACTCATGCCCATTTATGGGGGTCGGTAATTTTTTTTTTTATTTTTTTTTATGCCTGATAGGTTAGCCTTTGACCACTATCTCACCTGATCGTCAGTGATGATGTGGTCGAGGATGTTATTCAGACTAACCTAGAGTTACTGGCTCTCAAGGACAGCTGCCGGAACACACCGTTAGGTGCTTGGCGACAGATTTTCAACTTGAGGGTGGTAGCTAGCCAGGCGGGCATTTGCAAAGTACCCTACCACCATGCTGTAACGACTGCTATCCTAAGACAACAACCGGGACCGACGGCTTAACGTGCCCTCCGAAGCACGGAAGCGCTCAATAGTAATGCCCAACCAGCGGTCACCCATCCAAGTCGTGACTGCGGCGGACGTTGCTTAACTTTGCTGATCGATTCAGAATGGCTAAGCAAACTTGGCTACGAGCGCTTCAAAAAAAAATATGTCGCGGTAAATATGTCATTCATATGGTTTAACGATTTGGCAGCCTCGTTGGTGTGTGTATTCCCAGCTGTAATAGCCAGATTCTAATCTATGTTAAGCCTATCTATTCCGTGCCCCGTGGGGTGCCAGGCTAGGATTTCACCCTCACATTGCTACCTGTGGTTGTCGTAAGAGGCGATTAAAGGTCAAATAGCGAAAGGTGGGCAGCAGCGCCTTCTGAGGTAAGTAGACAGTACTCTATCTTTCAAGCCGTCATCACTATCTATCAGGTGAGATTTTGATCAAAGACTGGCTTATCGGCAATAAAAAAATCCAGAGCGACATATATTTTATCTTTGGGACGATGCCCAAATCAAGTTCAATGACCTACACATATCGATTTCAAGGAGTTTGCGTTCTACCTTTTCCCCGGTCCAATTTCCCTGCATGCATTCGTTTCCAAAGCAGGAAATTCCCATTTTGTATTGTTTTGACAGATTTCAATCATCGTTCATTCCTCCCTCAGTTACCTACTTATGGATGTAAACCAATTCAGTCGTAGGACTTTGACCGTTCGTTCATCAACACCAGAATAAGGAGTCATTGTACTTACATTTCATCACTTCCCTTGTCTGGAGTTAAACTAAGATCCATTTATTTGGTTGTAGAAGTACTTTCTTCTGATATGCTTCGCAGTTCGCATTACGTTCTCTTTTAACCTTTTACTTTACATCATGAAAATTTATATTTTATATGAGGATGCCTTTGACCGCAATTTCTGTACGTGATGATGTGGTAAAGATGTTACCAGGCTAACCTACAGTTAATAGGTGTTACCAAATAAATAACACGTACTTACATAAATACATAATGACAGTTGCTGGAACACATCGTTAGGTGCATGGAAACAGCTGATATTCTACTTTTGAGGTGGTAGAAACTGCCCTACCGCCATGCTATAACTTCTGCCATTCTAAAACAACAACCGGGACCGACGGCTTAACTTGTCCTCTGAAGCACGTAAGGAGCTCAGTTGTAATGTCAGCGGTCACCCATCCAAGTGCACCGGAGTGCAGCCATAAAAAATATTTGTGTGTGAAGCGTAATATATACATATTACAATAATCTTGTGGTATGAAAAATAAATATTTTCCAAATAATGATGCCTCCTAAGGGGTTTGCCATAATCTCCACTCTTGGCAGGCGTCTTGGGGATAGTAAGATAGCACTTTTTAGAAGGCGCTGCTGCCAACCTTCTGGTAGATATGTTTCCTTCCGTCTCCTATAAATAGAGGCGGCGGAAGAGCTGCCTGAGTATACAGCTGGAAATGATAAAAATTTGAAAAATATGTTTGCCGACTCCACGTAGCGTGGGATAAGGACAGAAAAAAAATAACGCTAAAGCGCCATCAAACCATGATTCTTCCTTTTATAAGAATATACCCATGACGAGTCATGTCATGCGGCAACATTACGAAACCAGTGTCAATGATCGAATTCGTTAACCCCAATATAACCAATCATGGTTCATTCCCACCCAATTGATTACGTCACTATTCACAGGCTAATGGTTTTTAGACGTCACAAGGGTGATAACGTGACATATGGTTGACATAGTTCAGTAACTTTACTTCAGACATTTATGTGGAATTGATGTTAAAAGAAGAAAATGTACCTATAACTCGACGCTGTTTTCTATTGTACAAATTTGAACAAGCTTATCCTTCAAATTCTTCCCTTAGAATTTTCTGTAGTTTTTTCTTCTTTTGGAGTATTACACTTAAGTTTTGGTTTATTTCATAAATACTATAAAGATTCTATATCAGTTACTACATCTACTGAATAGCGCCCTCTAAACAGAGTCTTTACAAAAAACATATCATCAAGTGTTTAGACCCACATTTTCACCAGTCATGAAATAGGGGCCAAATCTGTTGCCATCTAACGGGCATATTTCTAAATCTGGGACTGCTCCGAGAAATGTTTATTCGTCAGAAAAGCCCAATAACTTATCTAACCAAGGGAGCTAACACAGGACCTCCGGATTCTACTATCCCTTTAAAATGTAAAAAAAGTCTTTTGAAAATGACACGTAGAGTAAGAAAGCTATTCCATAATTAGTATAGAGAATTTGGGGAGGATTTTAAGGAATATGTAACGTTGTTTTCGTTAACTTTCGAAGGTAATCTCGTTGAGACTGCTGACCTGACAGGGTTGCAGGTCAGGAGTCAGCATAACTGCAACAACTGAGAGTTTAGGGCAAGTTTAACAGATGAATATCAGGTAATGCCCACTGTGCAAAGGTAAGAGCGATGGAAAAAACTTCTACATAAAGATTGTTAGGATCAAGTCTGGTGATTACTTTTGTTACTAAATGACGTGACAAATAAATACGTCACCTTCCAAGTTTCATCAACCTTTTGGTTTTGAGATTCATTTGACATGTCGTGACATGTTTGAACATTTACGGAATTTAGGTATAATATGAATTAACTATAAAAATTCTGCGAAAAGGAATAAAGCCTTTTTTAATGATAAAAAAGGAATGAGAACTATGTCTCAAGGTGTCGGGCGTAATGCAATTCGTGACTTGTGACGAAATGCATCTGTTATATGCAGAGGTTAGTCCGCTTAACATTAGGTGGGCCTCGACCTTGTTCCGCCACACTAACATAAAAAATAAAAAACGCAGTTTGAAATATCAACGCAATCTAGTCAAAAAGCAAACAGACAGACAAACTTTAGTTTATATTTATAATATTATTGCAAGAAAGGAATGTATTAATTTTACTGTGGTAGTAATAAAAAACAATAGTCGAAGTGGCCCCCAGTAGCCAATCACGTCAAAACTTATTTGAATTTGTAATTAATTATGATCTAAGTTAACAACAATGACTAGGACTGAAGCAAAATAGTATATTTTATTATGCCCTTGACCCACAATGTCACCTGATGGTAATTGATGATTCAGTCGCAGGCGATAAAAAGGTTCTAAACGTAGGAATAAGAACTGGGCGTCAAGGGATAGCCAGAACACACATTTATTATTTTTATTTTAGAAGCGCTCGTAGCGAAGTTTGCTTAGCCATTCTGAATCGAAGTTAAGCAACGTCCGCCTCGGTCAGGAGTTGGATGGGTGACCGCTGGTGACATTACTACTGAGCGCTTCCGTGCTTTGGAGGGCACGTTAAGCTGTCGGTCCCGGTTGTTGTCTTAGGATGGCAGTCGTTATAGCATGGTGGTAGGGCACTTTGCGAATGCCCGCCTGGCTAGCTACCACCCTCAAGTTGAAAATCTGTCGCCAAGCACCTAACGGTGTGTTCCGGCAGCCATCCTTGAGAGCCAGTAATTCTAGGTTAGCCTGAACAACATCTTCGACCACATCATCACTTACCATCAGGTAAGATAGTGGTCAAAGGCTTAAAAAACAAAGGTTTTTGGCACGAGATTTTCTAATTGAGGGTGACAGCAGCTACTCATTCGGACTTTAACCGCCCTTTAAGGATTAGTGCTATCCTAAGAAAACAATCAAGATCAACGGCTTATTGTGCCCTCCAAAGCACGAAGCTCTTAGTAGAAAATGCCACAAGGAATACCTATCCAAGTTATGACCGCAGCGGACAACTATGTAGTTGATTACTTTGGGGGCGATTCTCTGATTTTAGTCAATTTGAAGGAGAACTCCTCTTCAGGAGATGGAAATAATATAATGTATGTATATGGTATATACATAATATGTATGGCAACAAATCAAAATCGCGATAATTTGTTAAACTAATACGAGTACTTTTCATATGGATGCGATTAACTAATTTTAAAAATTTCAACACGGAATTGTTATTGATGTTATAAAGATATTATGTTATATTGGTCACATGTTAGCGAACATGTATCGGTGTTGATGGTTTCTACATAATAGCTCGATTAATTGGTAAAAAAAATTGAAGTGCAGCTGTTTTAAATGTTTTTTGAAAACCTCCTCAACGACTCCTCAACTTTTACGCAAATAAACAATCTTTATCTATAATTTAAACGAATTTTCAGGTGTAACTTTCGCTAACATGTGACCAACATAACGTAATATCCTTATACCAATATAATATTCATAACATATCAGTGTTGAAAATTTAGAAATTATTTAATCGCATCCATATGAAAAGTATTATTTATCAAACTATCGCGCATTTTGGACCAAAAAAGGTCATTAGCTGCCACGTTATTTACTTCATGTCTTTTACTTCACTTTATCTTCCAAAACAAGCTCCTACTTTAAAAAATAACGAATAGACAAAAGCTGTTAAGAGTGCTTAAAACTACATTCTATTCTAGTAACAAAAGGTCTTCGACTTGGAATCTAATCCAATCTAGGTACATTATTTATTGTATGTAAATCTCATTTCAAGTCAAAACAAAACAAAAAGAATTGGCTCAAGTCAAAGAACAAATAAAATAGATATAAAAAGTGCACATTTTTATAAATGTAACCACTACAATGACAAACCGCATAGACTTTACTGAGAAGTTCCAAACAGAATGGTCTTATCTGTTGCATAACAATGTTTATGCTTTCATTCACCTCGCCGTTTAGATAATGCGCAGAGCACGTGCCAGCTTGAATACTAACGTGTGTGAGCCTAATGGCTTTGCCTTTTTTGGACTTTACAGCTTTTTCTACGTTTTTTGTTTAGTTTCATCATCGACGACGTCGAATTCCACTTTTGTGGCAGTTTGAAGGTCAGTAAGCATTCTTATAATATTCAATGTGGTTTCAACTGCATCTAATGGTGCAAGTGTCGCTTTCGAATGGCAAGGTTCCTGGTTCGATTGTTTGCCAAAATTGTTCATTGTGGTACGGCAAATGTTCGCAGTCAGAGACCTATACCCACCAAATGGGCTATCTCCGTTATCGTCTCTTATCTTCTGCTTTTTTTTATTGCAGATAGGATAGCCTTTGACCACTATCTCACCTGATGGTAAGTGATGATGTGGTCGAAGATGTTGTTCAAGTTAGCCTAGAATGACTGGCTCTCAAGGATAGCTGTCGGAACACACCGTTAGGTGCTTGGCGACAGATTTTCAACTTGAGGGTGGTAGGTAGTCAGGCGGGCATTCGCAAAATGCCTTATCACCATGATATAACGACTGCCATCCTAAGACAACAACCGGGACCGACGGCTTAACGTGCCCTCCGAAGCACGGAAGCGCTCAGTAGTATGTCACCACCGGTCACCCAACAAAGTCAAGACCGAGGCGGACGTTGCTTGACTTTGCTGATCGATTCAGAACGGCCAAGCTAACTTCGCTACGAGCGCTTCTTGCTTATTGTCTCCTTCTTGTTATGGTTATAGCTAATGCAGGAATAGAATACGCTGTCCTTCACATCTTACTTATTGTTATCCAAAAACTCTAAAACTCTAATCAGGATTTATTTCAGTTTGAGGCTCATCAAAAAAAAAAAAAAAAAAAAGGCTAACCTATCCGGCATAAAAAAAGACGTCTCTTAATGTAATTCTAGAATCATTATGGCGTCTTCTTTTTGATATTTTCTTTTGAACATAATGCCTGATATGGAGTATAAATGTCAAAGTTCTTTTTAATTACCATACCAGAAACAATAATGCCCCAGTTTTGGATATTTCGAACGGAAACCATTAAAAATTATATCCTAGAAAAGATAAAAGAACACAACGAAACATTATTATAGCAAGGAGTACTTAAAATAAACGATGTTTGTCTGTATACCGAGGTACAAACAGACACTTTCAGATTCACTATATCTATCTATAGAACAGTTCAAGGCTTTGTCACAGAATTCCTACTAGTTCGAAGTCTATTTCTCTACGAGTCTGGTCGTTCACACTACTGAGGGGTGACGAACTCTCAAATTTAATACAAGTGGTATCAAAGGTAAACCACCTGGGGATCGGGCAGGTGGTTAGCACCTAGGGCTGGGATATCGATTATTTTAACGATTTTGTTTGTGATATCATAGTGGTTAGTGGTGATTTTTTTCTGTTATAGGAGGAAAATCGGGGGCTCTACTGGTGGTGTGTGATCACAATCGGTCACGGTCATCCGCAATACTAGATATAGGATGCGTTGCTGGCCTTTTGCTAGGCTTAGAGTCTCAAGTTTGAAAATCATAAGTCCCAGGTTGAAACAAATTCTAATATTTGATTTTGATAAATTGTTGAGTTTTTAGATACTTCGTACCGAATTGATTGGGCTTATAGATGGCGAAAATGCGGAGAAGAACATTTTAACTTTTTCACACTTCTCTTTACTTAATTCTACATTGAATCAGGGTGTACAGCTACTTTACATATACCTACTCGTATGCCACAAAATCCCACGCACGCAAAGTTGTGGATTGCGGTGTGGTAAATATAATTATTCATTTCCTGTCCACTTCCGCCATAAAATGTAAGTGCGAAAAAAAAATATCAAATTTAAATTAAACAGTGACAATCACGATTGAAATACTATGAATAAGGATAAAATAGTGGTACCAGGTTTTATATTACCAAAAATAAACAAAAATGCCTTCTCCGGGATTTGTGTGCGATTTTAAAATAATATTCCTATTAGATATGACAGTTCTCACAAATGGAAAATTTAAGCTGCAAAAAATTTCTTAATTAAAAAGGCATACCTATATAGTTTTTGTGACATCCTTATTGCGTTTTATTCTTCTTTTACTAACGCATTTATTAAGGGGGAAATTCCGGCACTTAAAAAATTAAAAAATTGGTATTTGCGAAACACAAATACAAATACGTGCACAGGCACAAATAGTTAGATAATCTACCAACGAAACCAAGGCATAATAAAAAAAAAATGCTGCCAAAGTCGTCAGCATTCGTTTATACCAAATTAGCTAAAAATTCAAACTAAACGTTCAAATAAATACTACACGAGCTATTTTATTCACTATTTTAATGTAAACACACTAATCATAAGACCTTCTACCGCGGTTGAATGAACCTCTAATTGCATATTATTGGGCAATGATAGGCTAATGTAAACAGATACGTGGTACCACTTATGCTACTCACGCACACAGGGGCGCCAACGTTTCCCAAAATTTAAAGCACTTTACCTATCTGTCCAATTTCAGGTCAACGACACACATTTTTGGAGCATTCATCCCACTTTTTCTGCTTTGGCGAATTAAAATTGTAAAACCGTCTATAAATTATTGAATCGCTAATGTTTATTGTATATATAATAATGTTTATTGTATGTATATATATAAAAACATATTTTCAAAATAAGTATTTAAATTTAATATTCCAAACTAACCCACACACATAAGCAAGGGATATACGCACATGCAGTATAACTCTGTTTATGTAACATAATATTTCTTATCCAAATATTTGAAATACGAAAAGTTCCAAGAACATTTAGTCGTAAATCAGAGCATAGACAAGACGAGCCTTCGAAGTAGGTTTAATTGAGATTCTTTGCGGTTACATTTCGTCACGTTTAGTCACGTAGTCGTCACGTATTCCTCACGTGGGTCCATGGCCGGTCAGGGTCGAGATTCGCTGGCCCAGGGTTCGTTGTCCGATCAAATATTTTTGACACTAGAAAAAAATCTGCAGTCCTCTTCTATTATGATGTCATATCTTGCATGACCAGTTTTGCCAAATCTATTCTTTTTTATCTTTTTGTTAAAACACGAATTCGATTCGGGGAAAGAACTAACATCGCTCATCTCATCCATGCTTCCTCATAGTAATAAATCGTTTCGGTTTCGGAACGTAATAAAAATAAAATACTTATGATATATAGGAGACATCGTATTTTAATTAACGAATTTTACGCATATTTAATATTTCGAATCGAAAAGTCAATCAGTTACATCATTATTTATTGCTTTAATCGATCACGAATCAAAACCTTTCATACGCCGCCGATCGAGATGGCGAACGAATTTCAAGATGGCGTGGATTTTATTCGCGCCAAAATAAAGTGGCGGTCGTTCGTTGACCCCAGGGCGCAGGCGTGTTGACCGCGTGACGTATCGTGACGTAGCGAGTGTGACGTCACATGGGGCCGGGTCGCAGCCGGTCGCTATGAATCATTTTCAAGGTTCCTTTTTGTCAAGGTACTGCAGTTTGTTCGCGGTATATTTAGACGCTTGGTGTGGTTGGCTTCCTTTGGCTGATTTTATGTTCATTGTTGAGCTCGCGCCATTAAGTTTTTCGTAACATGCGATGCTTGTCCGAGTGGCCATGTTGTCGCCACTGATTTATGGTGTGAAAGTATTTTGTGCCAATATAGCATACTATTCACTGGCCAGAGATGAATACCTAATGAAAAATTTAATGGTTAGGATATTGTACCTACTGATTGCCGTGATTCAAAAGAGCAGTATTTATGAAGTGACTTTCATAAGGTGCTAAATTAGGTAATAATATTTTTTTTTTACTGGGGCGGAACTTATTCGAGACCCACCTGATAAGTATCTGCCTATAACAGGTGCATTTCGTCCGGACGAATTGCACTGCGCACGTCAACCCTGAGATTTGAGTTGTTAAGTCTCATGTGCCTCTAATTTTCCTGACTCTCAAGGACTGGTGCCGGAACACATTATTAGGTGCTTGGCGACTATAAACATAGCTATGACCGTTTGGCCATCATTGTTTCCAAGTGTTGCAGATTATGGGACTCAAAATAAAACATTCATACCTAATTCGGTTTTGACCATACTCGTTGAGAAGAACCGAAAAAGGGACTCTTACGATGTTGTTTATTTTTAATATTATAAGCGTTTGGTATCACACAGCATCACCTGAAGCACATAAATATTGTTATAATTTTAATAACGCATATTATTTGAACGCCTTCAGCTAAGAACGGTTAGGTGGCGCCACGGTCACAAATGCTGCTATGGATATTATTACTTATTAAATTAAAGTAATATTCTATAAAATGCGACAAAGATGAAGACATCTATAAAAACTGAGATTATAATTTATAAAACTAATAAGGTATAATTAAGTCAGCATTTGTAACGTATGGATGTTACGTAAGTTACTGATGGAAGTCGTTACAGCTAACACAAGTATTCTTGAACATTAGTCTCATACTAGGAGAGAAAAAATGGCAGCGACTTCTAACACTGAAATATATGAAATAATTTGAGGACCAGACTGACCAGTACCATGCCGATTTAAACGCTCTGAGCTCAAAGTTCTCTTTTCACGGTCACAACTTCCACAAATTCTTTCATATTTTACAATGTACAAAGTTGGTTCTATTTGTCTGTTTATTTGGAAGTCTAACATAATATTTTAGTGGTTAGTTTGTTGTTGTAGTGTTGTAGTTTGTTTAGTTTAGGGAGGACATAGATGTTGGCTGTCGATGTCGACAGTTCAACTCCAGCAGACTTAGGGCGAGGGAAAGCCCTCTTATAGTCCTGGAGACTGCCGAGAGACGTTGGGAGGTTCGTACCTAATTTCTCCGGTACAACTGCAGTGTCGTATCGTTGAGAGTGGGCCCTACGGAAATTAACTCTGTAACTATTTGGAGAGGCACTAATCGGGTCTTTATTTTTGCGTCAAGCTCGCTGTCGAGCTTTGTTTTTGATAGTGTAACCTCTAATTACCTCACACCTGGGGATGTTACCGGGGATATTTCAGTAGTTTCAATTATGCCAATAAATAGTGCCTTATTATGTACCAATATTAATTATGTTTATAGCTGATAGGGTAGCCTTTGACTTTCTCACAGATTTTTCACACTTGAGGATGGTAGGTATGCCCTTGGTTCAAAATACTGACCTCAGATTATCACGGTCCGACTTCTACAAAATATTCCATACATTATTTTTTTCATTCTTTTTAGTGATGCATAATGATTACATCACTCATATCATTCACTCGCCTAAAATTCTGTTCACCTTCGACAACAGTTGCAATTACCGGGTATACAAGTATATTTTCAGGTGACTATAGCTTAAAAACTACTCAACCGATTTCGAAGAAATTTAAATGGAACTAATTTATACTTCACCCAAAAGAAAATTGACACAAAAATCAGTTTACAACTGGCGGAGTAATCACCTCTTATTTTTTGGATATCAGTAAAAAATTAATCGTTTATAAGGTTTGTAAATTTTATTTATCTGCGAGTAAATAAATTACAGTTACAATTTGCATTGAAGTAACGGCCAGTTCGAGTCATATAGAAGACGGGACAATAAGTCACAGAGTTACAATAAGGGCCATTACATCAAAGTGTTATCGATGGCACATATTAGGTAATAGTTACTATCCAAGGAAAGTTTCTATCAGCATTTAGGGAGACGATTCAGCATTTAGGGAGACACGGTGAAAACAGCAACAGTCGCAGTTCTTGCCTATTATACTACGGTTAAAGTTAGCATACCTCCGCCAAGTCCTAACGCATCTAACTAAGGGTTCCGTACCATTATCTATATAACATAAAATAACATAAAACTTCGTTTTGTCATCTAAAATTTGTGTTTTTTAGGGTTCCATACACAAAGGGTAAAAACGGGACCCTATTACTAAGACTCCACTGTCCATATGTATGTCTGTCTCTGACACCATGTCTCCAGCCTGTCACGGGGCTGTATCTCATGAACCGTGATAGCTAGACAATTGAAATTTTCACAGATGATGTATTTCTGTTGCCGCTATAACAACAAATACTAAAAATCGGCTAAGTGCGAGTCGGATTCGCGCACGATGGGTTCCTCGTGCGCGAATCCGACTCGGCGACAGAAATACATCATCTGTGAAAATTTCAATTGTCTAGCTATCACGGTTCATGAGATACAGCCCCGTGACAGGCTGGAGACATGGTGTCAGAGACAGACATACATATGGACAGTGGAGTCTTAGTAATAGGGTCCCGTTTTTACCCTTTGTGTATGGAACCCTAAAAAACACAAATTTTAGATGACAAAACGAAGTTTAATTTCCGGTTTTCTCTAAAAATTATTAACCCTTTACATGGCAAATCACGCCGATAGATTCTCACAGTAATCATCATCATCATACATCAACAGGAACGTCCACCGTTGAACAAGGACCTAGTTAGTGGGTCTTCTCTATTGGGGAAATTCGACATAATCTCCACGCTTGGCAGGCGTCTTGGGGATCGTAGAAAAATTTGTCAGTTCTTCAGAAGGTGCTGCTGTGAAAATTCCAGTAGGTAGGAACCTGCTGGAATTTTCCCTAATTCGCTTCTTACCAAAAAACCAAAAACACTCAAAGTCAAAGTCAAAGTCAAAGTCAAAATCATTTATTCAATTTAGGCGTCTACGACGCTCAATTACAAATTTTAATATTGAAATATACTACATTGTACTGCCACGTTCAGCAAACAAAAGTTATAGAGCCACTGCGAGAAGAACGGGCAAGAAACTCGGGGCCATTCTTTTAAACGTTTTTTAAAAATGTGTTAAGTACATACTATATAATAAAATTATTACAATACTTAATTTACATTACGTAGGTGTTGGGCGCTAGCTTGGCAGAGGCGAACCAGTCCAGGCATTTTTGTCGTTTAAGTAATCACAAACTGTGTAGTAAGATTTCTTTATCAAAATATTCTTCACATGCAACTTGAATTTTCTTTCTGTGAGCGTTGTAATATGTTTGGGCAATTTATTATAAAACCGCACACAATTTCCTAAGAAGGACCTTTTATTTGTCTTTGCTAATCTAAAACCTGGCACCGCTATTTTATCTTTATTCCTAGTGTTATAATCGTGAGTGTCACTGTTTGATTTAAATTTGCTCAAATTTTTACGAACATACATAATATTTTCAAATATATACAGACTTGGTAAAGTTAAAATATCAATTTCTTTAAAAATATCTCTCAGGGATTCCCTAGGATCCATTTCATATATGGCTCGAATTGCACGCTTTTGTAAGATAAAGATTGTCTCTATCTCAGCAGCAGCTCCCCACAGCAATATACCATAAGACATAATACTGTGGAAGTACGCGAAATAAACGAGCCTAGCAGTAGCTACGTCTGTTAGCTGTCTTATCTTACGAACTGCATATGCAGCAGAACTAAGTCTTCCAGATAGATCATGTATATGTGGATTCCACTGTAAAGTTGAATGCATTTTAATTCCCAGGAAGACTGTCGCATTGTCAAAAGAGAGTTTTTCTAGGCCAAGCTTAATGTTCAACATAAGTAACATTTGGTAAAGAAAACTTTAAACATTTGGTCTTTTTTCAATTTAAGAGAAGATTATTAGCCGCGAACCAATTAGAGATCATAGATAACACATTATTTACATGAATAAGTTCACTATCCCTCCTATCTACTTTAAAAATTAGGGAGGTATCATCTGCGAATAAAACTATATCGCAGAAATTTTTAACCATGCAAGGCAGATCATTTATATATGCTAGAAACAGAAAAGGTCCTAAAATTTATCCTTGCGGTACGCCTATTCTTACCAAAGACCCGGAAGAAGTATTGCCATTTATTCTAACCTTCTGTAGCCTGTCTGACAGATATGACTTTATAAGATCCAGAGCTTTTCCACGAATACCATAATGTGAAAGTTTTCGAATCAGAGTGCGGTGCTCTACACAGTCAAATGCCTTAGAAAGGTCACAGAATACGGCAATAGCATCCTGTGAACTCTCCCAGGCTTCAAGTATATGTGACATCAATTGAGCACCTGCATCTGTTGTGGATCTGCTCTTTGTGAAACCAAACTGATTCTCATTCAATATATTATGCTCATTAAAATGGGATAGAAGTTGTTTGAGCATAATTTTTTCGAATACTTTACTCAGAACAGGTAAGATAGAAATAGGTCTGTAATTGCAAGGGTCAGATGTAGCCCCCGACTTCAGAATTGGAGTGATTTTACTTTGTTTCATTAAGTCGGGGAAGTTTCCTTTATCAATACAAAGATTGAATATTGTTTTTAAATATGGTGCAATAATGCATATTATAGACTCTGCCACTTTAACTGACATACCCCACAAGTCTTCGGTGCTCTTAACATTTAAATTTTTAAATGTCTTTATAATTTCAAATATTGTTGTGTGTCTGAAAGAAAAGTCCGGTGATTTGCAGGGGAAATTATGTATTAGCAGAGTTTCTGCTACATCGGGACATGCATCCAATGACTTAGTGACTTCTAGGGGTAAGTTAGAAAAAAAATTGTCAAATATATTTGCCACTTGTATTGGATCAGATATTTGATTTTTATCAACATTTAAGACATATGTAGAATCTCTAGGTTTATTTTTTCCGGTCTCAGTATTTATAGTCTTCCAAATGGTTTTATTTTATTTTTAGACTTGCTAATTTTATTTCTAATCAAAAGAGATTTAGCACACAAGCAAACAGGCTTAAACATTTTTGAATAGTTCCTAACATAATCACGAAACTGCTTGCAGGATGTCAAATTCTTCCTGCGATACAGATCATACAAATAATCTCTACTTTTTCGAATACCTGTAGTTGCCCAATCACCGAACTTCAACTTTCCATTTACTTGTTTCTTTATTTTTGGACAAACTTTTTGAAACTCAGTATTTACTAGAGAGAATAAACTATTATAAATGTCATTCGGGTCACTATGAGAAAAACTTGTAATGGCAAGCTTAGCTTCTATATTGGTACTGAGTATTTCTAGCCTACTGGTTGTTAACGGCCTATGTTCAATTTCATACCTTGCTGTTTCTCTGCTTCCATCAAATCTAATTGCCAGGCCCTCATGATCAGATCTAACACCCTTCATTATTGACTTTTGTTTAGTCTTACAGTTCGAGTATATATTGTCTATACAGGTAGCTGAAGTATCTGTTATTCTAGTGGGCTCACAGAATAGAAATTTCAAATTAAATGACTTAAACAATGAAATAAGATCAGTCTTATTTTTAGATTTCAATAAAATATCTACATTAAAATCACCACATACAAATATGGGTTTTTTACATTTAGAAATTTTTAGTAGTATACTTTCCAGAGTGGCTAAGAATTCTGTAAAATTTTGAGCACGACCTTCATCTGTTGGTGGTCGATATACACACAACACAAGATGCCTGTCCACCTCCACACAAGCAACTTCACAGACACGTTCAACAGAACATCTGACTAAGTCACGGCGTTCTTTAAATTTTAAGTTATTTTTTACAAGAATAATACACCCTCCTCCTTCTGCAGATGATCTGTTAAACGCACTGCCTACACTAAAATTCTTAACATTAAATAACATTGTATCAGCTCTTAGCCATGTTTCAGTAAAGCATAATATATCAAAAGGATATTTATCTAAGAGCATTTCAATTTCAAGTATTTTGCCAGAGAAGCGATTTATATTTTGGTAGTACAGTGCTATGTCAAAACACTTCCCTGTTGTCGGACTTAAAAGTTTAAACAGTTTGACTCAACATTTGTATTAGTACATGTACTAAAATCTGTATCGTCAATAGAAGACATGGTTATATTTCCTATAACCGACTCAATATTATAAGCTACCAAAGTAGCAATTAAATTCTTACATTTCTTAGGTAGGTACATCTATCCTGAGTCAACATAAATTTAGTAATAAATTTATTACAGTCAAAAAATAAAAGTTTGTCTTTATGACGACATGTCATATTATATAAAATTGTATTTAAGCAGTTAATATGCTCATTCTGACTTTTAGTTAGTGCATCTGAGTAAGGAAAAGCACATAACATAATTTTAAATGCATTAAGGCTTAACAATGAGGTTACATTTGCTATAACCTGTTTCCTGTCTATACCTAAACTTTGGCCTAAATAGACAATGACTATGGTATTGCTATCAATTGCGGCAGACATAATTTTTTTTCTCAATTTGAGCATAAGAAGCACCAGGCATGCAGTAATTTTCAACAGAGCAGTCTAGTGAATTACAAAGCACAGAACCAAAACTTCTGCCTATTGCATCTGAAAAAACTAATACTTTGGTAACCATATCCTGGTTTGAGGTGATACCTTGATTCTCCCTCTGTACTGCTTCAGTGCATGTTTTATTCAATGGCTGAACTGTATGACAAATTGTTGGTATTGAATCTCTAGTTGGTTGCTGATTATGAGACTTTGAGCATGCACACTCAGTAGTTTTCACACTCTCCATATTGGTGGTCACAAGATCCATTAAACTTATAGCTTCATTGTAGTGCTCACTAAGATGGTTTTGAGCTGATAAGTAGCTAGAGAAAATATTTTGCAATAATTTTTCTTTATCTAGCAGCTCAGAGCGAAGACTCAAAGTATCATCATCATACAATTGCTTAGTAATTTCTACTTCATCCAAACAATTTTGAAGTTTTTCCTGTAAAACTAGCTTATCTTTCACCAAATTCACATTTTTCTTGAAATATTTGCGGTTTTTAAGTTGTTTTTCGCACTTACGCATCAGTTTCTTAAGTTTAAAGTACTTTTTGATTTTCTTATGGCTCTGAAAGACTGGAAATTGACTACATATAGTGTTCTCATCAGTCAAGTCAATAGTTTCAATAGGCTGCAGAGAGCTTGCTGATTCCATGCCACTACCGACCAGCTCATGGTATAAATTTAAGGTGTTAGCGGTCTGTTCATTAAACTTTGTTGATTTTAACGACAAGATTTCATGTTGTGCCTTGCTTAATTCAAACTCTAGTTCTGATATACGACTCAAGGCCTGTTCATGAGTCTCACTACATTCTTTAAATGATAGTACAATGTTTTGTAGTTGTTCATTTTGATGGAGCGCTTCTGAGTAATTTGTGTATAGACCGGCAAGTTCATTCTTGAGGTCAGTGTTTTTTGACACAATTTTGTTCACCTCAACCTCACTGTCATCTCTTTCTTGTAGGAGCTGATCAGAGAGGTCTTTATACTTTTTAAGGTCCTGAAGAGCAACTCTGAGTTTCTCTTCCAGTTCTCTTGCCAAGGTTTTCCTAGTAGTTACAGTTTGACGGTTTTACAAAATTGTAAAACCGTCTATAAATTATTGAATCGCTAATGTTTATTGTATATATAATAATGTTTATTGTATGTATATATATAAAAACATATTTTCAAAATAAGTATTTAAATTTAATATTCCAAACTAACCCACACACATAAGCAAGGGATATACGCACATGCAGTATAACTCTGTTTATGTAACATAATATTTCTTATCCAAATATTTGAAATACGAAAAGTTCCAAGAACATTTAGTCGTAAATCAGAGCATAGACAAGACGAGCCTTCGAAGTAGGTTTAATTGAGATTCTTTGCGGTTACATTTCGTCACGTTTAGTCACGTAGTCGTCACGTATTCCTCACGTGGGTCCATGGCCGGTCAGGGTCGAGATTCGCTGGCCCAGGGTTCGTTGTCCGATCAAATATTTTTGACACTAGAAAAAAATCTGCAGTCCTCTTCTATTATGATGTCATATCTTGCATGACCAGTTTTGCCAAATCTATTCTTTTTTATCTTTTTGTTAAAACACGAATTCGATTCGGGGAAAGAACTAACATCGCTCATCTCATCCATGCTTCCTCATAGTAATAAATCGTTTCGGTTTCGGAACGTAATAAAAATAAAATACTTATGATATATAGGAGACATCGTATTTTAATTAACGAATTTTACGCATATTTAATATTTCGAATCGAAAAGTCAATCAGTTACATCATTATTTATTGCTTTAATCGATCACGAATCAAAACCTTTCATACGCCGCCGATCGAGATGGCGAACGAATTTCAAGATGGCGTGGATTTTATTCGCGCCAAAATAAAGTGGCGGTCGTTCGTTGACCCCAGGGCGCAGGCGTGTTGACCGCGTGACGTATCGTGACGTAGCGAGTGTGACGTCACATGGGGCCGGGTCGCAGCCGGTCGCTATGAATCATTTTCAAGGTTCCTTTTTGTCAAGGTACTGCAGTTTGTTCGCGGTATATTTAGACGCTTGGTGTGGTTGGCTTCCTTTGGCTGATTTTATGTTCATTGTTGAGCTCGCGCCATTAAGTTTTTCGTAACATGCGATGCTTGTCCGAGTGGCCATGTTGTCGCCACTGATTTATGGTGTGAAAGTATTTTGTGCCAATATAGCATACTATTCACTGGCCAGAGATGAATACCTAATGAAAAATTTAATGGTTAGGATATTGTACCTACTGATTGCCGTGATTCAAAAGAGCAGTATTTATGAAGTGACTTTCATAAGGTGCTAAATTAGGTAATAATATTTTTTTTTTACTGGGGCGGAACTTATTCGAGACCCACCTGATAAGTATCTGCCTATAACAGGTGCATTTCGTCCGGACGAATTGCACTGCGCACGTCAACCCTGAGATTTGAGTTGTTAAGTCTCATGTGCCTCTAATTTTCCTGACTCTCAAGGACTGGTGCCGGAACACATTATTAGGTGCTTGGCGACTATAAACATAGCTATGACCGTTTGGCCATCATTGTTTCCAAGTGTTGCAGATTATGGGACTCAAAATAAAACATTCATACCTAATTCGGTTTTGACCATACTCGTTGAGAAGAACCGAAAAAGGGACTCTTACGATGTTGTTTATTTTTAATATTATAAGCGTTTGGTATCACACAGCATCACCTGAAGCACATAAATATTGTTATAATTTTAATAACGCATATTATTTGAACGCCTTCAGCTAAGAACGGTTAGGTGGCGCCACGGTCACAAATGCTGCTATGGATATTATTACTTATTAAATTAAAGTAATATTCTATAAAATGCGACAAAGATGAAGACATCTATAAAAACTGAGATTATAATTTATAAAACTAATAAGGTATAATTAAGTCAGCATTTGTAACGTATGGATGTTACGTAAGTTACTGATGGAAGTCGTTACAGCTAACACAAGTATTCTTGAACATTAGTCTCATACTAGGAGAGAAAAAATGGCAGCGACTTCTAACACTGAAATATATGAAATAATTTGAGGACCAGACTGACCAGTACCATGCCGATTTAAACGCTCTGAGCTCAAAGTTCTCTTTTCACGGTCACAACTTCCACAAATTCTTTCATATTTTACAATGTACAAAGTTGGTTCTATTTGTCTGTTTATTTGGAAGTCTAACATAATATTTTAGTGGTTAGTTTGTTGTTGTAGTGTTGTAGTTTGTTTAGTTTAGGGAGGACATAGATGTTGGCTGTCGATGTCGACAGTTCAACTCCAGCAGACTTAGGGCGAGGGAAAGCCCTCTTATAGTCCTGGAGACTGCCGAGAGACGTTGGGAGGTTCGTACCTAATTTCTCCGGTACAACTGCAGTGTCGTATCGTTGAGAGTGGGCCCTACGGAAATTAACTCTGTAACTATTTGGAGAGGCACTAATCGGGTCTTTATTTTTGCGTCAAGCTCGCTGTCGAGCTTTGTTTTTGATAGTGTAACCTCTAATTACCTCACACCTGGGGATGTTACCGGGGATATTTCAGTAGTTTCAATTATGCCAATAAATAGTGCCTTATTATGTACCAATATTAATTATGTTTATAGCTGATAGGGTAGCCTTTGACTTTCTCACAGATTTTTCACACTTGAGGATGGTAGGTATGCCCTTGGTTCAAAATACTGACCTCAGATTATCACGGTCCGACTTCTACAAAATATTCCATACATTATTTTTTTCATTCTTTTTAGTGATGCATAATGATTACATCACTCATATCATTCACTCGCCTAAAATTCTGTTCACCTTCGACAACAGTTGCAATTACCGGGTATACAAGTATATTTTCAGGTGACTATAGCTTAAAAACTACTCAACCGATTTCGAAGAAATTTAAATGGAACTAATTTATACTTCACCCAAAAGAAAATTGACACAAAAATCAGTTTACAACTGGCGGAGTAATCACCTCTTATTTTTTGGATATCAGTAAAAAATTAATCGTTTATAAGGTTTGTAAATTTTATTTATCTGCGAGTAAATAAATTACAGTTACAATTTGCATTGAAGTAACGGCCAGTTCGAGTCATATAGAAGACGGGACAATAAGTCACAGAGTTACAATAAGGGCCATTACATCAAAGTGTTATCGATGGCACATATTAGGTAATAGTTACTATCCAAGGAAAGTTTCTATCAGCATTTAGGGAGACGATTCAGCATTTAGGGAGACACGGTGAAAACAGCAACAGTCGCAGTTCTTGCCTATTATACTACGGTTAAAGTTAGCATACCTCCGCCAAGTCCTAACGCATCTAACTAAGGGTTCCGTACCATTATCTATATAACATAACATTAGACACTATATTATACCTAACCTTTTTTTAACCAATGGTAGCTGTGATAGCTAGACAATTGAAATTTTCACAGATGATGTATTTCTGTTGCCGCTATAACAACAAATACTAAAAATCGGCTAAGTGCGAGTCGGATTCGCGCACGATGGGTTCCTCGTGCGCGAATCCGACTCGGCGACAGAAATACATCATCTGTGAAAATTTCAATTGTCTAGCTATCACGGTTCATGAGATACAGCCCCGTGACAGGCTGGAGACATGGTGTCAGAGACAGACATACATATGGACAGTGGAGTCTTAGTAATAGGGTCCCGTTTTTACCCTTTGTGTATGGAACCCTAAAAAACACAAATTTTAGATGACAAAACGAAGTTTAATTTCCGGTTTTCTCTAAAAATTATTAACCCTTTACATGGCAAATCACGCCGATAGATTCTCACAGTAATCATCATCATCATACATCAACAGGAACGTCCACCGTTGAACAAGGACCTAGTTAGTGGGTCTTCTCTATTGGGGAAATTCGACATAATCTCCACGCTTGGCAGGCGTCTTGGGGATCGTAGAAAAATTTGTCAGTTCTTCAGAAGGTGCTGCTGTGAAAATTCCAGTAGGTAGGAACCTGCTGGAATTTTCCCTAATTCGCTTCTTACCAAAAAACCAAAAACACTCAAAGTCAAAGTCAAAGTCAAAGTCAAAATCATTTATTCAATTTAGGCGTCTACGACGCTCTTATGAAGGTCAATTACAAATTTTAATATTGAAATATACTACATTGTACTGCCACGTTCAGCAAACAAAAGTTATAGAGCCACTGCGAGAAGAACGGGCAAGAAACTCGGGGCCATTCTTTTAAACGTTTTTTAAAAATGTGTTAAGTACATACTATATAATAAAATTATTACAATACTTAATTTACATTACGTAGGTGTTGGGCGCTAGCTTGGCAGAGGCGAACCAGTCCAGGCATTTTTGTCGTTTAAGTAATCACAAACTGTGTAGTAAGATTTCTTTATCAAAATATTCTTCACATGCAACTTGAATTTTCTTTCTGTGAGCGTTGTAATATGTTTGGGCAATTTATTATAAAACCGCACACAATTTCCTAAGAAGGACCTTTTATTTGTCTTTGCTAATCTAAAACCTGGCACCGCTATTTTATCTTTATTCCTAGTGTTATAATCGTGAGTGTCACTGTTTGATTTAAATTTGCTCAAATTTTTACGAACATACATAATATTTTCAAATATATACAGACTTGGTAAAGTTAAAATATCAATTTCTTTAAAAATATCTCTCAGGGATTCCCTAGGATCCATTTCATATATGGCTCGAATTGCACGCTTTTGTAAGATAAAGATTGTCTCTATCTCAGCAGCAGCTCCCCACAGCAATATACCATAAGACATAATACTGTGGAAGTACGCGAAATAAACGAGCCTAGCAGTAGCTACGTCTGTTAGCTGTCTTATCTTACGAACTGCATATGCAGCAGAACTAAGTCTTCCAGATAGATCATGTATATGTGGATTCCACTGTAAAGTTAAATGCATTTTAATTCCCAGGAAGACTGTCGCATTGTCAAAAGAGAGTTTTTCTAGGCCAAGCTTAATGTTCAACATAAGTAACATTTGGTAAAGAAAACTTTAAACATTTGGTCTTTTTTCAATTTAAGAGAAGATTATTAGCCGCGAACCAATTAGAGATCATAGATAACACATTATTTACATGAATAAGTTCACTATCCCTCCTATCTACTTTAAAAATTAGGGAGGTATCATCTGCGAATAAAACTATATCGCAGAAATTTTTAACCATGCAAGGCAGATCATTTATATATGCTAGAAACAGAAAAGGTCCTAAAATTTATCCTTGCGGTACGCCTATTCTTACCAAAGACCCGGAAGAAGTATTGCCATTTATTCTAACCTTCTGTAGCCTGTCTGACAGATATGACTTTATAAGATCCAGAGCTTTTCCACGAATACCATAATGTGAAAGTTTTCGAATCAGAGTGCGGTGCTCTACACAGTCAAATGCCTTAGAAAGGTCACAGAATACGGCAATAGCATCCTGTGAACTCTCCCAGGCTTCAAGTATATGTGACATCAATTGAGCACCTGCATCTGTTGTGGATCTGCTCTTTGTGAAACCAAACTGATTCTCATTCAATATATTATGCTCATTAAAATGGGATAGAAGTTGTTTGAGCATAATTTTTTCGAATACTTTACTCAGAACAGGTAAGATAGAAATAGGTCTGTAATTGCAAGGGTCAGATGTAGCCCCCGACTTCAGAATTGGAGTGATTTTACTTTGTTTCATTAAGTCGGGGAAGTTTCCTTTATCAATACAAAGATTGAATATTGTTTTTAAATATGGTGCAATAATGCATATTATAGACTCTGCCACTTTAACTGACATACCCCACAAGTCTTCGGTGCTCTTAACATTTAAATTTTTAAATGTCTTTATAATTTCAAATATTGTTGTGTGTCTGAAAGAAAAGTCCGGTGATTTGCAGGGGAAATTATGTATTAGCAGAGTTTCTGCTACATCGGGACATGCATCCAATGACTTAGTGACTTCTAGGGGTAAGTTAGAAAAAAAATTGTCAAATATATTTGCCACTTGTATTGGATCAGATATTTGATTTTTATCAACATTTAAGACATATGTAGAATCTCTAGGTTTATTTTTTCCGGTCTCAGTATTTATAGTCTTCCAAATGGTTTTATTTTATTTTTAGACTTGCTAATTTTATTTCTAATCAAAAGAGATTTAGCACACAAGCAAACAGGCTTAAACATTTTTGAATAGTTCCTAACATAATCACGAAACTGCTTGCAGGATGTCAAATTCTTCCTGCGATACAGATCATACAAATAATCTCTACTTTTTCGAATACCTGTAGTTGCCCAATCACCGAACTTCAACTTTCCATTTACTTGTTTCTTTATTTTTGGACAAACTTTTTGAAACTCAGTATTTACTAGAGAGAATAAACTATTATAAATGTCATTCGGGTCACTATGAGAAAAACTTGTAATGGCAAGCTTAGCTTCTATATTGGTACTGAGTATTTCTAGCCTACTGGTTGTTAACGGCCTATGTTCAATTTCATACCTTGCTGTTTCTCTGCTTCCATCAAATCTAATTGCCAGGCCCTCATGATCAGATCTAACACCCTTCATTATTGACTTTTGTTTAGTCTTACAGTTCGAGTATATATTGTCTATACAGGTAGCTGAAGTATCTGTTATTCTAGTGGGCTCACAGAATAGAAATTTCAAATTAAATGACTTAAACAATGAAATAAGATCAGTCTTATTTTTAGATTTCAATAAAATATCTACATTAAAATCACCACATACAAATATGGGTTTTTTACATTTAGAAATTTTTAGTAGTATACTTTCCAGAGTGGCTAAGAATTCTGTAAAATTTTGAGCACGACCTTCATCTGTTGGTGGTCGATATACACACAACATAAGATGCCTGTCCACCTCCACACAAGCAACTTCACAGACACGTTCAACAGAACATCTGACTAAGTCACGGCGTTCTTTAAATTTTAAGTTATTTTTTACAAGAATAATACACCCTCCTCCTTCTGCAGATGATCTGTTAAACGCACTGCCTACACTAAAATTCTTAACATTAAATAACATTGTATCAGCTCTTAGCCATGTTTCAGTAAAGCATAATATATCAAAAGGATATTTATCTAAGAGCATTTCAATTTCAAGTATTTTGCCAGAGAAGCGATTTATATTTTGGTAGTACAGTGCTATGTCAAAACACTTCCCTGTTGTCGGACTTAAAAGTTTAAACAGTTTGACTCAACATTTGTATTAGTACATGTACTAAAATCTGTATCGTCAATAGAAGACATGGTTATATTTCCTATAACCGACTCAATATTATAAGCTACCAAAGTAGCAATTAAATTCTTACATTTCTTAGGTAGGTACATCTATCCTGAGTCAACATAAATTTAGTAATAAATTTATTACAGTCAAAAAATAAAAGTTTGTCTTTATGACGACATGTCATATTATATAAAATTGTATTTAAGCAGTTAATATGCTCATTCTGACTTTTAGTTAGTGCATCTGAGTAAGGAAAAGCACATAACATAATTTTAAATGCATTAAGGCTTAACAATGAGGTTACATTTGCTATAACCTGTTTCCTGTCTATACCTAAACTTTGGCCTAAATAGACAATGACTATGGTATTGCTATCAATTGCGGCAGACATAATTTTTTTTCTCAATTTGAGCATAAGAAGCACCAGGCATGCAGTAATTTTCAACAGAGCAGTCTAGTGAATTACAAAGCACAGAACCAAAACTTCTGCCTATTGCATCTGAAAAAACTAATACTTTGGTAACCATATCCTGGTTTGAGGTGATACCTTGATTCTCCCTCTGTACTGCTTCAGTGCATGTTTTATTCAATGGCTGAACTGTATGACAAATTGTTGGTATTGAATCTCTAGTTGGTTGCTGATTATGAGACTTTGAGCATGCACACTCAGTAGTTTTCACACTCTCCATATTGGTGGTCACAAGATCCATTAAACTTATAGCTTCATTGTAGTGCTCACTAAGATGGTTTTGAGCTGATAAGTAGCTAGAGAAAATATTTTGCAATAATTTTTCTTTATCTAGCAGCTCAGAGCGAAGACTCAAAGTATCATCATCATACAATTGCTTAGTAATTTCTACTTCATCCAAACAATTTTGAAGTTTTTCCTGTAAAACTAGCTTATCTTTCACCAAATTCACATTTTTCTTGAAATATTTGCGGTTTTTAAGTTGTTTTTCGCACTTACGCATCAGTTTCTTAAGTTTAAAGTACTTTTTGATTTTCTTATGGCTCTGAAAGACTGGAAATTGACTACATATAGTGTTCTCATCAGTCAAGTCAATAGTTTCAATAGGCTGCAGAGAGCTTGCTGATTCCATGCCACTACCGACCAGCTCATGGTATAAATTTAAGGTGTTAGCGGTCTGTTCATTAAACTTTGTTGATTTTAACGACAAGATTTCATGTTGTGCCTTGCTTAATTCAAACTCTAGTTCTGATATACGACTCAAGGCCTGTTCATGAGTCTCACTACATTCTTTAAATGATAGTACAATGTTTTGTAGTTGTTCATTTTGATGGAGCGCTTCTGAGTAATTTGTGTATAGACCGGCAAGTTCATTCTTGAGGTCAGTGTTTTTTGACACAATTTTGTTCACCTCAACCTCACTGTCATCTCTTTCTTGTAGGAGCTGATCAGAGAGGTCTTTATACTTTTTAAGGTCCTGAAGAGCAACTCTGAGTTTCTCTTCCAGTTCTCTTGCCAAGGTTTTCCTAGTAGTTACAGGCATATTTGGATACCAACAACTCTGCACAATATCTGGAAAACAGATAAAAGTAGCTAAGTTACTGTTTCAAGAAGTATTTTAAGTGTAAGGTATGTATTTATCACAATTTAAACTCAAAGTTACAACTATTTTCTATATAAATTACAATAATGGTGCATACCTAATTCTATAAACAAAATAAACAATCAAGTCTGAGAACAGTAATTAATACACAAATATCTATTATTTGTTTACATTTAAATACCTATGCTATATACAGATAAATACCTATGCTATATACAGATAAAAGGGAAAAAGGAAAGAGGAAATTTGTTAAGCAGTAGAAACACAGATAAATTAGTTTACAGATGATGGTTTGAAACAGATTGGAGAGAAAAAAGTATGAAACTTTTATCTGATAACAAAAGTGACAAATGATTGATGGTAATAGGTACCTTATCATATGTTTTAATAGGTAATTTTTGTAGACCTGACTACCTACTACAAATTTGTATAAATCTACACTCCACAGTCATTAGCACTAGCATCCAGAGAAGACCTGTGTCCTCTAGCAGCACCCGTTCACGAGTTGATGCATGTGCCAGCCATCGCCTTCCTCAACCATATTTGAGGGAAGATGGCGACCCGACACACAACACCGCCACTAGACAACACCTTTCTGTGAGCACGACCACTTTGGATACCAGTGCCTACGGATACTACTACAAATATAAAACTTTGAGAATGAGTTGCAGCTAGGATTAGGAGTCAAATAGTGTTGAAATGTCTAAGGCAAAAATCATTAACTTTGCTTCCACTATTTTGTCAAGGAAAGAGAGTCAGTACACTTCCAGTGTGAGATTATTAACGTAGCTAATCAAGTGAGTTACAGTGAAAATGTGGTAAATGCGTACTTAAAGTTAGATATTAGACATTATACTCCCCAGTAAAATCCAAGATGTTTGAAATCTCAACCGCTGCTGCAGGATGACGTACTATTATATTTATTCACTGTTTAATGAATATGTCACGATATAAATTTAATCACACTATAAAGCTACTTTTAATTAACGTTAATTAAACAATAACACTATAATTTAGCCTTATTTACTATTTAAAACTATTATTAAAATACGGAGCAATCATTATGACATGTTCAAAATAGTGTTGCCACAGGGCCACTATCACTCATGAAGAAAGGGGTGTCACATTTTAAAACGGGGTACGGGGATATGACGATAATAGCAAAGGAAATATATGTACATATATCTCCGAAAAAAGGATATATATGTATTAACTGACACGTTTAACTGAGCTGAGGGTTAATACGGACGACTAATAAGCTCAGTTTAATATGTGGCCATATCCGAACCTAAAACAAACCTACTTTGACATCTTAATAAAAGAACTAAAACTTTAGTCTTCTTTTTGCCTATTCAATACAAGTAGGTTGAAGCTAATTTAAGTTGTCGACCATTAGACAAAAGAAATGTTTCGCATAATAGGCATTATCATTAAGATTTTGGCACACATTTAGACTCTTTGTCATCAACACTAATTCATAACAAACAAAGAATGTAACAGTTATTCTTAGTCCTCAGATTTAGCTCAAAGCCATTTGAAAACGAGGTGAGAAAAATAAAAACAAAGTTCAGTTCAGGGTTGCCAGTTCTCTTAAAAACTATTATACTCACAGAAATCTAAAAATATAAGTAATAGGTGCCTATTTATTTAGATTTCTGTGATTATACTTGATGTATCGATAAAATTCTTCAGAGACACCGACCACTTTTAAAAATTATTCTTGTTGAATGTCTGGATGGGTTGGTGACTCTTGCACTTTAATTAATCCGCGAAAAATCATTGTTTATCTCTGATTGTTCTAGCTAAGGCAAAATTACAACTCATACGTAAATTCATATTGGTCAAATCGTAGGCTCATGGAAGACCAACAAGAACGCTCTACTCTAATCGTCCAAAACATTTTAAATCGCCATTTTGAATGGTTATTGTACATAAGACACATACCGATATTCCAGATTTCTGACTAGTTTAGCTTTTGCGACTCACCACGTAACAGAAATTGTCTAAAATTCACAACTTTTACTGCTTCCCATTTATATATTGTATAGATATTTATACATTTTCGTATCACGCGGAGCCGGTATCGTCCATTTCTTAATGAAATTCAATTGTTATTTGTAACCTCTAGTGGTAAAATCAGTAATACCGTAGTAAAATCAGACTATACTTCAATTCTGGAGTGCAATTTTTTTGTTGGAATACCATCGTATGTATTGGAGTCCCACTGCAAAATGGTTTAATATAATTTTTAGTCCAATATTTATCTTTGGGTCAAAAAAAACTAAATTCTGGGTACGTAATTATTCCGTTTACGAGCTAGACACTCGTGACATACATATGCATGTACAGACAGACAGCGGCGTTTCATAAGTATATTAACTTATCACCTAATGTATATTTTATAAAAGTTTGTCTTAACAGATATATATTTCTAGATGTCTTATGTCATGTATTATTATTACTATGTCAAATAAATATTTTTTCATTTCATTTCAATCCGTTTTATCTTTTGGGCACGGAATCCAAATAACCACGAAATATGTATTTCACTTCACGAGATCGGAAAGAATTTGTTACTATTTTATTTGTTACTATCATTTTCCTTTCTGCGATGAGGGAAAAATGTGTTTCAACAGCAAAGTGGCGCGAGTATTTGTAAAATATACAAATTCTCGCGCCAAATAAAAAATTTGCAGTCTTGCATAACAAATAACTTTATTTTTGTTATTAATTGAAATAATAATACTCAAAAGATTACATTTAAAAATTAAAGACTTAAATGTAAATAGTCTAAGTTCACTGGCACTAGGTAAAATAAATCTATTTACGATTTAGATTTCACGATTACATTTCAGCGTCATTAAGAGACAAAGCGTAATTAAGAATAATAAATAAAACGCTGTTTCAACTACGTAAACTTTAGTTACAAAGCGCTTTTTTGGGAGTTACCTAGAAAATCTGGATTAAAAGTATCGGATACATAGATAAACGTAGGTATGTGCTAAATATTCTATATAAAGTATCATATATAATCGGATACATATTATGAATGTAGGTAATTCCTAATGAATATATATGTACCAAATATCATCGAACTTCGTTTAGCCTAAATTTTGCATTTATAATTTAAATTAAATTTTAATATATTACTCATTAGGAATATTAATTCTGAATTGCATTTGAGCAGATAATTAGAGCAGTAATTGCTGTAATTACTTACTAGTTAACTTCGTATAAAAAACACCAAAAAATTGCTTTTTTTATGTTGTTACCTCAGAACTCTGTACTGAGTGAACTGATTTTGAAAATTCTTTTTTTGTTTGAAAGGTGATGCTTGTCGTTTGGTCCCATTTTAAGTTTCATCAAAATCGGTCAAGCCGTTTTTGAGTTTCACTAAAATACATGAAAAATATTTACCGATCTTGATGATATAGTCGTTAACAATGAATCATAATCAATCCCGTAAGTAGCAAGGGTCACTAAAAAGTGTTTGAAGTCGGTACCATGATAGTTCAAAAGTACCAATTATCACAAAATTGTGTACCGACTTCGACAAGTTATTTCACACTTTTGGGTGTTGAAGTCGTTTCCATTTTTTGGTAAAAATTTTTTTTTAGTGACCCTTGCTACTTACGGCATCGATTCTTATTCATTGTCAACGACTATATCTTCAAGATGGTTGAATATTTTTCAGTTATTGGAGCGTAACTCAAAAACCTCTTGACCGATTTTGATAAAATTTTAAATGGGACCAAACGACAAGCATCAGCTTTCAAACAAAAAAAGAATTTTCAAAATCGGTTCACCCAGTCAAGAGTTTTGAGGTAATAAACATAAAAAAAAATACAGACGAATTGAGAACCTCCTCCTTTTTTGAGAGTCGGTTAACAATATTTGTTATTACGAATATATAATTCTATTTCAGCTATGACCGTACGACCTGGCTCTTTTTGTTGAGTACCCAGCAATTAACTTTCTGTGACTTTTTCTTCTTGTTTTACTCTTTCTTTCCTTGCCATTCACAACAATCAGCTCCGCAAATTACTCTCTTATTTTTCTTAATTTGAACGCTGGCAATTTTCATCAATACTTAAGTCGAATGTCTAAATAAAAAGCGGCATTAAAACATCCAAAAATCTTGTATGTACTAAAAAGCTGACAACCTTAACGTCCAAACTCACTTCCTATTGGCATGAATTTGAAAAGATGTGACGCACGGTTCATCGACCGCAGCACAAAAAAGGTAAATGTGGCCTAGATCTTGAACTGTAGCCACTAATTCATAGAAAATAACCAGTGTCTAAGTCTCTAAGTGCTATTCAAATAGTACATAATAGTGTATCAGCGTGAGCTCGCCGAATTGACGGTCGAGGTCTAGCTGCCCTATTCTGGAACCTAGTAGAAACATTTTACGACTTAAGAAATACTGAAACATTACGTTGTCCATTTTGATATCAGTTTTTCTTGATATGTGTACTTTGGAATAGAATTTATGTAATTTTTACTCTTTCCCTTTTTTATGGGATTTTAACGCATCAAGCACAAGGTTTTTCTGTCGTTAAGCGGTAACTTCTGCTGATAATAGATGCATTTCGTCACTAGTGACGACCTGCATTGCGCTCATCACCACCATCAAAGTTGTTTTTAACTGATTTCCAAAAAAGGGGGAGGTTCATTCATCTATATTTTTTTTTTATGTTTGTTACCTCAGAACTCTTGGTGAACCGATTTTGAAAATTCTTTTTTGTTTCAAAGCTTGTCGTTTGGTCCCATTTAATTTTCATTAAAATTGGTCAAACCGTCTTTGAGTTACGCTCCAATAACTGAAAAATATTTACCTAAATTCAAATTCAAATTCAAAATCATTTATTCAATTTAGGCGTCTACGACGCTCTTATGAAGGTCAATTACAGTCATTACTATCTTGATGATATAGTCGTTGACAATGAAATTGAATGACACTTCAATTTTTTTTTATTATTTCACCGACCATCTACCATCTTGGCGGTTGAAATAGGTATGGTAGCAGTAAAAGATACAAAAAGAGTTCTCTAGAACAGTTACATGTTAAATGAGTCGATTGTGAAAATAAGCTAAATTATAAGTACTAAAATAATATAATTGTTCTGAGAGACCTTTCAATCTCTTCTTCCCCTGCGTGGGTATTGGTTCGACCTTGCTTTCTCAATTATCTTAATTTAAAAGGAATCAGTAGTCCAGTATATTGAGATGTAAGGTATCATAAAACCTAATATAAGACCTAAGGAATATATGAACCAAATTTCATAAAAATCGTTAAAGTTCTATATGGCCAGAAAGCTTAAAAAAAACATTCGCGTCATATTAGTATTATGAGAAATCTTTAGTATCGGCACTATAGTCTGGAGTATGGGACTGTACATGGCAATAGGCTCGCGAATATGTTAATAGTACACGATATCTAAAACTCACATGCAAAATGTTAATTTTATTCGTCACTTCTTTCAGAGCCGTATGTGGCACTGGCTTTTCAGTATTTTTATAAGAGAACGGAATTTCTAACACAGAAAAATATAATACTGAACATTTTAGATTTTCAAAGTTTCAGGTGATTTGATTTAATAAAACCTTAGAGTAATTAAAGTAAATACGCTAAGATATAAAACAAAATAGTTACACGTTTTAATAGAAAATAAGAAAACATTATTCTGTCCAGATCTTATAGTCCGACGTTTCGAGACGCAAAGATAATTTCTCTACATCTATTATGTTACCATCTTTATGTTTTCTGTAATGGACCTTGGACAATAGCCATAGGTTCGACTTTAACTGCACACTATCTTTGTCTCCAAAACGCTAAATAATATAGCATAATAAGCAAATAAAGAATCTTTATCATATTGTTATATATTTTTATAAAATATTTTGTTTAGTACGTATCCAATTGTAACTTTAAATTTTATTAAAAGAACCATTTTTGCACAGGCAAAGGTACAACATGTTATAGAGCTCTGTTTCTCTAGTCGTTTGACGTGGGTTATTAAGATGCTCAACACACATGAAATATGACCGCACTCAGATTTGATGTAATGTTTTATATATCAAGATGTTCCAATCTAAAAGTTTTTGTCCGTATGAGGATGAATGGTAGGAAATCTGATCATTTTGAACTTTGAACTCCATAATTGCCCCCGTTTTTAAAGAAAAATTATAAACTGATGTATAATTATATCAAGAATAAGGCCAGGGCCCTTATTGTTAACCAAATGGTAATTGAAATGCATTTAATTTTGACGTTTTCCTTTGAAAACGATACCTATTATGGAGTTCCAATTCTAAAATGGAGATCATTTTCATTACCAATAAAATTAGACAATAAGGCGCATGTTCGGAAAGCCATTTTAAATTTATAACTAATAGAAATTAATCTAATAAATTTGTGGTGTTTAAAATTGTGATTATACTAGCCCGATATGCACCAGGCATGATATCAAGGTAAAATATTAATTTTATTGACATCGCAACCGCACCAGCTATGCCATCCGGTACAGAATATGCCCGCCAGCTCAATGCGAAGGCGAGGCGCAACGGTTGGCCTACATACCGGTCGTCGGGATGTGACCTCCACAAGTTTATTGCCAATACCACACAACACACAACAGCTGAACACACTAATTTCAGCCCTGAACCTTCGCAATTAGGTACAAAGCCAGTTGGGTACCACTTGTCGCTGAAAACTGGGCCATTTACAGAGTAACCATCGTGCAGTTCGGATATCTTGGACAAGGAAGTAGAGACTGCGTAATTGCATGGTTAAACAAAGAGACATCTCTTGAAATATTAAGGCATCAATCAGTATGTCAAAACAAACCACAGATACGATGGTAAATTTAGGGATAACATTGATTATGACAGTTAAGAATAAAATAAGACCACGCAATGACCGTGTGCTCTTTATTACTTAATTATGTGGTTATTTGAACTTTTTTTTCTGATTGAAGTTAAGACTGATCCTGTCCTTTGACCGCTTTCTGATTCGAAGCTTTATTTACATATTTCCAAATTACCTCATATGGGTAACATTGCTCATTAACATATAAACAACTAAAAAAGAAACTAACGAGGAACCTAGGACCTAAGATCCCAAAGCAAGTTTTACGCCAAGTTTAACAACCATTAAAGTAAATTAAATAGTATGCAGAACCTACACTACAAGATTATTCTCGTGAAATCTCCGGTTAAGGACCGTCAATTTAATTATTCTATTGGAATAAGGTTGATTATGGAACTGTCCTTTGCGGATGTAACCATCGACAAATTTATTGCAATCTAGCTTTTAGTGTAGGTTTTGTACGACAACACAGCAATCATTATAAGCAACTTAATTACGATTAGTATTAAAATAATTATCAGAACTTCAAAATTATATTTCAATAATGTTTTTGATAGAATTGTTATTAAGTTGCAAATTATAATCAAATAAAAATTATTTTTAATACATTATTATTACCATGATCAAGCACGACCTCAACAAACAAATTATAATTGAGACAAAAAACTGCACGAACAATAAAAAATGTCCAAGAATATGACAAATCATGGATACCAGGGCAACATACAGCTAACGTCATTCAAATACACAAATGCTGTTTTTATTGCTAAGTTATTACTTATTCATGTTAAAACGCTGTCAAAATAATAAATGATACTTTTGTTGGCTGACCCAGAAGCAACCTGTGAAAATTGGTTTTGTCTGCTTTTCTGTAGGCAGGTGGGATGTTAATGAGCCATGCAAATACTGTGGTGTATTATGGTCCTTCGTTTTTGGGTTAGTTTCTTAGAATGTTTGAGTCAATTTATATTTTGTTTGGTTTCCTCGCTGACCCATAATCGGTTCAAGAACTTTCTTGATGATAATTTCTCACATACACTTGTACAAAATTTATTCAAACACCAATAGATAAACATCAATGTATACATATATAGTATACATTTCTTTTATATACACCAGTGTATAAAAGAAATGTATACCTTTGATTGATATAAATTACGCTTTTTTATCCTTAAAGTGGTAGGTAGAGTGTCTAAGCCACGGATCAACATCATCATCATTTCTGCCGCAAGAAGTCTACTACTGGAAATATGCGTCCCCCATACATTTTCAAATAGAACGATTGGAAGCGTCCTGCATCCAGCGTCCTTCTGCGACCTTCCAACGTCCTGACATCGTCCGTCCAACGTGTGGTACCGAAGCTGCGCTTGCTTGTTTGTGGATAGGTAGGTGCTGTTTTGCTAGATAGTAGTCCCTTTAAAGATTTCCGTCGACCATTTTTCTTATAGTGGAATATAGCAAAATATCAGAGTCCATTCTTGTTTCATCACTAGACAGTCATAAAAGCCAGTGGGGTGCCTGGCTAGAATGTCACCCGTGCTCCGTGGATTTAGTATGAGGTGACTAAGGATATAGCGACAAATACCGGAAGGTAAACAGCAATGTCTTTTGAGGAAGACTATCTTCCACTGCAACAAAACCCCAAGAAGCCTGCCAAGCGAAGGAAACACCTCCTCCCCCTTAACCGTAATGGGCTGTGTGTAGCAGGGGATAATCTGGCTGATACGGCACAGTATACTCGTACATACCCAGAAAATAAGCTATAGTGTTGTACCTAATCGTGTTAGTTATCTTGCATGCTGCTTATAACCTTGTCAATTTTGTCAGTTTCCCTGTTCGCCTCTTGGAAATCTTTGACATCATTTCGGTCAGGATTGATGACGTAATGTCAAAAACGTACGACCTTATTACGCTATGGTTTTGTTATGTTACGTATACGGAACTAATGGACGTGGTTTACAGAGCCGCCGTTCTACGGATACGAGTGATTGACGTATGCTGTTCTCGATAGATTTGTTATAGCTGAACAATTTATTGTGAAGCATTGCTGTTTTCCCAGTTTGTAGGTACTAGGTAATATTTTTATGAGTAATGTTTCTAAGTAATTCTTTTTTAGTTTTGATCATTTCCTAATTCTTTGTCATCGCCAGCCGGAAGCCAGATGAAACAAAGCCGGGGAGGATTTTGTAAATAGTGTCCAAAACAAACATGAATCTGAGATTAAATCAACCGAAAAAAAATATTTCTATTCTACATTTATACTAATGTTAACTAATGTTTATTAATTATTATTATTTTAATTTTAAAACATTAATTAATTATTATTAATTAATGTTTTTAACTAAGGTTGGACCACTATATAATTATTAACAGTTTTGCAATAAACTCAAAGGGTAAAAAATATAAAACGTAAGGAAAAGTATGCAATTATTCAACTTTATTAAACTATATAAAAACATCAGAATTTGATAAAGATATTTTGCGTGTGAACATGAATACTGTTACTTTGTCCAAACAGAGCTAGACCGATCTTTTTGATCGATAGAAATAATTTGAGACGCACACGGCCTGTCTGATATAGAACAGTGTGAGTTGTAAGTCACACTGCACCTTGCTCGTCACTCTTAGTCGTCAGTTCTTATGCCTCGTTCACCCAGTAATTTCACTAACTACAGTGCCTTTCATAACTATTAATACAGTGATTGCAAACTAAAGATTGAAAGCAGATTATCTGGCACTGTATGGATACCTACTAAAACGGACTCTTGCTGACGAGTCCTACCAATTGATAGGAAGTAAGACTGAATGCGTGGTTATTTTTACTCATACTGAATTTTACCAAGACGCGATCAAAATTATTCATCATGGAGTCAGGGTTCCTGGGATTCACGAATTATTGTCCTATAAGCATAATTTATATTCTGCTTATAGGACAATAATTAGATACTCTCTCTAATGGATATCTGTAACCAGTACCACCACGACGAACTCTTGCTGAAATGGACTGTCCACCTTAGTCACAGAACATATACTCAAAATGATGTATATTAATCGTAAAGTAAGGCTCCTTATAATCCTACATTTACTTCAAAGTCAAAGTCAAAATCATTTATTCAATTTAGGCGTCTACGACGCTCTTATGAAGGTCAATTACAAATTTTAATATTGAAATATACTACATTGTACTGCCACGTTCAGCAAACAAAAATTATAGAGCCACTGCGAGAAGAACTGGCAAGAAACTCTGGGCCATTCTTTTAAACGTTTTTTAACGATGTGTTAAGTACATACTATATAGTAAAATTATTACAATACTTAATTTACATTACGTAGGTGTTAGGCACTAGCTTGGCAGAGGCGAACCAGTCCAAGCATTTTTGTCGTTTAAGTAATCACAAACTGTGTAGTAAGATTTCTTTATCAAAATATTCTTCACATGCAACTTGAATTTTCTTTCTGTGAGCGTTGTAATATGTTTGGGCAATTTATTATAAAACCGCACACAATTGCCGAAGAACTACTACTTTTAAGGAGAGCATTCGAAAGAAGAATAGTTAAAAAGGCGTCGTTATCTAAGTTTTTTGAATTTACTATTATGAAATACTCATAAGAGCTCAGAAAAGAGTTGTTCTCTATTTGGAGAATAGACTCTTTGCCGAATGCCCGCCTGGGCATAGGTACCTCCCTTAAGTAGATAAACTGGCGCTAAGGACCTTATAGTGTGTTCAGGTAGCTACCATTGAGAGCACCTTTAACCACATCATCGGTCACCATAAGTTGAAATTGTGGTTATAGAACAGATAAGAGAAATAGCAATTATAATATAAGTAAAATCTTCATGTTGTCTTAGGTTTTCGCGATTATAACACATAGTAATCAAACAAATTTAAACAGTTTAAATCGCGTATATTTATCATTATTTTTGTCCCGAAGTTTCAAACACTTTGCAGTGATCGTGGTCACGGGTTGACATAAAATCTTGTCGTTAACGCAATAAAATCTTTAAAATCAAGCATGTAAGGTGCTTGTTTTACCAATCGATTACATAAATTTTGGCATGCCACATTCTCGAGCCCTGGTATTCATGAAGTCAGGAAACAGTGTGACACGTAGCGTCTCGTTAGCGCTGACAAGCGCTGGTTTGTAACGGTCGTTACTAACTAGGTTGAAAAAATAAGAACCGAATGCACAACGTTTTCTATTTACGGGCATTATGCGTATTCCGTGGGGTGCTGGGTTAAAATTGCACCTCCCCATATCATCCCGGTGACGTAAGAGGCGACTAAGGGAAAAAATACTGGAAGGTGGGCAGCAGCGCCTTAAAGAACTGCCAACTTACACTGCGATCCTCAGGAAACCTGCCAAGCGTGGGGATTATGCCAAATACACCCTTAATAGGGGAGGCTGTATTCAGCAGTGGATGATCCGGCTGTTACTGTACAGTACAGTATGCGTGCTCGTATAACTAGCCACTAGTCTTATGTAGATAATCCATCGCTATAAGCACCTTACGGGCTTCCTTGTGCTACGACTAAATTCTCTTACAGGTAGGAACACGAGTACAAATAATCATATACTATTCCGAAAGGAAATATTAATTTGAAATAAATGGATAGTTTTTGAGCTTTTCACAAAGATTCGTGGCATATTGCTTCGTACTGATGGTTTTCACCACGTGTCCTGCAGGATTTGAGGTGGTTACGTCTGTATAATGCTCATTGTGATACTAGAAATTAAGGCAGGGTTCGTTTTCCTTATTCTATAAATGGAGTGAGTTCGGTATGATGTATATTTCATATATATATGTATGTATATATATGTATGTATCATTTCCCGCCATGCTTGTATGTCCAATTTTATGTTTTTGGGTAGAATCACAAACTAAACATAACCAAGTTTTTTTTAGTTTACTAAATGTCTTCAAAGTTCAGATTGAAATAGATTTTTTGCCACTCACAGTTTTAGGTATCTGCCACCACGATGACCACTATACGATTATTTTAATGTTAGCTCTGGATATCTACGACTAAATATATTGACGGCCCTCATCAAAATCGTTCGCGGGCTGTACTTTGCAAGTCACTGTTTTCATAAGTATCATCACATACTATTGTGACGAATTTCCCAAAGGGGTAGGCAGAGATAAGAAAAACACACTCATGTCTCTTCATATCTGTTATGATCCCATATAATACACGGGGCGAGCCCATTGCTATCACTTACACACGCTACGGCGGCGCAGTTACACACTCCTAAGCATTGCTGACAAATTCCTTGCCAGAAAAGCCTCATGATTTGGAGACCGAACCCATAAGATACCAAAGCGTAGTTTATTCATTTTTAGATGACGAATCAATAATTTATGACTAAGTGCGAGGCGAGCCTCAATTGTCTAGGGTTCCGAATAGCAACAAACTTTTAACTGAAATTACAACAAAAAAAATTTTTTTTTGCACATTTTACATTACAAAATTACGAGAGGAAAAATAAATAAAAAAACCTTTTTGCATGACTCTTATTTTTCTTATCTTTGTAATTTTGTAATAAAATAAAAATTGAATCTGATCACACTTTCCAAAATACATTTTGAACAGCGTTTTCAGTACATGTTGGTTCACTAAGAAATATTATACATAGCAAGTTCTTTTAGACGAACCCCGTAACAAAAAGAGTCTAAAATTACAACTTTGATGGCACCCATATATTTATTTTTGGACATAAATTATGAAAAATATATTTAAACCCTTCTTAATGAGTTCTAGACAATGATACCATTTAAGGGTGCAAAAATATTATTTTAACTGACTTCGGAAATAGAAGGAGATCCTCAACTCGACAATAGTTTTTTTGTAGATTTTTTTAAGTGATTTTTATATTCAACATTATTATTTTATTAATGCCACCAAATTCACATGCTGAGTAACGGCAAAATAGGAGAGCTTAATTTAAAATACCTCAGACCAATGTAATACCCTATTTTTCGTGAATTATATTCATTTCATTTCATCGTGTTTTACCTCATAGCTTTGTACAGAGTGCATGCCACGTGGTCCCATATAAATTTCAGTGAGATCTAACGAGTAGTATTTCAGTTATACGTAATAATCCGACTATTTTGATAATATTCTCATTTTCACTTGCCGATGTGAAATGAACAAAGAAACTGTATACGAAACAGTTTTCTTTGCTCATTACACAATATTATCTGATTGAAGTTTTGGTTCTTTTTGTTACATTTTTTTCGGCTACCTTCTCCTGTATAAAGACGCTCCTAAAAATTATATGTATATTTAGTCCAATATTACTCAACGTTCAACACAAAATACCTAATTCAATGTTTGTAACCCATTGAGCCGGAGACCCGTGACATACGACCAATGGGCATCCAGATAAACAGACAGCGAAGACGCGTTATTACAGCTCCGTTTAGTACGGAACCCAAAAAAGCAAAGAATCTTAATTAAGATGCTCATCGCGTATTCCTAAGCTGTCGAGTAACGGTGTGACCTACAGCTTTCTCTATGACATCTCTACAAGATTCAAATATTATGTAGAATTGTGAGGTTAGAAGTCAAGTTGTTTTAACATAAGATGTTTCTTTTACGTCTTTTTCTTTTCCTCGATTCTTAAAGTTGTTTTATATTGCCGCATAGTAGAGACAACTATATAATCTATCTATTTTTGAATGATGGAAGCAATGACGGCCGGCCGGTAATAGTTATGGACTGCAGTACTGCAGGTCCATGGTTCGATTCCCATCGCCGGTTTGAGCTTCAACACATAGTGGAAGGACATTTCGCGGATGCTCACCTGGCTAGAAACCACGGTCAAGTACCAAGTCACTAAGCACTTAACAGTGCGTTTCGACAACAGTCCTTGAAGGCCAGATAAAAGTGAAAATACAGGCACATGTGACTTATTAACTCTAATATCTTAATAAATTAAAAAGAAAACAAGGATAAAACACGAATATATAAATATATTTGTATATATATTCGTATATTCGCAGCAGCGCCTTCTAAAGAACTGCCAACTTACACTGCGATCCCCAAGATGCCTGCCAAGCGTGGGGATTATGGCAAACTTACTTACCCCCTTAATAGAGGAGGCTGTATTCAGCAGTGGACAATCCAGCTGTCACAATAATTTTCGTATGTTGTTTGTATCGCATTTGTGCAATATATATTTTTTTATCCTCGCAAGGGTGTTGAAAAAGTGCGTATGAAACTCGTAAGCAACTTAGCGCACTTGTGTCATAATATACTATTAAATTCAATCATGAAGACTACCAGTAATTTTTATAAATCTACAGTGAAATCAACTGCACCTTCAAATAGCCTCAGGCAAAACTGTCAGATTGCTAATGGTGAATCATGAACTGCTTAATGGTGAATCATAAACTGCTTACAGCTAAGATACTTCCCGTTTCATGTTCCACCGTAGTTTTCCCGTTCCTATACAAGGCTCTCAATAATATGTTAGCAGTTTGATCAAAACGCAATTCGTCCAAGTCGAATTTCTATAAATGATTACAAGCTCTAACGCGTGCTAAGCGAAAATCATATTATACAAATTATTGGAGCACAAAATCTTACGCCCCGGGCGGGAATCGAACCCACGTCCTGCGATTTCGCGTCGGATGCCTAAACCACTAGGCCACCTGGGCACGCTATTTCTAGCCGAAATTTGCTCCAATTGTATTACTTTAACCGTCATAGGGGTGGGCATAAAATGTTGTGCTCCAATAATTTGTAAATACGTACAAGTAAGATTTTTATCCAGAATGCATTTCAACAAGTACGTATTTCGTCTAAAATACAATGAGCTGCAGGTCCAGTCACTCTTAGCTCACATGTTCTGACATCCACAAGTTCTATATTTTTCTGTGTCAAAAATTCTTTTGAGTGATACATTTTGTGTATACGATAGTGTTTAAAATCGATTGTGTAAAAAAAAAAATATAAAAAATATATATATATATATATTGTACAAAAATATATTACAAATACATTGTATCCTTAACAATATACCATTTTTTTTTAAATTTTGTAATTTAATCCACATAGCAGGCGTTATTGCAAACATTACAATATTAAAAATATACCAAATGTCGATATCAGCTAACAGGTATGGGCATACAGGATACAGGCAAATACTTTTTTCAGTAACTGAAAAATTACTTGTCCGTTAAAATTTACATAAGATCAAATTGGAGGTACGACTTTACTAATGTAAGCATCAAGATCAAAAAATATTAAAAAACTGAGTAGTGATAGATACATAAAAAAAGCGTTTACTGGAAAGTTAGTCCTTTTTTTCTGAAAGTTAAATAAATATTACGCAGTGCCATATTTTTCATAGATTTGTAAAAAACAGATATTCACACAATCTTTTGCATTTATTATATTGGTCTACTATTATACACTACTAATATAATATGAATTTGGGTTATTCCACTAGAATGGTGTCTATGGATATGTCCGAAACCTAGGTTGGCAATCTAGACCAATCCGCGTGAGTACAGCCGGTTACTTAAAACATGAGAATGCTTTCTAGTAAGTAATACAGGGAGCATTCTTTAGAAAGAAAAGATAAAAGACCTGAGAATTAAAAAAAAAACAATAAATTTTCTTAAAAGGAACTCCGCCGTCTTTTTATTGTTATACTAGCTATAACTTTTGAGTGTCTATTTAAAAAAATTATATAACAATTTTGAGCCCAAATTTTTCGGGCTACAATGTATACAACCTCAGGAAACAGTGATGGTCTCATGACCCAGTGGCAAGACGCCAGCCAAACGTGGGGATTATGGCAATTCCCCCAACGGAGGAGACCTCTTTCAACGGTTGATGTCATTATATTTTCATGTGGGAGTCGTAAGAGGCGACGAAAAACAAAATACCCGATATGGGCACCAGAACTGCCATTTTACATTGTGATCCCCAAGACGCCTGCCAAACGTGGAGATTATGGCTAACCCGTTCCCCCTAATGGGGAGTTTTGTTCTAAGGTGGACTTTATAGATATTGATGATGTGGAAGATCTGGTCCTAGACTTTTAAAGCAACTGATACATGATGATATCTTGATTTATCTTTTCCGATAGTCCTTAGATCAATTTACTAGTAACATCTCTAATTGGATTAATTTTCAGGTCATCTTCGCGAGTAACGGACCAAACCAGCTATCGTACAAATGCCTTGGGTGGTCAGTGGTCAACTTAGGCAGTCATTTAACGAGCCGGTCTATCGTCAGAGGCAAGTTATAAGGCATCCATAACGGTTGACCCAGAAACGACCACTCGTGGACAGTTACACCCTGATACAGGCTTAGGAGTGGATGAGATAACGGAGGACGGACTTAGGACACTGATGGCGATTCTATAGATGTGGTACACGGATATAACAAAGTTACATAATGTCTTATTCGAATGGTAATGAAAATTATCTATGATTTGAAATTCGAATTGAATAATGGCTTCATTTTCAAAGAAAATTTACAAAATTGTGTCAAAATTAAATTTTTCCTTGTCACTATTTTGTTAGACAACAAGGACCCAGTGTCTTATTCGCTTGGTAATTAAAATTATATTCATTTTAAAATTCAAACTTCATGGCTAAATTTTCAAAGAAAAATTACAAAATTGTGTCAAAATTAAATTTATCCTTGTCACTATTTTGTTAGACAACAAGGACCCAGTGTCTTATTAGCTTGGTAATGAAAATTATCTTCATTTTAAAATTCAAACTTCATGGCTTAATTTTCAAAGGAGCATGTCAAAATTAAGACCATCTCGATTACCATTTTGTTGCACAAAATGGCCTCGGGTAAATCTCAATCACAGTCTCCAGTATAAAACTCTAGGTATGTGGTAGATTTTTTATGAGTTTGTGACGGCAGAAGCACATATCCCACCTGATGTAAATTGGTAACCTCTACCTATATAGTCATTCTGAGACATAAAGTTGCTAAGTCTCATATGCCTGTAATTTCACCGGCTCCCATTCCCTTCCAACCGGAACACAGCAATGCGGAACATTACTGCTGGACGGTAGAAATAGGCATGGTTGGCAGTTCTCTGGACAAAATTGTTCATAAAGAGTTCTACTGCTTCATGATGGTTCGCACCCTATTGCCTTTTTGGGGGTAAGTAAAGAAAAAACATACGGTATTGTGTAGATCTATAGCTTCATGATCGAACGATGCGATGTTTCTGTTGTAAGCTGTGACTCTAAAAGTTTATATATATGTATGCGTATTTGTTGACTTTCGTTCTGACCTTAATAGAATTTGTTAGGAAAGTAACTTGTATAAACAGAACTAAAATAGGTTAAGAGGGTCAATTATATTGGACCTTATTTGTGCATGACAACATAATTTCTTGTCTGATTTGAGACCTGATTTTGGGTAAAAATGTATAAAACTAAGTACCTACAGGGCTAGATCTCAGATGCGGCCAACGATACTCGTACTATTTTGTTTAGGTACTACTCAAAAATAACATTAAATTTCATTACTTGAAGAGTAATGGTCAATCAAATAACCCACCCCTAACTGTGCCTGGTGCAAAAGTGCCCATAACACTGGCGGCATTACCACGCTGGATAGCTATGGCCAACCTTTGCACCAGGTACGAGCTGGAGCGGGAGTCACCCGTTTTTTTCCTCAACCTTTGCCCAATTTCGTTAACCAAAGTTTTAGCCTCAGTGCCCCAGCAGCTCACAGGTACTACTTATTTTTTTACGACTTTACTAAAGCTCCTTAGGGACGCTTTGTGTTGACGAACGTCAACTTTTGCGATTAAGTTTTACTTTGTTTTGGAAATAAGAAATAAATATTACGTAAATGTATATTCTTATTATCTGGTAAAAAAAAAAACAGGGAGTCGGTAGCGACTTTGACTAATATTGTTAAAAACAAATAATTTTAATGGAGAAACTTGAGGAGAGACGATGACTTTTCAGGAAAAATACAATTAGTGAAATAACTTTTCTAAAGATATATTTTATTATAACAACTAACTTGGTTTTCACTCATTTTAGTAAATAATACGGGATAACTCTGTGCCAAGCGAGACGTCAACGCGGGCGTCCCGAGGTCTCCTTGAAAAAGACCACCGAATGTGGTTGAAACTATAGTCGGAGCTATCTGACTAATTCACGTGAGTTATTCCGTATTATTTACTACAATGAAAGATATATTTTTTAATTTAGGCATTTTTGTGATGATTTCCGGAAGTTTACCGTTGCTATCTATATATTGCCCGGAAAATCTACATGACAATTTGATACTTGGGTTATTCATAAAGCATTGGAGGAAAACGTACATTTGAAAAACCAAGTAGGACAATTCTTGATTGCCGGAAAACCTGTTTGTAAGCCAGAAAAAATGAACAATTTTGATCACGTCTTGGAAAAACTAAGATTAAGGGCCTTATGTACATACACGCATACAGTACTTCTGCCCTAAATATTAAATAGTATTCAAATAGATTTAAATATAATCACGTGAGCGCATCTGCTGAATCACTTTAATATAAAGTTAATAGAAACTTATACTTTAATTTTAATATTTGAAATAAGATATACCTAATACGATTGATCAAAACAATGTAAGATGTCTTTGAATATTTTGATGGTGAAACACTCTTTTATTTTAGTTCAATATTATAACCTGGCCCAATTGCTAGTTTAGACAAGGTTATAATACATATAGTAGTAATCTTAGAAATTCCATAAAAAGGAAAATAAGAACTAACGCATATCTGGGAATCAGTGATTAGAGTATGCCGTTTAATAAGACAACCCACGACATGGTTCGGATGGTATTCGATGAAATGGCACAAAAGTATTCTACGTCTGGGGTTTCCTACATTTCATATAAATTTCTTATAATAGTTTACAGCACAGGCAAAGTAGAAATCATTTATTCTATCTATGGAATGAACACGAAATCTATGAGGAAAGTAGACAGTAGACGACACATTTATAAGACTTTAAACTTTGAAAATAATTAAATAACGTATTGAAGTCTGTACCATGCTGAATTAGAACAGTCTGAGCTCCCATTTCATGTTCCGTCATCCACAAGTTATTTAATACATTTCAGTGTTAAAAAGCAGTTCTGTTTTTTTTTTATTTATTCACCCTTTTCAGTGATGCACACTGCTTACAAAATTTTAAACAGACCAACGAAAGTAGTCACCATCGATAACAGTTAGTTATTCAGGTTTAATGTAATATGTAATTTTGTTTCTAAAGATTGCAATATGACAATAACAAGATTTACACAATGTTTAAACTACATGTATTGAAAAAGTAAAATATAATGTTACCTTTTTACAAGTTTTATGAAAGCTATTCAGCTTATGTATTAACAAACTATTTATTAATGTTGGCTTTCTAGGATAAAATATACACTAGAAATGTACAAATATTATGTGTTTCTATTTTGGGATTGAAAATAAAAAATATATTCAAGTATAGGAGTCATGTAGGCAAATACTTTTTTCAGTTGATTGAGTGTAGCTTAAACTACTTTACCAATTCTTTTACTTTAAATTCTCGCGAGTTCCACACATATTGAAATATTATAACAATGTTGATGTAAATTAAATAGGTCAGTTCTACCCAATAAAAAAACAAAATTAATTAAACTGTCCAGTAAAAAGCAATGCGTGGTCACGAATACAAAAAAAAATTGTTTCGAGTTCAAAACTTTTAACCCTTTTTTGGTAATCGTTTAAAAAAGAGATAATGAGAATATTGGCTTCGTTCGTTACAACCTAAATAATGCGCAATTGACGGTTAAAGGTATGTTAAGATAGTGCGTTTCGCAGTACACTTTGTTTTCATTACATGCCACTTCCAGCGTATCTAATCATTCTAAGCGTTTATTATCGAGTTTTCTGAAGCGGTCCCGGATCTCGTACGAAGTTGGCGATATATTTTCTTAGGTAAGCTAATTACAGACTCTGTATAAAGCTCGGTAGAGTAACCGATGATTGTTACATGGGAGAGCCTTTTGTAGAGTACGGCATAATTGATCGATCGATTCAGATGTATCCTGTCTCCCTTAAAGGCATATCCTGGATCCAGTGAGGTTAGGGTTTATTAGTAATGTTGTGTAGCTAAGATCACAGCATTCTACTTGAGGTAGGTTGGGGTCGTGAGTTATCACTATGTTTATTTTTTCAATCACCAATCAGTATACTATAAAATATTACATTTTGTAGTCATATTATTTACATACAAGATTCTCTATAAACTAAACCTAAAGTCAACGTGTAAACTACGTTAAAAAAAATATATTTAAAAAAGTTCGTCTTGCAACAAAAAGTAAACGTTAATAATTTTTTCAACAGTTATTTTTGGACTCTATCTGCGGCATTCTGTACCAAATGTAATGCAGTTTAGGAAAGAGTATTTTTTACATAAATACATAAAATTATACACACAAGGTAATAAAATTGTTTACACATGGAATTATTAACACGTTTAAACGTACAAGCGTTAAACTTGGTATGATTACATTCCAATATCTACCGTAAGGTGATAATAAAAAAGGGCCTAGTGCGGGTCGGATTCCCAATCAGGATCTTGAAATGTATGAAAAAAAACATTTTTTGATACATTTTGTGTTGGCACGGACCCCTCGGAGTCCAACTCGCACATAGCCGGTTTTTTTCTTCTAATCTTAAATAAACAATTTTAACATGAAATATGTCTTAATACATTTTTAGAGCATATTTTTATTTCGGCAGTGACGTTGCATATTTTTAAGCTACCCCCATTGACTCCCATGTTTCAGTCCAGACGTTATAATGATCAGTTCATATTCGAAGTGTCGGTACTCAAAGCGGTGATAGCCAAGTGCTAATCACAGTGGACTGCCGCCCAGAAGATGCATCGATTGAAAGCGGGCGGAGACCTGAGCTTCACTACATGATGGTAGAACATTATTATTATATTATATGTCGGCCTAGCCGACCTTTAAGTACAAAGTCTAATTGTATTTGGGCAGAATTCTTTGAAAATTAGTCCAATTATAAGTATATTTACCCTCTTTACCTTCTAGGTCTATTAAAAAATCAAACTTATATAGTGGATTCTTCTAGAGTTACAAGTAAATAAAAATGTTTTACTTATAGGGCATATAACTAAAGAACAATCTTCCAACTGCATTCGATATTTAAAATAACAGATGATCACAGCAACCTTTTTGAATGACCTATAAAAATTGGCATTCACAATAAAAAGACACACAACTCCTTTGATTACCGTTGAAAAAAAATAAAAAAGTATAATTTTGGCGGCCGTAAGTAGGTCCTATAACGGTCCGAAGAGTTTATCTTTCCAGTCTTTGAGTCACGTATTAGGTTACCATTTGCCGTTAGTGTGTTGGATGACAATATTATTACGGCTTTTTTAAATGTTTGCTAAGCTGGTTGTTGGCAAGAGATATTTGTCAACATTGAGTTCTAAATTTAAATTTAGCTATATTACGTATTTAACGGAGATATCACCCTCAAACATTTTTAGAAAAAAATTTTTTTGATGTCTACCAGCGTTTAAGGTTACTGTCAAGGTTAATTTCTAGCACTCTCAGTCCATGGGGTTTACAGCCCAGGGTTGTGAACTTTACGATATTTTAATATTTTTAATGCTGAAATGTGTTCTAATACGACTTTTTAATATCAAGGTTGTATAAACCATAAAGGTTGTACTAACCCAAATTTTTTGCTTTATATTTTAATTTATTAATAAAACTGGCAAGTCTTTATAAGTAACATTGTTAATTACTAAATAAAAACCAGCTGTTCGCAGTAAAAACGAACGGTGCTTTATTTATTTTCATAAATTTTAATTTAAAAAAAATCAGCCTTCATATGGGGGCGTCCATAAATTACTTGGGGTGTTTTTTTAAATTTACTCCCCCGTTGGTGAGATATCGTGAGATTTTGTTCAACCCCCTCCCCCATCCCCCAATCTCACGTGAGATTTTTCTGAATGTGGGTTTCTTACGTAAACGCGTTGGGTTGTTATTGTAGAAAGAAAAAAAAACAATTTGCTTCGTGCTTTTATTTACTACTAGTTAAGACTAGTAATCAATATTGCTGAGAGTTATAAATGTAATAAAAATTAAACAATAGAATACTTAAATCATGACTACTGTGATAAAAAGAAAAGTATATCTACTTTAATTCAATTGAGAATTATGCGTAGTATAGTATAATTTCTTTTTGATTCAATCAGAACAAAAATTGCGTGATATTTGTCGAGACCCTCCCTGTCCCTAACGTGAGATTATATGAGATTTGACTCGACCCCCTCCCCCCCTAAATCATCTCACGTAATTTATGGACGCCCCCTATCTGGTATATTCTTCATAGCCAATCCTACTTCATTACGCACTAAAATGTATACTGTATAGCCTAATATACATCGGCCTACGAAAACACTCATGTCATATGTATCGTCAGAGATACAACGACTTGGGACAATATATCCTTCAGTGTATTGTAAATGATACACTGGTGCTGAGCGTGTTAGTCATTAGCATGATAACTGATAAGTGATTTCATTCACCGGGCTTTTACCAGCGCCAATGTTGCAGCTATTCTCGAACCGAATGGTCTGATGCGTGACGATGGTAAAAGACCTGACGGCAGGACTCTGGTTCTGTGAAAGTTAGGACGGCCCTTAGTGTGGGACGCTACTTGCGTAGACACTTAAACGCCGTCACATCTTTCTGAAACCAACGTGAGGGCTGGCGCTGCGGCTACTTCGGCGGAGCAACTCAAGCGGCGCAAATATGCTAATCTCGGTATGGGTTACATATTTGAGCCGTTTGGTGTAGAGACGTTGGGTCCGTGGGGACCATACGATGAGCTCCCCATCGTATTTTCCAAAACTTATCTGAGTGCTTGTTCGATACGACGCGTGATCACAATGCTGGCACATATTTGGCGAACAAGCATTGCAATTCAACGGGGCAATGCTGCCAGCATGATGGGCACGCTGTCAACTGGGAGTGGGCTGGAGCATTTGGACTGCCTATGAGCCTGCTTCATAGCAGGCTCATAGGCAGTCCAATTAGATCCATTTAGACAACCTATACGTCATCGTATAGGTTGTCTAAATGCTTTTTTTGTAGTAGCTGTAGTGTTGTATATAGTTCATAGTATTTTGTTTAATAAAGGCATACCGCCGGTAAAAAAAAAACTTTTACGTGACTGATTACTATTATGTGTACTAAAAGTACACATAATAAAATGAGTTTATATTTGCAAGTGTTGTGTGTGTTTGTGCTTAAGTTTGTTACTACTCAATATACTCAATCATTTCTTGCAACATATGAAAGTATCCACGGAGGCCTTCAACATAACTTTATTAGACAAAAACCTATTTCTATATACATATTACTTGAAGGGGTAAACTGAGTGTCTAAACACCCACATTATTTTGCTATACTCAATTTTTTGTATCCTACATGGGTATAAATAAGAAGCCATCACGAGCCCAGAGGTACATTCTGGATAGTTCCAAAGTCAGGACTACTGGAATTACAATGGCAGACAAATAAATAATTATTGTTCTAACCGTGGATTAAACGCGCATGGGGATTAATTTAGAATCCACAGTTAACACCATAGGCTAGTCTAAGTAAGCATAGTAAGCAAACACATACACACACAAATACACACTCACACACACACGCACACTCACACGCACGCACACATACATTGGCCAAAAACATACAAAAGTTCCTCACCACACTTCTACTTACACATTTACAAACTGACATCGGCGCCCACATTATTGTTACTTGCGCAAGTTTATATATTTAACTATTAAACCAAAATTATTCATTATAAAGATCGTATTTTTATTATTATTTTCAAAGAATGTATTATTATTTATGATGTTATTAAATCTATTGTTTTTGCAAAATTCATATTCATATAATGCTGTTTTTGTCTGTGCCTACATATATATGTATTTTGTAGATTGGTAGTTCTTGAACTCGCTTTTTTATTCTACTCTATTTTTTCTCGGCGAACATCTTAGTCCGAGTTCAGGAATTTACTGAAAATCAGTGTTATGGTTGCAACTTAACAGGTGTGGCCATAACTCAAACTGAGTGTATTCCTTTTGCTATAAGTTGTATATTGTTTGTAAGAAATTGTATGTAATTTGTTTTCTTTTTTGTAGCAATAAATAATTATTCTATTCTATTCTATTAATTATGTAATTTGACATTGATTGATTGTAATCAAATTTGTCAATAATAATATCGGATCACTGACCTCCATAGGCTGGACTTGCAGTTACAAAATTATTCGTATTTCTAAAGGCTTGCTCAAAGCATTAAATGTCTAAGAAACATCCATACATCAGTTTGTAAGCTAACGTGAGATCATTTGAATATTAAATTTTGTTCCTTGTTGATCGGAAAATTTTGCATTCATTTTCGGACTCCAATCATGTCCAGTTCACGGAAATGAATGTCAGTGTTACAACTGCAGTGAGCCTTGGTTGCTGGCTAGATAGTAGTAGTCAAAAAGACGAATTCAATCTGAAATAAAATTACATAATCACCATACGGATCTTGAGAATCCACCATACTTGACTAACAACTAAACTTATGCTTGCGCTTAAACATGCGCTTGATCGATGCGGCACGTAAGCAAAGTGTTGGCACTTATTTAGCTCGACGAACATGAATTGCAATCCAACGGGGCAATACTGCCAGCATGCTGGGCATGCTGCAGGTAGTGGCTGGAGCATTTCGACTGCTTGTGGGTCTGCAATGGCCTTTAGGTTGTCTAAATGCTTTCGTTTTAGTAACTGTAGTGCTATATTTAGTTTGCAGTGTTTTGTACAAAAAGGGGTAACAAGGAGTAACAAGGTATGATACTGACAAGGTAGTAATTTAGTTTTCACCTCACACGCTCCGATAGGTGTTGTTTGTCATTGGAAATGCGCGTGGAAAAGTGCTTCTTATCCGCTAGCGTGGAAAAGGTTTTTGAAATTCGAACTCTTACAAACATTCCAGAAAATGAATCTACCTTATATGTTACCAATTTTAGTACTAATATTTTAGCTATATAACTTCAAATGATAGCTAGTCTGTCTGTTTATTTAATCACATTTTGACCAAGTATGAAAAAAACCTCACATAGGTAGGTCACATGTGAAGAGGGTGCACTTTTCCATCCCAAAAAAGAACATAGTTCCCGGTAAAAACCGAGTATATCAAATCCCTTTCAGTGGCGGTTAAAAATACTTAAGATTTATGTGATCTGAAGTATTTCGACTGCTTGTGGGCCTGCAATGGCCTTTAGGTTGTCTAAATGCTGTTGTTGTAGTAACTTTAGTGCCATATTTAGTTTGCAGTGTTTTGGACAAAAAGGGGATAGTAGATATGATACTAACAAGGTAGTCATTTAGTTTTCACCTCACACGCTCGGAAAGGTGTTGTTTGTCATTGGAAATGCGCGTGGAAAAGTGCTTCTTATCCCCTAGCGTGAAAAAGGTTTTTGAAATTCGAACTCCTTCAAATATTCCAGAAAATTAATTTACCTTATATGTTATCAATTTTAGTACTGATATTTTAGCTATACAACTTCAAAAGTTTGCTGGTCTGTCTGTTTATTTAATCACACCTTGACCAAATATGTCAAAACCTCACATAGGTCAAATATGAAGAGGGTGCACTTTTCCATCCCGAAAAATCACATAGCTCCCGGTAAAAACCGAGTAAATCAAATCCCTTGCAGTGGCGGTTAAAAATATGTACTTAAGATTAATGTGATGGGAAGTATTTTTTGTAAATAGCATTTCTATCGCAGGTCCAATCTAAACTATTTGCCACATCCACGTCATCCAATTGACCTGCCGCAACTTCTCAGCCATTTCCCCTATCGAACCGAGCCTCCGGGGTGCGGGTTCGACGTCCGTTAACGGTACACAAACTGGGTCACAAGGCTTCGCTAATATCATCGAGTACCGTTACAGATCTGAGAGCATTTGTATCTACTGTCAACCAGTTTTGCCTGACCCGTTTTATGTCCATTATTTTAGTACCCAGTATGTATTCGGAGAGAGGTCGAGGTAAGATGGTAAGTAGGTACCAGAGGTCCAGAATGAGGTTGTATAACTGTTGCTTCGACACGTGTTTCGCTTGTAAGAGACATAACATACTTTATGGGTATTAGATTACATTGTGTTGGTTATTCCGGTACTACTTAGGCTGGGTTCAGGAACGAGTAATTTTCCACCAGCCACTTACTAAAGGTGAACCGTCTAAAATTAGGTTAACCCCATTGTATCCAGACGGGCATCTATGTATATATCTACAAATATGGCAAATTTTATTTCGCTTTTGTCACAGAAAAAACAAAAAAATAGTGCCTATTTATTTAGATTTCAGAGGCTTTTGTCACCCATATTCAACCACGTAAAACAAACACTAATACTTTAAATGCAGTGTGTCCCAATATAACTTCTAAAATACGAAAAAGCCAGCTTCGGTATATCACAATTTCTTGGGACACCCTGTATAGTTTTTTTTATATTTTTTATCTGTTTTACATGATTATAAAATTCGCGACATCGCACTGATATTGTACATAGTATTAAAAATATGTTTTGCTTCAATGAACACGTTTTTATGTCACTCCTAAAGTTGTTTAATATATAAAATAAAAGTGCACTCGTTAAAAAAACCACCATTCGCATTATTATTAAAAATCTTTATTAATAATTATTATTTTATTCTGTAAAATAAATGTACAGAATATTTACTGAATAGCGCAACTTACAAAAAGGTAACCCAAAATAAATAAAAATAAAAATCTAAAATAAATTTCCGCTAAAGACGGTCACCTTATGTGAATTTAGTATCGTGCTCTTAATTTGTACAAATGTTATAAATTGTATGTTTTGAATGATATGTTAGCCTTTGACCACTATCTCACCTCCTGGTAGGTGATAATGCGGTCGAAGATGTTATTCAGGCCAACCTAGAATTACTGGCTCTCAAGGACACCGTCACACCGTCTGGCACTTGGCGACAGATTTTCTACTTAAGGGTGGTAGCGAGCTAGGGCAAAATTCTCTACCACCATGCACCATGTCATTTGACGATGACTAAAATCTTCACCGTCTTACTTTGTGTAAAAAGATCACATGTAGCACTTACTGTGTTCCAACTTCCGGCTAGAAGAATGTATGGGTGCCAGTGAAATTACAATCACATGAAACTTAACCGCTGTATGTCTCAGGATGATATGCATAGTGCATTTTGTCACTCTATGCTACTATTGTAGCCAGTGGTAGCCACTTAACACCCCGTGAGCCTCATGCTTATTCCTTCACAAATCACAAAAATACATAAATTTCTAGACATAACTATTGTCACTTATATTCCCCTAGTACTCTCCGAACGCAGCTTTAGAATTCTGTTCTGAAGATAAAGGAAGTTTAAGGTTGTTTATTTTAGAAGGAAGTCTGCTTGGAACTGGTTGATGTAATTTGTTGCAGCTCTAGATGTGTCCATGATAACACTGTAGTGGAATACTGTATTTTATCAGGCATTAGCTGAGAAATGACTGCACTGTGGTGATGAGATTCGCCATTTTAGTCTGATGGCTTAGCTATATATAACTACTAGCTTCAGGCCTAGGCTCCGCCCGCGCGTATGTTGGTTATCGCGCAAAACCGATAACCTCTCTTTGTGCAGTTGGATAAAAACTATCCTATATCCTTTCCCGGGTCTCAAACTATTTCCATTCCAAATTTCATCCAAATCGGTGCAGTAGTTTTTAAGTTTATTCGTTGCATACAAAACTACAAATCTTTCCTCTTTATAACATTAGTATAGTATTATATTCATATTCGTATATGTATGGGTATCAATCGTGCGCTCGAAAAGAACTCTCGAACCTCATGAGAATGCTTCGTGAATAATCGAAACGCGTCGACAATTCTTCCGGTTTGACTGTGTGGCGTTGGTGACGTCAACTGGTCAAGTGTAATAAGACAAAAAAATATTAAATTAAATGTTTTCTTAAAAAGTAGTTAATGCAACTGTCATATAATAGAGGGTATTATAACATGAGTGTAGTTTTTTGAAACGAGCCGCAGACGAGTTTCAAAATAAGATAGATAGATAGAAAATTCTTTATTTGCATACCTTAAAAATAACATTACAAAAAAACAACAAATAAACGTATACAAAGGGCGGTCTTATTGCTTAAAGCAATTTCTTCCAGACAACCGATCTGAGAAAAATTAGCCAGGATGGCAGTTAGCAAATTAAACACTACTTATATAATAATTACCCAACTAAGTATTTACACTTTTACACCTATTTATATAAATACATATACATACATACTTACATTATATATTATCTAAATAAACGTACATACAAACACTAAATAAATACATACACAATAAAATATATATAGACATACTACATAAATATAAATATAAAATGTTATGATATGGAAGGAAAAGATTAGCTAAGAGTGGACAAATAAAATTCTTTGACTCTATTTTTGAATGTGTATAATGACGACGACTTTCGAACGGAGACTGGCAGACTGTTCCAGAGTCGAACAGCCTGTACTGAGAACGAAGCATCATAGAGCGATGTACTGTGCGGCGGCACTTTAAGCAAAAGATTTTCTGATGACCTCAATGTCAAGGCATGAGCCGAATCAAGAAACGAAAAGCGTTCCTTAAGATAGCGTGGGGAAAATTGATTAAACAGTATATTAAAGAGAAGGGAAAGAATATGAGTATTCCGGCGAAGGCGAATGGGAAGCCACTTGAGCTTATGACGAAATTTGGAAACGTGGTCATATTTGCGTAAGCCAAATATGAACCTGATTGAGAAATTTTGGAGACGCTCAAGTCTGTTTAGCTGATCCTCCCTAAGATCTAGGTAACAGACATCGGCATAGTCTAAAATTGGAAGTAAAAGAGGTTGAGCAAGGGCAACTTTGGTAGCAGTCGGAAGAAAATTGCGAAGCCGCTTTAGAGAGCCCGCAGATGCAAACGTTTTGCGACTAACTGCTTCCAACTGAGGGCCCCATGACAAGGACTGGTCAATTATTAATCCAAGATTGTTTATTTGTTTGCTGTAAGGAATGATTACGCTGTCAAAATTGATCGGAAGCAGTGTATCCCAGTCCAATTTAGCCAACATTCGGGAGTTGCCTACGACAATCTTTTGTTTTTGTTGGATTAATCACTAAACCAAAATCATTGCTCCATTCTGCTATATGTCTTAAATTGGTAGTTTCCAGACAATCTGATAATTTGTTAAGAGAGGCTTGTGAATAAATCTGTAAATCATACGCATAAAGGTGGTAAGATGAAGTGATATTTTTAGATATAGAGTTTATAAAAGCAGCAAAAAGAAGATATAAGATTACACGAGTGTTTTAATACCTAAAAATATGCAGTTGCATACACTACTTTATTTAATCTCATGGCTATACGCTTTTCTTGATTTTTCTGGCAAAAGAAAAAAGTCTGTTATTGGTCTATTGGCTCGGAACCAGCGCTCACCACAGATAATGTGTACTTAAATTGAAATGAAACCTCCTTGGTCGGGACACATTGTATTTTAATAATTGAAACTTGTTTTAAAGCATTGTTTTGTTAGGAGAATAATGCTTTAATTTATTTTTTTTAATTTTGTTAAAGAAGTATTTAAATAAAATATGCCAATAAAAGTCTGTATTTCATTTCATAATTAGAATATTAGCTAAAAAATATCGTTTCAAAAAACTGCACTCATGTTTTAATACCCTCTATTATATTATGACAGTTGCATAAAATACTATTAAAACATTTGTTATTATTATACCCATATGGGTTTCTGCAAAGTAACGCCTGAATCGATTCATTATGAGTCATATGCCAATCCTTCTACTAATTGTCGTTGGTAAACCCAATACCATCGTGACGGCATAGTTAGATATATTATACAAAATATTTAGTATTATAAGATATATTTAGAGAGACAGAATATCTGACACTGTCATGGTACGGTGTGTTGACTGTTGTCATGGATTGTGTGAGACAAAACATATATTACTCAAATAATTCTAAGATCTATGTATATAAACTACCTATATACCTGCAAATAAATGATTTTAAATTTGAATTTGAAAAACACAAAAAAGTTTTTTTTTTTTCATTTTTTTAGTACTTTTAAACAACATGTTCATGTCAGCCCTGTAGTGACCTTATTATAGTATTCAAACGCCAACAAAAAGTATAAAGAAAGTTCGCACAGCGCCGTACACAAACTAGCTTTTTTATACTGTACTAATAAAAAGTTAAATGTACCTATATTAAGTATCTCGTAGTTTGGGATTAAATTAAACTCAACTCAACTCCTTCAACTGCTATTCAATGTAGTAAGTAAATAGGTAGAATTGTGAAAACTGCATACATTCTCAACGCATATGACCAAAATTAAATCGGTTAATTTTCATTTAGTCTTCTTATTCGCAGGGCATCACTATATACAGAGCAATGAATCCGGGTCACTTAAAGAATCCTAAAAATCTCGGAAACTAAAAATGCTAGGTTAATGCAATAAACTGTATTTAATAGACAATGTAATACTCCTTAAATGAAGGTATTAAAACTTCTTAGTTATTGTAAAGTTATATCATAAAAAAATCAAATTTGAAAAAGGGCCACTTTCGAAGATGGAACTACGAAATTACAGCATTTGGTTTTGCTTTTGTTTGTAATCTGTCATTTATGTGGGTACATAAACCATGTTGATAGTGCTCTATATTCATTATTCAAGCTGAAATTATGTCGCTTACGCCTGAAGAATGCACCAGAATACTTACAATGCTGGAAACCAGCCGGAGTCAGCGCGATACAGCCAGGACTGTCGGTGTGTCGCTGTCAACAGTACAAAGAGTTCTCCGACGTTACGAAGAAACTGGTTCTAACCTACGCAGACCAGGAACGGGCAGAACCAGGTGTACCACAGCACGAGAAGACCGATACTTGGTGAACACCATGCTTCGAAATCGCTTTCTCACAGGAACTGAACTCACCAATCAGTTTCGACGCCTCGGAGGAAGTAACCCAAGTGCATGGACAGTAAGACGTCGGCTTGCTGAATCTAACTTAAAACCCCTTAGACCTGCAAACGGCCCTAAACTGGAGCGTGGGCATCGTATTTCGAGACTAAGATATGCCCAGAGCCACGTAAATTGGAGTATTGAAGATTGGTCAAAAGTTATGTTCTCCGACGAATCAAAATTTATGCTCTACAAGCACGATGGAAGACACAGAGTGTATCGAAGACCAGGGGAAAGATTCAAGCAAGCATGCATCGAAGAAAAAGTAGCCTACGGTGGTGGGTCTGTACTTGTGTGGGCCGGAATTTCTTCTGAAAGTCGCACAGAGCTGGTGATCATAGAAAACGGCTCTTTAACTAGCGGAAGATATGTGGAAGAAATCCTCAATGATCACGTTGGTCCATTTATGGTCAATTTAGGTGAGGATGCTATACTATACTCGTATGGAGTGGCCAGCGCGCAGCCCGGATATCAACCCGATCGAGCATGCTTGGGACGAGCTAGGCAGATGCGTAAAACAACGAAACCCTCCCCCAATCACGCTTCGTGAGCTCAAAATTGCTCTCACAGAGGAATGGGAGAATATTCCCCAAAATCGTATAAGGAACTAGGTGTACAGCATGCCAAACCGCGTAAACGCAGTAATGGAAGCACGAGGAGGCAATACGAAGTATTAAAATTCAAGAAAATCGTAATAAAGTTCAAAAATTTCATGTTTCCTATTTTTGTTTTAAGGAGAGATCAGCAGTTTATTTCTTTATGTAATTTTGTGTTCATAAAATGTATGGTGACTCATATTTTTTTTACTTTCATTTAAGGAGTATTACATTGTCTATTAAATACAATTTATTGCATTAACCTATCATTTTTAGTTTCCGAGATTTTTAACATTCTTTAAGTGACCCGGATTCATTGCTCTCGAGATATGCATGCCCTTTTTACAAAAAAATTACGAAATTATTTTGGAAATGTACCAATCGAATTTCTGCGAGATACGACAAATACTTAGATTTAGACAGTCCAGGTGAAAGCCTTATCAACAAACTCTATTCGCAGAGGCATTGGAATAAGCCTATAAATCAAAAGATCACAACTGACCTTTTGATTCACAGTTTCTCCGTAGATCTTCATGCACAAACATCTTCTTGCTTCTGCGGAGCAGGAATCTGGTTTCTGGCTCCAGGCATTGCCATCTGCCAACATTGGGACGCTACTGGAATAAGAGGTTTGCCCTTTCTGTCAGCCTGCATATTGGGCCTTTCCTGACATCCAAGTACTGGCCGCCGTTCTCGCCAAGCCTCTTGAAATGATGTTATCCGCAGGGCCCATGGCACTGTAAACTTGCCGTCTACTCTTGAGCCGTACGTGATGATTGCAAGAGACCAGAATTACCTTAAATTCACGGAATCGTGGAAAGCTGCTATTAGCCTGTGTAGTATACGGGCTAATTAAGCTCAAATACGAACTTAAAAATCAATCTAGTAGACAAAAGACAACTACTTCTAAAAGTTTCATGAAGATGTGATGTTATGTTCTAAAGTTTTCGTCAAATAAATACAAACGCTGACCCCTACTTGCTACCAAGACCTCACATAATGAATCAACATTAGTACAAGAATGTATATGAATAATTCCCTATGTAGGTTTTTACCATTATTAATTTTATTATTACAATGCTCTATGCAAATTTAAGGAAAACCCTTTAAAAGAGATTATTTATATTGTATGGTTAATATAAAACCACATTTATTATATAAGCCACATATTTATATAGAGACTAAAAAGTAATTAAATTAATTTAATTAAAATATATAAACTACCAGGAGAACATGAATACTCAGAAAGTCAGTTGTAACCATGATAACGCTTGTTACTAAACGATTACAATGTAGTGACAGCAGTGAAAGATAATAACATAATATAATAATAATTTATAGCCTGATAAAGAGTGCTACTTACTTGCACACATTACGTGTAAATTATGTTTTTACAAAATAAAATGATAAAAATCTACCAACAAATCATTGAAAAATCATCACCCACGAAATAGTTTTAAGCTTATGTTAGAAGTAGAAAAAAAAAATCTAATATCACATTATGTTGTGAGTCAGAACACAGTTCACGATGTGTAATGGTTTAACGCGTATTTGTCATTCATTAAAACTACAACGCATTGGTTGACCTAGTTGTTTTTTTTTTTCAATGTTAGCATCATTGCCTCGAAGTACCAGGCGATCATACCAGTGTAAGAAGTTACGAAAACTGTTGTACGTTGTATTTCGTTCGTTGAGAAGTGGTATTCGAAGCGGTTGACATTGGCATCCGTGCGTGCGAAAGAGTTAGCTTTCTCAGATTTGAATAGTTAGGAAACCTTATGTATATGAGGATTAATTTATAATTAGCAAGCAAATTATAAAGAAACTTAGCAAGAAGTACTTACAGACATCATGGGGATAAACTCACAATCCAAAATAAAAAAATTAAATCAACACAATTAAAAAGTACTTTTATAAACTTTTAATAAAAACATGTGGGATTGTCAATCCCTCTTCCCGTTTTTCTTACTCTGCTAATATCATGTCTGTTTTGAATTACCTGTGCATTAACTAAAGCGCACGATGCCTAAAATGTATCAAAAATAATATCTCAAATGTAAAATTAAGACTTTTTATCAAAAAAATGTTACGTTGTATAATAATATAGTTCGTAGTATTTTGTTTAAAAAGCAGCATACTGCCGGCAATATAATATACTTCACTTGACCCTTTATTCCAACTTGTAAGTCGCTTTACAACTTTACACTTTACAACTGATTCAAGTTACATAATAGTATAAACTTCTTGTTAAAAATACTTTGTTTATATTACATAACATTGAAAGGATTAACTTCTTAAAATATACCTACATATTGATCAATGAATTTATCAAATCTAATATATTGTTTGTGCCGTTTGGGGTGGACTCTTTGGGTCTGTGGGGAATTAGTTACATTTTAATGCGATATTTTGACCCTAGTTTTATCATGATTTTTTTTATTTGAACAGGGGAGTACTAAATACTATAATACAGGTCAATCAGCCTAGTTTAGTAATTAGAGAATTATGTGACTGTATCTTAAAATGAATAAATAAATATTATTATTATTATTATAATTACTCAAAAAACTACATAGAATTATTCAAAGGTGAAACTAATCGTCAAATATAACTTATTTAAGTGTGTATACCAACCTAAATTATATAAATTAAAAATGGCATGCTTTAAAAATTTGTTTATTTGCCTCATAATATTATTAGCTCTAATTAAAATGAAAATATATTTATATTATAGAACCTTTTTTACACTGTAGATTAATGTATCAATGTGACATTATCAGACTTCGTTTTTGTAATTATCTGTCGCAAAAATGATACCTACGTTTTCAATCTTAACTTTGACATTATTGAATTTATGACATGATAGGAGTATTTTGTAATTAATGAATATGACTTTTATCAGAATCTTTATTTTGTATAATTCACAATAATCTATATTTGTTCAAAAATATTACATTGACATTACGAATCTAATTCATTGTATAGATTGATCACGCATATTCGACATTATAAATTTATTTTTAACATATTACAAGTCTTTTTCAAATTTGATTTTAAACTTAAGACCTATTTATTATTTAACTACTTTTAAAATTAAGCTTTACCTAGTGTCAACAATCTTACATTTTATAGAAAATATAATCATATGTAGTGAAAACTCTATGTCAAAATGATCATTAATAAAGATTTCTGGTTTCCGATATTATTTGTTCAGTTACAAAATTTTCTTACAAAGATAGATTAGATAGATTAAAAACAGCAAGTAAATATATCACATACATTTTTATCTACTGTTTTTCTTCTTTAGTGTTGTTATCTACACGATCCGGATACATATTGTTTAAATCGATTGTAAATTTGTAACGCATTTGCAATGGGCTCGCATTCACTGCAAGCTACATGATATAAAACATGGATATAATCAGGTAAATAGTGACATATATAGTGGATATTAATTCATCAACAATACTGCGGGGGATGGTGTAGAATCGATAACGGAATGTGTTCCACTCATGTTTAATTTTCAACACAATACGGCATACCTAAGTAGCTGCAACAAAATACAGTACATAACTACGTACACTTGAAATTAAAAAGAATGTAGGTAAGTAACATTTTTTATCATTTGAAAGAGTTTAATCGATTGGCGATTATGCAAAGCATTCGGCAGTCTAGCTAGATTGTCCGGTAAGGCCTTCGCTTTCGTCAGAATAGGTCCGTGAAACAACTTCATCTATCACTAGGGCAAAACAGCTGTTTTGTCCTAGTGATAGCGTCTAATTGACATCGGGTAGCGTTCGTACGTGTGAATATGGAGTAAACCGTGGTTCTCTCTATCATACTAAAAGGCAACGCGCCGCGCTTAGAAAATAGTTATACTGATTTTTTGTGTATGTGAAAATTAAACATGAGTGGAATACATTCCGTTATTGATTCTACACCATCCCCCGCAGTATTGTTGATGAATTAATATCCACATTATAAATAGGATGCAAAACAAAAGGCGAGATAGCATAAAAATACCTGATTAAAGATGTAATAATTAAACTAAAAACCAACAAATATAACATAACAAATGAATTAACTGAAAATAGTTATGTAGTTAATTTATATGCTGCAGAAGTTGGAGCAAGGGGTATGCCAGCGCAGCGGATCACCCATATTATTTGTGATAATATGGGTAATCCGCTTATATTATATTAAGTATCAATACCCTACTAAAACACCGTGGCCTGTCAAGAACAACCGTAATTTCCATCCTAGAACGTGTATCCAAGGCGGCATTAGTAGGATCTTACCAAAGTTGGTTAGGCAGGGGAGGAGGCCAGAGCGGTGAAAGGGAGCATTGAAGCATCATAAAAGGGCCCTTAATCTTACTCCCTGGGTTGACCAGTTCCCAGGAACCTGGACTTGGGCCTCTTCCTCTGCAACGCTATGGACCCGGCACCCGCACGGTGAATCCATGGAATGCTAAGCAAATTCGTCTTGTCTAATTTAGTGAGTATTAAGTAAATTCGATTATTAGATATTTCTCTAAAATCGTTTTTTGTCTATTATCGACATTTTCCTGTACGTTTTCCTTCTTGAGGACAATTGAGACAATTTTAAATAGCACCTCATTAGTGGTTAGTCTAAATTAAAATTTATCGGATGGGAAACTGCATTTCCTCTTGTTGAGGATAATGATGAAATATTACATATTATATTTTACAAGCGCTCGAAGCGAAGTTTGCTTAGCCATTCTGAACCGACCACCAAAGTTAAGCAACGTCTGCCGCAGTCATGAGTTGTATAGGTGACTGCTTTGGTGCTTCGGAGGGCACGCTAAGCCGTCGGTCCCGGTTGTTGTCTTAGGATGGCAGTCGTTATAACATGGTGGTCGGGCATTGCCCGCCTGGCTAGCTACCACCCTCAAGTTGAAAATCTGTCGCCAAGCACTTAACGGTGTGTTCGGCAGCTGTCATTGAGAGCCAGTAATTCTAGGTTAGCCTGAACAACATCTTCGACCACATCTTTACTTACCATCAGGTGAGATAGTCGTCAAAGGCTATCCTATCTGGCATTTAAAAAAAACTGAGTCGATATAAATAAAAATATTTTACATAACACATAAATTTTTTGCTACTACGTAAAATGTATAAAGTTGGAATTATAAAAGATCGTAGCTACGCATTTATTTTCAGTTTCGTAAGAAAAATTGTTTATGTGATCACGGTGAGGACAGTGGCACTGCAACTGTACTGGACCGGCTTGACGCTTACCATTAACTTGTCCGTTTCGTCACTTCATCGAAATAAACTGTAAAGTGTTAATTTCGATGAACTAATTAATTAAAAGGAGCAAATCACATAGTACCTACCATAATTTTAGAATTAATTTCAGTCCACGGCAACGGGGCATTTACCGCGTAGGAACAGAAATAATCTTAGGTTCAAGATAAGTATAATTGAATTATTAATAATTTAGTTCTAACTAAAATATTAATAATTTAATTACATCTCGGGTAAAATGAGGATATAATTATAAATACTATACCTATATTTGACTGACAGCCAGTTACCAATAAGTTTATTACCATTCTCGAACACAGCATCACTTGACAGCAGGTGAGGTGGTTTGTTAGCATATAAACTACATTTCTTATCATTAGCTGTATATTGAAAACGAATTGAAAAGGTGTCTAAAGTCAATTACGCAAATAGAATATAGTCTGTACTCTCGCATTTTGAAGCGCTCGTAGCGAAGTTTGCTTAACCATTCTGAACCGATCAGCAAAGCTAAGCAACGTCCGCGTCGGTCATTAGTTGGATGCTGGTGAGATTACTAGTGAGCGCTTCCGTGCTTCGGAGGGCACTTTAAGCCATCGGTCCCAGTTGTTGTCTTATGATGGCAGTCGTTATAGCTCGGTAGGGCATTTTGCGAATGCCTGCCTGGCTAGCTACCACCCTCAAGTAGAAAATCTGTCCCCAAGCACCAAACGTGATGTTCCGGCAGCTGCTCTTGCCAGTAATTATAGGTTAGCCTGAACAACATCTTCGACCACATCATCACTTACCATCAGTGGAGGTGGTGGTCAAAGGCTAAACTATCAAGCAAAAAAAAATGTCTCCTTTTCATCTTTCTGATGTCTATGGTTCAATTATAGGTTTGGATATTTTGTTAAGACTGTTACATATTTTCTTTACACGTTTACTTATGTATAATGTAAAGCTCCTTCTATTCCAACCAAATGCATAATATACAGGGTTATTGGGGTTAGGGTTGACATATGACTAGTATATATCAACCCTAAGAGGTTGAGAACCCTAACAAACATTTTGAGATATTTTTTTATAATTAAAAAAAATAATGGTGTTTTAATGCTACTCTGAGCCAAGAGCTCCCGCCGCGGCAACACTGGACCGCGCCGTACTCCCTATGAATAGAATTTTGAATATTTACGTCGAGCAAAGTAATAAAAAATATGAAATAATAAATTACAGGCACAAGAGACTTTTAACATTATATTGGCCTCGTACTTATTCCGTCAAAAGCAAATAAAAAACACGAAAAAAAAAAATTTTTTTTCGAACCAATATTTTTTTCTCAAAATGTTTGTCAGGACTATCAGATGTCAACCCTAAGAGGTTGTTAGCATATTACCAACAACCCTGTATACTAACAGAGCAATTCAAGTGTCTTCCTATTAATGAATATTGTAAGAATAAGGAACACATATCTCAACACATCTTGTAGTACCGAACAAGCTTAGCCAATTAAAAATCGATAACATCTGAACACTGAAAAACTGACCAACCTGTTCAGTTTAGCGGAATAACGATACAGTAAACAAATTAGTTGCTTTCATGCACCATTGCTTTCGAGAAAGTTATGCTCAGAAAACATGTATATGTAAACAGCGCACACTTACACCTCTGTCACAATAAAAAAATACTACTTTCTTAATATATAAACACTGAAAGTAATAAATTTTGTATTCACGTAAAGTTCTTCGGTCATTGAAGTATTTGCTGCTTAAATAGATAACGAGTGGTTTGTATAGTGGTGGTCAATTAAGGGTGGGACCAATGCCAAAATTACGCAAAAGAAGTATTTTCAAACACACTTTTTGATGGTAACAAACGTAATATTGCAATTAAAAAAATATAGGAGGCCCGCGATAATCGTGTAGAAATACAGTAATCGAATAGAAATTTTAAAAAAACCTCATGGTATAGTTAAAAAAATTAACAGAAACTGTGCTAAAATAACTATTTTAATTCGAATGCTCAGAATTATTAGCGATTACCCCACTTTATTTTTTAATCAGTACTAATATTATAAATGCGAAAGTAACTCTGTCTGTCTGTCTGTCTGTCTGTTACGCTTTCACGCCAAAACTACTGGACCGATTTGAATGAAAGAAGGATGGCGACGCTCCATACAACTTGAGACCCAACATTTTTATAAACAATATGTGGCGTTCAGTCAAATACTTTTCATTACTGATAATCCAAGATATGAGAATGAAAATGTGGATTGAATGCAGTACCTAGGAGTCGGAAGAAAATAATACTCAGAGGTTTTGTACTTTCTTATATTATCTGTCATAGTATTGAATAGATGGGTCTGTCAGGAAGTTATTTATACCTTTTGTCATAGCTTTTACGGATTTTAAGACTGTGTTAGTTGTTTATTACAATATATAAATTGTCAAACCAATCAAGCTTCTAAAACTTAGTGATAACACCCTCATTGCACGTATCGCCACGAAGTCGATGGACCACAAACGGGTTCTTTTCAGCGGAATTTCTATCACAGATCAGTAAGAGTATGGTCCGAATTACGCCAACAGTACTTAAAGTGCTCACTGCTGAGAGTAGTTATAAATGGACCGATTGGAATATGCAAGCTCATGGCCGTTTGCATTACTACAATTCAGAGCAAGTAAAAGCGTGACTAGGACATTATCTATATATCTAAAAATAAATTATTATCTACGTACAATAGGTATCAATCAATCAGTTCAGACTGCACCAAGAAAGAGTGTGTATACTACCACGAGACTAAATAAAATGTCAAAGTCATCACTACTGACTGACATCAGAAAATGACAATGTTACTTTTTTTTCGTTATTCGGCTTCGAATCATTTTGCTTGTTGTACCCAATCTATGTACAAAATGACATAAATGAATTTGCAAATAACACAAGATTCCCTACTTTTAAAAATATATAAACAATTTTAAATAATGTTAAATAGGCTGACAATTAAAACAATACCTAATACATTCATGAACGCGCCCTGGTTTACTTGGGTCAGTAGTCGCCATCATTCTTTGGTATGGAGATAGTTTGAGACCCGGGAAAAAACATAGGATAGTTTTTATCCGACTGCGCAAAAAGAGGTTAATGTTTTCGCGTGATAACCGACATACGCGCGGGCAGAGCCGCGCCCGGAAAGCTAGTATAAAATAATAGCTAGACTAATGTTTTACTCGAATAATCGGTTAATTATTTTATTACATGTTTATATTTGGAACAATTACATAAAGCATCACTAAAAACTGTACCCTAAACTTCAATCAACTAAAACGTGCAATTTTCGACCATCGTGCGATGGAACAAGCGGGGGTGAAAAATGTTTTTTTCCTGGCATTGGGCGCACTCTTAAGGTATGGGAAAAGAACATCTAGTGTTGCTATCACTTAATTATGTAGTTTTTTACGATACAGACAGAACGAATCGAACAGGCACATCATAGTATTTTTTTTTACTTTGCGTAGTATTTTTTGAAGCGCTCGTAGCCAAGTTTGCTTAGCCATTCTGAATCGATCAGCAAAGTTAAGCAACGTCCGCCGCGGTCATGACTTGGATGGGTGACCGCTGGTGACATTACTACTGAGCGCTTCCGTGCTTCGGAGGGCACGTTAAGCCGTCGGTCCCGGTTGTTGTCTTAGGATAGCAGTCGTTACAGCATGGTGGTAGGACACTTTGCGAATGTCCGCCTGGCTAGCTACCACCCTCAAGTTGAAAATCTGTCGCCAAGCACCTAACGGTGTGTTCCGGCAGCTGTCCTTGAGAGCCAGTAACTCTAGGTTAGCCTGAACAACATCCTCGACCACATCATCACTTACCATCAGGTCAAAGGCTAACCTATCAGGCATAAAAAAAAAAAAAAAAAAAAAAATTTGTATGTCTTTGTTCTTGCGTCTAATTGTGATATAATTGTAATTGTCTTATGTAGTTTATAGTTCAATAAATAAAATAGTCAGGGAGCTGGCTGCCCTTTATGGTAATTTATTTTTTCATGTTGCATATTCCTATGATTCCTAATATAATGATGGAAGGAAGGGTGGAAGTTCTGATCAATTATATACGTATTGATTTGGTCTTGTCATTTAAAGCTACATCTATATCGCTGTGGTTTTGTGTTAGAACATTTCAAAGAAGTAAAAATAATTGTTAATTATCACGTGTTTATGTCTTTTTCTGGGGATGTTCTACAAAACTACTTTTGAAAAAAAGACGATGGGAATCAAATATGCAGACATATTAGGTACTGCATAATCATGTCAGGTAAATATGCAAAAAAAAATTACACCACTAACAAATTTGTTCATGATTCTATGTAGTTGAATCTATTCGATAATACTCACCAAATACAAAATCAAGTTGGCAGCCTTTTAGCCATTGATTTTAGTTGCAATTTATCTAAACTCACGGAAAATCAAGTGAAATTATGACTGATTATTATTAAATTTATTTATGTATTTTTTATAGAAACCGTTTATTAATTAAAAAGTAAAAAAAAAGGCCGGACATAGTTAAAAAAATACACTTGAATGAATCAGGATTTGGTAAATCTGTCTTAGTATTTGCCAAAATGTTTGTCCATTGAATTTTTATAGTTATGATGAGAATTATTGTGATCATCAGTTTAAGAGTCAGACACGAACAAATTAATTAGTACGGTTTTTTATTTATTTTTGAATCGTTATCAAAACGTAAGTCAGGCGTGCCAAGGTATTATGGTACATATTTCTGAGGTCCTTCACATTGTCTTGTCGTGTCACTCCGAGACATTAACTTTTTGTTTTGTTTTCCCAATCATTTCTTTTGCTTCAATGCCCTTCACACGTTCACACAATAATACATAATACATAACAGGTAAGAATTTTCATACAAAATTATTTTTCAAATATTTTTGAAAATATTTAAGGTAACGGAAAATTAGCAAACCAAAAGCATAGATTTTAGGCTCAAAGACATGCAGAATCTACATTAACATTATGAAGAGGAAACATTTGTTATTGTATCTAACGAATAAACTTATATTAACTACTGGACCGATTTGAAAACTTATTTCAGCATTAGAATCTTACATTATTCCTGATAAATATAGAATACTTTCAAAAATGTTGAAATTATTGTTAAATACCCGTGAAAAGCCGGGGCGTGGGTCTAGCATATATTAAATATAAACGATGTGTATGAATGGAAAATGCGGCTACAATATACGCGCGAGGTGAAAATTTTCTCATAACATTGATGTTTAACACATCGCTAATAATGCTTAAAACTTATTCTATACTAGCTTTCCGGGCGCGGCTCCGCCCGCGCTTATGTCCGTTATCGCGCAAAGACATTAACCTCTTTTTGCGCAGTTGGATAAAAACTATCCTATGTTTTTTCCCGGGTCTCAAACTATTACCATACCAAATTTCATTCAAATCGGTCCAGTAGTTTTGGCGTGAAAGTGTAACAGACAGACAGACAGACAGAGTTACTTTCGCATTTATAATATTAGTACTGATGGTTTTGTAGCATTACATGGTTTGTTTTGATAAAAGCTATCGTATACATAGCATTGCTTGTAGAACTATTTTTTATTTAGATTCTACGAGTTTTAGTAACGTGCCGTTGCCCGTGGGGGGCCGGGCTAGTTGTCACCCCTCCATTTCATCCTACGGGTGTCATAAAGGCGACTAAGGGTTAAAAGACTAGGCGGGTTATAGTAGCGCCTTCTCAAGAACTGATATCTTACTCTGTGATCCCTAAGATTCCTGCCAAGCGTGAGGATTACGGCAAACCCCCTTTTATTGGAAAGGCTGTGTTCAGCATTGATAATTTTTGGAAAATAAGATGAGCTCCTGGTCCCCACGGACCCAATATGCAACCACTACCGAGATTAGCATATTTGTGTATTTGTATAAAATGTTTTTTCCTATTTCGCAAATACATATACCGTGATGAGCCCGAAATAGCCAAATTTCAGGCAGCCGAAGTCAGGGAAAGTGAGCTATTTATTTTTTATTTTGAGGCAGTGGCATTGGCTATGAACTACCACTACTTCGCAGCAGGTCCATGGTTCGAATCCCGTCGCGGGCTTGAGCTTCACCGCATGGTGGAAGGGCATTTTACTAGGGCCCGCATGTCTAGCGAGTACCCTCAAGTAGAAAATATGTCGCCAAGTACCTTACGGTGTGTTCCGGCAGCTGTCCTTGACAGCCAGTAATTCTTTGAAGCAGTGATAGCTCAGTGGCTTTGGCTATGGACTGCCGCGCAGCAGGTCCATGGTTCGAATCCCGCCGCGGGCTTGAGCTTCACCGCATGGTGGAAGGGCATTTTTGCGAATGCCCGCCTGGCTAGCTACCACCCTCAAGTAGAAAATCTGTCGCCAAGCACTTAACGGTGTGTTCCGGCAGCAGTCCTTGAGAGCCAGTCATTCTAGGTTAAGCCTGTTAACACCTTCGACCACATTATCACTTACCATCAGGTGAGATTGTGGTCAAAGGCTAACCTGTAAGCACTTAAATATATATACATATATATATATATTTCAGAAACTGGTTTTTGCGCATGTTTTCAGAGGCGGATTTCCCACATATCTGCTATGCGGTAGTGCGGCTTTCGCGGCGGCCTTTCACATTTGGACCGTTTAAACCAAACCAAGATCCAAACCTTTTCCTGTCATAAAAAACCAAGTGCGTGTACTCGTATATTTAAAGAAATTCCCAGAAGTTTGGTTATTTGCTTGTGTTAAATATGCTTTATGAACAGACTGTGAAGGAATAATTGGAATAAAAAGAAATTCATTGGATTAATTAAAACGCATTTTTAACGACTTTGGTTTTCTCCTAGAGAAAAATACTCCGCCCTGCATCTACATACTTTTATCTAACGAAAATCTAAGGATTAGCATTATTGTTTCCTGATAACTATACTATAGGTGATTCAAGTCTGTGTTCAACTACATTCTGAACAAACATCCTTCCTGTTTTAACAAATCATCACTATCCTTTCAGCTACGATTGTTTATGTTGGTTAAACATAACTATTCGTCAGGCGGAAAATTCAGTAATATTCATATATCCCTCAGATTGTATCATACCTTGCTTAAGAGTTAACTAGTTATCAATGGCTCGTCTATTTGACCCAATTACAACATTACGCTAAAAAAGCAATATTTGTCAGTTTATCAAATCGTTTCACTCGCTGTTCCAATGTAAACAAGCACTCTTTGAGCTTTCTACTATGAATTCGCCTCTCACCACTGCCTGTGTGCGTCTACGCATACATACAAAAAGCATGTCTTAACAGCCAAAATTTAACCTTTCTCTAGTTCATTTTCTCCTGGTACTTACGATGCTGATTTTTTTTTTCTCCACGAGTAAATGGCAATTTCGGCGGTCGTTGTACCACTTTTCAAAGTTCATTGTCGATACCGTTGGACGACCTACCTTCACAATTCGCCGGTATTTATTTTGGACAGTTACTTTTACACGACATTAAAATGCTGTGCAAGATGAGATCGCAGCGATAAGGCCGCTTATTGACGGGTTGGCAATCGGAGTACGTGATGTGAACGTTTTAGGTGAAACTTCCGGAAATATCGATATTTTATCGTCCAGTCTAAATAATCGAATGAAATTAAGCAACTTTGTAGTTTTATCTATGGAAATATTTAATTGGTAAATAGATAAAGGTATATTTTCTTTAGTATAATGATACTGATTTTATCTTTTTAGACAATCACACGTATATCAATTTTATCTAACCTAGTATCTGCCAATGATAAGACAAAATCTATCGCATATTTTCTTTGTATCATCGATAAGAAACGTAACACATAATGACGACTTTGTATCTCTGAAAGGGACAGACACGGTTTTGATTCCATGGAGGTATTAGATGGCGAGGCTATTGCCATAAGATTATATTTAATTGATAATAATAAACATGCTTAATTACAAATTTACGAGTGGAATAATTATAATAAAGTGACGGGAATTTTCGTCTTGTAAATTTATAATATTGTAATTAAAACATGCTTATGTACTGTTAAAACGATTTAGATTATTTTTGTAGAAGACGAGTTAAATAATTCCTGAAATAAATTTAAAAAGTCATCAATCCAAATTAAACGTATACCTTTACAACCTTACCTCACTATAAACTTCATAACATCCGCAATAATTGCACATATATTCTTCAGTTTTTATTTTGACACAGCAGCTCAGTTTAAAAACACTCCGAGTTTTTTTGACAATTAATATTCGTCGTTCTTTTGACTCAATGCCTTAGTTTTTCTTAATAGAATTGCTGAGATCTAGAGCAAGCCCATTTAGTCTTGTTCATACACAAAGAATAGCTTAGGTAGGAAAGTAAAATGACTTCACATTTAAACTGGAGCGTGATAGAAACGATAGGTACAAAATCAAAGTTAATTAAATTTATGCCCTATAATTAATTTAAGAGAGGCAATCGCAGACTTATGATATTTGAGAGTTGGGACGATATACATATGCCCGTGAATCAGTACTAATATTATAAATGCGAAAGTAACTCTGTCTGTCTGTCTGTCCGGGAAAAAACATAGGATAGTTTTTATCCAACAGCGCAAAAAGAGGTTAATGTTTTTGCGTGATAACCGACATACGCGCGGGCGGAGCCGCGCCTGGAAAGCTAGTTAAGAATATAGAATACTAGCTTTCCGGGCGCGACTCCGCCCGCGCGTATGTCGGATATCACGCAAAAACATTAACCTCTATTTGCGCAGTTGGATAAAAACTATCCTATGTTTTTTCCCGGGTCTCAAACTATTTCCATACCGAATTTCATTCAAATCGGTCCAGTAGTTTTGGCGTGAAAGCGTAACAGACAGACAGAGTTACTTTCGCGTTTATAATATTAATAAGTACTGATACTACTGATTATAGAAAGAAGAAACGGAAGACGCAATATAGACAGCGGTAGTGGTTTATTAGCATTTCATAATTATTTTTTTATAGCTTACAGGCTACTAGCCTTGACCACTATTTCACCCAATGGGAAGGGATAATGTGGTCGAAGATGTTGCTCAGGCTTAGGTCGCAAACACCGCTGCCGGAACACACCGTTGGCGACATATTACGGATCTAATGTTTCTTCTCTCTACATCAAACTTCAAATATGTAACTACCATGGAGATACGCCTTTATTAAAAGAATACTATGAACTATATATAACACTACAGCATAGGGTAATTATTGTACTAATGGGGTCTTTCAAAAGTCTTGCGTTTTTCAGCAACATCAACAGCTATAACGTCCACCATCGGACAAATCCTCTCCCATTGTGGGGGGGTTGCCCATAATACACACGCTTGGCAGGTGTCTTGAGTATTGTAGTTTAAGCTGTTTAAGTTGGTATGGATGGTTTAGGCACCACTTCCCATCTTCAGGTGTTCCCAGCGTCGCCTCTTACGACTCCCAAAGGAAGGTATAAGGGTTTCAAATCTAACTCGGAACCCCACGGCGTAATTAAGTCTTAGTTAACTTATTTTCTTTTACAAGGGTTACTTAACGCATTGTAACGACTGCATTCATACGTTTATTTAGTAAGGATTGGACCTTAATAACAAAAAAAAACATCATGTGGAAAGAATTTTTTTATGGTCCAAATTCTACTGAGGAAAAAAAACAAATTAAACTTCTTCGCATCGCACTCAGGGCCGTGTTCGAGTATCTCTCGTATAGCCAAAATTGGGTCGAAAGGTGATCGACCTCTGATCATTTCGCCGGTTCACAGAATAATTAACAGTTTGTATGCAGGCCGTTGACTCACCAATGATACACTGCTATCAATTTTTATTGTTGGTTTTCGAACGAAATTCGATATTTGGAATGGCGCCCTCGTTTTTGTAATTTGTTTGAACAGTTTTCGGAAAATTCTCTTAAATAATTGTCGCATATATTATTTATGTTGTTTTAGTAATGAAGAATTTAGATACAGTTTAATTTTAGCAATCGTACAATATATGTATTATTTTGATTGTTTTATTAGTAGCCTTATTCCCAAATAACGACCTCTTTCAGATGCTAAGGGACTTTAGGCGTCCGCGTCGTCCGTCCGCGCGACATAGCCAAATTGCTTGGCATTCAAGTAGAGTGATTTAAAAAAATCATTTAGAAAGAAAGAAAGAAAGATTTTTTTTTTATTTGCGACACAAACAAACAATGCGGTTACATTAAGAAGACTAATTAAAATTAAAACTACTAAATGTGTTCACAAATTGGTCCCAAATCAGCATAATGCTGGTTGTTAGCCAGCGCTGGTCTTCCTTTGGAACCATATTGTGATGACGTCACACACACATACAATATATAGTGAATAAATTAACACAATATATATAATATTAGGTAAACCTTTACGTATACAATTTAAATTTAGATTAAATACAGTAAAAAAAATTATAATAATAATATTAATGATTAATCAATGTATGCATTACTCAGCATTAATTATATTGCACTCGTATCGTGCCGAAATGTAAGCTAAGAGCCAATTAAATGTGCATTAGGGAGACCTCAAATACTATACTCATCAGGCCTCACAGAAATTTATGGGGACCATATGACAGGCACCAGCTTTCGAATATAAAAAAAAACATTAAAATTGGTACACCCTATGAAAAAATATGAAGTAACACACAAAAAAAAATACAGTATAATTGAGAACCTCCTCCTTATATTGGAGTTGGTCAACATTTTAATTTTATATTATTATTATTTGGTAGATCACAGTTTCAAAGATACAGCCCTTCAAAGGCTTCTTCGCTATTTTTTTCCTGGTAGGTTAGCCTTTAACCACTATCTCACCTGATGGTAAGTGTGATGATGTGGTCGAAGATGTTGTTCAGGCTAACCTAGAATTACTGGCTCTCAAGGAGAGCTGTCGGAACACACCTTTAGGTGCTTGGCGACAGATTTTCAACTTGAGGATGATAGCTAGCCAGGCAGGCATTCGAAAAATGCCCTACCACCATGCTGAACGACTGCCATCCGAAGACAACAGCCGGCACCGACGGCCTAACGTGCCCTCCGAAGCACGGAAGCGCTCAGTAGTAATGTCACCAGCGGTCACCCATCCAACTTCTGACCGAGGCGGACGTTGCTTAACGTTGCTGATCGTTTCAGAATGGCTAAGCAAACTTCGCTACGAGCGCTTCAAAATGTTCTAGTAGGTACCAAACATGTCTGTAAGCCACAATGTTTAATAATTAAATAAACCACAGCTCTTAATATAATAAACCTATCAGATACCACCGTCATCTTCCTGTCCTTAGTCCACATGTGTAGGGTCGGATAAAATATGGTTTCTTTAGCAACACAAAGGACAGCACAAGGACATATTTATATATCATCTATAAGTGATAAATGATTAAGGTGACAATGCTGTATTAACTATGGTTTGTCCTTCCGAACAACACTGATCGTTATTTCTTAATATGATTACAAGCAAAATCACTTTTTAAAATTATTGAAGCACAAAATGTTTGTTCCGGGCGGGAATCGAACCCACGTCCTACAATTTCACGCCGGATGCCTAAACCACTCGGCAAAAATGTTGTGCTTCAATAATTTGTAGTTTATTGAATAATGTTTAATTGAATAAAAAAAAAATTTAATATCAAATAATTCTCAATAGTTGAAGAGACTCGCCCGTATTTTGAGTTACACTCGAATAATTGAAAAATATTTTCCTATCTTGATGATATAGTCGTTGACAGTGAATGAAGATCGATCCCGAAAGTAGCAAGGGTCACTAAAAAAAGTGAAAAATAATTTTTAACCAGAAAATGGAACCGATTTCAACACCCAAATGTGTGTAAATAACTTGTCGAAGTCGGTACCATGCGCACAATATTGTGATAATATGTACTTTCGAACTATCATGGTACCGACATCAACAAGTTATTTCACACATTTGGGTGATGAAGTCGGTTCCATTTTTGTTTTTTTTTTGTTTGGTGAAGCTTTCTACTCAAGAAAAACTAAGAAATAAACAGAAAAATATTCTCAATATCAACAAAGATTGTGACTGGACACTACCACAGTTTAAGTAACACTTAGTACTAATACTTGTAAGTGGTGAGCGGAGCTCGGCGATGATGGCTGTATGCGGTGACTTTCGAAGTCGCAAGTAGAAAGTCAGGGAATTAACTATTTGTGAACTGTTGTGAACTGGCGAAAGCGCTTTGTACTCAACTTCGGCCATGGCGGCCATGGGAAACTATGGAAATACGAGAGAAAGGTGCTAAAATATTGATTTTTCTCGCTTCAGTGGGTGTATGCGACTTACTCTTGCGGTTAACCTCCAACTTCCTTATATTATAAAACATTTTAACATAATCATACAGTTAGTTTTGCATGGTGGTCGGGCATTTAGCGAATGCCCGCCTGGCTAGCTACTACCCTCAAGTAGAAAATCTTTCGTCAAGCATCTAACAGTGTGTTCCGGCAGCTATCCTTGAGAGCCAGTAATTCTACGCTAGCCTGGACAACATCTTCGACCACATCATCACTTGCCATCAGGTGAGATAGTGGTCAAAGGTTAGTCTACCAGCTATAAACATTTCAACATCACATAGTTAGCGGAATTATTTGTGAACGAGTTTTTTTACCGCCAAACAGTAACATGACCTTTTAGACACACTTACCACCGCAAACACAAACACACACACACACCTTCATCCACACACAATCTTCAACTTGCAACTTATTAGGTATAAGTTGCTAGTTGGTTTTTTGCACACTGCCAACTCGTAGTGAGCTGGAGCATTTGGACAGCCTATGAGTCTGCAATGACTTATAGGTTGTCTAAATGCTTTTATTTTAGTAGCTGTAGTGTTGTTTACAGTTCGTAGTATTTTGGTTTAAGGTATTTTTATAATGTACTGTATACCCTTTCACATCTATCTGCATACCTTATCTATTTTTTTATTACCCTCCTACTGTATACTGTTTCCTTATGTTTTATTTATTTTATTTGTGATCCGCTTACATATCTATATTTAAGTTTTTCGTTCCGCGTAAAGTACGAGAGGCCATCGAAATTAGACGCCACCCTAATTTTAATCGGGATCGTGGGTGGAACATTCCGCTGGCCTGGATACCAGTCCTTAACATTTGTGATACGGAATCGGGGTCGTAACGGCGAAGAGGATAGTACAAGTGTAGTGTGTCAACATTCCCTTACCTACCAAAACGACAGTGACAATCACAGTGATAGTGACAGAAGTGACAGTTCGGACGGAGGAATTCTGACTTTGACAGCTGCGGCGCAACCGTCTCAACGCCAGTTACGTGCTGAGGCCCGCTCTCGACGCTGTGTACAATCGTGACTCCCAGACGAAGAACTTCAAATAAGTTCGAAACTGGTCGGAGCAATATCCGGTAAATATTACGCGAGTCCTAGCCGGCCACTTAATAATAAATAAGTAAGAACAATAACAGTTAAGAACGAAACGACAAATTAGAGTAATGTCATGTTGGCTTAGCGTTTAGAGCATACCCCGCCTATACGGGTGGATGGTATGGCCGGTGATATTACAGACTCATGAACTTAATAACTTTATGTTCCAGGATGATGGGCGCAGTGCAGTGTGTCAGTATAGGCAAAGATTATCGCTTAGCACCACGTGGACCTTGTGTTTAATCCGTAACTTAGTCGCATAAAGTCATTTTGAAGCAGTGATGACTCATTGGCATTGGCTATGGACTGCCGCGCAGCGGGTCCACGGTTCGAATCCCGCCGCGGGCTTGAGCTTCACCGCATGTTGGAAGGACATTTTGCGAATCCCGCCTGGCTAGCGATCACCCTCAAGTAGAAAATCTGTCGCCATGTACCTAACGCTGTGTTCCGGCAGCGGTCCTTGAGAGCCAGTGAAATTACAGGCACATGAGACTTAACAACTATATCTCAAGGTGACGGGCGCAGTGCAACTTGTGACTTCTGATGAAATGCATCTGTCATAGGCAAAGGTTAGTCCGCTTAACATCAGGTGGGCCTCGAGTTTGTTCTATCACAATGATATTAAAAAAAATGGTTGTTGAAATTTCTTATCTCACAAACCTTTGTGACAATAGGATAAAATTTTTAACTATGTGACCACTCATTTTTTGAATTATGAAACGCAAGTTGGAGCTATATAACTTGTTTATGTGAATTATATCCGAAAAAATAATATATAACATTTCAAAATCACAGGCAGTAACTACTTTGTGTCTTTGAAGGAATAGATGAAAAATACCGCAATTATTAAATACCATATTATTAATATACCGCAATTACCGCAATACAATGCGTTTGTTTGGATTTGACGGAATAAGCACGAGGACCACCTGATCTTAAAAATGGTATCTTGTGCATGTAATCAATTATTTCATAGTTTTTACTTCCGAGCAAAGAGCGCCCGCCGTCTTTTAAATAGACTTTTGGATATTTACATCGTACAAAGTAATAAAAAATATGAAACGATAAATTACAGGCACAAGATACTTTTAACGTCAGGTGGACCTCGTGCTTATACAAAAAAATATAAAACAAAATCTCATTTTTTTTGTTAGGACTAGCAGAACCCTAATATGTTGTAAGCATTTTCCCAATAACCCTGTATTATATAAGGTTTGAAACATAATTTCCGTCTTCCATATTATTCGATAAGCGGGTGAGTTTTTAACAATATTGTGATTTATTTACGAGAAGTATTAATTAATTGATTAATTATTAATTAATCAATTAATTAACTCCCAATTAATTGTGTCAATAGTAGATATAACAGCTACTAAAAAGATACAAGGATATTGATAGTGTTTGTTTACTAGTTATTCAATCTATAGTTTTTTGAAGCGCTCGTAGCGAAGTGTACTTAGCCATTCTGAACCGATCAGCAAAGCTTAGCAACGTCCGCCTCGGTTATGAGTTGGATGGGTGACCGCTGGTTACATTACTACTAAGCGCTTCCGTGCTTCAGAGGGCACGTTAAGCAGTCGGTTCCGGTTGTTGTCTTAGGATGACAGTCGCTATAGCATGGTGGTAGGGCATTTTGGGAATGCCCACTGGAACACATAGAAAATCTATCGCCAAGCACCTACCGGTGTGTTCCGGTAGCTGTCCTTGAGAGCTAGTAACTCTAGGTTAGTCTTAACAACATCTTCGACCACATCATCACTTACCATCAGGTGCGATAGTGGTCAAAGACTAACCTATCAAACATAAATAAGTTTACTAGTTATTAAATTTTATGCCTTTATATTAAAGTTTTTAGTATTAATATAATCGTAAGGTTAAGAGTTATTTCGAGAATTCTCTATTAGGCATTATCTAGACAATTTCGCAACTAAAGTGCGTCCTTGTTTACGTCAATCTACAAATTTCGTTGAAAATTATCAAATTGTAGATGTGTTATCAAGTCAACAAGTGGAAGTGGGTTACGAAAGCTGTAGAGGCTCTGATTCACGAAGTTTTTCCTTGAATCCCTAATATCTTTCTACAAATATGCAGTGTTCATCAGATGAATCAAAATGTGTGCTACATTTAAATTTAATCTTAAATGAGACCGGCGGTATGCCTTTATTAACCAAATACTACAAACTATATACAACACTACAGCTACTACAATGAAAACATTTAGACAACATAAATAAGTAATTGCTTTTTTAGTAAATTATACGGGATTACTCACGTGAATCAGTCAGATAGCTCCGACTATAGTTTCAACCACATTCGGTGGTCTTTTTCAAGGAGAGCTCGGCACGCCCGCGTTGACGTCTCGCTTAGCACTGAAATACCAAAAAAAAAAGCAGACTCACAGGCAGTCCAAATGCTCCAGCCCACTTCCAGTTGCCAGCATGCTGATGTGAGATATTATATCAAAATGAAAGTTACATTTAACCTCTACGCTCAGGTCAATAGATCTATTCCAATACTGAGGTGAAAGGTTAATTATCTTTTTAACCTTCTTACCTTTGTGCCAAAATTTAATAAAAACTATTTATTAAGTACTATAATTTTTATTAACTATTTATTTTTATTACATTTTCGTGTTTATCACACAAAGTTACTAAGCGTAACAAAGTAAGTGATATATGATAATTTTAATAGCGTTTATTTTTAATCGACCAAAAAGATAAACATACTGGTATAGAAGTTGCACTGCGCCCGTCACCTTGACACTAGTTGTCAAGTCTCATGTGCCTGTAATTTCACTGAGACTACTGCCGGAACACACCGTTAGGTGCTTGGCGACAGCTTTTCTACTTGAGGGTGGTCGCTTGCCAGGCGGGCATTCGAAAAATGCCCTTCAACCATGCGGTGAAGCTCAAGCCTGCGGCGGAATTCGAACCATGGACCTGCTGCGCGGCAGTCCATAGCCAATCCCACGAGCCATCACTAATAATGTAATTATTAGGGATCCGTTTTGCTCTTAGCGTGAGGTACCCTAAAATACAGTGACGAGCTATCAGCAGTATCAGCACATTGACTCGATTGCATAAAAGAGTGACGTAGTTCTGTTTACATTCATTATTGCGAAAGCCGTACGTCGGAGCCTACTGACTCACTTTGTCTTTCCTTGAACTCTTGGATCTTGCTATACCTTACCTGTCTCTATCCGTGTTAGTTATGCAAGGCCGGATATTTCTCTGATGACGCACCACAGCTTGGGATATACCAGAGCATTTGAGAAGTTTTACGGTTTAATTGCGCCTGACTATGGGTTTTGTTGACCTTTTCAGCAAGAAAATCCCGAGTCCAACTTATCATAACAAAGAACAAAAGTTAAAGGTGGTAAAGTATTGTGGTTTAGGATCGCTGGTTACTTTGTTATTTGATTGTTCTTATAATTGTTGGTGCTTCAACACACTTCACACTAATATTAAAAGTTGGTGAGTGTGTTTTTAAGCTTGCTACTTCTTAACGCTCAAGTGGTTAGCCCAATTTCGATGAAATTTGGTAGATGTGGTGCTGTAACATGTTGGGTACTTTCATCATCATCATCCATCACCACGCGAGTGAAACCGCGGGGCGTACCTTGAATAAAATAAATCTTCTTGCCTGTTTTGCCTGGAGGGTTTCGCCAGACATGTTTTGGTCCCACGGTATAGGGGGCGGTCTTACAGCCATTTACCGGTCACGTTTGAAGACTTGGATATATTTATATCTATTTTATTATAATTGTGCGAATGCCCGCCTGGCTAGCGACCACCCTCAAGTTGAAAATCTGTCGCCAAGCACCTAACGGTGTGTTCCAGCAGCAGTCCTTGAGAGTCAGTGAAATTACAGGCACATGAGACTTAACAACTATGTCTCAAGGTGACGGCAGTGCAGGTCCACCTCGAGCTTGTTCCGTCACAATAACATAACCCCCTTTTTCCATTACTGTTAAAATAACAGATAACCCCCTTTTTTTTGTTATATTTACATATTATATTTTTATTTCACTAGCGGTCACCCATGCAACTCCTGACCGCGGCGGACGTTGCTCAACTTAGCTGATCGATTAAGAACGGCCAAGCAATCTTCGCTACGAGCGCTTCAAAACCTTATGTTAAATGGACTAACCTCTGCTTAAAACAGATGCATTCGTCACAAATCAAGAACTGCACTGTCCCTGAACGTCACCCTGAGACACAGTTGTTAGTTCTCGTGTGCCTGTAATTTTACTGGCTCTCAAGGAGTGCTGCCGGAACCTACTGTTAGGTGCTTGGCGACAGATTTTCTACTTGAGGGTGGTAGCTAGCCACTGCACTGTGTCCGACCTCCAATTTTATTTACCTATCTCATTATAGTCGTAAGATTTTCTCTCCACCAAAAATACGTTTAACCGACCTCCAAAAAAGGAGGAGGTTCTCAATTATATGCGTATATTTTATTTAGTATGACCACGCATAACTTTTAACAGAGTAGTTCGATTATAATAATTGGTTTATAGAAAAGGGTAGGTATACATCTGAGGTGGTGCCATATAAATTTCACCAAAGTCGATTGAGTAGTTTATAAGTTACTAGCTTTCCGGGCGCGGCTCCGCCCGCGCTTATGTCGGTTATCGCGCAAAAACATTAACCTCTTTTTGCGCAGTTGGATTAAAACTATCCTATGTTGTTTCCCGGGTCTCAAACTATTTCCATACCAAAATTCATTCAAATCGGTCAGTAGTTTTGGCGTGAAAAACAGATAGACAGACAGAGTTACTTTCGCATTTATAATATTAGTACTGAAGTACTAATATTATAAATACTGATATTATATATACTGATAGTCAATTAATTAAAAAATGTATTCGGTTACCTGGGTGATATAATGGTATTAGCTGTTGTCGGCGATTAGCACAGCTATTTTAAGATAGTGAATGATCTAAAAAATGTATTATTTTTTTCAAAATAAATGATACCAAATTTAAACACTGAAAATTATGAAATAATTTGTGGAAGTCGGACCAAGCTAATGTGAGGTCGGAGTTTTGAATGAGCATGGTACCGACTTTCAAAAGCTATTTCATACTTATAAAATACTTAGTTAGAAATCGGTTCCATTATAAAAAAAAACTCTTTTTGGTAAAATATGGCCCATATAAGAAAATAAATATATATACTGTATCAGCCGGATCGTCCACTGCTGAACACAGCCTCCCCTATGTAGGGGGTGTTTGCCATAATCCCCACGCTTGGCAGGCGGCTTGGCGATCGCAGTGTCAGATAGGATAGTTCTTAAAAAGGCGCTGCTGCGTATTTTTCCTTTAGTCGACTTTTGCGACACCCACACGGGATGAAATGGGGAGGTGCAATTCTAACCCGGCACCCCAAGGGGGATATATATACTACAGCTTTAATACTTGCATTTGTAATAAACGATAAAATTGTATATGCTGTTAGAGTACATTTTTCATAAAATGTGGAAAAGATAAGAGTGTTTTAATCAGCATGATACCAACTTCCACAATTTATTTCATACATTAAGGGTCCGTTTCAGAATGTCCTAATAAAGTTTCGGGTTGCTATGCAACACATAAAATAACTGAATGATAAAAATTACAGTTAACATGCAGCGCGTTTCAAGCTTTAACCGATGGACAGGCTAAATCGATGACTGTGAAACGCAAAGTTTATTTAATAAATATGTTATGGGTAGTATAACCTGAACTTACTCGAACATTCTGAAACAGGCCCTAAGTGTTAGAAGTTGATTTCATATTTTTAAACGTAATTATTTCCGACTCTATGAAAGATATATATCATGTATTAAATTTTATTCTGCTACTAGGCTGGTGGTTGGTTCTAGTTGTGTGGCGCGCTCAAAGTTTTTAACTCACTGTACATATACCGTATTTTTTTATTACTTTACAAGTTGGACTGGCTCAGTCACAGTGGATAGTTGCAAATTCAGCATCCACTAGTCGAATGGACTTCCGATCGGTTCACGGAAGGTCGTTCACATTGAATATGTTAGAAAGTGGTGCGATTTTGGTTTTAGATTGAAAATTTGATATGTTTAACTGATTTCAAAAAAGGAGGAGGTTCTCAATTAGTCTGATTGTTTTATGTTTGTTACCTCAGTACTGTTGACTGGGTGAGCCGATTTTGATATTTTTTTTTATTTGAAAACTGGTGCTAGTCGTTTCGTGCCATTTAAATTTTTATCAAAATCGGTGAAGCCATTTTTGAGTTACACTTCAATAATTGAAAAATATTTACATACCTTCATGATATAGTCGTTGACAGAGAACGATAATCAATCCTATAAGTAGTAAGGGTCACTAAAATGAGTGAAAAAACATTTTTAACCAAAAAATGGAACCAACTTCAACACTCAAAAGTGTGAAATAACTTGTCGAAGTCGTTCCAAGTGTCGTTCCATGCGCACAATATTGTGATTATAGATACTTTTGAACTATCATGGTACCGACTTCAACAAATAATTTCACACTTTTGAGTGTTGAAGTTGGTTCCAATTTTTGGTTTACATTTTTTACAGTTTGCGTTTGATCTCAAACGGTGGTATACGGTGATGTGTTAGGAGATGGTTAGCAGGGTTTACCCAGAATCGGACACTTACTGACACTGACATGAGACCACAGAACCCAAAAAACAAAGCTTACAGATCGTGTACTCTTGATGTCCTGATTTGGACAGCTACAAGTTTATCCAAGAAGCAGACCGGAGTCAAAGAACTATGCACGGTAGACGGCAATAAACTTGGCCCCTATTACAATTCAATTATACAGGGTCTAAGTTTACTGTCTGGCTTAACGTCAGTGTAATGTAGTGTTATATTTGGCAACAATTTTATGATTAAAGGCGTGTAATTACTAGATGGTGCTAATAAAGGATATTGGGGGTAGACTACTGGCCAAACTTTGGGCAAGTTTTTTTTTTCAGCGTATACCTTTATTAATAAAATATAAAAATATTACGAACTATATACTACGAGTACATTACAGCTACTACACCAAAATAATTTAGACAAGCTAAAAGCTATTGCAGGCTCACAGGCAGTTTAAATGCTCCAGCCCACTACTTGTTGGCCAGCATGCTGGAAGCGTTGCCCCGTATGATTACAATGCTTATTCGTTGAGCCAAATGCTGCCAGCGAGATGCCAGCATTTCGATTATGCGACAGATCTACTAAGAGCTCTGATAAGTTAAAATATGATGAGCTCCCGGTCCCCACAGACTCAATGTATCCACACCAAACGGCTTACATATAGAACCACTACGCGATTAGAATACTTGCGCCACTTGAGTTGCTCCGAAGTAAGCACAGTACCAGTTCTCACGTTGGTTTCAGAATGTGACAGCGCTAAAGTGTCCACGCATGTAGCGTCCCACACTAAGGCGCGCTCTGATTCACACGAAACAGTCATTCCATCAGGACTTTAAAGGTTGATTGTTGAAGCGGCAAATAGCATCTAAGTTCATCATAAATAAATAAATTTACGGCCCTCAGTCGTTGTTAATAATGCCTCAATCTACGCTTTTCAGATGCTACAATACTTCGTAGCACTTTGCTACGAACAATCAAGCATGTTATAACGGTTTATCGTTATTATGTAACGCTAATGAGGCATATAAAACATATCGTAGCTTTTACTTCATTTATTTTTTTCTATATATAAAGTATATATATGCTGAGGATATATAAACTTTTATCAGCAGCTGTCATCGCCTCATCCACTGGGTTTTGCCGTAATTACCACGCTTAGCAGGCGTCTTGAGATTCATAGTGTAAGATTGTTTCTCCCTTCTTTGCCTTTTACGACCCACGGAGGTAATACTTTATGGTAACCGAGCATTTGAATTTTTTTGGCAATAAGCTGAACCTTTAAAATTTTCTCACCTGTTCATTCGTGATGATGCTATTGAATATGCTTATCTGCGCTTGCAGTTGTTACTCCAGATTTCTTCTTCTTCTTCTCCATTACTGGAGGTTAGCCGTCAGCTGGGCAAACTTATTCCTGTCCTGTGCCAAGCGAAAGGTCTTCCACGCTGGAAATATTGGTCCATTCTCGAATGTTACGCAACCAGACTTTTTCCTTCGTCCCACGCGTCGCTTTCCTTAAATTTTCCCCATCATAATAAATTGGAGAAGCTCGTATTTCTCATGACGAAAGACATGGCCGAGGTACTCCAGATTTAAAATAACTAATATTACTATGCTATAATTAGTTACGCTTATGACTATTATAGTTAGTAGTTATTTTTATATCAAACAAATTATTGGAGTACAAAATTTTATGCCCAAGGCGGGAATCGAACCCGAGTCCTCCGATATCGCGCCGGATGCTTAACACCATCTCAGCCACCTGGACATTGACATTTCTGCCGAAACTTTGTGCTCCAATTGTATTACTTTAACCGTCATAGGAGACGGTGCGCGGCCATCAACCAGACTACTAGACTTCATCTGATCGAAAGAAGTGTTTTTTCAAACACTTAACTCTCGGTATGATGTCGCTACCCTTCTATATTTCTAAATATGATTACAAGCACTATCGCGTGCTAAGCGAAAATCATATCAAACAAATTATTGGAGTACAAAATTTTATGCCCAAGGCGGGAATCGAACCCGCGTCCTCCGATATCGCGTCGGATGCTTAACACCATCTCAGCCACCTGGATTTTTATGCCCAAGCTAAGAGTGATCTTACAACTAATAACATACACAAATTGTTAGAGCGCAAAATGGAATCAAATCCGCGTCTTCTGGCTTTACTTCGCGAATAAGTACCCGTTTTTGCTATAGAAATTGGTGGTAGAGGTGCGATTTAATTGTATTTTACTGTGGTTGGTGAAAATCGAGCAAATACCCCCTTAATAAGGGAGGCCGTGTTCAGCAGTGGACGATACGGTTGTTACAGGGGGGAAAATGATTAGATTTGATTTTCAAGACTATCGTATTCTTAACAATTATCAAATACATAAATTTTGGGTTCCGTATTAAAGACGGTACCCTATTACAAGCTTTGACTTATCGGTTGTCCGTCCGACATCCTGATCTTTAATGAACCTGTAAAGTTTTATGTAATACTAGCTTTCCGGGCGCGGCTCAGCCCGCGCGTAAGTCGGTTATCACGCAAAAACATTAACCTCTTTTTGCGCAGTTGGATAAAAACCATCCTATGTTTTTTCCCGGGCCTCAAACTATTTCCATACCAAATTTTATTCAAATCGGTCCAGTAGTTTTGGCGTGAAAGCGTAACAGACAGACAGACAGACAGAGTTACTTTCGCATTTATAATATAAGTACTGATGTGTTAGTATTGAGCTTAACAAAAACAATTATATCAAAAAGATAACAATAAACGAAACTTATTTAACGCTTTATGATTCTGCTTTATCGTAAAAACGCTACTACACACCAGCATTAAACTTTGTATGATAATATTCTATTACAATCGGACGGATAATACAGACACGCGCACGAAGGTTTCCGTACCATTATCTATACAAAATTATATATTATATTTTTAATCTTCACGTTCGAGAGTCCGTCTCACTTGGCCAATAATTTTTTTGTAATTGATATTATATTGACAAAATACATCAACTGTGAAAAATTCAACTGTCTAGCTAACACGGTTCACGAGATACAGCCTGGTGATAGACAGACAGACGGACAGTGTAGTCTTAGTTAAAGGGTCCCATTATTAATCTTTGGGTATGGAACCCTAAAATCCAGCTAAGCGGGGGTCGGATTCCAGCTAAGAATTTCGAACAGTATGAAAAATATAACGATATTACGTACCTACATTCAGCTTTAGTGCGGAACCCTCGATTCGGTGGGTCCAACTCGCACTTACGAGTATACATAATTATTTAGCCATTACATTATATTAACATCTATACTTACAACCGAGGGTTCCCAGGCTAGAATGTCACCCCTTATTTCTACCCGAGGGTGTCGTAAGAGGCGAATAAGGGTAACGCAACAGAAGGTGTGCAGCAGCGCTTTCTGAGGAACTGATATCCCACACTTCGATCCCCAAGACGCCTGCCAAGCGTGAGGATTATGACAAATCCCTCCGTAGTAAAAAGGTTGTGTTCAGCAGTGGACAATCCAGCTGATACAATATACTTATAATTATTATGATCTATAAGTATTAGGTATTTTTATACCTCTCTAATATATTCCCTACAGTCTCTATCAGTGTCCAATGCAATTATTATTGACTATTATTTGTACCGTACCTTCATGTATTGTTTCGAAGCAGTTATTCGAAAAATAATTTTAATTATATATTAATTATAAAATAAAATCTATACAACTAGTGACATGTGCGCACAAGATACATGTTATACAGGCTATGCCTAGTTTGGGGCACATTGTAAACACTGCTTAGGTTTGGGTATATATATTTTAAGAATATGTAATTGTTATTTTGTGATCTCAACTCAAGTCTATTACTGAATAAATTATTATTATTATTACTCACCTCAGAGTAAAATAAAGAGGATTTATATAATAAACAAATGCACAAGTCAAAGTTATTCCAAATTCAACGCACTCGCCACACCAGCATTGCACTCTGACATAAGTCAATACACAGCGAATCAGTCTAACTTCAAAATCAATACAAAACACAAAATAGATTCGGAAATATCTACCGGAAAAGTCTTATTTGACTACCTAATGAGAACCACAAAATCTCCGAAAGGAATCCTATTATAATCCAAAATAGATTTCATGTTTTTTAGTCCAGATGTATTTTGCCTACATCAGCTCGAGGGTTCAAAACTCTTGCAGTTGAGGTCATCGACCTCACTCTTTCGCATCTACACGAACTTTTGGCTAGCTCTCATACTACGTGATGGAATCTTTTAATTGCATTCCTTTCTAGCTTACCAGAGTACATATGTGTTAAAAAGAGACAACTATGGGGTCACTGAGGACTGATATGCGAGATAAAAAATCAATTTTTCACAATCGATCAAATTTATTAAGGAGCAATGACTTGGTAACAAAAGTGCATTTTGCAGATCGTCGCGATAGACGGAAATTAGTTTGATTTATGATTTGAATTAATGTATACATTTTTGGGTTGTTGGGGAAATAATGACTTTTATAAGTAATTTATTATGATTCAATTTTATATACTCATCGCCAATGGAATTTGGTATGCTTTAAATTTATTGTAATCCGAATAGCCCATAAATAAGTTAAATGATGGTAATACAATTTGTATATACTTGTAGCAAAAATAAATTTAAACAAATGGTTTATTTTGTTCTGAGTAAAACTAGAGTGTAAGTTAACACACTTGATATTGTATTGAGAAAAACAGATTCCTACTTCATAGCCAGTAATGTAACAAGATTTTTTATTCCTACTAGATTGCCAGTTATCAAACTTGGTATTCTGCGAATAAACGGAAATTTGGTCACGTGCAAAAAAGAGCAGAAAGGTTCACAGCTGAAGTTATATATCATTAATGAGTGAAATTTTATCACAAACCAATTTAGTTTCTCGTACATTCTCACTGCAAGATAACAAAATAATAAACGGATGCCAATTCCAGGATTGTAGGATCGAAATCGATTTTTTTTGGAATACGGTTAAAAACCACAATTATCACTAACGGTATTAGTAATTTTTTTATATCCCTGAGATGGATGTTCAGATACTTCGGCTTACCCTAGCATATTATTATGGATAAATACTCATGTTTCACCACACATGTTTTAGTACCATGTAATAATTAATTTTATATAATCTCATCCGGGAATATTCTAATTATGAAATGAAATACAGACCTTTATTGGCACACTTTATATACATACTTCTTTAAGAAAATTAAAAAATTAAATTAAAGCGTTATTCTCATAACAAAACAATGCTTTAAAACATTTTTTTTAATTATTAAAGTACAATGTGTCCCGACCAAGGAGGTTTCAATTCAATTTAAGTACACATTATTTGTGGTGAGAGCGCTGCGCGCGCTCCGCGCGGGTTTTTATATTGCATTTTATTTAATGTAGCTACCTATAGCTGTGACATTAAATAGAGTAATGTATGCAACTGCATATAATTAGGTATTAAAACACTCGTGTGATCTTATTTTGAAACTCACCTACGGCTCGTTTCAAAAAACTACACTCACGTTTTAATACCCTCTATTATATGACAATTGCATAAACTACTATAACACCACTAAAAAAAGTGTCTCATTCCTCGTTTAAAAACGTGTTTTAAAATTCGTCTTTATTCCCTTTTAAATGTGCTTCATGAAAAGTTATAATTATGGAATTTCATACCTTGCCTCCGTAGCAGTGAAGGAATGTTGTATGAAAATCCATACCGGCTCTGCTAGCGCTCTTTTGTTTTTTTATCTGCTAACAAAAAAAAAACAATCGTCAAATCTCAAGAAGGTTTTATATCAAACTAGCTTTCCGGGCGCGGCTCCGCCCGCGCGTGTGTCGGTTATCGCGCGAAAACATTAACCTCTTTTTGCGCAGTCGGATAAAAACTATCCTATGTTTTTTCCCGGGTCTCAAACTATCTCCATACCAAATTTCATTCAAATCGGTCCAGTAGTTTTGGCGTGAAAGCGTAACAGACAGACAGACAGACAGAGTTACTTTCGCATTTATAATATAAGTACTGAAGTACTGATAATTAGAAAAAAGAGGTGAGATTTTTCTTGTACTGGATTTTCAATGAAAGGAGTTTGGCCACCGTTTTCGATAAAAATACGCGGCAATTTATTTGTTTTGTTAAATTTTGGTTGTTAATAAATTGATAATATAACAGCACGCTTTTAATTATTCTAAATAATTTTCCAAAATGCCATCTGATAGTGAAATTACTATTTTATAGTGACGGCGCCACCAGAAATAAAAAAATACAGCTCAAGAAGTCATATGGCACTTACTTCCTGAGAAGTCTCGGGACAAATACGAGAAAACTTATAGGTACCTAATGATTTTATTTTCCTCGTGGGTGTACTATGCACTATGTATCACTCGGGAGAAAGTTCTATTTCTGTTTTCGAGTTCCTTTCAAGTCCTACGCTGCACGTCGGGCTTAAACATATTCTCGAACAGAAATAGATCGTTTTCTCCCCTCGATGTACAATGTACTATTGAGTTTAGTGCCATCTACTGGACTAATAGAACTTTATTGATCAGAAAAAACCCAATTACTGTGCAACCCGGAAATCGAATTAAGAACTTTAAAGATTTCAAAGCCACATGATGGCTACACACAGTAATCACATCGTTCGAAATTCGAAACAATATTACAATTAATACTTAATATCAATATTTTTTCCCGCGGATGTCAGTTTTATTTTCAAATATATACAGATTAACGTCATTTTTATCTTTCAATTAACATTTTTGTTGAAAAACGTGAAATTCAGGCAATATTAATTTTATAAAGTCTCTATGGCTCTTAAAACAAAATGAATAAGGAGACCGCCAAAACAAAGAACGTAGATCAAAGCTACGTCTGGTTTTATCTACGCCCAAAGCGCATTTTTTTTTGTATATCATGAAGTCAGTATTTCAATGTTGCAACTCGCATAATTACACTTCCTATAACATTTTGAGCAGACTACCTTAAGAAGATGTTATGGTAGAATCGTAGGTTGCGGTAAAATCAATTTTTTTACAGTTTTTCTGCAGATTAAGGAACCATTTTACAGAATCATGGTATTTGCGTGTTACAAACATAATTTGTAATATAATGTATTTAATACGAAAAAGATGATGACCCTTAAGACATTAAAAATTACGTTTTAATGCTATCTATTTGTAAAACAATGATTGGTTTGTCTGTAGGTGCGGTATTTTTTCTGTTAGAGAGTTTTATAGAGAGCGGAAGAGTTTGAAATAAGAACATTAATATTCATCCGTGCAGGGCATCTAGTTGGTCACGACCCTAATAATCATAAACTTATTAGGAGAAAGACAACATAGAATCAAAAACATATTATATTAGATATAAAATTGGGCCAAAAATCATTACCACTCTGCAGAAATAATTGTTTTCGGCGCCATTTTAGACTCGTTTCTATACTAAACCGGGTTCTACATATAAAGTAGAGAAACTCAGGATTTGCCAAAATAAAAGATTTCGTAACATCCGGAAAGTTGCGCTACTTTGTTAGCATTTTGAACGGAAATGACCGTTCCTTTACCTCGTATTCTAATTTTGTCTTGAAATTCAGCAGTCGATATCTTTAACATTCGTTATCACTGAAAAGCTAATCAAACGATTTGTAAATCTCATTTCATTAAAATTTTAAATATGCAATTACGTCAAACGGAAGGAACTTTTAAATATGCAATTTAATTTTAATTTAAAATCACATATCAAACTAAAATTTATAAAACTTATCATAAAAACCGGCCATGTGCAAGTTGAACTCTCACACTGAGGGTTCCGTACCAAAAAAAAACTTCCAAAAAATCATGACTTGGACATGTAGTCTACAGATGATATACGCTAGATATTGGAGTATAATCATACCAAGTTTGACGCCTGTAAACAAAAAAATACGGCTAAGTGCGAGCCAGACTCGTGCACGAAGAGTTCCGTACCATTATCTGCAAAACATTTTACACTACAGTATAACCTTTTTTATAGTTACACCAGGCTGTGTAGATAATGGTACGGAACCCTTTGTAGTAAGTCTGACTTGCACCTGGCCTTAAGTTTTTTTTCGACATTTACCTCCGACTTAACATATAAGCCCCACTTCGCTAGTGTTTTCTCTCTGACCTAAGATGTAAGCCTAACTCCACTATATATTTTACCTCCGATCTAAAATGTTCGCTAGTGATTTTACCTCCGACTTAAGATGTAACATGAATTCCGCTAGAGATTTCACCTCCAATCTGAGATGTAAGCCTAACTTCGTTATAAGTTTTACCTCTGACCTAAGATGTAAGACTAACTCCGTTATAGGTTTGACGTCCGACCTAAGACGTAAGCCTAGCTTCATTATAGATTTTACTTCCGATCTAAGATGTAAGCCGAACTCCGCTATAGGTTTTACTTCCGACCTTAGATATCAGCCTAACTCCGCTATAGATTTTACCTCCGACCTAAGATGTAAGCCAAACTCCGCTATTGGTTTTACCTCCGACCTAAGATGTAAGCTGAACTCCGCTATAGCTTTTACTTCCGACCTAAGATGTCAGCCAAACTCCGCTATTGGTTTTACCTCCGACCTAAGATGTAAGCCGAACTCCACTATAGATTTTACCTCCGACCTAAGATGTAACACTAACTCCGCTAGAGATTTTACCTCCAATCTAAGATGTAAGCCTAACTCCGCTATAGGTTTTACCTTCGACCTAAGATGTAAGCCAAACTCCGCTATTAGTTTTACCTCCGACCTAAGATGTAAGCCGAACTCCGCTATAGGTTTTACCTCCGACCTAAGATGTAAGCCTAACTCCGCTATAGGTTTTACCTCCGACCTAAGATATAAGCCTGACTCCGCTATAGGTTTTACCTCCGACCTAAGATGTAAGCCAAACTCCGCTATTGGTTTTACCTCCGACCTAAGATGTAAGCCAAACTCCGCTATTGGTTTTACCTTCGACCCTAGATATAAGCCTGACTTCGTTATAAATGTCTATATGCTTAGTCAGAAACTGTAGGCTTACAGTATAATGACGCAACATAATCATGTAAATCGCGCCTAACTTTGCTTAAAACAGCTGCTAGACATATTTTGCATAACATTTTCATGAATTGGATTCAATGTCAATGGAGAGCCTTATAATCTTATTCTAAATGTATAGTTTGGTTTAACGTCAGACGAATAATAAATATTTCATGTATCATTATTTTGTAACTAACCGCTAGATCCTGCTAGAACCTGGCTGTCAGGGAATACCTACTTACAGATAACACACGTTAAGGCCTAAGGGGGCCTTATGCTCTGACTTTGGACACTTACATACTGATTATTGATAGTGGTCAAAGGCTAGCTATAAAAATAATTAGATTCAGAAAAAAAAATATGCTATCATGTACGGACATTTTGGCAACAAATTACATAAAAATTACAGGGACATGAGACTCAATGTGACGGGCGCAGTGCAATTCGTCACACGACGAAATGCATCTGTTATAGGCAGAGGTAAGTCCGCTTAACATCAGGGCCCTTGTGGGCCTCGAGCTTGTTACGTCACAATAACATATAAAAAAATCGGTTAGCATTTCTTAATAAGTGCTGATGTGGTTCTGGACTGTAAACAATCGTAATCTAGAAGATACTGGCTATTAAGGGTTAATGCCCGAGCACACAGCTAGGTATTTGGTCATAGATTTTCTACTCGAAGGTGGTAGCTACCCAGTCGAGCATTCTCAAAATGCTACCATCATGCGTTGAAGCTCAAGCTCGAGTCACGCCGGTATTCAAATTACCCTTAGAACTTTGTGCGGCAGTTCGAAATGTCGACGAAATCGTCACAAGTCACGAATTGCACTGCGCCCGTAACCTTGAGACATAGTTGTTCAGTCTCATGCGCCTGTAATTTCACTGGCTCTCAAGGACTACTGCCGGAACACACCGTTATGTGCTTGTCGACAGATTACTTGAGGGTGGTCGCTAGCCAGGCGGGCATTCGCAAAATGCCCTTCGAACATGCGGTGAAGCTAAAGCCCGAGGCGGGATTCGAACCTAAACAAATTATTGAAAAAAAAAATAGCGCGAGGTCTCAGTTCACGCCAAACTATAAAATACTTATATATAAACAAGTGTTTATACATTAGAAGAGACATAGAAATACATGTATATTAATTATTAAGAACTTTCTTCTTATTAGCATCCCTCAAGTTAGAGAATTAGATTTATTTCTTAGTGTTCACCTTGATTTATAAATGTATTTTTCTGTATATGATTTTTTCTCCTTTTTCTACTCAGAACAAAATATTTTTATTGGTACCTATTACTTTAACCCGTTGCACCAGACTGTCGTCGAAGGATAATGATATTCCAAATTCGAATAGAATTTCCAGAATCAGCCACTGTTAGATTTCACGCAATAAAAGTTACCAGACTCTTTTGTTTCACATACAAAATTTAAAAAATCTTTTTGTCCCGCGGCTACAGACAACTGCCCACTGTCCTAGCGCGGTGTCGTTTAAACTACAGTTAGCACAGTGGGCCCGCAGTGGTCATAAATTAAACACAAATAATAAACGGGAACGTTTGTAAATCTGTTCCTTTTTTGTTTATGAGCGTCAGGTCTGTGATGACGTAGCGAATGTGGTCGTTTCTCAAAAGTTTTGACATTTGTCATTTCGTCATCGGGATTCCGTTATGCAGTTCCTTTTGTTGTCAAATATGACAGTGTTTTGTTATTTTACCGCGTTTCTACCGCCACTGCACCGCCTTGTTTTGTTACTTATGGTGTGGCTTAGAATAGAATAAAAAATATGTCATATTTTAAGAAAATATTGCGATTGGATTTTGAAAATAATTAAAGTAATGACAATGCCTGCATGTGTACATAGGAAATTCTTGTTTCCTGGATATGTGTGCAGAAACCACTGATTTACAGTTGCTGCGATCTTGGGATATCTATCTTATTTCTTCATTCTCGCCCGCAGAAGTGTCAAAAATGCAAATTTTGAACATGTTTTTAGGAAGAGTGTATATTAATATAATGTTCTAGAGGATATGACCAATACTCTGCATGATCCGAAAACATGATTATCTCGATAGAAAAAATATATAAATACCTACAGCTCTAAAATTTCGCTTGATAAAGTTTAGTGTCTAAATAGTAAATTGTATCAATAAAAAATGTATAAATGTTTGACTCACCTGATGAAACCTATGTCGAAAATCTCGACCAATACGCGTGAGTACAGCCGGTTATCAGTACTAATATTATAAATGCGAAAGTAACTCTGTCTGTCTGCCTGTCTCCTTTGAATGAAATTTGGTATGGAAATAGTTTGAGATCCGGGAAAAAACATAGGACAGTTTTATCCAACTGCGCAAAAAGAGGTTAATGTTTTTGCGCGATAACCGGCATACGCGCGGGCGGAGCCGCGCCCGGAAAGCTAGTTTTATGTATTAATATGTCTCATTCTCACGGGAATTTTCAAACCACAAATTATATTTCTAAATAAAGTACCTGAAAGAATTTTTCCTTTTGCGAAAAGTTCAATTTTATATGATTTTAATTAAAAAGATAACGATCACTCTATTTAAATATTGTGTTCTGTTTTGCTCACCCGCATGCGTCACAAAGCCTCTCCGTCCTACACTCTTGGTCTGATATTTTTCAAGGACCACTTTGAGATGACTCAAGGATTCTAATGATCAGAATTTTTCTAGAACCACTTCAATCTGGTCAGACTACGTTAACGAGGTCTTCTCAATCCAGCTTATGTGTTCTTATTCATATTATACCACTTTTCGGTTAGTCATACCCAATTTTCACCCTAATAATGTTGGCAATAATAAGGAATATGCATCTGTCAGCAAGTTCTTGCCTATGACTATGTTTGCGTTAATTAAGCATATAACTCTACCTAACAAATTGTGCTATTAAATTGATTGGATAAAAAATTAAGGGAATCTATATGTAAAAGTCATTAAAAATAAAGCCTAACGTTAAAAAACACTGAGTGTGGTTATGTAAACATAATATAGTAATGTTATCGAGCAGGATTCCTTTCTCTTTATTTATTTCATTTTTACTAATTCAACGATTTTCTTTCACGCAACTATACCCTTGAATTTTTTGGAACATAAGGTTTTACGAGTTAATTTATAATTAAATTTTACCAAACAGGTAACATATATTGTAAAAATAAATTTCAATAAATTTAAGCGGCGACAGTGACACAATAAATAGCACTTGCTTAATGTATAAACTTTTAATTTGCAACAGTGAGAGACAAACGTTTCCAGTAGCAAAGACATTGGACAATAGACAATGAGACTATCCTGTACAGTTGAACTAAAGAGGCAATTTACACTATAGACAAAGCTCTACGGTAGGCGTATATTGTCTCGCCAACTTATGAATATTATAATATACCCTTTCAGAATTGTAACGGGATTTTTAACTATAGCAATAAATGGTAGTAAATCTTAGAAAGGGTTGCAACGGTACTGCGGCCAAACTTTATGTTCGGTGGTAGTTTTATATTGCAGTTAAGAAAGTTTATCTTTATTTTTGGGCACGTACTGTTTGCTTTCGAATACATTGGAGAGGTGTAAATCACGAAAAAGAATAATATAAATCAGTAAAGCGCTGTATAAACATCAAGATGTGGTAAGATCTTCCTTAACATTTTAAAATGAAGCATACTAATGATCTATGTACCTATGTGTTTTATATATCTTATATTTTCCCTAGATTTTATACACATTAAATAATAGGGTTTTTTTTCTGCCGGAACACACCGTTAGATGCTTAGCGACAGATTTTCTACTTGATGGTGGTAGCTAGCCAGGTGGGCATTCGCAAAATGCCCTACCACCATGCAAATAGGTTATGTTGTGAATATTAACAAGATTAGCTGTTGTATACATAGTCAACATCTTAGCGTTAGCTAATGTTCTACGTAGATAATTACTATATTAATTTAGTAATATTTAAATAATGTAAACCTATAATCAAACTACAAAAATATTTTTGTTAAACGAACTTAAATCACAAAAGTGTGAGAAGTGCAGTGATACAATAAAATGTATGTGATACTCACGAAAACTTTATAAACAATTTGATTATAATTCAATTCTATTTCTTATTTGCTAGAATAGAAGTAATATATATATATATATATATATATATATATTAAATAACAATAAATGCCGACGTAGACAACTACATTAAAAGGTGTAGAAATAAATAAACTTACACGTGTTTAGAGTTATCGTCAAATTTAAGTACATATTATTCATAATTCATATATTGTCAGTCTTAAAATATAGATTGAATATATATATATTTTTTTTTATGCCTGATAGGTTAGCCTTTGACCTCTATCTCACCTGATGGTAAGTGATGATGTGGTCGAAGATGTTGTTTAGGCTATATATGTTAGGTAAATGTAAAAGTGACACAATGACCTAAATAGATTTTTTTGACCGTAGGTATAAAAGCTTTCTTTGAACATCCACCTCTTCAACTCAGAGTAAAATTTGTAATCCGGTAAATATTTCAAGTCGAATTAAATCCTTTTCATTTATATATAATTATCTAATAAAATCGTATAATTACATAAACCTCTTTACATAGTTCTTTCTAAACAACTCAAGTGCAACCGCAGGCCTTTTGACTTTTAAGTGTGTTAGTAATATATAACTCACGTTATCTTTAGGTAAACACAAAGATAAATTACTTCTTACAAACTTAGCTCTCATAGATGTAAATACATTTACTGTAAGAAGATTTTGCGACTTGAAAATCGGCTTACAAGATTGAGACTATTTTATAAAAAAATATGTTAAATACATGTATACAATATGAAGTCCAAAGAACTTTAATGTATCTAACTGCATTAAGTATGATGCGTGTTTGGGTCTGAATATTGGGATGCTAGCCAATATCGGTGATCAGAATGTAATAAGCCGTAATAAGCTTTTAAAGCAGAAAGAGGACAATAAAAATAGTAAACTAATAACAATGAACGCCATTAAAGAAGTGAGGTTGTGTCTTAAAAAACTGTTTCCCATTTTTGCTGCGTACCTTCCTTTAACGATCTCAATAAAAATAACGCAGCAAGTACTGAGTTACCGACAAAGGTTAACTCAAGTTAAAAAAATATGTTTGGTTTGTTACGCAGTTTTTATCAAATCATAATAACCATGTTTGCATAACATTAAAATTATGTAAATATAATTAAGAAAGATGTCCCTGAAATATAATTTTGTCTCCGAAGTAGTAAAAATCATTTATTGGGAAGGGTTTAAAAGAAACCTTTTGTAAGGTAACAAAACCTTTTTTTTTGTTTTTGTCAATTCCATATCCTTTTAATGTAATGGTATTTCAATATGTATAAAAAGGTTTTTTTTTTAATTTATTTGACTATGATATAACAAAACTTAATCTTCACAGCTATGATAGTATTTATTAGAAGTTTTTTATATACGGAATTGTGAGGTAGCACTCACAAGGCCACCTAAGGTTGAGCGGAAATCTCTGCCTAGGTATCTACACTCGAGAGCAATGAATCCGGGTCACTTAAAGAATGTTAAAAATCTCGGAAACTAAAAATGATAGGTTAATGCAATAAATTGTATTTAATAGACAATGTAATACTCCTTAAATGAAAGTAAAAAAAATATGAGTCACCATACATTTTATTAACACAAAATTACATAAAGAAAAAAACTGCTGATCTCTCCTTAAAACAAAAATAGGAAACATGAAATTTTTGAACTTTATTACGATTTTCTTGAATTTTAATACTTCGTATTGCCTCCTCGTGCTTCCATTACTGCGTTTACGCGGTTTGGCATGCTGTACACCAAGTTCCTTATACGATTTTGGGGAATATTCTCCCATTCCTCTGTGAGAGCAATTTTGAGCTCACGAAGCGTGATTGGGGGAGGGTTTCGTTGTTTTACGCATCTGCCTAGCTCGTCCCAAGCATGCTCGATCGGGTTGATATCCGGGCTGCGCGCTGGCCACTCTATACGAGTAATGTTCATCTCTTGAAGGTAGTCATTCACAATCCTACCTGTATGAGGTCGGGCATTGTCATGCATAAATATAGCATCCTCACCTAAATTGACCATAAATGGACCAACGTGATCATTGAGGATTTCTGCCACATATCTTACGCTAGTTAAAGAGCCGTTTTCTATGATCACCAGCTCTGTGCGACTTTCAGAAGAAATTCCGGCCCACACAAGTACAGACCCACCACCGTAGGATACTTTTTCTTCGATGCATGCTTGCTTGAATCTTTCCCCTGGTCTTCGATACACTCTATGTCTTCCATCGTGCTTGTAGAGCATAAATTTTGATTCGTCGGAGAACATAACTTTTGACCAATCTTCAATACTCCAATTTACGTGGCTCTGGGCATATCTTAGTCTCGAAATACGATGCCCACGCTCCAGTTTAGGGCCGTTTGCAGGTCTAAGGGGTTTTAAGTTAGATTCAGCAAGCCGACGTCTTACTGTCCATGCACTTTGGTTACTTCCTCCGAGGCGTCGAAACTGATTGGTGAGTTCAGTTCCTGTGAGAAAGCGATTTCGAAGCATGGTGTTCACCAAGTATCGGTCTTCTCGTGCTGTGGTACACCTGGTTCTGCCCGTTCCTGGTCTGCGTAGGTTAGAACCAGTTTCTTCGTAACGTCGGAGAACTCTTTGTGCTGTTGACAGCGACACACCGGCAGTCCTGGCTGTATCGCGCTGACTCCGGCCGGTTTCCAGCATTGTAAGTATTCTGGTGCATTCTTCAGGCGTAAGCGACATAATTTCAGCTTGAATAATGAATATAGAGCACTATCAACATGGTTTATGTACCCACATAAATGACAGATTACAAACAAAAGCAAAACCAAATGCTGTAATTTCGTAGTTCCATCTTCGAAAGTGGCCCTTTTTCAAATTTGATTTTTTTATGATATAACTTTACAATGACTAAGAAGTTTGAATACCTTCATTTAAGGAGTATTACATTGTCTATTAAATACAATTTATTGCATTAACCTAGCATTTTTAGTTTCCGAGATTTTTAGGATTCTTTAAGTGACCCGGATTCATTGCTCTCGAGTGTATAACCGATTGATTTCATCTCAAGAGTTTTGCTCAACTGCATTGCGCCTTTCAGCCTGAGACATACAGCCTGTAATTTCAGAATTACTTACTGGTTTTCAAGAACTACTGCCGGAACACACTGTTAGGTTCTTGGCGACAGACTTTCAAACTAATCATAGTAGCAAGCCAGGTGAGAATTCTCAAAATGCCCTTCCACTACGTGGTGAAGCTCAAGCAGTAGGGATATTTTTTTTTTTTATGCTTGATAGGTTAGGCTTTGACCACTATCTCACCTGATGGTAAGTGATGATGTGGTCGAAGATGTTGTTCAGGCTAACCTAGAATTACTGGCTCTCAAGGACAGCTGCCGGAACACACCGTTAGGTGCTTGGCGACAGATTTATCGCACCGGTATTATCGCACAGCTATCTGCTTCAAACTAGTATACACTATAACCTCAGTCACTGATTTTGGTGATATTTTTGAGCGTTTATTCGCTGCTTGGCTCGAGGCATTGCGCCTAATCGCGTAATGCCTAAAACTAAACGAGAGAGGTACATTGAAATTTAGGTCCGTTAAGTTTTAGATCAATTGCAAAATAGACTTAGTGAGGCTTAGGTCCATTGATTTGTAGTCCAAGAACGATATAGATTCAGTAAGATTTAGGTCCATTAGAGTTTTAGTTCCAGAGCGAGATAGGACTCTATTGTTTACCATTCTATTCTGTGCTAGCGGCCCGCCCCGACTTCGTAACATTGAAACATGTATAAATTAATTAAATAAGTGAAAAACTCGACCGCAAATTATTTATTTTTGTTAAAAATTTTGTCGTTGCATGGAACAAAGCTGAAAGTTATATTATATATTTATTGAATCGTGCTTTAAAGCCCTTCATTTTGATACCACACTCGATAGGTTTGGTAGAAGAAAAAAAAATATCTCACAATATGGCGTCTTTAATCCACCAGTTTGATTCGGCTAGACCGTATGTAAGTTATAGTGGAATAAAGAAACTCACAAACATCCATACAGGAACCCTGAAAACATATCTGATTTTTTTGAAAATATTCTGTCGCCTATGCATATCAGGGATAATGTACTCGTAAAATTATAATGATGAAATAATTATTCAAATCGGTCCAGTAGTTTCAGAGCCTATTCAATGTAAACAAGCAACAAAATCTTTCCTCTTTATAATATTAGTTCAGACAAGCTGCATTCTACGGTTGATGAACACACGCATGATACAAATCAAAGAGCCAAAAATTAATATGGTTTAGAAAGGAGTTTGCATCTACATTATTCTACATGCATGGGATAAGGGGACTTAAATTCTACCTGAGAGTGGGAGCTAGCCAGGGAATCATTCGCAAAATGCATTACCAACATGAACTTGTAACAAATAACGGTGCAATCCATAAAAAAACAATTTCTCAAAGCTGCGGAATAGCCCTTAGACTTTCTAATCATAAAACAACTAAAACATAACCGTAAAAGGTTGCAATTTCGGCGCAATATTAGTCACTTATAACAATTACTGTTTATTTAAACGTCTGTTTTACAATCGTTTAAATAACTGGGTAATGTTTGTAAAATACTCCGTTAGACGTGCTGGCTCTATAGTGTTGTGCAAAAATTACTTTATTGCACTTAAAAAATTAACTATATTTTTTACGCGAGGCTATGTTTCTTACTTGTCCTATACTGGGGTCGATAAAACATGTAATATGTGAAGCGCTCGTAGCCAAGTTTGCTTAGCCATTCTGAATCGATCAGCAAAGTTAAGCAACGTCCGCCGCGGTCATTACTTGGATGGGTGACCGCTGGTGACATTACTACTGAGCGCTTCCGTGCTTCGGAGGGCACGTTAAGCCGTCGGTCCCGGTTGGTGTCTTAGGATAGCAGTCGTTAAAGCATGGTGGTAGGGCACTTTGCAAATGCCTGCCTGGCTGGCTACCACCCTCAAGTTGAAAATCTGTCGCCAAGCACCTAACGGTGTGTTCCGGCAGCTGTCCTTGAGAGCCAGTAACTCTAGGTTAGCCTGAACAACATCCTCGACCACATCATCACTTACTATAAGGTGAGATAGTGGTCAAAGGCTAACCTATCAGGCATAAAAAAAAAATGTATTTTTTCCCATTCAGCTCGAATAGTTGACATCATCCAATTCAAACCTTTCATAATATCCATCCATGAAAAACAGTAGATCTCAGGTAACGTCTCAAGATCAGAAGGAATAAGAAAATAATTTATTTTTTCCCGCCATTAAGATAATTTTTCACAACACGTTTTCAATCAATGTTTCGAATTCAACTCAATGGCGCCTCAGCTGTTATCACACACATTACACACTTTTATCCTAAGATCATATAAACCTTGTTTATATTCTATATCTGAGCTTGTACCATAATGTAATAGTGGATTATCTACCTCCAAGCCTCATTGAGAACCAATCTGGATAGAAGTCGAAAGACACCTGTCAAAAATCCAAAATGGTGGATTTCAAGACGGCCACCATAGAAACTGCTCCCCTACTGAAGCTCGGCCTGAATCCTCGATCTCAGTACAGGTATAATATTGGTTATAACCTAACCTGTAACCAGCTATAATAAAAAACATAGCTCTACCTAAATGACGGCACTTCTTTACCTCTATACAATCCGTAAACACATTTTAATCCAGCCCCAATATTTTGGCAAATTATTTTAATCTCAAATAACAATTGTCCCTGCAAATCGGATTAAACTTGCTCTATATAGACAAACTAAAGTTTTTAGAAGCAGATCTTCCTAAAATCTATATCTGAAATGAATGGAGCGGTGACACTTTCAAAATTATGCGGGTCGATTCAAGCGTTGCCCTTTGAAGACCTACTTAGATTTCATTTAAATTCTAGCGCTGGTTTTAAAAACCAGCTGATTTTGACGGGATGGATCCAATTTATGAGGAATTTAAATATATGTTTGTATACATGTTTGTTTGTATTTTTGCATGGTGATAGGACCTTTTGCGAATGCCCGCCTGGCTAGCTACCACCCTCAAGTAGAAAATCTGTCACCAAGCACCTAATGCTGTGTTCTGGCAGCAGTCCTTGAGAGCCAGTGAAATTACAGGCACATGAGACTTAACAACTACCTATGTCCCAAGGTGACGGGCGCACTGCAATTCGTGACTTGTAACGAAATGCATATGTTATAGGTGGAGGTTAGTCCGCTTAACATCAGGTGGGCCTCGAGCTCGTTCCGTCACATTGACATAAAAATAAAAAATAAGGAAAAAACAAAACAATATGTATATTATTATTATTTAATATTAAAGCTGAAGTAGCGACCTAAATTTGTAAATTATCTTTACTAATTCCTTATAAACCATATTTCCAAAATACCAGGAAAACAGCAGTTACTAAGATGAAAAATAATAGTTATGTAACTGATACCGACTAAACAATGCAAAAAGCTAAACAATGACAAATGGCTGCATCCTTGCTTGAGTAGCGATCTAAATATGTAACTAATCTATATTTGTCCTTTACCATATTCCCCAAATACCAGGAGTACAGCAGTTACTAAGAGAAAAAAACAATAGTTATGTAACTGATACCAACTTTGATAAAAAACGGCTGACTACAAGTTGGACTCACACACCGATGGTTCCGTCCAATACAGCATATGCCATAAAATCGCTATTTTTACATCGAGATACTTAGCTCGCAAACAACTTGCACTTCATCAGCTGGATTGTCTACTGCTGAACACAGCCTCCCCATGGGGAGCGAGGTGTTGCCATAAGCCCCAGGCATGGCAGACGTCTTGGAGATCGCTGTATAAGATATACTTTGTCAACCGGAAATTGATTTATTCTTGTGATATTAATGTACTATTGCAAAATTGTGTTCGATATTTACCCATTTTTTGTAGTTATAGTTGAGTTTTCTCTTATTTTTTTCTTTTCTTCATTTGACTATGTATACTAATACTATATTATTATATACTATTACTATGTTTGGCTCAAAACGTTTTGGTCGCAGACTGTAAGTTTTTGATGTTATGGTTATAAATAAATAAATAAACAGTTCCTCAGACGGCGACTTGCATTTGGCCGGTTAATATTATCGGTTTTTGTACATTAAGTATTGAACTATAATAATACAAAGTTTGACGCTTATAAATGTAACAGTTTATACGATAGAGCAAAATAAAACAATAATCAAACACATTTTTGAATGTCCTCATACAAAAGTGTGCCTTATAATTTTTTTTAACAATGAGGGCCGAGTGAGCGGTAATAGCTATCAAATGCCTTGCCGCAGGTCCAAGGTTCTGTTGTGCGGACCTATTCAGATGTCTTAAAAAAAACAACTTATGGACACACACTCACATTTATTTTATTTGTAAAAATAAATTTATTAATTTACACGTTGACTTACAAGTTCCCGCAACTCACTTTTGCTACTAATTTGGGCAGAGGTTCCACCTGAAGGGTATACTGGTACTGAGTCTGGAGACTCCTGGAGTTATCACAATAAATCTGAGCACATAATTTTGGAAGCCACCGTTTATATAGAGAAAAATACTGCTGACAACGCGTAAATAGGTTTGTGGGGGATTCGGGCCTAGGTCAGCAATATATTAGATGTAACAGTTCGAAGTTTGAACTTCACAACATGGTAGAAGTGCATTTTGTTTATGCTCGCCTGGTAGGTACCATCCTCAAGTAGAAAATCTCCAAGCAACTATAGTATATTCCGGCAGCAGTCCTTGAAAGCCAGTAAAATTACAGGAGACTTCACAACTCTATGTCATAAGGTCACAGGCGCAATTCGTCACTTGTGACCAAATGCTTAAACTCAGGAGGGCTTCGTGCATGGTAAATCACAATCCCATAAGAAAAAAATTGTCATGATATTTTTGGGCAACCGTACTAACTCATATTTTGTGACAATTTCGACTGACCACCTATTACCGTTCAAAAGATTTAGCATTTTAATAAATTTAGTAAAATAGGGTCCTGTTTTCTAATATAACCGTATAATTTGAAGCGCTCGTAGCGAAGTTTACTTAGCCATTCTGAACCGATCAGCTAAGTTAAGCAACACCCGCCGCGGTCATGACTTGGATGGGTGACCGCTGGTGACATTACTACTGACGTGCACGTGTTGTCTTAGGATGAGGGTCATTAAAGCATTTTGCGAATGCCCACCTGGCTAGGTAACACCATCAACTAGAGAATCTGTCACCAAGCACCTAGTGTTCAAGCAGCTGTCCTTGTCAGCCAGTAATTCTAGGTTAGCCTGAACAACATCTTCGACCACATCATCACTTACCATCAGCTGAAATAGTGGTCAAAGGCTAACCTATCAGGAATTAAAAAATAAAACCTAGGTAGAACCCAAAAAAGTATTACATAATAGTCCCTCTAAATAGTTACCTATACCATTCTCTTATCAGGTTATAACGAGAACATGTAAGTTATAACTATAAATGAATGTGGTTTACCGCAAACTCATAAATTACCGAATATATTATTAAAACAATGTACGTCATTGATAACGGTTTGATAAGGTATTGGGTGTGAACGAGGTGATTTTCCTCTTCCTTACTTAATTAACTTTATCCTATGAATCATATACGACATTCAGGACAAAACTTATAAAGTGGCTAATTAGTTAATTATGATTAACTATGGCTAGATAGTTTATTATGGCTAGGAGTGTATTCATAGGGATAAATCTACTGGCATTGATTATTAAGTTAATTGAAATAAGTGTTTATAATTTTTTATGTATATTTAAATAAAATGTACTTGCGGAAAATTGTTAAATATAATGAAATTATATAGGTAGATATAAATGAACCTCTTTTCCGGTGGTATGCCTTAATTAAACAAAATACTACGAACTATATGCAACACTACAGCTACTACAATAAAAGCATTTAGATAACCTATAAGTCATAGCAGTCTCATAGGCATCAGTCGTAATGCTCCAGCCCAGTAACAGTTGGCAGCGTGCCCAGCATGCTGGCAGCATTGCCCCGTTGAATTTCAATGCTTATTCGTTGAGCCAAATATGTGCCAGCATTTTGATTACGCTTCGCATCGACCAAGCGCTCAGATAAGTTTTGGAAAATACGATGAGTTCCCGGTCCCCATGGACCCAACGCCTCAACTCCAAACTGCTCAAATATGTAACCCATACCGAGGTTAACATATTTGCGCCCCTTGAGTTGCTCCGCCGAAGTAGCCGCAGCGCCAGCCCTCACGTTGGTTTCGGAAAGATGTGACGGCGTTAAAGTGTCTGATTAGATAAGGGATGTGATTAGACTACAGATTAAACGAGGCCCACATGGAGTTAAGCGGTAACATCTGTCTATAACAGATGCATTTCGTCACAAGACGAACTGCACTGCGACCATCATCCTGAAACATATACAAACGTACATATACCTCTCAATAGTTCAAGTTGCATCTCAAGTCTGACGCTGCAAATTCATAAACCATCTAATCTATGACCCTCACGAGTGTCGCACGGGGTCATTGACTTTGACATTTCTAATTTAGGCTTTAAGCCTGTCAAATTTAAACCGACACCTGCCTTGCTGACTTTGCATACAATAGTAGCACCTCCACACATGGAAGGTTTGCCAAAAGCGTTCGCCTTAACGAGTATCTGCTTTCTTTTATTTAAATTTGGTTAGCTTGTGAAACCAATAATTTGTAAATTATAAATTTAAAATCGGCTAGACAAATTTATCACCGATTTACAATGTTTACTAACAATGTTCTGTTGATTTATTGTTTGTTTTAGAAGAGCTTTCGAAATTATCAAACAAAAGTCTTATGAACAACTACATTTTAAATAAACACTCACTTGTTAATCTCCGCTTGAAATATAGTTGACAGAAAATCTTAAAGTAAATCTGTTTTAAATCTTAAATATTTTTAGTCTTTTTTTTATATATTTTATTTTAAGTTCAATAATTAATTCGTAAACGTAATTTAACTCAGTCTTTAACTTGATGTGAGAAGATTCTCACGTCGAGTTAAAGACTGAGACTAATTCATGATTTTGGACCTAGGACAACAATGACTTTGTTAATGATGCAAAGATACTCGTAAATAATAATAACCTGAACATATATGTAACACTTTATTTACATATAGTAAAAATAACTATATACTTGTATAGTAACTTTGATTGAAATTAGTTTTTTTTATAGAACTGGCACCTCCAAAACCAGACTGAAGCAAAGCACACTAAGCAATGATGACCAAGTGGTAATAGATGTGTACTGCGGTGCTGCACGTCCATGGTTCGATCCTTACCGACGCGACTGCTTGAGCTTCATCGCATAGCTAGAGGCTTTGTGAATGCTCGCGTGGATAGCTGCCACCCTCAGGTAGAAAATCTGTCGCCGAGCACCTAACGGTGTGTTAGCAGCAGTCCTTGAGAGCCAGTAAAATTACAGGCACATGAGACTTAACAACTGTATGTCTCAAGGTGACGCGGGCGCAGTGCAAATCGTGGCTTTTAGCGAAATGCATCTGTTACAGGCAGAGGTTAGTCCGTTGAACATCAGATGAGACTTATTATTTATTTATGTCGTCTTAATCCCGTGTTTAAAAGTATGTTTTTAACTCACAATAACTAATCAAGTATGATTGAAAGGTTTTTTCATTCGAGTATGCGTGCAAAAGTGCTTTTATAACTGCTGGCGTGGTAAAGGTTTTAAAATGTTCAACACCTGTTACAGTCAGAATACTCGTATGTTACACATTTTGTTTCGTATAATTTTCAATATAAATAAACATTACATTATTGTATAATTTTAGCTGTTTTCTCTTGCATCTAGAATTTTCTTCGTTGTATTGAAGAGAAAAATGATAAAATGTTATTATAGAGTTGATAAATATTTGAATGATAAATTAATGTAATGTATAGCTATAATGTAATCTAAATAATAAATTAATAATGAAATTACGACAAAAAAAAAAATATAATTAATAATTAAATTATTTTTATTATTATATTATGATTATAATTATTTATTTATATTATTATTATAATAATATAAATTCTTTTAAAACAATTCTCTTTAATTATATAATATTTTGCATCTTTAATAATTTTGACATTGAACTTTATTATTATTATTATTAACTTTATTATTTTTATTATTATTTGACATTTAACATTCACTTTGTGACGTACCTATTGTTCTATTTTTTTTTATATAATTTAACAAATGATTTTATAAATAGCATAGATTTAATATTGCACGCCTCATGTAAAGGCCGAATAGAGTTAAACTCAAAATGTTTAATGTAAGATCTCTGTATCACCTTCATTCGCAATAAATAATTTGAATTGAAAAAAAATAATTGACAAACGGACTTATTGAGAAAAACATTTTTATTTTCAAAATATATTCTTGAGTTGTCCTATATTTTTCTAAGAAAACATATAATGTTTCGACACTACATACATTGAAAAAGATTTATAAGATAAGAGAATATAAAAAGATAAATGTTGTAATTGAGTATTTTTACGTACTGTTTAATAATGAGTCAGTATATATATACAAAAACACATCGGTACATACAACTATAGGTAGAAAATGTGTAAACCAAACATTTATTTTAATTGCTTACGTCATTTTTGTAATAGGTAGTCAGCAAAACGAACAGAGACCAAGCATAATAGTACAAGTGTTTACGAAATTTCTCAGAATTTGCAATCTGGAAACGAGGCGATTATTTGAACCATGGTCTTATCTCAAATGGTATCATGTGTCCAAAGTTTGCACTTAACAATGGAACGTTTAAAGATTTAAAATGTTGATCAAAAACAACAAGAACATATTATCAAAAAAATAACTTTTACAGGATCTTTGTAGGTATCCACAAATTTGCTATCAAAATTATAATGTAATAAACGAATATTAATATTTGTTGTTTGAGCGATAGATATCGTTATTTTATCTCTGTTATCTTTTTTATTGATGCAAAATGCATACTTCTATATCGTATCCTATTATTGTCAAGTTAAATTGAATTACTAGTGATAATAGTTGTTGTATATAAGGTTATGTCACAAAGTGTTTTAGAAGCTTCCGAAAACTTTTCTAAAAATGAAGGTCAAGATTTTACTCGACATGTATTGCTGGTTTGTATAAGTTGCGGTAAGATTACAAATATATGTTCACATCACAAGCTCGGAAAGGTGTTGTTTATCAATCGGAATCTGCGTGGAATAGTGTTTACTGTGAATTAACGCAAATTTAGAACATTACTTAAACTGTTTATCTTGCACCTAGCATTTTCCTCGCTATAGTGACGTATATATTTGTATGTTGCGCTGGGCATCAAAGTTATTGTGCGTCTCGTACCTTGAAAATCTTCGCTACGCTCAGAAATCTATATTTGAACCACGCTTCGCTCAGGGTTAAATCCTAGAACCCATCGCTGTCTTAGGTTTCAACAAAAGTGGTTGCGCCAAAAAAAACAATTTACAGCCTTGCAAATAACTATTACTTTTATCCCTAAGGATATATGTATTTTAATTTATTTAAACTCATGTCATTTCATGTCAACCAGGTGGTAAATCTCTTCAGCAAGATAATATCTTAGTCATTCATTACCTATATTCGTAGGTATATCCATATTCTATATGAAAGCAGTAGTGTGCAAACAAAGATGCGAAGCGCTCGTAGCGAAGTCTGCTTAGCCGTTCTGACACGATCAGCAAAGTTAAGCAACGTCCGCCTCTGTCATAAGTTGGATGGGTGACCGCTGGTGACATTACTACTGAGCGCTTCCGTGCTTCGGAGGGCACGTTAAACCGTCGGTCCCGGTTGCTATCTTAGGACGGCAGTCGTTATAGCATGGTGGTAGGGCATTATGTGAATGCCCGCCTGGCTAGCTACCACCCTCAAGTAGAAAATCTGTCGCTAGCACCTAACGGTGTGTTCCGGCAGCTGTCCTTGAAAGCCAGTAATTCTAGGTTAGCCTGAACAACATCTTCGACTACATCATCACTTACCATGAGGCGAGATAGTGGTCAAAGGCTAACCTATCAGTCATAAAAAAAAGCTGTGAAGGGACTTGTAGCAAGTACTACTATACTGGGCGTCATATTACATGGGATATAAAGATATATCTCAGTGTGACATACGAGTATTATATGGTACGCACTGACGGGTAAAATAGCTTGATCTCAGACGACCAGTCCATCTATCCGCCACAACATCTGATAACAATGAAATGATAAAGTAACAGTTTGTTTGTCAAAAAGCGTAAAATTACACCCTAAAGATACAAAAGTACGCGTAAAATTGACAATTAACATAATATTCTCAGAAAACGAATACACCTCTTGCGCTTTCTAACCATTTAACCAGATAATGCAACATTTTGCACGTAAAAAAACATCTTTCTACTTACCGCCAATAAAAAACAACGCACAAAACGCAGTAAAAACATTAAAATGTACATTAAAAAGGTTAAAAAATTGCGTCCTTCAGAGTTATTTGCACAATTCTGGCAGGTTATAAAACAATTTAAAAAATATGAACAATGGTCCAAAAGGTATGCAGAATGGGAGAGCTATTCGTACCTCTTTTGATGGAGTTTTGCACATTGTGCACATTGTCTATTATGTTACCTACTTTGGCACGTTTCACAATCATGCTGTTAATGATAAGGCCAACAAAGACAACGTCTTCTTCCTGTGCTTATCCCACAGTAGGTAGGGTCACCAGAACATATATTTTTCACTCTGTTCTGTCTGTTGCTCGTGATATCACTACTACCTTTCACACAAACATCCTTCTTCCTGCAGCTCATCCAAATCTTCTTTGGATATGTTTTTCGACTCTTCACGACATGCCCTCACCTCTTATCCAACAATAATTTTCTTCATGTAGGTATTTTCTTCATAAAGTAACTTTTTATATATAGATTGGACCTCCGGGTTAGAATTGCGCCCCCTATATCTTTCTGTGGGAGTAGTAGACGACGAAGGGAAGCATTCCAGAAGGTGGATAATACCTAGGAAGTCGACGAATACGACGACTCCAAGTGTAGGGATTATAGCAAATCCCCTTATGGGAGAGACCTTTGTCGAACGGTGGACGTTATGGCGTTAATATCTAATTCAATAATTTGGTTATGTATGACCTAACATTCCACAATATAAATAACTCCACGACCTTTTAAAATATAAAAAAAAAATATTGTTAAAAACTCTGATTATGAACTATAAAATTTTATTTCTTATGTAATTTGTTATTTTGTATATGTTACCGAACTCATTGACTGCTCATAAGCCCGTCAGGCTTCCTCAGTCTCTAATTTTAAGTAAAATGTCTGTTTTGGAAAAATTTTGAACAATAAATAAAAAAAAAACACAGTTTCAGTTTTGTAACTCATCCTAATGGGGCTACGTTTGCCCTCTGGGTACAGATCCCTAAAACTGCCTGATTCAGTACCTTAATTCAATAGCTCAAGATTATGAACCTGAACTACTCTGTTCAGGTTATTAATATACTCATAAATACCATGAGTTAATATAATCACATATTTTGCGATGGGCTTCTCTGGCACTTATAATGTTCGAGGTTCAAGGTAATGGAGTCGAATGCATGAATTTGAATCGCTCGTAGCGTAGATTGCTTAGTCTTTCTTGACCGATCAACTGTGTTATGCAACGACCTCTGCAGTCATGATTTGGATGGGTGACCGCTAGTAGCATAAAGGTATAGAGCGCTTCCGTACTTTGTAGGGCACGTCAAGCCATCGTCGGTTCCGTTTGTTATATCACGATGGCCATCGTAGCATGGTGGTAGGGCATACTTTTCGAATGCTCACCTGGCCAGCTACAACCTTCAAGTAGAATATCTCCCGCCAAGCACCCAACTGTGTTACAGAATTACCTAACTGTGTATATATTATCCGACAGCTGTTCTTAAGACCCGCTAATTTTAGGTTAGCCTGAACAAAATTTTAAACACGTCGTCATTTACCTTCAGTTGAGATAGTGGTCAAGGGATTAATATTAAAATGCATTGATACTACCTATTAATCAGCGATTAATAGGTAATATATACTTAAAAAAATGAATTTCATTAAATTTCTAATTCAATATTATATTGACCTAAATTCTTCACAAAATTTTGAAACTTCAGTTTTGTAAATCATTTTACTGATAAGGTTCATGGACATGACCCATAAAATGATAGAAAACATAAATAGGGCTTTGTTTGGGCCTCTGGGTAAGAAACTATAAAAATGGTCATTCAGTACCCAACTTCAATGGATAGATTCAGGCGTTACTTTGCGGAAATCCATTTAGTCTCGATCGTGCGCTCGGTAAGTCAAGACCTCCTGAAGATGCTTCGTTTAGAAGCGAAACTAGTCGGGTATTCTTCCGGTTAGGCTACGTGATGTTTGTGATGTCACGTAGATAACAGGAAAATTAGGCGGAATTGTCACTAGATATATAATTTTATGCTTTTTTAAGTGTTTTATTTAAATATTATTTAATATTTTTTAGGATACTTTTAAAAGTATTTGTTATTACTCAACTTCAACATATCAAGGTTATGAACCTGAACCGTGAATGGTGATATACATAACATGAGATAAAATAATCATATATTTTCGCGGTGTGGTTTTCCGGCACACATGAAGTTCAAGGTTGCCAATACTATCGAGTTGTTCCTAAGAGTATCTCAACGATTCGTAAACTGGGACATACAGCCGGATTGAGAAATCAATAAATTATTTTTGTCAGAATCAGAATCAGAATCAGAATCATTTATTTGTCAGAACATGGTACGTATACATTCACAGAAGCATACAAGATATTATGTCATTAGTTACAACAATGATGGCCTCAATCATGTTCTTGCCTGGTGTGGCGTACAAATTTCATATGAATAGAATATTTCAATTTACGTTAATAAAATAATACATAGGTTAAACCTGCTTAGCAGGGTATTCTAAAATTTGTTAGTAAAGTAAATCCATATAAAATAAACAAAATCACAAACAGTGGGTACCTACATAATGTCAATAAATAATTAGTAATCATTTTATGTCAAACTCGTAGAAAACGAAAAAAGAAAACACAACACATTTGTTCCCAATTCGGGCAAGATTTTAAGTTAAATTATCAACCTTTGCTTTTTTATCCGGCGGTATGCCTTTATTAACAAAATACTACGAACTATAAACAACACTACAGCTACTACAATAAAAGAATTTGACAACCTATAAGTCACTGCAGACTTACAGGCAGCCTAAATGCTTCAGCCCACTACCAGTTGGCAGCGTGCCCAGCATGCTGGCAGCATTGCCCCATTAGATTGCAATACTTATTCATTAAACAAAATAAATGCCAACATTTTAACCACATATTTTTATTATATTGGCGTGTCTGTTCTTCAAGAAGGCATACAGTGCTGACTCTAAATGAATTGGAGAGTGGGAAGATAACGATAATTGGTTATAAAAAATCGTTGCTTTAAAACAAGACTGCGGTCAGTGGAATCGTTATGTAATTAATGTAACACTTAAAAAACCATCAATCTATTGATGAATGACAATTAAACACTTTGATGTGTGAGATAAAATGGTTTATTAATTTACTATTTGCAGATTTATGCCTACTCTACTCGAGACAAATTCATTTATAATTGTTTTTGTTATGATAGTAATCGTTTCATTTTTATCGAATGTCATTCGGCAAGGTGAATTGAGTCACTAAAAGGCAAACTTCAAACATGTGTCTTAAAAAGAGTGTATGCCTTACAGATGTGAATAATATACAGGGAGTCCCACGGCGATGCCACATGGAGGGAAAGTACCTTTAATATTGTAGATGAAATATTTAACTGAAAGAAGACATTATTTAAATTTAAAAAACAATTTAAACTGCATTCATGGATATTTAAATAATTACATGGTTGAACCGAGAATGTAACCCGTTACACGAGAAAAAAATCAAAAGGGTTTTATCATACCGATATGTTATTTAGCGAAAAATAATTGTAATCTTTCGTTACAATTATTTTTCGCTAAATAACATAGTATCATAAATAAACGTAAGACCATGAATTTCAACATCTGAAATTTTGTTCAGAAAAATGTAAAACTGACATTGCCGTAAGGACATTCAACTGACATCATCATAAGTACCTATTACTAATAAATGTACCTACTTGAAAATCATTTCCCTATTATAATTTTAGTGCATGATAAAATGATATAGATATGCGTAATTAGTAGGTACCTGGTTGTATGCAACAAATCGAACCGTATCCTGACCAGAGCCGAGAGACACGTAAATTATTTTGTCCTTCGCAATGCGGCTGGCTGATTATAAAGAAATAATTCAAAATTTCACATCAAATGTTAATATTCATGGTCTTCCTTTTATTTCTGACACTATGTTATTTAGCAAAATATAATAGATAGAAAGATAGATAGAAAACTCTTTATTGTTACACCACTTTAGAAATATAAAAGTTTACACATTAAATAATAATAACATAGCTTTACAATGGGCGGCCTTATCACTAAAAGTGATCTCTACCAGGCAACCTTAGGATGGAGTTGAATGAATAAAATAATAGAGGCGGGCGTAGTACAAATACATAATCAAATTTCATAAAAACATTTTATAATAAAACGTATTTTAGTGTAAAACAAATATATAAAAATAGCATACATAAAGGTTTTTATAATAATTAAACAAATACAATTATAAACATATATATAATAGATAATGTTATATAAAAATATTTACATATTATAATATTATCTCATATATAGCATAGAAATTGACAAAAATATAGTGCAAAATTAATTGGACAAATAAAACCTTTTAACTTGAACCTTGAACATATTGAGAGTCGGTGCTTGTCTGATTGATACAGGAAGAGAATTCCACAAGCGGGCAGCCTGAATAGTGAAGGATTTGCTATAAAACGAACTCGTATGAGGATGGATTTCAAGTATGAGATTTTCTGATGACCTTAACGTGTATGAAGAACAGTGAAGGAAATCAAAGCGTTCCTTGAGATAGCGCGGGGATGTAGGACTGAACAATATATTGTAAAGGAGACTGAGAATATGAGCATTCCGGCGAAAACGTATATTCAGCCAATTGAGCTTAGAACGAAACTGAGATACGTGATCATATTTGCGTAAACCAAATATGACGAAATCTTTCGATTGGTATGATAAAACTACAGGATGTTTTTTCAACACACCTTCCCCTATGACGGTTAAATGATTACCATTGGAGCACGAAATTTCAGCAGAAATAGCCGTGCTCAGGTGATTGAGCGGTTTAGGCATCCGGCGCGAAATAGGAGTACGCGGGTTCTATTCCCGCCCGGAGCATAACATTTTGTGCTCCAATAATTTGTAAAAATATTACTTTCGCTTAGCACGCGCTAGACTTCGTAATCATATTGAGAAATATAGGATTTATAAGTTAAATATATCGACTAAAAATGGTTAATGTCAATCTCAGCGACCACGCTGACTTCATGTTCATGATGATGATATTGGGAGTAGTGCCTATTTTAGGGATGTTTAGAATCAGAAATACGAATATGGATATTATAATTAATAGCAGGATTTACCAGTTCCAGTCATGCATGACCATAACTTTAACTATCATATAACCTACACGAACAATGCAGCAATGGCGTAATATTTTCATTTCAAATTGTATTACACTGAAAAGCGGTTTAGCATATTATGTGGCGTATTCAACGAATAATAACGAATATTCTTAAAATATTTTAGAAAACATTAAATTAATCCATACTAATATTATAAATGCGAAAGTAACTCTCTGTCTTCTATCTGTCTGTCTGTCTCGCACACACCAAAACGACTGGACCGATTTGGATGAAATTTGGTATGGAAATAGTTTGAGACCCGGGGAAGGACATAGAATTGTTTTTATCCAACTGCGCAAAAAAAGGTTAATGTTTTTGCACGATAACCGACATACGCGCGGCCGCACAATATTGTGATAATATGTACTTTTGAACTATCTTGGTACCGACTTCAACAAGTTATTTCACACTTTTGGGTGTCGAAGTCAGTTCCATTTTTTGGTTAACATTTTTTTTCGTATTTTAACCATAGGCAATATTTCCATCCTTTGGAATAAACCTATTTTATCTTACTAGGATCAAAACTTAAAGGGTTTTTTTTTTTGTAAACACGTCGAGACAAAAAACTAAATAGCTGCCATATACAGGAAAATACTACACATTAGTAGTATGTAGTGTATGTAGTGTTTTCCCCGTGGGGTGCCGGGTTAGAATTGCACCTCCCCATATCATCCCGTGGGTGTCGAAAGAGGCGACTAAGGGAAAAATACTGGAAGGTGGGCAGCAGCGCCTTCTAAACAACTGCCGACTTACACTGCGATCCCCAAGACGCCTGCCAAGCGTGGGGATTATGGCAAATACCCCCTTAGTAGGGGAGGCTCTGTTCAGCAGTGGACGATCCGGCTGATACAGTACAGTGTTTTTAGGTATAAGTGTTGAAATATAAGTTTGTAGTTAGTACCTAAAATATCAATCACAAAATTGTTATAGAGGCATATATAATGACTAGAAATTTAATTATATTGGATAAGGATTACATAATGCAGTACTGCTTAAAATCATTTCGTAAATAAGCCATTACTTCCGTAAAAAGTAAAGGATAAAAAATGGTTATTATTGGTTATTCCTGAAAGATTGACATATACATTGCACACATTTTTGTAGACCTCTTTAAGGTGTACAATGCTGTAGTACATTATTTTGATCTATCTCGTAGGGTTCAGCCAGCGTTTGCAATGTAAGCGCAAAAAATATGTTTATTTACGACTACATATTAGAAACCTCTAAAATTATCAGTGTTTCTGTATTATAATATGCATTTTTTATATACATAAACCCTCCTCTTTAATCACTCTATATATAAAAAAACACATCAAAATCCGTTGATCTAAGTATACATAGGGACAGACAGACAGCGGGAAGTGAATATGATTTATACTACGTAGGGATGTTTCGCTTGAACTGTTGTTTTGACTGCTGAAGACGGTTTTATCCCCGAAGAGGATACTCAACTTTTTAGGGTTTCGTACCCAAAGGGTAAAAACGAGACCTTATTACTGAGACTTCGCTGTCCGTCCGTCCGTCTGACACCAGGCTGTATCTCAAGAACGGTGATAGCTAGACAAATGAAATTTTCACAGATGATGTATTTCTGTTGCCCCTATAACAACAAATACAAAAAGTTGGCCAAGTGCGAGTCACGCACGTTAAAACAAAAAAGGTTAAAATATGTAGTCTAATGTTGTATAGCTAATTATACGGAACCCTTCGTGCGCAAGTCCAACTCGCACTTGGGTGAATTTTATTATCTTTACTAATCCTTACTTAAAATAATACATGTTATAAACACGAAAGTTTGTATTTAAGGATGTTTGTTACTCTTTCACGCAAAAACTGCCTAATGGATTGTAATGAAACCTTACAATAATATAGCTTATTCATTAGAATAATGCATAGACTATAATTTATAAAGATATTGTGTGAATTGTCAAAATTAAAGCTGACGATAAGTTTTAAGTAAGTAGGAAAAAATCTGCCATCTGCGAGCTATTCTGGCATGCACTACAAAAACCATTATAATGTACATACTATATAATAATACATGTTATAAACACGTGTATAATGTACAATGGAAATACATACATACATATAAATCACACTTCTTTCCCGTTGGGGTAGGCAGAGACCACAGATTTCCATATACTACGATCATTACATATCTTTTTCAATTCATCTACACTCAATAATATCCCTTTCATACATGAGCATCGGTTTAGGGTACTGCTGACCTGGCCTTTTTTCAGAACATCTTCAATCTGATTTCGGAACGTTCGCCTAGGTCTTCCCCTTGCAACACTTCCGTTCAGTTGTCCCACGTATACCTGTTTAGTCATTCTCATTTCATTCATTCTCTCCACATGGCCAATGTTTTATGTGTAAGCCATTATCGCCAAAATAGTGAACCACGCAAAGTCAAGCGTGCACAACGTGCATTATTGAAAGCCATGCTGGCTTAACCTTTTAGACATCCTATGACAGAGCTTCAACATTAGTAAGTAAACTATATGTATTGAACAAGAATAAACATTTTTGTTGTTATATAAAAAAATCTCATCTCTGTCGGTGTTTCGCCTCCACGACAAAACTGTACTGTACTGTGACAGCCGGATCGTCCACTGCTGAACACAGCTTCCCCTATTGGGTATTTGCCATAATCCCCACGCTTGGCAGGCGTCTTGAGGATCGCAGTGTAAGTTGGCAGTTCTTTAGAAGGCGCTGCTACCTTCCAGTATTTTTCCCTTAGTCGCCTCTTACGACACCCACGGGATGATTTGGGGAGGTGCAATTCTAACCCGGCACCCCACGGGCCACGACAAAACCTCAGAACCAATTTTGATGAATTTTGTCCTCCTTGGAGAAGAAAATAACCCACTTAAAGTACTAATCCTTTGCAGACGAAGTCGATGGCACCAGTTAGTATATAATATAAAAAGCTAGATTTCTAGTAACGTAACTTAGTATGTTTATATTATTATTTATAAAATTATAAAAAAAATACATTTAATAACCGCTAATATGCGGTTACTGACAGGTATTTTTAACCCTTATTTAATAGATTCTTAAATATATATTCCTACAATCATAATCCATTATTAGTGTACCTAATTATCGTGTTTAATTCATTATATTGAGCTGAATACTGTAGGTAAATGAGGTTGGTATTTTTTAGATGACGATTGCTCTAGATGACGAATGCTGGAAACACCAATCCAGGCTCTATGATGCTTATTGTAGTTTTCCATTATTAAAAATCCCCCAATAGCTTTTGGGCTTTGGGTTGGGTACGTTACCGATAACTTGTCTGAGAAGATTACTCAACGACCTCACAGTGGTGTCTCACATACTTAAGTTCGTATTAATAAATTTAATTCAGAGTTGAGACCGATCTTAAGATTCAGATTTGACGATTAATGTTTGTTTTTTTTTATGTGAAAGTCAATCAACGTCCGCTGCGGTCATGACTTGGATGGGTGACCGCTGGTGACATTACTACTGAGCGCTTCCGTGCTTCCGAGGGCATGTTAAGCCTTCGGTCCCGGTTGTTGTCTTATGATGGCAGTCGTTGTAGCATGGTGGCAGGGCATTTTGCGAATACCCGCCTGGCTAACTACCAAGCACTTAACGGTGTGTTCCGGCAGCTGTCCTTGAGAGCCAGTAATTCTAGGTTAGTCTGAACAACATCTTTGACCTCATCATCACTTGAGGTGAGACATTGGTCAAAGGCTAACCTATCAAGCTAAAAAAGATATATGTGAAAGTGACTGAACTGGTGCGAGTCCTGATGTTAAGTGGACTAACCTCTGCCTAGATAATTTCATCACAAGTGACGAAATGCACTGCACCCCTGAGAAATTCAGTTGTTATACCTCATGTGCCTGTAACTTCTGCTGGCTCTCAAGAATGGCTGCCGCAACGTACTGTTAGGGGGTTGAGGACAGATTTTTCAGGTAACTTATTATGTACGAATTATTAGTACTTATATAAAATGCTAGTAGTTTTACTTTCTGTTTTCTCACAGAAGGTGTAAATAGTAGTGTATTCTGTTTATACAATTATCTTCGTTTGGACTAGCTGGAATCAAAAACAAATGCATCTGTTCTAGGCAGAGGTTAGTCCGCTTAACATCATGTGGGCCTCGATCTTGTTCCGTCACAATAACATAAAAAAACTTTTTAAATGGTAAGATTAAATCTAAATGTACTACATTACTTGTTCTATCAATTCGGAAGTAATACTGATTTGAGAAGACATGCAAACATAATTTCTGGGCATACATTTTTCCTTCCCGATATAGGTAATAGCTTATACCAAAAGAAATTAAGATTGATATAAAGATTTTTTTCTTTATGTTGGTCTTTGATATGGCCGTCATCAGCAGTGTTTTCTTGTAGTCTCGTCACAATTAAAAAAAATTAAGAAAACATTTAAGATTTGCCGCGATATAAATAATTTGCTATGTAGGTATGTAATTTTATGAGCATGTCGGATTTATTTTGTGAGCATTTGGACTGCCTGAATCTGCAATGGCTTTTCGGATGTCTAAATGCTTTCATTGTTGTACCTATATAGTTCGCAGTATTTTGATAACCAAAGCACACCGCCAGTTAAAAATAAAATACAGTGACTAGGACTATAATGCAACCTAATTTACATTAAAACCTTGAAGATCAAATTTTGGCCCTCCAGTTTCTAAGCAATGTTTCCTAGGAGAAGTTCCATAATATGTATCTATATGAAAGAGTTGAAAGCATTGGCCATCTATTTCCAAAGACGAATAACTGAGGTAGATACACCCTGCGCGTTAAAACATGAATCTTTCACACGGAACTAATTAGCACCGTTTTACGTAGTTCACACCGAAACGTTGTCACGGTCGTACATTCATATACAGGGTTATTGGAAAAATGCTAACAACCTCTTAGGGTTGACTTCTGCTAGTCCTAACAAACATTTGAGATAGTTTTTTTTTAAACAAAATATTTTTTTTTGTTTTTAATGCCTACTTCTAGCCAAGAGCGCCCGCCGCGGCAACACTGGACCGCGCCGTGCTCCCTTTGAATAGAGTTTTGAATATTTTCATCAAACAAAGTTATAAAGTATATGAAATAATACATTACAGGCACAAGAGCCTTTTAACAGCAGGTAGTCTTCGTCCTTATTCCGTCAAAAACACATAAAATTCCTTTTTTTTTTTCAAAGGATAATAAAAATATCTCAAAATGTTTGTTAGGACTAGCAGAAGTCAACCCTAAGAGGTTGTTAGTAGTTTACCAATAACCCTGTATACTATGTATAATGTTTTATTTATTATAATATACCCACTATTCACATGTATAACTTTTAATCATAGCAGACTAGCATAGGCAGTCCAAATGCTCCAGCCCACTCTCAGTTGACGTTGGGTCCGTGGGGACCGGGAGCTCATAGTATTTTCCAAAACTTATCTGAGCGCTTGGACGATGCGACGCGTGATCAAAATGCTGGCACATATTTGGCTCAACGAATAAGCATTGCAATTCAACGGGACAGTGCTGCCAGCATGCTGGGCGCGCTGCCAACTGGTAGTGGGCTGGAGCATTTGGACTGCCTATGAGTCTGCTTTGACTTATAGGTTGTCTAAATGTTTTTATTGTAATAGCTGTAGTGTTGTATATAGTTCATAGTATTTTGTTTATTTTCAATCGTACATTTATATGTGATCAATGTTGCGTTTTAAGGATTATTCTTTGAATAACGTGTAAGTAACAAGAAAACTGCCCGTTTCTGACTTATTAATCTACTATCTGTGCCCGCGGTTACACCCGCGTGGGAATGGATAAAATTATAAAAAATATCCTATGTGCTAATCCATTGCTTCATCTACCTCCATACAAAATTTCATCAAAATTGGTCCAGCTGTTTTAGCGTGAAGAAGTCATAAACATATAAACGCACTCACAAACGTTCACCATTTTAGTATTAGTTTTATAAGGATCCATTTGTTACTACCAAATAATAATTAGTTTTATTTGTATGGTATATATGGTTCAGTAATTTGGCGATAATGACTTAGGTACACATAAAAGATGTATGCCCTCGCGGGCTTTTTTGTAGGACAATTTAAAATAAACATTTCCAATACATATAGCCTTTGTGTTATTTTGATGTGTAAGCTATATTATTGTAAAGTTCCATTAAAATCCATTCAGTAGTTTTTGCGTCAAAGCGTAACAGACATCCATACATCTATACTTACAAACTTTCGCGAGTATAATAAGTGATTTTTTTTTGCTAGAGCATAAATGAGTAATAATTTATGAGCTTGACGTTTCTCAGATAGTAACCTGTAACTCATTGCTTGTTACAACAAAGACCGGTGAAAAAAATTAAGCTTAATTTAAATATTCAAACCTCACCGCAGACAGTCACTGTTTTCTGAAGAAAACGAAAGGATTAGCTTCTAATAATGCTACCGCTTCCATTATCTCAGAGACAATATTTATCAACACCCGCATACTCTATCTTAAATCTTCTAATTTAATCCTAAACTTCTGTTTACCGGGCCAAAATTATCTTCACAAATGTCGCAAAAGTCAGAACGGGTAGGCCCCAAGCCCTACTAATATTAATTTAATCCGATTAGAAAGGCTCTAAGTTCTGCTTAATCTTTAAGGTAGCTTCTTGAGTTAACAGAAATCTGGGTTTAATATTATTTAGGCTCTAAAACTGTTCTATCGCAAACAATGGGCGCGGTTCTACTTGTGGATCAAATTAAAGAGCTGAAGATTGTTTTAATCCAGCGATAAGCGCTCGGAAACAAGCTGCCGATGATTTTTCAAAGATATTAATACAAATCTAATAAAAGGTTACTATGAGGTTTTTAATTCCCGCGGTAGAAAACGTATCTGCCCGCCAAGTCGATCAAAAAAGCGGTACGGCCGTACCATCCTTTTCTCGAAGCAGATCAGGCCATTTTCGATCCCCTATAACTTTGTTGTGGATAAAACTAGAAGTTTGAATTTTCAGTATGGTTACTGAAGTACAGTGTCTAGCAGACATTGTATAAACACGGCATATTTCAAATTTCATTCAATTTGAACTAATAGTTTAAGAATACTAAAATAGAAGACTACTAAACAAGTTAAAGTTTCTTAATTTTGTCACTCACTGACTGACCGATCATCAAACTTTAAGGCACTTTTAGTTAAGAATCTTTATAATCATTACTAGCTTTCCGGGCGCGGCTCCGCCCGCGCGTATGTCGGTTATCGCGCAAAAACATTAACCCCTTTTTGCGCAGTTGGATAAAAACTATCCTATGTTTTTTCCCGGGTCTCAAACTATTTCCATACCAAATTTCATTCAAATCGGTCCAGTAGTTTTGGCGTGAAAGCGTAACAGACAGACAGACAGACAGACAGTTACTTTCGCATTTATAATATCAGTACTGATTAATATATTACTTGTGAGATACATTGTGTTTTCATGCGATGCCCAAGTCAATCTATTTTACATCGTTAAATATTTTTAATATTGATATGGTTACTATAAGATGTTGTTAGGTTAGCTAATTACTCGTCAATAATAACTTAATATAAGAGGTCCCTTATTAGTAGGGACTGAATTAATTTTAAGGTAGAAGAAATGAGTTGCGTGACATTTAAAAAAAAATATTTTTATTGCTTTAAGATTTACTATCGAATATTAAGTAGCACACAGGAGCCTGTACTGTGGTCGGAAAATAACATTATGCTCGCCCCCTATTGCATGGCACTAAAACATGTCTAGCAATGTATTGGGTGCTGAGACAGTTCTATCTATCCTTTCGGGTAGATCAGAGTGAACTTTATTACGCTTTAGGTAATACAAATACATATATAATATGTACATACAGTGACTGAACATGACTTGTATGTGAAATTATTATACTACGAGTAATATCAAATATTTACCGTTACCGTTAGGTGCTAGGCGACAGATTTTCTACTTGAGGGTGGTAGCTAGCCAGGCGGGCATTCGCAAATAGCCCTACCACCATGCTATAACGACTGCCATCCTAAGACAACAACCGGGACCGACGGCTTAACGTGCCCTCCGAAACACGAACGGTCAGCAGTAATGTCACCAGCGGTCACCCATCCAACTCATGACCGCGGCGGAGTTATCTTAACTTTGCTGATCGGTTCAGAACGGCTTAGCTAACTTCGTTACGAGTACTTCTAATTACCAATTAGTAGCGCTCGGAACATTATCAATTTACTGGCAATAAAAAATATTACATTCTTATTATATTCATGTTCATATACGAAAAAATTCTAGGTTAGCCTGACTTAAATCTTAATTCGCATCATGAATTTCTATCAATGTGGTCAAAGACTATCCTAACAGCAAAAAATACCCTAAAGAGGCGGCAGACGTGTCAACGCGGTCTACTCGCACCTATGTCTGTCTCATTGGGCCGTTCTAATTGAAATGTTTTGAAAGACCTAGTTACAAATCACATTTATTTGAAAAATTGAATAATTACTATTGTTACAAGTCAATGTTTAGAGCTCGTCGCCATTTACATGGTTTACTCACGTATTTATCGGGCGAAATACCTACGATGTAATATTTTGTAATGGATTTCATTGAATAGCAAAAATATACTTTTTATGTGAACTTATACCAAGTTGGTTACAAGCGGCTAATAGCCGTTCTTTGTGGCGCTCTATGGGGGAGGCCTTTGTTCAACAGTGGACGTCTTCCGACTAATGATGATGATGACGACACCAAGTTACGTCTTGTTAAATGTGGGTGATGTAGATGGAAACTAATATAGAACTTATTTATGTATTGACATAAATAAGTAATACATTTATTTATTTATATTATTTATTCGTTTGAAAAAACCGTGATCATATTCTTAACACCTGACCCTCTTCTACAGGAATTAGTTTGAGTATTTTGTAAACGACACATAGAATAGGTTAATAGTTACTAAACTTACCTACGAATAAATATAATTCGTAGATGGTTATGTATTTAATTACACTGGGGTGTGTAACCAGTATAGTTATGGAGCGCGCTCTTCTTAACGGACTTAAATAAATAAATATTCTTAAATAAAAAAATAAGGAGGACGTTCTCAATTCGGCTGCGCGCAAACGAGCCACCGACCACAGCCACTGGTGGCCAGCGACAGCTACTTAACGTACTTTTTCATATACTTTGCAGCTGTAGCCCTCCACCGGCAACACTTGTGCGGCGCGTCTAAACAATTTTTTTTTTAATGTAATGGAGTGACAAACAAGCAGACTGCCCACCTGATGGTTAGCGGTTACCGTCGCTTATGGACATTTGCAACACCAGGGGCGTTAACAATGCGTTGCCGACCCATAAATATATGAATAAGTATGTTAAGTGGTTGTCGCTGGCCACCAGTGGCTGTGGTCGGTGGCTCGTTTGCGCGGAGCCTTCAACTGTATTTTTTTGTTACCTCATAACTCTTAACAGGGTGTACCGATTTTGATGTTTTTTTATATTCGAAAGTGGGTGCTTGTGTATGTAGTCCCATTTAAATTTGAGTGAGATCTAACATGTAGTATTTATGTTATTCGTAATAATGCGTATTTAATTGGCTTCAACTACATTGATGATGTTCTCATTTTCGCTTGTCGATTTACAATGAACGAAAAAACTGTATACGATGGTTTGGTTTATTAGCTTTTTAGTCTATGTTTAGTATTAGAACATTTTCTGTTTGAAGTTGGTTATTTGTAAATTTTTAGGGTTCCGTACCCAAAGGGTAAAAACGGGACCCAATTACTGAGACTTCGCTGTCCGTCCGTCCGTCCGTCTGTCACCAGGCTGTATAACAAGAACGGTGATAGCTAGACCGTTCAAATTTCACACATGCTGTATTTTGTTGCCGCTACAACAACAAATGGCCAAGTGCGAGTCGGACTCGCGCACGATAAAACAATAAAAGGTTAAAATATGAAGTCTAATGTTGTATAGCTAATGGTACGGAACCCTTCGTGCGCGAGTCCGACTCGCACTTGGCCGATTTTTTTATAAACTTTCTTTGTTTTTGCTCTATCGTAAAAATGTGATAGATACAAACATAAAACATGGATTCATTATAGTTAAATATCTACCGTATAGTAACAAATAATTAAAAACGGTCAAGTGCTGGTCGAACTTCCAATCTCGAACAGGATAAAGAAATGTATTAAAAAAAAAACGATTTATTAGTACATTCTATGTTGTAACTTGGTCGGTTTTATTTAAACTATTTTATTGTTTATATTCTAAAAATTTTCACAAAAGTACTAAGAAGTCGCGTGTTTTTTGCAAGGATGTGCCTAAAACGTATTAAGATTTATAAGCCAGCGGCGGCGGCGCACGGCGACGAGGCCACAGTCGGCTGCACCAACCATATTATATCATTTAATCCAACCCTCCGAGACCTTAATCTCCTTACCAATTACTAAACTGCCAAGATTTGAGAACAATACAAGTAGTAACTAATATTTAATCTATGACAATCCTCATAAGTCATTGCATTGATGACTTCATTCGTTTTTTTTAGTGGGAAGAAAATGCTGTCCTTGAATTTGGTAGAAACAATGAATGCGGTAGCAACCCTACGGATTAAGAAGCCCTTCTGTTTTCTTTAAGGGATTAAATTGTCTGAACCAGTAGCAACGTGTCTGTTTTTTTTTTTCTTTAACCCTTTCGTGGCTTTTTGAATAATGTATGAATGGTTTTTGTCTATTTTGTATGCCTTTTCTACGAGAAATTGTCGTTTTTGGTTTTGTAAGAACACACTAAATGAATGAGCACAATCAGTTTCTTATTAAAAATATCTATCCCATATTATGCCCATGTATAAAAATGTGTACTTAATAATATTATATAATAAAAAATAGAGAATGAAACACATTTTATTTAAAAAATAACGTGATTTTAACTCGTTTTAGTCAATAATACAGGATAACTCAAGTGAATACGTCAGATAGTTCCGACTATAGTTTCAACCACATATTGCTTGAGTGCGAAAAGAGACGTCAACGCGGACATCCCAATTTCTCTTAGAAAAAGACCACCGGATGTGGTCGAAACAATAGCCAATAATCTGACTTATTCACGTGAGTTATCCTGTATTATTTAGGTACTCAAATGAATAAAAAAATAAAATGAAATCCCAATCCTTTTCCATAGTTAAGTAATTAAGATTTTCCCGACATTCTTGAAACCATATCGTTGTTTTATTTTAGCTGTAGCCTTCAACGCTCGTTTAGACGAATTGGGGTCAGTATAACATCTATACTAATATTATAAAGAGGAAAGATGTGTATTTTTGTATGCAACGAATAAACTTAAAACCTACTGGATCGATTTGGATGAAATTTGGCATGGAAATAGAGGCCCGGGAAAGGATAGTACATAGGATAGTTTTAATCCAACTGCGCAAAAAGAGGTTCATTTTTGCGCGATAGCCGAAATACGCGCGGGCGGAACCGCGGCTGGAAATCTACTCGTATTATTTTATAATAACGAGTATGTATCATATATGTATCACGTTTGGTAGATGATCAGTCACAGATGCTGCTATGGCAGCATAGGCAGTTTTGTCTTGGCCTTTGGTCTATCCTACAGCACAAGCTTATCTAGATTAATAAGTTAAAAGTAGTTATCATATCCAGCCGCTTAGTAAAGGGTTCCGTAGCTGGTACGAATAAAAGAAACAATAAAAATAAATCAAAATAGATTTTGATGTTGGTAATATCTTTGAACAAATACCGTTTTTTTTTTATTGTTTGTTAACTTTGGTCGGCAAACGGCCCGAGTGCGCGTCGCGCGTTGCTCTCTTAGGGATCCGAATTACAACAGAGGAGAAAAGAATATATGTTTTTTGGTTTTGATCTCATCTTGAAAAGTAGCTTATTAATCGTTGTTTTTTGTAGAATAGACGATAATGTACATAATATACCGAAATATCGGTAAATTTAGTTTTAGATAGAGATCCCGTAACATATTTGTATAGCTTAGGCACTTATATTTATATAATTTGTAAAATAAAAAGTGAATTATATTTTTCTCACTCCGTTTATGAGCTCAGGTTCCGTGACTTACGGACGAACGGACAGACAGACGGCAATTAATAGGGCTCCGGTTTGTCCTTGGGTATGGAAACCTAACACTATCATACTTTAGGAAGTAGTTATTTAAAAATGTACCTCAAATTACGTTCTTGGATTAAAGATTTTTTAGTTCGTTTCGGTAAATACCTTTAGAATGAAATCTTGGCCCGTAAGAAATAACATCAAACAGTGATTTAGGACCAAAAATTATATTGAAAATATTAAACACCTAATTATATGATTTTAGATTCCTTTTAAGAATGTACCATTTGATGAGATATAATAATATATCATAGATAAGATTTTGGAGCTAACAGTAGTAGTTTTATTTATTTTTACGTGGACCAAAATACAGTATTGAAGATCTTATAATCTATATGACTGACTTAAGGACAGATATGTATATAATATTAACATATATGTATTTTTGCAATGACATATGCTCCGCGGATTACCAAAATCCATCCCCATACGATGATTAAGAACAAAATAACAAATAAGAGTCATGAGTCATGTTGGCTTAGCGGTCAGAGCATATCCCGGCTATAGAGGTGAATGGCGCGGGTTCGAATCGCGCACACGACTATATTTTTCCTCTCGTTCTAATTTTATATATGGGCGCTTGGACACAGCAAAACTACGATTCATCATAATGAATCAGTCCCGACTTGGCTGAATGACCTGGGTTCGCTCCCAGCTCGAGACAAAAAAAATGTACTAATAACTTGTAAATATGACGTTTGCCTATCATGTGATATTACTTAAAATCGTTTTTAAGTAAAACTTTGTAATAAAATCCTTTTGTCGATCCTTTATTCGTTTTTCGACGGAATCCTAATGATGTGTTTACCTAATTTCTTCAAAGAGTGGCGCCTGGTATTCAGCAATAGCTGTCTTTACAGATAATGCTTACAATAAAAATGTAATATGTATGCAATAATATGCTACAATTAGTTGAATGAAACGTGACCAAATCTATGTTGTCAGCAGTCGTAATGTTAACGAAGACACGTCTAGTTCTTGTAATATTACTAGCTGCTCTCCGCGACATCTCCCGTATCTAACTGAGATTATTGTTTGTACGTTTGTTTGTTTAGGGAGGACTTGAATGTTGACTACCGCTGTCGGCTGTGAGACTTTTTTTTGACCACTTTATCACCTGATGATGGCGGACTTGCTTAACTTTGCTGATCGGTTAAGAACAGCTTTGCGCGAGAAAAGGCTCTCTTATGGCCCTTTGAGATAATTGCGAACCCTTTGTTTTTATATTACTGCGACTGCGCTGTTCGTATGTCCGACCAGAGATTTGAAATTGGTGCAGAGTCTAAAGACACAAGAAAGGCTTATTGTCCACAGATTATTCCTAAAAAACACGATTAGCGGCGATGTATTCACCGGACGCTCGGAAGAAGCAAGACTGGTAGTGACTCAGGTGATTACCCTGAATTCGTCTAGTAAATATGGAGGCCATACAACACATCTACAGGTAAAAAAATCTTAGTGTCCGACCGTTTGTCTTTTGTATTTCTTAATCATTTATAGGCTAGCCTTTGACCACCAGATACCTGATAATTGAAGATATCGAAGGTCGAAGATCAAGTATGGTCAAGTAGAAAATCTGTCGCCAAGCACCTATTATTGGCACACTTTATATACATACATCTTTAAGAAAATTAAAAAATTAAATTAAAGCATTATTCTCCTAACAAAACAATGCTTTAAAACAATTTTTTAATTATTACAGTACAGTGTGTCCCTACCAAGGAGATTTCAATTCAATTTAAGTACACATTATCTGCATTTTATTTAATGTAGCTACCTATAGCCATGAGATTAAATAAAGTAGTGTATGCAACTGCATATCATTAGGTATTAAAACACTCGTGTAATGTTAAAACTACACTCATGTTTTAATACCCTCTATTATACCTATGACAGTTGCATAAACTACTTTTTTGTATATATTCGAAAATTAACAAGGTTTAAATATATTTGATTATTAGCCTGTAATGTTTTATCCTGTTAGGTATATCGAACAGGGAATTATACTACTGCAAAAACTCATTTAAATGTATATTAAGTACCTATATTTTAATATTTTGGATAGAAGCTGAGGAAAACGAGCAGGAGGATTTCTATTACTTTAGTACCCTTTCTGAAATCTTTGTATAAGTACTATTTCTCCAACATAAATACTAAAAGAGTCTTACAGGGTCGGCAACGCATTGGTAACGCCCCTGGTGTTGCAAATGTCCACAGGCGACGGTAACCGCCTACCATCAGGTGGGCCATCTGCTTGTTTGCCACTCCATTACATAAAAAACATGTATAATGCATAGATTCAGGCGTTACTTTGCGGAAATCCATATTTAATAACAAATATTTTGAGAAATCATTAAACAATAGTATTAAAGAGTTATTAAAATCGTGCGCTTGAAGAGCCAAGATCTCCTAAGGATGCATCGTCTAGAAGCAAAACGCTTCGAAAATTCCTTATGGCATCACAACGGCTGAACAGGAAAATTAGGCGAAATCGTCACTAGATATACTTTAAAAGTGTTTATTTTAAATATTAATTTAATATATCTTATACATTTTTTTTATTTTTTGTTATTTTAAATTTACCTAATTTATATAATACGATCTTAAAAAAATTAAATATAACTCCTGAATTATTTATTTTGCAAGCGCTAGTGCCTGAATTGCATTAATACTCGTATAATATTGGAATAAACATACTGATACATAATATATAGTTTTAAGGCTAGGGACCGCGACAACAACCTTGAGGCATTCATTGTATGGGCTCGATTAAAGGATATTTTAGATATGATTTTCAGAATTGGATGTATTTTTAAGTCATCAAACATAAAAAAGAAACTATTTTTACAAAAACTAAAAGTCTTAGTAATCTAGGTTAAAACATCTTCGACCACATCGTCACAAACCATCATTTGAGATATTATACAGACTTACTATATATAAGGAAAATATTAATAAATAAATTATCGTAGTCATTGAGTAAAAATCAAAGCATGCGCATGGATCTAAATGCGTAATTAGTAGGTGGAATAGATTTTTTTTCGGAATTGATCTAATAACAATAGAATTAGCATTTTACTTCTCATATCTTGTATGTGTTATTTTTTTGGTAAATAATAACTCAAAAATATTCAACCTAAACTTAATAATAATATTAAATATTTATTATTTAATAACTAATATTTGGCTCAACGAATAAGCATTGCAATTCAATGGGGCAATGCCAGCATGCTGGGCACGCTGCCAACTGGGAGTGGGCTGGAGCATTTGGACTGCCTATGAGTCTGCTATGACTTATAGGTTGTCTAAATGCTTTTATTGTAGTAGCTGTAGTGTTGTATATAGTTCATAGTATTTTGTTTAATAAAGGCATACCGCCGGAAAAAAAAAACCTAAACTTGGTTCAACTTCAAGCTTATTTTAAGCCTTTTAGAAAGAAGCGTTAACAAATTAGCCCTCATTTTGAAAATCAACAGGTTCTTACTTATCTTTCTTGGAACTGTTTGGTGCTATTTAATATTACTTCTACACGCCTCTTTATTGTACTCCTAAGATAAATAAATCGGAATAAAATATATATCATGTCCTATTGTAGGAGCCAAGAAATATAGGTACTATGTTTCATCAAAATTCGGTATGAGTAATTTACCTACGCCCCTTACCCCTCACACACAGACTCACGATTAAACATATACCTAACAATAAAAGTGTAATTATATTTAATTATCGTTTAAAAAATATATATGGTTTTTAAGATATAAGGTTTTGGAATTGGTCCTGAAGGTAATTAGGACAACTTGATTAAATTTTTAATTAAAATTATCGATTAATCATTTTTTATTATACAAAATGATATTGAATCTGGAATTATTTTGTATAAAACCATGAATTAAATATAAAAAATATATATTTTTAATGGACTTTTTCCATAAATTTCAAGATAGTAATATATACGTTGTATTATTATTTATTAGTTGTATTTCTCATAGGTAAAGTTTAAAAAATGGTTATTTACAATTAGGCATTCCTAACTCTACGGAAAAAGATCATTGATAATTTTACATGTTACCATTTTTTCATAATAAAACAACATAAAAAGATTGTCAACACAAAAATAATTAAAATCTTGTAATTATATCTACAATTAACTAAAACCTTTATACATGAAAATTGTGAGCTCCGTTTCCTACCAGGAACACAGAATCCAGGAGGCGATCATAAGTAGAATACAGAGCTCAGGTCACTATCCACAGGTAGATAACCTAAAGAAGACTATTAAAGTAATGCTACTCTACTGGATTTCTGATTAAAATATGTATGTTTAGTCCAGTTAGGTATTAAATTAAAAAGAGACGACAAACACTTATTAATTTTTACTAAAAATATATTGAACAAATTTGGTATCATTATACATATGAAAAATCTTGTGCAGGTATATTACTTGCTTTCAAACAAAAATATGTCCGCTCTTTATCTGTTTTAAAGTACCTTAAATCTGTAATTTTAAGTATAAATTTCAGTAGATAATCGAGTGAAGAGCCAGTAGTCCAGTAAACGTATCTTAAAACGCATAATTAGATTATTATCTTCCGCAACATGTGCCAACTGGCAGCGTGGCATTTTTTCTATTTTTAATGCAAAAAATCGTAAGGGCGGGGGCGCGAGCACACCCGGCTGAAAGCTTCCAAATTCAAATCGCAAAAAATATTCACGAGCTCACGAGACCCGGTTATAAAAGGAACGCACGTGGTCTCCGCCGCCAGTCGCAAGACAACTCTCAAAGCAAACGCACGTCGCTCTGAACGGTCCGCGCGCGCTCGTCGTAAATAACATCGATATTATTTCAAGTTCAAGATTCAATTTTACAACATGGACATCAAGGTTTTGGATCCTACCGGCGTTTACTGAACAGATTCGAACATTGACATCGAATCTAAACAATTTGGACAAGATTTTAATTTTGAAGAAATTTTATTGAAACTTCAAAAATGTTCGGTCTGGACCCCACCGGTGTTTACTAAGTTGTTGGAGATTTTCGAAGATTTTTGGAGATTACAAGACTCGTCACCAGTGCTCAAAATGTTCGTGCTAGACCCAACTGGCGTCTACTGATTTTGAAAAATCGAAGAAATACTTCAGATCCTGCAAAATGTACGTGCTCGACCCCACAGGAGTGTACTAAGACTGACTAAAATTTTCCCGAGTGAAAACCTAGAAAAGTGCATCAAAATGTTCGGCTTAGACCCAACGGGAGTGTATTAAAGAAAAGACTTTTTTTAGTGTTAAGTGGTTGCGATCAAGATGTATATCCTTGATCCAACAAACGTGTATTAAGTAGTTAAGTATTGTCGTTTATATCTTCCTCAAGATGGCTTACGGCTTAGACCCTACGGGCGTTTATTAGGTTACTTGCCTAAGTAACACTTAGCTCCCTAACTGTGTTAATCATTAAAAATGTCACAACAATGTTGTTGCTCCTCAAATCGCCATAAATTAATTTCAACAAGTAGAGAAGTGTCGTCGAATAGAAAAAAGAGGAAATTATGTAGCGAAGTGGATACAAAATGATTTGTAAAATTTAGTGTAAGTAACCAAAGACTGCCAACGGCCTGTCCGAAAAATGACTGTTAGGCGATACATTAAGTTATGCTCCTTCAATCTTGCTGGAGGAGATTTTCAGATTTTTCTTTGCAAAATATTAATGACAAACCTCCCTAGCTAGTTTGAGCAGAGAACCATGCCTCAACGTCTGCCAAGACTTTAGAACATCAGTTCTTATAATTTATTAAAGTTACCTTAGATTTAAGTGATTATTTATTGACTAACACTTAGGTAAGTAGTTTAATTATGAGACGTCAGTTTTCATGAAACTTTGTTATATTTTTCGTCTGATGTATTGATTATATCCTTCGTCGAAAATGACGTTTCTAGCATTTCCCGATTGCATTTCTTTTTTGATTTTGTTACATATACTCTTGTAAATTAATAAGACTGTTAGATAAATACTCTAGCTAATTGTTGCTGATTAGGTATCATTGAAATAAATATTTTATAAAAACTATTTTACCACAATTTCATTTTGATAACCGTTTTGACCCTTATTTTAAGTTAGATAATATTTTAGAATTTATAAGTATTTTTACAGGTGTTGCGCTCAGAATAATTTAAACATTTTATCTTAAAATTAATTTAAAGGAGTTTCAGTATAATAAAAATATTTTTATTACTCTGAAAACAATGATTCACTTACATATGCATATTTTAACGAAGGCATAAATAATGCTAAATTAGCACTCCGGTATTTTTATAGGTACTAGGTTTTTAAAATATACTAAGTCCTGGTACCTACAATGTTTTATATAATTTATACAAATTATTTTATTTTTAGTTGTATCCAAGTGACCTCATAGTTATTTTAGGAAATAAATATATCTAACCTCAACGATCACACTTGCAAATCGTGACAATACGACATAATTCATTCATAATATATATGTATATATTCTATTGTCGACATACATAATGCTACCAATGAACTCGTTGAAAATTATCTCCGGTGTCTTCATAGGTACAATCTGTTTTACAAGACAAGTATTGGTATTTTTTATACATATATCATAGTTTCTAAATAAAATACTACGAACTAGGTACAACACTACAGCTACTACAATAAAAGCATTTAGATAACCTATAAGTCATAGCAGACTCATAGTCAGTCCAAATGCTCCAGCCCAGTACCAGTTATATATTATATATAGTTATAGTTTATTTAATTTACCTTCATTATTCTAAGATTTTTTTTTCATACTGAACTGATTACTGAATAACCGTTCGTCTAAAACTTTTTACCAATATATAGTCGATATTATTATAGCTTAAGAGTTAGACTCTTTTCGGTACAGCTGAAGTTGGGTTCCTGCAGCTGATGTGAAAATGCAATTATATTGAGTATGGAAATTTTTTGGGGAATATTTTGGCCTACTATAAATAATAGCTTAAACAGACCCTATAATATAGAGCATTATTGCTCGTGGGATTTATTATTAGATAAAACAGTGTTCTAAATATTTTTTTATTTCTTTTATAAGCTGATTGATTAGCTTTCGACCACTATCTCACCTGATTGTAAGTGATAATGTGTTGTTCAAAATAATCTAGAACTTTTGACACTTAATTGAGGTGCTTAGCGTGAGGTGATTTTTTTACTTGACTTTGACAGCCTGCAAGTTGGCTATCCGCAAAATGACCTACCACCATGCAAAACATAATGAATAACTAATAACATTAAGTAATTTCTCAAAATATTGTTTTGCCCCTTTTCCTAATCTGTAACTCTACCTTTGTAGAGTTCTAATTTTTCTTTATTATTGACCGAGGGAGCGAGCAGCGTCTCAGTTTCAGCGGATGTCCGGCTTCTACAGGTCACATTTTTCAACCGTTTCTAGTTTAATCCATTCAGTTTTTGGACATTTTTAAAAATGATTGAGGTATGGGAGTTGAAGTAAGTTAAGTTTAAAAGAAAAAAAAAACTATTTTCAGTCGTAAGGACCTTACAGAGCCTCTATATCATTAATATAGTGATTTAGTAGAGTTTTATACAAAAATATTCTCTATTGAGGGTCCGTTTCAGAATGTCTTAATAAAGTTTCGGGTTGCTAACCAACACGTAAAATAACTGAATGACGAAAATTACATTTAACATGCAGCGTGTTTCAAGCTTTATCGATAGGCTAAATCGATGACTGTGTAACGCGATGATAGTGTTTTGTTTAATAAATATGTTCTGGGTAGTATAACCGGAACATACTCGAACATTCTGAAACAGGCCCTAAGTCTATTAAACTTCAAAAAGCGCAAATAAATTAAATAGAAATGAAACTAATATTTTTCGAAGCAATGATATCCGAGGGGTAATAGTTAAGGACAACAGTGCCGCGGGTACAAGGTTCGATCACGACAGCCAGCTTGAGCTTCACCGGTGGAAGGGCATTTTGCGAGTGGTCGCCTAGCTAGGTACTAGTTGATAGCAATAGTATGAACTGGAACTTATACGTCGATGCTAAGAAACCTCTTCCTGAGGTAGAAATAGTTTCATTAGCGTCAGAATTAAAAAAAAATGTGCTCTCACTGTATTTTAACAACCGCCCTAAGAGACGGTGATGTGTTTCGCAACTCATTCAGAACATCTCGATGACCGATCGTTTAAAGGCGGTGCGTACCGAGGCACGCGGGTTCGAATTCCACAGAAGATTTTGAAAGTTTTGGCTCATTATTATTAAAATTTATTTGTAAATATGATATTACGAGTAACTTAGCATGCGATATCGATTTAAATAATATTTAGAAAATTAGCAATTAAAAATGACGAGTTTTTTGGATAAACTAAGACAAAAAAAGGGTAGCTGGGAGTTACCATACATGGTCTGCAGGAGATATACACTTAGGTATCTCTCCCCACTCCTTCAAGTCATACAAAGAAGTGATAATATGTATGTGTGTTTAAGCTATCTTGTGACTACTATCTCACCTGATGGTAAGTGATGATGTTGTTCAGGCTAACCTAGAACTGGCTCTCAAGGACAGCTGCCGATACACATCGTTTGGTGTTTGGCGATAGGTTTTCTACTCGAGTGTGGTCCAGGCGGGCATTCGCAAAATGCTTTACCATCATGCAATGCCGTAGGCCATATTAGTTTTTTTTTTTAATTGTATTTATTGTATTATTATTACACATCGTTTCAGCCCGCGGGATACCGGATTAGAATGTCACCCTCCATTTCTACCTGCGGGTGTCGAAGAGACGACTAAAAGTACAATTCCGGAAAGTGGGCAGCAGCGCTGTCTGAAGAACTGATATCTTAAAGTGCGATTCCCATAAGACACCTGCTAAGCGTGGGTTTTATGGCAAACTCATCCATAATGGGGGAGGTTATGTTCAGCAGTAGACTATCTGGCTAATATATATTTATCATTATTATTATTATTTATCCCTATGAAGGTTTTCAAAAGCTATAGTGTTGCATTAGGTATTGCATATGATTTACATCATATAATCGACCATCAGTTATTTGTTGTTATTCCGGTAGTGTAACCGTGGTGTGAGGTCGATCAGTCGAGAACGGTCGCGGCGACGGTGGTGGTGGTAACTGGTAACCTTCCGATGCCGATGGTTGCAACTTGCTGATGCAATATGGACGGTGGAAATGTAATCTGTTATGTAGGAAATTTTAGGGGAAAACAAGGCTTAGTTGATGCAACGGTCCCTGTAACATAAAAAAAAACGTTATAACGTGAAATTATTAGATAAAACAGTATCGGGTAGTTTTTTTTATGTTATTGTGAAGGAACAAGCGCGAGGTACACCTGAGGTACGCGGACTAACCTTTGCCTAAAACAGATGCATTTCGTTACAAATGACGAATTGCACTGCGTCCGTAACCCTGAGACATACAGTTGTTAGGTCTAATGTCTGTTTTTTACTCGCTCTCAAGGATTGGTGCCAGAACACACTGCTAGATGCTTGGCGACAGATTTTCTAGTTGAGGGTAGTAGCTAGACTAGCTAGCCAGGCGAACAAGCAAAGTCAAACCTCGAGGGGGGATTTGTGAGAATCGCTGGGGGCCAAAATGTCCGCTCCTGACACTGGTATTCGTGAAAATAAAATAATATTGATCGTAATAATAAGTAATATATTTAAAATATTTTAAGAAAACATCAAATTAATATTTTAATAAAACACTTAAAAAATATATCTAGTGAAAATTCGTTCGCGCTTCTCGACGAAGCATCCTCAGGAGGTCTTGACTCTACGAGCGCGCTCTCGAGAAATCCTTCTTTTCTAATCTTCTCTTAAGTGATTTATTAATGTAATGTATTCTTGAAATATTTATTAAATATTTGTTATTATTAACTTTTTAATGCCTTTTGTCACAACTTATAAATGCGAAGCTTTACAACACTTGTTTACCTATAAATGAATATAGAAACTGACTTGAAGTGGAACCAGACCTTAGGATAAAACTTTTGTCATTTTCCGCTAACTTCGATTTTTTGGTAAAAATAAGCAGCATACTTCGTACCAAAATTTAGTGGCTAAATGGGAAATACCAAATACCAAATTATGTAGTATAAATAAAACGTTTTTACTATTAATGAATGTTTATTATTATACCTAGTGGAACCTGCTTTGGTTTAAAAGTATGAAGTGGGTCACGAAGGGGCAATGTGAAAATTACTGGGCCATGGCAGAAAAATGTTTGGGAAACTGATTCAAGCTATATATGAATACAAGCACTATTGCGTGCTAAGCGAAAATCATATCAAACAAATTATTGGAGTACAACATTTTTTTATGCCCAAGGCGGGAATCGAACCTGAGTCCTCCGATATCGCGTCGGATGCCTAATACCATCTCGGCCACCTGGGACTTGGCATTTCTGCCGAATTTTTGTGCTCCGTTTGTTACTTTAACCGTCATAGGGGACGGTGCTACTAGACTTCATCTGATCGAAAGAAGTGTTTTTTCTAGATTTGAAAAAACACTTCTTTCATATGGCATTAAAATTGTGTTCCAATAATTTGTTTCAAACTATTTTCGTATGGTAACACAATCTTTTTGATTTATAACAGCGGTATCTATTAAGGTGAGGACGATTTGCTTCCATGACGTGTTACATTACAGACGGTTTTCCAACGTGGTCATTTTTCTCTGAGAACCTACTCGGAATCGCATAAAAACACCACGCCTGTTTTTTTATTGCTAGTTTGAATGGAGGAATGAAGTTGTTGTGAATAAATATTGTCGTTGAACGTATGTACATAATTTACATTATATCAAATCTGCCTCCGTCAAACGTTTCTGTAAAATTTTTAAAAATATGGAGAAAGATACAATCGTACCTAGCAAAAAAGATATGGTTTGTTTTATAATAATAACATAAAGAAATGACGTTAGTGGTTAATAAAACTATATCTACTTGTACGTGTTTCAGAATGACCCAAATTAAGGTCAAAATGAAAATAAAAAAATTCTACCTTAGCGGTAGAATTTTTTTATTTTCATCCCCAAGCCATAATTGAGCACATCTAAGTAGTTGGTAAGGAATGATTCTGGGTAGGATAGGAGCTAGTTTTCATGTACAGATGGCAAAACTACTTGGTGCTTGGCGACAGATTTTCTACTTGAGTTTCATATTTATTACATCATTTACAACACGGGGCCATTATTGCTTTCAAATTGTGTTTCGATCTCCAAAGCGTCTCGAAAAAGAGGTCTCAGAATCCGCAGTTTTTATTTTGTAACGATTTTTTTCTCATATAATATTATCAGTCTTCACGCTTTTATATATGAGATTTATAGGTTCTTTCCTTCTAGCATGTCTATCATATAAACACTGATGGTTGTTTTTCTAAACTAAATTTCGCAGAACAGTAATCAAGGTCAACAAATGCTATTTTGACCTTAATTTGGGTGCGATTAGATCTGAAAGTGGCATGATAACCTGAATATCGGTCAATTGTATTTTACTAAGATTAATAAGTTAAGTATAATTTAAAATAGGAATACAGCGCTTTTGGTAAATTGTTTTTAATGAAATCTCTTAAGTCATGATGTGGTCGAAGGTGTTAACAAGCTTAACCTAGATTTACAGGCTCTCAAGGGCAGCTGCCGGAACACAACCTTAGGTGCTCGGCGGCATATTTTCTACTTGAGGGTAGTCGCTAGCCAGGCGGGCATTCGCAAAATGCCCTTCCACCATGCGGTGAAGCTCAAGCCCGCAGCGGGATTCGAACCATGGACCTGCTGCATGGCAGTCCATAGCCAATGCCACTGAGCTATCACTGCTTCAATTGTCTTTTTTTTTTCAAAAGCATCGCCACTATACCACAGAGCCCAATTAACACGCCACGCCCTAATAAATTCATCATACCAACGGTGTCAAAGTGACTATTTCTAACACTCGTATTCAAATGCATTACAATTCTTGGAACCTAGTATTTATACCAGTTATCAGAAACCCGGTATTTGTACGCGGATCTCTCCGGTTTTACCACAAGGCCCTTCAAATAAGGATCTGATTAGTAATAGACGTTTATACTAGACGGACTATATAATCATTCGAAAATGTCATTGATAAAAAAATTGGTTTATTGGTAATTCAGGCTTATTAAGCATTCGTTTCTTCCATCACCTATGGTAACCAGTCTAAAAAGCAACAACCATCTGTTGGGTGGGTGTCGTAGAGACGAACTAAAGCTATCCAGAAGCTTGATAAAAGCGTTTTCTGTGCCATTTTTCCTTTACTGATATTGCAAGACGTCTGCAAAGCATCATGATTTTCTACTTGCATGATTTAATTAAAGCTTGCCTGAAGAGCCTGCTAACACCATTTCCGGCAAATATTCATGAAGATGGAAGGTACAAAATTATAATATCTATTTTGAAAATCTTCCGTTGGATGCTGAGCTGGCAATATCAGAATTGTACCCCCAGACTCTTCCATTCCGTATCTACCTGTGGGAGTAGTAGAAGGCGACGAATAAGGAGAACAGAAGAACCACCATCTTATACTACGGTCGCCAAATCGACCTAGGTGCTGCCAAGGGTGGGGATTATGGCAACCATCCGCCACCAGTGTTCGTCGTTTGTTCAACAGTGGTTTTAATGGCTTTTGAATGAAATTATGAAAGTCACCCCGTGACCACGATCACTGCAATATAAAGTGTTTGAAACGTCGGGACAAAAATAATGACAAATATACGCGATTTAGACCGTTTAAAGTTGTTTAGTTACTATGTGTAACAATCGCGAAAATCTAAGACAACGGGATGAATATTTTTAATATAGTTGTTATCAACGTAGATTATGTAGTAATTTCAAATAATATAACAAGAAGGTACGTACTCTTGTCTTCAAAATGAAACTTAGACTTAGGATTGAGGTAAGGGCTGTGACACATTACATCTAACAAAATGAATGACGAGAGAGTAAGGTAGATCACGATTCGAAGTTTCTCGCCAAAAACTGTCTACGTCATCACCACAGATCACGGTCTCGGACATTGACCCCGTTGAAATCGTCTCTACAAGAGCGAAAGTTAAGAACCAACCCAAAGTATAAATATGACTCATAGATTCTACCAAGATCATATGACACGCATATGACACGTGGCCTGGTCACTCAATAATGTGACGGACGAATATCAGTACGAACCTACAAATATACCACGTAATAATATTACCTATTCATATATACGTACGGGCGGTGAACGTTGCATAGGGCACAAGGTACCTATAGATTTATGCTAAATTCAGATTTGAAAATAATACATACAAAGCGAATTGTTTTTATGTTATTGTGATGGATGGAACAAGCACGAGGTTAGGCGGTAACCTCTGACTATAACAGCTGCACTGCGCCCATCAACCTGAGATATTAAGTTATTAAGTATCATGTACCTGTAACTTTACCGGCACCCATACTCATTAAGCCGGAACATATTTGGTTGTAGAAATAGCCATGGTGGCAGTACTCACCTGGACGAACTCGCATAAAGAGTTCTACTGATACTAAAAGTGTGTCCTTGTCAAATTTTGAACATTTTTTTTCAGACAATACGAATATCATGTCTTAAAAAAACTCATATAAATTAAATTAGCATAGACCATTAAAAGTATGATATGTTATATATAACTATTATTACTGTCATTGACAACGATGGCGCACAAAAGCCCGCGGCCGTGCACAGTTATAATCTGTGATTTGGGTAGCATCTTCGAAGTACGGTAGCGCTTAATATAGTAATAATGTCTCTAGCGGTCACCCATCTAAGTCATGCATGACCGCGGCGTACGTTGCTCATCGGTCAAGAACGGCTAAGCTAACTTCGCTACGAGCGCTTCAGACTGTAAAGTTCTTCTTCTCAACCTCTCGTAATCGTAATAAAATATCGTTTCCCATATGAATACCAATATCTCATGCGAAACGTTTATCATCATCGTGTATCTAACATTTATAAATTAGGGAAAAAATGTATATAGGTGTAACCAAAGTTTAACATTTGAATATGGCTCACCAGTGGATTTCAGATCTAACGAAACGAGATCACTTGCTAGAAGAAGAGACAATATAAGAGAATATTCTTGAGACTCAGACATGAGCGATGCAACAGCTGTTTATATATAAAACGAATTAGTAAAAAGAATAAATAAATAATGGTATCATTACATTGCCTTAAGTAGAAGAGAATAAAACGGCATTCGGCACCGAATGAAGTCACACAGACGTATGCAAGTAGCAGTCGCAGGTGCGCAGTTTGCGACGCGACGCTTTCTTGAGCTAACCTAGATAGTGAACGCGGGTGGTGTGGAGACTCTGCATACGCTAAATTTATGAGCTAAATACAGACGAGTGAGATGTCTATACTAAGTAAGACGGAAAATAAATGCAAAGCTGCTATGACGAATGCGATTAGCAATCACAGGTGCATATTTTGTGATGCCATGATATCTTGAGCTAACCTAAATAGTACACGACAGCTCTGTAGAAACGCAAAATAATTTTTAATTTAATTGATATGCTTACAGCAAATATTTACATTAATTTTTAAGCCATTTCACTTCTCTTGTAATGAAATACGTATGTATATCACTGCAGGATAAGTTGCTATACTTCTATCATCATTGAGCATTGATTAAATCTTTAAATTATTGCAAGTGTTGGATTTAATTTTAAAACTGCATTTTTTTACAAAAACTTTTCGTGTAGGCTTTTGTGTTATTTTAATATCTGTCCTTAATCTTATTAGAAATATTTAAGGAAGAAGATAAAATGCGAGAGTAATATGGTAATCTAACTAGTTGTTGTGTAGCAAGACAAAGCGATAAGATTTTGTAATTTATCTCTCCTATATAACAACTACGGAGAATTGATCATTCGCAAAGCGCTACATGAATGGAATAGTAGGATAAAATTGGGGGCGTGAGTGTAACAAATCGTAACAATCGATAAGTTGATGATACTACCGTGTTTGTATCCTCAGAAGAAGAAAAATCTAGCAATTACCACCAATAAGACCAAACTTATGTTCGTCAACTGTTTTATATCAATACACCGCTTTGATTAAGTTCGGAGAAATATGACACCGTGAAAGTGTTTTGTTTGTGAGCTCTTTTATTAATTGCAAGGAAAACTGCGATCTCGAAATTCATCAACGCATAAGAATGGGGAAAACATTATGTCATATTAATTGGGTGAGGTGTGGACAGCAACATAAGAAGAATTAAAGTAAATATAGTTCGAATTCTCTCCTTTTCCATTTTCCTTCATGGCTCGGAAGCTAGGACACTTAAGATCACTCACCGCCACAGATTAGACACTCTTGAAATAAGGTACTGGCACCGAATATTGTGACAGTCTCACATAGCATTTAGGACAAACGCAAATATCCTCGAAAATATAGAGCCTTATTAATGAGTATCCGCTTTCTGTCTGCATGTGGGCAGTTATCGTATATGTATCATTAAAATAGAGTACACAAATATTTTAATACTTTTTTATTTAAATTAATTGGGGGCCGTCAAGACTACAAATTTTTTACAATTTTTTACGGATTTATGATCTCAAAAGCAGTCATAAGTAGTATAGTTTGAAGCTTTCATTAAAAACAAGTGTAATTAGAACTTTAATAGAGCGAGGCCCGAGTCTTATCAATTGTTTATCCACGTTACGTTAACATACCATTTACAGCTACTATAACATTATAAAAGCAGCTGTAAATGTCATCAAGGAAAAGAGACAAACTTTATGCCAAAAGGGAAAACAATGAAATAATCAAAACGACTCCACATCTTCCTCTGTCCAAAAATGCATCTAAACAAAGCTAGGTGTCAGGCGCATGGCAAGCAAGCTTACTCTCTCCATCACACGATATAGGTATTATAGTTCTACTACATAGTTACATCTACACTTTCTGCAGGTAATCTGACATCATCCCATGTATATCGCTTGGAAAAATGCAAATCTATTCGCGTAAATGTTCTAAGTTTAGATAGGTTTTAAAGATGTCGGTGTTTAAATTTGTTTGAGTACTAATGGTGTTTATTTTGGCTTGTTTATGTATGGTCGTGTACAACGAGCTTATCTATAGGCACAAAAGAAAATTGATTAGGAAATTAATTATTTTGAAACAGGTTTAAAATAATGATGGAATTCGAATTGTGAACCTAAGAATTATGTACTTCCCGTAGTACTGTCAACAATATATAATAATCATCATACTATCAACCATCTTGGTAGTACGATGGCATGGATACGATTTTTTATTTAATTCAGTAAATAAAAATCGTGAATTTTTTTTTAAATAATGATAGTAATAAAAACAAGGTACCTAATAATGCGTCTTAGTTCCGACATTTGTCAAAGTGACAGCTGTCAAATTTGAAACTAATTGCTAGATATTTTTAATTTCAGTGGCTACCCAGATGTAAAATCAAAATTGAAAAAATGCCTCATTCACTGTCACTTCTAAATATGATTACAAGCAGTATCACGTGCTAAGAGAAAATCACATTTCATTTACAAATTATTGGAGCACAACATTCAATGTCCCCAGTGGATTAGGCATCCGGTGCGAAATTGGAGGACGCGTGTCCGATATATATTTTTTTGTGCTCCAATAATTTTTAAATGTCATCAACTGTCAGTTTGACAGCTGTCAGAACTAAACCCCATTCTTAGCCACCTTTAAGGTATATAAAATAATACACATACATTGTTACTATTGATAGTACTATTGGTAGTACTACGAGAAGTAAACGGTTAAGAATCAAGTTCTGGCCTTAACAATGTTTTGAAAATTAAATGGACATTGCTATTGATCACACTTATAAATATGTAATTTTTTTCAACGTTTTCGTGATTCCACCTACGACACAGCCAAGCCAATAATCATCATCATCAACAGCTATGTTATTCACCAATGAATAATGACTTTCACATTAAGGGTTGCCAGTGTTGTCCATAATCCCCACTCCTGGCAGGCGTCTTGAGAATCGCTGTGTAAGATAGCAGTTCTTCAGAAAACGCCGCTGCTAACCTTGGTATTTTCCCCTTCGTCGGCTCCTACAGGGAGATATAGATGGTACAATTCTAGCCCGGCAGCCCACGGGATATATCAAGAATAAGTAAAGCAAATAATTCAAGTCAAATCTAAAAATAATACTGAACTGAACCATCTCCGAAAAGGAGTAGTTTTCTCGAAACAAAATGGAGTTTTATCAGCACATTGCGCAAGCAGTCGCGGCGCGTCTAGAATAGTAAGTAGCTGCATTGGCTTGCGCGGAGCGTGCGGTGAAAACTCATGGCTTTTGGATTACTTAATGGGGGACTTGACTCTTGGAGATGTTTTCATTACATCATTTTTTATACATTCTAGTAGGAATTTCCTTCCATTTTTCCATTCCCAAGGAAAGAATCGACTCTATTTCGTATACTTAAAGTACTTTCTCAAGAACCCAACTATACAATACAGAGATGCCTTTGTCTGTGTTAATACTGTACGCGACAGCCTCAGATTAAATATGTAAAAAAAATTAAGTCAAGCTCAAAAACAGCACAACGCTAACCTTACCGCGGCGGGCGTGGTTTCAAAAGTGTGCCGTGCGGCGTGACTACATTACCTTGTCGCGACCAATAGGATGCGATCATCTCTAAGCGCCAAATCAATTAAACAATCCAATTGAATTTGTCAGGTTGTGTGTATTTGTTAACTGTGAACTTGTTGAATCTGAAATCAAAGCGGTATGAGAGTTACATTTATTTATATATTTATTCGTAGGGGGCACCGTACGTACCAACCTCCCATTTTTGTTATTTTTCATGTTATTGTGACGGAACAAGCACGAGGCCTACCTGATGTTAAGCGGACTAATCTCTAATCTCTTCCTATAACAGATTCATTTCGTCCGAACGCATTGAGACTCAACAACTGTATGTCTCAATGCAGTTCGTCACTTGTGATGACAAATGCCATAAATTTTTTTACCAAAAAATGGAACCGACTTCAACACCCAAAAGTGTGAAATAACTTGTTGAAGTCGGTACCATGATAATTCAAAAGTACCTTTTATCACAAAATGGTGCACATGGTACCGACTTCGACAAGTTATTTCACACTTTTGGGTGTTGAAGTCGGTTCCATTTTTTGGTAAAAAAAATTTTTTCACTCTTTTTAGTGACCCTTGCTTTACGGGATCGATTTTCATTAATTGTCAACTACTATACCATCAAGATAGGTTAATATTTTTCAGTTATTGGAGCGTAAATCAAAAACGGCTTGACCGATTTTGATGAAATTTAAAATGGGACCAAACGACAAGCATCAGCTTTCAAACAAAAAAAGAATTTTGAAAATCAAGAGTTCTGAGGGAACAAACATAAAAAAACTGAATTGAGAACCTCCTCCTTTTTTGGAAGTCGGTTAAAACGGTTAAACTTTAGACAACATTATTCCACCTTAAGTCAGAAACTAATAATTATATATTATAATAGTAAAAACGTGTTAGATAAGCACTACACAATAGCTTATTTCAGAGTACCATAGTGTCAAAAGCTGATGTCAACACTGAGTTGTATAAACCTTTATAAACGCGTAAGATAACTTGAAAAGGAACAATCTGCGGATTAGAAACCGCGGAACAAGAAATCTAACTAATAGTACAGACTTGTTTTCTCATAATACCGGTACAGGTGCCGATAAAACTGCTTCGAAGAGAGATATAGTTGTCACATTGCTATCTTACTTTTTAAATAGTTAATTAATTAAAAGGAATACGTTTTTGTATGTAATCTAACTTCCTATATCCTTTCATTTACTCATACAAATATGAAAGTTAGGATATTTGTCTGTCACTCAATTAACTGAGTTGTTTAATTAACGTCAAGAGATTGCTTGGTTATATTTATGTAACTATTTCGTTTTTATACGTTTTTTAACGTTTTCTAACGCCATACCTAATACACTGTTTAGAAAAAAAACCGAAAACTGGATTGACAAATAAAACTATAGGGAAGAAAATTATGTTGCAATAATTTGTAAATGAGAACATATCCTATATTATTTTAGTATATTATAGAATATACAGGGTTATTGGTAAAATGCTAACAACCTCTTAGGGTTGAATTTTGCTGGTCCTAACAAATATTTTGAGATGTTTTTTTTTTGTTTAGGTTTTTTGTATTTTAATTTTTAAATATTTTTTTTCTTTTATAACCTCCTCCTGGCCAAGAGCGCTCGCCGCGGCAACACTGGTCCGCACCGTGCTTCCTTTAAAAAGTTTTGAGTATTTATATCGAGCAAAGTAATAAAAATATGAAATAATACATTACAAGCACAAGAGACTTTTATCATAAGGTGGTCTTCCTGCTTATTCCATCAAAAACATAAAAAAACACAAAAAAACATATTTTTTTTAAACAAAAACAATTCAACTCAATATGTTTGTTAGGACTAGCAGAAGTCAACCCTAAGAGGTTGTTAGCATTTTTCAATAACCCTGTATAAGAGTAACTTTCAAGTCACTTTTATTCATTCAATGGCGCAGTATCACAATATGATGGTGGATCACCCCTTTTTAAAGGTGTTCAAAAAATGAAGGAGCTCTGGTCACCACTGTGAGATGTCCAGATCAAGAATTCCACCTCCTCCCCATCTATTTCTGTGATATAAAGCAATCATCACCTAATGTGGGAGGCCTACGTAAAGCAGTGGACGTTCTGACCCTGGTGAACCTGAGTCAATGGACTCTATTTCAATAAAACCCAACTAATGCCGCCCACGTCGTACTTTAGATTGAAACATTATACAAAAATAATTTTATTCTCATATTCCCAAATACGTTATGTTAGTTCTTTTGGAAAGACTAGATAACTTTGATTGGTATCAAGAATGATTTATTATATCTGAGATCACAGATAGGTTTGTCACTTTACATTGTCCATTATAGATTTTCACGTGCTTTCTTAAAACTTGCTCCTTTCTCTTGTTTTTATTTTGCATACTGGACCATATTATTTTCTGTTCGCCGGTATGCCTTTATTAACAAAACACTACTTACTGTATAAAACAGTTCAGCTTTTTTGTTTTGTTTAGGGAGGACATAGATGCTGGCTACCGCCTGTGCGGTCGTCCAGCTCCACCGGGTTTTGGGCGAGGGCCTGGCCCTACAATAGCCCGGGAGGGAGAAGTGCCGAAGGCACTTCTCCCGAGACGGGCGTAGAAGGCGAAAAGCGCTTTCTACCTCCGTCTCCTGCGGACGCCGAAAACGTACCGCTACTATAGGAGGGGTTGACAGCGAGCTCAAGGGCACCACTGTGGTTCGGACCTCGGCTTGTCTCGCTGTCGAGAGACATGGGGGGGATCGGAGCAAAATGCCTCTGTGCAACTGCAGTGTTGCACAATTGGGCCCTACTGAATAATACTCTTTGACTATTTGGAGAGCAATTTATCGTGACCTTGTTTTTGCCTCGAGCTCGCCGGCGAGCTCGGTGTTTGATTGTGTGACCTCTGATTACCTCACACCTGGGGATTTTACCTCGACGACTTGCGGATAACGCTAAAGCTGCCAACGTAATGGCTGCGATGGGGTCATCCGGGTCGTCTAATACCTGCCGTGGTCGGCGACGGGGGGGTTTGAAAAATGGGATAGAAGAGGCAGTCGAGTAGTTCGATGCCTGGACAACCAATGGGTTCGGGTGGTGGGGCGCTCGATCAAAGTATCGGCGGGCGCAGTCCTTATTGAACTGCGCTAGAGAGGGAAGGTTTAAGTCGCAATGCAACTCGGTGTTCCGGATATACCACGGGGCGCCGGTTGCATTACGAAGAAAACGGTTTTGGATGACTTGAAGTTTATGAAGGTGGGCCTCACTAGCATGACTAAACACTACTGATGCGTAAGTCATGATGGGGCGGATGCAGGCAGTGTAAAGTGTCTTCTTATTACTAAGAGACATTTTACTCTCTTTGCGAAGTAGGGGACCAAGGCGACCCATTATGAAGGCCGCTCTGTTACGGACGGTTGTTATGTGATCGTTAAAGGTGAGATGACGATCAAGGGTGACTCCGAGGTATTTTGTTCTAGGAACCCAGGGAATGGGTTCGTCGAACAAAATAAGCGGTTTCGGGTAAGGGGAGCGTGTCTTCTCAGTAAAGCACATAGCTGTGCTTTTAGCTGGGTTGACCGCGATGCGCCATTTTCGGAACCAGTCACCGATCTCGGTGATGGCCCGTTGCATGACGAAATAGGACTGTCTGTTGATATGCCACCCAGTGGTGTAAATGGCGGTATCATCCGCATATTGGGCTAGGAATACTTTGGGCTGAGAGCGTGGGATGTCACTGGTATACAGTGCAAAGAGAATAGGTGATAGCACGGAGCCCTGAGGGACTCCGGCTCTGACTGGGTGGGGGGAGGAGAGGGTGCCTTCCACGCGATAGCGAAAGCTTCTGGCTTTAAGGAAGTCTTGTAGGATGAGCACAAGACGTTCTGGCACGCCAAATTGGTATAGCTTGTAGATCAAGCCGTTGTGCCAGACTTTGTCAAAAGCTTTCGCTACGTCGAGGAAGACTGCTAGCGTAGTCTGGGGTTTGGGGTACTTATTGAAGCCCTCAATGATGTGCTCCGTGAGGCGGTGCACCTGTTGGACGCATGAGTGTCCGGGTCTGAAGCCAAACTGCTCATCTGGGATAAGGTGGTGTTCCTTAGCATGGGACTGGAGACGGTTTGCAAGTAACCGCTCGTAAAGTTTGCCTAAGGCACTGAGGAGGCTGATGGGGCGGTAACTGGTGGGGTCAGATGAGCTTTTGCCTGGTTTGTGAATGCCAATGACATTTGCACATTTCCAGGTGTCTGGGAATAAGCAGTGGCTCATAGCAGCATTGAAGATGCTGACTAAGAGATGGATGAGAGGAGGAGAGAGGGTTTTAAGAACCCTGTTGGAGATGCCATCGGCACCGGGGGATTTGCGCGGTCGGAGGGCCTTGATCAGTCTCTCCACCTCAGCGTAAGTCGCTAAGGTGATTGGTGGGAGTTCAGAGGTGACCACAGAGCTTTTACGTTCGACTTCAGCATCCACCGAATCGAGGTGAGCTTGGTCAACGTGATCTACGTTAGGGGAACACTGAGCCTCTAGGCTATCAGCTAGGCACTCAGCTTTGTCTTCGTCAAAGAACGCTGGGACTAGTGGGACTGGTCTGTATAAGGGAGGCATGTCGTTATGGTTACTTCCTTTCAAGCCTCGCGCCAAGTCCCAGTAAGCATGGTGGCTTGGCACGAGGTTTGAAAGTTTATCGCCCCATTGTTGATCACGCAACTCAGACATGCGACTTTGAACCATGCGTTCAAAGTGGCGTTTCTTAGTTTTGTTCTCTTTACTGGGGTAAGAGTCGTAATGTCGGGTCACTGCTTTACTCTCCGTCACCAATCGTCTCACATCCGCTGGAATGACAAGGCGCCGGTCGTCCGGCACTATGACCTCCTTTGCGGATGCACCTACTACGGTGGAGAGGTGATTGGTGAACGAATCGATCGCAAGGGTTACGTCATCTTTTGTCAGGATGTCGTCAGGGATCTTGTCTAGGTCCGGTGAACTGATAGCCTTTAGGGCATCGCCTACTTGCTTCCAGTTCACTATCGTCTTAGTGGGGCGGGGGAGGTCAGTCGTTGGGTCGGGACCTAGTCGCAGTATAATGGGTCGGTGGTCAGAGTGAAGCTCGTGAACCACTTCTATGGAGCGTAACCGGAGTGTTACGCCTCTGAATAGTGCCATGTCAAGCAAGTCAGATCGGTGGTTTTCCATATAAGGGTAGTGAGTGGGCTCAGTGGGCGCAATTATGTCAAAGTTAAGTTCTGCGATTAGGTTTTCAAGTGCAATACCTCTGGGATTGTTGACGTTACAATTCCATAGGATGTGCTTACTGTTGAAGTCGCCAATCAGAATGACGGCGCTTCCTAATGAGAATAGGGCTTCTAAGTCAGCTCGGACGATCGGCTTTTTGCAAGCTTGGTAACAGGATGCTATGACTATAGGTTGATGACCAGTCATAGCTAGGAGGCAACAAGATGCTTCCATATTAACAAGAGTCGGGGTAGGTAGGGGAATGCAGTGCAGGGACCTTTTGTAATAGATAAGAGTGCCTCCCCCACGGGAGTTCACTCTATCATCACGTACCGTTCTGTAGTTGGCAAACCTAGGGTTCGCCTTCCCCGGTTTTAGAAAGGTTTCCTGCACGCATATGATATCGATAAGGTGGGTACAACAAAAGTCGTGGACGATGTCACGTTGTTTGAAGAGGCCGTCAGCGTTAAATGACGCTAACGAAACTGAGTACGGTTTCGTGCGTTCGGTTGTACTACCCATAGTGGTTGTACTGGGGAGGGGCCTGGGGGACGAAGCGCTTAAGGGCGCTTAGTAAGTTTGCGTGTTCCAATGTGTATTGGATCACGTCCGCTGGGGATTGAGCGTATTGCATCTTGTGGAATAGCTCTTGTACCTCATTGATGTCAACCGACATAGCCAGATCGCTGACTAGGTTAATTGCCTCTTGAAGAGGGGCAGCCATCAACGGCATAGGGGGAGCTTGTGGCCGGGAAGCGGCGCGGGGAGGGGCGCGAACGGTGTTGGCAGCGGGTGCCGGGAGCGCGGGGCGAGCCGGGGCCGGTGCGCGGGCAGGGGCCGCGGCGCGGGCGGGTGCGGGTGCGGGCGCGGGTGCGGGCGCGCGGGCCGGGGCGCGGGCGGTAGCGACGGTCTTAACCATACTGGGTGGTTTAGACCATGCGTTACGGGCTGGGAGCGGCGCGGGTATTACCTGTGAGGCAGGTACTACCGTTAGTTTAGGGCTTACCCGTTGGTAACGGTCGTAAAAGGGACGGGTCGGCCTATGCCTTGCCACCCTGTGGTTCACTCGTGGTGCTTTAGGGCAACCACGGTAATTCGCGGTATGCCCTTGAGCACCGCATAAAACACAGCTGGGTGGGTCCGGTGAATCCCGGGTGCGAGTGCACGCTGCTGTCGCGTGATCGCCTAGGCACTTAACGCACCTAGCGCGAGCGAAGCAGAAACGGGAGGCGTGCCCGTATAGTTGGCAGTTATGGCACTGTGAGGGACTCCCATTTTTGTATGGGGCTTGGACATCGAGTCCTGAGAGGCCACAGACCTTTTTTAAATTAAAAATGGCCTTGCCTTCAGGTGTACGATCTAGTACTACGAGTACTAGATCGTAGGGACTGCGGTCCTTCCCGCTGTACATGCGGTGAACTGCATGTACGGGGAAGTCTTGTGCCTTCAGGTCGGCACATACCGAATCGGTATGTACCTCCTTGGGCACACCGCGGATGACCACTCGGAGGACTTTCTCCTCTTCGAGCGCATAAGTGTGAAAACTTATGCTCTCTTTACGGAGGAGCTTTGTTAGCGCTCTGTGGTCGCTAATGGTGGACACTTGAACTTTAATGCCCTGCTGCGTGGAGCGGGCATTAGTGTAGTGGATCCCACGATCCGAAACTAAACGGGACAGCATGTCCCATTTGGTTTTGTCCTGAATGAACAGGGGCGGAGGCGGTTTTTCGCGGCGCGCGCTCGCGTCCTGAGGGGACGCGGCAGTGATGGCCGGAGCGGAGGGAGGAGACGCGGGGCGCGGGGCGGGGGTCGGCTTCTTGCCGGAGGCGGTGGCCTTAGCGGGTGCCTTGGCGGGAGGGGCGGAAGTTGCGCAACTAGCGGCTTTAGGAGCACGCTTGCGTTTTCTGTCTACGACGGTATAGCCGTCGTTGTCGGAGTCCGAGTCAGTGCGTAAGGCACGACTCGGATCTACATCCATCTCCGCTTCGGAGTCCGAAGTGGGCTCGACAACGGCGATGGAGGGACGGGTGCTCGCTGGCCTCCCGATCGGTGAGCGCGAGCGAGACCTCTCACGGGGAGGGGCTGCCACCGTGCGTCTGTTGTCAGGGCCCGGAGCGGGCGAAGTCGGGCTGTCCTCTGAGAAGGACCGGGTCAGAGGAGGGACGATGGCCTCCGGAATTGGAATTCCGGAGGGAGCGATGAGAGTGTCCGTGAGGCGGGCACTCTCTGCATCGTTAAGTGATTGCTGATGATCAGCGTAGAGTTCGGGGTAGCGGAGGGCGAAGGTCTGAAGGACCTCCACCTCACCGTTAGAGGGACGTTGCATCCTGAGGGGAATACTCAGGATGGCCTAACGGGTTCTGTCTCCCTCTCGCAACTCGTGAGCTCACTTGTGTGAGAGGGAGTGAGTACCTATGGTGTGCCCTAGTTACAGTTCAGCTACTGCAACGAAATCATTTAGGTAATCCAAAATGACGTAGGCCCACAGGAAGTCCAAATGCTCAAGCCCACTACCAGTCGGCCAATTGCCCAGCATGCTGGCAGTTGTCTCGTTGGATTACAATACTTAGAGCCAAATAAGTGCCTTTTGATCACGTGTCACGTCAACCAAGTGCTCTGATTAGTTATGGAAAATCCGGCCCCCGCGGACTCAATGTCTTTCCACCAATCGGCTCAAATAAGTAACCAAAACCGAGAATAGCATACTTGCGCCGCTTGAGTCACTCCGCTGAAGTAGCCGCGGCGCCAGGCCTCACGCTTGTTTCAGAAAATGTGACGGGGCGGCGCTGATGTGTCAACGCACGTAGCAACCCACACAAAGCGCCGCCGTAACTTTTACCATCCGTACAGATATCCCTAGTCCTTTCTCCCTCAAATATATACTCTCCTTAGTATTTATCTTCTGTAAATTTATAAAGAAAAATAAAATAAAGCTGTAAATTAACTGTAATAAGTTAACCAATAGTTGTCCACATTGTCTATATTTCCCCTATATATAACGAATTTGTGTGTGTGTGTTTATTTGTGACTGTGTTCGTCAAGTAGTTAGATCAACTAACATCCTATGTTTCAGCACCAAATTCGGCTTGGACAGTTCTCACCGGACATAACTCATTAAAACTAAACAATCTCCTTAGCTTGATGGTCTATATAACAACGTGATATTGGTGTAAAAGTCATAGACATAGACAGACATTTATTTGTTTCATTAGCACACATACATTTACATTACACAAATATTAATGAGAAAGTACAAAAATGGAAGATACATATACAAAAAGTAGTCAGGCTATATAACCAAACCATATGGAAAAGAAAGGGATAAAAAGTTTGATAATACATATAAGAATTAATAACTAAGAAATTGCGGTGGGGCCCACAGAAGCCACAAAACAAGAGTTGAAGTTGAACTTTTACCATCGACACCGCATTAGACCACTCGGTTCGAGAATAGCTACAACCTACAACATTGGTGCTGGGAAAAGTCAGGATCAGAGCCTAGCTAGGCGAGCATTCGCAGTGCGGTGACGCTCAAGCCAGCCGTGGATATCGAATCATGCTCGGCAGTCCATAGCTTTAACTTTATCACTGCTTCAAACTGAAATATAATTCCTTCCAAACAAGACAAGGTTTTATTTTGTTTTATGTTTCCTCTACCAAGTACTTGTGTCTCTAATAGTCCACTATCGATCCACATGTAGTAAAGGTACATACTACGTATTGGGTGTCTGAGATAAGAAAGCAGTTTTCACTCGACAGCGACGCAGTAAAGGAAACGCTAGTTTAAGTCAGGCTGATCGCTGCCGGCATGTTTGGCGACGATATATTATTATACTCGTACAATTGGAAATAATTAAGAGTTACATAATTAAAAACTAGATTGCTGGGTCCTTCTTTTTGTCTTTAACTTTGTTTTATAATTTACAATTTACAGGCTTTGGGTACATGACTTTTTGCATGGTCTTGTTTGTTTTCATAACTCCACTACACATGTTTATTTGGGACATTACTGTTATCATTTGGTTTGTAAGCTATTGTGCATCATCAGCATCACAGTATTCTTGATAGTAAAAGAATATTGTTCGTATTAACTTGTTAAGTTGAAATCTAAAGTTGTGTAAAAAACCCAACTGCAATTTATTTATTTTTAAAGCCCTACATTTTGATACCCATCTCGAAGGGTTTGGCAGAAATTATTTTGTTCTTACAATATGGCGTCTAAAATCAACCAGATTGTTGTAATTTTTTTATGTGCCTAGTGTCACTTGCGCTATCAAGACGAATCTAACGATATCTCATACATTAAAATCAGTCCAACCGTTTAGAAGTTATGGTGGAAAAAAGGAACTCACCATACATACATGAACCCTGAAAACAACACTCCTTTTTTAGGCAGTCGTGAAAAGGTACCCGTACCTAATATGCTAACTTAGAAGGTAATCAAAAAACGACATTATTAATTGTAAATAATACTACAAAACACGCGTATCACGCAATAGTCTGATATTTGCCTTACCCCATCCTGGATAGACACCAAAAAAATATAGAATTCTTGAATATTTCGCCAAATATTTGAACATAATAATATACCCAGGTATAGAATGGAGATTTTTTTGTGAATGTCTTAATAAGATTACAAGCATTATCGCGTGCTAAGCAAAAATCACATTTACATACAAATTTTATACTATAAAAATTATAAATTTGTTTTTTGTATGTGGTAATGTAAATGGCCTTCATAATGTCGTAGATGTTCAACAAAATTATATAAAAGACTTTGAGTTTAGACTCCTTAACAGCATGTCAAAATACCAAAGGTTGACTAATCTTATTTAAGCGATTACACTCTCGAATAGACTCGTAGATTATTTCTTCTTCAAAGACATTAATGTAAAAGGGGCCACATCAAGAATTCCCATAGATTACAAAACTTCCTCGAACGCTGCGTCTATGGCCGTAGTACTCCACTTGACGCCAATAACGTTATCAGTACTAATATTATAAATGCGAAAGTAACTCTGTCTGTCTGTTACGCTTTCACGCCAAAACTACTGGACCGATTTGAATGAAATTTGGTATGGAAATAGTTTGAGACCTGGGAAAAACATAGGATAGTTTTTATCCGACTGCGCAAAAAGAGGTTAATGGTTTTGCGCGATAACCGACATACGCGCGGGCGGAGCCGCGCCCGGAAAGCTAGTTTTCTATAATTTTGATCACATTTTGCGTCTATTGTACATATAACATTTAATATAACCACAGACAAAATTTGGTCAAAATAATCGAAAATAATATTATTGGCGTCAAGTGGAATACAGCCTATGGCGGCAAATCGCTTCTTTCTTAATTTGTTGGCAGGTATTATTGCACTTGATGACGTAACAAAATAAGCGAGATTCAGAGAAACTTTTGAACTATATTTAGTAATTTTTTTTACCCTGTGGGTTACCGAGTTAGAATATATACCTAATTCAAAATCAAAATCATTTATTAAATTTAGGCGTCTATAACGCTCTTATATAAAGGTCAATAACAAATTTTAATATTGAAATAAGCTACATTGCACTCCCAGGTTCAGCATAAAAATCATTAATTCTTCCCATGGGTGTCGTAAGAGTAACTAAGGGAAAAATGCCGGAAGGAAGGAAGCAACGCCTTCTGAAGAACTAACAACTTATACTGCCACACCTAAACTCCTGCCAAACATGGGGATTATGGCAAATCCCCCGAATGGGGAATACCCCGTTCAGAGTAAACAGTGGACGTTGCGGTTGATCTGATGAATATATTTTTAATACCCACTGAATTCATAACCGTTGTGACGAATTTTTTTATACTATCGATTGATGGGTAACGGGCAAATTTTGAATTATCAAACTTAGATGTTTATATTTTGGATTTCCACCATACTGCGGTTCAAATCGCGTTATTCACGCAAACGGTCGGTTCATAATATGCTCAACAAACACCAAGATAGAAACTTTACTTAATCTACGACGTCACCTTCGACTGCATATATATTATGGGCTAGCTGGCTTAGGGCGCGTGCACTGTAGTGTTATTGGCACTAATTTCGATAATAAGAGAAGTGAAGTTCTAAAATTGGTGCAAACGTATCTCCAGATCACATTGCCATGAATTTGCGTGAAAATACTGCAACAAGATCGATCCACATTCTCATATGCAAGTTACAATTTAATGAACCCAACACATAAACCTGCTCAAGTCTATATTTAACAGAATTTACAATAAAAGTATCGAAATATTCTATGTTAAGAATTCAAGTTGCACCTTGAGCTACCTACATCATACCACGCGGTCTAAATTAATGTCACACGCCTGGGAGGCGAAGGCGGTCGAATCGAAGGTACGGAGGACGAGCTACTGGCCACCAGGGGGCGTCGAAACTCACCACATTTATATAAGCAAGTGGTTCAGCCATCCTCTCATTGCTTGCCCGAACAGGCACCCGCGCGGACGCACGTCAGTGACCCTCTCAACCGCGAATCCAACTCACGATCGTTTGTGACTGTGCTACCATGGATATTGTCACCTTAGACCCCACTGGACTGTACTAAAATGGACTCCACGCTCGATCCCACTGGTCAGTACTAGATATAAGATGGACAGTGTACTTGACCCTACTGGACAATATTAGCGACAGAATGATCGGGTTGGATCCCACTGAGATATACTGATCGAAAATGTGTTGCGGAAGACGAAGGATTTTGACGGGCACGCGACCGGAGGAAACTTCATCCTGTCGGAAAAGGAGGTTTAAGCAGATTGCGGTCTCCAGCCTGTAAATATTAATAGAGGGAGTGCCGGAAAGTCAAAACAGCTGATCGAGCCCCTTTCCGGAAATGTATCAAAGCAATTCCGGGGCAGTTTCCGAACGGATCAAATTCAATGTGAGTTTTATTTTTTATTGACATTCTTATTTCAAAGCTTTGAATTTCTGTCAAAATTCTTCTACTTTTTCCTATATCTTTTGCATGTTCAAAGTCATAACCAAGGAGTTTCTAATTAGATTTTAGAATTGTTTTTTGGTGTATGGATAGTTTACAGAGACAAAGAGGGACGCAACAGGTGGCTTACTACGAATGGCTTGACCTTTACTAATCATGTATTAACAACGAATTATGGCGCTGTATTTGATTAATTATTATATTAATTAATTTTATCTAAGAAGTAGATACTGAAGGTAACGTATTTAACCATTTAGTCAAATAGTTATTTGTATTATATTTTTAAGAATAATAATGTAAGTACCAACGCAGCTTTGAATGTAAAGATAAGACGGCAAAAGGCTCAGTTTGTTGCCCGAATTTCGGCTGGTATCGCGATTTTTATGGCACCAACCGCGGGGTCGTTGACCGGACATATTTTATTTCATCGCGCGCTTCCACGTTCACACACAGACACAGCGCACACCCACATGTGCATCTCACGCACACTAACATAGCATCTCTACATGTGTGCGTGGCTTTTCGCGTAAACACAACATTGCTGGTGTTGCGAATGTAATTGTTGTTATAAATTAATTATCATTATTGTCATATGATCGAGTGAACAACTTTTTAGATGTTGTAAAAAACACTCCGTGATTATCTTGATCAGATCTTTATGGTCGCAGTTTCAATATTGACTTCCTCGAAGAACAAAAAGGTTATCACTTCGTTAAAGATGAGCGTGCTGATAGGTAGTTTGTAATATCGACGCGGGTCGTCGGTGCTGCCAGACTATCCATCTTAGAATACTCAAACAATGTTATTTCATTCAAATTTATTTTTTATTATATTTTTTCTAGAAGGTTTTATTAAGAAAAAGTCCATATAGATATACAGACACTTTCTCCGAGAGGCAGAAGTGTTAGTATAACCATAAGTTTCGTCAGATGTTTTAAGACACTTGATATAGGGAAAGATTATAAAGCCCTTCAGACGATTTACCATTCTCCAAATTCGGGAGCGGGGAGGATTTTTTTTACACAAAACCTTTCAATTCCTGGATCGTTACAGCAAAGTTTCACAAACATAATATTTGTACCAAAAAAAATCTCCGTTTAAAGAAAAATCGCCGTGCAGTGGTAACACCATCATCGCCAGGAACTCGGCACGTAATATCAGGAGATTAACAAGCGAGTAATGTTGCCAGTTTGCCGAATTATTCAGTTCAATAACCGGGGGAACGTCCGCCAAGTTTGGAATAGACGCGCCGCCCAGCGCGGGCGCACGGCCCGTGCCACACGCTGCCAATATGTTGCTCTGATAACGTTCTTTTCCAATTAACTTATTCAGTTTTTTACTTACTAAACTTTTAGGGTTCCGTACTTTAAGGGAAAAACATTAATAGCTGCTATCTATCTGTTCGTCCGTCCGTATGTTCCTATCCTAGCTCGTGAATGGAATGAGTTGCAGACCTGAAATTTACATATTTTGAATTGATTATGGCATGAAGATTGGAGTAAAAATTTGATTGAATAATTTTTCATGGACCTCCAGTACATGATTAGCCGAAAAAAAATCTTTGCAGCCGAGCATGTGGTGTTTTCGTCTGGAACTTGTTTAGTAGAGTACCTACAAGTATATTTCTAAATATTTTTAGATAAATATAAAATAACTGGAGGGCTGTAAAAATAAAAAAGAAATATGCCTTTTTTGTGGTTGTCAAAAACCAAACTAGTAAATAATCTAAATTTCGGTGCAGTAAGAACTATATCCTCTATTTAACCAACATATACTGAAAACACTGATTTATATTGATGTTCAAAGAGTGAAATAAGAAAAAATATGTTTTTTTCATTTACGGCTGACGCAACGTCTAACCCTAAAGGAGCCAGGCACGCCTTGCACTGAGCTAGATTTTTATACTCCTACCAATACTTACTAAAAAGACGAACTTTCTAAGTAAAAATTTATTGTTGTTATACCATTTACAACATCTCACCCATTTATACATGCGTGACCACACTAAGTATTGTACTGTTGTCAAAATGTATACAGACAAACTACTAGACCTGTATCTAGCGCTATAAAAAACTTGTCAACGACTACTATTTATTCAGATACACTGAAACTTACATGATATCTAAAAAAGATGTATTGTATGTTAATACATATCCAAATTATTCATTCAAAGTTTACACAAAGTTCTTACATCAAAATTTCCATGTCGTATATCTGTCAGAGGTTCACACCGACACAACAAACAATTCAACTTGACATTGAGTCATTGTTCCCACATAAGCACTTTTACGAGCAAGCCCTTAAAAAGAATATAAAATTGTTCTACCAGAGCTTTATCACAATCATATTACAGCACATTAAGTTACAGCATTGTCGGCATGGCTATATTGAGTTACCAAAACTTTGTATAAATGGTCAAACAAAGGAAGAACCCAACGTGTTTAGAATATATGAGCAAAAAATATGGTAGCGACTAGGGAGGTTGACCTATGATGACGTAAGGCCAAAAACAGGCCAGTGCAGGCGAACCACGCGGGGTCAAGGAGGTTCATTGCGAATATATTGCCGAAATCTTACATACGACATGTGAAATCAAGTTTCACGCTAGTGCTTTTCCTTTTTTGTACTGGCTGGAAATAAATAACCAATAGGCTCGTCTGGCTGTTCATAGAGGAGTGTTGGTTCCGACACTAATGTGTGGGAGTGAAAGTTGGGTAAGGCAGAAAAAGCATGAAAGTAGAATAAGCAGTGGAGATGACAGCATTGAGAAGTATGATTGGAGTCAAACGGAGTGACAGGATAAGGAATAGCGTTAAAAGGGAACGATGTGGTGTGAATGAGGATGCAGTGACAAAAACCGAGAAAGGTATGTTAAGATGGTTTGGACATGTAGAGAGAATGAATGAAATGAGATTGACTAAACAGGTATACAAGTGAACGGAAGTGTTGGAAGGGGAAGACCTAGGCGAACGTTCCGATATCACATTGAAGATGTTCTGAAAAAAGGCCAGGTTAAGAGTACCCTATACCGACGCTTATATATGAAAGGATTGATGAGTGTAGATGAAGTGAAAGAGATATTTAAGGATCGTAGGAAGTGGAAATCTGTGATATCTGCCTACCGCTATGGGAAAGAGGTGTGATTTTATGTTTGTAGGTATGGAAATAGGTGATAGAGTAAGAAAGTTAGTGTGTAGACTTTTATGGTCGAAAAAAATTTGGCACAAAATGGTAATGGAGAAGAACTTAATTTTTACATATTTTTTCTATAAAAAAGAGTCACATCATGGAGTTCGAATTTCAAAATGAAGATCATTATCATTTGAATAAGAAACTGGGGTCTTATTGTCTAAAATTATGTTAGTGAGAATGAACTTAGTTTTGACTTTTGTCTCTGAAGACGCAGCCCGTTTTTAAATTCGAAGTACATATACTTCGAATTTCAAAATGAAGATCATTATCATAACCATTTTAATTAGACTATCTCTAATGAAACATACGTGCTAAGCCAAAACTTAATGGATCTTTTTACTTTGATTACGCTTTAGATATTTTTTCGGTTTCTGTTCAGCCAAACAACAATATTTTTTATCTCCAGAACGTCAATGATTTTTTTCACAAAGTGGATAATTATATTCTGAAACGAATATTATGACACCAACCATTAATGAAAAATTACTGTCATGACAATTTTTTTGAATATGGTAATAAGCCTTCTTAGACTGATTATGTAAATGGTTATAATATGTAGCGAACAATAAAAGATAATTAAGTAAATTAAAAAGTAACAACGAAGAAACGATACAGATCAAACGTAAATGATGCTAACAAATTAAAACTAAAATAAAAGGTATTGAATGGCTGCCACATCGGGTTGACAGCACTGAGCTCAATTTGAACGCAATTTATTTAAATATATTGCACCTTGTAAAGAATAAAGCAAGAAAAAGAACGCTTGTATAGCCACTGGATCTGAAAACTCCAAAAGCTTATTTAAAGTTTTCATTTGGTTTTAAAGCAAATTGTATGACAACTATTCATCCCAGCGTTATATATTGCTTTTCGCCTCATTTAATATGGTGTGGTTTAGAGTCAGTCATAATATTTTTATGTATATCTTGCATCCGATATGAAATATATTTACTTATATTTAAAATGAAGTAAAGTATTACAGAATTATTTATCACGCAGTATTGGCTCAATAGAGTGTTTATATGCAAATCAGCTTATAACCACAGATGCTGAAAATGTCAAGATCTCTAGAATAAAAATGAATAATGCCTAAAGACCCTTTTTATCTTACAAAATACAGTGTGTCCAGTTATAAAGGTGCAATGCAAGGTCACAGGGCAGCTGTTCGCTATAATTAAAGGTTTTATGTTTAAATAATTAAGTGGGCTGCATGTCTAGCAGGTGCCGTATTTATGCGAGAATAAAATCATTATTTACGTTCATGCCAAATTACTTACATTAATAATTCGGTCTATGAGCGTAGTATTGCCATTTTTTTCTGTGCGTTAGTGTATTTTGGTCTCTACGTATGTTGCAGTTTATTTTTTTGCCGAGTCTTGAAACGAAATGATGTATAGATATATGTCATGATTAATTTGAATGTACACTTTTGTATAAACTCTAGGTACCGTTTGTTATATGTCAGTTTTTAATTGTTTAAATTACCTTTACAAAACGGCGTTCAATATAACCATCCAAAAATATAACATCTCTAACAAATCTCACGTATTTAACAATAATATAGACAATCAAACTATCCTAACTCTTATTATGCTATGTATTTTTTATGTAACTAAAATAACATCTGTTGTTGTGATTAAATTCAAATAAACATTAAAATCTTCACAAGATGATCGGATTATCATAGTCAGTCCAAGGCTACTGATTGAAAAATCACTTTTTTGTTCATCACCTTAACACATGGGCATCCAAGCGTTTTTTCTCGAATATCTTACTACAGTTTTTGCCTTTGATATCGTCATGGAACAACATGATGGAAATATTGGATGTCGCTTTAATTTTAAATTAACAATATGCCTTTATATTATATGCTCACAATATTGTGGATAGTCGATCACTCCGTTTTTATATAAAACTAACTTAAGATCAAAAAGGACAAGCTAGTCTAAAAAAAAACTGAATCATCGACCAGTGTTTTATTACAATTTTCTATAGAATAGATACGGAACGATCGAAAATATTTTAAGGAGTCAACAAACCTTCAAGGAACTGGTTTCTTTAATGTTTGAGCACAAATATTTTGTTAGATTAAACATCAAGAAGACAGCGTGATATTTTAGATTATTTTGGTTATTGGGAATATTATTTGTATTGGTCATGCATCACATCAAAGCATGTTTTTAAGAAATTCCAAGCTTGTAGGTTCTTATAATTAACCACGTTTACTGTAGCAACAGTACTAGATAAATATAACAATAGGTAGTGGATACCATCATTAATTAGATCTCTCAACCAAGACTATAATCACGATTGATATGTTGATATATAGGATTGCTCCAATTACGATATATAATAATAATAGCTTGCCGGGCGCGGCTCCGCCCGCGGGTATGTCGGTTATCACGCAAATCATTAACCTCTTTTTGCGCAGTTGGATAAAAACTATCCTATGTTTTTTCCCGGGTCTCAAACTGTTTCCATACCAAATTTCATTCAAATCGGTCGAGTAGTTTTGGCGTGAAAGCGTAACAGACAGACAGATAGAGTTACTTTCGCATTTATAATATTAAGTACTGATAGTACTGATAGTAACTGGTAATATGGTTCATGTGGTAAATGTATTATTGTAATTCAAATATTTATTCAGCTAAAGATTATAATATAGACATCAGCGATGAGCCTAAAAACCTTGAAGATTAATGTCGGGACAACAAAATGTTCATAAGGACAACCAAAATGAAGAACAACAATTACCAATCAACAGCACCTAAACAATTAAGCATTGGCTTTCTTGAATATATGTTTAAAGATAATATAAAGTCTAGAAATAGAAATACAAGTGATGCAAACACAAAGATTTTGACATCGCATTACCATGTTTCGAAACTCATAAAAATTCTGACAAATCATTAATCAGCATTACATTCGCGTATTATTACAACAGCGAATAATTACAAACCCTTAGTAACGAGTAAGTGACCACACGAATTCAGGAATAAAGTTAATAATCAGTTTACAAATAATTACAGAACAGTTGTGAAACATTGACTGACATTTTGCCAACATAATTAAACTTAACTTTTGCGGTCAAAACTGGCCGAATCAAAGTTGTACATACTGCTGCATAAAATTAAATGTCAAGTCATAAATTCTGTCAGTAGGTCAAAGATTGGCGTGTAAATTAAATAAATGTTTTGTGACGATGTTAGTTTTGAATCTTAATCCATAGTATTATGAGATATGTATGACGTTCACTTTTCAAAGTGTATTGCACCATTATCATTATGTAAAAAATAATGTTTCTATGAAGAATTGAAGAGTTACAAAAGATTATTGCGGAAAAGGATAAATGTCTTTACGTTGTATATATTCCGATAAGGTTGCACCAGAGAGGTTGCATAAGAGGCGTCGTAACTTGGTCGTCGCGTCGCTTGCATTGCGATCGACTTATGTAGGAATTTATTAATTATAACTATGTTTTGCATCGGCTTATGAAAGTGGAATTGACTAGAAAAGTAACAAAACTAGGTCTTATGTCTACATTTAAGTATGTTTGACATTATAATACTACTCACTTTGAAAATACAGTTTCTTCGAACAATTGATGTATATACCTACTTCTAATAGATTGTGCAAGTGGCATTGTAAGTGACATGTACTTACCGTTTTGAGCACTGTATTTTATAATCTGAAGAATCTGTCGTATCTATCGTGTTATATTCGAATTACATTATATTAATACTGAGTATTGGATTAATATTTTTCGCAATACAGACGTTAATTGACCCGAATTAAGGTTTATAATAAACCTATAAAAATATAATCGCCATTTAATGACACGCTTCCTCAATTTTTTTCAACATCGCAAGCGATTCGTCATCCATCATGTCATTGACACCGCTGCCGCTGCATCAGCCTATATACTAGGAGATGATGGGATCCAAGCGTTCAATCAACTCTGCTCAGTGCATGCACCTTATCAACTCAAATTAAAACGACACGCAATTCAAATCGAAATATCGATACAAATAACAACGTCGGTTTTAAATGTGTGATTCTGATACACACACAGCGGAACGAGATAACAAAAATGTGGTAGATAAAGATAACGCACACAGACAAAATATCTGACCGATAAACACGTCTTGCGGCCATGACATCTCCGCGTCACTCCTAACTTCCTAGTACCCGAAACATAGAAACTGCTCACGAACGTATCTGAAACCATCACATCTACACATGGTCGCAACTTTCACATGTGGAAAATCGTACACATATGTAAAACCGCATATAACGCAGTAGATTGTATGCGCAATGTTTGAGTGAGCGTGTATTGCGTTAGTGTGCAGTGAAAATGCTTTCCTCGTACGTTATACTTCATGCTTGTATACGTGCATAAGTGGTAGTATCTCATAGTAGGAACGTGTGTTAATAGCAAAGCTGTGTTTCCGCATAGGCAGTTCTGAAGCAAAGCAACGAACACGGCCGTGTGAGCCGGCACTCGCTTGCCCCGCACCACACGGGAGCGTCAACCTTACGAATTAGAAAAAAAGTCGCTTTACGCCAGTAGCCTTGCTTGACGTGTAACCGGAAGATTTCATCAAAATATAAACGTAGTTCACTTCAGTATATAATTTTTAAGTTCGAATTATTCATTTTGTTGATTGAAGAATTATTAATATTTAAAATCTTATTAATGACACATTTGTATAACATTTGGAAATGCAAATAATGTGGAATAAAAATATCCTCTACGTCTTGTCTCATTACGATTATGACGCGCCTCCTCCTGCTGCCTACACGCGCACACGGCACACACACAGCAGCGTATTCCCACGTAGTTTTGTTTATGATTATATACTTACACACTACACATTTGATGGCGACCCTACGTCACAAGTTCGCCTCTCGCGATCTGTGCGGCCCTGGTACATCGTCTCCCCGTAATAAGCTGAAGATAACTCGCTTTTCTTGATCTTACATAAAGGAAGGCGTCTCGACTTCCGCATTTTCATTTAACGGTTGCGAAAACCACTTTATTAACCACAGAGTTAACTAAAATCAAAGGTATCTAAAATTCTACAATCTGAAAGCACGTCTGAAGATCAATACAAACAAAAATGATGTAAATGTTTATGAATGCACATAATTTAAGCAAATTTCTAACAAGCTAATCCTGATTAAGCGTGTCTAAATCCGTAAGTCCTTTCATAAGACTTACACTGATACAAGGTCTTCAGAAATGCCTAGAAGGCTAACATTGTAAACTCGATGTAATGCCACCTCTTAGCTGTATCTGCTCGCCTAGTACTAAGTGTTCTAGTTGACGATCTGAACAGTCGCGAGATGAGAGGAATTCGTGAACATTAATCGATACTTATTATAATGAGATAGCTGATAATTTTAATACAAGAAAAACGTAGATGTTAATCGGTGGGAGAATACATTGCATGTGAATAAAAAGGGGTATTGTAACGCCATCTGTTGTCGACTAGCGGAGGTATAGTTAAAAACAGTCTGACATGAGTAAAAATAAAAGCGTTCAATTTGAGGAATAATTTAAGGCAATGTGTCGCCAGGTTTAATTGAACAATGACAGGTGCAGTGAGGCTGTTCATGCCAAGGATGACCACTGCGACCGGTGCACGGGCAGTGGGACAAACGGCTGCAAATATTGCCCGGTTTTTGCCTAGAGACATGCGCGGTGCACTGTGCGCTTCTATTATAATTAGTGTCTTTATCAGAATATTATAATTGGCCGTCTCGTGCTCAAACTAGATCCTTTGTATAGAGAATGTCTCTTAATTGTGACTTTATAATAGGGCCCGGTGATGAACTCGAGTTAATAATATTGATACTTTTGCATATTGCATATGAAGAGAGAATACAATTGACACTTTTGCATATTGCATGTTGCTATACATTACATTTCTATATCAAGAAAGTTATAAAATTTACGATTTTACTGTGTGAAGTTTTAGAAAAAAATTAATAAAAACCATTTGTGATGGTAATCGTAGAGAGTGCATGAATAGAATTATTGCAATTTATGTTTTATTCAATTTGCGGTGAACATTGGTCGTTAAAAATCTAAATGAATCGTGTATGGATAAATAAAAGATCATAAAATAAAGTGGTATCGTTAAACAAGCTTTATTGAAGTCGGTAAAAAATATAGCCATTTTGTAATTGCGGCGTTCCAAAAGAGACCCAAAACAATGAGGCAACAAAAGAGTACGTTGCACAAATAGAAGAAAATTAAACAAACGCCCATTTTTTGCAATAAAAAGAATAGATAAAACTTACTTCCTCTTTGCAAAAAATTAAAAATGTTTTGACCTTGTAATAAAACAATGTACGCAATAGTTTTGGGCTTGTGCCGGCGCGGCGGTGGTGGTGGTCGCGAGAATTGTTTTTTTTTGTCTTGGATTCCCTTTTTTGAATAGGTCTTTGTGTCTTATCCATCAAAGTAGTTGCCGCATTTTGCAAGAAACATTACAATACCTAACATATTTCCAACATTGTATTTCGGTGCACATGATTATTTTTATCTCTTTGATAGGAATATTGAGATAATAATTTTAAAAAAATGAAAATTAATTCTTTTTCAACATAGTACTGACTGCATACAAAACACATTATTAGATTTTTAACTATCTCTTGGTTGTTAGTTAGATAGTAGATTCAATTAAATTCGTCGCACAGAAAGATTTTCATTCAACGAGTAGAGCCGGTGATGTACTCGTATATGACGTACCGAAAACTATTTTAACATATTTACAAATTAAATAAACCACAAAACATTGTCAATTTACACTAGTCTCTATTATTAAGCTCATTTTTAGCTAAGTATTAAAAGTACCAAAAAAATATATATAAACATGCAAACGATCACCTGACCGTATATTATGTATAAATACCATTGAAAACCAGTTAGTGTAGACAGTGGTATCTTACAAGGTGGTATTTATCAGTCGGCTTATAAATGCAATTACTTAATAGGCGCTAATGTTTTGGTTAAATTTTAGGTAGGTTTAACCAAACATTTTATTAACAATAATACAATGTAATTTTATATACTATACTAAGGTTTTCATTCGTTTTAATGAAAAATATGGGTTAACTCAGATGGACAAGTCAGACATAGATACGTCAATAGTTTCGACCACATCTGAGTATCGTTTTCCACGAGAGCTGGAGACGCCCGCGTTTCTAAGCTATGGTCGGCTCTTCTATGACTCACAGATGTATTCACTATAATACATTTTAATTTGTGTCCCCGTTCAAATAAAAATCTACAAAACAATTATTGTAACAAATTTTACAATCATTTCGTACAACAGATTGATTCAGAAAACCTTTTTTTCTACACTGCAGTATGTTTAGCTAGTAGCAAGTTATATAAATGTACATTATACAAAATGTATATTTAAGTTGGAATCACGGTTAGATCAAAAGAAAGGTCAGATAGACCGGAACTTAAAAGTTGTGATGCATCAGTGACGTTGTGGAAATCGTATTGGCTAGCTTAGCTTCTTTTAGCTTCTGGCTAGCTACCACCCTCAAGTAGAAAATCTGTCGCCAAGCATCTAACGGTGTGTTCTGGCAGCTGTCCTTGAGAGCCAGTAATTAGAGGTTAGCCTGAACAACATCTTCGACCACATCATCACTACCATCAGGTGGGATAGTGGTCAAAGGCTATACTATCATTAAAAAAAAAATGCTGAGGAGAAAACACAAAATCCCATACAAAATAATACAAAATCAACAATGTCATAATTTAATGTCCCCTGCATTGCATGCACTCCACACTCGCCCAAAAATAAAATCTGAAAATAGACAAATAAAAGAGTCAAATTTCAGAGATATTACAAAATGCATACATTTTATCAAACAATCAAACAAATCATCAAAATAGGTATACCATGTAAATTCTCTGAATATAATGAAACATTTTTATTCATTTTGTTTAATAAATCATCTAGCCATCGTAAAACTTTAAAGATCCTTTCTCGTAAACGTAAGTTATTTTGTTTATAATTGTTTTACTAACGTATATTTTTCTTTATTTCCAGATCTGGCCATTACAGGACACTTCGGCTTCCCAACACATTTTTTAAGGGTCTGACTTTATATCTTCATTTAAAGTGTATAACATATAAAGTTAATACTCATTAGGTTTATTCTTTGATCGACTGATTTATTCTTGGATGCACATATCTGTCTGCATTTGTATTTTTACTCTAAATTATTTTTAATTTTGTCTATTTAAGAACATGGTAGCATTAATAAGTTCTTGTTTATGGGGATAGGTCTAATGACCTGATGTATATTTTTAGAAAGCCCTTAGTTATTGTATAGTATAATTGTATTAATTATATTGAAACATATAAGGCAAACTAATGACAAGCGAAACGAGGCATAAAGGGTTTTTGAATGGTTTTCTTCATTTTGACTGTACATTTTATTGAAGAACCTTCAGAAATTATCATAAACATATGTATAGCCCTAAGTTTTTTTTTATTTCGGCTCCTTAATATACGTAACTTCCAATGTAATTCGAGTTACCATGTCCTTCCGCTTAAAAATGTATATACATTGTAAAGCTACTTGTTTTCTTTTTATTTAGGTTGTAAATCTAACAATATATTCAATTTATATCTATTTTAAAGCGTTAATTTTACATAAAACCTTTGTTTTTCATGTTGTTTCGAAAACTTTCTAAACAGTAACTATTTAAAGTACTTATTATATTAAAAACAAAATAATTGTTTAATTTAGTTTTTTTATTGAAATATGATAATGTCATTTCCCAATCCAATCATCTAATGTAAACATTTCATTTCATGATTTTAATTTAATTTGTCTATTTTTAAATTATTTGGTGTTGCCAGTAAAGACTGAAGGAGAAGGGTATAGTTGGACTTAGTTCATAATTGTCTTTGTTATTTTCTATGTTCACTTAATATAAAAGGCCCAGAATGGATCCCACCCTAGGATATTGAAAATATATATTTAAGAATGATTATAACATATTATAAGGGATAATAAAGATGTTTATAAATATATCTAATATCTGAAGTTTATTTTTTTCCTTTTGTACTCTTAGCTAGAAATAAGACACTTCATCCATCCCAATACGATGGTTAAAGAGCGATAGGAAAAATTTGAGTTATGGCTCATTGTCATGTTAGCCCAATTGGATTATAGCATACCCCGGCTAAAGAGGTGGATGGACGCGGGTTCGAATCCCGCACATGACTTTAATTTTTCCTCTCGTAAATTTGTAATAAAGACACTTTAGTTATATCTAGTAATAATAACAAATACTTTGAAAAGTATCCTAAAAAACATTAAATAATATTTAAATAAAACACTTAAAAAAGCATAAAATTATATATCTAGTGACAATTCCGCCTAATTTTCCTGTCATCTACGTGACGTCACAAACATCACGCAGCCTAACCGGAAGAATACCCGACTAGTTTCGCTTCTAAACGAAGCATCTTCAGGAGGTCTTGACTTACCGAGCGCACGATCGAGAGTTATATATAACAAATTGTCATATATAAATACATATGTAAAGAGTTATATATAACTCTCGATCGTGCGCTCGGTGAGTCAAGACCTCCTGAAGATGCTTCGTTTAGAAGCGAAACTAGTCGGGTATTCATCCGGTTGGGCTGCGTGATGTTTATGACGTCACGTAGATAACAGGAAAATTAGGCGGAATTGTCACTAGATATATAATTTTATGCTTTTTTAAGTGTTTTATTTAAATATTATTTAATGTTTTTTAGGATACTTTTAAAAGTATTTGTTATTATTAAATATGGATTTCCGCAAAGTAACGCCTGAATCTATTCATTATATCTAGTACTTATTAATCAACGTGTATAGAACTTAATATTTAGATGGAAGAAGTAAATTAAGTTAGTGAGTTTAGGAATAGGAATAACTACTATTATATATTATAGTGGTATAAATAGCGTGTATGCGGTAAAAAATAGTTCTAAGTATATTATAGATTGCCATTTAGAAGGGTCAGTATGGACAAGTTTAAAACTATCAAATCTCTTCTTAGGAACCATATCATAGATTTTAGTGACAAGAAAAAAATGCATTTGTAAATTTAAGAACTTGTACATAGTTCGGGAATGGAACCCCTGGCCTTCTTGTCTAATTCCAATAAGAAGCAAAAAGGTTTTTATTATGATTATAGAACTCCTTAATTCTCATTGTTTTCAAATGAAAATGTCAAAGTGGAATCATTCCCATTGACAATTTATTACTAAGAAGAAATATTAGTATGTCTTACAGTTGCAGACGTGTTCATACTGTCTCATCTAAATGGTCTACTTATAGAATAATACTTTTTCTTTGTTAAACCTGCATAGAAATTGATACACTGAATAAGAAAGTAAAATTATTTGTTTTTAAAATACTGCCTATCGTTTTTCCTTACATAATGCGGGATTTATACGTATTTATATAAATTGAACTACTTATGTAGGTACATAAGTAGTTCCTAAACTACAGAACATACTTCCTTAAATGTGCCTAAATAAACTCAGTAAAACAAAATCGTGAATGAACTAACAGGCAACAGTTACTTGGCAAAAAGAAAAACAATTAGAAAACTCTATACAAGATTAAGAAAACACAATTTAAAATTAAAGTCTCTTAGTACATAGATGATACAAATAGTCTACGGGTAAATTATTAGGTAATACAAAAAGGTAAACATTACATGTTATGTGGAATATGCATGCTTTCAATAGCTATATAATAAACAGCAATGACATTCAAATCAAATATGTAGTTACAATATTAATTTAAATATATATATTATATATCATAAAATAAAATATTACATATAATATAAATACATTCTACCAGGCAACCAGCAACTGCAAAAGGTCATCACGTCACTACAGCTTAATACCTAACACATACATGCGCATTAGTTTATGTAGATACATATTATGCGGATTAAATAGGCGGAAAATCGGCAATGTAACAACTTATAATATTGTTATTTTGTCGTTTCAACACTGCTCTATCTAGCAACAACATTTTTTTTTCACTTTATTCCTGTAGTTAATCTTATAACTCGGTAACAGCAATGCTGGCACTTCTTATATAAGGCAGTGTCTAGGTTGATGACCGATCACTTCCCTGCAGTCTACACTGACATAGAAAATACCTAGGCAAAGGCAAATCGTTGTCGGAAGAATTTTCGCTTCTACACGAAGGATCCTCAGGAAGTCTTCAGTCTTCGAGCGCACGATCGAGATAGTAATTTAATGTTTTCTTAAAATATTTTAAAGATATTTGTTATTATTAAATATCATTCTTCAAAGTAACGCTTGAATCAATCCATTATTGCAAAGCTTTTAACCAAATAGACAAGTAACTGATTAGGTGATAAGCATTTATTATAAGAAAATTATACCTTTAAAATGAAATTCAATAAATAAACAATAAACAACCGACTTCTAACATAAAATATAAATTATTAGGGATAACTCAAATACTACTCGAATACTCACTCAAATTTCAATAGAATAGACAGTGTTAGGGTTATTGACCTAGCGAAGCAATGTTTTAGTAGGAACTGCAGCAAATCGAAATATTTGATAATTATTGAAACACTTTTCCGATATTTCTATTTAAGATCACAAAAAGATTATAATTAGTAATCTTCTAAACCTTCAATGCGTTATTTTAACATCATGTCATCAAGAAAGATACGGCGAGGTGCAATTTTTTCCCGGCACCCTATGGGAAGCACACTAGTACTGTCGGTACCAATTCTATTTCTCTAAAAACAATATATAAATTGAACAATTTTACTAGTCATAATACATACTTATTCTAAAAGTTTTGACTTAGATTTTATCGAAATATACTTGGGAATTAATGTTTGGTCATATAACCATTGCTAGCCGGCTAATAAAAGGACGCAAAAGATAGCAATGACCCTACTTGCGTAGGTGCCTCATGCGTAAAAACACCCCATCGTTAACATAGTTATGATGCTTCTGGTACTGATTCGGGGCAATATTTTTCCTTACTTTTCCTTTTCCGGCTTGAAGGACGTCCAATTGGAGACTTTATCAGACAGCTACATAGGTCTAGCTGGAGATTGTTGAACATTTTTTTTTTATGTTTATGTGATGGAACAAGCTCAATGCCCTTCTGATGCTAAGCGGACTAACCTCTTCTTATAACAGAGCATTTCGTCACAAGTCACGAGTTGCACTGCGCCCGTCACCTTGAGACATAGTTGTTAAGTCTCATATGAGACTGTACATATGTGCCTGTAATTTCACTGACTCTCAAGGACTGCTGCCGGAACACACCGTTAGGTGCTTGGCGACAGATTTTGTACTTGAAGGTGGTCGCTAGCCAGGCGGGCATTTGCGTATGCCCGCCTGGCTAGCGACCACCTCCATGCCCTTCCACCATGCGGTGAAGCTCAAGCCCGCGGCGCGATTCGAACCATGGACCTGCTGCGCGGCAGTCCATAGCCAAAGCCACTGAGCCATCACTGCTTCAAAAATATCTCAAAGTCTCAGCTCTAAGCTAACCGATGGTATAATATATCCACAGTTATAAATACCGCTTAGGAGACGCATATCTACATAATTTCTATCAGCAACTACATGTAACAGCTATTATCGAAGCACTAAGGTTTGATGTATCGTTTAGCGGGACCCATGTAAGCTAGCTGGTATGTAGGGCTGGGCCCGTTAAACATTAGACTAGTGATGGGAAAATAACTATCGAAATGTTTTAGTAATTAGTTGTGAGTTGGTGTAGAAGTAATGCACATGATAACATTTTAATCTGGCGACGCATTGACCAAGCGCTCTAAAATGTTTTGAAAAAGAAATTGAAAATATTTTCTACGGCTAATATTTACCTCCTCTTAATCAGTAGCTGGTAAGAATTATAGTATTACTTACGTGTGTATAGCATACTATAAAACAATCCTTATAGCATGAACTTGCAATGGTAATAAAAGTTTATTAGCTTAATACATACAAATTGAAAAAATTAGTGCACAAGGCTAAGGTTAGGTTTATTTTTTGTTTAGTTTTTTTTTTGTTTTTTTTTTTAGGTTTCTAAGGCTCTTTTGATGTAGTATCTGGCTGAGGCCAAAAACTTAGACTGTGTGACAATCTGGTCGTCGGTTTTCAAGGCAGTGTGGTACTGCAATTGATAAGTAATATTACCAATATTATAAATAAACCAAATTGCAGTTATAATATTTTTTTTAGATTACATGTATATATTTTAGAAATATTTTTTATAAGTTTTCGTTAGGATAAAGGCATAGTTTTATCGATATCGATACTTCTTCGGGGGCATCACTTGGCAGGATCAAGAATACTCGGCCAGTGGCACAGTGGGTCGCCGACCAGCGGGAATGCGGAAGGGCTCGCATCCCGCGCGGTGCACACCGCATCCAATACCTGAGATCAATGTTGAGATTTATGCATCTGATAGAAAACATTACACTATGTCCGGTAGGTGACAATACCCTCACTCCCTGTTACATGTTCAATAGATAATCTAGCCTACTACTTCGGTAAATATAGGAAATACGAAAGTTTTCTTTAAATTGATATATTAATATTATGTAAAAGGAAAATTTGAAATGAGATTATTTCTTATTTTCTTTTACGCGTACATTTGTGAAAGAACATGGAATAAAATAAACGGAAAAGAATAAGTAGTAAGAAAAATAGAGAAGTAAGAATAGTATGAGTTGTATACTTATGTTATAAATTATATTTTTGTTCTTTAAAATCTACTGTACCGTACCTATAATATTCAAGAAGTTTACTTTTCAAAAAGCGATTGCCCGTTAATATGACATTTATCAGTCAAGTTTTTGAGATTCAATGTTAATAACCAATTAAAATTGCTGCTGAAATGCATGCCGACGTGATTTAATGTCAATGACAACCTGGCAAGCATAAGTAGTGAATATAAGCTATTTACGCAATCACAAATTGACCTTTATGTACAGCAACCTTTAAATATTTACGATTTTAAGGTCTTAATTCAGACATTGTAGTTCTTAATTGGATTACAAATACATAATGTCCTTAATTAAAAACAAATATAAAACATCCTAGAATTTTAAACCGTTCAAAAATAAAATTAGAGCAATAAAATTCTCATCTCATTTCACCTGTTTTGGTGGGCAAGGTGCGTAAAACAGGGATATGTGGTTTCAATTTACATCGGAGATAAAATAGATGTGCTCTACTTTGTAAACTAGGTTTTTTACGGCTCGCTTTTAGAATTGGTATACATCAAAATACACCAACAGTTTTTGCAGATCTTGAATGAAAACGAAACGGCAAACGATATTTTATCTTACAAAAATCAATAGTATTGAGAAATCAATTATTGAAGTTTTAAGTTAAAACTTAATAATTTGTTGTTTTGCATTTAGTTACATGTACTAATCTAATAATTCACAGCTAAACGAAATGGTAGCAAATCGTAGAATGGCGCCATTTTGTCTTTGAAGTTGTTATGCTGGTGAGTTGTGACTACTTAATTTATATTAAAAAAAAACTATAGGTTTCTTTTACACCTCAACACTCTGGTAGAATTCTCCACCTCCTCTCCGCCATCCCCCTTGCAGTAGTACACTTGTATATAGAATCCAACGTCCTTCTTTTTTTTGTTAATAAAATCGTCGACCATGCGCCAATTACTTACTACAACATACCAACAAATAGACAAATATATTTATGAATACAATCGTCATTGTCATTTATATTCACATATATTTATTTTTAGATCGTATGTTCTCATGCCGTTGATATCCTGACCTTTTAGGTAAAAGGTTAGTAATGCCACGAAATAAAAATTTTAAACAGATGCATTATGACTGCAAAGAAATACCTTGTCTTATATGGAATGAGTGATAGCATCGAATCTTAATCGGGTGGAATAAATTGTGTTAATCTACTTTGTAAAAAATATCAATAAATACCAGAAGGCAAATTTTCCAGTTTGCTGATTAATCACGATATTTGCATATAAAACTATCTGCATTATAAATTTTACGCTTGTTTTATCATAATAGTATTCACGAAGCGTAGGTATTGGAATGTATTATTTTTGAACTGCATACATTTTAAATTAATATTATAGACGCGAACGGCTCAATACGCAAGTGTTTGTCTTCGCAGCAACAGCTGCTGGGATCCGGATATTGTTTAGGTCCTGATATATTATAATACCTATTATAATATATCAGGACCTAAACAATATCCGGAGTTTATAGTCTGATTTGTATTAGTTTCGCGATTAACCTAATACCACGCGAGTGGAAGTCAATTTACTCGTAGTGTAATTATGTGCGTATTTACATATTAATATGAGCAGTCTCACAACGTAAACCGTATTTATTTTTAACCAACTTCAAAAAAGGAGGTTTTCGATGCGTTTGTTTTTTATTTTATATATCCATTCTATCGTTAATGATCACATCACCACTTACAAACGGGTGCGATTGTAGTCAAAGGCTGGTCGTAATAAAATAAAACAAAGATTCCCTCAAAAGTCAATGTTTTTTCAAATGAAAAGTACCTAATAGTTACAATTTTAGATTTCTTTAGTTTAAAACTTTAAAACATTAACTTACTGAGAACCCTTTGAATAATACAATATATCTTCGAGTATATCCCATGCATCTAATCTCATGCGTACCCTCATCTAACGGGACTCGTATAACCAAAATTAGGCGCTAGGATGCCCGATAAAAAATGGGAGTCCACACAACCTTTTAAAAAACTTCTGAGTCCTGTTACAGGGTACTGACCTCTCCTACCTCACCCACGGGGTGAAATGACCTATTTAACATGAATGGAGGTCATTATCAGCGGCCATATTGGTTTTGTTATTTTTTTCTGGACGCTTCGTTCGAAATCCGAAGATTGATTAGTATTTTCTTTTTAATAAGTTAAACCAGCACATAATCATGGAATATAAATTAGTCACCTGATCTAATGCTGTGTTTAGAACCATCCTGGTGTTGTTTTTGTAAAAAAAACGTTTTATTGGGAGAAATAATATTTTTTTATGGCACAAGTTGGCTAAATTGATTTTGACAATGGGAAAAATAATTAAGGGATTGGATAAAAATAAGTTTGAGTGGGTGCTAATTGTTTCATAAATTTCACTATAATAAAAATTCCCAAATGTTGAAGTGGGTACATAAACTATATCGCTTTATATCAACTTTGTGCATGCTAGGGCATTGCCCGCTTGGCTACCAATCAGCCTCCATTATTATTACAAAATCTGTCGCCAAACAACTAATGGTACGTGTTGTTAGATGTCCTTGAGAGACATTTTTGATCGCGTCATCACGAACCATCAAGAGAAATAGTGTTATAAACTTAGCCTATCAGGTATAAAAAACAAACAACATAATAGTAAATGAAACAAAGACTTATTAAAAAAAATAAAAACATTACTTTCAATACTCAAAAATCATCAACATATTAATAACATGAAATAGTATTAAGTTAGGTTATGATAAAATTATTTATCTGACTAGCTTTCCGGGCGCAGCTCCGCCCGCGCGTATGCCGGTTATCGCGCAAAAACATTAACCTCTTTATGCGCAGTTGGATGAAAACTATCCTATGTTTTTTCCCCGGTCTCAATCTATTTCCATACCAAATTTCATTCAAATCGGTCCAGTAGTTTTGGCGTGAAAGCATAACAGACAGACAGACAGGCAGAGTTACTTTCGCATTTATTATATTAGTACTGATAGTACTGATTAATATGAAGTAGTTTGTTAGTAACAAAATTAAATCCTACTTATTTCCGTCCACCTCTCCTTGGAGAACTTTTTTATAATATCGTGATGTTAACCTCTCCCTATAGCATATTACCTATATAGTTCTTCGCGAGTGGCGAACTGCACTGTGCCCTAAGCCATATAGTTAATACGACATAAGTGCCTGTAATTTCCACGCCATGGCACCCATACTCTTCAAACCAGACCACAGTGATTCGAACATAGCTCGACTGTAGAAATAGGTGTTGATACATTTCCCGTAATGAGAACATTAAGATGACTGAAGCTGATATAATTGAAGTCTATCAGTTAATAACAAATATATATTTGGTAATAAAATATGAATAGATACGTAATATATGTGGATATGTAATCGAAGGACTGCCATTTTTAAAGACAAATGAAATCATTGGATTTCAATCAGACTTCTTTATTAAGACGCTGAAAAATGCTAAATATCTTCACTTGAATAGATTTTAAGCATAACGTATTTAGTTTGTAGCAGTAAAAAAATTATATGTCAATTTTGTCATATTCTCTATGGCCAAGAAAAGTCCTAAACAGGATTCCTTAAAATTTTCTCAATAGAATAAAATTTCAAAGTTGACTCATTATCATCATTGAAAATTACGCTTGAAACGTAAATACCTTAATTATTTATTATACGTACGAATGTGCTTCATATAACAATAACATATATAACAAAACCTTCTAAAGAGGGACAATAAAAGTTAAATTTTCGATTTACGTTATTAGTTTTGTGTTATTATTTGGGATGTTACCCAAACTAATCGCGATTTCATCATCACTGTCTCTCTATCACTCCTACGCAGTCAGATAGTGACAAAATATCAGCTATTGACAGCGTCTTAACGTAACATAATTGGCAAGCGTTTACTTGTGCGCCAGTGGCATGCTGCTCATCTGGAGCATTCTCTGCTAGTTGCCTTTACGATCATCCAAAGTATGCATATGGAAATTTGTAACAAACAGATAGTAATATTTTTGAACATACACAAAAACACATCATATATATATCTTTAATAACGACACAAAGTTTTAAAACACTCGTAAAAAAAAAACTTCCTAAAGTCTCTCAATAAGCCATAACTCATTTGCGTTTTATGTATGTTTCGAACACGATACACGCACTAACACGTTATTGATGTGAACACAAAAAAATGTGGTTACACCTGCCTTTAGGTTTCACAAAGTTATGTAAGATAAAACAGATAATTTGAACACTATATGTACTATTAAAAATTTAAAATTGAAAGGCTGTGTACCTGTAAATTTTATAATTATACTTCTATAGGCGATAAAATGGTATCGTATCTATAAAATGTGATGATATCTTTACGAAACAAGAGATATATTTAATGTTAGTACCTAAATATAGTAAGTGCATTCAGAGGAAATAAAACTAGTAGATTATGTTCAGGTACGGTAAAAAAAAATTAACACCGAAGTAACGACGAAACAGTGCTTTGACGCTGCGCCGAAAATATCGTTTTGCTTAATTTTAGAGCGTAAGTGAAGTAACAACACAGGTTTATTTTCTAGAATTGAACACTCCTCTTATCATCAATTCTGAAATATACTATGTTGTGGACTGCCGCGCAGCAAGTTCATGGTAGGGCATTTTGCGACCGGGTGGTCGCTAGCCAGGAGGTCCATGGTTCGAATCACGCCGCAGGCATGAGCGTCACCGCACGGTGGAAGGGCATTTTGCGAATGCCCGGCTGGCTAGCCCCCACCCTCAAGTAGAAAATCTGTCGCCACGCACCTAACGGCGTGTTCCGGATGCTGTCCTTGAGAGCTAGTAATTCTAGGTTAAGCCTGTTAGCACTTTCGACCACATCATTTACCATCAGGTGAGATTATGGTCAAAGGCTTTTACCTATCACCATTAAAAAAAACGTCACACGGACACTTTTTTCACCGACTGCATAAAAGGAGGCGGTTTCGTCTTTAATTTTTAATGTTTGCAGCCTCAGAACTTTTGATTGGGTGAACCGATTTTAAAAAAATATTTTTTTATTTAAAAACTGGTGCTTGTCTTTTGGTCCCATTTAAAATTCATCAAAATCAGTTGAGCCGTTTTTGAGTAACACTCAAAAACTTTAAAATATTTTCCCATCTTCCCAGACAATCGATCCCGTAAGTAGAAAGGGTCACTAAAAAGAGTGAAAATTTATTTTTTACCAAAAAATGGAACCGACTTCAACACTCAAAAGTGTGAAATAACTTTTCAAAGTCGGTACCATACGCACAATATTGTGATAATAGGTACTTTTGAACTATCATGGTACCGAGACGTCAACAAGTTATTTCACACTTTTGGGTGTTGAAGTCGTTTCATTTTTATATATACTCTCTTTATATATATGCAGATCTCAAATTTGATTAAATTTAATCATTCAAGAATACCTATACAAACAAGTTAATACTAGTTTTTATGAGCTATCTTCACCATCTGCCATATTTTAATTGCCACTGGTATTACCCAAAGTCTGTACCGAAGAATATGTCATTTATATTGTGAACAATTGTGAAATATAATCCAGTTTCACTAAAGGATAACTGATGTAGTTATTGACTGATGATCGTCCAACCATCTGCACCTCCTGCGGTTTTATTGCATTTATCATAGGTATTCAAAAACAGCTATGAAAAGCACAGAACTTTTAAATAAGTAATTTGTTTTTACCTGTACTTACTAAGACTATATTTTTCAATGCTTAAAACGTAGCCTGTACTTACTCGTGCCTATTTGTTATCAAGTTTTTAGGGTTAATAAACCTTGATTGTCCGTTCGTCCATCCGTCCGTCTGTATCTTTGGAATGGTAATAGGTATATGTAATGGTGTAGTCAAACGCAAATCTATAAAGTATATATAAAAAAAATAAAAAATAAGGTAGCCGGTTGAAATTTTTACTGAATATGTCTTAGCAGGGGATAGCCTAACAAATAACAATAATAACATGAAGTTAAAAATAAAAACAGGCCAAGTGCGAGTGGGACTCGCGCACGAAGGGTTCCGTACCATTATCTGTAACCTAATCTTGCAAGTTTTATTGTACAGGAGCCCCCTTAGTTATTTATTCTATTTTAATTAATTATACTTAAAGAGAACATGAAACCAAATATTCTGTGAATAGTAAAAGCGTCTACTTGTCACCGTTATATACTTACGTACCGTATCGAGCAAGAAATTATAACAAAATCAAGTTTGTTGTATGGGAGCCCCCCTTAAATATATATATTATTTTATTTTTAGTATTTGTTGTTATAGCGGCTATAGAAATATATCATCTTCTTCTCTCTTCTAGTTCTTGAGATACAGCCTGGTGACTGACGGACGGACGGACGGACGGAAAAGCGAAGTCTCAGTAATAGGGTCCCATTTTTACCCTTTGGGTACGGAACCCCAAAAAAGGATAACCATACAAGAAACGTGTTTTTTTAACTATTTTTCTTTACTTAATTTGTACAAACGGTAATAGCTACACACGAGCGACAAACTTGGTATCTTCTTCTTCTTCTTCGTGTCAACGATTCACACTTAGATGGATGACAGTACTGGGTGAATTTGGTATGATGAAACTAAGATTTTTTTACTCTCTGTGATGATATAACCAACATAGAAGAAACAAATACTAAAAAACCGACTCTGCAGGGCAGAGTCCCGCTAAAGATCTCAACATGTATGTAAAAACTTTTTTTACACGACTGTCCAAAAAACGAGTGTTATATTTTCAGTGTTCATGTATGTAAATGTTTGTGAGTTTCTTTATTGCACCATAACTTTAAACAGTCTAACCGTTTTTTAATATATTAGTTATCGTAAGATTCGCCTTGATAACACAAGTGACACTAGTTATATAAATAAAACTTAATACTAATAAAATAATAGCGGATTTTAGATGCATATTGTGAGATAAAACCTTTTTTCTTTCAAACCCACCCAGTGGAGTATCAAAAGAAAGGGCTTTACAAATAATTCCATAAATATATATAACTTGCAGTTTTAATTTCAATGGAACGGTAAAACGTTTGACAAAATTAATTATTTTGCAGAGTTTTTTAATTTTTAAATTAATTTATACATGTATCATACGTAATCTGTGTTGGTACAAAACCCTTGGTGTGAAAGGCGAACTCGCACTTAGACGATTTTATTAGAAGAAGTGCGAAACGTGACTTGAAAACTTTAATATTAGTAAATGCAGATATTTACTAAAAGCCAGAAGTTACCTTTATCTCTCCTTTAAAATAACGCTGCAGTATTGACTCCTTGCATTCTCTAAATAATACCATTGAACTCATCGCAGCTTCGATCAAACGCTTTAGTCCTTTACCGGTCCAATAAAAACTCCTATTAATTGCGTAAGCGTATGTAATAAACTTTTGGATTGGATAAAAATAACCAGCGCAACGCACCACCGACTGGGTATAAATTCTTAAAAAACATAAACTTACACTCACAATTTATAAACGTTGTTTGTCGTCGGCCATTTTACTTTCAATTTCGAACGAGACGCAATCCAATAGGAATCAAATTAGAATTGCCGCCAAAACTGACGTATGGCTTTTTCGTTCGAAAACTTATGCTGAAATCTATGATTAGAACTGGATTCTAATACACAAAAAATAAAGTTTACTATGGTTACAGAGAGCTGGTGTAGTTGCAGCGTTGTTTCGTGTTTGGAGTCCGGCTAGGATATAGGTCATTGCTCCCCTAAACCTGCGGAGCAGTCAGGGCAGTTCATAAGTACTTCCATGTTTAAATTGCCCAACTTGTATGTACTCTCGGTACAGGATACCGTCGTCCGTCGGATATTACAGCCTTACTTACTGCCCGGGACGAATGACCATCTTTCGTAATGATATCGTGTAAGGTTCTAAACCTTTGGAAGTAAACCTCTTTGTTCCCAAGCATGTTCCATGAAGTTTTCAAAGAAATTGGCGTTCCTAATGCAAATCTTAATTAACTTAAACTTTTAACAAGTCATTGAGTACGTTTTATTTTAACTATTTAAGGTTATAACGCTATAGCATCTGATTCGGATTCTACTCAAGTTTTGAATATGAATAGCGGCCGCTTTGATTGTAACATGTTGAACTGTAAACACATGCAGGCAACGTAGGTAAAGAGCAGAAGGATAGTAGAAGGTATATAGCAACGAAAAGTTAGGCAGTGGAGGGAAGTACGTAACCTTGAGCATAGAATAAATGTAAGTACTTCGTACCTTTGATTGACCCTGTCAAAGATCCTATAAGCTTTTGCAAACTTTCACTACCTACATACATAGCGGTTGCATTCTTCACATTCAGCAACTTTTTAGTGGAGCTTAATTTACTATCCATGTTAAATCGTTAAGATATAAAGCAAAATATCAACTTAATGGATTGGGTTAATATCGTATTTGAAGCCATTAACTCGAATAAAGTACAGTGCAGTTTATTTTTTTATTTCGTAGGTATAACATCGTGATGCTTGTCCCTAACCTAACGCACTTGCAACATTACATTAAATTTTGAATTTACTTGCACCACCGTCTTTATTAAGCCTCCGTCACAATAGACATAATATATACAGTAGTTTGACTCCGCGGTCTCCTGGAATTCAATGACAAATGACTATCAGAGCGCTAGGAAAATCACTATCGAAATTGTGAGTGTTGTTGTTTGTTATAATTTTTTTTTTTTATATAATAATTGTTTTTTTAAAATTAAATTTTGTTGTGAATAGGTAAAAATATAACTATATATATATCTATTTATATGAGAGAACACAAGCGCGCGCAGAATTGATTAAAAAAAGCCATTGTCTTTGGTAACATAGTAAGGCCACCAGTAAAGAGGTTATTGTATGATTATTTGCCTTTAAAACTCCTTGGGTTCTTTTTTCTATTAAAATGATGAAAATATTACAACCTCCATAGTGTCAATCTGCTGACAGCTTTTTAAAACTAAACTGTAAGTAAACACCGCAGTAAAGCATGTGAACATCAGTCTAGTTGTATCTTTTTGTACCTCCTCGATGTAGGGAAGGCCGCACGGTTGATCACGTGACTGAATTCGGGTAATTTCTTCGTAGTTAAACTACTGCTTAAGAAAGTCCATGTATCTATTGTGCCTCCGTTTCTATTCCACCTCCATAGATCAGGCTACACATCTCTCATTTGTTTCCACCCTGCCGACCTCCGTTAAAATCCTATTTACAACCTCCAATAAGGTTCTTATGCACACCAAACGCTAATCAGCAAACCAAGTGGTTATCTAACAGCTGGCAATATTACCAGGAATTAATTTAATTAATGCTAAGATTAAATTATAAAAAAATATTTGTTAATAACGCTTAATAGACACAAAAATATGTCTAGTGTCAATTCCGCATAAATATCTAACTAAACCTGACTAACAAAACGGACAGGTCGCTTCTACACGAAGTAATATATGATTATACGAAGGACTCTTCGAGCGCTCTAGATCGTTATTAATAGATATTTTCTGAAAATATTTATAAAAAAAGAATTAAGTATTAAATACAGATTTCTGCAAAGTAATGCGTGAATATATAATCACCAAAATTACGATTAAATAAGAAACTTCATTTACTTTACTTAAAGTTAGACTGACAAAGGTCCGAAAACAGGGAATCTGGAATAAAATTTCTATGTACAATAAGTTACCTTTGACAATATCAAATTTAGACATAATTGACTTTAAAAAAGTACTAAAGCAGTTTTTTGAAACACATCCACTCTATTCCCTAGATGAATTCATGGACATGCGCCTCACGGAATCTTCATTCTTGTAAAAGTTGAATTTTAATAAATGTAATTATGACAATTTAATTATTAAAGTATGTACACTTGACTGCAGCTTACAATAATATTTATAACAGTCAATCATATAAAGTCTTGACATTTAAAAAATATATATATATTTGTGTATTGTACTAAATCAGACATTCCATTTATTATTATTTTACTATGTATAATTTTATTATTTTGATTTTTCCTATTTTTGATATATTTTTTTTAGGAATATTTAATAATTTTGATGTGATACCTACCTAAATATTTATTGCTGTTTTATATTATATAGTAGTATTATTCCTCCAAAATTGTACTCCTGACTTGCCCAGTATGACAATCAATGTTGTAAGGCCAATAAATATATTATATTCTATTCTTTGAAATTCAAATTTTCTAAAGTCCAACAATAATTTAACAAAAATGATCCAACTGAAGTATATTACTGGAGTGATATTACGAGAAAAGTTAAATACGACTTCCATTACAGTTTCATCCTAATTTAATTAATCTTGAGTTTATCTTTATTCTTACTTTTATTAGTTCACCAAATGATGGAACTTGTTGATGAGCCACAATGTTGTCACCACGACGAATTAAATTGTCAACAAGATGTAAATCTGCTAACCAATTTTATTACAGGATATATTTTGAGATGTGATATAAATTAGGAGGGAGAAAATTAGTGACAATGTTATCTATGCAAGGATATAGACAGGTAAACATTTATTTACACGTTTAACGTCGTATTTTATGATACAGAAACCGAGTTAATTTTTCAGCTAGTAAATTTACTCGTTTTATCTAATTTGGTGAGAAATTTGCAACCCAGTAAAAGGAAACTTCTTTTCTCAATTCGACAATTCAGAAAGTTCCAAAGATTACTAGATTAATTTAAGACATTACTAAATCCTATACGTACAGTTGACATAATCATTAGTACCCTATCATAGTAACAACCTATTATTAAACATTAACTGAGTAAAAGTCAGATATGCACGTAAATACTTAGTATATTTTTAGGTATTAGGAACACAACACAATATATTTTTTTTTAAATAATTGAAAATAATGTTCGTAAGAACATGTCCGTACATAACATGTCATTCACTGGTTACCCTAATTTTAAATGAAGATTAATCTTGCACACCTCACGTAAAATAGAAAACTCTTTGGATTTTAAACATATAATATTTCCTGGTAATATATAATAGTTAGTTACCGCTAGTTGTGTCGCTCAATATTATTATTAATATATTTTTCACGTAGAAACGTTTTGTTCCTTATTCGAAATCTACACGTAAAAGTGCTTTTCATTCGCTAGCGTGAAAAAGGTTTTTAAAATTTTAACATTTGTATAAATAGTTCCAAAAACACAATTTAACCTTCAATATTACCGACTGAAATATTTTATTCACATCACAAGCACGGAAAGATGTTGTCTATCATTCAAAATCTGCGTGAAAAGGTGATTTTAATCCGCTAGCACAGAAAAATTGCAGAAAAATAATTTACTTTAAATATACCTAAAGTTAGTAATGTTAGCTTTGACTTATACTATAATTTTCAAGCTCAGGGTTTTAGGAATGGAATTAATAGATCATTTAGAAGGGAATAATTCCCATCCTAAGTTCATGTTCAAGCTGTTTTAAATGCACCTAGAACATTCCTCGCTGGAGTGCCGAGTGAGGGGAAAAGTTGTGTGTTGCGCTCGGCAGCTAGATTTGTCGCTCTGTACGCTCAGGATTCTGTATTAGAACCTTTCGCTTCACTCATGGTTCAATCTTAACATCATTCGCTTCCTCTGGTTTTAAAACAATACTCTCGCCAAACTTTACAGTTAAACACTAATTAACCATATTATTTGAGCATTTTTTTTGAAGTTATCGCAATTTCCTCGCAGTGTAGGTGAAAAATTGAGTGTTTTGCTCGGCAGCAAAGTTATATTGCGTTTTGTACCTTCGAAACCTTCGCAGAATCCTTCGCTTGCTTAGGTTTCAATACAAGTACTCACGGCCGGGAACAACTTTGCAGCTTCACATATGAAACAACCATTGTTTGGTTGACTGTCAACTGCCATCCTAAGACATCCAAAACATCCTCTGATGAACGGAAACATCATAGTAGTAAATGCCACTAGCGGTCACCCAACCAAGTGATGATGACCGCAGACCGTTACTACAACATTAGGCAAACTCTACAACAACCGCGCTACACCAGAAATCTTTGGTCTCTATAGAAACGCGTATCTACATTTATGGTATATTGTACTATACTGGATCAGCCGGATTTTCCACTGCTGCACATCCTCCCCCAATATGAGGTGGTTTGCCATAATCTCCACGCTTGGCAGGCCTCTTGTAGATCGCACTGTAAGATATCAGTTCCTCAAAAAGCGTTGCGGCCCACCTTATTGTGTGTTACCCTTATTCGCCTAATACGACACCCACGGGTAGATATGGGGGTGACATAATAATCCGGCACCCAACGGGGGTACATTTCTGGTATACGAGATTATAAAAACAAAAAGTTAAGAACCTTAATGATACAAGTACGTACATCGCCTTTAAAGACAATATATTAGGCTGGTATTTTACACTAAAAGAACTGAATTGTCGATAGGCCAGTTTAGAAAGGGTTTGACTTAGTGGGTATCACCGTAGTGTCGCCTCAAAGCAGAAGTGTGCAAACACTACTATGTTTGGGCGTGGAGAGCACTGTAGCAATTAAAATTATTGGGTCAGCGAAATATAACATCTGAAGTCTGGGATTGAGCAGCACAGTGCGCGATCACCGTTTGTGACACTACATATGGCATGGAACGGTATGATGTTTACCATGAGTTAGGCAACTATTCTTTCACTTCATATCGTTAAAAAACTTACCTGAATAGATTTTTACAGAATATCTTCTATGCCTGTGCAGGAAATAAAGAATAACGGCCATACCTATGTGCTGAAAGTTCTTGGTACCAATCATTTTATTAATATATATTGCGGTATTCAGCTTGCACCACTAACTAGTGCGATAAAGCGTTTTCCGCCCAAAATAAATTCTACTTTACATCACAGACCATAAAGACGATTCGTTTAAAAATAAATTGAACTCCGTAGAGGTTAACCGCAAAAAAGTTTAGATGCGTTTCCGGGTGTGAAATGTGGTCGGCCCATTTGGTTTTAGAATATAGGGTTGTCAGACGTTACAGACTTATTTTAAAAACGCAGTCTACCTAGTGGTTATTGAGACCGCAAAAACTCCACATTTTATACAGAAGAAATACAGTCATGCTATTTACCTACATTTTAAAGGAATATTATTTGTTCGTCTACTATAGAACATGAAGCACATTTTAATATGACAGCAGGGAATGGAAAAACTCATAAAAATTGCAATTTCTGAATAGATAAATCCTTATTTATTTAGCCATAGTTACTGTGTCCTGGTTCCAAAGGCTTAGCGATTTTAATTTAATCAGTCACTCAATGACGTCTTTGCAGTCACTCTAATTCAATATGTTATATTAATTTCAATTTTCTTTAAATAAGGTATTTCGTGATGCGTATCGCAGTACCGTGCAGACTAATAATGTAACATGCTTTGAGAGTCACAATTCATTGCTGACACGCTATTTTTTTGTCCACTGTCTCATCTCTTGGTGAGTGATGACGAAGGTAACTGACTCACCAAGATAGGTTATGGAACACACCGATACTTATGTTGCCAACACATATAATTCTTCACGGTGGGCTACCACCGTGAAGAATCACCCGATATGATTAGGATATCGGGTGAGCACAATATGTCTTCTATAACAACACAAAGGGCAACACAAGAACATATTAGAAATATGATTTCGCTAACTACTGTCATGACAACACAAGACCATTAATATAAAAGTTTGGGCATTGGTTTTAGGTCCGGCCATCCGCCGAAACCAACCTTTCGTTAGTAAGATACCTGCTCATTACGATAAGAGTGATTAAAAAACTTTTTTGCGCCAAATGTGCATTCGCACATTGATGTGAGTGGTGCCATGCTGCCTGTAGGGGTTAAATTGTCTTTTACGATATCAAAAAGAATAAACCTTGTTTTAAACCGGGAACTCATGTGATAAAATAGTATGTAGTGACAACCATAACCGTCCCATTTGGTGCAAGAAAGAAAAAAATGCAAGTTTAGTAACATCACAAACATTTCCGTGAGATGCATAGCGGTAGCGGTGCACAGTTTTTGCTAAGTTCACATGTTTCTATGGGGCCTGTGAGAAAATGCGTCTAGAAGTGTGATTAGAGCTCTCATTTGTTTCTCATGTGCATATTAACCTTTGTTTTATACTTAACGCTTTTCGAAGTGTCTACATACCATAGATATTATTATGTACTACGACGTACCCAATACTGACGATTAGTTATGAAACCCTAGTGTTACGTATCAGGATGTTAGTTGGTTTAATGATTGTTCTGTTTCAGCTGTTAAACGTTTTTGAAAGCGGAAAACAGATCTATAATTGAAATGTAAAGGAAAAAGCACAATATAAATTATATTTATATTTAGAAAAATACTTTTTACATCATCACTCAAATAAAACACTTTTACATACTGGGTACTCAAATATGTTTCTAATGTCTAATTATAGATTATAGTATCAAAAGAGGTAGAAAAACACCCATTACTAAAGAGGTAGAAAAACAGCCAGTACCAAAAGAGGTATAAAAACAGCTAGTACCAAAAAAGGTCGGTCGGCAACAATTTTTTTTTCTGAATTGAACGTGTGGCATTTATTTTTTTAAGGAGACTGATTACATACAATTTTAAAATAAAAGAATAAAAACTTGCGTCATCGTGAAATAACGTCATTCATATAATTTAGACAATAAATAATTTTATTGTTGTATTAGCACACAAAGAGCAAGTTGTTAATTATGTGTCGAAAATCGAGAGATCTTAGGGACAATTTTGCTCCAATAGATAGAAAATACTACGGAAAGTTTTTTAGTAACGTTATATATTTATTTATTTATAGAAAACCGATTTTACTGCGCATTTCGTTCAAAAATACAAACTTAGGTAAGTTTTTCCACTACGTTTTAATTTATTTAGTGAGAATCGAAAGATCGTAATGATAATCAGTTTCAAAACATTTTTTGTCCTATAAAATAATTAACTATTATATCCAAAGTAACAATTCAACGACGTTCTTATGGTGGTGTTAAGATTCTAAAGCCGCGTTTAGCAACATGAAAAAGCGACAAGAACAGGCAATAAACGCGAAATCAATATTAATTACAAATGTCTTTCTAGTATTACAAAACTGTCATCATTTTTATCTACTCTCTATATGGAACTTATTTTTGGTATGGTTTATTTAATTAATAATGTAAGTGCACATGGTTTTTTAATTAATTCCTTCCAACAAAAGCCTTGTATGATTTTATGTTTACCTAGTATACGTTGCACCTACACTAAAAAATCAATTTCTTATGTTGTAGACTAATTTCAAGTTTTAAATAAAAGTTAAGATTATACAATTCAAAATAATTATTCACATTATATATAAAAAAAGCAACTCATAAATAAATAATGTAACTATATCTGAAGCATTCGTACCGAGCCGAAATAGCTGGCGGCAGTGGTGGCTTACTACACTGGGATAATTGCAAATAAATACTCAGTAAGATTTTTGTGATACTACGAGATGCTGGAGACAATATCAAACAGTACGTACCTGGATATGCCTGTGCATCTCACTTAGGTTCCATCCAAATTCTTCGCTAACGTATTCTGAAGTCGCCTTCCTCGCCGATGTTTTTCTGTTATGTTTTCACAATTCACAACGCACGTATATGCTCCGGAGCTTTCACAAGCACCAGCCGATGTTTTGATGTAAATTAGTAGCTACTAATTTTATCCAGATGCAAAGCTCCACGATTTTAATTGCACTGCTTTGTCAATGACAAACTCCCATAACCACAATACCGATAGCAAATATTAAAATGAATAAATTGAGATACGGTTTGCTAGATTCTTACGATAACGAAACAATATCTATGACCTAAAAAAGGTTACATAAAAATTGTGAGCTGTTTTCTACCAGGCAATCATAAGTAGAAAACAGAGCTCAGGTCACTACATTATATTATTATAGACATACGCCTATGCTAACGATAGTTTCCATGCCAATTGAGGACCGGAACCTTAAAAAAGGAATCAAAATTCACAACAGCCTCCATTCCACCAATCTCTTTAGAAAATCAAACGCAGAGTTATGGTATAATAAATCATTTATAACGGTGCTAGAGATTCGAGACTTTTTGTTAATTTTTCGCGTTAACTATCAAAATTGATGTTTATCTTTTACGATGTGTATAAACATGATGATTAACGATTCTAAGCAGATGATGGCTTTAAAAATGATATATTCCACGGAAATGACGTGACTCTCATATTGCCTAATAGTTTTAGGGAGTTGTGACAACAGGGCCCTATAATAGTCCTGCCCTTGAAGGTCTTCCTTCATATTTTAAAACGTAATGGAAAGCCGATGGAAATTTCAGATCATTGCTATGTTGGGTATACTATCTACTATTATTATTAAAACCATGATGTTCACTGTCGATCAACCTAGCTAGTCTCCCCCATTGGGGCGGAGGCTATCCCATTAGAGGGGGGTTTGCGCATGCTTGGTAGGTGTCTTGGGGATCGCACTGGAAGATGGAAGTTCTTTATAAGGCGCTGCTGCCCTGGTATTTTTCCTTTCATCATCTCTTACAACTCCCACATGAAGATTACTGCACCACGGGGTGATACTGAATAACTAAAATAATACCAGATATGAGTAAACTCAACATTTTTGTACATCATGTACTTGTAGTTAACTGTATATAACACATTGACTTGTATATACATATAGGTCAATGATATAACAACAAATAATAAGATCTAGATAGTGTGCGTTAGACTCGAGTTATGGATCTACGAAAAATACATTATTCGTACCTATACCCCGAATGAAAAACCACACATTATGCTACGAAAACCCTCAGTACGCGAGATCAAATCGAACCTCAACGGTTCTTTTTAGGGGTTTGTACCAAAACAGCGAAACGTTGCCCTATTATGACGCTGACAGATGTTAAATAGTTTTACTTGAACAGATTTTAGCCAACTTTATTTATTTTGTAGCAGTAAGAAAATTATTTCTTAACCTTGATCATATTATCTAAGACCCAGAAAAGTCCGAAACACGTTCTTTAAATTTTTTCTCGATGGAATAAAATTGTAGTTGACTCTAAATGACGCTTGTAACGTAAATATTTTAATCATTTACGTATGAATGTGTACGAAAATATATGAATAAAATAGATAACCTTATCAAGAGGGTCAAGAAAAGTTACATTTTCGATGTATGATACTAGTTTTGTGTTATTAAGCTTACTTTCGGATATCTCTCTCTAGAGACTACGCTATCTGTCTATCGGTCCGCCCTTTCGTAGGTCTCTAGCACAAAAATAGCTTAGTTATAAACCTGAAAATAGCTTAGTATATATTTTGTGTACAACGTTGACTAGTCGTCTAAAACTCCTTGAGCAGTATGTACAAAATATATTATAATGAATAGATTCAGGCGTTACTTTACGGAAATCCATATTTAATAATAATTGATCGTGCGCTGGAAGAGTCAAGACCTCCTGAGAATGCTTCGTGTAGAAACGTAATGCGACGAAAGTTCTTCCGGTTTGGCTGCGTGGCGTTGTGACGTCACGTCCGCTTAACAAATTAGGCGGAATTGTGACTAGATATATTTCTTTAAGTGTTTTATTAAAATATTAATTTATTGTTTTCTTAAAAAAATATTATTACAAAATAAATATCTTGTTTAAATAATTTATCTCTAAAAAAATATGCCTTCAAAATTGCCAAATATTGACAATTATTGTTACGCCGTCTATCTCAAAAACTGAACTAGAAAGGAATCTGAAATTCCTAATACTGAAAACGCTGTTTTATAATGTAGGTAGGTCAACATATTTTTACTGTTACGCCCTTATGGATTGCGGAACTCCAAAAGAGCGAGGCTTAATAACCAGATTTTGCATCACTAATTGTTTTAACTATGAAGTAACCTTTGAAGTATACATAGAGTGACAAAATATTGAAAAACATCATTGTTATTACGCGTTGTGTCTCTATAATTATTAAAATACTACACTTACATATTCACATATACATCATTTTATATAACGAGTTCAATAATTAAAATAAATTAAACATTAAAATTAAATAACGATGAATACATACATCAAACCACAAAACATTACTACAGCATGCCTTTTGTTTCGTCACCTACCTTTATCTGCATAGTAACTATTACCTACTCTGTCGTCACTCGTCAGTATTGTACCTCACAAAACTAACGCCTACAGCTGCTGCGCTCCTGGTAACGGAGACTTAAGTAAGTCGGTTTTAATCCATGCAGAGTGTTTGTGAAACGCAACTGCGACATAGCCGTAATAATCTTAAAATTACTCTGCCAATTTTCAACTTAATCACAAAAGAATAAAGGCTAGTTTTCATTGAGTCTGAAACGAATCAGACTTAAACTCAGCTTAAACTCGGTTTAACCTTTTGCCGTTTGATTTTAAGCCATCCGTTCAACAATATAAGGCTTAATTTTGAAGTTTCGTAACCTTGGTAATACATTCATGCTGCTATGTTGTCCTGGTACTTAGAGCAAGAATGTTACGTTAGATCGAAAATGACGACACCTCGGAGCATGCGGAGGAAGGACTATTGACGTAATAACAAAATGTGCTTTGTTATGACTGAATCCATCCATTCTTTCGGTTGTGTGAAAATAAATGTTTGCTCGAGCAAGAACTAGTTACGGCATAGGTATATTGTGTGTAGCTAGCTGTATAGTTCCCGGTTTATGAACAGAAAATTACTATTTTTTTTTATTATGACGGAACAAGCTCGAGGACCACCTGATGTTAAGCGGACTAACCTCTGCTTATAACAGACGCATTTTCGTCACAAGTCACGAATCGCACTGCGCCCGTCACCTTGAGACATGAAATTGTTACGTCTCATGTGCCTGTAATTTCACTGGCTCTCAAGGACTGCTGCCGGAACTCACTGTTAGGTGCTTGGCGACTGATTTTCTACTTGAGGGTGGTCGCCTGCCAGGCGGGCATTCGCAAAATACCCTTCCACTATTCAGTGAAGCTCTAGCCCGCGGCGGGATTCAAACCCCATGGTTTGAATCCCGCCGCGGGCTAGACCTGCTGCGTGGCAATCCTTAGCCAATGCCACTGAGCCATCACTGCTCCAAGTCTGTTTCATATTATTCTTTTGAAGTCGTAAAAGGTGATTAAGGGACAAATGTGCCTAATTAGCAGCATGCCACCTCTCGCGTTGATGTGATAGGGGAATTGTTGCTCATTGGGCGCACAATATTACCGACTGGTACTTAACTGGCAGTATCAACGCAAGTATTCCCGAGTATGATTGGCAGACGGCCGCCTGTAAAACCGAAGCCAAAATTGTTTGCAATTATGTCCCTGTGCGGTGCGTTGTTAGCGATAAGATATCACACTAATATATACGTATATATATAGGTATATACCTATATATGCGTATATATAAGTGTATGAGCATATGCTCGTATTATATTATACCCTAATACCTACATGCGCATGTTTGTGAGTGTGTGAGCATGAAACTATATGATTGTTACTCTTTCACGCTGAAACAGCTGAACCGAATAGGGTGAAACTTAGAATATAGATTGTTTAGGTCCTGAATTAATATATGGGATACTTTTCTTTATCATCATCACTTTTGGCTATTGTCATTTGTTACATAGCAATATTTGCAGTCGCCTGCTAATAGAATCAACTTACAAAATAACAACGCAAGAAAATCCCGTCCCTTAGGCCGGGAAATACTCTGCCAATATGAGGTGCCGTCAAGAAGGTGAGTCATAATAGAATTTATACTTTCATTGTTATTTTTTATTCCTACTAGGTTCGCGTTTGACCACACCCTGCCTGATTTTGAGCACTGATATGGTCTAAGATGGAGCACGCTTACCTAGAAGAAACGTATTTACTCTCGAATTGAAGACAATCATGTTGTGTCGGGAAAAACTGACCACGGTAAGGAGTTCCTCTTGCTCTTTCGCAGTAGACCGGAGAAAAGTGGAAGTGAAGCGTTTCGTACGAGTCCTGGGCATATCAACCATGTAGGGATGGCACCTCTCCGTTTGTGTGCACGTCCGATGTAAGAAGGAGGAGAGCGAAACTAAATCGTGCAGTTCTTGTGCACATTCAACGAAATGTATCCGGTAAAAGAAATGTATCCGGTAAAAGAAATGTATCCGGTAAAAGAAATGTAACCGGTAAAAGAAATGTATCCAGTAAAAGAGGTAGATGTCAGCGTTCCCCGTAAGATGAAATTTGAGGATCTCAAGAGCGGTATTGAGATAGGGCTTAAGATGCTGAAATAGTTTCGTTACAATATTTTCTCTTATTGCATTTTAAGGCTTATAATTACACCTGATGGTAGGTGAAGATATCGACGTAGGCATAATCCGATGGACGTAGACTCTCAAAGACGGCTGCCAGAACACATTGTTGTGTAATTGGTAACAGATTTAATTCTTGTGGGTAGTACCTAGCCAGATATGCATTCTCAGAATGCCTAAGATATGATTTTAATCTAACTTCACATTAAATTAACTTACATACAAAACTTTCAGCTTCCAGCCCCTTTTGAACCCCTCTAAGGGACGTATTTTAAAAAGCCCTTTCTTCTTTTCTGGCATGGAACTTTGCAGAGGAGTAGTGGGCTAACCTATGAACTACTGTGCAGAGTTTCGTGATTCTGGATCCACCAGATTGCCCGGCGGGTTGGGTTTCTATGAAAGAAAACGGAGCATTGATAAATTTCTAAAGGTTTATATATACTTAAGGGTAGTAGCTAGCCAGAACGGAATTCGCAAAATGCCATACAAATCATAGCATTGATATACACAGGTCTAAACAACAATTTCCATCTAGTTAGATGGATTCACATAAAAAATTACTTCCATACAAACTTTCCTTACCATACAAATTTGCGGATGTTTTTAAATCCATCCCTTATGGGGATATTCAATAGAGAACCCCCATAAGGGATGGATTTAAAAAAATCCTGTGTTCTCTGCTTCTAGATCTACCAGAGTGCCCAGTACCCAGGTTGGGTTTCTATGCAAGAAAACGGGGCAAACAAAAAGACCAGAAAGAAACAAGGTTTGTTTTGTCAATACGTTAGTTACGAGTATTACCGATTGCTTGTTAATGTTATGTTACCGATAACGATTATCGGCCTTTGTTGTGTAACCTAGATGTAAACAATTTACTGCGGGAACAACACTCGGAGGTAAGCACCTAGGGCCTACCCACAGTTCAACTGCTTAAAATAGTCCGCGATCCTACCTTACAATATTATTGTATTATAAAAATAGGCCAAGTACGAGTCGAGGCCCGCTCATTTAAGGTTCCGTATTGTAACAGGCCGTTACAGTTTTTTTTATTAAAAAAACATATTTGTACTCTAGTTTTTAGTTCTAGACGATGACTGCTGAGTGCAAAAGGGTTTTTTTTACATTAAAGGCCACATGAAAAAATATTAATTTTAATTTCTAGTCAAACAGCGGTATTTTGGTCAACGATCTAGTAAAAGAAAAATATTATAGCGTACACGTCTTTAGTGGTAACACTGTACATCCTTACGGAGAAAGGAAACGTGACTCAAGATTAGGTGCAAGTTCGATGTTGACATAATTGTAATAGCGTTTTCTGCTATTTAACGATTATGTTATTTCGGCCTTTTTGCTCTGATATAAAATTATTTCTTCTTACTGTTATCCCACGTAGTTGGGGCCGGAACATAATGTTTACCCTAAACCTAAGACTATGAACCCAATTTTTCATGGGGTTTTTAATATGTGGCTAACAACACAAAATGGACGTCACAAGAATATAGAACAAAGTTTTGAAGAGCTCGTTGCGAAGTTACCCCACGAGGTTATGCAGTGTTCATGGTTGGGTGGTCATGACTTGGATGGGTGACCGCTGATGGCATTTACTATTGAGCACTTGCTTTGCTTCCGCATTGCTTCGGATGTGCAGTGACTCATCACTGCAAAGTAAAAAAATACACGCGATTTAAACCGTTGAAAGTTGTTTTATTACTATGTGTAATAATCGCGAAAACCTCCTCGTAAATGTGAACTGCTTATACTAAATGTTTAGTCACTAGAACACCTAACATTTTGGGCCTGACACACAAGTGAAAACGGGTGTCACTGTCAGGTGAAGTTATCATTTATTCCTAATTATCTGAAACTTGACATGACTATGGTATACCGTCGTCACGCTTCAGTCGGTCAATGTCTAATGTCTGCAAAACAGGTAAGGTGGCGTGTAAGCTTTACCAGTGCCAATACATCGATAAGACAGGTGTAAAACCTTTGCCCCGTGGGGTGCCGTGTTAGAATTGCACCTCCCCATATCATCCCGTGGGTGTCGTAAGAGGCGACTAAGGGAAAAATACTGGAAGGTGGGCAGCAGCGCCTTCTAAAGAACTGCCAACTTACACTGCGATCCCCAAGACGCTTGCCAAGCGTGGGGATTAGGGCAAATACCCCCTTAATAGGGGAGGCTGTGTTCAGCAGTGGAAGATCCAGCTGTTACGGTAAAGCCTTGAAGCCCTTTATTCCAACACAAGAATAACACAGTTTGTGGTGATCAAACTGTTCAATATTAGTTGGACAATGACAGCAACATATACTACACAAAATACCTAATATGTAACCAAAAATAAGCTTGACCAGAGTGAGCTTTGGCCTGATTGAGAACATCTCTCCAGAATCCAGGCAGCCTGCTTCCTCCAGCCTTATACGAAAGTTTTGCGCCATGCTAGCTATCTTAATTTTGGACGACCTCTGTTGTTTTTCAACAGCATATCTAGGTGTTATAGGTAAGATAGATAAGTTGAAATGGGAACTTGACTTCAGAACAACAAGACAAAAGCCAAAAAGTTGCGATTCCGCGCTGATTTGAGGATTCTGCTAAGCTGCTCCATAGCCGGCGATAACAGCAACAATTCACACCACTTTATACGTGAAGTTGAACATTTAAAATAAACAATGTTGTTCGATAAAGAAATAAAGATGGAGGAATAAGGCTGTATAGATCGATTGCACATTCTCCAAGTTCATCTACTAAAGCATCAATACTCGTAATCATGAGCTTCTTTGCTAGATCATCGATATGGTCCATGGAGGTATTAAGCCAAGACGTTGTCCCAGAGATGGCTGCAGTATTCCATACAATAATTGCTAATAAGCCGTCCCCGTCTGGCCGTACTTTCCAAAGCACTCCGAGTTATAAAAGCTGTTTTTAGAGTTCCTTGCCTCTAACGGGAAAAACAGTACCCTTATAGGATCACTTTGTTGTCCATCGGTCCGTCTGTTAAGACCCTTTTTCTCAGGAACACGTGGAGGTATCAAACTGAAATTTATATCAAATACTCAGGTCATCTGTCTATTGGAGCTGTGAAAATATCAAACTTCTAAGCCAACGCAATCAAAAGATACAGCCGTTTACACCGCAAATTTACAACAATCGCAAGACGATCAAAACCTACGGAGACATCTTTAAATTTGGTACGATCACAACTTCTTACCAAATTTAAAGAAGCACATATAAAGAAAAAAATGCAAAAAGCATAAATTTTTAGTTAGTTACGTCATAGAATAAAAATATTTTTAATACTTTAAAATGTTGTGGATTTCATTTAGCAATAAAAATACTATAACTTTTACTTATACCCAGAGGTTTGAACGGAACCCTCAGAGCGCAAGTCCGACTCTCATTTGCCGGTTTTTTTATACTCTGAGATTATCGATCCGTCTGTCTTTTAGACGAGCAGAATTGAAAGAAGAAGAAAGACCTTATTGGTTTATAGCATATATTTGTCTATGCCATAGGCTCTATGCCATTAACAACTCCAATTAGTTCCCGACCTTATTAGTGTCATCGAAATCAGTCAACCCCACCTGTTCCATTTACACCTGTATTTTGATCTACTACCGACACGTGCAGTTTTCATAATTATGCTATCCGTAATTATCGACATGTGTCAATACTTACCTATTATTATTTAAGCTGCGCTACAGAAACATTTACCTACCAAATTTTTATGACTTGCCTATGTACTGTGAAGGGATAATTAACTGAGAATATATTATAAATAAAGGCTACTTCGGCGGAGCAACACAAGCGGCACATGTATACTAACCTTGCCATGGGTTACATATAAAGACGTTTGGTGTAGAGACGTTGGGTCCGTGGGGACCGGGAACTCATCATATTTTCCAAAAATTATCAGAGCGCTTGGTTAATGCGACGCGTGATCAAAATGCTGGCACCTATTCGGCTCAACGAATAAGCATTGCAATTCAAAGGGGCAATGCTACCAGCATGCTGGGCGCGCTGTTAACTGGTAGTGGGCTGGAGCATTTGGACTGCCTGTGAGTCTGTAACGACTCATAGGTCTAAATGCTTTTATTGTCGAATGTTAGTTTAGTGTTGTTTATAGTTCACAGTATTTTGTTAGTAAAAAGAACTGAGAGAATATGTTAGTATTTGTTTAAATTTAGTTTTAAAATACGTTTATGGGTACTGGACTAGAATATAACCCCCACCTCTTCCCGTGAATGTCGTAAGAGGTAACTATACCGAAAGGTGGCAACGGCACCTTCTACGGAACGATCTTGCATTGCTATCTCCCAGACGCCTGCCAAGTGTGGACCTTATGACAAACCCCCCTCCATGTAGAAGGTTGTAATCAGCAGTGGACGATCCGGCCGAAACAGTTTTTTAGAATTACATTTACTAGCTGCGATTTTTAGAAATTGTCAAGTACTCTGGGCTAAGAATAAATATGAATTTATTCGTAGATCCCGGGTCTATTATGATCGAACCTCATGTTAAACAGTTTATTGATATTGTTTACACTATATTTACATCACAAAAGCTGTCGAGAACAATAAACATGTCGGTATCGAGGCGCCAACAGTAATGCACCGGTAATCGCTAACCCTGACATTTAGCGAGTTGACGAGCGGCGAAATATGACCGTAACCTTATGGTACGATCGCGTGCAGAGAAGTTTAAATCTAAATTCCTGCATTTAGTAGTGTAACTTACTGGCTCTCAAGGAGTGCTGCCGGAACGTACTTAATAAGCTCAAAGCTTGGCATCTACCAAACTATGATATCACAGTTCTTAACCAGGGAGTCTTATTAATAAGTATAATAAAAACCAATAACCTTAACGTTCCTGTACTTTATTTGACAGTACTTACGACCACTATCCACAATCTCTATAAATCTTATTCCGTTTTCTTCTTAAGCGTCTGTAGTCAAAACGAAACTATTTTTACATGTATAACAGTTCATTTGACAACGTCTGTACTAGAAAGTGATTCTTTTGTCACTTGTTTTTAGAATTCCCATCCACAATATACATCTACCCTTATGAACAATTTGTGTTGCCAGTCATTATCTGGTGCCCATACAGTCGGTAGCCATGGTCTGCTCCAATCACATTAGATTCAGCATAATGTGCTCCTCACACCAGCCGTAACGACCCTTCGTTTCGGTGTGGAGCCGAAAGAGGTAGATTTAGATTCTCACGGTTGCCACAACTCTGAAGAAGTTGTAACCGTAGCGGTGCCGCGACGATTTTGAGCCTATTGAGGTCAACGTTTTCAACCGACTTCTAAAAAGAAGGAGGTACTCAGTTCCTCGAGTATTTTTTTTTATTTGTTACTTCAGAATTTGCTGGTGAATTGATAATTATTTTTTATTTAAAAGCTGGTGCTTCCCGTGTGGGCCCATTTAAATTTCGTCAAAATCAGTCAAGCGTTTTTGAGTTACACTCCAACTGAAAAGTGTTTTTCTATCTTGATGATATAAAGTCATATACAGTGAATGGCAATCGACCCCGTTAGTAGTAAGTCACTAAAAAGGGTGAAAAAATATTTTTTACAAAAAAATAAACCGCCTTCAACACTTCAGATTGTGATAACACTTTGTGATAATGGGTACTTTTCAACTATCATGGTACCGACGTCAACAAGTTTTTTCACACTTTTGGGTGTTGAAGACGGTATATTTTTTTTTAATTTACCTTAGTTATTAGAAAAAAGTTCTTCACTCCCCAGACCAACCCCTCCATTCCGCGAACTTTTTGAGCCGCCCTCGTAAGTATAAATAAATACTCACACGTTACCCAAGAACCCTTAAAACCCGGTGGAGCTAGACGACCGAACAGTCGGTAGCCAGCATCTATGTCCTCCATAAAAAAAAAAATACCCAAGAACCTTTTCATTCATACATTTATAAGTGTAAATCTTTATCAAGCGCAAGTCCGGTCGTGTATGGAGTAGGTACCGTTCTCACCTTTGGGATGGTTCTGCCAAATACCAGCTGGAGACACTGGAAGCTATTGAGAGGAGAGCCAAGAGACTCATTAACGACGACCAACTTGTAAGCAAGAGACTCCAAAGTCTCGAGCATCGCCGTAAAGTCGCTTGCTTATCGGTTATTTATCGGATACATTTCGGGGAGTGTGCCACAGAACTACATGATTTGATAACGCCATCTCTATTCTATAACCGGACATCCAGGGATACTCAGAAGCGCCACCGCTATATGGTAGATATTCCATTTACCCGAACAAAGCGATTTGCTTCTTCGTTCATTATACGAACCGCCAGGGAATGGAATACCCTGCCTGAGTCTGTGTACAATATGGGGGTCTTCAAAACGCGAGTGAACAGGTATCTCCTTGGTAAGCGCGCTCCATCATCGACCGCATCATCACTTAACATCAGGTGAGATAGTGGTCAAGTGCTACCCAGTCCAGTATAAAAAAAAAGAGTGGAAATAATACTGCTAAAAGACGGTAGTATATTCTCAGATGTATTTTTGCGGTGAGTGTACTAGGAAACAACCTGACGATTCAATGCAACACATCAACTTTGTTAACCAATGGAGCTGTTACAAATAAAAGCTTTTTAATTTTTATTGATACATAATCTATGTGACGAATCTCGATTTATTAAATCAGTGTTTTACTCCCACTCCATGTAATAACAATAAATTATTAAAGAAAGAAAGAAAAAAAATCCTTAAACGGCTGCTGCCGATTGTAAATTATGACAATATTGTCATAAGTCTAAAATTAGATTTTATTTATACCGGTTGCATGCATTTTTATCCCAAAGCTACATAGTTTATATATATATAGAAAAAATGCATGCAACCGGTATAAAAAATATACCATTATCAAACCTACAAGCAAGACCATTTGTCATTAACTCATTACTCTCGAACAGCTTGTATTCATGGCTCAGAACGAGATGTATGCCATCTTCATATCTGTCTTGCCATCAACAACTTGCAAAAATCTTGGCACGTTTTTTGAAGAATAGCACCACTACAATTTTCCTCCGTGCTTCTGGATTTTTCTTTCCAAGATGAAGGAATAAAATAACTTCTGGAGGACTGCTCTTAGTCCTCCGGGTTTTCCAACCACTCTCCGAAGTCCTGTCGTGATTCTATAATCACCTGGCGCCTTGCTGTTCCTAAGCTGTTTAAGAGCCATTCTAATCTCGTCTAATGTCCGGGATGTCTTCTGTGTAGTGTCGGGTCAGTTTGGTTCTTTCGTCCTGAGCTGCACTGTCTTCGGTTTTTATGAGATTGTACCCCTCCTTTTATCAGTACTAATATAATAAATGCGAAAGTAACTCTGTCTGTCTGTAAAACTACTGGATCGATTTGAATGAAATTTGGTATGGATATAGTTTGAGACCCGGGAAAAAACATAGGATAGTTTTTATCCAACTGCGCAAAAAGAGGTTAATGCTTTTGCGCGATAAACGACATACGCGCGGGCGGAGCCGCGCCCGGAAAGCTAGTATATACATAATATCATTGATTGTACCATCGTCGAACTTCACTTTTATTTGGCTTTGCCCTATAGACACATTTTTGCGAACACTTTGGATAATATAATCGATTATACTTTATAATTTTTATATTGAAAGTACGCAAGTCGTTTCGCAGTGTTTTCGAAATCTCCCTATTAATTTGTTTAACTTTTTATCACTTCTACTAATATACTTACCCAAACATACTAGTACTTATATGTTTGGTCAATTGATAATAACTATCTTTAGTCGATGACAAGCTAACAAAAATGTTTTCAGTGTATCATTCTATACTTTGCACAATCTCCTAATCCTTATATATATTAAAATTACGTGTCACGTTGTTTGTCAGCGTTGGACTCCTGAGCTACTGAACCAATTTTAAATTTGACTTGCACACCGTGTGCAATTTGATCCCAATTGAAAGATAGGATAGCTTACATCTCAATTTATAGTCGTCATTACCCGTGCGAAGCCGGGGCGGGCCGCTAGTGAAATTATATACAAATCCTCATAGAATCCTCGATAGGTAAAAGTTAGCGGTGTACAAAATATTTTATACATTGCCTATATAATTCGGGTATTGTATTGAATAATGAGGTATTGTTTACAATGACTGAATTATATGCTGTACTGTACTGTGCCAACCGTATCGTCCACTGCTGAACACAGCCTCCACTATTATGGGGGTATTTGCCATAATCCCCACGCTTGGCAGGCGGCTTGGGGATCGCAGTGTAAGTTGAAAGTTCTTTAGAAGGCGCTGCTGCCCACCTTCCAATATTTTTCACTTAGTCGCCTCTTACGACACCCACAGGATGATATGGGGAGGAGTAATTCTAACCCGGCGCCCCACGGGACAAAAATGAAGGAATTATATGCACTGCCGATAAATTATACATCAGTACTTAATATTATAAATGCGAAAGTAACTCTGTCTGTCTGTCTGTCTGTCTGTTACGCTTTCACGCCAAAACTACAGGACCGATTTGAATGAAATTTGGTATGGAGATAGTTTGAGACCCGGGAAAAAACATAGGATAGTTTTTATCCGACTGCGCAAAAAGAGGTTAATGTTTTCGCGCGATAATCGACATACGCGCGGGCGGAGCCGCGCCCGGAAAGCTAGTTAAATATACAATTATTTATTCGGTTAAGTAATTAGATCATTGCAATTTGCAAACTCGCTGCATATCATGGCATTATTATTTATTGCAGATAAGCTAGCCTATGACCAGTATCTCATGTGAAGCTAAGTGATGTTGCGGTCGAAAATGTTATACAGGTTGAACACGCTAGAATTCCTGACTCTCTTGAAATAGCTGCCACCTTTACAAAGCTTAGCCGGCATTTTGCAAAGGACCTAGCTAGCTACCACCCTCAGGAAGAAAATCCTTCTCCAAGCACATAACAATGTGTTCCTGCAGCAGTTCTTGAGAGCCAGCAAAATTACAGGCATAAAAGACTCAACAACTGTAAGTTTCAGGGAGACGCAGAGCAATTCGTCACATGTGGCGAAATGCAACATTCTACAGAAAATATACAAATTTAATTTTTGTTCCTCATTCCGTTTATATGAAGAATATAGACCCCTAGAATTATTATAATTAATTAATATTATTTAATTATTACTTAATTAAGGGACCGTAGAAAGGAACGTGCTGATACTGCTTTACTTATAAGGTTCTTAAACTTATTGTATTATTCATTCTTGTGGAAATACCGGTTTTTCTAAAAGTATAAAACCTTGAATGATTAAAACTACATTCCATTAACAGTTTTACAAATCGATACCACTCGAAATGACTTCAAAGGACAAAAATGTAGAATGCCTACTACGTGCAGATTGGCGTTGTCATAGGTCAAACCTATATGTGTAAATTTATATATGCCTGCCTATTTCAGCTGCAATTAAACCGTTCTGCGTGACTCTGACAGTTATCTTCTAGTTCTTATGTCTGTCACAGAATAACTGATTGCATTATAGTAGCTCACGTGTTCTTTCTTAAAATGCAAGTGGTCTAAGGGTACACTTGTGGTCTTCAATTCGGAATATAGCCTAGTTAAAGTCCACAAAAATCCTTTAAACTGCTTAAAGCTGTATAATACTGGTCTTGCTACCTATATTAACACTGCGAATGTTACAGTGTGGTCTCCGTGATACATATTATCGTTCTTATTCAAATGAAAGCTCACTTTTCACCTATTGCAGGTCACACCTATATGTGTGTAAAGTTATGAAACCGTTGTGGGTGACTCTGAAAATTTTCTTCTAGTTCTTATGTATTGTTTTCCCAGTGATTCCATTGGCACACTTCAAACATTGTTTCATACCTGTTTGTGTAAATTTATATATGCCTGCCTATTTCAGCTGCAATTAAACCGTTCTGCTTGACTCTGACAGTTGTCTTCTATATTTCTATATATTATGATTACAAGCACTACCGCGTACTAAGCGAAAATCATAAATTTACAAATTATTGGAATACAAAATGTTTTGCCCCGGGCGAGAATTGAACCCGCGTCCTTCCGATTTCGCGCCGGATGCTTTATCTATTAAGTTGTCTTCTAGTTCTTATGTCTGGTTTTCACAGTGATTCCATTTGCTCACTTCAAACATTATTTTATACCTATATGTGTAAATTTATATATGCCTGTGACCATATACTTGTTGAAGTTACTTAATGACAATAACTATATGGTTGATATTCCATTTACCCGAATAAAGCGATTTGCGTCTTCTTTCATCATACGAACCGCCAGGGAGTGGAACACCCTGCCTGAGTCTGTGTTTCCGGTTAAGTACAACGTGGGGGTCTTCAAAACGCGAGTGAATAGATACTTTCTGGGTAAGTGCGCTCCACCATCGACCGCATCATCACTTAACATCAGGTGAGATACCGGACCAGTGCTACCCAGTTAAAAAAAAACTTGTTGAAGTCGGTACCATGAGAGTTGAAAAGTACCTATTATCACAATATCGTGCGCATGGTACCGATTTCGACAAATTATTTGAGTGTTGAAGCATAGAACATATAATAATTTGAAGTTCCATTTTGTGGTTAAATTATTTTTTCACTCTTTTTAGTCATTCTTGTCACTTACGAGATCCATTGTCATTCGTTGTCAACGACCATATCATCAAGAAACGAAAATATTTTTCAATTATTGGAGTGTATGTAACTCAAAAACGGCTTGACTGAAACTTGATCTTGACTCGACCTTGATGAAATTTAAATGGGACCAAACGACAAGCATCAACTTTCATATACTTAAAAAAATAATTATCAAAAACAGACGAGTTGAGAACCTCCTCCATTTTTTAAGTCGATTAAAAACGGCATATATGAAAGAATTTTAGAATTTTCTGATTTCATAATAGGGACGAGTGATACTGATAATAGAATACACTTAATTTTTTAAGCTTACATACATAAAACATAATACACATTAATGTTGAAACACACACACACACACACACCACATAATTATTATTATTATTCACGTCATTTATTTTATAACAATTTTTTTTTTTTTTTGCAATATTCATACTTATTATTATTATTATTTATTTCAGTTATTAAACCATAAAATGTACATAATTGATATGCCTTATATATTTTATATTGCAAAATTCAAAAGATAAAAACAGATAATAGTTAAAAACTAATCTACTCCATAAGTATCTCGACTTAAACATCGAGCAAAATACGCTCAAAAAAACTAAAATGAAAATCTATTAACAAGTTTCAAATTAATCATGTGCTAAACGCAACTCTTTAACTAATAATGGCGAACTTTGCCAGTCTGTCAGTCTGTCCATAACGGTAAACGCTATTGTTTACAGATGCGTCCGCTATTTTTTATTTAAAAAAACTATATCAAACCCTTCTATGTGTGGACATCTGCCGAAAATCGATTTGGCATTTTTTTGAACGAAAAAATGCGGGTGCAAAAAGGTACGTTCCGATAGTTTTTGTGAATCACAATGTTTGTAAAACGGCAACCCTTTCATCAAATACGGTGCAGTAATCAGATTTCGGCATGTGCTGTTTTTTTTAGATTGTAGAGTTCCGTAACGTCAAATGGTGAAAAACAAATGCCACTAGTTCCTGAAACAGAAATTTCTTAGCTAGTGTTCAAAAACTACGCATATATTAGTAAATAATGAAGTATGAACAGAACGAACCATAGATAAGAAACAGTGTTACGAAAAAAAAACTGAAAAAAAAACACATTAGTAGTACTCGTAGATTATAATTTGCAAATTATTTCTATGATTATCAGTACTTCAGTACTAATATTATAAATGCGAAAGTAACTCTGTCTGTCTGTTACGCTTTCACGTCAAAACTACTGGACCGATTTGAATGAAATTTGGTATGGAAATAGTTTGTGACCCGCGAAAAACATAGAATTGTTTTTATCCAACTGCGCAAAAAGAGGTTAATAAACTATAAGGGCGGAGCCGCGCCCGGAAAGCTAGTAATGAAATAAAAGTAAAATTCAGTATTCCCAAAATAAGCCTTATGATACCTATCCATATAATTTAAGTTTTATGTTGAATATATATGTGAGAAGGAGATTGTTACGTAGAATTTCCTATCTATATAACACGAATTTCTTGCCTGCTCTTCTTATTGGCTCTATACTTTTGTGATGTAGACTTTGTAGAAAGTAGAAGTTTACGTTCATAAAGAAAAATCTCTGCCATATTATTTTATTCGTAGGTGATCTCTCTGGTATTTAAAGTAAACAGAAAATATTGCAAAGTGAAAAAAAATTATATATGTTCTATATATTCCCTCTAAAAGGTTCAACGCTAATTAATTATACTTTTAATTCGAATTTGCAAACTTAAAGATTTACCTAATAATATGGTTATGTAGAATCATACGTAGTTAGACTAAGTTAAACTTCTAATGGACAAAGCAACAATATTTCTGGACATTAGCCGAGGATCCGGGTTATTTTAGGAGTCGCTAGTAGTTCATGAGCAGTCGTTACAGCATAAATTAGGGTATTTCGCGAAGGCGCGCCTGACTAGCTACCACCCTCAAGTAGAAAAACTATCGCCAAGCACCCAACGGTGTTTTCCGGCAGCTGACCTTGAGAAGAAGTAATTCTAGATCTTATCACATCAGCACTTATCATCGGGTGAGTTAGTTGTCATAAGCTAGCCTATCGACGTATCGACAATAAAGTAGATACATATAAAAGTTGACCTGCTTTCAGATATCGTTAGATTTTTCAGGTGTTATACTGTGACTTTATATATTTTCATAAATAGACCAGATAAAAATATACAAAATGAAATTATTTAAATACACTGGAGTACTATTATTTATTCTGTGACGTTACATTATTTTATCGCCTATTAAAAATGTTATAGCAATAAACAAGGATGTAGCTCCAGATGTTTGCACCTTGGCGCTAATTACACAATAATGTTTATTATACTACAAATTACATATAGAACCCTTCGTTCTCGATTCAATCGAACTTATCCATTTTTCTTTAAGAAACTCGATAGTTCTTGAGTGTGGAGTGTGCCATTCTTTTGTGGCTGACAAATGTATTTGATCTTGCCCATATCTTCCGCAAAAAAAGTTTGCTTAGAAAAAAGTTGGCACGAGCATGCAACCTTTTTGCCGGTAGGGCACTTCCATTCTACCATTGTCAATAAAGAAAAAGGCTTGTACACATGCTCTCGAAGGGCTCACTTTTACGCATCTTTTGATATCATCGAAAACGATGTAATTATGAAGACTGTCGGACGAAACACCTTTCATTTTCGTACGAAACTTTCTGTATCGACACAGTATGACGTGGTTTGTTTGCTTTGGGAAAACATAACATTTAAAGAAGTCTTTATGTAAAAAACGATGAATCAAATACTTATTGAAATAAAATACTTAATTAAAAACGAAACCGACTTCTAAGTCTTCTAACACTGAAAGGTTGAAATAACTTGTTGAAGCCGGTACTCGAATCACTCTGTGCTCGCATTTTCATGGGTCGAATTACACAAGTTATTCCATATTTTTCTGTGAGTTTCAATTTTTTATATATGTATCTACTGCTTATAAGTATAATCGATTTTCACATCCTTATATAATCGATTTTCACACACCCTCATATATCACAATAGGTAGGTACACAAAACTTGTCACCATTGACGAGACTTGCCATCGCTTCAGTTACATATTAGAAGGTAGACTAGATCATGAAGGTAGAATAAAAAACTAACAGTCAAATTGAGAACCTCCTCCTGTTTAAAAAGCGCTGGAAAATTCGAAATACTCTGAGCACACACCAATTTAATCTACCTCACACTTGACTATTACAAAATAACTTATCTAAGCAGTTTTATTTCTGTAGACCAGGTTTCTTTCATGTAATAATTTTATACTTTAGGTATTCAATTCGGTATATTCAAAGATTGGGTAAACTCAAAAAAAATTTGATGTATATTATAGATTATACAGATTATATATTAAAAAAATTTCATTCCTATAAACAGTGAGCAATCTACCGATCACGGTGCAAAAAAGTCAAATACTCAAATAGACCTCAATGTATTTGCAATCCTTTTGACTTTTTTTGCAAAGTATTTGAGTAACGGATAAAAGCGTTCAGTTTTTGTAAATCATATGTGTTATTTTACTCGTAATTTCTAACATTTTAGGTTAAATCTACGAGTAAAATAACGCTTTTATTTCAATTCCAATTTTAAATTAAATTTATAATATTAACTTTCTACTTTCTACTACAAACTTCAATATTTATAATAGAATTATTCGATCAGTTTTGATAAGGCAACAAGCTAACATACAAATTATTTTGGTTTTTGCTCTATACTAATATAGTTATTGGGTAAGAGAATTATTGCAAAATTACAGTATATATTCTTACAAAAGCACATATTAATACGATTTAAATCTATTTAGTTTTTTTTATTAAATGGAGTGACAAACCAGCAGACTGTCCACCTGATGGTACGCGGTTAGCGTCGCCTATGGAAATTTGCAACATCAGGGATTACCAATGCTTTGCCGACACTCTTTTAACACCCTTTTTGAAGGAATCCATACTGTAGCTCTTCGGAAAAACGCTAGATGGAAGATCGTTCCACATTCAGTTACTTTACATTATTGGAAGGGAATAACTCCAAAGGCCTGTTTGATGTCATTTATAATCATAATAAATGGGAAAAATTATATACAATTTTGTCACTCTAATTTGCCTCCTCCGAAAAGCATCAGCTGACCAATTATGTCATTTGTTAGTAACAAAAACTGATAAGTACAAATCATAACAAATGGCGGTTTTACTCTTACGTATACGCTTTTAATACTAAAGCTGTTTAGATGGACTACAGTTACTAATAGCTTTAGTTACAAATGGGAATAGGTAATCGCAAAACCTAAAATTTGGTATGATTCCAATCAGATGATTCAATTGTTAGTGATTAACTACATAATTGGTCAGTTACATCGTCTATCATTTCATCACCATTAATCATACAAAACGTCCAAATACATACAGTTCATGCGAGGAGACGAATTAAACATATGCCACGGGCATTAATAGGTATTTCAGGTGGGCACCTGCCCGACGGAGGGCAAGGTGGGACACCACCTGTGCCGCTCGCCAGCCACTCATGGTTTGACAGGTGACTCTACTATTGTCACACAGGATTATTATCTTACAACTAGCTGCAGTCTTCAACTTGTGTACGAAATGTACAGAAATAATAATTCTGTATGTAATGAAATAATTATCCATTATGCCTTCCCGTATTTGTTCTTTAGTATATAAATATAATGTAAAATATACCAGATTCAATCCTTTACAAGAATTTAATTAGGCGCTTACAATGACTTACAATAAACGTGAAATCTTCTAACATAAAAATATATTAATTTGTATTTTTCCCAGAATTAAGCCTGTGAATCTCAACCCGGTGGTGGAAATCGAATCATGGAGCTGAGTCAGCGCAGTCCAAAGCTATCGCCGAGTTCATGAATGTGAACTAGGAAAAGACTTGACAACCTAATCTCCGATTTTTCATTCTGAATCAGAAAGCTGGAAAACATTTATTTCCTGTCACAGACAGAAGTGCCTAAGTATATATTTTAATACCTGATTTTACCCATAGACCTATCTATTAAGTAAATAATTTATAGATAATTTTTTTTAGATCCGTTTCCTACCAGGAGGCAATCATGGGTAGAACAGAGCTCAGGTCACTGTCCATGAGTAGGGTACCAAAATGGCTGGCAGCATTACCCCGTTGAAAGGCAATACTAATTACCTGGCTGAGGTAAGCGCCAGCCCTTTCGTCGTTTGTCTTTTCTATCAGCCGCTTTCACAATTTTGTATACAGAAGCCATGCGCTAAATGCCATGGATTATATTATTAGGTAAGACTAAATATCCTTCCTTCACAGATGTCACAGTACTACAAGAAGAACGGGCAGTGGGTACTGAATTATTGCTGGATGGTAATCGTAACCAGACCCTCTTAAGATTGTTGGTTCCTAATGTATATAATTAGTTTTTTATTGTGTAAAAGCCTTTAAAATTTTACATGTGAAATATTCAATTTGTTTTTTTTTTTCATTTGTTGACAATCTGCTAGTGGTTTAACTACTTACTGCAATTTTTTTGCAATTCAACGGGGCAATGCTGCCAGCATGCTGGGCACGCTGCCAACTGGGAGTGGGCTGGAGCATTTGGACTGCCTATGAGTCTGCTATGACTTATAGGTGTCTAAATGCTTTTATTGTAGTAGCTGTAGTGTTGTATATAGTTCATAGTATTTTGTTTAATAAAGGCATACCGCCGGTAAAAAAAAAACTTACTGCATATTAATGTGATTTAACAAGACATATTCTTTACAAAAAAAAAGTGTATATGAATGCTGAGAATTTATAATACGTCACACTTCAGGAAGATTATTTAAGGTTTGTCGTTAATATGTCGAGACAGACTAGAATCTCACCATATTTGTAAAAGCTTATCTAATCGACATTAAGCCACACCGCCATTTTTAAAACTTACCTATTTGCTTAGATAATAAACTTGTAATTAATAATCAAAGCCTATTCGCCACAGCGAATCCGAATTCTAGTACTAAATGAACAAGTATTAATTAACTAAAAAAGTAAAAAACGCAACTGTAAATTATTTACTTTCGTTAAACGTTTTATCGTTCCATTAAAATTAAAACTGAAAGTTATATACAGGGTTATTGGTTATATGCTAATAACCTCTTAGGGTTGACATCTGAAGTGCTAGTCCTAAAAAACATTTTGAGATATTATTTTTTTTTATTTAAAAAACTTTTTTAATATTTTTTTATTTGTTTTTGACGGAATAAGTACGAGGCCCATCTAATTTGTGCCTGTAATGTATTATTTCATATGTTTTATTACTTTGCTCGACGTAGGTAAATATTCAAAACCATAGAGTTTTGAATTGGAACTGTAAATAGTTAAAGGGAGCACGGCGCGGTCCAGTGTTGTCGCAGTGAACGCTCTTGGCTAGGAGTGGGCATTAAAACACACAAAAAAAATAAAAAAAATTTAAGTGAAGAAGTAAAAATAATTAAAAATTTTTTTTTTACTTCATGGCAAAAAAAAATTGTTTGTTAGGACTAGCAGATGTCAACCCTAAGAGGTTGTTAGCATATTACCAATAACCCTGTATATTTATGGTATTTGTTTTTTGAAGACATTCATTTTGATACACCTTCCAAACCCGTCAAGTGGATACTCCATCCACTCGACGGGTTTGGAAGAAAAAATATTTTTTGTATCTCACAATATGGTGTCAAAAATTCGCCAGTTTGATTTGTTTATTCTTTTTATGAACCTAGTGACACTCACGCTATCAAGACGAATCTAAGGATCTTATATATTAAAATCGGTTAAGCCGTTTAAAAGTTATGCTGGAATAAATTGTGTAAAAAGCGTGTGTTTTTGAACACATCTGAATGAGTTGATATAAGAATATGAATATATTGAACACATTTTTACCCTATTTGTTATTAAGTTCCTGATGCAGCATTGAGTAATCAAAATCTTAGAGGGTAACGCCGTAGACAGAACCTAGGAGCTATTTTAATACAGAAGATAATAAAATGCCTTGTAAAAATATTGTTAATGCGTTGGGAAGACATTACACTAACGTAGTCAGCAACCTAATTGTGTTTCTGTATAAAATAACAATTCAAACACACCATGTAGATAAGCCCTTAATAAAAGGTTTAAATGGCTTTATATATTTCGAAATTAAGCTACTTAAGAGATAATAATGTAATACAGAGCAGATGTTGATTTAGTCGTACAGCATGATAGTGAAAAAATTAAAACACAATAAAATTGCCTGTAGCACTTAAGCATACGTTCCTACACCACTATGTGTTTAATTATTTTTGTTATATGTTGTTATATATGTACCTATATGAACAGCCATATCGTCCACCTTTAAATAAAGCCTCCCCCATTATAGAGCGTTTATTTTTTTATATCCGATAGGTTAGCCTTTGAACACTATCTCACCCGTTGGTAGGTGACGATGTGGTCGAAGATGCTTTTCATGCTAACCTAGACTACTGGCTCTCAAGAGAGCCAGTAGTCTAGGTTACACAGCTGCCGGAATACACCGTTAGGTGTTTGGCGACAGATTGTATACTTGAGGGTGGTAGCTACCCAAGTGGGAATTCGTAAAATGCCCTACCACCATGCTAAAACGACTTCCATCCTAAGACAACAACCGGACCGATGGCTTAACGTGTATCCCGAAGCACGGAACCGCTCAGTAGTAATGTCACTAGCGGTCACCCGTCCAACTCTTGACCGCGGGGGATGTTCCTTAACTCATCCGATCGTTTCAGAACGGCTGAGCAAACTTCGCTACAAGTGCTACAAAACGCGTTTTCCATAATCCCCACGCTTGGCAAGCGTCTTGAGAATCGCTGTGTAAAATAGCAGTTCTTGAGAAGGCGCTGCTGCCAAATTTCTGGTATGATAGGTCCTTTTGTTGCCTCTTTCGAATCCCACAGGAAAATACGGTGGGATGCAATCCAATCTAATCCAATATAATAATTATACCAAAACATACTGTCACATGCTTGAGCATAATTTTTACAATTAAATAATATAGGTATATTAATCATTTATATCGCTGCTCCTTGATTACGCACTTTAGGTTTTTTTTACTAATTTTAGTAATAGAATAACGCGCACACCCATTGGCTACTGATAAGGTTTACCTATTGGGAAACTTCCAAACAAATGTAGGTATTTCATACTAAAAGTACCGTGCACTTGCTGACTGATGATCAAAACCTATATGGTCTATCCCGGTGACCTAGTCTTATAGTTTGGCTTGAAACAGGGATATCTTGCCACAAATAGATAAAGTAAAAACTGAAAATATGTGTACTTTAATCTCGTATTATGATACAAACTTATATTTACATCTTTTTTCATAAGTACTAGATGAGTACTAGATGAGCGACCGCAAAAGAAAGTTTGTCACATAAACACATTCAGTAATGGTAATACCTATTATGGCATCGATCCTACTCGCTATCTTTTTTTACTTTGTTGTCTATCTACATATTACGATCTCATGAATAAGATTATGACCACTAACCACATCGTCGCCGTATTACATGCGCTTCGCTATCTTTGTTCATTCTATTCTAATTAAATTCACGATCTTACCCAATTATGTATCCCTGCATCGGTCCAGGAATGCTTGCAGCTTGTTTTTCCCCGCATACCTAATGTTAAATAGTTATGTTACACCCATCGACATATCGAGAGGCTGAAACAATGGAACGTCGCGCCGTCCCGAATTCCATCAAACCCTGAGCTCTCTCATCAATGTCCTAACAAAAACCACCGCAAAAACACTTCAGATTTTTATTTGAAGGAATCCTTCTTTAGTATGAGACTCTTCGATCGGCCGTCAAAAGGGCCGCGTCGGCAAAAATGTGCATAATTGGACCTCGAAACACAAGAAAAAAACCCTCAAAAACGACCTCTAGATGTTTGGAAAAAGTGCACTGATACAGGGTGTACTACCGTGCCCTGACCTTGCGCAAAGGAATTTTTAACTTTCATGTATAATATTGCCTTCCAAGCGTACTTTATACTTGTAATTTAGAGCCAACTAATCACTGATGGTTTTGAATGAAATAATAAGTAACTACCTTAACATTTTTTTTTTTTTATGCTTGATAGGTTAGCCTTTGACCACTATCTCACCTGATGGTAAGTGATGATGTGGTCGAAGATTTTGTTCAGGCTAACCTAGAATTACTGGCTCTCAAGGACAGCTGCCGGAACACACCCTTAGGTGCTTGGCGACAGATTTTCAACTTGAGGGTGGTAGCTAGCCAGGCGGGCTTTCGCAAAGTGCTGCAAGTGCCCTACCACCATGCTGTAACGACTGCCATCCTAAGACAACAACCGGGACCGACGGCTTAACGTGCCCTCCGAAGCACGGAAGCGCTCAGTAGTAATGTCACCAGCGGTCACCCATCCAACTCATGACCGCGGCGGACGTTGCTTAACTTTGCTGATCGATTCAGAATGGTTAAGCAAACTTCGCTACGAGCGCTTCAAAAATTTCGTACGTACCTACTTGATTTGAGTTTTTTATATCTATTAACAAATCAATTCATAACTTATAACAGTTATTACACCATAAGACCATAGTTTAACCTAAAAGAACCTTGCAGGTTTTAGAAACGAATACAAATAAAAAATGTTTAATAATTGTTCAACATATAGGTACTCTCTTATCTATAGTTGAAGCCCTGCCTTCTGCTTTACTATTAATACTGTGTTGCAGAAGACAATGTCTTCCTTAAATAATGATTACAAATTACATACCTAATATATCAAACTCTTTAACTGTTTACATTAAATAACAGACTATACGAGATTGACCTATTCTAATATGTATACAAAAAACATGATTTTAGCACCTAGTGACTCATTTGGTTTTATAAATAATATAGACTTAGAGGCTTGTTTTTCTACTTGAACTATAAATATTTTGACAACTCATATGAGGTGGTTGAACTTGTAGAAAAAAAATATACTTACAAAAATGTGTCCGACTTCCAACTGTTGGGTTTTCCAAACTTTTAGTTGGTTATTTCAAGTGAATTTTCCTATCCAGTCTTTTATACTTAAAAAATACTGAAAATTCTGTAAAATAAATAAAGGTCCCAACTCCAACCCCAACTCCCGCCATTTTCAGCATAATTTACTTCACATGAATCTTGTGTCATACTTTTTTAACCGACTTCCAAAAAAGGAGGAGGTTCTCAGTCTGTATTTTTTTTTTTTTTTTTTATGTTTGTTACCTCAGATCTCTTGGCTGGGTGAACCGATTTTGAAAATTCTTTTTTTGTTTGAAAGCTGATGCTTGTCGTTTGGTCCCATTTTAAATTTCATCAAAATCGGTCAAGCCGTTTTTGAGTTACACTAAAAAGACTGAAAAAATTTTTTAACAAAAAATGGAACCGACTTCAACACCCAAAAGTGTGAAATAACTTGTCGAAGTCGGTACCATGCCCACAATATTGTGATAGTAGGTACTTTTGAACCATCATGGTACCGACTTCAACAAGTTATTTCACACTTTTGGGTGTTGAAGTCGGTTCCATTTTTTGTTAAAAAATTTTATTCTGTGGTATCACTTCAATAATACAAAAAATAAAGAGGAATATAGATTTACGGTTGATTTAAGTTCAACTGACCCTACATTATAATTTAAGGAAGATGAAATTTGACTAGAGATTCTGATAACGTAGCTCTATCCTAAATAATAAACTGTATTAAAGGTTTCAGAAAAAAAAATAACCAACAAATTAAACCTACTTCAACGCCCAAAAGAATGAAATAACTTGTTTAAGTCGGTACCATGATTGATCAAAAGTACCTACTATCGCAATATTGTGCGCATGGTACGGCTTCGACAAGTTATTTCACACTTTTGGGTGTCGAAGCCAGTTTAGTATTTTCGTAAAAAAAAAACACTCTTTTTAGTGCTTACGAGATCGATTGTCATTCATTGTCAACGACTATATTATCAAGAAAGGTAAATATTTTGCAGTTATTGGAGTGTGACTCAAAAACGGTTAGACTGATGTTGATGAAATTTAAGTGCATCAGCTTTCATATATAATAAGAATTATCAAAATTGGTTCTCCCAGTCGAAAGTTCTGAGGTACCAAACATAAAAAAAATATAGACCAATTGAAAATCTCCTCCTTTTTTGGAAGTCGGTTAAAAAACATAAACATTCACAAAATGTACAGGAATCTATATTATTACATACATCAACAATCTGTACGACTAATAAGAAGTAAGTTCCTCCTGGACTTTATGAGATACCAAAAGTTTATATTTTTCTAATTAAGTATATCCCATAATCTTATAATCTTAACAATAAAACAATCTTAATGGTAAATTCTTCCCATCAATAGCAAAACTGTTTTCCGTAATCAAGTAAACAGAAACCACGTCCAAACAGGAAGCCCTATGCAAATAGTATTATTTTCAATTTAAATGTATCGAAACGAAATATAGCTATTCCTATGCAAGTTGACAGTTGCATATTAAGTATTTCATTGCTTAGAGTCAACATGACTATGCATTTACCGTGATCTACTATAATCTGTACGAAAACATTACCGACGTAGAAACTAGAGGGCGCTGTATAATTTTTCATTGAAATGTAAATAATATTGAGAACGACAGTTTAAGTCCCCAGTTTGTACGAGCAGGTTTTGATTTGAGACAGTAATAAGTTAATTACGTCCTTGTGAATAGAAATTAAACGAAGATATGAGGGAAGCTTTTCAAATGTTGTATTATAATTGTAGGTATATATCACTTGATTGTTTTCTTTTATTTTTTATCAATTATATATAAAAAGAGACTGACAAGTTTGTGTGACTACCCTCTAATCATAATTTTACAATATACTCCCTATGTCGTAATCCTAATATGATTATAAAACGTGTCATAAATGTCATAAATATTCCAAATCAACTCTTATATCTTTATCAACCAGTAGTTTTCCTTGTTACAGTGCCTTTCAAACTAAACAATAATGTTTGTAAATTACTACTCTGCTCTGAGGCAGAAACGCGCGACGGTACCATAGAGATCTAGAGTTTAGTTTCAGTGATCTGTGGATGCTACCTACCAAAACGGTATCTTGCAAGAGGTAAAGTAAAAATTTAATAAGTAAATTCACAAGTTTTTTTATAATAAATATTATCTTTTTACTGTATTGGCTTATTAAATCAACATAAGCTAGTCGATTTAAAAATCGCTTCCTTCCGGTGTCAATCGCGTGGATATGAAATCGGCTACATCATTCTCATTCGGAAAGTAAATAGTTATTAAAATATTGATAAAAACTTTCAGGATTTAAATATGTATCAAGTTTTAAGATAAAATCCGGTCTGAATAAATAAATTTGTAAAACTAAAAAACTTATCTGTTTCTTTTAAAGTATATGAAATAAATAAAAAATTATACATAATATATAAATGCAGTTTTCTTGTTAGCGAAAAAGTGAAATCTCCTGTATACGAATGCATTTCTATAAACGCTTGATTTATTCAAATCTAAATCCTCGATTGTGATCCGGCCCTCGGCCATGAATTATTTGTTTTTGAATGGCAATTATATTTTATTTTCATCGAATGCATCCACTCGCATGATCGACCTAAATAACTAAAACAAAAAACCTTAACTCAAATATCTAAATTCTAATATTTCCGCGAAAAATGTCTGATGTTGCCAGCTTCGGGAACAAAACCCTCTTTTTGTGATAAATCCTAACTGGCAACGTTTTAGTATGTTAATCGAGTGATTATGATGTAATTTGATCGATTCAAATTTCACCTTCGTTTGACATCACGTGACCTTATTTCAACAATAATTATTATAATTCGTATATTTTACTTTATTCGTTACTAGCTTCCAAAAGTAAAAAAATCTATTATCGTGAATCCTCGGATACTACTGAATAAATCTGGATAAAAGTAAAATTTTATCGATATCATTTTTTTCGTTTCGTTGTTGAGTTGAATCTAGGACACACTTTCACCTAGCAACATTCTCTTTTATAAGTTATAATAGATATAATTTAATAATAATTATTGATCATATATTGGGCTTATACGATATATGCCCAATATATTGTGACCTTTAACGAGCCTAACCTATTGTCTTTTTCACACAAACAGAGTACAAAACAAACTAACGAAGATATTTCAAACGATAGCTGTTAATAATAGTGAAACAGCCTCTACCTATCAATTTTACCATAACAAAGTAAACAATTTAAAAATGCAATTAACATGCAAAATACATAATCAAGTGAAGCACGAGCAAGCGTGTCATTATCACAAAATAGCAATAAAATAATCCTTAGCGTAATGTATGGATATTTTGCATCTAGAACAGCTGATAATGCGCTTCGAGTTTGCCTTTTAGTTTTTTTAATCCACTCAACTATTAACAAAAAAGTTTATATATGCAAACCATCTGCCATCAAAAAAGTCCGTATATCTGCCGACAAACCACTAAAAATCGCACGACAAAGCGAAAAAACTGTCATCTGCATATAACATCTGGCCAGTACAAACACTTGGCTATGCAAAAAATTACTCGCTAAAACATGCGTGCAGCAAAAAGTCACCAAATATACAATTTTTTTTTATTTTTGTCTTCATATCTTTTTAGTGATACGCCAGTGTGTAAAATTAGGTCTTTGTGAGGCCGCTCTACTTTTTTTTTGTTCACAGGCTAGCCATTGGTCACCTTTTTCACCTGTTAGTATCCTATATCTAGAATAGGAACTGGATCTCAAAGACAGCAACCAGAACGCATCGTTAGGAGCTTGGTGACAGATTTTCATTTTCACAAAATTCCCTTATACCATTTTATTAACCCCTACCCTCTGGAAACTTCATAAGGACAGCTTAGCATATTGCACCAACATGACACCCAAAACAGCGTTTACGTTTTTTTTTATCAAAAAAGGAAGAGGTTTTTAATCTTTTTGAACTTTTTGAACATGGTGTACCAATTTTGAAGACTTATTTATATTCGAAACCTGGTGCTTGTCATGCAATCCCATTAAAATTTTAGTGAGATTTGACGAGAGTATTCGAGTTATACCTACCTAATAATACGTATTTAATTAGCTTCGACTGTATTGATGATGTTCTCATTTTCACTTGCCGATTTCACATGAACAAAAAACTGTATACGATGGTTTGGTTTATTTACTTTATAGTGCATGTTTGTTTTAGAAAATGTTGTTTGTAGACGGTTTTTTGTTTTTTTTTCGTATGGTTACAAGTACGATGTCCACCTGCTGTTAAGCAGTAACCTCTACCAACAGATGCAGTTCGTCACTATTACAATGCGCACTGCGCCCATCACCCTGAAACAGAGTTATTTAGTCTCATGTGCCTGTAACACAGTAATGCGAACTTAACTGCTTAGCGGTACAAATAAGTATGACTGTTCTTGGTGCCTAGGACGAACATCTTCACAAAGAGTTCCACAACTAGTAACGTAAAAATATTTTAAATTCGGGACTATCTCACTACCTATATGATAGGGTTTGGATATACATGCAAATTTTTCAGACTAGCAGAAATGATTGCTTCTATACGCAAAATCAATATATAAGTGAATACTTTAATTGACATTAACACAATTTGGTATGTAGATAGACAACATATACTTTCTGAGCCATCTGTATATCGTTTTAGGTACTTATATGCTTTAAGTCATCTCTTTTTTTTTATTGCTGATAGGTAAGCCTTTGACCACAATCTCACTTGATGGTAAATGATGATGTGTTCGAAGGTGTTAACAGGATTAACCCAGAATGACTGACCCTCAAGGACATCTGCCGGAACACACCGTTAGGTGCTTGGCGACAGATTTTCTACTTGAGGGTGGTCGCTAGCCAGACGGGCATTCGCAAAAATGCCCTTCCACCATGCGGTGAAGCTCAAGCCCGCGGCGGGATTCGAACCATGGACCTGCTGCGCGGCAGTCCATAGCCAAAGCCACTGAGCTATCACTGCTTCATCTCGTAAGAAGTATGATTGTAAAATTGGATGTACCTACGTATTTGAAGAAAACACTTTCTCATAAATTTTTAAAATTTGAAAACCTACCTTATCTGTAAAATACACATTATTAGGGATTTTTCAAATACTACTCGTCAGATCTCACTCAAATTTAAATGGGATTACACGACAAGCACCAGCTTTCAAAACCCTGTAAAGAGTTATGAAGTAAAACACAAAAAAAAAATCAAATTGAGAAATTCCTCCTATTTTTAGAAGTCAGTTAAAAGTAAACATAAATTATAAAATTCATCAAATTTGGAACATATATATAAGTACATCATGTTGAAAATATGGGAAAGACAAATTGCGAACCGGATATATAGCGAAGCCGCCGAATAAAAATGTATGAAAATTATAAAATTTTACCCTGTTGCTTTTAATTTTGCCATTTAGGTAATCAATAGCCATAACGTCCACCTTTAAACAAACGCCTTCTCCATTAGGGGGGATTTTCCATAGTCCTCACGCTTGGCCGGTGTCATGGGGGTGGTATGACGGGTGGGATGTATACAGTCTAGCTCTGCACCCCAGGGCATTAGAATAATAAATAATATTTATCTATTAATAGAATTTAATTTGTAGTTGTATGAATATTTTACCTTTAAATAAAATACTTTCATTTTTTTGCATTAGGTCTAAAAAATTACTACTAACGTAACTGACTATTTACGAATATTGTACTACATTCTTTGAATATACTGTACTGAACCGAATGAGAAATGCTGAACCTAGCCTCCCCTATTTGCCATAATCCCCACGCTTGGCAGGCGGCTTGGGGATCGCAGTGTAAGATGGCAGTTCTTTAGGAGCCGCTGCTGCCTACAGTGTTTTTCCCTTAGTCGCCTCCTACGGAACCCACGTGTAGAGATGGGGAGGTGCAATTTTAACCGGGCACCCCACAGGTATGAATATAGAAGAATATTTCTTAAATTTAAACTATTTTTTTGCATGCTTTTAATATGACTAATAATTTTTCTGCGTTTTTGTTCTGTATTTGTTTTTTTGTCGTGCTTTGTGACGTAACGTTTAAAGTGACCATGTATGAAATGTTTCTAATTAATTTTTGTAAGGTAAATGTAACTGAATAATATTGTTTATATCTCACTAAATAAATTAAATTTAATTAAATTGACGCAATGTGTTAATTTGATATTAATAAACATCTAATGTCGAGTCCATTGACATTATTTGAAGAAAATAAATTAAGTATATTATATGGTAGTTAAAAGCAAACTTTCTATTTCCAATAAACTAAACAGCTGAAACCTGCATCCATCTGCTCAGAGAAAAGACATTCATCATGTGTACCACATGCCACAATCTGAAGACCAACATTAATTTCACTTCATTTCGCCAAAACACAAAGGATATAAAAAATCTTAAAAAAACCGAATGGCATCAGGCGTTTCCGTAAAAAACGAGAGTCTGCGCACGAGCCGTTTTTTCTATTTTTTTCTATTGGTATATGTAAGCATCTATTATTATGGGTACAATTGTTGATCAAATTAAGAAAAAAGTCCGTAGTGCTATATTAACATGGATAAGACTTGCATATTTGAGTATGAAGCGTTCCTGTAGGTGTTAGTGATGGCTCAGTGGCATAGACTATGGACTGCCACGCAGCAGGTCCATGAGCCTCACTACACGGTGGAAGGGCATTTTGCGAATGCCCGCCTGGCTAGCGACCACCCTCAAGAAGAAAATCTGTCGCCAAGCACCTAACGGTGTGATCCGGCAGCAGTCCTTGAGAGCCAGAGAAATAACAGACACATGAGACTTAACAGCTATGGTGATGGGCGCAGTATAGTTCGCTACTTGTGACGAAACGCATCTGTTATAGGCAGAGGTTAGTCCGCTTAACATCAGGTGGGCCGTATGGAATATTCATATTTTTCTGGATTTTCAATTTCTAATAAATTTCGTAGTTTAAGCACGTTTTCTTATCAATTTTGAAAATTTTAAAGTGAAGGCTAAGATACTGACGTCCTTATTATACAACTTATCAAAAGGAGTGTAATGCTAAAAAATCAACTACAATACAACCCAGTGAAGATATCTGTGGTCCTCACCAGGATGCGATACCCGTCCAGATGGCCCATCCAGTTGTATTTAAATTTGTTTGATTTATTTGTTTTTTGTCATTTTGCATTTGTTGTTCACTGTGGCGATCACCATAAATTACCTAATAGATTTGGATTTATGGAGTATACTTAGAACCATTATATAATCCAAAATTAACACTGGCCATAATTTTATAATTTTAATTAACTTGCTTGTCAAGTATAATAAATTATTGGCTAAGTATTTAGATGATAAAATTACCTGTAAACGAACTTCAAGAGAGCGTATCGAGGGCTCAAATATAGTTTCTGCTTTTAGTACAATATAGATGTATGCATGTCCATACTATGATATCCTTGCCTATTTGCAAACCACGGAAGTGCCCGCAATATGCCGCCTCTTCCTGTCTCTAGTGCGTTTTACCTTCCTTGCCAAATTACACTTTTTACTATATTTTTTACCATTTTTATGCAATGGCAACAATTAAGACGGATGGTGCGTAGCTCGTGCCATGGCATCGTCAGATGTACAACTTTTGCTTTTTACTTGATTTCATGCCGTTTTTTTTCTACAGTGTCATCTGCTAGTTTGCACTTATCATATTATTATTTTTACTTGTGATGCTATTCATAGAACATTACACTTCCTAGTAACTAATGATTATGCCAGGGTAAAATTATTGGAGTCTTTATGTCTCGATAGATATCAACTACGTCTTAAAATACCGAGCAAATAGGTAATAGTAACACAGCGCTGAGCGCACCGTCAACAGGTAATATTGCCGTGAAATATTGGCCTATCAAAATTATATAATACAAAAAACAAAAATATATATATACAAAAATACAAATCTTTCCTCTTTATAATTTAAGTGTAGATGTAGATTATTTCACATTTCTCGACGAACTGATAATCTATAGGGAAGAAAGGCTCTGGAGTGGTTACCACATTACACCGGAAGACGAAAAGTTGGTAGGCCCCACACTAGGTGGACTGACGACATCGTAAAATTCGCGGGTAGCCAATGGTTACAAGCGGCTTATAGCCATTCTTTGTGGCGCTCTTAAGGGAGACCTTTGTTCAACAGTGGACATGTTGTTGTAAAAAAAATGTTGATAGACTAGTAATTGACAATATAACATGATAATGATGTGTTCGAAGATTAGTTGTAAAAATGTAACAAACCATTAGCTGCTAGGTGGCAGATTTTCTCCTAGACGGTGGTGGTCTAGCTAGCTAGCGAGACGTTCATAAGAGACTGAATTGAAAATATACTTTACAAAGTAGTATGTTTCAGTCGTTGATGTTAGTCAAGATTAGCGATAGTAATAATGTTTTGCTGTTCAAAATAAACATCCATTTTCACACAAAATCTTAATTTATCGATAAACATTTTAAAGAACAAAAGCGCGCCAAATGGTGTGGAAGTGAACGAATTTTATAAAAAACCTGATCTCGTGCCAGATAATTAAGGCTTCGCATCGTTTTGTTCATAAAAAAGTTTTGCCTTACCTGAGCCGTCTAAATTGTGGACATGTGTATACAGGTGGTTTGTTTATCCGATTTTATGATATAAGATAAACGTCGAGAAATATTTCTGTATTTGGTACAACAAAACTGTGAATATTGTATCTTTGGATGATCGTATGAGGCTAGAGAAAAAGATATCAGAATGAGGCAAAGCAGACGTGTCCAGAATGTTGTTGAATATAGGCACAAAGCTGGGACTCTTTACATTCTAATAAGGTTATATCTAAGGTTATAATAAACGATATTATATCATATTATGTTGGTTAGTATCTACCAACATGGGAGCAGCCCCAAGAAAGGTGGTCGTCAGCGAGGTATCATAAAAGCAAAGTTAAAACCTTTCATGTTCTTGAGTTGTTCTTTGTATTATCAGATAAAACATCTTCGACATAAGGATAGGAAAGTAACTATTACATAATCGTTATTTTGTTTACGAAAACAAATCTAACGATTTGGTTAAATTTACAAGAGATATGGCAGTTATAGCTGTAAAAAATCGATCAAGTCTTATCTTTAGGAATATATTTTTACATCAGCTCCGAGTGTCACTCAAGAACTCAGTATGAAACAAGGGTGGCAGGGTATTTAGTGATTTCTCGCTAGCTAATACCACTACCAACCTTTGTCGCCAGTCATCTAACGGTAGGTAGGTCCCATAAAACAGATCCCACAGAATATGTCTTGCAACAGAACCTACAAAATATTATTTAGCTACCCTAAATCCCAAACTAAATACAGTAACAAATCAACCAATCAATGCTGTTGGAACCTATTTTCTCAATGTTGAAGTTGTTATCGTCGACAAAGTGTAAAGTAATCTCCTAGGAGTTTCTGATCACCTAGTATAGGCTTACCTAAAACTTATTAGTGTAGTACCTACCTTTTATTTAAAATCATTTGCTTAATTTTACTTCTTTAAGTGTTCCGAGTTCGGCTTGTACCGTCTTCTAATAAGTCCAAAAAGATATAAGCGCAAAAAATCTCTTATGTACCTCCTTCAGTATTATGCTCGCCCAGTACCTCGTATTGAAATTGATAATAATTCCATAAATTGCTGTTTCCAAGTTTCAGAGTTCAGTTTAGTTGAACTTAAAACGAAAAATATATTATTGAACGTAGGTCTATAAATCAACTAGCATCACACCGTATAGTTCGTTTATCACATCACCTCCAACCTAACATACGAATCTATCCGATATGTGATCGCCAAAAAACAAGAACCCACTGTTTTTTACACACACCCGAAGAAATTCACGTAAAAAACGTCGATTTCGCAGATGTTGGTTTTATAAATTTCTTGCACGTGTTGTAAAAGTTTTTGCCTCCTGTGCGGTCTCATATTGGTTATGAAATTGTCTAAAACTGTTCAGAAATGGTCCTAATTAGAAATAAATTGTGGTTTCGAAGTAAAATGCAGCTGCTTATTTAGTGGCTCGTGGATAAAAATAATGTTCATTACCTAATCTATACTGTAGTGGGTAAAAAAATATTTAAAATAAAAAGTCACTTATTTCCTATACAAAATAGTATGACATAAATTGTTGAAGTCGGTACTATACTGATATAAAATACTGGCCACATATTGTCATGGTTTGACTTCCCATTAGGTTATTCCCAGAAGGTATTTCATAGTGTTGGATTTTTTTAGTGTTGGAGTCGGTTTTTTTTTTCTTTTTTTAGAGATGCATTCTGCTGAAAAGATCATTCACTCGCCTTAAATCATCTTCATCATCAGCCGGAAGACGTCCACTGTTAAACAAATGCCTCCCCCATAGAACGCCCTAAACGACGGGTTTACTGCTTGATTTCGAATGTCATGTGCCCGATGGCTGTTTTCCCGAAGTCATTAGCTCGAGCGTTCGAATTGCCGAAATTCCATATCATCGATGTACCACAATTCCGATTAGCTCGAGCGTCCGGACGTTTCACCGAAAAGCCATTGCAACGATAGTCCTTCATATTTGAAGTGGCTCAACATGCCACTAACTCAAAAGCTATTCCAAAGTCATATTTTTTTTTATTAAGGCATCCGACGTGATATCGGAAGTTGCGGGTTCGATGCCCGCCTTAGGCATAAAATTTTGTACTCCAATAATTTGTTAAATATGTTAAAAAAAAGGTCAAAAATATAACATATTACTTAACTTATTCCTCAAACATTCAGGATTATAATATCTTCAGATGAGTGAAAAGTTTTGTTATTGAATGTGTTTTGAGTTACGAAGACAAATTATAAGACGAGTAATGTTTATTTTGGCTATATCTTCAATTGGTCTAATTGGTATTTGCAACCATTCCGTGCTATTCTAGCGCATGATTAATGTTACTCGTACTTAATAGTGGGTTTATAACAGAGCCTGCGAGTAAACTATCCAAGAGCTGTATATCGGAACCTTATTGATCTGTGCAGAGATCAGGCATCGATGGACATAAAACATTGGAAAATTAAAGGACGTCACATCAGTCAACACACGTTAAAGAAAGTTACACTCATGTTTATACTTTATGATTGGTACGTTCAGCATGGTCCTGGTTTACGTTTCAATGTGAAACATGATGTGATCGCGGTGGACAATAAGCTTTTAGTAATTGTTTCCGATATATATACCCGTGATTTTACAATAACACATCGCATTGGTAACACTTATAATAAGCATGTGATATTTTGTGTCTGAGTTCGTAGGCTTCTGTGCGTTACTAGTGCTTCGAAAATGCTTGACTATAACGAAATTTGGCATATAAACTCCTGGTCATCATCATTAGCCGAAACAGGTCCACTGCTGAACAAAGGTCTCCACCATATATTGCCCCATAAATAATAAATGGTTGATTAAACCATGCCGGTTTGTCTTTTTATATATGTCTGTGGAATAGCTTTGAGTTACTGGCACGATGAGCCATTTTAAATTCGAAGGAAAGGACTATCGTTGCAATGGCTTTTCGGTGAAACGGACGCTCGAGCTAATGGCTAGTCGAAATTGTGGTACATCGATGATATGGAATTTCGGCAATTCGGACGCTCGAGCTAATGACTTCGGGAAAACAGCCATCGGGCACATGACATTCGAAATCAAGCAGTAAACCCCTAAACGACGACACACACTTTAACACTCTCACATACTTACACACTCTCATACACTCACACATTATCTCATTACATCATGCACGGATTGGTTTTTTTCATATTCGTAGATGTCTCTATTTTATTTTAATACAAAAAAATTCTTTAAATTATACTTTTACAGCTGTTTTGTTTTGTGTCTATATAAATAATTAGTGTTAATTTTTACAAAATCTACCCAATTAGGTCATAACGCGATGTATCTAGCTCGAGGAACAGTTGTTCGAGCCTTTATGCTGAGTCTTCTCCTTTTGCCCACATTATTTATTTATATCTAATCATCTTTTCTTTTCTCTCAATGTTAGTTAAGAAATATTTTTATGTTGTTTTTTCTTGTGTATTGGTCGGCAGTGTTGTTTCATTTTTACATTTTATATTTTTGTGGCAATAAACAAATTTTGATTTGATTTGATTTAAATACAGTTCACCAAAAAGAGTTGCAAGGTACAGAGCCTGTGTTCAGCAGTTGACAATCCGGCTGGTATAGTAGGTACAGTAACTTCTTGCAAATATTTTGAAGCAGTGATGAATCAGTGGCATTGGCTATGGACACTGCCGCTCAGCAGGTCCATGGTTCTATCCCGCCGCAGGCTTGAGCTTCACCGCATGGTGAAAAGCCACTTTGCACACGCAATAGGGATATACCTATAGTAATATTTTTATTTATAGATTTACTTGTATATGAAGTTATCTTATTTCTCTACGATAATAATACTTATATAATACAGTCAATCGGTTAAATTATTTGCATTGGATCATTAGTCAAGATTGGATCCATTCCCAAAATAACCTGTAGTCAGATTAAGACCTTTTGGCAAAATAACCTGCGGTCGTGTAAAGAACCTATTCTAAAAACGACCTGAGGCGTCAATATGTATACACAAAACGCATTAGATTGAATATGCCCTGTTCTTGACTTTTGGAATACAATTATTCTACTTGAGTAATTCGTATAAAACCTTATTCATTGCTTTTTCTACCACTCTACTTGTCTTTATTTTATATATTTGAAAATATTAACTAAAGTATGTCTACTAATATTCAAAAATATTGAAAATGACGTTATAGAGTTGTGGTATAAGATTTCTTACTCGGACGCCTAAATTGAATAAATGATTTTGACTTTGACTTTAGACGGTTAGTCCGTCAGAGATTTTGAATGCCATAATTATGATCAGAAAATCCTAATTTAAATTCAACTTCCGATGTGATGTTTATGAACAATTAAGGACATATACCCGCCAGCCAAAGCGTGAACTTTTATATAAACTCAACTTGTTATTTAAAAAAAACTCGCATGTAAATATAGTGTATTATTAGACCTATCGTTTCTGGCTTAAATCCTTTTTCTTTTGGACTAATAATTAATTATTTTTTTATATAGCGTTTAGTATATAGCACTCGTTTTTAAGAGTTTGAGCCAGTTATTCGTAGCTCCAGATTTATTTAAAAAGTATAGTACACATGTATAAATAACTTCCCATTATAGAAAGTTCATTATATTCCCCATGTTTGTGGTGCAATAGAATATTAAAAACATGCTTATTTTTCTTGATAAAGTTGGGTCTATCTTTTATCTAAAATTACGAGCTTTTGAGCTAGTGTAATTTCAAAACTGTATAATTGAATGAAAATCTGATGCACCAGAAACCTAGATATTAGGGTAGTGATTACGTAGGTAAAAAATCATTGAGTTTTATTCGCTATTATTAAAATGAGATTGGAGCTGCGTTTTGTATGGGGGCGTTCGTCGAAAATATACCCTTAAAGGATAAAGGATTCTTCTCACTCTCTAAGAACTCACTAGTTAGGTGCTTGGGGACAGATTTTCTACTTGATGTTGGCTAGCCAAGTGAGCATTCGCAAAATGCTCTTCCAACATACGGTGAAGCTCAAGCTGGCGGTGGGAATCGAACCATGGACCTGCAGCACCGCAGTCCGTAGCTATTACCGCTCGGCTATCACCGCTTTATTACGACAACCCTCATTTTTAAATTATCAGAGAACATCTACGATTAAATATGTAGGGTACATGATTTCGTACTTCAAGAATCCTTTATCTATTTTAATTGCTCGTAATCATCACCAGATCACGGAGCAAAGGCTCGGGAAGCAATATTTGAGAGCCAGAAATCACAGGAAGATGAGACTCAACAATTATATGACGTAAGTTATAGGCGCAGTGCTATTCGTCACTTGTGGCGAATAGTTGATATAGATTGCAGTAAAATATTATTTTATTGTTTAATAAAGAAAAAATAAATGGGGCACTGAAAACTAGTTAAGTAGCTATGATAAAAATTAAAAACTTTGTTTCGCTACTTAGCAGTCATCAACAAGAAAAACCTACATACATTATGCAGTAAAATCGCCAATTATATTTACATTTTCATCATTCGTTTGAAAATTACATCAACGGGAACAATTTTAATCATCAAACCATCATAATTCCTAATGAAGTGTCGAGAACGGTAAAAATGTTTAATCGTTTATAATAGCATGTTATTTTATTACTACAAAGTCCATCTCTGCTAAAACTGTTCGCAATCCAACCAACAAATAGCGCAATGGAGGATCGTCCATAGATAATCTCAATTAACGGATCTTAGCGTGGTGCGGCCGCTGCTATCGTCCACCACTCTCTCTACGCGCGAGAAAAATACTCTTCTCGTGTCATGCGTGACATGTCTTATTTACGCATGCTAGCCAGGCTGGTAACTACAGCATTACTACTATTTTATTGAACTGGCAATGAAAATATAACTTTTTACCCCTAGCCGAATACAAAATGGCGATGAAACCAGTTTTAGCCTTTATATTACAGGAATAATAGTCGTTAAGTAATAATTTAATTGTTAATTGCTAGATAATGTATTACTTAAATTATGAATTAATGTATTACTTATATTACTTAATATCTCTTCCTCTAGATGAATAAAAATGCAAAACTTTTCATTGAATTCGAATATATAAATAAACTTATTTTTAAATACTTAGGTACTTAATTAAAATATGTGTGTTAACTAATTGAACTGTTTGTAAGGCTCAGTAAGACTGATTAGAAATGACCAAACAAAATGTGTTCCTATTACTTGAAATACTGTATTATACATCAGTATGTCTTGATTACTTGTTGGGACTATTGTTATCATATTATATTACATTTTAATGTGTTAATTGGCACAGCGCTTTAACTTTGTCTATTCAGCTTATCCAGTATAAGTTGTCTATATATTGGGCTTTGATATTCACCTCGGCGCTTCTTGCTAGCTAATCCTATTGGATGACATTTGATTAATCGTTACAATGTACATTAGTATATGGAAATAAATTTAGGCGACATCTGTGAAAACGATTCAGAATTAGATGCACAGTTTGTTGCCCCACGCACGATCATTGAGAACATGAATTATTTTGCCTACGCACAGAACGCATCGATCAGAGTGAATATGAATATGTTGTTCCTTAAATCATCACTAGGTGGCATTAAAATACAAAATAAAAGCTATTTTCAGTACTTTACTTAATGAGTAGTATTTATTTCAATAAATTTTCCTAATTAATACGAATAACAACATACATTTCGAGAGGATTTTAGAAAATAGTAGATATGTGTCCAAAATACTTGTGACTGCTAAGTGGTACAATTTAAAGTTCTACGAATTCTCGAAATTAAACCAATTTATTCATTATTTGTACATACGAATTATCAAATGTAATGTCTATTGGTCATTCGTGTTTAATATTGCGTTGTCATACAGTTCTAAATAATATTGGTTATCAATAGTTTGTCTTTGACAACGAAATATTTTTGTTGTAACGCAAACAGGATACTTACCGTTATACTTGGCACCATTATATGCAATACTAAATGTCTTCAGTTCATTTATAATATCATTTAAGCACGCACACTGCCATGGGTTATTTTCAAAAGACAGTTTTTGTATTCTTATTCCTGCATTTCTCAATTGTAAACAAAAATACGCATCTAAGTAAGAAAATCTATTGTCTGCCAAATTAAGGTACTGCAATGCCGTACCTCGGAATGCATTTAGGGGAACATACTCTAATAAGTTATGTGACAAGTCTATGTTCTGTAATTTTACCAAATTACGGAAAAATCCATCAGGCAATGTTTTTAATTTGTTGTTCCTCAAAATTATCACTTTAATATTCTTCAAATAAATAAATGCATTTACAGCAACATTTTCAATTAAATTATCAGCTAAATTTATAATCTCCAGGTTTTCTAGATTCATAAAAGTTCTGGCTTGATCAATCTGACTTATTTGATTGCTTGACAGTGTTAAACGTTTCATCGTTCTCAAATTAGCCTTCAGAGCAAACTGTGGAACATGTTTCAAGGAACATCGGTCTAAATTTAAGTAAACCAGTTCTTGTAATGCTTGGAGTAAGTTTTCTGGTGTGTTTGACATGTCATTTCTCGAAAAGTCCAAATATTTTATTTTTCTATTCTTAGTAAATAAGTATGGACTGATGTCTTTGCCTACAAAGTCATTGTATGATAGATCTAGATGTATCAATTTTCGTACAGCTACAAATAAATCCATTGGCAACGAATTTATTCGGTTGTTCCTGAGATCCAGTACTTCCAAGTTAGGTTTTTGATCAAAAATTCCTGCTGGGAATGTGGTTATCATATTGTATGACAGGTTCAAATGTGTCACTTGCCCGCTGCCATCCAGTACGCCAGGTTTTAGACTTTTTAATTTATTTTCCGATAAATCTATGTATTCCAAGAAGTAATTGTTTTCAAATGCTCTTGGTTCTATATCTATGATACGGCAATTAATTAGTGTGATTTTAGTTACTTGGGTTAATTCAGAGACTAACGTTTTTGGCAAAACATAATCTTCAATGTCAGCTACACACACTAACTCCTTTTCTTGATATATTTGGCAGTTAGGATCAGCACAAACAGTCGTAAGGATTGCAAATATGGTGATAGCAATACCAAAATGCTTTGATAGTTCCATTCTGAAACAACAAAAACGAACATTAAGGAAAATGTTGATAAAATAGAGCTAATCACTGTTATGTTAACTACTGAAAGTATACTCAAACCCCACTTAAACAAAATTGTTAGTTCATTGATACATGTACGCTTTTCCTTGATGTGTTTTACACTTAGTTCAAAATCTTTTGCATCTGCCTAACTGAGCCTCTTAAAATTGAGGAAAAATCAGTTTCTTTATATGATTGATGTGTAGCAGTGATATCCAATTGAACAAAGATTATGTTGTGGGTGAGAGGTTAGCGAGATAAGATTATAATTGAAGCAATTCATTCAAATTAATTTGCATTTTATTCTAACTAATCATTTTGTTATTTTCGTAGATTAAGGTATATAAGAAAGAAGACAAATAAATATCCCTAGTCATACCGATGTTATGCCTTAATTAACAAAATACTATGAACTATAAATATCACTTGTATTTGCGTTATGTGTATGGCTATATTACCGCTGAGGATATATTAAATAGCAAGATAGCAATACAATTTGATTGCCATGAATTAGATACCGATATGTAAGGGTAAAGTCGGCAGATACTTACCTACTACCTTGTAAACGTTTAAAAATGAGTGCAAAACAATATAAACAATATCAACTTAATGCAAAACTACATTAGGTAAATGTTACGCTTATCATCACAAGTATAAAAACAAGAATATTACTTGTGTTGAAGTTAACATGTTAAGATCATGTATCTAAATTTCAACTATTTATTTCTCTAACATGATTTTAGGCTTTATATTATTTAGGTTAGGTGTAAGTAAGCATTGTCCAAGAATAATAAATAATAATGACGTAAAATACAAAGTAACGGGGATAAATAAATAACCAAAAACCATAGTAAGTACTTACCTTTTAATTATTATGTAAATCCGAATTTAATTCCAATGATACTTCACGGATTAAGAACGTCACCACATAAATATGCTATTTCATCAAAGACAACATTATAAACAAGATATGAGTATGTTTTATGTTTTTGAAAAAACTGAGCATCTTTATAAATTACGTACGAGCTGCCCGACCAGTCTGACTAGAATCAATGGACTTGTACAAGTTAAAGGTATTTTTACAAACAAGTTTTCCTCGTTGTCTCTAAAGTATGATATTACAATGTGCGTTTTATCAATTAATTTATATTTCAGTGCAATAATGATTCAAATTTATGTAAATTTTGGAATAAATAACTTTTAGAGACAGACGAGCTAATAGTCTATTGACTTTTAAACATACACCTCAGTTAGGTTACATGTCGTTAGTAGATATACGTACATACACACTCGTATATTAATATGTCTCAAGTCAGGCAAAGAAGGTTGCCGGATAGAATTAAGTACTCTTTAATATAATTAGCGTAGGTACAGCTAATCTATAATCATTATGACATTTATTGAACTATTTCATATACGAATATCTACGAGTAAATAGCAATTTTAACTTTGAAATATGAAAATACACTAGAAATAATCATCGTATGCATTCTAAACACAAGTTTTTTTAAATCTTTGATTTCAAGGTCTTGAATTATGACTAAACAATATAATTTATAAATTCTAAGTTGGAGGCAATCAAGTTTTGTGCGGTGATTGGTGTTATTGTTTTTTATTATTATTCAAAACACCCGATTCTGTTTAGAATATTATAATTACAGCAGTTCAACTGCCTATTGGCCGTTCTCAGTCTTGTTATTATACTGTAATGTTCCATTGATCTCAATTATTATATATCTAATATTTTTAATAATATATTCAATGAAATCTTTAATAAAACCTTATAACTAGTTACAATTAATAAATAAACTAAATAATTATATAATTATTTACACTATACTATGCTCAACATAAATACAGCATAGAGAACGTTATTTAAAATTTGAATGTTACTTACACAGTAAAAATGAACTTACAAATATTTTTTATAGCTATAATTAGTTATCAATGAACTTTACTTTTAACTGCACTTAGTTATAACTAAGTACAGTTAAAAAATATTTTTAATCCCACCATCTCAGAAAGAGTATTTTTAATCTTCAATATCTGAGTGGAAAAACCGTTTTTATTCTCTAGAGGATAAAGTAAATTGAATTTAGAACATCGTGTGCACTAAGTTTGTGAATTAAAAAATACATTAAACCTATTTACTGCTACCTCTATGGTGCCGAATATATCATACAACTTTTTTTAATTTGTTAAAAACTCAGACTCGGAACCTTCTTGGTGTTCTTTTTTCAATTTGCTTTGTACGCGGTTCTTCATTTCCTCGCTGAGGTGGAATGGAAAGTTACGTGTTGCACTCGAGTGCAAAGATTTTTAACCTCGTGCTCTTTTGATTCCCTCGCTAACGCTCAGGATTCTAATTTTGAATCACTCGCTGCGCTCGTGATTCAATTGTAGACTCCTTCACTTGTTCGGTCATCAAAATTGAACACGCGGTTAAAAAGCAACTTTGCACTCTTGTATAACAAATAACTATTTTTATGTTATATTTGCACAATAAGCTCGAGGGCCACATTTTATAGGCGGTAACTCCTGTATAAGTGTAGGCAGTGAATTTAACAGATCATCTGCAGAAGGAGGAGGGTGTATTATTCTTGTTAAAACTTAAAATTTAAAGAACGCCGTGACTTAGTTAGATGTTCTGTCGAACGTGTCTGTGGGGTTGCTTGTGTCGAGGTGGACAGGCATCTTCAGTTGTGTGTATCACGACCACCAACAAATGAAGGTCGTGCTCAAAATTTTACAGAATTTTTAGCCACTCTGTACTGAAAATTAAAAAAAAAATTCACTACTGAAAATTTCTAAATGTAAAAATCCCATATTTGTATGTGATGATTTTAATGTAGATATTTTATAGAATTCTGATAATAAGACTTATCTTATTTCATTGTTTAAATCATTTAATTTGAAATTTCTATTCTGTGAGCCCACTAGGATAACAGACACTTCAGCTACCTGTATAGACAATATATACTCGAACTGTAAGACTAAACAAAAGTCAATAATGAAAAGGGTGTTAGACCTGATCATGAGGGACTAGCGATAAAATTTTCGAAAAAGTAGAGATTATTTGTTTGATCTATATCGCAGGAAAAATTTAACATATTGCAAGCAGTTTCATGATTATGTTAGGAACTATTCAAAAATGTTTAAGTCTGTTTGCTTGTGTGCTAAATCGCATTTTATTAGAAACAAAATTAGCAAGACTAAAAATAAAATAAAAACCATTTGAAAGACTGAGACCGGTAAAAATAATCCTAGAGATTCTACATATGTCTTAATAGTGATAAAAATCAAATATCTGATCCAATACAAGTGGCAAATATATTTGACAATTTTTTTTCTTACTTACCCCTAGAAGTCACTAAGTCATTGGATGCATGTCCCGATGTAGCAGAAACTCTGTTAATACATAATTTCCCCTGCAAATCACCGGACTTTTCTTTCAGACACACAACAATATTTGAAATTATAAAGACTTTTAAAAGTTTAAACACTAAGAGTACCGAAGACTTGTGGGGTATGTCACTTAAAGTGGCAGTTTATAATTTGCATTATTGTACCATATTTAAAAGCAATATTCAATCTTTGTCAACACAAAGATTGAATATTGCTTTTAAATATAGTATCAACATAAAATAAACTTCCCCGACTTAATGAAACAAAGCAAAATAACTCCAATTTTGAAGTCGGGGGCTACATCTGACCCTTACAATTACAGACCTATTTCTATCTTGCCTGTTCTGAGTAGAGTATTCGAAAAAAATATGCTCAAACAATTTCTATCCCATTTTAATGAGCATAATATATTGAATGAGATTCAGTTTGGTTTCACAAAGAGCAGATCCACAACAGATGCAGGTGTTCAATTGATGTCATATACGAGTATACTTGAAGCCTGCACAGCATGCTATTGCCGTATAGGAGTACCACAAGGAAGATTGAAGCAGTGATGGCTCAGTGGCATTGGCTATGGGCTGCCGCGCAGCAGGTCCATGGTTCGAATCCCGCCGCGGGCTTGAGCATCACCGCATGGTAGAAGGGCATTTTGCGAGTGGGCACTCGCAAAATGCCCTTCTACCATGCGGTGATGCTCTAGCCAGGCGGGCGCCTGGCTAGCCACCACCTTCATGTAGAAAATCTGTCGCCAAGCTCCTAACGGTGTGTTCCGGCAGCAGTCCTTGAGAGCCAGTGAAATTACAGGTGATAGCATAGGTAAATATTGTGTCGTTAGTTTTAAGTTTTAGGCAATGTCCTTTGTTTTAATTTTAATATGTTGAATAAAATAGGACTTACAAGTAACTATTAATAAGTATTTGTATCATGTTGAACCATTGTACATTTATTTAAGGTTTAAAATAAGGGTACTTGATTTGACGTTAGTCATATTAAATATATTAAATTTGCTCAATACATATAATTGTATAAAATCAATAATAAGATTAATGTAATAATACCTATGATAAAAATAGTTATTTATAAGCACATTCTAATCAAATAATTTAATAGTAAACCAAAATTGTAATTATTTAAAAGTATTGATATTGACTGCCGAAGTTGTTATTTGAAAGGGGCTCTGCCCAGCAAGTCAGTCGTCTTTAAGCAAGCTCAGAGTGAACAACTCAGATCTCACAGTGGTGTCTAAATACATTTTCAAAGTAGTCTTTAACGACGAAGTGCTGCCTGATCAAGATTGTGTGAAAGTTAAGTAATTTATTATTCTCTTTGATGATATTACTGGACTAACCTTGTTTATATGTAATGGTTCTTAAAATGGTTTGTTAAAAGGGTTTTTACAGTTGTTATAAATTATATTGAATTATAATTATAATAATGTTAATTAATAGTTGATAACCCGTAAAAGTGTAAATAAAATGTATTTAGAAAGTAAGTAACACATTGTTTAAAGATGTTTAAAAGAATGGCCCCGAGTTTCTTGCCCGTTCTTCTCGCAGTGGCTCTATACAACTTTGTTTGCTGAACGATGCAGTACAATTAGAATACTTCAATATTAAAATTTCATTAGAGCGTCGTAGACGCCTAAATTGACTAAATAGTTTTGACTTTGACTTTGAACTTTTATTTTATTAAACTAACACAGGCATATGAGACTTAACAACTCTGTCTCAAGGTGACGGGCGCAGTGCATTCGTGATTTGTGACGAAGTGTATCTGTTATAGACAGAGGATACCGCTTAACATCAGGTGAGCCTCGAGCTTGTTCCGTTACAATAATATAAAAAGAAGTATCAATTTTAGGACCTTTTCTGTTTCTAGCATATATAAATGATCTGCCTTGCATGGTTAAAAATTTCTGCGATATAGTTTTATTCGCAGATGATACCTCCCTAACTTTTAAAGTAGATAGGAGGGATAGTGAACTTATTCAAGTAAATAATGTGTTATCTATGATCTCTAAGTGGTTCGCGGCTAATAATCTTCTCTTAAATTCAAAAAAGACCAAATGTTTAAAGTTTTCTTTACCAAATGTTCCTTATGTTGAACCAAAAATTAAGCTTGGCTTAGATAAACTCTCTATTGACAAAGCGACAGTCTTCCTGGGAATCAAAATGGATTCAACTTTACAGTGGACTCCACATATACATGATCTATCCGGAAGACTTAGTTCTGCTGCTTATGCAATTCGTAAGATAAAAACAGACGTAGCGACTGCTAGGCTCGTTTATTTCGCGTACTTCCACAGTATTATGTCATATGGTGTATTGCTGTGGGGAGCTGTTGCTGAGATAGAGATAATCTTTATCTTACAAAAAAGTGCATTTCGAGCCATATATGAAATGGATCCTAGGGAATCCCTGAGAGATTTTCTAGAAATTGATATTTTAACTTTACCAAGTCTAAAGTAGAAGTCATATATATTTGAAAATATTATGTATGTTCGTAAAAATTGAGTAAATTTAAATCTAACAGTGACAATCACGATTATAACACTAGGAATAAAGATAAAAAAGGTCCTTCTTAGGCAATTGTGTGCGGTGTTATAATAAAGTGCCCAAACATCTTCACAAACAACGCTCACAAAATTATAAAAAAAAATATAAATTCAAGTTGCACGTGAAGAACATTTTGATAAAGAAATCTTACTCCACAGTTTGTGATTACTTAAAAGACAAAAATGCTGGACTGGTTGGCCTCTGGCAAGCTAGCCTGTCACCTACGTAATGTTAATAAATATTGTAATAATTATACTGTATAGTGTGTAACACATTGTTAAAAAACGTTTAAAAGAATGGTCCACGAGTTTCTTGCCCGTTCTTCTCGGAGTGGCTCTATAATTTTTTTATTATGAACTTGGCAGTACTATGTATAGTATTTCAATATTAAAATTTGTAATTGACCTTCATAAGAGCGTCGTAGAAGTATTAATTGAATAAATGATTTTGACTTTGACCTTTGACTATAACAGATAAGATTTTTGATGAAGACACTTCGCCTGTCACTCTGATACATACAATTGATAAGTCTCATTCGAGTATATGCCTGTAACTTGACTGACTTTCAAGGACTGCTGCCGGACAAACAGTTAGGTGCTTGGTCACAGATTTTCTACTTGAGGGTGGTAGCTAGATATTGACATTACAATATGCTGAGTATAAACACAGAACAGAGCATGGTATTTTTATTATATATTAATATGAACACTGTAGCTTATATTATTTAATACAGAAAAGCAATATTAACAAATTGTATAGATCTACCTACGTATATAGACACGACCTCGTTAGTCAACATTTCTAGTGGTGCTAGAATAACGTAAAGAGTCTAAATTATAGAAATTTTGTTGTTTTTTTTATGAACTATCTCATACATTTCGATAAAAACAGTATTATCGTTTAGCTGTCTGTTACATGAAAACATTTTCGTTGTAACACAGACGATGTTTTTACCATTATATTTAGCTGTATTGTATTTAATATTGTACATTTTAACCTCTCTTAAAATATCATTAAGACATGCACATTGCCAAGGATTATCGTTGAAATAGAATTTGCTTAACATTACACCAGAATTTCTCAATTCTAAGCAAAAATTGGATTCTAAATAAGAAAATCTGTTATGGGATAGGTTTAAGTTCCTAAGTGTAGTACCCCGAAAAGCATTAACTGGAACATATTCTAAAAAATTATATGACAAATCAATATTTCCGATTGTTCGCAAGTTTTGAAAAAGACTGTCTGGTATGATTTTCAATCTGTTGTTTCTTAAAACGAGCCTTTTTAACTTTTTCAAATTTTTAAACACATCAGCTGTAATATCTTCTATGACATTTCCAGCTAAGTTTATTATTTCTAAGTCATCTAAACTCATGAACGTATCTGTTTGATCAATTTTGTTTATTTGGTTAGTCGAAAGCATCAGATGTTTCATCGTCTTCAAATTTGGTCTCGTTGCAAAAGTCGGGACATTCCTAAGAGAACATCTGTCTAAATTTAGGAAATCTATCTCTAAAAATGAGTAAAGCAGGTTTTCTGGCGTTTCAGACATGTCATTTCTTGAGAAATCCATAAACTTTATGTTTCTACTTTTATCAAATAGATACGGGTTGATATCTTTTCCTACAAGGTTGTTACTAGATAAGTCTAAAAAGACTAATTTGGGAAGAGGATCGAAAATTCCAATCTCCAGCCAATTTAGTTTATTTCCTTTTAAATCAAGTACATCCAAATTCGGTTTTTGATCAAACAGTCCTCGCGGGAAAGTAGTTAGCAAGTTGTAAGACAGGTTTAAGTATGTCACATCCTTATTTCCGTCCAGTACCCCGAGCTTAAGTCTCTGTATTTTATTCTGAGACAAGTCTATGTATCTCAGGCTATGGTCGTTCTTAAATGCTTCGTAATCAAGATCAGTGATCCGACAGTTTTTCAGTGTGATTCCAGTGGTTTTGTCATTATCAGATACCAGCCCTCTTCGAAGTACGTAGTCACTGTCCCCCGCTGTACATACAACGTCCTTAGAATTGTATGTCTGACATTTTGGTTGGGCACTCACGGTCACAACTAAATAACAGATAGTAATCAAGATGACGTCTTCCAAGATTTTCATTCTGAAAATCAAAACAAATTATATCAAGACTTTGTTATTATTTATTTTAGTATTATGCTCATAATATCTTCAACTAAAGTTTATGCGATGGAAATGCCATTTCATATATTTTGTACGATACGAGTACCTTGTACCATGAAATATATACATAATGAGTGACAAGACTATTCCATTGTAGCAGCACGTATTACCATTCAGTTGATTTTTACATGTTTTAAAGTCGGTAACTATATATACCTACCCCTAGAGGGCCTAATTAAGTTTAGTAAAAATAAAATTTTAGCTTTATTATGTTATTAGAATGGCCATTGTATCACTATCGGTGATATTATGTAAAATAAGAGTATATAAATAATAGGAAATACAATGTTTATTTACCTTTAACAATCTGCGGGGTCCTCTTTTAAGATATGCTCACTAAAAACAACTTTTATGATAAAAAATTACGTTACCATATCACTTCTCTTAACCTCCAAGTACTTTATAACTTTATATTTTATCGAGTAAGTACTATAATTTTAAAGATTAGCTCCAATGGAATAATGATAATGAATAAAACATTTTCTGTTGTTACCATATCACTTCTTTTAACTTCAAGTTCAATAATACTTAATAAATCAATATTTTATCATAACATTTATAAAAAAAAGTCGTGGTTAAGAGTAACGTCCACTTGCGGTGATCTTACTACCATGAATGTAATTAAGGCCATCTATAGTACCAAGCACGTTTCAGACACATAGTTATTTTTATAAAAACTGGGTTTTCCCAGTCAACTCGTATCTGGATTCTCTAAGTTTAGGGTTATCGTAATTATCAACATTATTCATCATCATGATAACCCTGCACCAATTTACATGAATTTTGCATTATTACCAAGTTTCAAATATATCTGACCAGAACCAAATATTCTACATATTATATACAAAATTGCAAACAATATAATACAGTGTACAAAGAGAGAAAGGGTCACCATTGTCAAAGATTAGATTATAGATCTTTAATATGACTATTGACAATTGAATTGAAATTTTCAAACGCTGAAATATGGAATTAACTTGAAATCTTTGTACCTATATGTTATTAATTATAATTTACTACTTACTACATACTGCACAAATCCTAACCCTTTTTGCGCAGTGCTAAAAGATGTTAATTAATGCTAACTGATAATAAAGGTCTAGTCAATAAGGGATCAATAGTGTCGTGTAGTGAAGTGAAATTTGGGCAATAAAATATTATAGACATATAACTGTCCCCTATAGGTACTAAGCTTTGAAAAACACTGAAACACTTATTTCATATCGAAAACATATTATTTTCCATACAATCTTTGCCGTCTCCTTTCTCCTCTTAGGTATTTAATTTTGAAATACAAAGAAATTTATTTTAATCATAAAATTGTATTGATTATGTCAAATAGCATTAAAAGCAAGTTCAATATTTTTTTTTAGTTTTTTTTGGGGATTTTTACAAACTTGCGTGCCAGTCCCATAGTAACCTAAACACTAATAAACAAAATATTTACTTATATGCCCTCAAATAACTTGAACAACAGCTTTGCAGTTTCAGATACAGGTTCCGCTAAAATATGTGTGAACACTCCCACATCAAAACTGTTGTTCAAATTAAGTGAATGCATTAATAACTCTCGTTGAGTTTTGTTCCGGATACATTCCATAAGCAAATGGTGCACGTCTTCTACTATACCACATGTCTCGCAATTAGGCGAAGATTCTTTTTTCATAAGATAGCCAAACTTTTTCGATGGAATGTGTCCAGAGCGAATTCTATGCGCTAAGATAACATGATACCTACTTATTTTAGATGTGACAAACCAAGGTATTCGAGGAGGCTGACACTGAATGGTTTTATACCAAATAGGTACATTTTTCTTTACTTCTCTCATCAAAATATTCCTTAAACGTATCATGACATTTATTTTTAAATATATAAAGTAGTTCTGTGTAATCAGGATTAATAGAAAATTCAGTCAAAACAAGGTCAGTTTTTTTATATCAAAAAACTTTGGCAACTCACTAAAAAAATAAAACACTAGATGGAATCACATTTTACCAAGTAACGAGTATTCCGGTATAATATCATATCATATCATTTTATAATATCTTTACAACATGTTTCTGGTCACAGGGAGAATATCAAGAATAGGGGAATACATAGAAGAAATGTATAGGTTTTTAAATCTAGCCAACAATAAGAAACAAACCCCCCCCCTTTGTAATTTTATCCTAATTAATAGTCTAATAATGTAAGTTGTCAGAATTAAAACCTCGGTTGAAATATGATTGGATCATCATCATCATCCGGAAAACGTCCACTGTTGAACAAAAGCCTCCCCCATAGATCGCCACAAAGAACGGCTATTAGCTGCTTGTAACCATTGGCTAAAAGCTACTTTCACGATGTCATCAGTCCACCTAGTGGGGGGCCTACCAACTCTACGTCTTACTCCACTTTAACTTGCAAATTCAGAGAGCTATGTCGGTGACTTTGATTCTTTGATCGGATCAATATACTGAAATCTTATTTCCTTAAAATATTTAGGGATGGTAAAGATATTAAGGTATTAAATATTTTAATACGGTTAAATTTCAGGTTTAACGGTATCAACGGCTAAATTTCAAGAAATCCCTACTGATATGCCTCGAACAATATAAAACTACAACATGCCAAATTGTACTTTAATAACATAAGTTAGGGCTCAGCGTTGATGAATCAGTCGGGACATTACCGTATTTATTATCATTAGGTATATATTTATCATTAGCTTATAGTAGATGAAAAGGTTAATTTCACTCGTATCGGAAGCTTTTGTAGGTTCCATGACTATTAGATTGAAACAGAGTCATTTTTAAAATATGGTGTCGGTAGTAAATTAGTTATACAAGAAAATATTAAATGGTGTATTTCTATTTTCCTTTATTGTCATCATACATATCTATAAAAATGGCATTATCGCTCAGTTGTCTTTTACAAGTAAACGATTTCATTGTGACACATACTGGGCTATTCCCATTGTATTTGGCACTATTATATTTTACATTATAAGTTTTCATTTCATTTATGATTTCATTGAGACATGAACATTGCCAAGGATTGTCATTAAAAAAGAATTTATTTAATTTTACGCCGGAATTTCTCAACTCCAAGCAGAAGTTGGCTTCCAGATAAGAAAATCTGTTATGTGATAGATTTAAGTTCTTTAGTGCAGTGCCACGAAAAGCATTTACGGGAATATATTCTATTAAATTATATGACAAGTCAATATTTCCGATCGTTCTTAAGTTTAGGAAAAGACTGTCTTGTATGGTTTTCAATCTGTTATTTCTCAAAACAACCATCTTTAACCTTTTTAAAGGTTTAAACACATCTACAGATATCTCTTCTATAACATTTTCAGCCAGATTAAGTATCTCCAGGTTATCCAAATTCATAAAAGTTCCTGTTTGGTCAATCTTGCTTATCTGGTTTGTCGAAAGCATAAGATGTTTCATTGTCTTCAAATTAGTCTTCGTTGCAAATGATGGAACTTCTTTCAATGAACATCTATCCAGATTGAGAAAATCAAGTTCCAAAAATGCATTGAGCAAGTTTTCTGGCGATCCTGACATGTCATTCCTTGAGAAATCCATGAATTTTATTTTGCTGCTTTGATCAAATATGTAGAGAATATCTTTACCTAAAAGGGCATTGCTAGACAAGTCCACATGCATCAGTTTTGTTAGAGGGTCAAACAATCCCAGCTCCAGAAAGTTTATTCTGTTTCCTTTGAGGTCAAGAACTTCCAAGTTAACTTTTTGATCAAACAATCCAAGTGGGAATGATGTCAACATATTATATGATAAATTTAAGTGTGTCACTAGAACATTACCGTCTAATACTCCAAGTTTAAGACTTTGTATTCTGTTTTGCGATAAGTCTATGTATTTGAGGAAGTGATCATTTTCAAATGCTTCGTAATCAACTTCAATGATACGGCAGTTTCTCAGGGTAACTCTATGTGTTTCATTATTGTCAGAAACGAGTCCTCTTTGCAAAACATAGTCATCATCCCCGGCGGTACATATTACTTCGTCGCGCCCAATAGTTTGGCATTTTGGCGCACCCCTTACAGCTTCAAACAGGCATAGAACTACTCCAATCACTAGTAAATCAACGTACTTTGAAGATTGCATTCTGAAAAGCAATATTTAAAGGTTTAATGTACATAATATTGTTTTTGTGGTTAAATATGCTAGCACTGAGTCTCAGAAAATAAGTATTTATTTGATATTGCGTTGCTCTGTGTACTATTTAAATGAAAGATGATGAATGTAAAACAAGATATTTTATAGACCTACAGTCACTATTAATATGTAGTTGACTTTTGACTTTGAGCACTTGAGATAACCTCATAAGACGAATGTGGCTTTATTTACCTTTTGTCTCAGTCCAACCCTCGCACACGTCAATAACCTTTCACAGAAAAACAAGTCACAAACACGTATATTTTAAATTATTTTGTGAGAGAAATACATTATGTAAGCTGTGTACTAAAATGACTAACGTCCAGCGACAACGGTCTCACAGAGTAGCATGCATCTGAAGTTCAACCTGTAGTACAACTTCATTGATTTTAGAAAACTTTTCCTCGTTCGCCGGTTGCTATAAACAAATATGTAGGAGTTGTTAGAAAACAATACAGATAAGAGATATCCTCGTCATATTTTTTCTACATACATTGTTGTTTTCTACTTTTATCGTGAACCTAGAGGATTATTTTTGCCACCCCTTCTTTTACCATTTGTGCCATAAGAACCGTCTATGGGACTCACTACGAACCTAGTGCTGATGAATCAGGCACCAAGGACTGATGGTAGCAGTGTTCCTCTGACATGGGAAAACTAATATAATCATCAGTATATTATTATTATTATTAGTATACTTGGAAGACATATTATTATGTACTAAACATATGTCTTCCAAGTAGATTAAATGAAATCATGGCTCAATCACTATGCTAGGCGTTCTGTGGAAGAGTTTTTAACTGACGTGAAATTTGATAGTTCTAATTCTAAGCCCACTACCAGTTTCAAATCACCTGCCTACCCTTGTCCTACCTATTTGGGGTTGATATAATATGTGCTCTTTAACAACAAAAGGATAACACAACAACATGTTAAAATAAATATTCGCTAACACAACGGCGCGGCGCCGCCGGCGTGAATTCATAATTGTAAAATGATTTGCCTTAGCTTTAATGGACTTCCTGACTCCAACCTCTCCAACCCTCCGTAGTGATAGTATTACCTAATAAAATAAAAATTATTAGATAATATTACCAAGCTCTTTCGTGTAATTAAAGCGTTAAGGTGGTAAGGAGCTTTATTATACAGCAATCAACCTAGTAGTGTAAGCTACTAAGTAGTTGCATGTTTTCTTTATTCGCCTTTGACGAATTCCAACAGGAGGATATCGAGCAGTCGAGGATTCGGCCGGGAACTGTAGGGCATCTCATCTTTGAACACATACTTGGTTCACTCCTGATTGTTGTATAATCATGAATTTTAGCAAGTGGTATTTCTGAGGTTTATACGATAATATGCTGGGCACGCTGCCGTGCTGCCTGGTAGTGAGCTGGAGCATTAGGACTGCCTGTAAGTCAACAATGACTTATAGGTTGTCTAAATGCTTTTATTATAGTAGCTGTAGTATAATACATGGTTCGATTGGTTATAGTTCGCCTTTTTTTAAATACAAGGAGGATCCATACCATCCTGTTGGTTACCGGAAAGGTCACTAATAGGAAAATGCTAAAAATAATAGCAATATAACTCTTTGTGAACGTGTTCGTCCGGGGAAGTACTACGACTGTACCTATTTCTAAGACCAAACAGTAATGTTTGCATTACTGGCTTCCAGTTTGGGTGCTAGTGAAATTATAGGCACATATGACTTAGCAACTTTATTTCTCAATGACTGATGGGGATTATGCTAATGACTGATGGACGCAATGCAGTTCGTCACGTGTGGCGAAATAGATAATTTATAGGCTAAATGCATATTAATATATTTGAACTGTTAACATAAATAGAATATAATGCTTATGAAATCACAACAAAAATATAATATATGGTTTGTATATTCTTGTATGTTTTGAAGCGCTCGTAGCGAAGTTTTCTTAGCTGTTCTTAACCGATCAACAAAGTTATTTGCTGATCGGTTAAGAACAGTTAGTTAGTCATGACTTGGATGGGTGACTTGGATGGGTGACCGCTGGTGGCATTACTACTGGGCGCTTCCGTGCTTCGGAGGTCACGTTTAGCCGTCGGTCCCGGTTGTTATCTTAGGATGACAGTCGTTATAGCATGTATTTTGGTACATGGTATTTTGCGAATGCCCGCCTGGCTAGCTATCACCCTCATGTTGAAAATCTGTCGCCAAGCACTTAACGGTGTGTTCCGGCAGCTGTCCTTGAGAGCCAGAATTCTAGGTTAGCCTGAACAACATCTTCAACCACATCATCACTTACCATCAGGTGAGATAGTGGTCAAAGGCTAATCAATCAGGCATAAAAAAAAATTCAACAAGATAGGAAATATTCTTATTTTAATTTTGTCGTGCTTAATACGTCAATCAAAAATCATAATACTGGAATGTAAGAAATTACCCCAATTAGATCTTTATTAGATATTTCAAATTATTCTAAACTTTAGATATAAATAGATTGATTTTGATTAGTATATGTCATTAGTTACTATCACATGCAGGACATGGGTCTAGACCTACAATTGTAAAGACATACAGACGGATATCGTCGGGCAATGTGGCCTACCCGTTATCACTTCAGCTTGCAAATTCTGAAAGCTATGTGGGCAACTTTGGCTCTTCGGCGAATTTCTTCGTTCCGGATTTATCTCGCAAAGAAACTCCGAGCATTGCTCTCTCCATAGCTCGTTGAGCGACTGAGCTTGTCCATTAAGGCCACGGTTGAGTATTTACGTAGTTTACGTGATTGATTTGATATAATATTCAGTCGTCGAGTAGCAATTCAAAATATAGAACATTTTTATCTTTTGAAAAACAGAGCCTCGCTTGAATTTGATATAGTACTGTACTATATCAGCCGGATCGTCCAGTATACAGCACAGCCTCCGCCAATATAAGAGGGAGTTTGCCTTAATCCCCATGCATAGCAGGTGGCTTGGGGATCGCAGTGGTAAGATTGCAGTTCTTCGGAAGGTGCTACTACCTCTTACGACTCCCACAGAAAGATATAGGGGGTGAGGTTCTAGCCCAGCCACATCCGGGCCATTATTTTATTATGATGGAGTTTAATATGGTCTCGAGTAATTTGCACTTTATATTCACACTTCAAAATGAACTATAATTATATTAAACTTTTAAACAAGTAGGTATATTAATATTGTATAGCGAATAAGCTCACAAAATTACATTTAAATGAAAAATATTAATCCATGGTGGAATATAATCTGCCAATGTGAGCCACCGTGGTGAAGATTAGAATTAGAATTATTTTTTTGCCGAACGTATGCGTTTATTAACAAAATGAGTACCTATTACGAACTATATACAACACTACAGCTGCTACATTGAAAACTAATGCTGTTATTCTAGTAAGCATTTTCTTTCATTGGTATATATATGGTAAGCCTTTGACCACAATCTCAACTTATGGTAAGTGATGATGTGGTTGAAGGTGATAACAGGCTTAACCTAGAATTATTGGCACCCTGCCGGAACAAACCGTTAGGTGCTTGGGGACAGATTTTCAACTTGAGGATGGTCGCTCGCCATGTGGGCAATCGCAAAATGCCCTTCCACCATGCAGTGAATCTGAAGCCCGCGTCGGGATTCCAACAATGGACTGCGCGGCAGTCAATGCCACTGAGCCATCACTGCTTCAAACTGTACTGTGGTTTTGTAAACTTTCTATAATAATTATGAGACAAGAGTATAACCTTAAATGTGAACATATTACAGTTTTTATAATACCTACGTATGTACCAATACAGACAACACGGTAATCCGTATATTGAGTTGTAAAATGGTACTCTATCGAATTCCTTACTACATCCCACGCACTCCTACACTAAACTAAACTTGTGTCTTAACCTTGGCCAAGTAAACGGTTCATAAACAGTAGTAATGTTTACTTATCTGATCATATATTGTTACTAAAACTTAAGAAGATAACAAATTTATTACAGGCTTTTCTTACAAATGACTAATTTGACCTGAAACTGTACTCGCACAGTTCTACCTGATGAATCACATTTTAAAAATGTTATGTTATTGTTCTTTAGTATTATAATTTAATAAGAGTTATATTAACTATGCTATTTATTTTGAAGGAAAGCTATTTTTGCTCCTTTCCATAGAAATAGCTGCCTAAATTAATTCTGGAAGACCAATAAAACCGTATCTTGTTTGTTACAATGCCCTATTATATATGGATAAACATATGGATTCGTTTAGTTATTATACTTTTCTATTAAAAATTAAAATATATTGTATATTGTGTTCCTATAGAAACTGCTACATAAATGTATATTGAAACACTAATACGGGGGCTCGAGTTTATTCGATATTATCAATAGTTATGAGTTGATTTGTTTGTTTTATTACGTACCCGTAGCTTAACGTTATAGGTAACTTAAGTATTAGTTTAGTTATTACTTAGTCATAATACAGAAACCCTAATACTTTAATTACTAACCTTTAGTTATAGCAACACAAAATATAGGAAATCGTCAGCAGCCCCTTTTCAACTGTAAAGAATGGGTGAAAATGAAATACCAAAACCATATTATCATGTTTATTCTCACAAATTACCTAATTAGTCATTCATGTTTGTCATCGCTAAGAACCTCGGCTTTACTACAATCTGTTGTATCCTCAGATGTGACATCATCGTTGAGTTTAGCGTCGTCTCTGGTCTCAACAATATCAGAAACATGCACTGTATCAGACATATTGAAATTGACAGAACAATCTTTTAAATCAGTCGCCTCTTCTTCTATATTCATGGTCACGTCTCTCGAAATATCTAGTTCACTCTTCAATCTCTGAATAGACTGAACAACTTCGTTTTGAAAATTCATATTTAATTTATACAGCTGCTCCGAATGTTCCTTTTCTCTTCTGATCTCGTTTTTCATGTGTGTGTCCTTAAACTTTTCAAATTCACTCATTATTCTTACTTTTGATTCATAGACATGTTGCACCATTGAAACTAAAGCAAATAATTTTTGTATAACTTTTTCTTTGACTTCTTTTGATATGTTCGGATCAGTTTCCAAGTCAGATTTAGCGTCCAGAGCGAGGTCATTTGCTGACGATGGAAACCCAAGAAGGGATTTCGATCCGTTAGACCCGTTTGTCTTTATTGCTATCGGCACTTGATTTTCAGTCTTAGTAACTTTATCTTTAGGTGCAGTTTTGGATGTAAACGCGCCGTGTGTGACTACTTCGGTGAAAACTCCCGAGCTAGGTTTACTCGATTGATACTCTGCAGTTTTCTTGTTTACCTTCTGAATTAATTCACTTTGTTTTTCTTTCTGCTTCTCAAAATGTGGTTTCTGAAGTACTTCTTCGTGCACGATTTTAATTTCCTCCGATTCCTTTTGTTTGTTTTGGAAAGGGCTACCACCGCGCTTACTAAAGTTGGTGACGTTTAGTCTAGACATTTTTAGGGCACTGTTACATAAAAGGAAATGAAAATTGTAGGTCACCGAACTGAATATTTCTCACTGACACTTATTCTGTCCACTCTGCGTGGCGTCGATTATAAAACTAAGTGGTGTGTTAATATCAAATATTGAATGGCTGGCCTCTGTTTGCCAAGTGTGGGCTTCGCTCCTTAGTTTTGGTATGTCCGCGCTTCCTAAGCGCGCTGATGAATTCGTTATGAGTGAACCGGCTCGTTATGTGTGGGACTCAATGCACTTTGCATTGTAATACGCTGACGTTCATAAGTTTTATGACTGACTAGAGAGGTTGGTGGTTGCAGCGATCTACTTTTTTTTTTTGCTGATAAGTAAGCCTTTGACCAAAATCTCACGTGATGGTAAGTAATGATGTGGTCGAACGTGTTAACAGGCTTATCCTAGAGTGACTGGCGCTCAAGGACAGCTGCCGGAACACACCGTTAGGAGCTTGGCGACAGATTTTCAACTTGAGGGTGGTCGCTAGCCAGGCGGGCATTCGCACCTGCTGTGCGGCAGTCCATAGCCAAAGCCACAGAGCTATCACTGCTTAAACACTTATCCAAGAATAGATATTTGTTACATAATATTTTAGTTGATCTGACTCTGGCTTAGCTGGCTTGTCTTGTTTGTTGTAATGATAGTATTTTAATAATAATTGTTAAAACATTTGAATGCTTCTTCGATTATCCAGTGGCGAAATCATCGCTTTTAAATCTCGAAGTACCAGATTCGATGCCTGGGTTGGAGTGTCGTTGAGTTTTCTGACAAAAAAAATCAAAAGAGGGTTTTGCAACTGCACCCGACAGATGTCAATAGCCTTAACTCGTGATAAATCATTAGTAGCCTATCTGTAATATAAAAATACGTTTATAAAGGCGTGAAGATGAAATATGTATAAAAGAAATTAAACGTTTAGCTTTTTGTGTTACTTATTTTTAATTAATATAAACAAGCAACGAAATTTATGATAATAACTACGGAACCATTCAAGTCAATGTATTATATAATATATCCAGGCACATAACCGCGGACATCGAGTAAGTAACTCGCTCAATGTTCGCGAATTTTATTATCCAGTGGGCAAATATTTACGCAGTCATGAAGGCTAACTGAGCCGAAAGGTGATTGGACCAATCTTAAAATGGTAGAAATATCGATGAATTTATATTAAAATGATATAGGATATAGGAATGAATAGTATCAGGAATAAAAATTGTTTTTTTTTATGGGATAGGAGGGCAAACGAGCAGGCGGCTCACCTGATGGTAAGTGATCACCGTCGCCCACAAACATCCGCAACACCAGAGGTCTCGAGAAGATTTGATGATAAGATTTGATGATAGAAGATTGTCTAGAACATTTTTTAAAACATTTGAATAAATAAAAAATTGGAATCATTATCAAGCCTGTATCACAGAATTAATAATAGTTGAATAATGAACGCCTCTATATCCGTTTATGAGGCTACCAGAAATTTAAGACTCACATTTTACTAGATTTTTTAGTTTCCCTCTACTTATAAATATTATGATATACCGACGGTACAAACTGGACGACCTAAGTTCTTTCAGTTCTCTTCTTGTTGCAAAGACTATACTTCTAAAGTACCTAGTCCCACAAAACTTTCATAAAGTAGTTTTTAAATATACTTAATTAATTAACTGAAAAATTTATTCTGCTTCCTGGATGGTATTTTCTAGTCTATGGTGAATGATTTTAGGAGAGTGAATAATCTTTGAAACTCACCTGGCTCACTTCACTCTTTTTGTTTATGCTGACTAAAAAATAAAATAAAAAAATTTCATTTTAATTTATTTTTTTCATTTTAAATTTTTCATCAATAAAAAAAAGTGAAGTGAGCCAGGTGAGTGAGATAATGCTATGCTTTTATTTTCGCTAAGTGTTTGGTGACAGATTCACTCTTCGATGGTGGCAGTAAACCGGGAGAGCATTCGCAAATTACTCTACTACCATGCAATAACGACTGGACAGTTGGCTTAACGTGCCCTGAGAAGCAAAGAAGCGCTCTGTAGTAAATGCAGGTCACCCTTCCAAGTATTACCACAGGAAACACAGTAGTGTAACTACTAAGTTGATCAGTTAAGAACGAATGGACTTACTTCACCAGTCAGCGCATCAAAATGTACATCATAAAAATTACACTCGAAAGAACAATTTTCACTCATTATAATTATTGGAGTCAATTGAAATCACTTTCGCCGATACGGAACTACTAAAATGGTGAACTCATCAGTATGCGGACCAGGTGGCTCATGCCGGATCAATAATAAATAGGATATAGTCCGTTAGCCACCTGACGATACCCAGGAATTCATGCCATATAATCAAAGAAAATATTTACTATCACAGTTGTATATTCCCAAGTAGTGTCTAAGTACCCACATAATAACCTGCTAATAAAGATCCTTAGATAGAATAGAAAAGTTCACGGGTAGTAAAATTTTGCATGGTGATAGAGTACATTTCCTAGTGAAGCAGAAAATAACGAAACACTTTTGAACGCTTTGTATTTAAAATAAGAAGAAACTGCCTCTATATGGAAAGGGCTACAAAGACACTAGCCCCAAGACTTATATCTATTAAAATACAGAATCAAATAGTCAAAGAGTATTTTGGCTCCGAGTAAAAATCATACTAGGTAAGTACTTCTTTAAAATATTCACACGAGCGTATAAAGTCCTTCAAATAATTTACGTAATACTATAGTAATTATATTTACCTAGTAAAGAGAATAAACTTATGTTTAGAAAACCACACCCTATCTTTATTAAGATACTCGAAACAAATTACAGTAAATTTTCTTACGTCAATTATAAATGTTATACAAATTTTGAACTACTAAAATGGAAAAAAAAAATACAAAATACTATTAAAAAAAACTACTAACTACTATAAAATTTCTACTTGTGATTGCCTCTACTGTACTAGAAAACAGAGCTCACAATTTTTAAGTGTAACATTTTTAGGTCATAAGTAGATATAGTTAAAATAAATTATTTATTTATTTTTGTGTTCGTATAACTGTTCATTTTTTAATAAATTCCTTATATATATTAATTATATTTATTTTGAACCGGATTGTAATTTAACATTATGTGTATACAGAAAGGTAAAGTAGATTCCGAGATGATGTAAAAGAAAGTACCAATCCGCAAATTGTAAAATTGTAAAATTAAAATTAGTTAAGAATTGTAGCTGAAACATTACCAAATTCTTACAAAACGGACTCCAACGATTTGCAGATTGTACCAAAAGGGTACGTAGATGTCCATTCAAAGTAAAACGTCTATGTTCAAAATAATGAAACTCAAAATATTTTGTAGTTCAACCTAACGTTATCACACTACATATTATTATATTGTAAAACACTTAGAGCCTGTTTCAGAATATTCTAGTAAGTTCCGGTTTTACTACCCAGAATATATTTATTTAACAAAACACTATCTTTGCGTTTCACAGTCATCGATTTAGCCTATCCATCGGTTAAAGCTTGAAACGCGCTGCATGTTAACTGTCATTTTTATCATTCAGTTATTTTATGTGTTGCATAGCAACCTGAAACTTTATTAGGACATTCTGAAACGGGCCCTTAGACATTATGAACTATGCCTATACCCCAACTTTTAACCAATTGAATTATTCCAAAGTATGAAACTAACTTCATTATAACATTGTTAAAGTTAGAAGTTTTAATATGAACATAGACTACAAAATATAGTCTGGGTTGTGATACTTATTTGTAAACCATCTAAAAATAAACACTATAAGAAGTCAGGTACGAAAAAAATGTCTTGACGTAGACTTTTTTTTTCTAGCAGTGATAGCTCAGTGTCACTGGCTGTGGACTGCCGCGCAGTGGGTCCATGGTTCGAATCCCGCCGCGGGCTTGAGCTTCATCGCATGGTAGAAGAGCATTTTGCGAATGCCTGCTTGGCTAGCGACCATGCTCAGGTAGAAAATCTGTCGCCAAGCAACTAACGGTGTGTTCCGGCCGCAGTCCTAGAGAAATTACAGGCAATCAATGTCTCAAGGTGACGGGCGCCATGCAATTCACCTTGTGACGAAATGCATCGGTTAGGTATAGGCAGAGGTTAGTCCGCTTAACATCAGGTGGGCCACGAGCTTGTTCCGTCACAATAACATTTAAAAAAAACATGGCGAATATGACGTCTCCACTCAGGATCATTTCGCACCACCAAATTTTGCCACCATTGATTAGATGGGAAGAAACTAGCCCTAATCCACCACTAGAGGTCGTCTTACGAAATCTAAAAACACGAAGGCGCGTCTCATTTCTCCACTCTTAGTAAAATACAACGAAACGAAATAAAAATAAATACATAAAATAAATAAACATTAAATTTAATTAATCTCTTTAAAAAAAAATACGAATTAATTTTTCGAGTAGGTTTAAGGATTATGTTGTAATCAAAAACCATAGATAAGGTTAGGTTACCCGATCGCTATCGGAGAAGTAAGTTTACTTTCGACGATGGGTAATTATATATGGCAGCTGTCAAATAAACTTACCGGCTAGGGCTCGCGTGATATTTTGTTCCGCTAGTCTCAGCCAATTTCTAATAATAAGTATACATTATATACCATCTACGAATAAAATGGATAAAACTCGCGTAAGTTTTCAACGTGGAACTGTGAAGTTAAGAGTTGGTGGGGTATTTTTCGATAAGCCTTCATACTTGAACTTAAAATGGGTCTAAGATGAGACAGCTGTCAAAGTGACAGTTGATGTTAGATGATAGATGTTAAACTTCAAAAGGCTTATCTTCAGGGCTAATCTTGGAATCTTTTATTCCTACATTAGTGTTACATTTCAGAAGCCATTATCTTATTGATAATATCACTTCGGCTGACAGCTGTCAACCGTAAAAGAGTCGGAAGTTATTGTTATTATTAAACTAGACTACTAGTTTGTGTGATGTTATGTGATGGATTCTAAACTTCAGATAGCTGCATTTCACATGACAGCAGTCAAAGGGATACCTCCCTTTGACAGGCAGTCTACGCTCAATATCTTCTAAGATGTCGCTGAGAATTTCTTGATATTGAGATTTGAAATTGTCTCGGTAGGTTAAATTATGTTTACCACATACTTAAGCATGATTCGTTGATATTTACAGGAATATATTTTAGTGCCCACTACGGCCATGATGTCGGTTATTTTTACTGATATGAGGTTATTTTTAATCCAGCAACTCAACAATTGAAGTATCCTTTATCTACATGACATATTTGTACGATTACTTATACATACATATGTTAAGTTTGTCTCTAAGTTGATTTTAACTTCGGAATTAGATGCTTATTTTATTCGAGCATTCTCGAATGGTCCTCCAAAATTCTGGGCTTTTTGTGTAGTTTGATAATTAGATACTACGAATAAATACCTACATTACCCGACGGAAAACAAATATTATTTGACACTTATTGACGTGGCACATTTGAAATATCTCAACCTAAGAATAAATATGTAGATCTCAACTTATAACGATTCCATCGAATAGATTTAAGATTATTTTACTCAGTGATTAATTATCACTGCCATTAATCTCCGTAATAATTATCACTGCCAGGTATTACAAAAATATGTAAAATACTATACGCGACTAAAAGTGATTAAAGTTGTCTAATTAATATGCGTACTAATCGCGAAAACCGAAGAAAACATTAGGAGATATCAACACCAACAAAATAGCTGTAGATACGCAGAAAACCTAATGTCACTAGATATATTAGAGCTAAAGCTAATATCATGGAGGACAAAAGCTGATGACTTCGCTTTTAAATATTATTTCATAGTATCACTGAGCACATGCTATTATTTCTTCAATACAGAATAAAGTCACAAGACACACGTTACTTTGAAAAGTATAACTGTAATTAAGTCTCAATGTAAAGTTTGAAGCAAACTAAGATATATATAGGTAGGTACTAAACTATTTAAACCAAGAAACCTTAATTAAATTTAAGTAGTGTTCACAATGAAAAATAAGTCTTAAATGTCTCTACTCAACTAGTCTCACCAACCTTATCATAAATATTTGCATAAGAAGCATACGTTCGTAAAGATAAGCCCGAAATAATTCAGCACCAATTTGCATGTATTTTTTATATTACGTATTCTTTATAGCATCAGTCTCACCTCATGGAAACGACGACGCGGTCGATGCTGAAGTGATGTTTGTTCTTAATTAAAATACAAACTGTTAAAACTAGGTCAAATTTTGAAGCAATCATAGCCGAGCGGTTACAGTTATGGACTAGAGATTGCAAACCGGACCCGGTCGGGCCCGGCAACCCGGGTTCTGTGCCTTTTTTTGGCACTCAATGGACCCGGCCATTCATACCAGGCCCGGTCACCGGACCCGGTAAGTAACCCGCGGCGCGTGGCGTAGGAGCACCAACTCGTAGAATATACGTTTGCATGGCATCCGCTGCGCTTGGTTATATATGCAGTTATATGCTATATGTTATTATTATGTTTGGTTATATGCCTAGCCTATAATATTTCGCTATTTGCTCTATTAGTAATAGTAACACTCACTAATCTTAATAGCCATTAGCCAAAGTTTAAGAAAAAACATAATACTTCACTTTTAGGAAATAAGAATTTGTTTTGTTTCTAACAAAGCTAGGAAAGTTTATCTATCTAATTTAAGTTGTTCTGTTATGACAGGTTTAGTACTTTAAGCTGCGTTATCAGTTCCTTATTTGAATACTATGTTTCTTCATATAGATACTGTAAGGAGTAAAAGGAAAGACCTGCTTGTTTTAACTAATAAAAATGAATAATTACTAATACAAATGTAGCTTCTCCGTCCATAAGTAAAAGTAATCAATCGTAAAGTAATAATTAAGTGTGATTTTGTGACTTGAATGCGACTGTTTATTGTGATAATTGTTCATAAGCCAGTTTGAAATAAATATTAACCTTGAATCTTTGTCTTTTTCTATTCATATTATATAATTTTTTCACAGAATGCCTTAAAAGTTTCATTGCTAACACAACCCTGGCTACGAATGCAGCCGGGCCCGGCCGGGTTGAGGAACATACCGGGTTGCAATCTCTATTATGGACTAAGGTGCCGCAAGGCCATGGTTTGATCCCCACTGCGCCAGCTTGAGCTTTACAGCATGGTGAAAGGGCTTTTGCTAATGCTCGCCTGGATGGCTACCGCAAACATTATATATAAGAATGTATGTAAATATGTATATGATGATGAGCACAAAAATTCGTAAAAAAGGTTCGTATTTATTAGATATGAACTACTATTAAATTCGTTTCGAAACGCAAAATTTTATTTTATAAGTGATCTGTCCCAGATAAATGGTTCTTCTGGAAATATCATGTTATTATTGTGATTGAGAGGCCCAAAGCCCATCTGATGTTAAGTGGTCTAGCCTCTGCCAATAACAGATGCATTTCGTCATGAATAACAATCTGCCCTGTGCCCTTCACCCTGAGATATACAAAGTTTCAGGTGTCTGTAATTTCATGATTAATTTCCATGGACCAAATCCATTCGCTATTATCAATATTTTTGAAGCATTAAGAATAAATAAAATAAATTATTAATTAAGACTTAATTAAGTTAGAACATTTATTTCTTAGAAAATCCTTCAGTCTTTCGTCATAGAATCCATTCCTTGTATAGCATGAATTGCCTGCTTTTGCAAGGAAAAACGGTCTCTATATCAGGTGCAACTCCCCAGAACTATACACCATACGATATGATACTTATTAAATACCTATGCAAAATAAATCAGCGCAGCGGTAACTACATCTGTCAACTGCCTTATTTTACGAACGGATGAAGAAGTGATGGCCCAGTGGCAATAGCTATGGACTGCCGCGCAAAGGGTTCGAATCCTGACGCAGGTTTGAACTTCATGAGTGGCATTGTTGATGGGCAATTTTCGAATTCTTACCGTAACCCAAGAAGAAATTCTGTCGCTCAACACTTAACGGTGTGTTAAGAGCCAATAACTTCTAGATTAAGGCGATCCTGGCCAAAAAACGCCATACAAGAATTAACTTTTCTCAAAGAAAAAACTCGGTTATTAAACTGAAAAAAATATATGTTATTTTTAAGCATATTCTTGAGTTAATTCATAAATCTGATCCACATAATAAATAACTTCACTCGATAGAAAAAAATCCTAAAGTTACCTCTATTTCGAATTTAAAAACGATTTTTGACTCCCTTTTTACCAATCTTTAATTTTAAATTATTTTTTTATACATTACTTATCAATAAAAGTAATTAAATCATAAATAAAAATGTAAAAAAGTTATCATGTTAATTTTATATGATTTTTTAACATGAATTCATGGCATCAGAGCTCGCTCACTTGACCGCCAGTGCGCTCGCAGAGCTCGTCGACGTAGGACCTGTGTCAATTTTTTCGATCTACGCAGCGCCACACAGAACAGGATCAAAATGAATATCAAACAACAAAATAAAACATGCTCTGGGCTAACTTTCGACTCGTTACGCTTATCTTGATGACTTCCTGATTGACGGTGAATGACAATTGATTTCTTAAGTAGTGAAAGTTAGTATCGTGAAGGTTAATATGTGTGTTAATATTAAGAAAAGGGCTGTTTTTTTTTTACAAATAAATGGAACTTTGAAATAACTTGTCGAACTCGGTACTGTGATAGTTCCAAAGTACCTATTATCACAGTAGCGCAAAATATTCTTCGAAAGGTTATTTTGTACTTTTGGGTGTGGAAGTCGGTTCCATTTTTGGTAAAAAAAAATATTTTTGAATCTTTTTAGTTACCCTTGCTACTTACGGGATCGATTGTCATTCATTGTCAACGACTATATCATCAAGATAGGTCAATATGTTTCAGTTATTGGAGTGTAACTCAAAAACGACTTGAACGATTTTGATGAAATTTAAATAAAATCACACGACAATCATCAACATTCAAATCAAATAAATCATCAAAATCGGTTCGGTAAAAAAAATACTGAAAGGTTTTTTCCTATCTTGATGATATAGTCATTGCCAATGAATGACAATCGGTCCCGCAAGTAGCAACGGACACTAAAACGGGTGAGTATTTTTATTTATCAAACCTACTTCAACACCCAAAAGTGTGAAATAACTCTTCGAAGTCGGGACCATGTGCACAATATTGTGATAATAGGTACTTTTGAACTATCACAGTACCGACTTCAACAAGTTATTTCGCACTTTTGAGTGTTGAAGTCAAGCCCATTTTTCGGTAAAAAAAAAATATTGAGTTTAGTATTGAATTTGTTAGTAAATTTGAGTCGTCTTTTTTATGATTATAGAAATAATAAGTGACATTAAGCGATTTTTAAAACTGGATGGATATAAATTAAATTATAAGTAAAAACATAAATCTGGCTGTATGGAAACTCATGTCACGTCACGACCATGATATGCGATGTCACACCCGTGACTTGAACTAGTTTTTTGATAACTTTCTAGGTTCAATAAGCTTGCTAAAATGCAATGAAATTATTGTTTTTGTATCTAGTTTTAGCCAAATGCCTAGTATTTCGTACCCAGGGTCTAAGATAATGAAGTTAATAATCAAAGCCCAGTGTATGGGTATACACTGGGCTTTGAGTATTAACTTCATTACCATATATAATCAAATCTGTACTTTATAATTTTTAGTATAGATTTACTCCACCCTTTTTTAATTATTATATGATAATAATAATATATATATTATAAATTCAAAAGGTAGTATGTGTTTAAGCTTCTTAACCGACTTCAAAAAAGGAGGAGGTTTTCAATTCGTCTATTTATTTTAAATGTTTGTTACCTCAGAACTATTTACTGATAAACCGATTTATATGATTCTTTTTATATTTGAATGTTTGTCGTATGGTCCTATTTAAATTTCATCAAAATTGGTCAAGCCGTTTTTTAAGCCGTCGGCCCCGGTTGTTGTCTCACGATGGCAGTAGTATCAGCATGGTAGTAGGGCGTTTTGCATTTTGAATGCCCGCCTGGCTAGCTACCACCCTTAAGAAGAAAATCTGTCGCCAAGCACCTAACGGTGTGTTCCGGCAGCTGTCCTTGAGTGTTCTAGGAGTAATTCTAGGGTAACCTGAACAACATCCTAGACCACATCTTTAATAACCATCAAGTGAGATAGTAGTCCAAGGCTAGCCTATCAATAATTATAAAAAAAACATGCATTTATTAATACTCGTAGTAGAATGATACACAAAGTTGTCAGTGACTATGATTAAATGAAATCATCAACATTCATTTTAGCACCTTTGTGGCAAGCCCGCAGTAGCCACTTAATCGATCATTAATTATGTATTACTGATAATTAATTAACCTCAGTCACAAACGAGATGCCCTTAGTCTGCCATAATGAACACTGCATCTATTAGGATACTACTAGTCATAACAAGCGCTCTAGGCGCACGCCTATTAGTAAGGTACATATCGGACGAACTCAAAAATTTTGCTCTATTTTAGCGAACACGTTTTAGGTGCCCACCCCACCAATTTAAGCATAGTGAGGGGTTACCAACTCCAAATTCTTTAACAAATATTTGTAGTTCACGACCGTGTAGAATTAGTTTCACTCGTCTGTGGAAACCGCGGTGTAGTTGTACTCTTATCTGTTTTTTAGTTACACTCCAATAACTGAAAGGTTTTTTCCTATTTTGATGATACAGTTATTGCTAATTAATGACAATCGAATCCGCAAGTAGCAAGGGACACTAAAATGGGGGAATTTTTTTTACCCCAAAAATTGAACCGACTTTAACACTCAAGGGTGTGAAATAACTTGTTGAAGTCGGAACCATGCGCACAATATTGTAATAATATGTACTTTTGACTTATCATGGTACCGACTTCAACAAGTTATTTTGCACCTTTGAGTGCTGAATTCAAGCCCATTTTTCGCCAAAAATTTGCTTAACACCGCTGAATGGATTTAGATGATATATCATAAAACGTATTCTAATTTTTATCTCGATTTTCCGAACGGTTCCTGAAGGATCAGGAAAACCAATTTTGATGAATGGAATCTAGATATGTTGTAATTGATTGTTTGAAACTATATCTAACTCGTGTAGTTTTTAACGCAATTTGCGAACCATATACTATTAATATGTACACAATGGTTAAATTAAGGTTAGTTAATTGTTATCACTATTGTTAGGTCCAATGCCAAAAAATATGAGTTCAATTTATTCTGTTGTATCTCTTTATACTTGTTATCTGGGGAATCCTCAACTCAACTGTAATAAAATATATATTTAGATTTTTTTATGTATATCACACATTAAAACTCTTTACATTTTCGCAAGCTCATTGAACCTAGAAAAATATTAAAATACTAGTTCAAAGTCTCGGGTGTGACATTGAGTACCATAGTCGTGACGTAACATGAGTTTCCATACAGCCAGATTTACGTTTTTACTTATGATTCAATTTATATCCATCTAGTATTAAAAATCACTTAATGTTACATATTACTTCTATAGTTATCAAAAAATACTACTTAAATTTACTAACAAATCCAATACTAATGCAATTTCTCAATATAAAAAAATGTTTACCGAAAAATTAAACCGACATCAACACTCCAAAGTGTGAAATAACTTGTTGAAGTCGGTGCCATAATAGTTCAAAAGTACCTAGTATAACAATATTTTGCGCATGAAACCGACTTCGACAAGTTATTTCACACTTGAGTGTTGAAGTTGGTTCCATGTTTTGTTAAAAAAAAATTAAACTCTTTTTAGTGATTCTTGCTACTTACTGGATCGATTTTCATTCACTGTCAAAGACTATAATATCATCAAGATAGGAAAATAATTTTCAGTTATTGGAGTGTCATTCATGATACTTGTCGTTCAATTTCATTTAAAAATCAAACGACAAGTATCAGCTTTAATAAAAAAAGAATTATCAAAATCGGTTCACCCAGTCAAAAGTTCCGAGGTAACACACATAATAAAAAATATAGACTAATTGCGAACCTCCTACTTTTTGAAGTCGGTTCAGAAGCTAACACACATACTAACTAACTGAGTTTATTAGAAATATGTTAAAAACCTTATCTTACAATTTTCATAAACTACTTTTATATAGTAACTTAAAATTCATTTATTAATTTTTAATTCCAAATAACATTTTGATTTATAACAGTGCGCGTATAGACACATTATATCTAAATATAGTATCTGTTGCCCTGTTTTATGACTTAATTTTTTTTAGTTTTACGGGATATGGTTCTACTGTATCTTCAATAATGGACACTATCTGGCAAATTTTATTTTTATTTCTGGCCAATTTTGCTAGAAGGCAAATATCTGCCTGAAGATGGTTGCCTTAATGAGCGATGATTATGAAGTAAGATTTGTACTCATTGACTTTGAATTGAGCACTCTGTACAGGACAGCTTTATGAAATTTATTACAATGGGGCTCCTGTCACAACCAAGACAATTGATACATATTTTTAGTTTCAAAAATGCTCTCTATAAGCGCTCAACTTAACAAGTATCGTTTTGGATAATATCTTTTTTATTAAACTTGCAAAAAAGTTCATTGGAATGAGCTTAAATTATATCAAAAATATTGTGAAATTTGGTTTTATTTTAAACGCGAGATATAATTCTTTGAGATTTGTTATTATGTTGAATGAAATTATGGTCTGAAAATAATAATTTAAAAAAACTTAACTAAAACTAAACGATTCTGTCTCGACCATGGGCCACTCGCCACAACCGTGGTTCTATGAAAACCACGGTTGTGACGTCCATGGATGTGAAATGTTCGCACCGTGCTATAACTACAAAGATTAAACAAAAGTAGCCATCTTAAAACAATCACTAGATTAATTGTTATTAAACACACCAAATTAATAAAAATCTGCGAAGACATATTCATAAATACATATTTTAAGAGCCACGGTCTTGACAGCATAAGGGTACTCGTTTTACAAAATAACTAATATCAAACTTATTTTTACGCAGCTATATCACTCGACGCCATTAATTAATAGGACAACTGTGACAGACAGACTTGTTACTGAATTCTGGGAATCTCACATGACATGGTTGTGACATTTAATGTGTTCTTTTAATGAAGTTTATGTATATATATATTTATTTAAAATATAATAATATTACCAAATTACCATTTATGAATAGGTGCATTAAACGGCTTTCTCTATAATCAGTACTAATATTATAAATGCGAAAGTAACTCTGTCTGTCTGTTAGGCTTTCACGCCAAAACTACTGGACTGATTTGAATGAAATTTGGTATGGAAATAGTTTGAGACCCGGGAAAAACATGGTATAGTTTGTATCCAACTGCGCAAAAAGAGGTTAATGTTTTTGCGCGATAACCGACAAACGCGCGGGCGGAGCCGCGCCTGGAAAGCTAGTAAAAATATAATAGAACCTTAATATATTAATTTAATGTAGTTCTCACAAATAAAAATGTTTTTCTTAAGAATGATAATTTACCCATCTAAAATAACCATAGGTACACAATAAACTGTATAGATATATAAACACTACTGTACTGATCGAACCCCTACAAGACCCGATTATTTTTCCGGCGTATGTACCAATACACGACAAATGTTAATTCCATTCTAAAATGTCATACTGACGTGATCTCCGCTACGTAGGTAGGACTGTACTGTACCTTACCTGGAGAGCTAAAAGCGTGCACGCGGCGCATCGCACACAACTCTGTGTCGCGTAAATGAATACGTCGCGCTCGCATAAAATACCTAAAGTCCGTGGAAAGCCTCGCCTTAAGCATGTTTAACTTCCTTCACCATATAATCATGAGATATGGCAGTCAAAACCTTACCTACTGTAATAAAAATCATGCCCGCAAACGATTTCGCGCAAGAATAATAAGAAGAAATCGTGCTGGTGAAATAGGTGAGAAAAAGACAATCATTATTAAAATTACTTTTATAGTAATTTTCGCAGTATGCTTATTCCAAAAAAGGAGAAAAGTTATCAAGTCGACTATTTAACAAGTATACATTATTTTAAATTAATTAAGTGCATGCTCTTTCATGGCGATAATCGCCATTATTGTGTGATAATATAGATATAAATGATAATAAAGACTATATATTTTTAAGGTTAGGAAGTGTCCTACCCGTATTAAAAAGGTAAAAGAATGGTTCAAAGATAAGCGTTAATCGCGCTCATTACGAAACCCGATTTGTTAATATTTATTGTTCAAAAACTCTAATGGTAGTAAGCACAGATACTTCTCAGGATTAGGTATATAACATCTCCAATCTCCTAACATGAAAAAGAGAGTTAGAAATCTGCTAAGGATCAATGTATCATCACAGTTATCTCCGGATCCACAAGTTCAATGGTATCAGATTAGACGCTATTATGTATGCAAAGCGGTGCATGCCCGAGTATGTTCTTCCATACCAAAGCGCCTCGCTGTTTCTTACACCACACCTCTCGCTTACACTCTCCAATTTGCCATACGAACAAAAAGGACAAAAAACTGGATCAAGTCTATCCGAATCAGGGAATGGTGTCACAAACAACAGAAAAGGCGCTTCCTAAAGCACGTTCCAAAGTGTCTGACACCCAAACAATATTCTTACAACTTAAGCCTTTCTCAATCCGAGGCGTAAAAGAGGATTCGTATCAAATAGCTTTCCCTTACACTTGGCTCCAGCACGTAACTAAAGGTCGCAAGTCCACACCTGGCTCGTACTATGAAAGACAATGCGTACCGGAACTGCACACCACGTGCAGAATTTGAAATAGCTGTATAAAAACAGCAGGGTCCTTGTCGAAACTATCACAATCCATTCAACCATCGGTCAGTCAACATCAGTTCAGCAATATGGTGTCCAAAGTGTTATGTTTAGTTGCCCTCGCCCTTTTCGGGAGCGCAGTGGCCCAGCCGGCGAAAGCTGGATTCTGGAAAGGAACTCCCATGGACAGCATGGTTGAGGAGATGAGATCCGGTTGCGTCGAAGGATCTGACCCTGCCGCTTGCATCAAGTACAAGGTCATGTCTCTGTTGGACTCAATCTTTAAGAAGGACTCTTTCCAGGTAGACATTTCCGCTTGTAAATAACTTATTTTACGAAAGTGAAATTAGCTTTTAACTAATTTGTTATTCTTTTCAGATCTCAGACGCCGTGGAAGTAACCAAGAACGGAGCTGGCAATGACGTCACTGGTCGCTCAAGCGGTGATTTCATGGACACCATCGAAAGCTACATTCAGTCTCATGATGTGACCTTCCAACTGCCGATTGCCGACACCAAAATAACCGTGAGCCCAAGGAATCTCGACAACGATGAGTTGAGCCTCAACGTCAAGTTCAACAAGGAAGGTGCTCGCTCTGTAGGGGAAGCTCGCAAGGCCAAGCTCAAGAAGATCATCGTGCCCATCCTAGTATTCGTCCTCTTGAAGGCCATGACCCTCATCCCCCTGGCCATCGGTGTGCTTGGTCTGAAGGCCTGGAACGCGCTGCAGCTGTCTTTCTTCTCTTTCGTCGTATCCGTTGCGCTAGCCATCTTCCAGCTCTGCAAGAAGGTTAGTTGAACTAAATTTTAATACAATTATGTTTGTCTGTTCTTCGAGCACACTTAAACGATTGCACACTATTCACAATCAGTAGCACGAAACAGTACGCACATAACGACCTATAATTTCTCTTGTGGACTAACAATTGCCTGTTTGACTATCCATATGCCTAACGTTGTAGTTTACCCAGATCGCGGCCGACAACTCGCACCCTCAGATCTCCGCCCATGGGCCTTGGGACGCTGCCTACGCCGCCACCCGCCGCCGAAGAGACGCCGAGCCCCAGGAACAAGCTCAGGAACTCGCCTACAACGCCTATCAATAAGAAAATGAAGACTAAGCCCAAAATAACTTTTAAAAGAACCACAACGACCTCCGAACCGACTTGAGATTAGAACCCCGTTCAGGAGTTAAAACTTGGACGGAAATAGACCAAAAATAACGGTTTTGCAACCGTGAACGTGTAAATACTATGTAATACAACTTATTTATTTTAAATCAATTGTGGATGCAAGATAGTGTGAATGTGATGTGTGACTGTTATTTATCTTATGTGTTTATAATAAATCATCGAAAAAATTATGCATACGTTTTGTTCATTGATTTTCCTTAAAACCAACATAACTTAAAATACCCACAACTGTCAAAAAATAAACAAGCAATTCGAATTGTGACTTAGTTAGTCTTAGTCCTCCTACATTTATTTATAGATTAGGAACAAAATTATAAAGAAATTAGTAATTAACTTTCGTTTCGATAAAGTAGATGCGTAGTAGCCTCTTTTCAAGAAGTATTATCCCAGTTCTTCTTCATGAATTTATTCCTGAATGTATCTTGCTAAGACAATCATTTAACTGATCCCAGTACTAATGAATAATTATTATTTACAAACAAGAGAAGATAGCACAAATAATACATTCAGCATATAGGTCACCTGTGTCTCAAAAGTTTCTATCCAGATAGAAAACCTCATCCAAAAATGGTCACAGATTTTACAGTCACGACTTTTACAGCGGTATAAAGTATGTGCAGAATCAGTACAGGTCAACAATTTCAATATAAACTTTCTTCAAAACATTTAATTCTGATCATGATCAAGTATCAGCTTTCTATTAAAACTGATCAGAGTAACAAGCACGTACAAAGTAAAGTGCAGGAGCGCCGCGTGACACGCCAAGTTCGTTTAGAATAGCGGAAACTGATTATAATTCGCCACTGTAGAGGATACTGTAAGAAAGTTAGGAACGGTCTATTTATGTTGGAACTCTCACTTTACCTCATTGATTAATAGCCCTCACATATGATCATTGCGCAATCGTTTAATAGCAGACATATTAATTATTAACAAATTTCTTTTAAATTACCCATATCATCCTTTGTCATTTCTGGAATTTTATTCTTCAGTGTGATCTATATAACTTATGAGATAACATTTACAAGAGCTTCGACAATACAATAATGTTGTAAATTTTTTAACATTTAAATTTTGACCAGATTCATTTTATTAATTTAGAGACATAGTAATTTTTATTTTTGATTTTGACATCTAATATTTTGACCTGCTTTATTTTATTATAGTAATTTGTGGACATATTTTTTTTTTTTTTTAATTGACTGTTTGTAATATTTATGCGTTTATTTTATTGTTAAAAAGTTATTTTGCTTGTTTCTATGTTTTTGCTAACTATCATTAGTGTAACTCGCTATGTAGCGGTACTAATTATGAATTAAATAAATAAATAAATAAAACATGTCTACTAGTGACATCATAAACGATAGCAATGCTCCTGTGCTGCCAAAAATTTTGGAATGCAGATGGCTAAAATCTTTTTTTACTTAAATGACAAAACGAGTTGTTACACTCATATTTAGACTCCCCAAAACAAATAAGTTAAAGCATCGCAGCGCTAATTGTAAGTATCACCACCCGACACTCTGAAACGTCTAAAACGTCAAATTCTACCGTGTTTTTCAATTATATTTTGATCATCCTACGATATAATGATATCCTAACAATGTGGTAGATTTTTCCGTGATACAATTATTTGTTTTGTTTAGTTTCCATTGCTGGGACACGGCAGTTCTCTAAAGGCGAAGGAGATTATATGGGCCAAAATCGCAAATTATTTTTCAGTTTGAAGTTCAAATGTCAAAATAAATCTATATATCAACCATTACCAGTGCATTTGAAGTAAAATTCAGCTAGTTTAGCTTGGTGGACATTACCTTTCCTCGATTCTTAAGATTTTGCATACGTTCTAGTTGTACCTTTAATAGAGAGCGTTATGTGCACAAAAAGCTTGTGCAGGAAATAGACTTTCAACGAGATAATGTTAAAGTTGGCATGTAAAATTGCTATCGTTGTGCGTAAATCCCACACGACGATTCAAATTTTGTACATGAAAAATACATTCATATTATTAGTTTTCTCGACACATAAAGTACATAAAGTAAAGTACGATAATACGAGTAAATACGAGTAACGACACATAAAGTAAAGTAGTGTAGTTTGATTCCTTGAACTATGGTAGTACGTAAATGATAATGTTTGACAATCTAGTCACGTGTTAACAAACATGTGACACTTGTGAATTATACTACAGCATTACAGACTGAATTAGCAATTCGAAGACTAATTAGAAAACTACTTGACGATGACATCAGCAAGTAGAGAACTTAATTAGTGATTACAGACACTTTGTCTACTATATGGAATGAAGTCTTTATGCTCGTAATGATTTTATGGAAGTTTTCGCTAAACGTAAGTCACAAGTACAATCTCACCTGATAGTAAGTGATGATGTGGTCGAAGGTGGTATACAGGCATAAACTAGGACAGGAATTGGCTGTCAAGGTTGCTGCCGGCCGGAACACAAAGTTACGTGCTTGGTGACAGATTTTCTACTCGTAGCTGTTCCTTAGGTCCAAACTTTTTATCCCAATGTACGTATTTAGTTAGTAATCGACAACATTAAAACAATAAAAATTACATTAATATTTAAAAAAAACACTGAAAAACTATAAAAACGTTTTCTTAAAGTATTTGTTAGTATTAAATATGGATTTCCACAAAGTAACGCCATATGGCGTCTAATTTTTTTTATATTCGTCTAAAAATCTATTCATCTCTGTTCATTACTATCATCTATTCATTACTGGGTAGTTCTTGAGGGAGCGTGATATAACGTGATATAAATAACCAATTTTCACGCGTGCAAAACCACGAACGAAAGCTAATATTCTCATCAACCTCAATCACTGAGTAATCAATCACAACTTGGCGGGCTTAATTATGACATAAATTTAAAATAATGGGGCCCAATACTGCTCCCTGCGGCACTCCTCATTAGAATGCAACAAGCCACCTCAGGATGCATTTGACAGCCGTCCGGCATACTACTCTTACCCTGCTGACCCACTGGGACTACATTAGCACGGATTCATAACCATATCTTCTACTTATTATATGGTACTTATGGCTACCTAGTGTCTATTCTATAGACTACATCGTCAACGCTCAGTTTCAAACGCCTGTGACAAATCGCTTTTCTTATAAAAATATTTGAATCTTAACTCCGAGAAAATAAAGTTTAAAATTCCTAGCGGTATTCCTGGGCGTTGGCAAAGGTTAATTTCTCTATTTATATTGCCGAAGAGGTGTCCAAAACAGAAGCATTTAGGTGAAATGTTGGTATGTCTGTCACGGACAATGCCGCTGTTATGTGTGATTGTTACCTAATAAGGATAGCTTGTGGTGTAGTCACGTTTTTTACTACTAAGTAAATAAAAACTCGGAATATGCATTCTGGTTTGCTCTTAATACATCTGCATTACAAGTAAGTGCGGTACTAATAATTAGTTAACGAGCCTGAACTTAAATTACATAATACAAAATCATTTTATGTGTTTAGTGTGATAGTATTTAACAATATATTTGTTAAGTACAAATACGATAAAATAGTGATGGCACGCACTAAAAATATTTTTTTTTCTTTCAATCCATAATTCTATTATAGCCGGTTATTAATATTTCTCTTCTTTTTATCACCAAACTTAACTTAATACTCAAAGATTCCAAAGTTAGCCCAGTATGATCATGCATAACTTTTCACTGGATTAATGATTCTTCTTTTTTATTGAGAAGAGTACTTATGCCTCCAACTTAGATCCATTAAAATTTCGTAAATTCCATTGGGTAATTTATAAGTTACACTCAACGAACTTAAATGGTATCTATAAATCCAATATATATGTCTATACTGGATGACTATTATAACTTTTTTTGCATTTCTTGTTGTGTGGCCGTTGTGGTGACCAATATAGTATACAAATGACAAATCGATCTTGTAAACAGTTTGTGTCAATTAAAAGAGTGAAAAATATTCAAAAAACCGAAATATGATAATGATGAAAAAACAACCCTGATAATGATGAAAAAACTTGAGGTAGTCAGACCATGAAAATGTTAATTCTGAGTATTATGAATCACATAGTCTTTGACAAGTTACTTCAGAATATTTTATTTCACGACCTGGATGTTGGTTCCGATAGTTAAAATAAGTATTTAAGGATTTTCGCAGTATTATGTGGAACTGTCATGATATAGGTACTTTTATTTTCTTATCAATCCTTTATTAAATTGGAATTAAGTACTACAGGTAGAAATTTAAAATAGTTGGTACGGAATTTGTAGGTATGGGACCTCCATAGTGAAATGAAATCCTATTAAAAGAATATTGAAATGTTAAAATCAGAGTATAGTCGAAATAAAGTAATATTATCAAAAGTGTCATTCCATTTAGTGGGTAATCTGTGGTATTACTAATAATTAAAATTTTAACGGTACCCAAGTGAAACACATTTCGCAATCCGGACATGGCGAAGCGGGCGCGGGTAGATGCAAATTAGCGCGCGTCGCGCATACTCAATGCTCGCAACCCTTATTGCATAATGGAGATTCGGCGAAGTGAACTCCTTGCTAAAACAGAGCAGGTTTCACTTTCTAGGCAAAATGTCCAGTTTATGTAATGGATGTAAGTGAGAACTTGAGGTAAACATTGCGTTTTGATCAGATAGTATACCTGATTATTATATGATCAGATAGTATACCTGATTATTATGTATAGGATACAAAATGTTATAAATAACCTTTCCAAATAGATAGGTAGATTGCACTCATTCATCGTTGCACTTTTATAAAATGAACCTTACAGACCCATCTGTTAGGTAAAGTTTTCGAGAATGAAATGTGTTATTGTTTACAATTTCACAGTCACTTTGAAAAATTTCCGAAATGCTTTTCGGCATCTCGATAATCGACAAAAGGTGCATATAATTATCGAATCTGTTCACAAAATCGTTGGAGAATTGCGACCAGTGCAGGAGAATAATCTAAATATATGCAAGCATTTTTGCCCAAGCTGAAACATAGATTCTTCTTCGCAACCGATTCGCGGTATAGGGGCGAGTCAATTTTCATCTATACTGGACTCGGAGCCCTAGTGGACCCAGGACCTTCAATTTTTAAAGCGGTACTTTCCACCAGTTGACCATTCCATCACATTTTAAATTGCAAAAGTGTGTTTTCGCCACTCATAAACCTCCAAAACGGCTGTATCTCTTTAAAATTAATTTGAATATATCTTTTTCCTTTAAGCATCTCTCTTGTTTTACCGATATATTCCTTCCGAGACACAACAAAGCCAGTTAAATTTTGTTGCTCATTTTGCAACCCTGGTTAAACATTGAACACGTTACTTAAACTCGAAGTAGATTCACCCAGATCAGTTTTATCATTTAATACGTTATTTATGTAGGTAGTAAAATACCTAGTGTATTATATCATACGTAATATTTAGGATCCAAGGAAATATGAGCTTTTAATGAAAACGAAACTGTAATTCTATTTATTTATGTTTTATTTATACCACACATAAGAACATAATAGAGAAGTGCACATTGGTTTACCGAAATACTTAAACAAATTGGTATGTAAGCAAACATCTATCTAAAGAGCAATGCTGCATGGCAATGCGACCGAGCACTAATGTATTGACAATTGATTTATTACTTACCTGAAGAATTGTTGCATTCTTTTTGTTCTTCTCCTTGCCCGGAACCCACGCTAAGTCGGGTAGGTATTTTTTCATTCGCGTTGCTCCTATCAGTTGCGATCTCTGTAATTTTGATATACATAGTTACGAGTACATATATAAATATTATATTCAATACATTGCCATGTATTTGATCTCATGCGAAGTACCTACAGTAAGTTAGGGAATTTTTAGATAAGTCGTGCTATTTCTAGTCCAACTTATCTAACGAATATTTAGACAGAAGCACAGTTTTACAATCCAATATTTTAATAGTGTGACAGAAGGGTACCGACGATAACTATATTAGGAAAGGTTTAGTGTTAGCGAAAAGACTTATTTTTGGTCAGATGAAGTTTAGCAGTCTAATAAATAAACAGGCACCATCCACTATAATGGTTAAAAATGACATGCAGATTTTCCGCCTCTGCTCAGGTCTCGGTAGAGAAGATACAAATGCGTCCGGAATGTATAGCTTAAAAACGCAGGTAAACATTTTACGACACCGACGACGGAGGTTTCTTTATTGAACACAACTGAATAAAGCATTAAATAATATGTCAAGTCAAGCAATAAGATTACACTCTTAATAAATATTATAATACAGACATTAAAAAATAAAGGGGTAACTGAATAATAAATGTTATAAGTATTTAACGGGATTCAATTGCAATAAAAACATGTATAATATTTAACTCGAACTTTCGACCAAGTTGCCAAAATAATAATTAAATCTAAATATATTAAGACCATTTCCAGTCAGCATTGCTAAAAGAGGAATCATTGCTTTGCACAGCACTATGAATTCAGTTGGAGAATGCATATTTAAATATCTTTTACTTTACAAAATTACAATGAAATGAAAGCCAATAACTACGAACGTGATACGAACCCACGACCATCCGTCCCTATAACCGGGACATGCTGCGCTGATTGATCTATCGTAGTGAGTTAGTCTTAGTTCAAATTTATTAAAGATCTTGAACTGGCCCATTCAAGTAGATAATTAACATTACTAATTACTATTGATATAGGTAAGTTAATTCGTAGGGTAGCAAGCTTACAATTCATTTAAATTTTAACTTGTTGATATCTTTCCTAATCATATAATCCAATCCTAATCATCAATCCTTTTTTAACAATATAGCCGTTCCGCCATGTTCTACATAATGACGATGAAAATAGATAACTACCTAGTTCATAGTGTTCAATATTATTTCAAGTTCCTAAGCCCGTTTCAGGGGCATGTTTTTAAAAATCACTATGTACAAACTGCCTCTCAATAATCCTCTATACAATATTAACGAATTTATGAATATGACTTATGACTTATCAGTACTAATATTATAAATGCGAAAGTAACTCTGTCTGTCTGTCTGTCTGTTTGTCTGTCTGTCTGTCTGTTACGCTTTCACGCCAAAAGTACTGGACCGATTTGAATGAAATTTGGTATGGAGATAGTTTGAGACCCGGGAAAAAACATAGGGTAGTTTTTATCTGACTGCGCAAAAAGAGATTAATGTTTTTGTGCGATAACCGACATACGCGCGGGCGGAGCCGCGCCCGGAAAGCTAGTGAACAATAAATTCATTTATATAACAAATTTATACCGCCATTATTTATATTAGAAATCTTTAATTTATCTCGAATATAATTTATGAAATATTATTATTAATAATAATAATTGTTTTTTTTATTGTTTATAAGTATTCATTTTAAATTGCCATTACATATTATAGTCATTGTCAATGTATCATATTGCAATTTTAAATTTCCTTTTACATGTTGGATAAAGTAGTTATCATAATTTTCTAGTATATAATCATGCTACCAAACTATTGTAAAATGACTTGCCTAGTGTAACATTTACTGTTTTAAGGGCCGATAAAGATTTCTGATTCTGATTGGTACGTAATAAGTGTTGTTAGTTTCCTGTGAATGAGTTGATCCTTTACTATACCGTATGTGAAACCCCTTTTTATATCCACGAGGATCACATTTTCGTTCTTGTTTGCTAGATAAGCTATATATATCGTTTGGAATAAAATGACATTATAAATTCTGATGGTATATCGCAATTTAGTCATCCCAAAACTAAATTCTCACTGCGCGAGTTCTATTATGCTTTAAGACTTTTTGATATATGTTTTACGATAAGGGCCTTTCAGAATGTTCGAGTAAGTTCCGGTTTTACTACCCAGAAAATATTTAATAAACAAAACACTATCGTTGCGTTTCACAGTCATTGATTTAGCCTAGGTATACAACGGTTAAAGCTTGAAACGCGCTGCATGTTGACTGTCATTTTTATCATTCAGTTATTTTATGTGTTGCATAGCAACCCGAAACTTTATTAGGACATTCTGAAACGGGCCCTAAATGTACTGTTCCGGTTTTACTACCCAGAAAATATTTAATAAACAAAACACTATCGTTGCGTTTCACAGTCATTGATTTAGCCTATCCAACGGTTAAAGCTTGAAACGCGCTGCATGTTGACTGTCATTTTTATCATTCAGTTATTTTATGTGTTGCATAGCAACCCGAAACTTTATTAGGACATTCTGAAACGGGCCCTAAATGTACTATGCCTACACAAACTCATCTTTTATTTGCAGCTCAATATCGCCAACAGCTAATGCTGTGATAACATAGGTCATAATATGCCACACAATAACCACAAATGTAATTAAAATAACTTAAGCACAAAATTCTTATTTTGTTCATGCTGAAATCTAAATTGAAATACCACATAAACACGATAATTCAAAAATTTTAGTATTTCTCTTTAATTAAAAGTCAAGATAGTTGTAACAAACTTGTCAGGCGTGTAAAAAGCCTACACTTTGATGTATTTGCGTGCCGATAGTAGCGCCTAAAATTATGGCTGACCTTTAGAGCAAATTGATGAACCTCCCTGAAAACACCAAAACACATACCCAATGCAGTAGTAAATAGCCCACGTACCTTAAGCAATCCTCGTTATGGCTACAATACCTTGAAGTTGTAGCCAGAACGCCAAGAGACGTCGTCGTTCTTAGCGTTCTTATATGGCGACCGGTGCCGGCGACACACAAATCCAAAATAATCTGGAAAAAATATGTTTCACTCACTGCACTGTGATGTCCATACAATACTGAATATATATATAATGTTATTTCTGGTGTATTCAATTGTTCAAATAAATAATTAACACGGAGCGGCGACATGCGTTTTTTAGAGGAGAATCGAATCAATCAAGTCCACACGTACAGTGTACACCCGTATACAAAAATATTTGTTGCGAGCATCTGGTATGGCTTTTGTAGGTAGATTATAACACCAATTATCTACCGAAACGACTCTGCTAACGCCATCTCTGGGCTCTGTCGAGCTAAAAAACTAAGAAAGCAGCTGATACGATGGGCTCTGCAGCATATTGGCGCTATCCTGAGGGTTCATCAATTTAGAACAAGGAGGCAAAGATATAGGAGTATTATATATGAGAAAATTATTACATCAAAAAAGTCATTGATGCTTCACCATTTGTCTTTTATAGCATATGACCAAACAAGGATTTGACAAGTGTCTGCGAAATCCAACTGATGACTAAATCTTCTTAAAACTACCCGCAAAAGTCGCATATTACTTAATTGAGAACTTCATTTGGCCAGAGCTAATATGGAGTACCTACGTATGCCACCAATCTCACAATATATAGAAACATAGAATAAACTTGCCAAGTGCAAATCGGGCCTCGATCGTTTAGATTCTGCATTGCAAAGCCCGTAAAATAAAAATAATCTTAGGTGTGATCATAGCTTCGAAAACATATAAAGCGACGAAATCAGTATGAATATTTTGTTGGTTATATTAAAAGCTATGATGGTACATAAGTATAGAATAACCGTAATAAAAATGATATCAAAGTGACAACTTAGATAGACTTCTATTTTTACAAAATACTACGAAAATAAAACTTTTAACCAAGAACGGGAATCGAAGCCGCGACATATTACTTTCCTTTCCATTATGTAATAGTGAGCTAGCTTATGGCATACTAAACATTGGTCAAGACTTCGTACTGTTACTGAAAATTGATTCGTCAAAATAACATTATGTCTTCTTATGTCTAATATAAGGTTCGAACAGGACTTGCAGTTTCCAGGGCGGCGCTTTACGCCACTGAAATTTTATTAGGTATGTAACAAAGTTACAAGTTTATAGCTTCAATCACCTGCTTTATCAATTTTGTCATTGATCACAATAATGTCTATCATTCATTATTAATAAAGAAATTTTACTAGTTGTTAAATTATATAGTTATGTTTTAGAATATTAAAGAAAAATCTCCAAACGGGAAATTTTTGTACAAAACATTTTACCAGATATTAAAAATAATATTTTAGGACCATAACGCACTCACTCTCACCATCAGGACTTTCTTCAAATGAAAATAAATAGTTTGCCAAGTATGAAAGCCATCAGGATGCGCCGCACGCGCGTGCACCGCGTGCCTCGCCGCCCAAAGGATCACGTATAAAAACCAAGCCCATTGAAAAATTAAATCATTGTTGCTCCATTAACCGGCCGCGCCGAACGTCTAATTAATCAAATCTAATGATAAGGTGAAAATTAAAGAAAAAATGAAGTGTCTGTGCTTACTCCTGGCTTCGGTCGCCCTCGTGCGTGGTTACGCCATCAAGGACAATGAAATTCAGGCGGCGAGATTAAGTACAAGTGATGACTTGCTGGACAGTGTTATCAGTGATTGTTTCGAGGCTGATGCTCCTATATCGTGCCTTAAAGTGAAAGTTCTCTCCTTCCTGGATACGAAGCTGGGAGTCACTTCAGAGTCTGCGCGAGCTTTGGACGACAACCACATTGACAAAGTGATCTTTGACCGTGTTGCGAGGATTCTGAACACCAATGAGTTCAGGTTCCAGCTGCCTGAGTTCTTGTTCCAGGGTGCCGAGGTCTCCTACAGAGCTGATAAGGGTTTGGATGTCGAATTTCCTGAAGCTGAGAATGAAAATGGCGAAGGTAACTTGACCACTTCGCCAAAAATTTATGTGCATAAGACAGAGAACATTAACTAAAAGTTATCATTGAATTTATTTCAGCTCGCGGTATCTTGAAGAAGAAGCTCTTGCTGCCAGTCCTGTTGCTGCTCAAGTTGAAGATGAAAGCGCTGATGCCAATCCTGGTATCTATCATTGGCATCAAGGCTATCAAGGCTCTGATACTCAGCAAGTTGGCCATCACTCTCGTCCTTGGCTTCCTCATTTACAACCTGTTGTTAAAGAAAGCAGGTGAGTAAGAACTGCACAGTTTTATGTTGCATTCACCTATTTTTTTTTTGTTTTCCTCAAAACTCCAGAATTATCAGCTGAGTAAAGAACATAAGAACAAAAGAACACCTTAGAAACATATCCATTCAAATGTTTCGTGTAACGTTGCAGGTATGCCAATGATGATGGCCCCAACAGACGCGCCACCCGCACCTCAGTATGGTCCTCCTGCCAACCAGTACGGACCTCCTGCTTCCACACCTGCCGCCCCTCAAGACTCATATGCTCCTCAATGGGAGCCATCCAGCTCTGGTCCTTACGCACGAGTCTGGGACCCATCGCAACTGGCCTACAGCTCATACTATCCCGGTGACTCAGGATCTTCAGCTGCCTCAGATCAGTCTCCGAGCTATTCCAGCGTCGCCTCCATCTCATCATCATCATCGTCATCAACTACACCCTAAACCACCGAATTCAAATTACCTCAAAATGTAAATAACAAGCACTGAAAGCTGTACATAGAGTACACGAGAGAGCACGAACGAAAAGGTTAGAGTCTAGATAGAGCTAGTTATTATAGACGAATATTTATTATTATTTATTGAACACAAATAAAGAATGTTGGTTTTGAAATACTTTATTAATACCTGTAGTTTAGCTAGAATTAGATCGGAAGATTTAGAAATAACCATCATCTTCGCCTTGGCATCATCCCTATGAGATCTCCATCGCCGAAATTTTAGGTAAACAAATTGAGAGCTAAAATTTCAGCATACTGAAAAGAATAGTACGTAAAGATTGAGTAAGTAACATTATTAATCTCAACAATAAAACAATAGAAATTCCGAAGAGCAGTCTTGAGCTCGGATATTGCATGGCAGGTTAGCTCAGCCAACTCCCAAAAACAAATTTGGCGGCTCACGGACGTGCTCAAAGGGTATATGTATACCCTATATCACGCCAAGTTATTCCACTCATTTGTACGGGTCCCTAATTTGCGTGCCGGAAACGATAAAGCTGCCATATAGCTTATATTTGCAAGAAAGTAAATCTTTCAAAAACGTATATCAGAGCCTTCGATCCTAAAGTTATTACAAACATGCTACATAGACTACTCAGATTTCCTACAACGTAAGACTACCTGCTACACAACTGACGTCATCGAGGAATACTAAAAGAAGTGAAAACTATTTTCCATATGCTTGCATATTCTTCGTATTAGCGTAAAAGCATAGGTACAATGCAATCTTCATAGCGGATGTGAAGTACGCTGCAGGCGAATTCGCTAGAACAATGAAGGTTTATCTGGTTTCTTCAAAATTTGCTGTTGCGCATCTTTTTGCTCCCAACTTCACAAGATTTGCACTATCCTACAACAAACTCAGTTCCGAAACAAATTAATGAAACCATTGTGAACGGTCAAGTATTCAATATCTGATAGCTTGACTCCTTACCCGAACCCTCTATGACTTTCACCCCTATTATGACCAAGAATTTCAAACTTTCATTTATTTATATGGTAACAATAATAGCGTTACCTATAAATTTGCATAGGACGTGACGTTATTGTAAGCTGTCATGAAAGTAGGTGGTCCTGGCTATAAAAAAATAAGTACTCCAATGAATTTAAGGAGTGGTGAAAGGTAAGTAAAGGTAATAGCTGATTCATTGCTTAGTAGTGAAAAAATACGGCCCCGTTCTTCTACAATGGTTCTATACTCCACCTACCAATATGTTCAGTTTACTGGTCCGTAAAGGCGGAAAAGAACAAGCGGGTTCGAATCCTGCTTGTAAAATAATTAAATATAATTGATATTTAAATACTATTGTTAAAAATATGTGTAAAAATGAGTAGTAAGATATTAACAGCAATTTTATTTATAAAGTACCTAGAACGTAAGTATACACATTGTTTTACACAATGTGGAACTACCTTTTTACTGTTACTAGGGTACAGAAGATGCAAGGGGGCCTACCTGGTGTTCAGCGGTAAAACAGATACATTTTGTCAAAAGTGACGAACTGCACTGCGCCCGTGATGGGCACAGTGCAGTTCGTCACATATAGAACTACATGATTTGATTCCGCCATCCCCATTCTATAACCAGACATCCAGGGATACTCAGAAGCGCCACTGCTATATGGTGGATATTCCATTTACCCGAACGAAGCGATTTGCATCTTCTTTCATCATGCGAACCGCCAGGGTATAGAATACTCTGCCTGAGTCGTGTTTCCGGTTAAGTACAATATGGAGGTCTTCAAGAAGCGAGTGAATAGGTATCTTCTGGGTAAGCGCGCTCCATCATCGATCGCATCATCACTTAACATCAGGTGAGATAGTGGTCAAGTGCTACCCAGTTCGGAGTAAAAAAAAAAACATACAGATGTTGTCTAATGTGCCTGTAATTTAATTAGTTATACTTACTGACTCTTAAGGAATACTGCTGGAAAACACTGTTAGGTTCTTGCAACATATTTTCTAGTTGAGGTTGATAGCTAGCATTCTGAAAATGCCCTCCACCATGCGGTGAAGCTCGAGCCGGCTCGGGCCGCTCTGTTTCAAATATCTAAGCTATTCGGTGTCGAGGTGTCTATTCATTGGGTCTGCTTGTCAGTTGTGTTCTTGTAATCCTAAGTGTCCACGCTACATCTAATCAACACATATCGGATACGCCGATTTAATAATTTAGATTTCTGAGCCGTGATTCAGATCAACAAAAAATCTTTTTCACGCAAATTCGCAAGGAGTTAATAAAGTACGAGTATATAAATAAAGACTTAGCAACCATTTAACCTGTCCACTTTCCCCGCACGAGACACGAGTATGTCCTCTAAATGCTTGTAAATGTTACTGATATGATTACATCTTATTTTTTTATCTTATTTTCCATAACTAACCAAGAGCGCTAAGTCGATGCGACGCGACGCGTGATCAAAATGCTGGCGTTTATGTGGGTCACCGAATAAGCATTGCAATCCAATGGGACAATACATGACATAACGTTAAAAAAATATACGATAATAATCATATTCACTTAGCATAAAATAGTGCAAATTATATTTTAGAAAATCATAATTAGGAAGTGTTTGGCTTTAACTTAACTACCATAGACTTAGGATTTTTTCGCTAAACTCAATAAGCCTATGGGTACTGCCGATATTCTTAGGTAGGTTTTAAGTTGGGGATAGAAAGTGCTTAGAATATAATAATCCGTTATAAGTAATAGAATTGCCTTATAATATTTCATTTCCTTTATTTAACTTGGTTAGTACATTATCAGATGAACAGTGAAAGTGTTAAAAGTTTTTTTTTGTTATACAATAATGTGGAAAAGTGGAAAAATACCTTTCATAAGGTTTACAAACATTCATAAGGTTCTATTATTGTCAGACAAGTTCGGGTTTTGTTTCTAGTAATATGAAGTCAAGAATTTATTGGAGATATTAGATAAGAGTAGCATTTTTATTTTTGGAAGACAGGAGAAGTGTATCAATTTAATCATACTTTAAGGTTTACGAGATATTTTTAAACTATTTTCAGGTTACCTATATATTTATAAAAATCTTCTACAGCTTTCCTAATTAGTTTAAATAATACATATTTATTTTGTAAATATGTGTTGTCGCTTTTTTTGAATAATACATATTTATTTGGCCCTTCGAAAAAGTTACAGAATGCCAAGTTCAGAGCAGCGCTACCTTAAATACACCATAAAATTTAAACTTTAGGTGATAATGTCTGCATTAATATGTACTGTATCCCTGATGTTTATAACATTTGTTACACTTCTCCTTGTAGTCCTTGATTTATCGTGATCGCTGCAGCAGATATTTAGCGACGCATACTCACGTAAGTCCTTCCCAGTAGCCAACGATGGCAAAGCCACCACCGTGTCAACTGATTATATATTACTAAAAAAGACACGCTGGCCCGACCCAAAAAAAAAACAGAGCAGCTTCAGAGCATATATCGAATGTATACTTCTCTTATCTTTCCGTTATTTTTTATTTTTAGTTATCTACATAGGTATATTCTTTATAGTTAGATGTTATCTGTTGTTTTATTAATAATAACAAATACTTTATAAAAGTATCTTAACATTAAATAATATTTAAATAATACACTTAAAAAAGCATATAATTATATATCTAGTGACAATTCCGCCTAATTTTCCTGTTATCTACGTGACGTCACAAACATCACCACGCAGCCTAACCGGAAGAATACCCGACTAGTTTCGCTTCCAAACAAAGCATCTTCAGGAGGTCTTGACTCACCGAGCGTTTTATTTATTATATTTATTTTGTAAAATTGGACTAAGGTGCATCGAGTCGGCGTCGAAGTTTATATATGTCTCAGAACTATCCTGAAGTTTAGCCCCCGATGGTAACTATCCTGAAGTTTCTATTAGCGGTATTAAAGCGTCGGTGACGAAAGTACATATCTGCCAAACTGTAGGTAGGTACATCGATTTGGGGTTTTTCATCGATAATGGAATCGTACGCTGGCAACTATGTAATTACTAACATCTCAGTAAAAAGACGCAACGCGTGAATGCCCTGATAGATCTTTATAGAGAGAAAAAAACAGCTATCTGCTGCAGCAATCGTGGTAGGTACAATTAGTTATAGACATAATATGAAGATGTTTAGAAAGAAGATATATATATTGATATACATTGTAATGAAACAGCTTACCGGATAAAAACATAAAAAAAATACCATTATATCCATGCCATGCCACGCTTCATATCAATATCATTCAGTATACCGTCGTTGCTTGGTTCGATATAAAAATATAACGAAGAAATTTCCGATAAAGATGTTTCAATACAATTAATATAATATACACTTTATTTAATACTGTGCAACATTATATTATACAATACAAATACTGTATAAATGATATATGTACAAGGACATTTAACTTTTAGTGCTACATATATGTATATAATTATATATGTATATATTAGTTAATGTTTTTTTTAATAATCTAAGCAGGAAAGTGTAAAGGTTATTTTTATTTGAAATAGGTAATTAGGTAGATATTTTGTACTAGAAATATCATGAAGACTATTGATCAATGAATTTTAATGAAGACACTTGATACTTTTGATACCAACGAGTATATTATATACCATCGTTATTTGTTTGGTTATTATTTAGGTGCGTTACGAAAAAAATTACTGAACAACTTTAAAACGAATTTTTTTATTGTTAAATGTGCACGCCTTTCCACTAAACTGCAGAATGATGATGTACTCCTGACCGATTTCGGCCACAGCGACTGTTATTTCTGAATGCTTAATTTACGTATTTACAGCCAGGTTCTGTTGTTCAAACCAAACAAAACTGTAGAATAAAAAGGACACTTAACGTGATTATTTAAATGTGTGTGCTTGCAATGATTTCACTGTGAACTCAAATATATGTTCGCGCGGACCGCACACACACCTAATTACTAAAAAAAACAATTATATTATTTTAGTATATATTACTCCTTTTTATTCTGTGATATATATATTCAGTCTACACACTATGTTGCATTTAGGGGTATTTTGAATCCTATTAAGGGGCGTGCATTTTTAGACTGATAGATCTTGATCTACTTCTTTAATATTACTTGTAAATAATTATTCAGACCAACAATAAAATAATGAAAAAAAATGAAATTAAATATTTATCGACTTTGGTCGTAGATATGAAAACCTAATTAAAATAATTTTACGTTATTTACCCATAGATACCTAAATAAAACAACGATGGTAGGTAACATACCCTACACATGTTACGAGCCTTCCACATAGGTGGGAAATGGTACCCCAAAGGAAGTGGTACGAACCCGAACAAAAAATTAAAATATAGTAGCTGTATTTATAGAAAGATAATAGGTATACTTAATTATTAAATGAAATGATATCTACAATGGGTAGGTTAAAGCTATATTTCACAGCCTTCGACTAATAAGGAGTGCTTTAAGGTACTTATGTGGCATTAGGAATTATGTATATGGTTCAGTGCTCGCTTCTAAACATCAATGTTTTATTAAAAAATTAAATAATAATTTATATACAACTGCGAAAAAATGTTGAATTTTAAGGTAACTCTAAGTGATCTATAATTTTCAATTATCGACCTACATTAAGAACCCTGTTGAAAGCAGACCCAGGTATAGGTCACTTTAATAGATGACGGAAACATATGCTGATAAATTCCACCATAAATAAAATTAAAAAACGCAATAAGCGGTTTATGATTGGAATGTCTGGAATGACTTTTCTTGCTTTCCAATTCCAATCATAGACAATATTCTAAAATGCATATAATGTTGGAAAACAGCGACTGAAAGCTTTTTGATTTACGTTTAATTTCTGCGATAAAAAGAAATACCGAGAAAAATCTGTTTGCACAGACGATGCCCTGTTGTAATGAATGATCTCTGATTGGATTTTGTGGATACCTACTTAAGAGGGAAAGCGGTATTCTCTATACAAATGTATTTCCCTATTTTCTTCCTGGATAATGCATCCAAAGCAATATTGTTTAGGTACATAAAATCTAGGCTTGCTATAGCCACCACAATTCCATTTTTTACATCAAATTATTACTAAAGAAAATACGACCCAATCACAGAAAGTTACGTTTACGGCTATGATCTGAGGACCACCAAAAATATTAAAGTTTTTAATATGAAAAACGGGAGCCAATACCCTTTCTCTGCCATAAAATAATTGTATCGGATAAGTTTTGGAGAAGCAATACGAAATGTCAATATCATGAAATTTGTTCGTATCCTTCGCACCTAAGAATAAATATCATTTACTGGTAGCCTCGCATATATCATGTCCTTTTAACTGTTTGGAAGAAGAGTGCGGTTAGCCATTACACTTACACCAATTTTTAATAAGGCAATTTTATGAAAAAATAACAGGTAATGATCTAACTTGTAGCATATAGTAAGCATACAATGTTCTATATTCTTCATATACCTACGAAAAAGCGGTCAATAATTATTGTTCTTTCGAGCACTGAACAAGATTTTCTGAATATTTGAATGTTGGAAATAGGTAAGATCGTGCAATAACTATAAAATAACTTTACAATACCTACGTAATATACCCTTCTGTTATTCATAATTTTACGACTATACCTATATGAACTAAACTTACGATTGCTAGAAGTGTAAAAGAGATAGTGGAGAGAAGACAAGCGTTGTCCAAGCATAGCGAGTACAGTCGAATATTTTACTTTTCCCGCTCTGAATATATAGGCTTTCTGACCGAATTTTTACCTGCGTAGGTACGCTAAGGAAGCACTGTATTTGTTCCTATATCACAAATCAGTACTTAAAGACTTTGATTTAAGGATATTTTCAAATACGCAGCGCGACTTAGACGAAATGTTCGTTCTGTAATTCTCTGTAAGGCAACGGACATAACATACATTGAAAGACTTGGATGGCTTATAGTTTATTAAGTAGGGGTCAAATTTTATTAATAAAATTATTCAATTTATTTTATCACTGCAATCTTTTAGCAGGAATATCTATAATAATATTTTAATAGGCCCCACTAAGTGGACTGACGACATCGTAAAAGTCGCGGGTAACCAATGGTTGCAAGCGGCTAATAGCCGTTCTTTGTGGGGTTCTATGGGAGAGGTATTCGTTATTTGTAACAGTGGACGTCTTCCGGCTGATGATTATGATGAGGTTATTTCAATCAACAATAAGAATCCAATACCTACCTCCAGAGATTTAAAAATTTGGTGAAGATAAACGATTTGACGAGGGACTATCACCCATTCAATCGTTTATTAACTATACCTAGGGCCTGTTTCAGAATGTTCGAGTATGTTCCGGTTATACTACCCAGAACATATTTAATAAATAAAACACTATCTTTGCGTTTCAGTCATCGATTTAGCCTATCCATCGGTTAAAGCTTGAAACGCGCTGCATGTCAACTGTCATTTTTATCATTCAGTTATTTTATGTATTGGCATAGAACATAATTATAATAATAGAGTTGGTTAGCAACCCGAAACTTTATTAGGACATTCTGAAACGGACCCTTAGTATATCGGTATTTGGAGTAACTAAGTATTATTATTATTACTAAGTAACTTCGAAAATCTGAACAAAATTTGATAAAATTTGACGAATTCCGTTTTTTCATATTTATATGCTGCTAATACAAGTGATAAAATAAATTAAAAGTTTATATCTTTTTTATATTTATATAACGGTGATTTCGACTATTTTATTGTCATAACATCTCGATAAAATGTAGAATATATATATCTTACTGCTCCATTAATATATTTAGCTTTCTTATTGTATTTTCGAATAGTTAATCATATTATAAAATATTACTTTTGTCAAGTATTTTTTGCACATTTATCATAGATACCAAAATTGAAATCTATGATATTTATGCTTAAAATATATCCTTTCCGAAATTATTCGTCTCTTAAGTTTAATTATACCTACTTTTCTCTGTTTTATTATGTATGTATTATATGTGTAGCTAGCCTAGCTGCACAACAACGCTTTTCTGTAGTATTTTTGCGTTGACGTATAGTATGCACTTAACTTCTTAAAGAATCGCAATATATAATTTAATGGGTGTAACATATCCTTGTAGTATTTTTACCACATATAAACGGGCTCCTCCCTAGTGTAATTCCTTAAATACCTAAACCTTAAGCTATAAGTACATACTTAAACAATTATATAATGCATAGCTCACAATCCCACTTTCACAAAGGCAAATAAATACGCTCTGCTTAACCTTAATGACAATAAAACAAATGGAAGATGGATAAGGCACCAGGGTCATGTAAAACTACAATCGCACTAACTGGATGAAAGCTATAACAGCCCGCAATATCTAGCACGTCATTTCAAAAGCTAAGAAATAAAGTATGTTTTCTAATGTCTACCATACTAAAAGCATGTTCACACATTCACAATCTACAAATGACAAGAACAAAATAAAAATCAAAATAATAAAGAAAAAAACATTTACTATCCAATAAATATTGAGTAACTACTGCTTATGTCATGAATGTCAAATGAATCAACTTCATATTCATCACATCACTATTAGAACATAAAAGAACATGTTAATGAAACAAACAGTTATTTCGTTTACTTCGGAACAAAGTTAGAAACGTTAAATCAATAGAAGAGGACACTTAACACCCGTTAACATGGACTAAACTGTCAGATAATTTAATTTTATCGATGCACAGTGCATATAAAATTAAAAACATTAACATTATGTACAGTAAAACTTAACTTGCTAAACAATGTTGATTTGTTTCAGTCTATAAACACATTAGTATTTCAATAGGTATAAATATGTTACATTCCTTTGTCTCTTTGTTTAATAAAGTCAAGTGACATTTTTACTACAGTCAAAACATTGGTAGTAAACAATTTCAGCCTAATTGTAATTTTCGTCACTAATAGGATATGTGTAAACGAATGTGCATAAAACTTCCTACTGTGTAGAGTAAAATTTTGTTCTGTGGTTGATCATAGGTATACCTTTATTTTTTTTTTATGCTTGATATGTTAGCCTTTGACCACTATCTCACCTGATGGTAAGTGATGATGTGGTCGAAGATGTTGTTCAGGCTAACCTAGAATTACCTGAGGTATGCACACAGACTAATGCACTGTATAGTTATAATTAATAGACACATTAAACTCACAAGAAAGTTTTATACCCCCTCGCGCACATCAAGAATTAAAAAATTACACTAATTGTGCGTTCACAAAACAATGTTAGTTTGTGAACTTTCAAATCACTGTATTATAATTATTAAATAAAAGTCACTCTACATAGCACTTTGCTTGGATTAGTAATATATAAAGTACTTAGTAATTATAAAACAAAATGCACAGTAAAATTATCTTAATACACATACTTGTATATATATATATTTCTTAATGCATAAGCTATTAAATATTCAACTGTTATACATGATCAATTGTTTTTGTACTAGCTACCACATATTTTTGTATGTGTTTACAAACATCAACATTTCGTATAATTTTAACGATACAAGTATGGTTGTGGTATATTATTTACTGAAAAGACCGTAACTATTTTGAATTAAGCCTCATTGCAAAGAACACAACCATGGATGCATGTCTATCCTTGTAACGGCCCTGCCAGCAAATATATCAGAGCAATACTTTTTGCCAAAGCTAAGCCAGCTATAATACCTTGATAAATATTATATAACAACTAAATGCAAAAACAAACATAATTAGTACAATAAAATGCTTTAAAAAAATAATTGTTAGGTTTCCCAATACACATAGTTGCACACAATATGAGAATTTATATCATCTAAATCAACTTCAATATTATAAACGCAAATCGCTTATGTAAGAATACCTTTAAAGTCATTTACATTGACGATACTGAGCGGTTACTTTTATATTATATCTGTACAAAAAATTTGTATCATACTCACAATCATTTCAAATATTAGTACTGGCTAATAAAGTACAGTAAACACCAAAAAAAAAAGCACCAAGTGAAACTAATAATGTAGTAACACAATTTTGTAAGTGTGGCAATATTTAAGGCATTAGGTTTGGATTTAGAACAATCTAGAATCTAGATTACTCATAGTGTGTTTTCAACATCATAACCATCCATGACTTAATAGTGAAAATAGATAATAAATATTATGCAGTATTTAATTATCACCCAAATAGTATATAGTCAAAATTTTAAGTTCAAAAACACTGTAACATAACTTAAATTTAGAATGTATTTGATATGTTAATAGTTCAAATCTGAATTGATATTTTTAACGACTATTATAACCATACTAGGCAGTCAGATATTTAAAATAACATTAACAAATTACTCACATCAATTAAGAGGCTGGCAAAGGCCAGATTTCCCATACGAAGGTATTAAAAAAATATTTGTAACTCAAGCAGATCTATACCCCATCAATAAAATAAGAACTCTTTCGTAAATATGACTGATGTTGCGACTTCAATCATTTTTGGATAGATAAACTCTTTATTGAAACACTGCCAACAAGTGTTTGAAAAATTATATGTCCAAAACCTAGTTAAACACTATCCGAACCTGAATTATAGTATGGTATAAATATGCACAAGTTACAAATAATTTTGGTATTATGTTTGTATGGGAAATATGGCCTTCACCACCCTATTACAGTAATTCAGCCTCACAAATTGTTTTTGAAAGACCTGGAAGGCAATTTTTTCATAACCTTTGTCTTAAACGCGTTTATCGTGTTGTTTAGAAAAAATACTGATATACATTAGTGACGAGATTACTTGAACATGTACGTTATTTATGCACGAAAAAGTCAATTTTTATATATTTTAACCATGATCGTGTAGATTGGAAAATAAACATAACTTTCATAGAGATTATGATGTTATAGATTCCTGCTTATAAAATACAACCTGAACAAGCATTAAACATATTATATCATTAAACTTCATACATATTTACTCTTTATATATTTTTATAATTATAATCACCATAGTATTTCACACATTTGTCACATTGTAATCCAATTTGATCTGATTCAGGCCCCAGCTCACATTTTTGAGTTACTGACATGCATCACCAGCATTGGTCACCGGTGAACCATTCTTCACTTCTTTTCACATCACTTCACTTACTTATTGGTCAATCTGACCCAACACTAGTAGTTATAGATCAATAATCACAATGATCAATTGAACCAATAAACACTGTCACTAATGGCGTAACATAATAACTAACACCAACAGTCACTGGCCAATATATTTAATTTTGGCCATAATTCTATCACATTCTGGCGAATTTTTCCAAAATTAGTGGTCTGTTAGACCCACAATCAGTGGCCGATATTCCGGAAGAAATTCCAGAGTGTTTCGGCGTAGGAAAGCGAACGCTATATGCTCTTCCAAAAGTCCAGTGAAACAATCACAGGGCAGAGACGGCTGAACGTTATTCCAGTCACAATGCCTGTGACTAGAGTGGCTCCGCCTATCATACCAGCTGTTGATGCATGCTCCGGGGCCACAGTGCTGGAAAATAAGAAGAAATCTAATAATATAATTGCAGTGTTTTAAATGCAGTGGTCTAAGAGGTTACAGATCAATTTTATGATATATTTGACGACATAAACACCCCCCTGCCTGATGATAAGCGTTAAGCCTGCTCAATACAGTATCAGTGTCACCATTTTTCATGATACTGCAATGTTCTCATCACTATAAAACTTTAGTTAGCTGGTATCTCGTTCACACAGGTGATCGATATTAGTCTCAAAACAGGGAGAAAAGAACCAATAGAAGTGAAATGTCTACATACCCTCCAACATACATCATCCCGAGAGAGCTGCCATGTCCAGAACTCCAACCGAACAACGCTGCCCCAATCCAGTACACCCAGTCATTGTTCACCACAGGCGACCCTCCAGGCGCTTGGTGATAGTTGCAAAGCAGGAAAAATGGGACGAACGCTATTCTGGCCGTGGTGAATACTACCAACCATTTAGCATTAGGCTGAAAAATAATTTAAAATATTATATGTCATTTTACTGCTCTCAGTTAAGTCTTGGACTTGTTTATGATGATGTGGTCGACGAAGTAAGCTATATAAGTAGCTTAGTTTCAGTTGGCCTAAATAATTTAATAAACAATTATCGTTACATATAACAGAAGTCAATTGGAAGAATACATGAATATGTCAGCTGGTATAGGTATTGATATTCAGTTTGTTCAGAAATTTGACAGTCTTTCCTTGTGACACGTCCAAGCGGTACATTACCAGTAGTAGTAGTAGGGAATACTTAGGCCCTTCTAAACTACTGGGTCGTAGAGTCATACCAACGACAGTACTGGCTAGTAGTGTAGAAGGGCATAAATATACCCCACAACACTACTAGTAGTACCGTTTGGTAGTATTGTGGGGAAGGACTGAGCTTTGACAGTCACTTGGAGTCTTCGGCAACCCTAGCCGCATGTGACAATAGATTGACAAACGGTAATTCTAACTTTAAATTGCTGTTCCAAAACTTATATTAATAACTTAATTACTCAATCTATTAATGTTTGAGTATTGTTTATTTTTAAGGCATTAATAAGAGGTGAATTTACTTTCACTGATTTTTTATGTACAGAAACTATCAGTATCATTGGTATGCATGGTTGTATTACATTTTGCGAATACCCACCTGGCTAGTTACCACCCTCATTGGCAAGGAACAAACAGTGAGTTTCCTGTTCTAAAGAACCTTTTTCGATTATAGGCTAATTCTAGGACCTGAAAACATCGACCAGACCATACATTTTCGTCAGGTGGGATTGGTGGGAGTGGCCTTAGCCTGCCTATCAGCAATATAAAAACCTGCTACTCTGGTCTATTATTTGCCATCCCAGTATTGACTTCCATACAGGTATTTTTCACTCAATACCCCCATGTTGTCAATTCTCTATGGTCACAAGAATATTATAAACATGTATGAGTTGTGTTTGAAGCCAATCACCACCAAAACAGCAGAACAGATTTTGAAAAACTTGATACATATATTCTTATAGTCCTGGATTCAGCCTTTAGGATCCTTTTTATCCAACGCAATTGAGAAAGCTACAACAACATAAAATACTGTGCATTAATACTTACAAATTGCCACAAGCTAGCGGTGATATTGCCGATCATGGCAGTCAGATTGAAAGTCAAAAAGCATGTAATTAAGACAAAAATGCTTTTATTGGCATCAACATCCTTAGTGAAGAAATCACTTGTGATTGGCATGATTTCTGAAAAAGAGAGAAAATTAATTACAATTTTGTAATAAAATATTGCATCGAACTAAATAGAACTGCTTTTGCCTATGATATACAGTCAGTATGTGGAATAGCTTTCAATCGAACATTCTGGGAATAAAAATGTTCATCGTCAACAGCTGTGACGTCTATGTTGAACAAATCCTCTTCTATTAGAGGAGCTTGGCAAGCATCTTGTGGATAGTGGTGCAAGATGGCAGTTCTGGCATAGTCCTCCCCAATTTGGGTTGTTCGCCATAAACACCACACACGGATCGCATTGTGTTATATGGCAATTCAAATTCAAAGGCGGTGCTGCCCACCTTCTAGTATTTTTTCCTTCGTCGCCTCTTACATTTCCTATAGGAAGATATGGGGAAGTGCAATTCTAGCCCATGATCGCATGAGGAATAAAAATAATAATAATTTGTAAATAACTAACAAACTGTTGTGTGGACCTATTCAGTTGTCTTAAAAAAACAACTTATGGACATTTATTTTATTTGAAAAATAAAATTATTAATTTACAATTGACTTAAAAGTTCCCGCAACTCACTTTTGGTACTAATTTGGGCAGAGGTTCCACCTGAAGGGTATACTGGTACTGAGTCTGGTGACTCCTGGAGTTATCACCATAAATCAGAACACTTAATTTTGGAAGCCACCGTTTATATAGAGGAAAATACTGCTAACAACGCGTAAATAGGTTTGTGAAGGATTCGGGCCTAGGTCAGCAATATATTACGTGTAACAGAACGAAGCCAGGTCTGTTAGACAAGTTAGGGCTTGAGCATATATATTTTTACCTGATGTGCCAGATAACATTGAAATGCCTGATCTTTATGAAACTGGTAGGAAAATAGCTCATAAGAAATAGAATCTTAAAATTTGTTTATAAACTAAACCGATCGAGCGTTGTAGACTTGAACTGATATAATTATTTTTTTCAAGGATCAACAGACATTACACAATACAAAATGAAAAATAAAATTTAAAGAAAACACAAGTAATTGCGATATAAACGACGTTGACCTCAAATTGAAATTTAGGACACAATAACCAGATTCCAGTTTAAATAATATTAGTGAGGTTAATCATAGATAATGGAATTAATAATGAAGGCAAATGATTTCAAAAATCTCTACAGCCTGGGTAGGGTCGTCGTTAAAGGTCCAACACAGCGATTCAGAAAACGCGTGCTAGAAAACCACTCGAAGATATATTACCTGCTTACACTTTTTGCATGTTTTACAAATGCCCGCCTGGTTAGCTTCCACCCTCAAGTTGAAATTCGGTCACCAAGCACCTAACGTGTGATGCAGCTGTCCTTGACAGCCAGTAATTCTAGGTTAGCCTGAACAACATCTTCGACCACATCATCACTTCCATCAGGTGTGATAGTGGTCCAAGGCTAGACTATCAGATATAAAAAAGACGATAGATATAAACCAATAAATCATGTAACAATTAAGTTTTTATTAAATGTAATAAACAGATCTTACCAGATTGTACAGCAGGAAATATCGTAAGGGTAATGAAGAAAATGATGAAGATGTTGTACAGCTGTATCGCCGATTGTTTGAAGATCTTCAAGAAGGGTGGTTTGGTGCTGACAGCCGGGCTCTGATTGGTCGCGGCTAGCGCTGGGTTGTTGCGCATCGTTCGCTGTTGCAATGTGTCGTGGTAGCGGTAGAATCTCTGAAATGGTAAGTATAGATAATATGTCAGATGAACTCTGTCGAATAGAAATAGGTTTTGAAGAAATTATAGTGAGAACCCTCACTATAATTCTTTCAAAAACAGGTGAGTTGTGAATTCGACTACTGTGCAATGGGTTTCATGAGCTCCCAGCAGATGGTAGCGAACTGTAAGTATCAATCGTGACGTGATACATGATAGTTGTCAGTACTATGATGTATTACGTCTATTGTATTCTCTAAATCTGCTGTATAGTAATAGCCTCTTTTCTAATTTGCCGCTCTTAACCTGAAATTTATTCATTTAAGCTAAACTAAAGTTTTAGGTCACACGAATACTGACGGTATTCGTGTGACCTAAAACTTTAGTATCGAATTTGATGTTTCCTTCAAATACATACGGAGAAAGTAGGCTGTGTCAGAGATCTCCTTCAAAGGGTTCTATTCCAATCTTAAATCAATTATACGAAATTCTAATAAAACATATCATCACGCCTGTATTCCTCCATAAGTGTAGGCAGAGAGCTTTCTCCTTCCGCCATATAAGTTTTGTAAGAAGACTGACATAGGCCCATCATGAAAATAGTGTCATCTACCGGAAAATAGTGCCGCAACCCTGGTCTCCTACTGAAAATCAAAGATTGTTTTCCGTAAAGCTGAACAGATGGCGCTTTCAGTACTAACTTTGTCATCAGAAAGCCGCCAGGTGGCGCCAAGTCTTTATTATTTTAGGACAAACCTATCCGTACATATTTTATTGACATTGTTGCCATACAGATTTTTGTAAGTATATCTGTAATTACTCTGTATTCACAAGTGCAATGCTACGATAAAAATATATATTGATATTTATCTCATTTTATATTATACTGTCCTGTTTAACTGTATAAGCAATAATTTGAAAATGTATAAGATACAGTTTTACCTTCTAAAGTCCCAACTCCAACTCCTTGAAAAATAATTAAAAAAAAACTTATTTCAGCACTAAAATACTGTTATCCATACCAGTTTATAAAGCATATCTCTATCAAGCATGCGTTTAGTCCACTCTCAGGTTGACGTCCTAATTTAAATTTACCTACTGGGATCTGGAGTCAACTACCGTGTCTTAATTCAGTCATATTTCAACCTTGCATTTACAATATTATTTCGCACTACCAAATATCATTAAGGTGAACTTAAATTAGAACTTGAAAGCGGCCTGATCGTATGGAATCAAATCATTTGCGCAATAGAGATTGTGCTTTATAAACTGGTATGGATAAAAATATTTTAGTGTTGAAATCAGGAAGTTTTCTTTTATAATATTTTTTAAGAGCTTGTAGTTGAGTCCCTACTTTTAGAGGTAAAACTGAATCTACTACATTTTAAATTTATTGCTTATACAGTTATAACAGAACAGTATTCATGTGATGAGGAGTAATTGATGATGAAATATATAATAACCACCTATATAAATGTACTAGCTTTCCGGGCGCGGCTCCGTCCGCGCGTATGTCGGTTATCGCGCAAAAACATTAACCTCTTTTTGCGCCGTTGGATAAAAACTATCCTATGTTTTTTCCCGGGTCTCAAATTATTTCCATACCAAATTTCATTCAAATCGGTCCAGTAGTTTTGGCGTGAAAGCGTAACAGACAGACAGAGTTACTTTCGCATTTATAATATTAGTACTGATAAAAAATGTACTGACATTGAGCGGCAACGCGAAGTAAGTATCGAAGCAGAGCAGCAGCACGAACATGCCCCCTATGAAGTAGTATATGGCGGAGGTGCGCATGTTGTCGAACAGCTTGGAGGTGAGCGAGAGGAACACGACGAGCGTGCCGCACACGTTGGAGCCGAGCACCACCGCGCCCGTGTACTGCGGCGGGAGGCGCGCCGCCACGCCGTATACTGAGTTCTGGAATATCGCGTTGAAACCTGAAAAACATTTGTGTTTCAGTGTTAATACAACTCGTTGTTTCCATACTGCAACTGCCGCAACACGTTGTTATGTGATAGGCGACAGATTTTTAAGCTATTGCATAGCTTCTATCGCGGGCCTTGAGCGTGGAGACCGAATCCAAAAATTCCGTAACGAAAATAACCTAACACTCCGACCGGCACAGCGGTGATACTATATTTGATCAGCGCCTCTACAGTGCGTAAAAGGAACTAAATTTTGGCAGAAAAAAGGTTTTGACAACTAACTTGTCGAGATTTATAATTGCATAAGTTGATAATTACCGCGACAGTCTCCGAGTGCCACACGTGTTTTTTTTTTACTATAGTCTAGGGAAAAAAAATTTACTGCGTTGCTATTGGCCTAAACAACATAAAGTCCGAACGAAACGAACTATGTAGTTACTTGCAGGTATATTCAGTTTAGTTTTCGACTACCTGCGCGTCGAAAAATATTGCTTGTAACAAATCAATACTAAAGTTGCAACTTTTTAATTAGGGTAAGCAAAACAAAGACGTTTTGATAAAAAAAATTGTATACAAGTCAATAAGACGTCTCGTCATACGTTTGCCGACGTATCAATGGGAGCTCAACCCAATTGAATTCGTCTCAAGTGAAGGGCTATGGCATGCAGGAAATAACAAAAGTTATAAAATTTACAAAGTCTGATCTCTTTTCTTACAAGGAATAGCTAAACTCGATAGATAAAAATGGTGGTCATGTCTCAAACATTTGATAACCAAGATAGAAACAAAAATGTACGGAGTTAACAATCATGTACAAAATATGTAAGAGCAATTTGTTATTGACGTAGGTATCGGCAGAAAGCTCATCAGAAGGACGATGATAATATTTAAGATTACAAGAATTGTAGTTGAATAATTTGATTTATGTGTTCTAGTGCATAACATATTATATAATATATTATTACAATATGGTTTTTTACATACATAAACGCGACCAGAATTTTTTGTTACGAATATACTAAGTATGCAAATTTAAAGTATAAAATAATAACGTAATTTTTTCTACAGTAAATTTTAGAAGTATTCAATATGAACGGGCCTTAACAATTTCAAAACAAGAACAAAGGCATTGACCAATGACGGCACTGACCCATCTCTCTCTGTCAATATCGGAAATGTGCGAGAGACATACTCAGTACTTGTTTGTTAAAAAAAATACTATAGAAGGTTCTATAATATAACCACGCTGTCATTCGCAAAATGCCCTATCACGATGCTATAACGACTGCCAGCCTAAGACAAAAACCGGGATCAACGAATTAACGTGCGCTCCGAAGCACGTACAAGTTCAGTAGTAATGTCACCAGCGGTCATGGCCGCTGCGGACGTTGCTTAACTTAGCTGATCGGTTAAGAACAGCTTAGCAAGCTTCGATACGAGCGCTTTAAAACTGTGAAGAGATGCGCCTTCGTGGGTGATGAAGCCTGTGAATGATAACGCAAAGTTCGGAAAAAGACTGTTCTTTACTACCCCAAACTAAGATTAAAATGTTTAATGGTTTTTTTTTTTATTGCTGATAGGTAAACCTTTGACCACAATCTCACCTGATGGTAAGTGATGATGTGGTCGAAGGTGTTAACAGGCTTAACCTAGAATATATAGCAAACGTACAGGCGGATGGTACGGTACTTGTGTACTATTGGTGGTCCTTCGAGCCGGATGAATCAGCGACCTGCGTATTACTTTGGATTATAAGAATAAAGCAGTAACTTACTGTTTAAGAGGAAGACAGTAAGCATGGTGAGCCAGAAGAAGAGCTCCGGGCATTGCGAAGTGTCGAGCATTGCCAGTATGATCGTTAACACGAACAGCGCCACCTCTATTATCAGTGACCAAACTATGCGGTTTGTTAGGTTGCCTCTGAAAAATACAAATTCAATGTCATAATATTATTTTAGTTCGCGACTACGTATATGTATTATTTTAATTCTTAATTGTATGGACTTTTTTAGAGATTAGAGATTTTACTGTAGGGACCGAAGTCGAATCCTGTCTTCCTACAATATATCTTATTTATCCACTTTTATCTATCTACCTTGCGCGTTCTTCTACCAGACGGTTTAATTAGGAACATAGATGTTTAACACAACTACAATATTCTTGACGGTATTTGAAACGTCATAACTTGACGGTTATGTTCTTGACGGTATTTGAAACATATAAGACGCTTACAAATGCTGAAATTGAGTCACAATCGGACTGCATATCAAATCGCGATAAGTTTGGGTGAAAAAGCAAAGGAAGCTTATTAACACACACCTATTAACTCATATCGAAAATGTAACTTAAATCATCCCTCATGATAAGGTCTTGCAATTTTATAGTTATATTTTTATACACATACCTACAATTGAGGTACATTTTACGTTAGAAGTGTAATTTAGAGTAAACTTTGCAATTTTATTCTAATGAGAAAATGTTAAGGAAACGTATTTCGGAATTAACTTGGCCCTAGATAATATGATCAAGAATTATATATAATTTTTTTTACTACAATTATACATTTTGCAAAAAAAATCTATTCAAGTAAAGCTATTTAGTACTTGTTAGCCCCCTTACGATGGGGTTAGTTAATGGTGGCTAGCATTCGTTAAACGGCCTACCACTATGCGGTGCAGATAGCCTCCCAGCGGGTTCCAAATAATGGATCTGCTACGGGGCTGTTCATAGACATTATCACCGGGGCATAACAGCTTAAAAAGAATAATAAGAAAGCCTAGGCTACTTTTGAAATACTTAACTACGGCAGAATGACAGTACTAACTTGATCTGTACGAAGACATTGAACCAACTGAAGAGCAAGTTAGGTATCTGGCTGGCCCAGCCGACGTATGTTAGATAGTGTTGAGAGAACTCTGGTGCATTGCCAAGCTTGTACTTCTCGAAGTAATCCTGAAAATACAAATTAAATTATATTTATTTCGGACAACACAACATTACAACATAATATACAATGAGAAAATATTATAAGAAAAGCATTTAAAATGTTGCGTGAGCCGGAAAAGAGTTCCATGTCAGCATAATGCTAAGTCAAGGATGAACCCAGCGCTGGTTTTCAGAGGAAACTCAAGACCAACATCACGAATGTACAGTGGTTTAAGGGGGCACCGAGCTTTTTAAGCGCGCCGCGTATGTGTGCGTGAGTAAGGCACGCCAACAGCATCCGTCCCCGTCCGACGGCCGAAGAATTACTAAAGCGGATAGGGACAAAGCATCGCGGCTCTGGCTAAAATGGGGGAACGTGCGTGAATTTAAGTATTACCTTCGTATTATAAAAACAAATACCTATTTTAAAAATGTAATGTGTATACGTTATAGAATACACGTTTTTTTTTTAAATTTATATACTGATGACTTTCCGTTACGTATTTAAGCCGTACTAAGGGTTTATATAGTTTTTTAGATATAACTTTGCATTTTTTTTCTATAGAGGAAACTTTAATGCAATCGTGTTTGCAATGTGTATGATTTATAGAACGAATCCTTAAATATAACATATTTAAATTGCATAGCTCAAAATTAAGAAATAAAGATACAGCAAAGGATCAAACGAACCACAATTACGTATCGCTGTCTCGGTGCAGGCTTAACATACATTAAACAAATAATTTATTAGTTAACATTTAAAAACAAAAAATAAGATAAGGACAAAACAGTATACATAGTAATATTGAACGACTTTTCATGGCATAAGACAAAATTAAATTTTGTATATAAATATCCACACCTATATATAGAAGTTTTTCTATCCAAACCCACAGTTTAAAATACTATCGCCAATTTGTCGCCCATCGCTTACAACGTTCGTGAACTGTTTAGGCTTTAAACTAATCAAGATCTTGAATAGTTTAAAGCCTAAACTATTTTTTTTTAACGCATACGTAAAAACTACTAACTCCAACTAGTCGCCTATCGATAACGTGGTCGAGTGGGTAAACAGGTTTACTTAACCTAGGATGGGAACTGGCTCCTAGGCCTTTTTTTTTTTTTTTTTTTTTTTTTTTTTTTTATTGCTGATAGGTAAGCCTTTGACCACAATCTCACCTGATGGTAAGTGATGATGTGGTCTAAGGTGTTAACAGGCTTAACCTAGAATTAGCTGGCGAAACCCACCGTTGGATGCTTGGCGACATATTTTCTACTTAGGGGGCGTAGCTCGTGGTGATCTGGCACTCAAGGATTGCTGACTGCACACACCGTTAGATGCTTGGCGACAGATTTTCTACTTAGGGGTGGTAGCTCGTGGTAGCAACTGGCTCTCAGGTATACCTCATTGAACACACCATTAGGTTTACGTACAAAATTCGATAAATGCGAAGACGTGATGATGATGACGTAAGTACCTTGGCCGTGATGAACATATTCCAAGCGGTAAGAGTACCGAGGCCGTGCAGCACCAAAGTGAGGTAGATAAGGTTCCAGCGGTCCTTCGGAGGCACCAAGTCCATAGCTATACCTGCAAAATTGAGAAGGACTCATTAATCGTTAATTTAGCGCCATCTGTACTGCAGACAAAAAACTTCGAGGCCGTGAGGTAGATCTGCATTATTGGTTCAGTCACGGAATATGTATAGATGTACTAAGCACAGTGGCAGTAGTTTCAGGTTCAAATCGCAAGGTCCCCGGTTTGAACTCCGGATTGACCATATATATAATGTATAATAAAAATTTACGGCAACTGTCCTTAGCCCTTACCTATTATTGTATGGGACCCAAAAACCCTATGTGTATACCATCGGTGAATGTACTGGCTTGAATAATATTCATTTAAAATGCCTGCAAAATACTAAAAATACCAAATAATATTATTGACCTTTATTCATATTACACTTATAATCAAACAGTTAAAACCAAAAACTTTCTTATATTAATTTGAAGATGATAGGAAGTGCTGAATAATTCTTGATAGGCCCTGTTTCAGAATGTTCGAGTAAGTTCCGGTTTTACTACCCAGAACATATTTAATTAATAAAACACTATCTTTGCGTTTCACAATCATCAATTTAGCCTATCCATCAGTTAAAGCTTCAAACGAGCTGCATGTTAACTGTCATTTTTATCATTAATTTATTTTATGTGTTGCATAGCAACCCGAAACTTTAATATGACATTCTGAAACGGACCCTTAATTTAATTATATATTATTTGAACGTTTAAGTACTTACTAAATTCCAATCAATTAAAAATTTATTAACAACTTAAGCCAATGGCGTAAAATTTTACAAATCACATTTATTTTTCGATATAATTTTCTTCCTCCGTCATAGTATATTCTAAGTTTAATTGCCCCCAATTAACATAAACCTGAAAAAATAACTGGAACTATGCCCGGTAGATGGCAATAGGTATGCAATATTGAATAATATCAAAACAAATCTAGCGATAAGTCGGTGGTTAGAGACCATTGCCTATCCCTTTGGACTACAAGAATGACGAGATAAATATGTTGCTTTTATTTACTAATAACTAATTAATACATACCACAGTAAGTGTATCAATCAAACACAAAGAACAATATATGGTACAAAATATTCAAATCTCTCCATGCCTAACAAAGCAAAATGCCTGAAGGTACAAATCTCCAATCTAAACAAGACACATCGTGAGTATATCGTGTACTTATTCAATTACATACTGTCCACTTCTATACTACTCTTTCTACAATACTCAGAGAAGCCAACTAACACCGTACTCAAATAATTTCACTAGCATTAAATCGTTCATTTCGTACTGTTTTAGATAAACATTTAGTTCTAATTCAGTGTTATTAAAGTCACTGCGGCAATGAGGCAACCCACTGTCAAATTAGCTCGTTCCAGATGGCGCTAAATATTTACTTCTCATTTGTCAATTAATATAGAAAAAATGTGTAGTTTTCTTATATGCATAAATTAATTAAAAAAAACGCTGGTCTTCCACTGGAGCCACTTAGTGACGTCACGGAGGATTAATGCTACAACAGTTCAAATGTTACTCATAACAAGATAACCGTTACATACTTTTAAACTTATGATTTCAAATGCATGCTTGGATGTCATAGAACCAGGTAAAAATAAAGCACAACCTTGAATCCTTTCAAGCTTCTGCTACTTTTGTACTGCATTCGATGGTAGTTAATGCTCATTAGTGTTAAGTAGCGTCTCCGAGTTTGACAGTTATTAACATACACATTTTGAAGCGCTCGTAGCCAAGTTTGCTTAGCCATTCAGAATCGATCAGCAAAGTTAAGCAACGTCCGCCGCTGTCAGGAGTTGGATGGGTGACCGCTGGTGACATTACTACTGAGCGCTTCCGTGCTTCGGAGGGCACGTTAAGCCGTCGGTCCCGGTTGTTGTCTTAGGATAGCAGTCGTTATAGCATGGTGGTAGGGCACTTTGCGAATGTCCGCCTGGCTAGCTACCACCCTCAAGTTGAAAATCTGTCAACAAGCACCTAACGGTGTGTTCCGGCAGCTGTTCTTGAGAGCCAGTAATTTTAGTATAAGCATGTTTACACCTTCGACCACACCATCACTTACCATCAGCTGAGATTGTGGTTAATTTATTGTGACTTGCCTATAAAAAAGTGAGATAATGGTCAAAGGCTAACCTATCAGGCATAAAAAAAACACAACTATCCACTGTGTTTGGAATTCTTTGTAATTTTTTAATAATGTTGTCCGGTACTTCTGTTCGGAATAATATAAAATTCTAATAAAGCTAGTAGATGGCACCAGGCATGACTACTATTACAAGGTAATGGAAAGTCATTAGCACCTTTGCGTTCCCCTGGAGGATATATGTTTACGGTTCTGTAGGAAAATAATAGTACTTCATCACTAAGCTCAGTAGGACTAAGGTGCCTTTACTTACTTAACCCTAATAGAAAGTAAATTAAAATATTCACAGGAATTAGGGGCAGGAACATACAAAATACGTATTTAGTTCATAAATTTTATTTTTACAAATATACAACGAATTTTGTTTTTGTTATTAAACGTCAGTAAATTTTTCTTAAAATATATTTTATTATTTTAATGGATTTCCGTAAAATAACACCTGAATCATTTTAATAAAAAAATCATTCTGTACTTCATTAAAATTAAGATTCAGTGATTCTTCACCTGAATCATTTAAATAAAAACAATTAATTTAATAAAATTATTGTTAAAAAATTGTAGCGAATCTTAGGTGCACACAAGTCTATTTTGAAGACGTTGCATGTGTTTTAGGTAAGCGAAAATTAAGATTCAGTGATTTTTCACCTGAATCATTTAAATAAAAACAATTATTTTAATAAAATTATTGTTAAAAAAATTGTAGCGAATCTTAGGTGCACACAAGTCTATTTTGAAGACGTTGCATGTGTTTTAGGTAAGCGAAAATTAAGATTCAGTGATTTTTCACCTGAATCATTTAAATAAAAACAATTATTTTAATAAAATTATTGTTAAAAAAATTGTAGCGAATCTTAGGTGCACACAAGTCTATTTTGAAGACGTTGCATGTGTTTTAGGTAAGCGTTACTATACCCACTGTTAATAAATTGTGACATATGCTATAGAAGTCATTGACACTGCGTTGGGTAGTGGGATACATTTTAAAAAGATTTACCTTCGCTGGGATTCGAACTCGATACCCTCGCGATCGTAAGTCCGTCACGGAAGCCACGACGCTAGACGGCCATTACCAGCGTAAGCGAAAAACATGTTTACTATCTACAGTTAAACGGATGACGTCATAGATCATATATTATTGTAAACTCTTATTAACTGTTAATGAAATCGCAAGATCCAGTTACCAGCGTTTTCCACACGTATATTTTTGTCAAAAAAATGGTTTATAAATAGTTTTTTTTATTCTACAACACAACTATCTTCAACAAACAATATACCAGAGAGATATATTTCACCAACTTAAAAAGGAGAGAGGTTCTCAATTCGACTATATTTGTTTTTATGTGTGTGTTACCTTATAACTCTACAGGTGTACCGATTTTGATGATATTTTTTTTACAATCGAACGCTAGTGCTTTTCATGTTGTCCCAAACTGAGTGAGATCTGACGAGTGGTATTTGAGTTACCCCTATTAATGCGTATTTAATGACTTAAGTCTGTTTTCTTTTGTGAAAATTTTAATATTTATGTTGTCTTAACTATTGCTGAGAAACGACGACATAGGTTCGAAACCAAACATACAGTATTTTAACTAAATCAATTTAGTTTTTTTTTCTACTTTGTTGAGTTAGAATAGATATAAAGCGCCACTCAAAATACAAGCCCATGATTTAACCACATATCGCCATGTACGGAGTACAGAATACATTATACTCATCAGTGAACCTTAATGATTTCGTAAGAAACTTACGATGCAACATCCCACATGAGCCAGAGTAGAGCCAGAGGTTATTTACCTTTCATTCAAGTCAACAGTGCAACTGTATTTTGGTGCATTTAGGATCGAAAGCATCATCTGATCTACTCTTTATCTACGTTGTGATTTTGACTATAATTATGTTGGTGGAAAGCAAGCGTTTTCATTTAAAGTTTCGGATAAATCTTTACAACTTGATATTTGTTAGTTTTTAATAAAACCATTTTGAGTTCTTTTTATTAAATTTTCTAATCAGTACTAATAATATAAATGCGAAAGTAGCTCTGTCTGTCTGTCTGTTACGCTTTCACGCCAAAACTACTGGACCGATTTGAATGAAATTTGGTATGGAAATAGTTTGAGACCCGGGAAAAAACATAGGATAGTTTTTATCCAACTGCGCACAAAGAGGTTAATGTTTTAGCGCGATAACTGACAAACGCGCGGGCGGAGCCGCGCCCGGAAAGCTATTTCGTGTATAAATCGACCAACACTAAAAACTTTGCCTCTCAGTAATAAAAAAAAAGGCTTTATCAACTGAAAATAATGGATTTATGTGATCTAAAGTTATCTACACAAATGCATTTTTTTGTCCAATATGCCAAGGCTCTAGTAATTTTGAATGTATTACTCTTACACTTTCATAAATTTATAAAGTTTAACTATTATAATAATTTATTTACAACTAGCTTTCCGGGCGCGGCTCCGCCCGCGCATATGTCGGTTGTCGCGCAAGAACTTTAACCCCTTTTTGGGCAGTTGGATAAAAACTATCCTATATTTTTTCCCGGGTCTCAAACTATTTCCATTCCAAATTTCATTCAAATCGGTCCAGTAGTTTTGGCGTGAAAGCGTAACAGACAGATAGACAGACTGACAGTTACTTACGCATTTATAATATTATAGTTAGTACTGATAATTCATATTTTATTATACGTCTTTAAGAATCTTATAACTCTGTGCGCTTGGTCGATGTGAGGCGTGATCAAAATGCTGGCACCTATTTGGCTCAACGAATAAATAATGCAATTCAACGGGGCAATGCTGCCAGCATGGTGGGCACGCTGCCAACTGGTTTAATTACGACAAATTATACGGAAAATACAGAATGTTAGAACTTTGATATGTTGTCAAATCTAAATTTTGTAAACTAATGATTTAGTTTGTTGTTAACTTATTATTTAACCTATTTTTTGCAGTACTGCTCTACTATATCGATTATGTCACCAAGTGACATCGGCAAGAGTTGCAATAATTTTTTGATAGTCATCCAGTCCAGGTCATATTGAAAAATATCTTTATCAATAAAAAAAAGCCGTAACGTAGAAACAATTAGATACGATACTTGCCGTCACGCGTCCGTAAGAAACTATTCGTAATGAGTTCTCGATATTACGATCTATTCGAAAACTTAAAAAAGTTACATTATAAGTTAACGAACTATAATTTCAATATTACACGAACTATTTGAAGTGTGCTATCACCTTCCCAAAGTCGACCCTACGGGCGTTGAACAACTTCCTATCCTTGTCTCAGTAGACAAGGGTAGGAAGTTGTTCAACTCTAGTATAGGGTAAAGGTACCTCCTCGGTATGTGTCGCTTACCTTTCAAGTTGAGCGTATCATTGGGCAGGTTGGTGCCCTCCCACGCGGGCGTGAGCTTCACCGGCTCGTTGCGTAGGAAGGGCGCCTTCTCGCCGTCGCCTTCCCATCCTGGAAGCAGACATATTACAATTATTACACTAAATAGGTCACAAAACCAAACATCTTAGTAATATTAGTACCTAAGACTGAAGAGGTGGGATAAGTTCTAGGACTTCTAGGTCACTGGACAGGTTTCCTGACTGGTCAGTTTCGTTAACTCTTCAATTTCATTAAAATCTCTCAGTCATCAGTTTGCACATCAATTCAGTTATACAATTTGTCAGTTTCCGCTGATACGTCAGTTATTACAGTCTTGTACATATTTAATATGTTAGACAAACATGACCGTTGGCATCAACCAGGGACTGCTTGATAACTCACGGCCCTATAATAGAATTTCCCATAATCATACAACATTGGTACGAAGCTTGGCGCTTACAGCCATTGACCTATATACACTAGACGCGACATCTCTAACGAGGATAGTCAACCGGTGCAAGTATGCTGGCCGGCATACTTTCCCCCACAGGTAGCTGGGACTCGTAAAAATTACACGCGCTTTACGTTCGAATATTGAGTATTATCAATTGTGTATTTTGAATACACAATTTTCGAACGTAAAGCGCGTGTAATCTCTACGAGTGCCCAACTGCGTGTGGGGGAGAGTATGCCGGCCAGCATCTTGCATCGACTATGATCGTTTGAGATGTCGCGTCTAGTATGTATAGGTCAATGCTTACAGCAGGCCTGGCTCACTCCGCATTTAGGTACAAAGCTACAGGTACATCGGCGTATCGTGCTTTGCGAGCTGAAGTGCACTTTATTGCTTTGTAGCTAGAGCCGCTTATGTATTGGAATGGCTTTGCAGAGAGAACCTTCTGGGCTTTTTTATACTGTGCTCATAGTATGTATTATTGGAACTAAGAGGAATGCTTTCATTTCGGTGGTGATTTAAGGGAATAATAGAACCTTTGTTAAAAAGAAATAGTTTTCTGACTTACAACATTTTATAAAATACAAATCGCTGTGTTTAAAAACTCCCGAGTATTTTTTAAGTAAAAAGGGGAAGTCTTGAAGTAAAAAGATTCCCGCTCGGGACAAAAAAAAAATGTGCTCGAATAATTTCTAAATGTAAGTAATAAACAAATAATTTCTAGTGATTTCCGCTAAGCACGATATACAGCTTGTAATCATATTTAGAAATAATACTCGTAACAATTTCTCCAAACAATTATATCCAAATAAATATGCAGCCAGTATGCACCCAAATTCAGAAAATATCTGTCAAACAAAGTCACCTTATAAGTAGCCACCCTCCCATACCCAGAGTATTAATTACATCGCTAAACTATCAAGGAAAGTGCACTCCGCTGCTACTGTAATAAAACTGGTAATAAAATGATATTTCTCCACTAGTTCCCCATCAGGTGAATCCAACATTAAGTGCAGCGCTCTAGGTAGAGGGGAAAACGCTTTGATCGTAAAAGCACCGGCTCCAAGCGAAACTGGCACTCGACCGAGTTATGCGAAAAGAAAATTGAAACGACCGACACTATGGTAAAGGTGTACTGTGAGTGTGGATTTTATAAGTTACGTGCTAAGCTTGAGTGCAATTTATAAGGATCATTTATAGTTTTGGTTATAATAACATTTTGGAGAATGGTTTTGATTTCCAATTAGCGAATACACACACATGTGAAAGGTGGCGATCTGAAGTTCAAAAAGTGCTCGTTTGCTTTCAAAGTCGTTCTCTGCATTATCTGAGGTCACCGCTAGTGGCATACGAGCTACTACTGAGCGCTTCCATGACTCCGAGAGCACGTTGAGCCAACAGTATACCAGAAGGTGGGTAGCAGCGCCTTCTGAACAACTTTCATCTTACACTGCTTTTCCCGAAACGCTTGCCAAAGGGAGTTATGACACACTCTCTCTAATGGGGCAGGTGAATGTTCAAATGACTATATACTTGTTGATGATGAAGCTGATGATGATGATTCATAAATTAATTTACTTCTGCTGCAAGCCTTTCGCTCTTGCACAATCATTAATCGCAGACATACATTGCAGGTCTCAGTCGCTAAGACGATTTTGGGCAGGATTGGATTTGGACAGCGAGGGCTGCTCCCTCCACTTATATCCAGATATATAAAACACTAGCTTTCCGGGCGCGGCTCCGCCCGCGCGTATGTTGGTTATCGCGCAAAGACATTAACCTCTTTTTGCGCAGTTGCATAAAAACTATCCTATGTTTTTTCCCGGGTCTCAAACTATATCCATACTAAATTTCATTCAAATCGGTCCAGTAGTTTTGGCGTGAAAGCGTAAAAGACAGACAGACAGACAGAGTTACTTTCGCATTTATAATATTAGTACTGACTGATTCTAATGTATGGGAGATGACAGTACAGACTTTACCCTTAGTAGGTACCACGGCGGAGTCGGGGTAATATGATTCTGTTTTGTGAACGAATTCGAAAGCATATTGCATCTCTTTAGAATATCAAGGTATTTTTAGAAAGGAGAGATGTACCTAACTCTATGCCTCAGTTACTTCCAATTAGTGCAGCAGTACTCTTAACTCCCGTCAAATATGATGTTCTGCAGCTAAAAATCTTTTTCTTTTTGGTCTAAGTCTAAAGCAGGATTCTCGATCCATCAACTAAGCACGTTATGTTTGTTCTATTATAGTAAAAACACATTTTCACATAAGCAATGGTGTTATTGAAGCCATGATTGAAGCTGTCGAAATTCAACCAGAAGTCCATTTCACGGTTGACTTACAATTTCCAAACCAAAACGAACGCATAAAAACCACTTGACAAAAAATCTCGGTCAAACGTACAAGCTTCAAAGTAATTTCACTATCGCCATACAAGCAAATCTTTCCGCAAAACCGATTCCAACGGTAACAAAATAACAATGGTGTACTATCGGCCACGGAAAAGCCAATCAGTTCCCTTCAACGACACAAATAAAATTGGTACAATCACGAACAAAATATGTACTACAAAAATAAGCAATACTTTGCCACTGAACATATTGAACTTATAAAAAAAGGGAGAAACCCCTCGAAAATGGGAGAGACCCGTACCTCGAACATGGCAATGTCAAATCAGGCGACGAATCCTGATTGAGTTTCAGTAGTGTGCGTATGTGCGTCTACTGCATGCTTGTCTTCTTGGCAATTCATTAAAACATGTCGTATACAATGCAAGTGTATCTGTGTGCATTATTTACTGTTTCCACATTATATTGTCTTCTATAACGTTGTATTAGAGCGTACCCTAGCTTCCTTTTTTATTTAAATCAATGACTGAACATATTTAGCACTAAATACGAAAATGTGTACACTTGCACGCGATGGTAACTTACAATCAGTACTATATCAGTACTAATATTATAAATGTGAAAGTAACTCTGTCTGTCTGTCTGTCTGTTACGCTTTCACGCCAAAAGTACTGGACCGATTTGAATGAAATTTGGTATGGAAATAGTTTGGGACCCGGGAAAAAACATAGAATAGTTTTTATCCAACTGCGCAAAAAGAGATCAATGTTTTCGCGCGATAACCGACATACGCGCGGGCGGAGCCGCGCCCGGAAAGCTAGTGTACCTATAATTTATTGTAAACTATTAATTCATTTCAATGTTACCTGTATTAGGAACCCGTCGCACATGAACCATTTGAAGAGTTATTATAGGTCACAACCAAATTACAATACCAATCTCCGCTTGCACCTACCACGTTTTTTTAAAGTCACTTTCTTGTTTGTGTGTCTGAATTACATATATTATAATAAAAGAATATAATAAATTTTTGTCATATAGTTTCGTCAATATAATGAAAAAGGGCAGCAGCGACGGAATTTTGAAGGTGAATTCCGTGATAAAATTTTTAAGCACAATTTAAATCTTATTGTTACACGTTTAGAAAGCATCTACGAAGAGGAAGTGTATATTTAGTAGGCGTCCCTCCCCATTAATTAAGGTAGTTCTACAGTTTGCTCTACCAGTAGACCATGTAGGTTAAAGAACACCTAGTTATTCTACGTAATAGAACAAGTACGATTAAGATTTTTTTTTTTTTTTTTATGCTTGATAGGTTAGCCTTTGACCACTATCTCACCTGATGGTAAGTGATGATGTGGTCGAAGATGTTGTTCAGGCTAACCTAGAATTACTGGCTCTCAAGGACAGCTGCCGGAACACACCGTTAGGTGCTTGGCGACAGATTTTCAACTTGAGGGTGGTAGCTAGCCAGGCGGGCATTCGCAAAGTGCCCTACCACCATGCTGTAACGACTGCCATCCTAGGACAACAACCGGGACCGACGGCTTAACGTGCCCTCCGAAGCACGGAAGCGCTCAGTAGTAATGTCACCAGCGGTCACCCATCCAACTCATGACCGCGGCGGACGTTGCTTAACTTTGCTGATCGATTCAGAATGGTTAAGCAAACTTCGCTACGAGCGCTTCAAAAAGAATTATCGATTACTCTATTCCGGAGAATATAAGCTAACTATAAAAGACGTGCCACTAATATAGATTTAACCACATTATGTCACAAAAAACAACAGAGAGGAGAGATTTATGGCAAGACCGATATCACTTACGTCACTTCACATATAATAACAGAAAAAAAAAAAAAAAAAAATTAATAGATATTTATGCGTATTAAGTACTACAAAGTTTGTCTGAACGTATTTACCACGACTAGAACAATGATTTAAATACAATATTACAACGAGAATAAAGTTAAGACGATACATATTATAACAAAATAATGATATCATTATCAAAGTGAATTTCGAATCCAAACAATGCTAAGATAACAGGGTTCGAAGTAGCCGATGACCGAAGCCATGACGTCCTGATAACCTCGTTAGCCCCCTGGAAATCGTAGGAATGTATCCATTACGCAATTGGATGATAGAATAGAAATAGTCAAATTGAATACTGTCGAAGAAATTGATCAATCCAATTGTCTTGTTTTTTCGTCTTAGATGTAATTATCAGGGATACAATATTTGAGGGAATATCCTACGAATAAATATATTTATTCGTAGGGGAATATCACATTAATATTATAAATGCGAAAGTTTGTGAGTGTGTGTTTGTTAACCCGTCGCGATAAAACGGGTGACTCATTGTTTTTTTTTTTTTTTAGGTAGGACAGAGATGCTGGCTACCGCCTGTGAGGTCGTCCAGCTCCACCGGATTTTGGGCGAGGGCCTGGCCCTATAATAGCCCGGGAACTCAATTGGATGAAACTTGGAATATATATATATATGTGTGTGTGTAGTTTAGGTCCTGACACATACGATACATTTCATCATCATCGTCATCATCGCTGTCGCTGTTGGTGATAAGGCCGCCTAATGTAACATCGTATTTTGTTATATCGTTATGTAGTGTTGTGTACAATAAAGAGTTATCTATCTATATATCAACACTTTTCATCATTGATTTTAGTTTTAAATCTGTTGTACTACTTAGATCAAGTTTTGAGTATGATAAATGCAGTATATTACTAATATTTCCTAAAGTATGGTCTGTACTGATATTTTCAATAGCTATTTGGAGTCTGCTGGCTTTGTCCGATTGACTCGCCCACTATTACAAGGAACCAAAACTTTTACGGCGAAAGTTGAGTTTTTAAGAGGCGTAGGGCACGCAGTTATCTCTTAGGGAAGTGATTATATGTTTGTGTAAAGATAGACAGTACGTCAGAAATTAACCATCGAAATTAACTATCTCAAACTCCGCACCGTTAATTAAAATAACTGCCAGAAAAACTTAACTGTTCGACCCAAGGATCGATTTTAAAAGCTCGAGATATTTAGCGAGTCTTTACGCCACTAGACCAACAAAGGCACTTGAACGATGATTATAAGAATATATATAGGTTCAATATTTAAATTCCTTAGGTGCAAACATCCTTGATGATAGCGACGGTGATCGCTTATCATCAGTTTGCTTGTTTGCCAAATAGAAGCGTACATTTCGAAATATTATTGTACTAATGAAAGCTGCCTTACTACAAATACTTCCATTTAGGCTATCTACAAAATCCAAAGCACGAAATTAAACAACAGAAGCTATCAACTCTTCGAATTGAATACGTCTTACTAGACGCGATTGTAACGCATCGATGGAATTAAACAATACCCCAACTTGAACTGATTAAATTTATCAACGCTTCAGTCAATTACAGACAGGATTTACTGTTTTCAGAAAATAACTAAAAGAAATACGTATAAAAAGTCTAGTAAAGCAATAAGTATCGATAATACAAGGCAATATGTAAGGCATAATTTTTTATAAGAGATGGATCAGAACCTTCATTCTCATAATATTATATACGCAAAACATTACACTATCAAAATATGAGACAATCAGAGCCAAATTAATTTCTTATTTAGACGAAATACATAATAAAATAAATCTAACTTATTGATTTTGATATCACCCAGTAGCAAACCCTGTAGGTTTGCATTATTATTATGCGCACTGTTCATTAATTTTGTACATATACAATAATAAGTAAAAAAATACTGTAAACTGGTATCAAATAAATCTGGATAAAAAGAGTCTATTGGGATACGACAATTGGCCAAATGCAAATCTGGCATAGCTATTTAAAGTTTCCGCATTGGTGCTACCCGTAAAATAAAACAATGTTTACTTATTGATTTTTTATTTTATTGACAGCTTTAGAACTACATAATAAATTGACATTATCAAAATGGTAGATAATTATACCAAAATTTCAGATTTCCCACTAGTTTCGATTTGTTTAACAAACAACGAAGTAGACAACTTTGACGGCCTTATCATTTATTTATTTTATTCTTTTAAATACAAAAAAAAACTATCAAGTTTGTTCTGTACTCATTAAGCTTTAGACGACGACACTTCACAAATAGGCAGCCCGTTGAAGAATTTTTTACTTGAAAGCTAGAGAACCGCGACTACTTGGACACACAGCCAGACAGCAGAGTTACATTGATAGGGCCACGTTTTGCCCTTTGGATACGGTACTCTAAAAAATAATATATACTGTGTTACGAGAGTAATAATACTAATATAATAATATAAACAATTCTTACCTAATAATCAGTGAAGACGTCACAGTCTTGACAAGAAACAAGACAAAACATGTAATCCAAAATCCAACCCAAATCAAAAGTGGGTGCACGTATTGACAGATCCTAAAATTTATGAATATACAGCACAAATTTTATTAAATTTATGAATATTCAGCACAAATTTTACCAACGTAATCGATTTCACGAGCACTCGATTCACAAGGCACGACTGGATACATGGAAGCAGGTGTTAATTGAATATAGAGCATATACGTCACGCAAACAAACATCGACTAATGGTACGATGTGTTATGCTTTGAGACAGATGCCTTCTATAGCATAAGCTAGCCACGTAATTCATATAGTTCATATAGGTCTCGGCGATGGTTATATATTTCTGCCTTTTGGAGTAGAACACTAGGTCCGTGGGGTCCAAGCGCATGTACTTTATATAAAGATTTGTCAAAGCGGCTGATAGAAAAGACAAACGACAAAAGGGCTGGCGCTTACCTCGGCCAGAGAATTAGTCTTGCCATACAACGGGGTAATGCTGCCAGCCTTTTAGGTACTCTACCCGTGAACAGTGACCTGAGCTCTGTTTTCTACTAATGATTGCCTCCTGCTAGAAAACAAAGCTCACAATTTTTAAGAGTAACGTTTTTAGGTCATAAGTAGATATAGTTGAATAATTTATTTATATTTGTTATCATTGTTAATAATATAATATCCCAAATTGCTTATAACTGGTGAATAAATGAGTAGGTATTAAAATTTATTAAAATTCTTATGAAGTTCAACCCTATTCAATCGCAAACGATAAATGCGATTGTAGCAGGCCTAGCTCACTCTGCACTTTATGTACAGAGCTACAGGAACATTTACGTATCCGTCCAGCCGGGATTATACTACGTGCGTGCCGCGTCAGAAACGATCAGAGCTATGCGACAGAAAGAGAGACACCTAGTAGGTGAATATATTAGGTACTCCGTGCTCTGTGAGCTGAAGTGCACATTATTGCTTCGTAGCTAAGGTCGCTTATTTAATGGAATGGCTTTGGGGAGTGATCCTTCTGTTTAATTTTTATTCTGTGATTGTAGTAGGAGAAGGGCTAGGAATCGATTGCATCTTGTCTAGGCCTGCTGTTCACTCACAAAGGTACGCCCTTCCTTAGTAAATTAGTGATGCGCGTTTGTTAGGTATGTACTACATCTATCTTAAACTAGTCTAGTACTGTAATTATGATAATTGTGCACACAGTTAAACAATAAAATGTAAAATATGATCGCTTGGGTAGGCAGGAGAAGTAGCAACTACACTCAATAAATATGGATGCACTCGCCTTTGTGAGTTAAAAGGTCTGTACACAGTATACAAATTTGAACATAATAGACGCCAAACAGAGACAGTGATCTGAAGCAGTGATAGCTCAGTGGCTTTGGCTATGGACTGCCGCGCAGCAGGTCCATGGTTCGAATCCCGCCGCGGGCTTGAGCTTCACCGCATGGTGGAAGAGCATTTTGTGAATGCCCGCCTGGCTAGCGACCACCCTCAAGTAGAAAATCTGTCGCCAAGCACCTAACGGTGTGTTCCGGCAGCTGTCCTTGAGAGCCAGAGCAATTCTAGGTTAAGCCTGTTAACACCTTCGACCACATCATCACTTACCATCACGTGAGATTGTGGTCAAAAGGCTTACCTTCAGCAATAAAAAAAAAAAGACAGATATATAACTCAGAAGCGGAACGTATTTAGATACAAAATAAACTAACTGAATCCATTACTAAAATTAAATAACTTGTGGAAGTCCGGGCCGTAAGCCATATATTGAGCTCAGTGTTTGAATCAGTACAGAAAGTACCTGTAACAAGTTATTATAAGTGTCTGATTTTTTTTGTATAAAATAAATTATCAAATAGTTAATTTTCTTTCGGTTTATAATTGTCAACTGGGTCTTGCCTGTTAGTAAACTTTTAATACGGGATTCTCAATTTTGTTTAGGTCCTTTTAGCGCTGTCAGGTTGTAATTTTTTAATGAATTATTTTAGCCCTTTTAGTGCAACAGTGAATTTAAATTAAACATACAACTTATTAATATATGAATCCCCTTTTAATTTCCTTTATTTTGATACATTATCAAACAAAATATTTTATATAAAAAATTCAAACCCGACTGCTTTACAAGAATCCACACAAGATTGAGATTCCCGCATTAATGTCCCTTATTTTGATACTCTATCAATTAAATGGATAGGTTTTTTATTAACGTTTTATTATTTCACGCCACACATCCGCTTTTTTTTTCAAACACCCAACCTACTCACTTGGGTTTTTAAGACGAATATACGATACGAACGACACCTTAACTTTCTAAATGCGTCCAACCGTTTGGAAGATACGAGGTAATAAAGAAATTTATAAAAAAACATACATACGCGCGTAAAACCTAACCCTCCCTCGGCAGTTGGAAAATAAAGTATCCAATTCTAGATGCCTATTCAATTTCCTTGAATCCGAATACTTAACATTCTAATTAGGTTGAAGCTACTCTTGTAGAGCGCGGTTGAATTATCATCGTAAGCATGCAACCCGACACCCGTTGTGATGAGTACTCCTCTGTCTTCACTATATGAGCAATGGAATTAATTTAATATCATGAATATCTTATAGCTTTAATGTTATGCCGGAATTCATTTTTTCACAAGAAGAATATACAACTTCAGTACATCCACCTGTATGATGTATACTTAGAAGTATACTTATGTTCCTGTATACATATACAATGTCATCATTTTTCTCCTCTCATTCCACGTATGCGTGGTTGGTATTTTGTATAGAATATAACACGAGAACATTATTGCAAAAGTATTTGCTGCGGTTTTAGGGCCGACAGGCCGAGTGAGGTCAACCTATCAGGCAGTCGGGGATCCATTGGCATCTGCGTGGTCGATATCGTCCATTTATGAATGAAATTCTATTGTTCTCGTTGATGAGCCCTTTTATGGTCTTTGTGCAAGAACACCCGCTAGCATCATGGAGTGCACAGCACTTTTTTAATTTGTAAGGCGCGTTTTTTTCCTTTTTTCCGTTGCATCTTACGATTCCCATGGAAAGAGATGGTCGATGCAGAAAACACGAACTGTTTGCTGTCCCGAACTGTAGAATAGTTGCACGTGCGACATCCCCGATATACCGCGTTCCCTTACTGAGCTCAACGCATTACTTAACGCTTAACAGGATTGTAACGTCTATGCTGGCAATTGGAAGGAAATTATGTCAGAATGTTTCGTTTCTCTGTGAGTGTATAAGGTTAATTTTATTTTGGACATGTACTATTATTATAATTATTTTTGGCATACATTTTATATTCTACGTGACATTTTATATACTATGATGACTTAAGTTTGTTTGACATTGAAACTGTATACTAAAATTTTATTTCAGGTAACTTTATAAAAATGTATTTATTTCGCATGTTGTGTTAATATTAATTTATTATCATTAGTGTAATTGGCGTGGGGCCGTTCTAATTGAATAAAATAAATTAAATTAAATAGATGCAATTATATATGTAGAAGGGTCCCTAACAGCATGGCGATCATGTTATTTCGTTTTTAGTAACAATAATTCTTTCAATTTCTGATCGAAATCGTCATTCTCACATCTAGCAACTAAACCCCACTGAAATGGAAAATTGATCTTGTTAAGCGTGCACTGGTGACATTATTAGAGCCTAAAAATTAAGACGAAAAATTCGAACTAACCGTTCGGGAACTAAATTTACATTAAAATTACCATAGTAGTTCAGGTCATGACATATTTTTGTAATCATAAATATGTAAATATATCATCACGATTATTTTGTTATGATCGTAGGTAATTTAGAATCAACTTAGGCATTATGATTTCATCGAGAAAAAAATAATATATTCTTAATTTATATGCGTTTCGAGAAAAAAATAATATATCTTAATTTATATTAATTTATAGTTCTTACCAAAACACGTTTTGGAAACAACGAAGACTTAAGGCGGATTTCATCGTTGATCTAGACCGCGTTATGCAATCAATTCGCAGAAACTCAGATGATGCGCTAGACTGAGTTCAGTTTGAAATTCAACATACATTGAACTAAGTTCAAAATAACCGAAATTAACTTAGAATCGCCATATTTCCGAAGTTTAGCTCAACGCATTCAAGAGCTTTCACTGTCGTCAACAAATTGCAGTCAATCGCAAAGCAGTAACATTCCATCAATCACAATATACGTTGCCATGGAAAATAAACGCGATAAAAAACAATGACGCTGCAATAGTTTTCATCTAAGCCGAGTTCAAACCCTACATTTGATCTCGTATAAGCAGAACTGAGTTTAGTGTAGAAGAGTCAACGATATCCTCGCAAATGCGTTTAAATTAGCTGAACGTCAAAAACTGGACGTTCAAAGTGACCACGGTTTGGCTTCAGCTGGGTTCAATTTATGTCAACAAAATTCAAATTGGAACTCTGATCTCAGTCGAGCGCCTGAACTTCGTTTAGCTTGAATTGATTGCGTTCAGTTTTAACGGTGAAATTCGCCCTTAGAGAAAATCTAAATTGTGACAGCAGGCAAATTATGTGTATTCTATTCTGTTAAACAAAGTTATTTAGCTGTTGTCAGCCGTTAGCTTAACCAGGATTTACTCGCATTCCTCTGCGAATATTTCCTTCTTACCTAAGCTTATGAAGTTATAACGCAACACGCATTCCAGAATTCCAAACGGCATGCATTTATGGCCGGCCGGTCGTGCTGCCGTCGTCGCCAGTGACATATTTCGGGCAACCGATTGTAAATCAGGTCGGCAGAAGGCAAACTTGCACTGATAAATCAATACGACTTTGAATCTGGACTGCAAGAGCCGCAGCATCGAAATATCTCTTCGATAACTGATCGGCTAGCTTTTCAACCCACTGTATTTATCTTCGAGTTTATGCAGTAGACTATTTTAGAAGGAAAACAATATAATTGACCTTAATAAGAGCGTCGTGGATAACAATATTGTAATGTAGTATCAATTAAATTAGTCCTTGATGAGCCCGAGTTTTGTAGGGTCATGTACATTCAATAAAAAATGGAGCCCTAACATGATCATTCGCGTGTCAGAAGTGTGCATGTCGCGGTTCATTTGTTCTGAATCAATAGACAGAAAAAGTTACTATTTTGGGACATAATATATAAATTTAGACGAAACCTTCAGGTTTGTGTTTATTGGTCTGTGGTAAAACCTAATCACGGATCTACATACCAAGCAAATAACGACAACGTTTTCGCGATTATTACAAGTAATAAAACAAATTTCAATAGTTAAAATCACGTATATTTTATATTATTTCATCACTCCGATACCACGATCACTGCAAAACGAAATAAAGAAATGTTTCAAGTGTGTCACGTCAGCAAGTGCTCTTTATGAGGGAGTTTATAAATGAGTTTCTTATTTATAATTATTTAAATATGTAAAAAAAAAAAAATTAAAACCAGATAGTTGCTATTTTAATTCTCTGCATAAAGCAGTCTCGTTCTAGCGAGTGGTGAAACAAGCGCGAACGCTTACTCAATGTACCTACCTACCTAGTTGCAAAGTCGTCGCGCGTCGGTAACATCTCACCGCGAGCGTATATAAGCAAAAAATTTAAAAAATGGGAAATTATCTAATGTTTTGACTTTCTTAAAGTGTAATCATTACGTTTAACTATGTGCTTTCATAAACAGATCCCGTGGGTTGTCTGTCACCGCCCTGGACCCCCAATCTCTTCCCATGGGTTTTGCTAGAGGAGACTAAGGGTAAAATATCGAAAGATCGGCAGCTTCTTTTAAAGAACTTCTATCTTAAGACTGCGATCGCCAAGACACCTGCCAAGCGTAGCAATTATGCCAAAGCCCCCTTAACGGGGAAGGCTGAGTGGACAATCCAGCTGATACAGTATTCAGGTGGAAACTCACGTTTGTACTTTGTAGCGGTGAATTCAAATTTTCGAGTTTTAAATTTCATTGGTCGTATTATTTTCTGTTTTTTAGAAATGGATTTATTAATATTTTTTTTTTCATTTTTTTATTCTGTATCTATGCTGTGTAACAGGTTTCAGGGTAGATTGTATCAGAAAATTATCCGTATTAGTCCGGAATGGCAATGTGCCCGGTAAATGACAAGATGTTCGCCAACTATTTCATGGGAACTAAGACATACAAAGAAATGTGGCGAAACTATTACCTGCCATCGCGATTCGTTGTTGAAGCCGCGATTTAAGGGAATATTCAAATATGTATTTGTGAGTTTGTCTATGCCATATCTACGTAGAAAATTATATGTTAAAATAAATACGTTGTACCTTCCTAATTACGATGTACCAAATATTATTTTTAATTAATGTACTCATGTAAGTGACTGTAGGTCTTGTTATGAGAATAAATATTTTTAAACCTAACCTAAATTATATTTCTATAGTCTATCCTCGTTTGTTTTTTATCATTTCTTGATAAGGCCTTATCAATTTAACATAAGAACGCTTCGACCGTCCCGGTGTTATGAAATGTATGTAATGATAACTTTTGAATTTCACCTAATAACACTAAAAAACTCTCTCAAAAAAACGTGGAACAATTCCTACTTTTTTTGTTTGGTAAGTACCTATGTTTAGTGGCTCAGTTAACGGTTCGTGCGTGGTCAATATTGAGAATGGTCGCGTTAGGTGACTAATACAAAATGTAAAAAAAACATCGTCAACGATGTTTTTTATTCACTACTATTAGAGATGCGAAACGTGAAAGTGAAATGTGAGTGTGTATGTTTGTAACTCCTTCCACGCTGAAACGGCTGATCCGACTTGGATGATACTTGAAGCAGATATAGCTTAGGTCCTGGGTTACTTATCAACATTGTCTGTGAAACGAGTGTAGACTTTGATGAGTTCTATGTCTGCATATCACTTCACACTTATATTATGGTGTAGTGAGTGTGTTTGCAGCCAATCATCTCCAAAACGGCTGAACGTATTTGGATAATAGTTTAAAATATAATCAAACTAAAGTTATAAATGCAAAAATGTGTGAGTGAGAATGTGAGTGTATGTGTCTGTTACTCTTTCACTGAAATGTTGATGAAATTTGAAATAAAGATAGCTAAGATACTGGATTCACACAGGATACTTTTCATCACAAGTACTCATCATCATTTTTCGTCATTGTCTATTTTAGCTTGTATATAAAATTATTAAGATCCTGGATTCACACAGGATACTTTACATCACCAACATAATTTTCCGTCATAGTGTACGTGGGTGAAACGCGGGGCCTAGGTAGTACAAAATAATTTGAAAAATGGAAGTGAGCAATTACTCAAAGGTAGTAATAAATGTTGCAAAAAGGTGGATGTAGTCAAATAGGCAGCTCGTAAAGGGTACCGAGTAAGAATACAAAAACACTATGGAAAAGTTTGTAACGTAGCGGCCTATGGTAACCGTTTTGTCTGAAATTTACAAACGCCAATTTAACAACTACATATTCACTTGTGAGCTATTGTTTGCTGTCAATTCTTTTTTTATGCCTGATAGATTATCCTTTGACCCCTATCTCACCTGATGGTAAGTGATGATGTGGTCGAAGATGTTGTTCAGGCTAACCTAGAATTGTCAAATTCTTCAGTAGACATTTGATGAAGATATAATTTTGATCACATTCGAATAAATCGATGTCGCTGAGGACATTCAACATAAACATAAACTTCAACATAAAAATCAGATTATTTTTTTTACCAAAAATTATTAGGTTTAACTCAAGTATGCATGTGTAACATTTGGCACCAGCTTTCCATTATAAAAAAAAAATCATCAAAATGGGGACACACTGTAAAGAGTTATGAGGTAACTAATACACACAAAAAGAAATGCAGCCGAATTGTTAACCTCCTCCTTTTCCCAACTTCAGTTGGGTAAAAATCTGATAATTGCATCCCCCATACCTTCCTAGATATGAGAGGTGCAATAATCTATGGGAGTCGTAATGGGTGACAATACGAAAAAATACCAGAAATGGGCGGGAAGCAGCGTCTTCTGAAAAACTGCCATCAGACACTGCGATCCCCAAAATGTCTGCCAAGCGTCGGGATTATGGCAATCACCTACTAATGGGAAAACTTTTATTCAACTGTGAATTATAGCTGTTGATGTGATATCAGCCATATCTTGTAAGAAATTAAATTATGAAGCACAGTGATTCGCGGTTAGAAGAGCTATAACGATGAAAATGTCCAATAGATTTATCGCAATAAAATATATGTATACATTAACGCTATCCGAAACTGGAATATTTGGCTTTGTCCTTTCTCTAACATTTGAACATAGAGCATCTTTTTTTTTTTTTTGCGTGATAGGTTAGCCTTTGACCACTATCTCACCTGATGGTAAGTGATGATGTGGTCGAGGAAGTTGTTCAGACTAACCTAGAGTTACTGGCTCTCAAGGACAGCTGCCGGAACACACCGTTAGGTGCTTGGCGACAGATTTTCAACTTGAGGGTGGTAATTAGCCAGGCGGGCATTTGCAAAGTGCCCTACCACCATGCAGTATTTAGAAAGAGATGCAGTCTATATGCAGAAAAACACAGTTTTCCTAATCTTTCAATCTGAAAATGCACGCCCCACCATTAAACGTAATTATTTATGTGTGCGTGCAGCGGTATCGGACTCTTCCGCGCACTCTACACACACACACCGATGACTGAAGAACCAACGATATATACGAGGTTGCCTGCTTTACGTCTATACACTACTTTGCATGTACGAGTAAAGACATCGGAGGGAAGTGCATTTAAAGAGCGAAAGGTCTGTAACTCCTGTAATTTTACCAACTACTACTGTTTAGTCACGAAATGGCGTCCCTCCGCAGTATGTTTTTTTTTTTTTTTATGCCTGATAGGTTAGTTTTTGACCACTATATCACCTGATGGTAAGTGATGATGTGGTCGAGGATGTTGTTCAGACTAACCTAGAGTTACTGGCTCTCAAGGGCAGCTGCCGGAACACACCGTTAGGTGCTTGGCGACAGATTTTCAACTTGAGGGTGGTAGCTAGCCAGGCGGGCATTTGCAAAGTGCCCTACCACCATGGTGTAACGACTGCTATCCTAAGACAACAACCGGGACCGACGGCTTAACGTGCCCTCCGAAGCACGGAAGCGCTCAGTAGTAATGTCACCAGCGGTCACCCATCCAAGTCATGACCGAGGCGGACGTTGCTTAACTTTGCTGATCGATTCAGAATGGCTAAGCAAACTTGGCTACGAGCGCTTCAAAAACAATGTAATGTAAAAAGTGTTCGCTTAGGTAGGCAGTATTGCACCAACACGAAGATGGTGCGCGCTTCCGGGAGTTAAAATTGTATACTTTTATTATATTTTATCAGCTTACAACTGTTGCGTGTGACTATACCCATAAGAACCGACCATAAATGTACGGAATTAAAATTACGACTAATAAAAAAACTATCGCAATATTTATAGTCGGAAACGCATACCGGTACAGGGAAACGTTTCAAGACATTATGCAGTAAAATAGTATTAAAATACAATATAGTTGCGATCAGTAGTGAAACTTCTCAGGTGGTCTTTTTTTGTTATTATTAGTTCTAGTAATGCTTGTCTAAATTTCATAAAGTTACAGAACAAAATTCGCATCTTCTCCATAACGATATTGAAGATTTTCCACAAAACTGTGTCAATCGATAGATCGTCATGTCTACGTGTAGAGAGTATTATTTCCTAAAATTTTCTTGCAATTTGGACGGATCGATTACTGTAACTGACACGTTGCAGGTACGCTAATATGAGCCTTATTTCAACGTTGTATTGTTTGATTTTCGTACTAGCCGGCAACGTGCTTCTAATTTGGGTACTGCAAGGGCCTTTAAGAGTAAGATTGAGATCAATTAAGAGCTTGTCACAGAAAATAAAACATAATAAGAATTAAAGTTTAATTTGAAGTGCGTCGCGGCTACGACCTTTTGTTTGTCCGAAATGCGCGAAATTTTGAGATTACAAAACTTTTCACATGAATAAGTTCGTCCGATTTTTTTCTTTCTAAATGGATATAATAATCCTATGATAATGAATAGATTCAGGCGTTACTTTGCGGAAATCCATATTTAATAATAATAAATGCCTTTTAAAAGTATCATAAATGCCTTTTAAGACATGGATCGAGATAGGTCTCGATCGTGCGCTCGGTAAGTCAAGACCTCCTGAAGATGCTTCGTTTAGAAGCGAAACTAGTCGGGTATTCTTCCGGTTAGGCTGCGTGATGTTTATGACGTCACGTAGATAACAGGAAAATTAGGCGGAATTGTCACTAGATATATAATTTTATGCTTTTTTAAGTGTTTTATTTAAATATTATTTAATGTTTTTTAGGATACTTTTAAAAGGCATTTATTATTATTAATCCTATGATGATAAGTTCAGCTTCAAAGTGCCCAAAACAGGCAATCGCCCCTTCTATGGTGTATACTGTACGTACTGTATCAGACGGATTGTCCACTGCTGAACACAGGCTCCCCATTTAGGGAGGGTTTGCCATAATCCCCACGCTTTCCGGAATTTTACAATTAGTCGCCTCTTACGGCACCCACAGGTAGCATTAGGGAGGTGACATTCTAGCCCGGCACCCCACGTGGCTATTATGGTGTGTACCAGCCTGAATCGTGTCCCATAGACAGTAATCGTAGTGTGTCTGGCCTACTGCCATTTTCACCAGCACTATCCCTCAAATGAAATGTTGGTCAAGGACTAGCCTATCATCTATACAGATATGTTTTAATTTTCTTTGCGTATAAGCAGTGATAGCTCAGTGGCTTTGGCTATGGACTGCCACGCAGTAGGTCCATGGTTCGAATCCCGCCGCTGGCTTGAGCTTCACCGCATGGTGGAAGGGCATTTTTGCGAATGCTCGCCTGGCTAGCGACCTCCCTCAAGTGGAAAATCTGTCTTCAAGCACCTAACAGTGTGCTCCGGCAGCAGTCCTTGAGAGCCAGTAATTCTAGGTTAAGCCTGTTAACACCTTCGACCACATCATCACTTACCATGAGGTGAGATTGTGGTCAAGGGCTTACCTATCAGCAATAAAAAAAAAAAAAAAAAGTTAAATACGTACATTTTCACACGTTTTCATTATTATTCTACCATCCACGAGGTAAGGATCGTAAAATATGAATCAGTTCATATTCCTTGCACAGGGCTTATTACACATGGACAACCACTTGGTTAAAGAACACATTTACTTCATGATGGTTTGTTGTTATAACAGTGACTTTCATGCCTGTAACGGCTTTCTAAGATGCCGCCACAAATGTTCGTTCGGTATCTGTTTTTACTTATATTTGTAAAGACTTATAAAGAAAATGAAAAATATTGTTCTGTATTGACAATCCAAACTAATACGATTGACAACTGACATTTCCTTAACCTGCCGTCAAACATCCGTCAAATCAAATTACTACTTATTTTATTAGTAGACTTTTTTTTAAGGCTAATGGCAGCTTGCAGGCTTTCAAATTCATTACGTGTACTAACGATATTAAAGGTGCCATCATTTCTAGTTCTATCGTTTCTCATGAGAAGTTGACCGCGAATTCATACATAATTCCTAATCTAACAGTTTGGAAACATATCATATCTATCGCGCTGCTCCCATAGAGTCCCTGCCCGCCTGATGAATCCATACTAATATTATAAATGCGAAAGTAAGATTAATGTTTTTGCGCGATAACTGACATACGCGCAGGCGGAATAACTGATATACGCCGCGTCCGGAAAACTAGTAGTCTATATACCTACCTCCCTATTCATAATCGTTTAATAACTTTATAAAAGGTTTATCAAACGTCATTAGTACTGCACAAAAGAGGAAAACTCATTTCGTTTCTAATGACGATTGATAAACCCATCAAAACCACAAGAAGCGATAATGCATACGGTAGTTAGTTTTGTAGATCAGTAACAGAAAACATCATTTCAATATATGTTACTGTTATACATGTAGTGCCAGGTAGTACGGAATAGGCTGGACTCCTATTATATGAGATCAAAACATTTCTGGCAAAATGTGTTTAGATTTCCCACATGGGAAATACGGGCGTGACGATATTATTGTTTTTATTCCCTCATCTTGCAGGGAAATAGTTACCTATTACTGATTAGACTGATTATCCTCCCCTCAACCACAGTAGAATATAGGTCCGTCCACCGACCACAGCCACTGGTGCCCAGCGACAGCCATACTTTTTTCTGCTGTAGCGAGTGGCCGCCACCGGCTACACGTGAGCGGCGCGTCTGAACAAAATACGAGTATATGAAAAAGTATGTTGAGTGGCTGTCGCTGGCCACCAGTGGCTGTGGTCGGTGGCTCGTTTGCTCGGAGCCACATAATATTGTGCCTCAAAGCAGCATTTTGCAATGTACCGTAATATTGACAAAAATAGTGAAAATATTGATGAGAATACCCATGTACGAATTGTTACTGCTAATAATTCAAGGTAAGGTACAAGGTAAACTAATGGTAGGATAAGAACATCCTGGCCAAAGAAGCTACGCCAGTAGTACAACATATGCATCCGTCCTCTATTCAGAACTGCTGTGTCAGGGTTTCAAGTTGCCCTGATGAGCGCCGACCTTCGATGGCCGACTTTCTTAAGATGGCACCCATCGAAGAAAGATGATGTGAACATTATGTGTAATAATTTTAATATTTTTATGTTTCCAATAAAGCATGCTCCGCGGATTACATAACAAAATTACAAATTTACGAGGGGAAAAAAAATCTCTCTGTTGGACTATAGATGTACGCTCCATCCCAAAAGAACGATAGGAAAAATTTGAGTTATGACTCATTGTCATGCCGGCTTAATTGAATTAGAGCACACGTCAGCTTATGAGGTGGAAGGACGCGGGTTCGAATCCTGCCTTAAATTTAATTTTTTCCTCTAGTAAATTTTTAACACTGTAATGGGTAATAATTATTAATTTTCACGTCTAAGTAGTTGTTTATCTAAGTAGGTCATAGATCACGCTGTCGCAACACATTATGTTAGGCCTACCACGTTGCGGCTGCAGCTCAAATATTAGTCTTAGCAGCTTGTTAGTTCCGGTTCTGATACTACACAGAGCGCTGGTGTAGTATGTAGCCACGTGCCCTATGTCTGAACCACGCGGCCCTAAGTGCGGATCATTCTCACTAGTCCCTTCGAGTTTTAGTTCCATGGAACTAGAGGGATATTTTGTTCTCACTATTTCCATGGCACTCGGCAATGGATATAGTGAGAAATATTTTTCTCATTAGTTCTATCGTTCGATGCCAGTTTTAAAATGAAACGTAAAAGAAAGGGCAAAACAAAACTCTATTAATAAGAGTCCACTGCCTGTCTATCAGTCCGTCTTTATAGCTTGTAAACGGATTAAGTTACAAACTTGAAATTTTGATATTTCAATAACATGAAAAGTTACGCGACAAATAAAATTTCACACCCTAGCATAGCACCATAGCTATATGATTATATTTATGTACACCATATAATTGTAATCTTCTATAGCTCATCGAGTAGACGAATTTATCTAACCGCAATTTCCTTTGATGGTGAAATGCTAATAATAATTGGCTATACTCTGAGAATTATTTTTATAATTATTTGGTGTATTTAGTTAAAATTAGTCTTATTATTTTTTTTTTTTTATAATATTAACATTGCACGCCAAGGGCAGAATACATTGTAACTGTATTCATTTTAGAACATCTTTTGTACATGTATTTCATGCAATTAATAATTTGATTTGGTTAGTGATAACGAGGTCGATGGGGGTAAATGGAATCTAGCTCTCAAGGACAGCTGCCAATTCACACAGTTCTATAGTATAGTTAGAAAGGTGGTCGATTGCCAGGCAAGCATTGGCGTGGCAAATTGGCATACAAAGTGTAGCAGTTTTCAGTTCGCTCCAAGGCCTACAAAGCCTAACATCCTAAGACAACGAAGGGACCGAAAACGTCTTCCCCAAAGCGCATCGTAGTAAATACCACTAGCGGTCACCCATCCAAGTAATGACCACAGCCGACGTTGCTTAACCTAGTTGATCGGATCAGAATGATTAAGCAAGCCAACGAGCGCTTTGTATTTAGATTTAGCATTAGATCGTGAGCTCCGACCTTCTTTTTTATTTTTTGTAACTTATAGGCTAAGCTTTGGCCATTATCTCACCTGAAGTGATGGTAAGCGATGATGTGATCGAAGATGCTGTTCAGGTTAGCCTAGAATTACTGGCTCTCAGGACAGTTGCCGGAACACACCGTTAGATGCTTGGCGACAGATTTTGTACTTGAAGCTAGTCAGGCGGGCATTCGCTAAATGCCCTACCACCATGCTTGCCCTCCGAAGCACGTGCACGCTCAGTAGTAATGTCACCAGCAGCGGTCACCCATCCAACTCCTGATCGCGGCGGACGTTGCTAAGTTAGCTGATCGACGACTAAGCAAACTTCGCTACGAGTATCTACGAGCAAAATTTCTTTAATAATAAACACATTTACTTGTACGTTTAACGTAAACCATAGAACGTATAACGTGTAATATGCGACGGTATAACCCCTTTGTGTGCAGGAATGAGGTATTATATCACGGTATGAGATAGTACGTGTTATGGAGGTGTCGAGTGCCTTTGTATTCTGTTTAGGTCGATGGATGACGCTATGTTATGTGTTATGGTTTGATGCCGTGAAGGGATGTAGTGTAGGCAAGCACGAGATATGAGTAGGTAATGTTGCTTATTATTCGACGTCTACAGACGTTTTGCAGACTATTTGGCAATTGGGAATCGTTCTTTTCTACAACAACCATTTTATACTTTGTATCTCCACCTCGTCGGGAATTGAGCCTTACACTATCACTACAATACTCCTAAGGGCACAGAATATAAAATGCAAAGGGGTAGGTTCACTGAGTAACATCCACGTTTTGTCCCCTTCTAGGCCTCAATATTTTAAAGAGAAAAAAAAGACTCATTTGGTCAACCCATTTCATCCAGTTCCAGGCTGTTCGCGGAGCTTTCTATAATATGTCATAATCCATCACAGATACGCAGGTCTTTGGGTAATTTAAATTCAACGCGTGGGTATCTGCCTACACAAACATGCCTACACGTTCAATGTCGAAATATGGGAGCTTCCTAGGTAATTATCTTCCGAAAACTTTGAAATTCACTAAATCGCATCGCATCTAGTCAATAAACTAGACGTCAAGAGAGCTCAAGGTTTATCGCATACGGGGAGGGCGATCTTCGAAAACTCGCCTGTGTACTCAGGTATGTCTTAACATGTAGAATATTTACCAAAATCACCAATAAGCGCAACAGAAAAAAATAAAAAAAAATTATCTCCTTACTCGCGCTAAATAACAACTGTGTTACCTTGCATAGTAACACAGTTGTTATTTGGCGCGAGTACTTTTTATGTTGAGTGGGTCCCATTATAGGTGGACTGACAACATCGTAAAAGTCGCGGGTAGCTAAACGGCTGATAGCCGTTCTTTGTGGCATTCTATGGGGGAGGCATTTGTTCAATTGTGGACGTCTTCCGGCTGATTTGATGATTTATCAAAGGTACGAGACGCGAAATAACTTTTCTGCCGCGCGCAACACACAATTTTTCACCTCACTACAGCGGGGAAAATGCTAGACCGGAACTGCCATCTTTTACTCCGATCCCTAAGACGCCTGCCAAGCTTAGGGATTATGGCAAATCCCCTCTTAATGGGGAGGTTGTGTTTAGCAGTGGACGATCCGGCTGATACAGTGTATTATAACCTTAAAAATATATTTCTAAATTCGCTTTTCAATCCCTACTATAACCGTAAAGAATAAAAGCAAAATGTTTAATATTCTGGCAGGGATCGAACCTGCATACAATACGAAGCCAGGCGTGTTTCGTAAAATTTACGCGATCTAATAATTTCTGGAAGTATATTGTTTCATCCGTAAAAATGAGTTATCAAAATCGGTCTACTCTGTAAAAAGTTATGCGTGGTAATACATAAAACAAAAATATACGCGACGACCTGAGAACCATCCCCTTTTTTGGTAATTGGTTAAAAATTGTTTCGTTCAAGACGCTAATATTTCGTAACAATTGAACGTTCTTGTGTTTGACGAGGTTTTAATGATAACATACATTTATGCATAATGGCGTTTACACAGAAGCTCGTCAAAAGATAAGGGAAGCAAACCAACAATTATGATTGTTCTCATTACTGATATAACCGGCTTTTGTACATTTAAAGTATTCCAAGTTAAATAATGTGCAGTAGCGGCCATCCGGAATGCTTATTTTTTTTACCAGCTTTTGAAGCGGCGATAGCCGAGCGGTTACAGCCATAGACTGCAGTGCCGCAGGTCCATGGTTCAATCCCCATCACCAGCTGGCCCTTCACCGTATAGTCGTAGGGTATTTTCTGAATGCTCGCCTGGCTAGCTACCACGCTCAAGTAGAAAATCTGTCACCAAGTACTTAACAGTGTGTTCCGGCAGTCCATAGGCAGTAAAATTACAGACACATGAGAGTTAACAACTGTATGTCTCAGGGTGACGGGCGCAGTGCAGTTCACTAGTGTCGACATGCAGATATAGGCAGAGGATACCGCTGAGCATCAGGTGTTAATATTATCACGAAGGTATATATATTATCTGGCTAGCCGACAAGCTCTAGTAGACAATCTGTCACCAAGCCAGCAGCTGTCCTTGAGAACCAGGACTTGCATGGAATCTAACCAAATTCAATCAATATTAATTCGGCCGTAGGAATGGTAACTGACGCACACCTGCGTACCAGCCTTGGATTGGAGAGTTATTGCTAGTTATTGTCCCTGGGTTAGAGGTGACCCTTCACGCTACTCAACCAACCCGGCCATCATAGTCGACGTAGATATTAACATACTTCTATCAAACTTCTGAAGCAGTGATAGCTCAGTGGCATTGGCTATGGACTGCCACGAAGCAGGTCCATGGTTCGAATCCTGCCGCAGGCTTGAACTTCAACAAATGGTGGAAGTGTGAAGAAAATGTTTCACCAAGCACCTAACGGTATGTTCCGGCAGCTGTTCTTGAGAGCCAGTAATTTTAGTAAAAGCATGTTTACACCTTCGACCACACCATCACTTACCATGCGCTGAGATTGTGACTTGCCTATAAAAAAAAAACTCCCCTTTTTGGGTGGACATAGATGTTGAGCGCCGCTGTCGGCAACTCCACCGGACTTTGGGCGAGGGAAGGCCCTCTTATAGCCCTATCTTTCACGCCATTCAACCAACCCCGACCGTCATAGTCGACGTAGATATATCAAACTGGTTTACGAGCAGCAAGTTTAAGCGTGTTTCGTCAAAAGACTCGGTTTTAGCATGGGTAAGCTAATAATGTGAGCCCAAGGCTACGAGATCGATGACGACAGTACAGTTAACTCAGAGGTATTATGGAATCACTGGATTTAATAGGTATATCTTGGTTGAGATTTGCTTTAGTATTTAAGGTACCGTATCCAAAGAGCCAAAATGGAGTTCTATATAATCGGTAATAATGTCGTTTTACTTGACACGTATGCGAGATTTGTACAATTGTTTTATCTAACAACGCGACACAAGAACATACTGTAAAGGCACAATAGATACATGGAGCTTCTTAAGGTAAAGGCATGGTTTTGCTTTGGTTCGGTACGCCGAATTTCCTTTAGAACTTTCAAGGAAATTCAGCCTCCAACACTTTCCAATCAATCAATCTTCGTTTACTAAACCAATCAATTTGGTTTAGTAAACGAAGATTTAATAAATGATATCGACGAAAATAGTACAATCATATGTAGAAAATTAAATGATCCTTCCAAATGCTCTGAATTTTTGGAATACAAAGAAGAGTCCCTCCCACGTAAATTGAACATAATATCACTCAATATAAGAAGCATACATCAAAATCTTGATAAATTTCTTGTATTTTTAAGTTGTTTTGATGTTGAAATTGATGTTATTGTGTTAAGTGAATGTTGGACACGAAAACATGCGCCACCACCTATATACAATTACAACATGTTCTATACCAAAAATAGCTTTAACCAGAACGATGGTGTTGTCGCGTATGTTAGGAACAATTATGAGGTCAACTGTTGCGAACCCAATATTAATGAAGGAAACTGTCTCATTCTTGAATTAGACAATTTGTACTCAATCATTTGCTCATATCGACCGCCATGCTTCAAAGACCCTAATTTGTATCTTGACTCATTAGATAACATTCTCAGCAACTTGAAAATCAAAAGTAACATAATAGTTACTGGAGATATAAATATTAACATAATGACAAGTATGGGTCAGTTAGGACATGCCTCAAAATATCTAAACATGATGGCAGTGCATGGTCTTACACAAGGCATTAATCTACCTACAAGAATGAAAACTTGTCTTGATCACTTCATGGTAAAGACAGGTAACAAGTGGCAAACAGTTGTATTTGAGGAATTAACTGATCACGCTCCGATCTTATTGTCTATAGATACTCCGCATTTGGAGAAAAAAAACATACCCAATAGCAACAGACACTTCACAAATATTGATGCAGTTAGGGAGGTATTGTCTCAACAAACATGGCAAGAATACTATTCCATAGCAGACGTGAATCTTGCAGCAAATAAGCTGGTATCTATTATTCAGTCTGCTATCGAAAAGAACACCACTACTAAACGATTATCTAGTAAATTCAAAACCATAAAGCCTTGGATCACTATAGGCATAGTTCGATGTATTAGAAAAAGAAATTTAATGCAAAAACAATCAAAAAAATATGCCGACAATGATGAATTTCAAACCAAATTTAAAAAATACAGAAATAAATGCAATCTATTAATTAAATCGTTAAAACAAAATTACTACAAAAAACAACTTGAAGCTTCGCGAGGAAATATGAAATCAACGTGGTCCATTATCAAAGATCTTTGTAGCTATTCATCCAATAAAATATTATCAAGTCCTCTACTTAAAATAAAATCCGATCCAGTGGAATCACTTAACGAAGTAAATAACTTTTTTACTTGTGTGGGAAAAAAATTGGCCAATAATACGTTGCACAAACTTAATAAATCAGACATAGACTTAGCTGCAACTGCTTCTACAGATCATATTTTACCAAAAAACTCTTTATCATTGTTTTTGACAGATGCCAAAGAAGTTAAATGTATTGTTTCAAGCTTAAAAACCCAAAGCGCACCGGGCCATGATAAAATATCTACCTCTATAATTAAATCTTGCATAGAGTCTTTAGCAGAGCCAATAGCACATTTATGTAATTTAAGTTTCACAAATGGAATTTTTCCCAAAGTACTTAAGATAGCAATAATAGCTCCAATTTACAAAGCAGGTGACAAAAAAGAACCATCCAATTACAGGCCGATTTCTCTCTTACCAACGCTCTCCAAAATTATCGAAAAAATTGCCAACAAAAGGTTAATGTCGTATTTGGAAAAAAATGAAATGCTGCCAAAAAATCAGTATGGTTTTCGTGCAGGTAAATCTACCGATGATGCGGTGCTTCAACTAACATCGATTATTACCAATCAAGTCGATAAAGGTCGAAAATGTATCGGTGTTTTTTTGGATCTCCAAAAAGCATTTGATACAGTCTCGATACCTATACTTTTGGCAAGAATGGAGAGCGTAGGGGTTAGAGGAGTTGTTCACAAATGGTTTAAAGATTATCTATCAGACCGTAAACAGCAAGTAAAGGTGGATAATTACTTGAGTGACAGTGCAACATGCAACTACGGAGTCCCTCAAGGATCTACGCTCGGTCCTTCTTTGTTTTTAATTTATATTAACGAATTATGTAAAACAAAGGCAACAACTGCTGAGCTGCTCATGTTTGCAGATGACACTGTCCTCCTTTTTCATGATACTAGTTGGGATGAAGTATACAGGAAAGCAGAATTAGGCTTATCCTCAGTTATTGGATGGTTGGAAGACAATCTTTTGTCACTGAATTTCAACAAAACAAAATACTTATCATTTAGCAAAACAGAAGCCAGCAGGCCATCAAAAAATCTCGAAATTAAAGCTCACACATATCCCTGTAACCGTATATCTTCCTCCACTATCTGTAATTGTAGCGTATTGGCTCGCGTAGACTCAATTAGGTATTTAGGAGTAATAATTGATCACCATTTAAGATGGGATGCTCATATAGATACAGTTTCTAAAAGAATCAGAAAATTAATTCATGTTTTTAAGACACTTAAAACGGTAGCTGATGAAAAACTGCTCCTTCAAACTTATAAAGCCTTAGCAGAGTCTACAATAAGTTACTGCATTAGTTCTTGGGGAGGTGCAGGTAAAACCATTATGTTAAGCGCAGAGAGAGCACAAAGAGTGCTTTTAAAAATAATGTACGGCTACGCGTTTACATTTCCTACTACTGAATTGTACCAAACGGCCAATGTTCTTTCCGTAAGAAAACTGTTTATTTACAAATGTTTAAACAGATACCACCGTGAAACAGTCCCATATTTACCTGTTATTAAAAAAAGAGTTGATAGATGTCCCGTTCCCAGTTATCATTGTCTTGCAGCATGGAGGCACTATAACCACTTGGCTCCTCTTTTTTACAACAAAATACATGCAATAACGAAAATAAAAACCCTTACTACGTTTAAACTAAAACATACAATATATGATTGGCTTAAAGATTTCGACTACGACGCAGTAGAAAAACTATTAGAGATCGTTAAATAGTATAAAACAGATATTTAAATATTTATCATAACCCATACACTTATCCCATCAAACAAACCGAAATACACGCATAAACACACCCTCGTTTTCCCACATACATAAACACACACACGTATATATTACACAAACTATTAATACAGTTTCCCGTAAAGTAAATATTAAAATTAATTTACTTTATGTATTATTTGCATAAATATCTATCAATACTTATTTATACATATACTACCGTAAAATTTATATTGTAATCATTAATTATAGTCACTAATATTTTTATAACAGAACTATTTCATTACTGAAGATTTTATAGTCACATAGTTATATCAGTATATTTTAAATTGTTATTAATGTTGTTATCCCAGATTGTTTGATCCTAGGTTAGTACTTTGTCCTCTGTAACAAATTTATTGTAGGTATCTACTGTAGTTTAGTTATGTTAGTTTTATTGTTAAACTTTGATATTAATCTATGGGAGAGACTGCCTTTTGCAACACAGTTTCTACTAAAGCAAAAGGCAGAGTTTCAACAACTTCTGTGCAATGTAAGTTTTTCAATAAAGATATTATTATTATTATTATTATTATTAATCAATCTGTATATCCTGGACCTGATTTTATTTCCTCCGACAAGAACAATGCGCTGGTGTGGTGTGTGTTACCAAGATGCATCTTCTCGTCTTTTTTTTAGCCTTAGGTGGTAAGCAAGCAAACGGTTCGCCTAAATGAAAGCGGTCAGCGTCGCCACACCCGGGCATCATAAATAAGTTGCCGTTGTTAAAGGACTCTGTTGACTCGTCATTTGAAGAACCCCCTGTTATAGTTGCTCGGAAATACCGTGGGAGATAGATCATTCAATATTCTGCAGGTATAAGGTAGAAAAAATCGCGTGAATTGCAGAGTATGTGTTCTCCACGCGTCCCTAATATGTGGAAGAGCGTTCTGGCGATGACAATTCCAATTTCAAGATGACAGTCTCCATAATAAGGAACAAATAAGGACTAAATTTCGGCCCCTGGTCCCCGCAAGCCACATACCTAGCCTAATCCTACAGCCTACGGCGATTTCGAGTCAAATATCGGGTACTTGATCGATTGTACATAGAACAGACAAGCTGCTGTCTGTTGCTGGTACTTCTCAAGAACTCTTTACTTATTAAGAGCCTACCTTTGAATCCGAACCTCTTTGGGTTAACGCGGGAAACTGTACAGCCTATTACTTATTAAAAAAGATATCATGTCATAAGAGGTCACATGACGTCATATCACATGACAAAAAAGAACAACGGAACAATATACATTAACATAATGATATATATTGTGTATAGTCTGAAAATATGTAGACTCATTCATCTAAGTATTATCCAACTGTAGGTAAATCAATATGCCAAGAGTCAATCACATAATGACGTGTTCTTGACCTTGCCGGTAACATCTATAATTTTAGACTATGAAGACATCCAACCTAAACGACTTTTTATGATTCAGAGCTTTGTTAATACGAGTAAAGCTAAGACTGTTTCACTTTTTGGATTTAAAAAGCAAAACGAAGCGTAGGTTGAAAATGTTATTGAAAGTTTTATGAATAGAAAATACTTAAGCCGGATCTCCTGCTGCCAAAGTTCTAACAAAACAGCTAACATTGACATGTTGACACAAACACTTTCCTCAACAAAATGTCTCCTTCTAAATTTCCGTATTGATTTTGTTTGAGTTAGATTGTCAGTTTTCAATATGAACTCTGACAAGGAAGACATTTCATCAGCTTTAGTAGCTATCTTGTATTTAACCTGAAGAAAAAATCACACACTTTCGACGTAATTTTATCATGAACTTCTGATAGAAGACGCAGATAGTTCGGAGTAAGAAAGTGATACTTAATAAGATCACATATATTACAGGTTATTGGAGCACAAACATTTTATGCCGAGCGGGAAATAAAACTCTTCTCCTCCGATTGTGCTCCGGATGCCTAAACTACTCGGCCACCGGAACCATACTCTTTAGAGACAAAAAATGTTGTGATCCAATAACTTGTAAATATGATTTTCGATAGTGCTTGTGATCATATTTAGAAACATAACATGTTGGATCAAAAAATATCAATGAGCCTGGCTTTATACTGTGCCTTTTTAATTAAGACACGAGACGGGGCAGGCAAATTATGCATCTCAGACAGACAGGCGCCAATCTTAACGTCTTTCAGACAGTCCGCTGTGCGTAGAAGCAAACGAAACGTTTGCCTATACGGTTATAATGGCAACGTATATAACAATCTTTAGTCCGCCATGGAACATTTTCTTGGCCTGAGCTGCTAGTTCTTGAGCTAGCTGTAATGAACCACCCAACTCCACGTTAAATGAGCTGCAGGTAAACGGCCCAGTTTTTTGTGTTGTAAATGTGGTTGATTACTGACAATTTTTAGGACAGGGCGCTGTGTGTTTATTACCTGACAAAAATCTAGGTTACTGACTGGACTTGAATTTAAAAAAAATAATTCAGTCATAAAATTTTCTGATGATGCATTTTACCTGCCTTATCACCAAACTAAAAGAGGTTAAAAAACGAGGTTACCTTCAAGGTAAGAATGTTAAATTCACTGGACATTTACACTTTATTTATTATTTTGCATATGTCTATCATGTCATTTGACATCAAATTGGTTTTATAGACAAATTAAATTAAATCAAACCTATTATAAGTGTAGTCTGTCGTCCAACAAAGTACCTAGATATACTCGCCCTAATGCAAAAAAAATCTTGCTAGGTAAATTACTTCAACACATCACACAATAACACCGACTTCTATCTAGATTGAAATCGTAATGTTTTAAAACGAATAAGTATATTTTTTTTTAATTTTTGTAAATTTATATTTTTTCACTATATGTAGCCATTTTCCATTCATCTAAAAAAAACACTTTCTCATGACTAAAAACCAGCACCAACACAACTAAGTGTGAGGAACAGGTAGGAAATAGGTACTCACGCGGTGGCTTCTGTCCCGGCATCACGACAGCGTTTCTCTGGTCGGGGCGCAGGAGGCTCTCAGCCTCCGCGCCTCCCTGGTGCGTCATCTCCATGGTCCGCTACTCTACGTGTATCATAAGGATGAAGGCATCTGTGTGCTGAAGGCTTCTACACGAGCAGTCTGTGGACAAAAGAGACCTTCATTAATGAACTGCAGTTCAAATCTCAATTAGGACTTATACTCGAGCTCGAGTTTGAGGTGGTAGCTAGCCAGGCGAGCGTTCGCAAAATGCTCTACCACTATGCGATTAATAATAATGTATATTATCTACTCTCATAACGTAACTCGAATCATACATTTCAAAACGAGTTTATAATGACATACTTTAAAAACACGATAGCGAAATTTAAAAATATATATATAACATCTGACAAAATAACTAATTCTAAAAACATTTTTTCCAATACTATACAGGGCAAATTTAAGAGGCTACTATTAAACAAGGAGTTTCCATATTTTTTTTTTCTACCGAAACGCAAAAGTATAAACATTACAAAAAAGTTTTGGTGGCAATTTTACCGTTTTAGCGCGTGTTGTAGCGCTCGGTTTGATGTACTGAGTCTATTTCATTTAATAGATTCAAAACCAATATCTGAGAATTCATATAAAAAATGTGTGAAAAGGCACTTAACTAAGTATTAAAACACTCGTTCGATACTTAAATACAGTCTGTGAATACCCTTCATCATGTAACAGTTTCATTAACTATTTTATTTTAGTTATAGTTCGTATCTTTGTATAATATAAAAACACTTTTGTTTTACGTAAAGTTTTACGTAATACATAGTTTTGGGAACAAATATTTTTTGTTCATCCTGTTCGGCCGTCGTAGACTTTGTCCAAAATGACCGCGTGAGGTCGATGACATCACTGTTCAGCGGGTGGTATGAACGGATGATAAACTGACTAGATATAATGTAATCGGTACTCGGTCTACAATGTAAGTACTAATACAGCAAGCTCTATAATTATTATAAAGGTAATAAAATTTACAGCACACGACAACATTGTCATGTCCTCATGTTATCCTAGTACCAGTGGAAGAACTTAGTAGAAACATAGGGAAACGCTAATTTCACTCATAGTTAAATCAAAATTAGCAGTAAAATATCCAAAAGCCTATATTTTTTTTATGTAATCAAGCGCGGTGCCCACCGATGTTAAGTGGACTAAACTGCCTATAACAGATATATATTTCATCACCAGCACTGCGCCCGTCACACTGAGACATACAGTTGTTAAGTCTAATGTGCCTGTAATTTTACTGGCTCTCAAGGACTGCTGCCATACACTGTTAGGTGCTTGGCAACAGATTTTATACTTGAGGGTGGTAGCTAGCCAGGTATTCGTAAATGACCCTTCCACCATGCGGTGAAGCTCATGCCGGCGGTAAAGTCTTCCGACCGAACGTTTTCCCTCAGGACTCAGGTGTCGAATGACGTATATTCGTGTACAATGACGTATATATTATATCTAAAGAACATCAAATAAAAAGTTCTTAAGGTACGTTAGAACTTTTAATTCTATGCCTGAAGGCAGCCGTATTCGCAAGACGTATAGGCTTACTGTCTTAGTAATTTCACGCTTGTCCCGTCTTGTCCTTCGAGCCGGAACACTTTAATGTTGGAAATAATTTGTGCCGGAAACTACGGCATTTAAAAGTTTGTAAAGTCCTTATTTCAGTAGATAAGTTAAGGCTCTTCTAGAAAACTGGGTACGTGTGTATAGGTGTTTGGATTTTCGTTTCAAGATTTGTCGTATCACTTGAGGTTTACAATACACATACTCAGTGAGATGAGATAAGGTGAGATAAAATTATGGGTTCATAATCAAACTAATATGTATTAGAAATACGAAACTGTAAGTTTTAATGCCACTCGCCTCCAAAACAGCTGAATGAATTTAATGATACCTGCTACATATTATAACTCCGTAAGTACGTAAGATATTCATACACTGAGAAAAATGATTTCCGTCCTTCATTACTTATTGACGTGCAGAATAATTAATAATGCTGATGCCTGTAAGAATATCAAGAGTATGATGAAATAGCATGAAGGCAAATATACTTCACTGGTTCCATCACTACAAGTTTCAATTCAAATAACAAACAGAAGTCATGACAGCCTTTCATTTAAAAATAAAGTAACTAAATATTAAATTATTATGATATACCTGCTTTTTAACAGGAATTTCATAATAAATTTTCAAGTTTGTCGTGAGTAAAATGTAGCATGACAATTAATCAAGAATTAGTGCGAAACCGAAAATAAAATACCAAGACCGAGCATGAAAAAAAAACATAATTTTCTACCCACAAAATGTTATTGAATCATGAGTAGTTAACGGGTTTTTACCAATAATTTACTATGATGTAACGTTCTAAATGATTTGTGAAATAATTATCAGTTGGGAAAAAATAAATGATAGTAATGTTATGTTAAATTTTCGTGACCGGCACGACGTCCCTATATGTCATAGTGCATTACGCGAATGCTCGTCTGGCTGACTACCACCTTCAAGTAGAAAATTTGTCTCTAAGCTAACCTAATGTCCTTTTGTGCTATGTAGGTCACGTTGAAGCCAATATCAATTCTGCCCATTCTAGCTTTAGCCTGTTGGTCAAAAATGTTCAACCAATGAGTCATCATCAGAGATTCATCTTCTTCTTTGTGGTATAGAGTAATTCTATATTAATTGAACTGATTTTATTAAGATACATCTGTTCAGCCATATTCATGTAAAAGAGTTCGAACTGGTGGTTCCTTTTGAACTACCTAGATGGCTCTATCACCATTTACGCTCTTTCCTATATAAAATGCGTCAGAATGTATGAAATCCTGCATCGCGCAAACGAAATAATCTGACGGTTCCGAAAGATATTCAGCTAACATTATACTAAATAAATTGACATCGGCAGCAATCGGCAACACTCGGCAGTCTAGTGCAGCAGAATCACCAGGAATTACGCATTAAACGTTATTACAGGTTCACGATAATAAACGAGAAAGCTCTTTTAAGACTGCTATGATGATATCGAAAATATATCAAAACTTTCCCTTAAAGTTGTTAGGAAAATGTATTCTTATTTTGGTGAATTTCACAATAATTTATCATTTCATTAATGAAACTATACCATTCATTCTTAAATTTGTATGATTCCCTTCACGACTTTTTGTCAGTACTGTTAGGGATAATTCCGAGTTCGTCATGATATTTTGTTATGACGCGTACTGACAAAACATGAGTATTCAGCACTAAGAAATCTTGTGCTGTTGCCTGATTATTTATCGTAACATCAATTCATGGTAAATTCTTGTGATTTACATGCAAATTATAATTAAATACTCTTGGTCCGTTTTTATTGGGAATACGGATATTTATTTCAAAATTCCTTTACAATTATCATGAATCATGACAGTCATTTTTCTCAGTGTACTTTTTATACCGATTAAGTCGTTTCTAGCGATATAGGTATAACCACACTGGCTAAGCCACGGGCGCAATATACTTTATGTATATTTCTTACACAAGATTTTAAATATATCAACCAATAACCGAGTTGTGCTGTAGGCATACGATCCCCTGATAAGATTGGAATAAAGATATTAAAGGCGAAAACACCTCAACATTATAATAAGTGTAAGGTGCCTCTTCAGTTTCGACACCGTATCCAAATTTGAGGGACATATATAACCTAGATTTGTTCAGGGTCTTGAATTATTGATAGATTCAAGTCACTTCAAGCCTACTAGTATTACAGATTAATATTGAATGTACACAAGGCACCTTACGAATTCTAGCTCTATCTCAAGGCCAATTAGACCTAAAACCGTCTATCAACACGTTCAACAAGGTATACGACAATCTCGAAGCCAGTTACGAAACTTCCTACGTTTAGACCGTTTAGTTAGACATACTCGTAGAGCCATGTATAGCGGTTTCAAAGTATAAATGATATTGTACTTCGAATTTATTATTACACATGCAGTTACACAATCAACTGCTGACAGGATATAAATGAGTAGCCGGCAGTTAGACGTGATGGATGACACCTATTGTCTTCATTGGGACCTTGGTGTAAATCATCTGAGTAAAGGAGAACATGAAAAGTTCTTATAGCTCTCACTCAAACAACTGTAATTTTTAGGTTATTAATTATTAGGATGTAAAGTTTTAGTACTGTATCAACCGGATTAACCGCTCTTGTATACAGCCGGGGAGGTTTTGCCATAATCCCCACGCTTGTCAGGCGTCTTAGGCATCGCAGTGTGAGATCAGTTCCTCAGAAAGAGCTGCTGCCCACTTTCTGGTGCGTTACCCTTACTTTAGTCGCCTCTTGCGACACCCACGGGTAGAGATGGAGGGTAATACAAAAGAATTTTCTGAATAGGTTAATTTTATGATGGAGGTATCAGGTAACACACATTTTAAAAAACGAATTAAGATCCTCCCCCTTTTTTCTTCTTTTCGTTTAATGAAAAACAATGTCATTTTAAAGCTATAATATTTAAATTAAACGAATTATAGCTTTTTGTACTATATTTAACCCACATTTCACGGTACTCGATTGGGTTGATCAAAACCCGATACCAGATAAAATTATGTCCCAAAATAAATGGAGTGAAAAATGGATAATTCGGTCATGGGCGCCCGAGATAATTTCAACGCTTTTAGCTACATTAAGTGGACGATTTATCTTTTGTAGAGGTCGTGCCGCATTTACTTCTACGCTTTATCGTTATTTCTTTCAATATCTTTGTCATTAGGTTCAAAGTCCTCAAAATATACAATGAGCTACGAATAAATATGTAAAGAAGTGTAACTCTCATACAAATACCGCTTTGGGTTCGGTCTCATCAAGATTCAAGATCACAATTAACAAAACATGAACTAAAACAAATTCAATTGGATTGATTAATTGATACGCGCTTAGAAATTATCACATAAGATTGGTCGCGTTTGGTAATGTTGTAACGCCGCACGAATCATTTCACCACGCCCGCCGCGGTAAGGTTTGCGTTCCGCTGTATTTGAGCTAGACATAATTTTCTTCACATTTTTATTCGTAGACACAGCATTTTGCTGTAATTTATTATATATTCGGCAGTGAACGTGAGCCTACTTGAATGCGATTCGAAGAATGTCATATTTCGTATAAAAAAACATACGTACGTGCATATTATCATCATGCCTATAATCTATAAAGGAATAGGCAGAGTTGTCTCAGCGTTTCGGCAAATGTTTTTGAGATATGAGATGGAATTAGAAATAAATAATAATCTATATCCTTTTCTAAATCCTTTTCTAAGATCGTTGAGTTTTTCAAAATAAAAGAAATTTTTTACTTTTATGTAACATTAGTTCTAAATAAGTGATTTTCTTGTTCGCAATCTACTTTCTACTAATATTATAAATACGAAAGTTTGTGAGTGTGTTTTTATGTTTGTTACTTCTTCACGCTCAAACGGCTGAATTTATTTGGATAAAATTTGGTATGAAGGTAGATAACACCCTTGAATAGGCTACTTTGTATTCCGAAAGAGTATCTATCAACATTGGTTTCTACGCGGTCAATTTGCACCACTGTACATCATATATCTATAGTGAAACTTTAGTTTTTGCGCTGATATTAGCAAATTAGGAATAAATTTCGATAATTTAGTATATCTTTCCTACAGAATCTACAAATATATTAAAGGCGAAACTTTGTGTGTTTGTTTGTTACCTCTTAACTCAATACCGGATTGAACTATTTGTATGAAATTCAGTATGCAGATAGCTTATACTTTAACTTAACTCAAAGGCTGCAGATCATTATCATCGTCGTCAGCGTCCCGCATCAGTGCGATAAAAACTGTGAAAAACTACCTAGCTCTAGCTGCAGTATTTTTTCCGAAATATGGCTATATAGAACATTTTCAACATTGCCAACAAATTTTCAATATTTCTCAATATTTTCAATAATTAGGTACCGATCTTGTTAATTCCTCTTGATAATAAATCCTGTTGAAGCTAATTTTATTAATAACTAGAGGTTCCCCTCGGCTTCGCACGGGTATTTAAGAAAAATTAAAAAAAAAAAGGTTTTTTGAAAACATTCTATAGCTTATGTTCATCAGGGATAATATAGAATTCTAATGGTGAAAGATTTTTTTAAATAGGTCCAGTAGTTTTAAATTGATACGTTACATACAAAAATACAAATCTTTTCTCTTTATAATATTAGTGTAGATTTATGTAACAACTGTAAATATTATTGACAATAGATGTTCTTGAATTCCAAAACAATTGATAGTAAACTGCAATAGCCATTAGACACTCTTATCTAATCTGTGTCGATAGTAACCATGACCTAAAAGTAACTTGGATAAAGTTATCTACAACAGTGGCTCATTTTACAAACAATTGCGAATAATGAATACATCTTTGTATCTCGATTCTCGTTTGACACAAATGAAATAATTAAGAGGAATCGATGCCTACGAGGTATTTGGAGATCCTTCACGAGGACGACGTTTCGTATAACTGTTTTTTCCGCCAAAACTGAGATATTTTTTAAGAGTTATAAATCTAGGCGCCTATTGTTTTTTGTGTTACAAACTTTTCAAATTTGTCTGGTGATCATGGCAATAAAATCGGGGAATTTTTAATCATTTTCCACCAAATACTACGAACTATATACAACACTACAGCTACTACAATAAAAGCATTTTGACAAACTATAAGTCATAGCAGACTCATAGGCAGTCCAAATGCTCCAGCCCACTCCCAGTTGGCAGCGTGCCCAGCATGCTGGCAGCATTGCCCCGTTGAATTGCAATGCTTATTCGTTGAGCCAAATGTGTGCCAGCATTTTGATCACGCGTCGCATCGACCAAGCGCTCAGATAAGTTTTGGAAAATACGATGAGCTCCCGGTCCCCATGGACCCAACGCCTCTACACCAAACGGCTCAAATATGTAACCCATACCGAGGTTAGCATATTTGCAATATTAAATTATAATTAAATAATAATTAATAATTATTATTAAATTATACATAAATCATTTTCATATTTTAAAGACCAATGAAGAACACTTCTGCATGTGTATGGGTACTACATTCCTGTCTATTTCAGCCGCCAAGCAGAAATTAGATAAGAAAGATAGTCTTTATTGAAACTATAGCACACATCAAGACAATAGGCGGTCTAAACGTTCAGAACGTTGTTTTCCGATACGTTATTTTCCTGTGTACAAAAACTAATGCAGAAAGATAAAGTGAATATCTATCTAAATAATCAAATTTTTGTAACGCAAATTATCAAACGTTACTTGTATTAATGACTATTTAAGTGGCATTTCCTCGCTGATAACTATAATACTTTAGATAAAACATTACAACTTGGCAACAAGATAAATAATAATGTCACATTATTAAATAATCTAGTCACTACATATTATAATAATTTGAGATACTAGTGTTTATCATATGGTACAATAAATAGTATCATTTTGAAGCAGTGATAGCTCAGGCTTTGGCTATGGACTGCCGCGCAGCAGGTCTATGTTTGAATCCCGCCGCGGGCTTGAGCTTCACCGCATGGTGGAAGGGTATTTTTGCGAATACCCGCCTGGCTAGCGACCACCCTCAAGTAGAAAATCTGTCGCCAAGCACCTAACGGTGTGTTCCGGCAGCTGTCCTTGAGAGCCAGTATTTCTAGGTTAAGCCTGTTAACACCTTCGACCACATCATCACTTACCATCAGGTGAGATTGTGGTCAAAGGCTTACCTATCAGCAATATATAGCATTGTTCGAATTCGGAACGATAAGATGGATGATTATTTATTCTAGAACCGATTGTTTCGTACAAGAATTAATCGGTAAACGGCACGGAGCTGTTTAAGGACTTAAACCCGCCAGCCAAAGCGTGAACTTTTATATAAATTCAACTTGTTATTAAAAAAAAAACTCGCATGTAAATATAGTGTATTATTAGACCTATCGTTTCTGGCTTAAATCCTTTTTCTTTTGGACTAATAATTTTTTTTTTATTATATAGCGTTTAGTATATAGCACTCGTTTTTAGGAGTTTGAGCCAGTTACAGGGGTCGAAACTGATTGTACAGTCAAATATACTGATTTTACTGACTGTAAGACTAAAAAATACTGACCTATTACTGACCTTTTACTGTCTTAACTTTAATCTCTGAAATATATAATAAGGGGATTTATGACAGATTAATACTCGCAAAAGATGACTTGAGACTTCACATGCAAAAGTCAACTTTAATAAGCTTAAACAACTCTTACGGATTGTAAATTAAGTAAAAGAATATTTTATTTTCTGTTTGGCCTCAACCATCCCCATGGCAAAAAGGTATTTAGACAAAAAGGTTATGCGATCAGCTTTGTCAATGCATTCAAGCTCATCTGGTACGGGATTTTCTAAAACATTTTTTTGACAAAAAGGCAAAAAACACTGATGAATATGCCGCCTCTGTGGTAATTAGCGCTTTCGTCACACATATGCGATGAAGCAGAAATTTAATCAGCCTAGTCAACTCTTCCCACAAAAGGTTCATCACATTGGAAAAATCCAATGAACTTCATGAATGTCCTTACACTATGTGCCGTGGACACTACTTCTAATTTCTTTGTAGTGCTCTTCGGGAAGCTAAGGATATTCTTGTAGGCCACAGATGTCGGCGGCGTTTTAGACTTCACTATTGCCGGCCATTGTTCTAAAACCCTCTTCGAATTCTTCCAAAATACTGACTTTACTGACCATTTTCAGGAAAAACTGACTTTTACTGACCGAGGTTAAAAAAACTGACTTTTACTGACTTTACTGACCATTTTCGACCCCTGCAGTTATTCGTAGCTCCAGATTTATTTAAAAAGTATAGTACACATGTATAAATAACTTCCCATTCTAGAAAGTTCATTATATTCCCCATGTTTGTGGTGCAATAGAAATATTAAAAACATGCTTATTTTTCTTGAAAGAGATGCTTTAAATTGGGTCTTTCTTTTATCTAAAATTACGAGTTTTTGAGCTAGTGTAATTTCAAAACTGTATAATTTAATGAAAATCTGATGCACCACAAACCTAGATATTAGGGTAGTGATTACGTAGGTAAAAATTGTTGAGTTTTATTCGCTATTATTAAAATGAGATTGGAGCTGCGTTTTGTATGGGGGCGTTCGTCTAAAATATACCCTTAAAAATATCTAATTATAACGCTGTTTAATAAAAAAACGAATCAAAAATGGCGCCGAAAATTCGATATCCTTGACAATACTGCTGTCTACAGTGTGCGTTAGTACGAGCACTTATGGCATCGGTACAGGAATACGAAACATAATTTATTTTATTGATTATATAATTATGATCCAGAAAAGACAACAGTTCTGGGTCTTGGATGATGACAGTAGACCAATTACTAGGCTGCGACTTTGGTTACCATGATTGTAATAAGTTTTGTTTTCGCCAACCCAATATCGGAATGCACTCGTTGGTAGTATAACTACCCACTACGTTTCTGGTATTCAGGCGTTAAAATAGTAAGGAGTCCTGTTCAGTTCAAGCCATTTTCATTGACGTGAGTGGTGGCTCGTTACAATGATTTATTAGTCTGTGAATCTAGGTACCTACAAAGTATATCACATTTTTTTTATGCCTGATAGGTTAGCCTTTGACCAATATCTCACCTGATGGTAAGTGATGATGTGGTCGAAAATGTTGTTCAGGCTAACCTAGAATTACTGGCTCTCAAGGACAGCTGCCGGAACACACCGTTAGGTGCTTGGCGACAGATTTTGTACTCGAGGGTGGTAGCTAGCCAGGCGGGCATTCGCAAATTGCCCTACCACTATGCTTTAACGACTGCCATCCTAAGACAACAACCGGGACCGACAGCTTAACGTGCTCTCCGAAGCACGGAAGCGCTCAGTAGTAGTGTCACCAGCGGTCACCCATCCAAGTCATGGCCGAGGCGGACGTTGCTTAACTTTGCTGATCGGTTCAGAACAGGGGCCCAACTCCCACCTTTTAAAAACTATTATAGTAAACCAACGTCATTATTTTAAGCTTAAAATATTGATATTGACATTCGTACCGTGGCCATCACGAAACAATAATGTTCATATAGCGCTATCTCTATCGCACAGATGACTTGATTCAATGCATGCAGCTCGCTCTCACGTTGAAGTTCTAATGTAAGTTTACTATAGTGATATGTGGTAGTGCGAATTAAAATTGTAAATATAAGGTTAAAATAAGACTGAATTAAGAGATGGGAGTCGGCCCCCAGCTAAGCAAACTTCGCTACGAGCGCTTCAGTACTTCATATACATACGATTTGGCATACAGACATTAATTTATATTTTATACTCGTAAGTTCATAAAATTACATTCAAAACAGTTCTAATGACATTAACATTTTATAAATTAATAATAATATTTAAATATGGTATTCATTAAATTTCAATTAGTAAATAAGAGTAACAGTAATCATAATTATTATTAATTACATGTCAATTAGTAAATTATTGAAAAGGCATTAGGCGCATATTTTCTCATAGTAGTTCATTACATAATATATTTTAAGGCCCTATACTGTGCAGCATTCTTTTTGCAGAAATCTAAACAGTAAACATTGCTTCCTCGCGTATAAATAAAAAAATAACCGGTGGTACATATCCAAGTATCTTCCTCACATAGGAATCCTTCGACCTATAACGTAAAGACAAAATCGCGACAGTTTCTCTACTTACAGAGGTCAATGCACAATAAGTAGTAGGTAACAAGAGATGACAATAGGTATGGCAATAAATACACATCAAGCACGCGCAGTGACAGTACAATGACTTTATCAGCAAATTCAATATGGTTTATGCAACAATGATTGAATCATCTGTAATTGGACTGGTGGCCTGACCGATGGACTGTGGCTAACATTTATTGAGTCTAGTCATAGGCACTACTTGTGTTGTAAACACAACAGTAATAGATTCATTTGTCACTTCAAATCCAAACTTTGATATTTTAAGATTTTTTTAAAACACTTAAAAATATTTTAAATTAGCTTCCCGGGCGCGGCTCCGCCAGCGCGTATGTCGGTTATCGCGCAAAAAAATTAACCTCTTTTTGCGCAGTTGAATAAAAACTATCCTATGTTTTTTCCCGGGTCTCAAACTATTTCCATACCAAATTTCATTCAAATCGGTCCAGTAGTTTTGGCGTGAAAGCGTAACAGACAGACAGACAGAGTTAAGTACTTTCGCATTTATAATATTAGTACTGAAGTACTGATAGTACTGATTAAACCGGCAATTACACTCACGTTGAGGATCGAATACGTCTCGCGGGTTTCGAGCATATCAGATGCTCATCATCAGGGCGAGTGCGAAGCTGCGTCTCTCGAACTCTCATTACTGACCCTGGTCGACGTTTTCGATCCCCAACGTGAGTGATATTTATAATTAATGATTTATAATATTTAAATATATAAGAAACTCATAAGAATTTCACTTAAAATTTATAACAATATTTTTAGTGACCATTCCGCCTAATTTTCCAGTTAAGCCGACATGACGGCGACGCCACTTAGTACAAACCGAAAGAATTTCGACGCATTTTGCTTCTGCACGAAGCATCATCAGGTCGTGACTCTTCGAGGACGGAATCGATTATTGAGTGTTTTCCTAAAATATATCTGTAATGTTTTCTTAATATATCTTTAAAATATTTGTTTTGAACATTCATTTTGCTCCCTTACAGCCCAGGAGGTGTTATAAAATATGAAAACAAATTATAATAGTCATATCCTAGAATCTAGGACCTAGATTATATTTGCCAAAAACATTGTCTCTAGTGCTAATCTTATTGAGTTGAAAATTTGTTACTGAATTTTTTATAAGTTGTGGAACAAAATTATAATCTTCTAAATACCATTGATGGTTATTTACAATAAAGTGCTCAGTAGCAGTCTGGAGTCAGGAAATAGCATATGGGTATATGCTTGCTCTTCTTACTTACAGCAACATGAAAATTAAATGGAAATTTCTTGCCTTAGTATTTAATACAAAGCAGGAAAATCAAAAGAGTATATTTTCACTATTCATCAAGATGATTCTCCTATACAGCATAGAGCTATAGGGTACAGCTATTGCAAAAGTTAGCAATTGCAATGTAGATATACTACAAAGATTCTGAAATTATGTGTTTTGAATGATAACTGCATCTCTTTGGTTTTATACAACCTGAGAAATCTGTGAATATTGAATATTTTGTTAACTAGAGATGCCTACTGTTACATTACATGTCCCAAAGAAGTCTCAAATAACTGCAGCTCCAAATACTCAAAGAAACTAAGGACACATGTTAGTTACTAAACTAACCTACCATCGCCACAAAACACTAAGAACTAATAAAACACATCATACAAAAGGGCTAAAATGATACCAATCTTAATTTTAGTATTATATAGGTATGTGTAAAAAAATATATACCTCTAACTATAGATTCAATATTGACAGATATTTGACAGTTCTTGAAAAACACTTCAAAAAGTACAAAACAAAAGATGGATAAATCAGAAGGAACTTAAAAAGCTAATCTGTACTAATATTATAAATGCAAAAGTAAAACTATCTGGCTATCTGTCTGTCTCGGTTTCACGCCAAAACTACTGGACTGATTTGGATAAAATTTGGTATGGAAATAGTTTGAGACCCAGGGAAGGACATAGGATAGTTTTTATCTAAGAACGCAAAAAGGGGTTAATGTGTTTGCGCATTAACCACCAAACGCGCGGGCGGAGCCGCAGCTAGAAAGTTAATATTAAAATATATGAGTCAGTTGATTCTTTGCAATTCCTATACAAGATTAAAAGGAAGCAAGACTTGTTTATATGGGTGTCCAACTTTCTTCAAGTAAAAGAATAAAATGCTTTTCCTTTATACTATAAATATGTACACGGTGTGTTCCAGCAGCTGTCCTTGAGAGCCAGTAATTCTAGGTTAGTCTGAACAACATCTTCGACCACATCATCACTTACCAACAGGTGAGATAGTGGTCAAAGGCTAACCTATAAAAAAAAATTACCAGTAGGTATATGCCAGCATTTTGATCTGTACTAAATTTGGTTGGATAAAGCTCCCTCTGGCACTCTATGAAATGAAACAGGATGAAGAGTATCCAGGAATAAATAGGCTTATTGTTTTTCCAGGGTGAGCAGATAAATGGTAAATTCCATCAAAATTTGTTAAGCCATTAGGTAAAGGGGTGACTGGTAATAAACACAGACATTCACGTCTATATTAAAAATAAGTAATCATTGTTTTTTTTTCTTATGCTTGATAGGTTAGCCTGTGACCACTATCTCACCTGATGGTAAGTGATGATGTGGTCGAAGATGTTTTTCAGGCTAAGCTCAAGCTTGCAGCGGGATTATTAGTATTGCAATGCAATTGGGCAATGCTGCCAGCATGCTGGGCACGCTGCTTACTGGAGAGCAAGAGCACTAGCTCTTGAGCATTTGGACTGCCTGTGAGTCTATAATGGCTTGTAGGATGTCTAAATGCTTTTATTTAAGTAGCCGTAGTTGTAGTTCATAGTATTATTATTGTTAATAGAGCAGAAAATATTAATTCAAAGCATGTTTTGTTTTTCAATTTAGTTGACTATTGAAAATACATAATTACCAACTCAAATAAGATACCTACAGTAAAAAATATTTAGTTACTAACAAAATTATATGATCAGCATTCAGTAATACTAATAGTTTATAATATTTTGGTAGGAAAAAAAATTCATTTGCGGCTATGGAACCCATGCCAGTATAGGTGAGATATACTCTGACCACTAAGCTAACATGACATATGACTCATAACTCTTATTTGTCCTCTCTTTTTTTACCAGCAATGGAGATGGAGCGGCACCTATAGTTCAAGTTATGTTGTACTGACAAACAAGACTAATGTATGCAATTAGCTTTAAACTTGTTAATGGAATACAGGTTTTGCAATTACAGCGTTGCATCATAACGCAACCCAATAATTTTAAATAAAAAAATATATAGGGGTGGATGGCTCGAGTTCGAATCCTGCACATGACTATAATTGTTCGTCTCCCAATTTTGTAAATAAATCAGCGGAGCATGCGTTATTGCAAAAATTAGAATATATTAAAAAATACCACTACTTGATGGTATTTTATATAAAACCCTATTTTAGTACCTCCTTTTTTACATTCAGAATAAAAAATATATCAAAAGTAATAATACCAAGACAAAACACAGTAGAACATATTCTGAACTCTAATAATAATTTAAATACTAAATGATTCAATTGTTTCCATGGAGGCAGACAGAACTTTACTCTTTCATAATATTGAGAATGAACAACATAGACCGAATTAACTGGAGAATCGAATCAAATCAAAGAAATAATACCTAATAATTTAATGACACATTTTTCAGTAAGTAATATATAAATGCAAGGTATAAAATATTCGTGGAAAGTCAGAGCAGAAGTATTCGTGGTTACTCTATAACTGTTGGGTAGACTCGACTTCAAGAAGTGATTCTATTTTTGAGTAATAGTAATGGAATTTAGGTACTTCAAGTTTGAACAAAATGTATCTACGAACTTATTTACACACATATGAAAATACACCCCGCCCAATTTCGAAAAATTAACAAGGCGGTCTTTATTTGAACCTACGTGCTGCTGTAGCATTGGATCATAAAATATATTTATTTTGTTAGTAAATTCCATTTAGTAAAATTATGGTTTCCAACGTGCTGCAAAGGCGCGTGGTCGGTCGCCTCATTTCGCATGGGCATATTTTTATACACTTACCAAAACATAAAATTGTTGTCACTTCTAACTGAAGGGCTGGATAACATTTACAGTCACTGAATTGAAAATTATACCGCAGTAAAGTAATAATATAAAAAAAACCTGCGACACAACCAACCAACTTGAAACGCGTCGCGTCTAGTATTGCCAACTCAAACAACTGAAATCTGAATACCGTTTTGCATTGCGTTGCCCGTTTGGTTCTGTTCTAGTATTATTTGTATATGGCAAATGTTATCAAACAAGCCATGTTTAGTGCGGGGTTAGTGCAAGTGTTTAGTAATCTAATCTAATCACTAAGCACTGGATGAAAAGAGTATTTTCCATACGCCATAAGCCGCCAAGTCCTGCAAAAAGGCTCTCAAGAAGGCTCGCTTCGACCACATACGCCGAACAGGGAACAAACTTGCTTCTTACCCTTCGGGTAGCAAAGCATTCTGGTCCCTGGCGAAGTCGATCGAAGAGAACTTCTGCCGTCCCTCACTGCCCCTATTACTGAAACCTGACGGCTTACTAGCGCACTCTGCTGAAGAGAAAGCAAATTTATTTGCAACTCAATTTGCGGAGTCTTTACGTTTAGATGCTGGCAATGCTGTACCTTCTAACCTGCCAAATAGCGGGACGTTAATGTCAGAAATCCGCATTCGACAGTCTGAAGTACGCAAAGCGTTGCGCGATCTGGACGTGAACAAAGCTAGTGGTCCAGAAGGTATACCAGCTGTAGTCTTGAGGATGTGTGCGCCAGAGTTGACTCCTGTATTGACTCGCCTCTTTCGCTTGTCTATGACGACTGGTCAAGTGCCCAAGTCCTGGAAGCTTGCAAACGTGCAGCCCGTGCCCAAAAAGGGTAGTCGCGCAGACCCTGCCAATTACAGGCCTATTTCAGTCACTTCCATACTCTGTAAGACGTTGGAACTTGTATTAAACCACAGACTCCTGGCATACCTAGAAGTAAACGATCTCCTCAGTGATCGACAATACGGATTTCGCCGAAACCGGTCTACTGGGGATCTTCTAGCGTATGCCACTCACATCTGGATCGTGGCCATCGAGAACCACGGAGAGTCACTTGCTGTCTCTCTCGACATCTCGAAGGCTTTCGACAGGGTTTGGCATGATAGCCTTATTAGCAAGCTTCCTGCTTACGGCCTTCCTACTGGTTTGTGTGTTTGGATATTAGATTTCTTGAGGGATCGGTTGATTAGAGTAGTCATCAATGGCTGTTCTTCCGACCAATTGGCCATAAATGCCGGAGTCCCTCAAGGATCAGCAAAGATCACTCTCTGCAACGCTGTTTCTGCTGCATATTAATGATCTGCCTAAACCCGGTATCTTTGGGTACGCAGACGACAGCACCATTGTGGAGAGTTACACATCTTACGCATGAACCAGTGCATTACAAATCCAGTCTCATAGGGAAGCGATGGTTCAGCGCTTGAACTTTTCTTTGAAGGCAGTCTCCGATTGGGACGATACCAATCTGGTTAAGTTCCATGCAGCTAAGACCCAGGCGTGCCTTTTCTCCGCCAAACGGAGCCCATTCCAGCAGGCTCCTACTTTCAGGGATGTGTCCGTGCCGATATGTAACCATCTAGAGCTTCTTGGCATCTCTTTAACATCAACTCTCAATTTCGGCTCCTATATTGAGTCCAAAGCCCAGCTTGCCTCAAAAAAGCTTGGTGTTTTGGCTAAGGTGAGACAATACTTCACACCGGGACAGTTGCTTAACCTGTATCAAGCCCAAGTCCGGACGTGTATGGAGTACTGTTCTCACCTTTGGGATGGTTCTGCCAAATACCATCTGGAGACACTGGAAGCTATTGAGAGGAGAGCCAAGAGACTCATTAACGACGACCAACTAGTAAGCAAAATACTCCAGAGTCTCGAGCATCGCCGCAAAGTCGCTAGTTTATCGGTTTTTATCGGATACATTTCGGTGAGTGTGCAACGGATCTTCACAATTTGATTCCGCCATCCCCATTCTATAACCGGACATCCAGGGATACTCCGAAGCGCCACCGCTATATGGTGGAAATTCCATTTACCCGAACGAAGCGATTTGCTTCTTCGTTCATTATACGAACCGCCAGGGAATGGAATACCCTGCCTGAGTCTGTGTTTCCGGTTAAGTACAATATGGGGGTCTTCAAAACGCGAGTGAATAGGTATCTTCTGGGTAAGCGCGCTCCATCGTCGATCGCATCATCACTTAACATCAGGTGAGATAATGGTCAAGTGCTACCCAGTTATTTACAGTAATTTACTACATAATTAAGTTTTACTTTGTATTTGTATTACCCAATTTAATAAGGAAACGAATCTGTAATGGCGCCGAAAATAACTGCATCTCACTTGCACACTATGGACAGCAATAGTGTGCAAGTGATGTGTAATGATTTTCCATTCCATGTTAAATAAGCATGTTTTAATGGTTTACTCAATACAATATTTATAATAAATATTAATGAAATACAATATTTATTGATTTTCATCATGTAACAGATAGCTAGTAACTAGATACAAATTATAGTCAAAATATTCTTAGAATGAAATGGGAGACTGACAGCTTCTCCTTGGGTGTGTCAAAAATTTGTTGGGATAACTAATCATCAACTTCGGGTTGACGTTCTACACAAAATTAACACAAACTCAAAAAGTTAGAGATTTACAACTTTATAGGCCCAACATTCTAGTCCAATCTTCATCTTTGGTTCAACGTTCTACATAAAATATCAGGTTTAGAACTCATTCCGTAGCTCCCCCCCTGACAAAAGGACAGATGGACACACGGGCAGTCAGCTTCACATTAATTAGGCCTTTTTGGCCCAATGGGTGCGGAACCCTTTAAATTAGTTCGTCCTTCGTCCAGCATCACAATCATATATCAAACAAACAGATATTTTCTGAACTCAACCCACTCTCTAACTTGATTCGGTGGCCTTTTTTTTTTTTTTTATTTACGTGTGAAAAATGCATTTACACATTCCCGTCCACCTCGGTTCGAACCCGCCACGGTTGTCCGTTGCCGGACCCCTCCTGAGGCCTAACTCAACTATCCATGGCTTAGCGGTTTATAGTTTATATTATTCATACATATATATTAAATTACATTCCACGCTCCAACGTCATATCTCGTCGCTCGTTCCACTATGATCCCCTATTTCAGTCCCCGAGGGACTGTACAACACTCACTATTTCACTACAGAACCCTATTAAGGGGGGGACTCAACGAGTACTAACAAGTGCTATTCCACTTCAATCCCCTATGTTCAGGCCTCAACTAGTAATATAGACATATTATACACATACTAATAGATAGACAGGTGTGATTTGTGACAGGTGTCAAGGTGACAGTTGATGTCGTATTTTATGTACTCAGTTACTTTTCGTTTTCGTGACATCTGTCAAACTTTTAAAGATCTCATGGACAACTGTCAAATAAAAGAAAGGGTTTATCTCGGAAACTGTTGACCCTAGACAATTAGTCTCTTCACAGATATGATAGATCACATAGAGATCTTCATTTCAGGTGACAGCTGTCAAATTAATATAGGATGTATCTCGGAAGCTATTAACGGAAACTCATAGAGATCTTCATTTCAGATGACGCTGTCAAATTAAAATAGGGTTTATTTCGGAAACCGTTGACCCTAGACTACTAGTTTCTTCACAGATATGATAGATCTCATAGAGATCTTCATTTCAAATCACAGCTGCCAATAAAAAATGGGCTTATATCGGAAACAATCAACCCTAGACTACTTGTTTCTTCACAGATATGGTAGATCTCAGAGATATCTTCATTTCAGATGACAGCTGTAAAATTTAAATAGGGTTTATTTCGGAAACTGTTGACCCTAGACTACTAGTTTCTTCACAGATATGGTAGATCTCATAGAGATCTTCATTTCAGATCAAAGCTGTCAAATAAAAATTGGGCTTATCTGGGAAACTATTAACCCTAGACTACTTGTTTCTTCACAGATATGGTAGATCTCATAGAGATCTTCATTTGAGATGACAGCTGTCAAATTTAAATAGGGTTTATCTTGGAAACTATTAAACCTAGACCACTAGTTTCTTCACAGATATGGTAGATCTCATGGAGATCTTCATTTCAGACGACAGCTGTCAAGTTTAAATAGGATTCATCTCGGAAACTATTGACCTTGGACTTGTAGTTATCGAGATATACATCAAGTGTCACTTTGGCAACTGTCACATTTGAATGCTGTCACATCAACATCTACCGTATTAAAAATACTTCTTTATTGTTTTCTTCCGTTGAATTAAGCAAGGCCAAGCACATTTTTAGTCTCACGATTCAATGGTACCACGGTTAGTAGAAATCCTAATTTTCATGGTATCTTTGAGTGAGTCAATGGTATCACAACAAATGAACGTCTGAGATATTACTGTATTGGTAAGCGCTGTTACTATGGGGGACTGATAGAGGAATAGTGAGTGTAGTTTAGTCCCTTTGGGTACTGTAGTGGAAAAGTGAGTGCAGTACAGTCCCCTGGGGGACTGAAATAGGGGATCTTAGTGGAACGATCGTATCTCGTTCGTGAACTAACGAACATAAAAATTACATCGTAATGATCTTCGCATTTACTTTGAGTTAGATACGATCTACAGTGCAATTATCTTTGCACCAAGCGCTCCAAGCGCGAACAGTTTAATACAGTGTGAAGTGTGAGATTAGTGTTCTGTAAAGTGTGAACAGTTCAGTGTTCAGTTTGTGTTAAGTGACTGTAGCACTGGTGAATAATGGTGTAAGTTTGCCGAAAACGTATTGCATTATTCATCCCGAACCCTTAGTACGTACCTCAGTACGTTAAAAATCTAAACTAGTGGCTCTCCGAGCTGTAGACCTCGCGAGTCTGCCCTTGCATAGCTTACAATTTCACTAAGCATGCTAATGGGAGAACGGGTCCAAAGTCCATGTCCAAAAATCTAGATATGCAATGAAAATTAAAATCAATAATACGCGGGCCCCAACGAAGGCTAGTTGTATCAGAAATAGGTAGGTAAGTAGTAAATATACAATAATTTTACATACTTGGTAATGTAAGTTAAAGCAGAGACGCTTCGCTCGAACTATGTTCTCGCACGGTCAATAAATGATTAGATAATACGAGTATTGTCTTATGTTTTTATAGCTGAATTGAAACACTTATGCACCATACAGTATCACTCATTCATGGTTTGCTGCAATAAACAAATTAATGGGACGGAAAACCCAAAAGGAAATGTATGCGTGTAAGTTATGTGTATCGAAGCGCAAGTGGCCAGCAACAGACGGAGTTGCATTGTGCCGTAAATCATGCGTGACATCACATAATCCGGGAATTTCGACAGCCACGTATTTCTCAAAAACTGCAACCAGAACAGCGTAGATTAATATGCTTATAAGTACCCGCGATCACACAGAATAAATTTAGTTTTAGGATTATACATTTTATGTCTTACTGCAATTTAGACTTTAATCCAAACAAAATAACTACTTTAGAATTAGACTTAATTTTGGTATACTGAAACAAACATAGTAACGTCCAATATCTTCAGTGGTTTTAAATCTTACCGTTTACTGCAAATGAGTCAATATTGAGGGTATGCTAATGTCGAACCATGCTGCTAATTCTTTTGTAGTTTGACATGGATCAGCTTCCACCACCACCTAAAATTTATCGTTATTTGACTTAGTGCCTGGATTCCACGTGGTTCATTCTTCAGGTCAAAGTTTCCACTATGAAAGTGATTAAATCAATAACACATTGTCAGTTCATTAGCCGTACCTCTTCAAGCATTGATGTAATGAGCAGTTTCTGCTGCGGCAGTCCTAGTCGGAACTCTTATTTGAGTATTATTCTGAACTTTACTGTATCCATATTCACGTTAAAGGCTGGATTTAAAAATTATATAACGTTGAAGTCATGTCTTTTCTTTTTTGAATTTACGTATGAAAAAAGTTCCTCTCTGAAATATGATGGTTAAACACCTCTTGACACTTATTATAACTTAAAAAGTCACTTAGACAGCTGTTATATCTAAGATCAACGTATATTTTTTTAGGGTATTGGTAACCACAATGTGAAATCAAAACTAAAAAATACCATATCAACTGTCACTTTGACAGCTGTGACACTTAAGCATAGAATATGTTTGGGAAGGGGCGGTTTTCAATCGCCGTAGTCCCACACTTTACCACGTACGTCGTGGCGTATTCGAATGGGTTTCTGGAAATCACAGAAAGACACCAGCCGATCTATTATGCTACTATGCACGCGGGCAAATGAAATGGCGGGAATCCACTCACCCACTAACGGCTCGCTGATCGTTCCGCCGAAGGGAGTTTTATTTCAAACCACCTAACTTATTCTAACTGCAGTTATAGTTGAATAAACTTCTCTCAATCCCGATGTCGAAGTACGTAGCCCGCAAAGGAAGAGATCCATCCCGTCCTGGTTAACTCCCTGATAGTTCCTTCACACAAAATGTTTAATGCTGGACGCCCGGCGTCAGAAGTAACTGGGTTGCCGCAACACCACAAAATTAAGACTTATCACTGTTTTATAGTACTACTTTCGCAAAAACAAACACGGCAGCGTGTGTGTAATCCAGACGGGAGCACGAACCGAACTGACAAGAGAATTAAAAATAGTTTACTCTACCGGCGGCGACCGCGCCAACCAAATTAACAACAGATCGCATCCTCGCGAATATGAACACTATCCGTATAGATATAGGGTTCAACCCGACCGCATAGTTTACCGAACAGAACATATAAAGTGTATTATATTCTACTTGCACTGACCGGGTTCCAGGTAACTTTTAATTGATTTTCGTTGAACACGTGATAGTGCTTGTTATCATAAATGTATTTTTATATCAATTGTAGTCCAAATATGAAATCAAAACTCAAAAAACTGTCACTTTGATAGCTGTATCGCCTAGGACTGCAGTTGTTTGCTGTTAGTTCTAGTACAATCAATCTACAACATTTAGCACAAATGGAAGTGTACAATAATAATGCTTGATATATTATGTTATGTGTGTGTAACTTATTGATATTACATTTTTAAAGTTCACTTTTTCTTGCATACAGTGATTTGACATTTGAATTATATCTAACTACCAATAGTTTTATCTATTAAGCGAAAATTACTATTACCAATTGAAATCTTATAAGCTTAAAATCATTGATCTATTTTACTTAAACTATTTTAATATGTTAATATAACGGCATCTACGCGTCTCTATGGCAACGGCGGGTGATACTAACATTTGACGCGACAATCGCAGGCGATCATTTTAAAGCACCAAATAAATTTAAGTAAAAAGAGTGTGCGTGTTTTGTTATTGTTGTTAGTTTCATCATCAATCAGTTGCTGTCCAAACGTATATAGTAGTTAGCACTAAACAGCTACACTAAACACTAACCAATGTGCAAACAGGCGTTAAGGCCTAAATCAGTGAACAGTTGATGTCCAAACTCTTATTGAAATCCGCCCTCAAGGTGTTTAATTATTGGGATCCAGTATAAAAACGGCTTTAATTCATTCACACATTTTTAATTTCTTAATACCTTTGAACACTACATCTTTATAAAAATTACATCGACTACAAACTTATAAGTTGCTCCGAACAATTCTCAAAAAACTATTACAATGAAAATTTTCTTCAAGACATTTGTCAAAACACTAATCGCTCCAAGTTTGAAAATAACTTGCTTTTAAAAATCATAGACTATAATCATAGACAATTAGAATTCATCTCTACAACATCCCCTCTGAATTTTATATTGTCTCAAATAAAATTAAAACCAACCTGTATTTAACATTAACATATTTTCCTAACACCCCCTATACAACTTCAACATTGAACACATAATTAAAACAAAAATGAAAACCCATACTAGTATTCCCTACCTATCATTACATTCTACATACTATATTAAACCACCCCCTTAAATATAAATTTCAAATTAACAATCAAGACAATCTTAATACTATAACTAATACCTAAATTTCAAATCAATTCCAAAACATTATCTCTACCAAATATAACATCTAACACCTATCATAATTAACTAACTATACCACTAAACTCACTTCATTAAAGTTCACATCAAACTCACTGATCACTCACAATATGCTTTCTTAAACGTAAAAACTTGGTTCTGTCCAATCCTTTTGTCAAAATATCCGCAATATTAGAATTGGTTGGACAATAGAAAATTTCAATTAAATTTTGATCTATCTTTAATAAAATGATATTTCACATCAATATGTTTGCTTCTGCGATTTAAAATTCCGTTTTTAATTAAAACAATAGCCGACTGATTATCAACAAATAATTGTGTTTTTGGAGTATGACCTGTAATCTCTTTAATCAGACTTTGAACATAAAGTAAATCTTTGATACATTCTGCGGCAGAGATGTATTCTGCTTCCGTACTGGAGAGAGCGGTGACGGACTGTTTACGCGAGCACCAATGTATGGGACCACCACTGTACAACACTACAAAGCCAGTCGTACTTTTCCTAGTATCAGGATCACCAGCGAAGTCTGTATCACAATACGCAGTCAAAACTAAACTATTTCCACGTAAATATTGAATACCAGAAGATATAGAGCTCTTAAGGTATCTGAAGAGATTTTTAATATTGGCAAAATCATTTAAATTAGGACACTCTTGATGTCTACTGCAATAACCAACATGAAATGAAGCATCTGGTCTAGTTTTGTTTACTAAGTATAGTAAAGACCCTATCAACTGCCTATAACGATGCACATCACTACTATTACCCTTCCCCTCTTGATGTGTATCAACTAAAATATTCGGAAAAATAATTTCTTTTAAGTCATTAATTCCAAAATTATTTAACATTTGATCAATATAAGATTCCTGATAAATTTTCAAATAATTTTCTCCAACCTGTATATCAATACCGATAAACTTCTCAACTTTATCAAATTTTCTAATTTCAAATTCTTTTTGCATTCCTTTCATGATATTATTCAATTCATTTTCACAATTTCCTATCAAAATTCCATCATCAACATATATAGCCAAGTAAATTTCCTTTTCTTTACACAAAAACAAACATGGATCTAATTTCAGCTGTTCGAAACCCAATTTCTTTAAATATTCAGTTAGCCGCTTATTCCACATGAGCGGTGCTTGCTTAAGACCATATATACTCTTCTTTAATTTACAAATTTTATTTTCACCATAATCATAACCTAAAGGAATTTCCATAAAGATATCCTCATTTAATTCTCCATACAAAAACGCTGTCTTTACATCAAATTGTTTTAATTTTAGACCTTTCTGTGCAGCAATGGAAAGCAATAATCGTACACTAGTTGTATTTACCACTGGACTATAAGTCTCTTTGTAGTCTACATTATATTTTTGTAAAAATCCCTTAGCAACAAGTCGTGCTTTGTATCTTCCTTCCGACTTCACAGTAAAAATCCACTTACTAGTTATCAATCTTCTATTACCCGCTTCTATTTTATCAACTACTTCCCAAGTTTTATTTTTCTCCAAAGAATCCATCTCTTCTTTAATAGCTTTTTCCCATAAACTTCTCTCATCACTCTTCAACACCTCACTGTAAGTTAAAAATGACGTTTCTAAATCATAATCTTTCAACCTTATTGGTAATCTTCTATCTCTTTTTGGCAAAATCCTTTTACTACTAATTTCTTCAACGGACTCCTCCGCATCCACAAACAACTCGTTTCCATCCACCGTCAATCTACTATTATCTTCAATCTCATTTCCATTATTCACTTCTTAATACCTTTGAACACTCTACATCTTTATAAAAATTACATCGACTACAAACTTATAAGTTGCTCCTCACAATTCTCAAAAAACTATTACAATGAAAATTTTCTTCAAGACATTTGTCAAAACACTAATCGCTCCAAGTTTGAAAATAACTTGCTTTTAAAAAACATAGACTATAATCATAGACAATTAGAATTCATCTCTACAACACAAACGTGCTTAGTATTACACGTTTGGGTAGCAACTGATTAGTGTTAAGTAACTGTGTTTAGTAGCGCGTTCTATTTGTTTGCGATTAGCGCATTCCTCCTTCGCTATCAGTCTCGGTGTGCCTGGTGGCCGCCACTTGGACAGGCGTTTGTTTGCGCAGATAGTTATTTGCAGCACAGGTATTGGTAGTATGCAGTAGGTACCTGTTTTTTTTTAAATGGCAAAGTTGATCGAAGATCAAACCTATCAATTTGTGCAAAACATTATGGTATGACTGTATTCTTCTATTTCCGATACCACCACTGCACTTAATTTATCTTACAAAGTTGCGAACGCGATTGTACGTTCATTTTAAATTAAAAGTCTGTGCAAAGTCAGAGGTGAGAAGTGAGAACTATACTGATCTACTAAACAACACCATAACAGTATTGGACACTACTCGCACTAAACAAAACAACTTTACATAACACTAATCAAAGTGCATCAGGCCTAGAGTGCATGCAACTCAAATGGTCTGTTTATATTCTGTTCATAAACCGCGCGCGTAAGTTTTATCCTCGTAGAAAGAGTTTACTATCTATATATACTCTTTTTACGTTTATCCTGTTCCTGTAGGGGAGAGATTAACTTGTAGAGCGCGCAGACATGGGAACTCAACTCAATTCAATAGTCAATACATTACAATATTAATATGATTTTTTTTGTTTTCAGTGTCAGTGAAACAGTGATGTCACGGGTTATGTTAAAAGTTTAAAACTGTTGTAAACAATAATAATCTGAGTACCTACCTACTAACTTATAATACCTAAATAACTAGAATTTCTTTAAGTGGGTTAGGTTCCCTATATATAGGAGGTAACTTTATTTTGCATTGGTAGAAGTTACTTAAAAACTTTGGGCGTCAAGTTCCTAAAAACGATGTTGGCCCTCTTCTATCAAATGAAAAGCAAGAAAATAAGAAATGAAGTAGCATTCGATAAGTATTATGAAGATTTACTTGATTATAAAGACTTGCAATCTAAATCTGACTTGTCTACAAAATGCCGTATCTGTTTACGAGAAGGCACAGTCTCAATTTACAGCTTAGAAGAAAATATAATTGAAATATTAGCAAATTTCTTGAATATCACCGTTAGGGAAGCTGACGGTTATCCACAACGCTTTTGTGCTATATGTACAAAATTTATTAAAAACGCTGCTATATTTCGAAAAACAGCAAAACATACAGATGAAATGCTAAAGCAATTGACTAAAGAAGAAGTTAACATATTTGATCAATCGGAGGATCATCACAACAACAGTGATATTGATAATACATTATCTGCTTTAGATGAAAAATGGAAAGAATTTGAAGAAGTTAAAAGTGTGAAAAAGGAGAAATTAAAATATTCATCCAAAGTGACATGTCAAATCTGTAACAAAGTTATGAATAGATCATATTATAAGGAGCATGTTACCATGCATGATCCTGATCATAAGAAATACATATGTGATGTGTGTGGTAAATCATTTCGATTGAGATGTGCATATCACAATCACAGTCTAAGGCACAGATCAGACTTTCCTTACAAATGCCAATATTGTCCATACCGTGGACGGTATGCAGAACTACTAAAAACACATATGCGTACTCATACTGGAGACTACAGATATATGTGCACTGAATGTCCAGCCAGATTTTTGTTTAAAAGCAATTTGAACAGTCACATGTTAAAACATAAGGAGCCGAAATTTAAATGTGATTTATGCAAGCGAGCTTTCCATACAAAATTGATGTTGCAAAGGCATTTTGAGGCAGATCATATGGGGATAAAGAACCATGTTTGTGGGATCTGTGGGAAGGCTTTTGGCTATAGGAATGCTATGATGAAACATCAACGGCATGTTCACAAGAGAGAGAAACTGTTGTTTGGACGTATGCCTGCTTACTTACAAGCAGAATGTAGAAATCAGGACACTGGCCAAGATATTAAAACATCAACAAATTTTGTCCAATGTAACCGGGAACATTAAATGTACACATACATTATAACTATTTGTATGCTACCTACTTAAGGTATAAGTATTTTAATCCAGGAAAAACAAAAACAATTCAACAGGTGATAAATATAATAATTAGCAATAACTATACAGATACTCATATTTATAAAACATAGCATAAATACGAGCTGCTTTAGTTTGAGAAATAAGCAGGGTAAACTTTTATGTATACCAAATAAACAGATCTTTTATCTGAGCGACACTTTGTAAATATTAAGAGCTATATTGTACTTACAATATAATATGTATATATTGAATAAAATATAATATTTCACATTAATAAAATTCTTAATCAGAAATGTGCAGTCTTAATACCAATATAGGTACTAATACAATAACATATACATTACAATATATATTAAACTATAATATATATTAGGAAAGATATATTTTTTAAGATTTAAAAGAGCTACATTCACATAAGTAGAATAAGTTACACAAATAACATAGCCAGTATTAAATGAATCTCTAAACCCAAAATTTTGATTATCTTACAATTTGTTTATGCCTATGCATGTAACATTTTTAAGTGCCACAGATGCTTGACATTGCAGAATTTGAAAAATCTGGAAAAAAAAATTACCAATAAAAATCTAAGCAATGATGTCAGGGAAGAAATACAATGGCACAGGTTATATTCATGTCCCATAACTATGTGTTCATTATTTAAGTTTTCTTGAAATGGTCAGTTACATTGTTATTTTTACAAAATATATTCATAAATCATAATAGATATATTTTTATAAAAATATCCACAAAAAGGCCACATTATCACTTTTTGTTAGTAAATTTTTTCACTAAGTATAAAACATAACATTACTTGGAGGTACATAGAGATAGTTCAAATATATGAATTTAATTGAAATTGTACTGTTGCCTACTTTGACATTATTGTCATTGATAGTACAATATGTACAAGATATCAAAGAAAAACTTTCAGATTTACAAAATCTTCTGTAAAAAAACAGCCTATAATTGCCCCATTAAAAAGCAGCCTGCATAAGTAGGGTAACTATACTAACTATGATACTTAATCCATTTAGACAAAGTTGCCATTTAAACTTTCTTTGAAAACTTAAAAACTTGTTATAGACAAATTTATAAACAAAAACTGTACTAAGATTGAACTATCTGAATACATATTACAGTTTTACAACATATTTTTTTAAACTGATGTTTTGACCTCTATTTCACTTGGAAGGTAAAGGATGGGGAATATACTTAGCCTAAAACTACTGGCTTTCAAGCACAACTGCCAATGCAACATTATGTGCTTGGTGATAGATTCACTTAATAAGTAGAATATGTAGGTACATAGTATATATATTTATTTCCAAAATTTTATTTAGTATGTATAATATGTATTAATACTTATTTCCAGATCAAAGTTATTATTAAATTTATTAAATATACATACAATGACTAGTTTATTTAAATTCTTTGGTATAGATTGATTTGTGACATGACACTTATCACTCAATAAAATGTCTCTTTTTATTTATTAATACAAATATTAATCACACAAGTTAAATAGATTAATATAAAGATTATATAAAACATTACATTCCTAAATGACTTCATGTGCAATTTCACACATAATTCAATATGTTGGAAGTATCATCTTTCTACCCAATACATTGTAAAGGCCACACTGGTAGTATAACTATTCATTGCATTGTAATATGCTAAAATTCTAATAGCAATACATACAAACTTCATTTAATTACAATATTTTTTAGCATCCATTGCTCTTTTTCAGAATATGTAATATAAAGCAAAACAGGTTAATTGTACTTTCTGTATTTCCATACTTTGTTTCTAGTTCATGATTATAGCTAATAATAACATATTGTGATTTTTTTTTTTATGCCTGATAGGTTAGCCTTTGACCACTATCTCACCTAATGGTAAGTGATGATGTGGTCGAAGATGTTGTACAGGCTAACCTAGAATTACTGGCTCTCAAGGACAGCTGCCGGAACACACCGTTAGGTGCTTGGCGACAGATTTTCAACTTGAGGGTGGTAGCTAGCCAGGCGGGCATTCGCAAAGTGCCCTACCACCATGCTGTAACGACTGCCATCCTAAGATAACAACCGGGACCGACGGCTTAACGTGCCCTCCGAAGCACGGAAGCGCTCAGTAGTAATGTCACCAGCGGTCACCCATCCAACTCCTGACCGCGGCGGACGTTGCTTAACTTTGCTGATCGATTCAGAATGGCCAAGCAAACTTCGCTACGAGCGCTTCGATTTAACAACTTTTATCAGACTTAGGCCTAGTTTCACCATACTCTGTTATTTATTTGACGCCTTGTTAATCCTTTTAACGGACTGATAACTGAACCGAGTGTCCCACCAACTGTTAATGGATGATTAATTCAGTTAACTTCATAGAACGTAGACTGATTTAACAGCTGTTATTTTTAAAGACCCATTAGCTAATGCCTGATTTAGCGTAAACAAACATGGTATGGTGAAATTAGGCCTTAAAATATTTTAGTTACGATCACAGGTGGACTAAATAAGGTTTAACTTTTTTGCGCCTAATAACAATTGTAATTTTGGGTAAAATGAATATATGTTAGAATACAACTAAAATTTGCTAAGTAAGAAAGTGTACAGATAGCAAGATTGCATCCATAGCCTCTGTAACTCTTAGCCATTAATAACTAGGCTCTTGTATAGCCCAAGCAAAATAAAAAAGTAGTTCAGGTTAATTCTGTATTGTAATTTTTAGGCCTAGTTTCACCATACTCTGTTATTTATTTGACGCCTTGTTAATCTTTTTAACGGACTGTTAACTGAACCGAGTGTCCCACCAACTGTTAATGGATGATCAATTCAGTTAACTTCATAGAACGTAGACTGATTTAACAGCTCTGTTATTTTTAAAGACCCATTAGCTAATGCCTGATTTAGCGTAAACAAACATGGTATGGTGAAATTAGGCCTTAGTCTATTATCTTTTGTTTCACAAATATACTAGCGTACCAAGCATTTAAGTAATTAGGCTTACCATATCAATTTTAATATTTATGCAAGGCCATCATAAAACTTAATCATATGAAGGTCCCCTGCACATAGTCACAATAAACATAGATGCAAAGATAAATTCGAGTGTTTGCAGTGACAGCATCAGAGTGCACCAAATATACTCTATACGGAGCACCACAACTTGCCATTTTAGAAGATATATCACTCCCATTATAGATGGGACTGTCAGAAGCACCGAAAACATCACAGGGATATCTGTCAACAATTAAAAATTACTTAAGTAATAATAATGAATACCCTATTATGATGTATTATGATTAGTGTTTATCTTATAGAGGCCCTTTAGGCTGCGTATCCATCAGATATATCCAAGATAGAAAAATGGTAACTGAGGAAAAAATCCACCAGTAGTACCTCTGCCCTCATTCACACCAGGAAAATAGAGAGGGTAGGAGGAGCATCCCCCCAGAGGAATTATGAAAAGCTATAGTTTAAAAAAATTATAATTTAAAAACTGGGGGGTGAGGCCCTTTTTCCTGAAGTACATATGTACCGAATCTAAAGATGAGTCCTGGTGGATATGCAATGCAGCCTTAACTCTGGGCGGCAAGTACTTTGCATAACATAAACTTCTTTTTTGCAGTATGATGGAACAGGCACCTGATAGACATTTCTTTACCTTTTTCACTGAGACTCCCCTTTCTGCCAAGAACAAGTCTTGCTGCTTCCACTATAAACAGCCCAACCAGTACGCCGTAATCTTGACCAAGTATCGTCGGATCTTTTTCTACAGTATATTTTTCAATAATCAATACTGACTTCAGGATAAGTGTGCCGAGCTCGCACGTCGCAAAGAGACCAAAGTAAAACGAGTTTATGTACAGCAGTATTTCATAAGCTAAACTTGAATTAACCATCTCTAATTTAATCGCACTTCAAAATAACAATTGAAGACAATAAATTTAGTACATAATACGCTAAAAGATATTAAGTACGTGTGTATACTGTATGTAAAGACTAAAATAAATTTTCAAAAATAGAACAAAACAAAGGTTCCTCTTCGAGGTTCTTTCTTGCCTGCCTGCTGGGACCTGGGACTTAGGCATAGGCACAGATTAGTGATAACAGACCCAGGACTTAGTTATCTTTGGCCTGCTGCTGCTGACCATAGACAAATGTTGCCAACGATGAAGGGCCTAATATCGCCATTTTTTTTGAGAAAATGTAGCCTATTGTATTGTTATAATAGATATTGAACATTTCCAGGGTTTCCTCCCCTCTAAAAGCTAAACTGATGGATTGAAACATCTGAAAAAATTCAAGCTGATAGTGCGTTTCATGAACTTTTTTTAAAGGAAAAGTATAGCGGTTGAGATAACTTAATTAGTTTAGTAGTAATAGTCATTGAACTTAGATGTTGGATAATTTTGTCCAAATATAAAATCTGTAGAATAAATCCTGTAAAGTGACTAAGATGAAGTAGTTGGTTGTTTATAAGGGGTAAAGACTGACATTGAAAACTAAATCTAAAGTCAAAGTCAAAATCATTTATTCAATTTAGGCGTCTACGACGCTCTTATGAAGGTCAATTACAAATTTGAATATTGAAATATACTACATTGTACTGCCACGTTCAGCAAACAAAAATTATAGAGCCACTGCGAGAAGAACGGGCAAGAAACTCGGGGCCATTCTTTTAAACGTTTTTTAAAAATGTGTTAAGTACATACTATATAGTAAAATTATTACAATACTTAATTTACATTACGTAGGTGTTAGGCGCTAGCTTGGCAGAGGCGAACCAGTCCAAGCATTTTTGTCGTTTAAGTAATCACAAACTGTGTAGTAAGATTTCTTTATCAAAATATTCTTCACATGCAACTTGAATTTTCTTTCTGTGAGCGTTGTAATATGTTTGGGCAATTTATTATAAAACCGCACACAATTGCCTAAGAAGGACCTTTTATTTGTCTTTGCTAATCTAAAACCTGGCACCGCTATTTTATCTTTATTCCTAGTGTTATAATCGTGATTGTCACTGTTTGATTTAAATTTGCTCAAATTTTTACGAACATACATAATATTTTCAAATATATACAGACTTGGTAAAGTTAAAATATCAATTTCTTTAAAAAGATCTCTCAGGGATTCCCTAGGATTTATTTCATATATGGCTCGAATTGCACGCTTTTGTAAGATAAAGATTGTCTCTATCTCAGCAGCAGCTCCCCACAGCAATATACCATATGACATAATACTGTGGAAGTACGCGAAATAAACGAGCCTAGCAGTAGCTACGTCTGTTAGCTGCCTTATCTTACGAACTGCATATGCAGCAGAACTAAGTCTTCCAGATAGATCATGTATATGTGGATTCCACTGTAAAGTTGAATCCATTTTAATTCCCAGGAAGACTGTCGCATTGTCAAAAGAGAGTTTTTATAGGCCAAGGTTAATGTTTGGTTCCACATAAGTAACATTTGGTAAAGAAAACTTTAAACATTTGGTCTTTTTTTAATTTAAGAGAAGATTATTAGCCGCGAACCACTTAGAGATCATAGATAACACATTATTTACATGAATAAGTTCACTATCCCTCTTATCGACTTTAAAAATTAGGGAGGTATCATCTGCGAATAAAACTATATCGCAGAAATTTTTAACTATGAAAGGCAGATCATTTATATATGCTAGAAACAGAAAAGGTCCTAAAATTGATCCTTGCGGTACTCCTATTCTTACCAAAGACCCGGAAGAAGTATTGTCATTTATTCTAACCTTCTGTAGCCTGTCTGACAGATATGACTTTATAAGATCCAGAGCTCTTCCACGAATACCATAATGTGAAAGTTTTCGAATCAGGGTGCGGTGCTCTACACAGTCAAATGCCTTAGAAAGGTCACAGAATACGGCAATAGCATCCTATGAACTCTCCCAGGCTTCAAGTATATGTGACATCAATTGAGCACCTGCATCTGTTGTGGATCTGCTCTTTGTGAAACCAAACTGATTCTCATTCAATATATTATGCTCATTAAAATGGGATAGAAGTTGTTTGAGCATAATTTTTTCGAATACTTTACTCAGAACAGGTAAAATAGAAATAGGTCTGTAATTGCAAGGGTCAGATGTAGCCCCCGACTTCAAAATTGGAGTGATTTTACTTTGTTTCATTAAGTCGGGGAAGTTTCCTTTATCAATACAAAGATTGAATATTGTTTTAAAATATGGTGCAATAATTCATATTATAGACTCTGCCACTTTAACTGACATACCCCACAAGTCTTCGGTGCTCTTAATATTAAATTTTTTAAATGTTTTTATAATTTCAAATATTGTTGTGTGTCTGAAAGAAAGGTCCGGCGATTTGCAGGGGAAATTATGTATTAGCAGAGTTTCTGCTACATCGGGACATGCATCCAATGACTTAGTGACTTCTAGGGGTAAGTTAGACTTGCTAATTTTATTTCTAATAAAAAGAGATTTAGCACACAAGCAAACAGACTTAAACATATTTGAATAGTTCCTAACATAATCACGAAACTGCTTGCAGGATGTCAAATTCTTCCTGCGATACAGACCATACAAATAATCTCTACTTTTATGAATACCTGTAGTTGCCCAATCACCGAACTTCAACTTTCCATTTACTTGTTTCTTTATTTTTGGACAAACTTTTTGAAACTCAGTATTTACTAAAGAAAATAAACTATTATAAATGTCATTCGGGTCACTATGAGAAAAACTTGTCATGGCAAGCTTAGCTTCTATATCGGTACTGAGTATTTCTAGCCTACTGGTTGTTAACGGCCTATGTTCAATTTCATACCTCGCTGTTTCTCTGCTTCCATCAAATCTAATTGCCAGGCCCTCATGATCAGATCTAACACCCTTCATTATTGACTTTTGTGTAGTCTTACTGTTCGAGTATATATTGTCTATACAGGTGTGTTTGTTATCCTAGTGGGCTCACAGAATAGAAATTTCAAATTAAATGACTTAAACAATGAAATAAGATCAGTCTTATTTTTAGATTTCAATAAAATATCTACATTAAAATCACCACATACAAATATAGGTTTTACACATTTAGAAATTTTTAGTAGTATACTTTCCAGAGTGGCTAAGAATTCTGTAAAATATTGAGCACGACCTTCATCTGTTGGTGGTCGATATACACACAACACAATATGCCTGTCCACCTCCACACAAGCAACCTCACAGACACGTTCGACAGAACATCTGACTAAGTCATGGCGTTCTTTAAATTTTAAGTTATTTTTAACAAGGATAATACACCCTCCTCCTTCTGCAGATGATCTGTTAAACGCACTGCCTACACTAAAATTCTTAACATTAAATAACATTTTATCTGCTCTTAGCCATGTTTCAGTGAAACATAATATATCAAAAGGATATTTATCTAATAACATTTCAATTTCAAGTATTTTGCCAGGGAAGCGATTTATATTTTGGTAATACAGTGCTATGTCAAAACACTTCCCTGTTGTCTGACTTATAAGTTTAAACAGTTTGACTCAACATTCGCATTAGTACATGTACTAAAATCTGTATCGTCAATAAAAGACTTTGTTATATTTTTTATAACCGACTCAATATTATAAGCTACCAAAGTAGCAATTAAATTCTTACATTTCTTAGGTAGGTACATCCTATCCTGAGTCAACATAAATTTAGTTATAAATTTATTACAGTCAATAAATAAAAGTTTGTCTTTATGACGACATGTCATATTATATAAAATTGTATTTAAGCAGTTAATATGCTCATTCTGACTTTTAGTTAGTGCATCTGAGTAAGGAAAAGCACATAACATAATTTTAAATGCATTAAGGCTTAACAATGAGGTTACATTTGCTATAACCTGTTTCCTGTCTATACCTAAACTTTGGCCTAAATAGACAATGACTATAGTATTGCTATCAATTGCGGCAGACATAATTTTTTTCTCAATTTGAGCATAAGAAGCACCAGGCATGCAGTAATTTTCAACAGAGCAGTCTTTTTTTTTAATTTTTTTTATGCCTGATAGGTTAGCCTTTTACCACTATCTCACCTGATGGTAAGTGATGATGTGGTCGAGGATGTTGTTCAGACTAACCTAGAGTTACTGGCTCTCAAGGACAGCTGCCGGAACACACCGTTAGGTGCTTGGCGACAGATTTTCAACTTGAGGGTGGTAGCTAGCCAGGTGGGCATTTGCAAAGTGCCCTACCACCATGCTGTAACGACTGCTATCCTAAGACAACAACCGGGACCGACGGCTTAACGTGCCCTCCGAAGCACGGAAGCGCTCAGTAGTAATGCCCAACCAGCGGTCACCCATCCAAGTCATGACCGCGGCGGACGTTGCTTAACTTTGCTGATCGATTCAGAATGGCTAAGCAAACTTGGCTACGAGCGCTTCAAAAGTCTAGTGAATTACCAAGCACAGATCCAAAATTTCTGCCTATTGCATCTGAAAAAACCAATACTTTGGTAACCATATCCTGGTTTGCGGTGATACCTTGATTCTCCCTCCGTACTGCTTCAGTGCATGTTTTATTCAATGGCTGAACTGTATGACAAATTGTTGGTATTGAATCTCTAGTTGGTTGCTGACTATGAGACTTTGAGCATGCACACTCAGTAGTTCTCACACTCTCCATATTGGTGGTAACAAGATCCATTAAACTTATAGCTTCATTGTAGTGCTCACTAAGATGGTTTTGAGCTGATAAGTAGCTAGAGAAAATAGTTTGCAATATTTTTTCTTTATCTAGCAGCTCAGAGAGAAGACTCAAAGTATCATCATCATACAATTTGCTTAGTAATTTCTACTTCATCCAAACAATTTTGAAGTTTTTCCTGTAAAACTAGCTTATCTTTCACCAAATTCACATTCTTCTTGAAATATTTGCGGTTTTTAAGTTGTTTTTCGCACTTACGCATCAGTTTCTTAAGTTTAAAGTACTTTTTGATTTTCTTATGGCTCTGAAAGACTGGAAATTGACTACATATAGTGTTCTCATCAGTCAAGTCAATAGTTTCAATAGGCTGCAGGGAGCTTGCTGATTCCATGCCACTACCGACCAGCTCATAGTATGAATTAAAAAATGTTAAAACAATAACTATGCCCTATGTCATACATAATAGACTAGCTTTCCAGCCGCGGCTCCACCCGAGCATATTGCGGTTATCGCGTAAAACCATTAACCTTTTTTCGCACAGTTGGATAAAAACTATCCTATGTCCTTTCCCGGGTCTCAAACTATTTCCATGCTGAATTTCATCCAAAACGGTCCAGTAGATTTTAAGTTTATTCGTTGCATACAAAAATACAAATCTTTCCTCTTTATAATATTAGTAAGTATTGATATGACAGTACAAAGATTCGACTTATATGGGTATAAAGTACTTTTTGGACCTCATCCTCGCCGTACACTAGAAGTGTTTGCTGTCTGTACCTGTCGTACCAAGGTTATCTCTCACTTCATTTGACACATCATAAATTTGCTGATTGTAGTGCACTTCAATAGCGTAAATTTTTCATCGGTAAAGAGTATATTTCTCTGCCTTCACTTGCGTATCGCAACGGAAGACACTATTTAATTTTAAAGATTTATTTAGGTCATGTACTCTATATTGACGCTAAGCACCGAGCTTCAGGTCTTGTTTTATAATACGCGACATTTTCCTAGTGTGAATCTTCATTTCTCGCAATAAGATTATTGTTGAGTTATCAATAATAATATTTTTAACTTCCTAATGGGATTTCACACAATTCTGGCTTTAACAGCATTAATTTGTAGTTTTAAGACAAGCGGCTGTCCTGATCTTTTATGGTCTTCGACAGAGGAAGTGTTGTATCTGTTGATACAACACTTCCATACGATACGATATACGAACATATGGCTGATACCGAGCTTTTGAAGTGTCTGGGATATCACCGACGCGACGGCTCAATACCTATTTTGTACAAGGAGAATACTGCTATCCTATTTTCTTTGACACCTCGAAGTCATTTCATATTGTTATTTGATAATGAACACGAAAAAATATATATGAAATGGCGCGACATCGAAAGAAAATTTTAAAGTAATAAACGCGTACCAAATTTTAAATAATTCTAAAGCTGAAACATTTTTGTTACAGTATTTATGGTCAGACTAGTTATTATATAGTATAATAGCCCATTTATAAGCTTACTTGCATATATCGCTGTATACTTTTTATTTTTCTTTCATATATATATATCAACTATTTTATAATACAATAATTATTTATACTACAGCAAATAAATTAAATGACATTCAAATTCTTACAATGTACCAACGGATTCTGAATCGCGTTATCGTAACGTTTTCATTCGATTATCTACCTATAGTTCACAAACGAATTTTGTTTGATTTTCGAATTACAATTGAAATAATAACTTGGCGGCAATCGTACTTCTATTTCTTAGATTTAGCAGGAAGAAAGTGGAGGAGGATAAAGAACTTCAGAATCGTTCTAACGGGCTTCTACGGAACCCTACATTGTGCGTGGCTCGAGACGCATTTGACCTTTTATTTGTCATTACCATTAGGGATGTTATGGATTTGATATTTTGGAACTGGTTAGGGATATGGATATAGAAATAAAATTATATCGGTTTCGGATACGGTTACGAATATGTAATTATTTCGGATAATCCGTTGGTTTCGGATAGTTTCGGCTTCGGATATTAGATTGAAGTAAAATATAAACACAAATAGTATGTAAGAATTTGGTTTTATTTATGGCTTTTATCTTGTCAGTCTAGACTTTTCAGATCATTTGGTATTATAATCAGTCGTATAGGTGAGTAATTATTATATACCTACTGAATTTTAAGTTATATTTATTATAAATAAAATAGCAGTAAATTTAAGAGTTGGAAAACAAGCTTTACACATTGCTCATATTAAGTTATAACCTATGTATAACATATAAAATATGTGTGTGTGATAATATAGAGGTTACTTTTTAATATATGAGTAATGAATACATCTATTCTTAGAGCAAGTATAAAGTTGCCTATTGCCGAATACGTTCTAATAGTCAAAACTGAGCATAGGAAGATTATAATATATTTTGAAATTGCTTTTTGTTAAATACATATTATGTATTTAACCTCTTAGCCTGAAAGTCGATTCCTTAAGGGATCATAAATTAACCCAGCAGCACTGAAAAGCTGCTCACTTGGTACACTGCCATCCAATCCTTATCTTTCTTAGACAATCTGCTGATAAAAATAATGACGCGTAGTGTTATTTGGCATCAAATTAGAAATAAATTATAATGTTTGGTTTTATAAATATTAAACTAGTAGTTAGAAACAACAAACTACATCGTATCTATTTTTTAAGTCATCTTGTTTGGCTACGTAAATTAAGTACCCAAAACCGTAAAACTTTTTTTAATGTAAATTAAAAGTAAGTAAAAATGTTGAATTTTGACGAGTTTCGGTTACGGTTACGGAGCTCCATAACATCGCTGATTACCATACTCTAGAAACATCTAGTGAAATCTGACGGAAAACATGATAATCATGATATTAGTTGCCAACTCAAGTTATATTGTGAGCTTATTCGCTAGTCTCTCGGCAATGGACGAAGGAGAAAAACTCACTATACACACGGTTTCTTCTCTGATCGAAATAAGGTACAATTTTAAGGATCTGAGTTGCTTTGACTTTTTCAAATCCCTGTTGGGAAAAAAAGATCACTTTAATAAGAACATCTGAAAAATACCGAAATAAGTAAAGCGATTTTAATATTTTTATGTTTGCAATAAAGCATGCTTTGCGGATATCATTACAAAATTACAAATATACGAGAGGAAAAAATAGTCATGTGTTTTGGTGGATTCGAACCCGCGTCATCCATCCCTTTAGCCGGGGTACTCACGACTCGGCTGACATGACAATTGTCACAATGCTAATTTTGTTGCAGGTTCGAAGCCCGCACATGACTATATTTTTTCCTTTCGTATACTAGTGCGAGAGCCGATTGCAAAAATACCTACCTCATCGGGTACCCCAATAGGCTATCTTTAGATCGTTTACCGACACTCAAACACGTAAAAAAAATTAGGTCTGCCTGAGCCGATCCTGCCGGGTCATGGAAATAATCGATATTTTTTTACGTAATTTTTTTGTGAAAATTACCTCATGTGGTACCCGAATTAAAGGGATGACAACAGTTAACCATTGATTAATTATGTAAAAAAAAGTTGGTCTGCCATTGCGCACCCTGCCGGAAGTACTTGGCAGACCCCCAAAAATATGCCCTTCCGACACGCTCAACCTACCTCATCGAGTACCCCGATGGGACTTGCGCCAAATGATAGCCATGAAACGCCTGATTATGGATCAAAGGGTCTATTTTATAACATTGTGGTAAGGTGCAAAATACAGAGTCCATAAACATCATATATTTTCAAACCTAGAATCAAAAATTGCTATCACTTTCGTCACTTGAGCTATCATATGTTTGATCAATATCATGGTCCTCTGAATCATTTATTATAATGGACTCAACAGTGTTGGATCACCTTCATACCATAGAGGTTCTAGGCGATTGCTGTTAATTACCTATTCGTATTTTTTGGCATCCAATTTAATTAGTTAATTTGAACTTGCGTTTTGCCACATAGCGTTGATGAACGCTGTTTGCATTATTTTTTGTTTTATAAACTTTTTACATGGAGGCATTCCGCATGAACTAAAATTCCAATTTTTTTTAATAAAGGGGCTTGCAAATTGTATTTTGCGTATGTTTTATAGAAGATAACGTTTCTGGCATCATTAGTATTCATACAGATTTTCCATAAATTTCGCATGTATTTATATTCATATTCGCATTCATAAATACCCCATCGAGTACCTCTATGGTACTTACCCCAAATGATAGCCAAGAAACCCCAGATACTAGATCAAAAGGTCTGCCAGGTTTAAACTTGCCGGAGCTTAGTGGTCAAAGCATTTGAAGTAGGGAATGTAGCATAATTTCACTTAAACTTAAAAAAGTTCTTGTTCTTAATTTATACATATTAGCTAGTTTTTCATCAAAAAATTATATAAAACAAGAAAAGTAGTGTTAAGAATGTATATATAAAATTGAATAATATATACCCCGAGTACAATAACATATTTCCTTCCAATTTAGGTACAATAATCAAAATTAAGTTAAAGGGCGCATTATAATTATCTGAAATATGTGGGTTTATAAATGCATGATGTGCGAGTTATAAAGGTAATAAGAAAATTTTTAAATCTGACACATTTTGCCAAATTACGGGCATGCAAATCTTGCAGATTACTTAAAATATAGACTTATTGTAGGCTGCAGAGTCTAGAAACTGTAGATACAGTAAACGCCTAATCAACCTTACCACCGAATATCACTCTAATTCACCGCAATACGGTTAAAGTTGAATTAATAAGGGCTCCCTAGCCATTGATCGTAAATGCCCAACTAACTAATCAACAAAAAATCGAAGTGGCTACGATGACGACACGAACTATTTTATAACATATTGGTAAGGTGCAAAATACAGAGTCCATAAACATCATACATTTTGGAACCAAGAATCAAAAATTGCAATCACTTTCGTCACTTGAGCTATCATACTCGTATGTTTGATCAATATCATCGTCCTCTGAATCATTTATTATAATGGACTCAACAGTGTTGGATCACCTTCATACCATAGAGGTTCTAGGCGATTGTTGCTATTTACCCATTCGAATTTTTTGGCATCCAATTTTATAAGTTGATTTGAACTTGCGTTTGGCCACATAGCGTTTATGAACGCTGTTCGCAATATTTTTTGTTTTATAAACTTTTTACATGGAGGCATTCCGCATGAACTAAAATTCCAAATTTTTTTAATAAAGGGGCTTGCAAATTGTATTTTGCGTTTGTTTTATAGAAGATAACGTTTCCGGCATCATTAGTATTTATACAGTTTTTTTCCATAAATTTAGCATGTATTTATATTCATATTCGCATTCATAAATACCCCATCGAGTACCCCGATGGTACTTACGCCAAATGATAGCCAAGAAACCCCTGATACTAGATCAAAAGGTCTGCCAAGTTTAAACTTGCTGGAACTTAGTGATCAAAGCATTTGAAGTAGGTAGGCAGCATAATTTCACTTAAACTTAAAATAGTACTTTTTTCTAAATTTATAAATATTAGCTAGTTTTTCATCAAAAAATTAAATAAAACAAGAAATTTAGTTTTATTATAATAGCTAACGTGGTTTTCACTCACTTTAGTAAATAATACGGGATAACTCACGTGAATCAGTCAGATAGCTCCGACTATAGTTTCAACCACATTCGAGAGTGCTAAGCGAGACGTCAACGCGGGCGTCCCGAGCTCTCCTTGAAAAAGACCACCGAATGTGGTTAAAACTATAGTCGGAGCTATCTGACTGATTCACGTGAGTTATCCCGTATTATTTACTAAAAAGAAATTTAGTGTTAAGAATGTATATTTAAAATTGAATAACATACACCACGAGTACAATAACATGTTTCCAATTTAAGTACAATAATCAAAACTTAGTTAAAGTGCGCACTATAGTTATTTGAAATATGTGGGTTCAAATTAAATGAAAATTTGTTGCATGATGTGCGAGTTATAAAGGTAATGAGAAAATTATAAAATCTAACCTATTTCACCAAATTACAGGCATGCAAATCTTGCAGAGTCTAGAACCTGTAGATACATTCAACGCCTATAACTTACCACCGGAGAACACTCTAATTCACCAAAATACGGTTAAAATTGAATTAATAATGGTTCACCAGCCATTGATGGTAAATGGCCAAACAAGTACAATACTTATATAAATACAAAAAATACAAATCAACATAAAATCGAACTGGCTACAATAACGACAAGAACATCGTGGTAAGGTGCAAAAAACCATAAAGTACATAAATATCATACATTTTCAAGTCAAGACTCAAAAATTGTTATCACTTTCGTCGCTTGAGCTATCATACGTTTGATCGATATCATCGTCCTCTGAATCATTTATTATAATGGACCCTACAGTGGTGTTGGATCACCTTCATACCACAGAGGTTCTAGGCGATTGTTTCCAATTACCCATCTGTATTTTTTGGCTTCCAATTTATTAGTTCATTTGAACTTGCGTTTTGCCACATAGCATTTCTGCCATCATTAGTATTTATACAGTTTTTTCCATAAATTAAGCATGTATTTATTTTTATATTCGCATTCATATATACACCATCGAGTACCCCCATGGTACTTGCGCTAAATGATAGCCAAGAAAAATATTATAAAAAAAATATATATTATAAAAAAAATATATGTTATAAATATGTTATAAAACAAAAATATTGCGAACAGCATTCATTAACGCTATGTGGCAAAACGCAAGTTCAAATGAACTAATAAAATTGGAAGCCAAAAAATACGGATTTGTTATTAGAAACAATCGCCTAGAACCTCTGTGGTATGAAGGTAATCCAACACCACTGTAGGGTCCATTATAATAAATGATTTGTATTTTTTGTATTTATATAAGTATTGTACTTGTTTGGCCATTTACAATCAATGGCTAGTGAACCATTATTTAAACTTTAAACTTTAACCGTATTTCTTTTTTATGCCTTTTTTATGCCTGATAGGTTAGCCTTTGACCACTATCTCACCTGATGGTAAGTGATGATGTGGTCGAAGATGTTGTTAAGGCTAACCTAGAATTACTGGCTCTCAAGGACAGCTGCCGGAACACACCGTTAGGTGCTTGGCGACAGATTTTCAACTTGAAGGTGGTAGCTAGCCAGGCAGGCATTCGCAAAATGCCCTACCACCATGCTGTAACGACTGCCATCCTAAGACAACAACCGGGACCGACGGCTTAACGTGCCCTCCGAAGCACGGAAGCGCTCAGTAGTAATGTCCAACCAGCGGTCACCCATCCAAGTCATGACCGAGGCGGACGTTGCTTAACTTTGCTGATCGATTCAGAATGGCTAAGCAATCTCCGCTACGAGCGCTTCACAATTTCGGTGAATGTCTGTATCTACAGGTTCTAGACTCTGCAAGATTTGCATACCCGTAAGTTGGTGAAAAAGGTTAGATTTTACAATTTTCTCATTACCTTTATGACTCGCACATCATGTAACAAATTTTCATTTAATTTGTACTCACATATTTCAAATAACTATAATGCGCACTTTAACTAAGTTTTGATTATTGTACTTAAATTGGAAACATGTTATTGTACTCGTGGTGTATGTTATTCAATTTTATATATACATTTTTAACACTACCTTTCTTGTTTTATTGAATTTTTTGATGAAAAACTAGCAAATATTTATAAATTTAGAAAAAAGTACTATTTTAAGTTTAAGTGAAATTATGCTGCCTACCTACTTCAAATGCTTTGATCACTAAGTTCCGGCAAGTTTAAACCTGGCAGACCTTTTGATCTAGTATCAGGGGTTTCTTGGCTATCATTTGGCGTAAGTACCATCGGGGTACTCGATGGGGTATTTATGAATGCGAATATGAATATAAATACATGCGAAATGTATGGAAAATCTGTATAAATACTTATGATGCCAGAAACGTTATCTTCTATAAAACATACGCAAAATACAATTTGAAAGGCCCTTTATTAAAAAGAAATTGAATTTCAGTTCATGCGGAATGCCTCCATGTAAAAAGTTTATAAAACAAAAAATATTGCGAACAGCGTTCATAAACGCTATGTGGCCAAACGCAAGTTCAAATCAACTTATAAAATTGGATGCCAAAAAATTCGAATGGGTAAATAGCAACAATCGCCTAGAACCTCTATGGTATGAAGGTGATCCAACACTGTTGAGTCCATTATAATAAATGATTCAGAGGACGATGATATTGATCAAACATACGAGTATGATAGCTCAAGTGACGAAAGTGATTGCAATTTTTGATTCTTGGTTCCAAAATGTATGATGTTTATGGACTCTGTATTTTGCACCTTACCACAATGTTATAAAATAGTTCGTGTCGTCATCGTAGCCACTTCGATTTTTTGTTGATTAGTTAGTTGGGCATTTACGATCAATGGCTAGGGAGCCATTATTAATTCAACTTTAACCGTATTTCGGTGAATTAGAGTGATCTCCGGTGGTAAGGTTGATTAGACGTTTACTGTATCTACAGGTTCTAGACTCTACAGCCTACAATATGTCTATATTTTAAGTAAAAAGATTTGCATGCCCGTAATTTGGTAAATTGTGTCAGATTTAATAATTTTCTCATTACCTTTATAACTCGCTTATCATTTCAGATAACTATAATGCGCACTTTAACTAAGTTTTGATTATTGTACCTAAATTGGAAGGAAACATGTTATTGTATTCGTGGTATATATTATTCAATTTAATATATACATTCTTAACACTACATTTCTTGTTTTATTTAATGTTTTGATGAAAAACTAGCTAATATGTATAAACTAAGAACAAGAACTTTTTTAAGTTTAAGTGAAATTATGCTGCCTTCCCTACTTCAAATGCTTTGATCACCAAATTCCGGTAAGTTTAGACCTGGCAGACCTTTTGATCCATAATCAGGCGTTTAATGCCTATCATTTGGCGCAAGTCCCATCGGGGTACTCGATGAGGTAGGTTGAGCGTGTCGGAAGGGTATATTTTTGGGGGTCTGCTAAGTACTTCCGGCAGGGTGCGCAATGGCAGACCAACTTTTTTTTACATAATTAATCAATGGTTAACTGTTGTCATCACTTTCATTCGGGTACAACATGAGGTAATTTTCACAAAAAAAATGACGTAAAAATATATCGATTATTTCCATGACCCGGCAGGATCGGCTCTGGCAGACCTGATTTTTTTTACGTGTTTGAGTGTCGGTTAACGATCTAAAGATAGCCTATTGGGGTACCCGATGCGGTAGGTATTTTTGCAACCGGCTCTCGCACTATACCTTTTTTTAATGTTGTAAAGTAGCAAGATCTTGAGCTTGTCAAAATTTAAACTTTTAATTTACATTATAAAAAAGGGTTTTACGGTTTTGGGTAATTAATTTACGTAGCCAAACAAGATGACATAAAAAATAGATACGATGTAGCTTGTTGTTTCTTACTATTAACTATATTTATAAAACCAAAAATTATAATTTATTTCTAATTTGATGCCAAATAACACTACGCCTCATTATTTTTATCAGCAGATTGTCTCAGAAAGATAAGGATTGAATAATTATGTTTGTAGCTTGCTAGTTTTTGAGGAAAGAAGCTGTATAAATTAAAAATATATAAACTTTGTTTTCATAGGTGTCCGGGAAAAAAAACCAATTTAACTCAAATGTCCGGGTTTTTAAAGATTTTGTCCGGCATCGGTTAAGATTTTTTTCAACTCTCTGGGCATCGGTGGTTTAGGTAATGTAATGGCAGCCTAGGGATGTTGAAACAAAAAAAGCATCGATATTTTTTTCGATTTAATATATCGTAGTGTTGTATCGATACTTTGCAATATATCGGAGAAATATATCGATATTTTGGATATATCGTAAAAAAATATTTTCTTTTATTTAGCTAGTCTATATTATTAATTATTTGACAGGTTGATATAAGTAAAAACAGCTAGGGTAAAGAAACAAATCGACTTTATTTATTTTTAATTCCGCATATTTTTTTCTCTAGACCAAGCATAAAAAAATGGGCTTGCATAAAAAAAAATGCCTTTACGAAGGTTTTGTTTACAACAAAACATTCTTGAAAATGATAAAATTAAAGCGGTGTTGGCAACGTTTACGATCAATTTGCCATAAAAATCATTTTTGCCAACATCCCGTTTGAAAATGTAAAGGTTTTGGTAAAATGTGTTAAGTAAGCCATGGTGTTGTATCTGTTGAATAATATCGATTGATGTACCGATATACATATCGATACTTGGTTATTCGATAATATCGGATGGAAGCGATATATCGTGTTCATATATCGATATTTTATGTAATATCGATATATATCGTGCACTCCTATGGCAGCCCTAATGTAGCCTAAAGTAGCCCAAGAAAGATAACGCTTTAAATAAAATAGCATTGATATAAATTAAGGACATATACCCGCCAGCCAAAGTGTGAACTTTCATATAAACTCAACTTGTTATTGAAAATAAACTCGCATGTAAATATAGTGTATTATAAGACCTATCGTTTCTGGCTTAAATCCTTTTTCTTTTGGACTATAATTATGTTTTTTATTATATAGCGTTTAGTATATAGCACTCGTTTTTAGGAGTTTGAGCCAGTTATTCGTAGCTCCAGATTTATTTAAAAAGTATAGTACACATGTATAAATAACTTCCCATTATAGAAAGTTCATTATATTCCCCATGTTTGTGGTGCAATAGGAATATTAAAAACATGCTTATTTTTCTTGAAAGAGATGCTTAAATTTGGGTCTTTATTTTATATAAAATTACGAGTTTTTGGGATAGTGTAATTTCAAAACTGTATAATTTAATGAAAATCTGATGCACCACAAACCTAGATATTAGGGTAGTGATTACGTAGGTAAAAAATCATTGAGTTTTATTCGCTATTATTAAAATGAGATTGGAGCTGCGTTTTGTATGGGGGCGTTCGTCTAAAATATACCCTTAAGAAGCTGCCGCGGTGTGAAGTACTGCCTCACTTTTGGGAGGATACCCAGCTTCTTAGCGGCCAGTTGTACTCTGGCTTCGATGTAAGATCCGAAGTTTATATTCGAAGTTAAGGACACGCTAAGAAACTAACTGATTTGCCAACGGTATTGTTACATTTCAGAAAGTCGGAGATAGTTGAAATGTTCTCCGTTTAGCGGAGAAAAGACACGCCTGTGTTTCTGACACATTAAATCTCACTAAATTGGCGTTACCCCAATCGGACACGGCCAACAAGCTAGAGTTTAATCGTCCAATCATCGCCTCTCTTTCAAACTGGACTTGAGCTTCACCAGCTCGTGCATCGGATATATATCTTTCGACAACAGTGCTATCGTCTGCGTACCCAAAGATACCGGGTTTAAGCAGGTCGTTAATGTGGAGCTTAAAAGTGTTGCCGAAAGAACTGACCCTTGAGGTACCCCGACATTTATTGCCAATAGTTCAGACGAGCAGCCATCAATGACTACTCGTAACGAATGTTCCCTCAAGAAGTCTTTTATCCACGCACAGTCTGGGAAGTAAACCATAAGCTGAAAGTTTACCAATAAGGCTATCGTGCCAAACCCTGTCAAAGGCCTTAGAAATTTTCAGTGAGACTGCAAGTGCTTCACCATATTTTTCAATTGACAAGAAGGTCTCCAGTTGACCGGTTCTGGCGAAACCCAACACTCAAGAGGTCATTCTCGGTACGACTTTCGACTGCCGTCGAGTTAGGGGTTAATATTTTTTTCACAGAAAGGTAAAAGGTAACATTATTACAAGCACATACGTTAAGTCGAAAAACTGGGAAATGGCTAGTTTTAAAAAAAAATAAATATTGAAAATCATTATTTTGTCAATATTAATGCCAATCCGTAGGGAATTACAAATCTGTGGTTGCACAGATTATATAGAATTCTCGCCAATGAACATTCCGTCTTACGAACAGTGAAGTTGTCATACTTCCGGTATCATCTTGTTTTATATAAATTTACGTAAATGTACTCTCTTTTTTAAGTGAAGTGTTACAAAACTCACTTTTTTGTAACAGTTCACTGAACAAATTTGTTGTTTTGTTGGATGTGTAAAAGATTTTTAGCTGTGTTGTCGCAGTTTCAACCTAACCTACTTTTTATCTGGTGCTTTTTTTTAGATGACAACTTAACTCTTCGTAAAACGGAACGTTCATTGTCGAGAATTCTATATAATCCGGGGCGCGTTCCAGTAAATGTTGGTCGAGCAATATTTGCTCTAAGGCACCTGGAACGACCTATAAAGCTCCTTTCAAAATATGGAATTGACAGCGATGTTTTAGGTGATAAAATACAGTCTACATTTTTAATAAATGGGGCATAATACGTAATTAAGCAATATTAACATTGTATGACACTAATCCTTGGCTTAGCTTCTACAAAATCTATTATTTATTGTAGAATCTGTCACATTTGACAGCTGGCCAAGATTTGGCCGATTCAAAAGGTAGTAAAAATTTGGCCAGGCAGATCAAAATTTGCTCTGACAGGTCGCCCGGAACGGGTATGATCAAATCTTGACAGGATCAAATTAAGTTCGATTAGAGTGCTGGAACGGCGTATATCTGCGTTTAGACCATAAATTTGTCTTGGCCGACGGGTAGGAGGACTAGGAGGAACGCACCCCAGTGCAACCACAGATATGTAATTCCCTACACATTGGCATTATTATTGAAGAAATAATTGATTTTCAAACTCCAAAGAAATAATAATAATATTTTTCAAACTTTTTTTTCAAAAACTAGCAATTTCCTAGTTTTTCGACTTTGGTGTTTGCTTGTTATAATGTTACCTTTCTGTGAAAAAAATATTAACGCCGAACTCAACGGCAGTCAACGGATAGCTTAGCCTAAAATTGACATAAATACCATTGAAGTAATTATTGTATATTTTGTAGACATTTTGTCTGTTATTTCTGTAGACAGTATGAAGATTAAGATATTTTTCCTTTTGTTTCAGATGCAAACTTTATAGCTGTTCGATTAAATTTGTTCATTATAAATCTCTTTCGACATGTTCCTGGCTAAAATGTTGTAAACAATTGTCAAAAAATATTTACATGAATATGTTAGCCATGGGATTAGAATTAATCAAACTATGAGGGAAAATTTAGAAACTAAACCTTGCTATGTCATTTCCGTAGAAAAATAATTTAGAAAAAGATATTGAGGAACTTGGTGATATGAGTGTAGATAAAAATTCAGATATTAGTTGTGAATACCTAGAGCTTGATAGCTCTGAAGATGATTATGAATTTATTGCTACAAACATAGATCAGAAAAAAGAAATTAGTCATAACAATATTAAATATATAATAATTCCAAATAATAAAATGCCTGACAAATACAACACTGATGTTATTGCTGGAAAGTGCGAGATCTGTAATATAATGTTTAAGACTATAGGTGAAACTGAAGAACACTTATCCATGCATGAGTCTAAAGCATGTAAAAAGTGTGAAATTTGTGATAATATTGTAGATGTAAAAATGTTTGTAAAGCACATAGAAAATCACAAAGATGATTACAGAAAAAGGACATTGAAAAATAGGGTTGAATGTAGAATATGTGGTAAGTTTTTGACCAAAACATATTTAAATTTTCATATAAAAATGCATGGAACTTCAGAACAAAAATCAGAGAGAATGAAACAGTGCAGTGTTTGTGACAAAGTTGTTAGCTATTATTACTATAAGGCTCATATGGAACGGGTACACCAAGAGCAATCTATTGTTACAAATAAATCTGATTTTATAGCAACAGTAAAAAGAACCAAATGTCCAATATGTGATCATACTATTAATGAAAGTAGTTACAAAAAACATCTTGCTGGCCATGGTTGTAGTAAAAAACCATATGTGTGTGACCAATGTGGCAAAGTGTTCTTAAACTATTCATCATTTCAAACTCACTGCTTGACACATCGAAATGACTTTAAATATAAATGTCAATTTTGCCCATACCGAGGCCGTCATTTAGGCCTGTTAAAAGTGCATGTCCGAACTCACACAATGGACTATTTATATGAATGCACCACTTGCAACAAACGCTTTTTGACAAAGAGTAACCTATCTATACATGAGAAAAAACACAAAACACCAGAATATCATTGTATAGAATGTGATAAGGGATTTTATAGTCAGCGTAATCTAAATAAGCATGTCAATTTAATGCATTTAAGGATACGAAATGTCATATGTGAAATTTGTGGCAAAGCTTTTGGCCATAGAGATGGTCTGTTGGCACATGAGAGGAATGTCCACAAAAGAAAGAGTGTTACCTACAAAGGGCGTGCACCATCATATCTCAAGGTGGTGCAAGATTAAAAAGAATGATGTTTGAATTTATGTTACTCCGTGTCACTGAAAACACATTAGAAGATAAAAACATGGTGTCAGACAACTCTTAAATTGCTGCCTCATTATTAGTTTTGGAAAACCATTAATTTTGATTAATAATTATTATTGTTAAACAGAAAGCTCATCATATCCTATACCTATAATTGAATGCAATGAAAATGTAAAAGATTTTAAATGTATATACTTTATATATCTGTTATGATTTTTGTGAGTATTTTGTTTGTAACCAATACTTAATACTTACTTATTATCTTATTGCTGCAGAGCTGATTTTTTTATGACTTTAATAAAAGTGATTCCATTGCCTATAATAGGCTAATTTGGTACATGCTTTATCAAACTTGTTTTATTACCCGCACTGTAGTTTTCCGTGTGACCACAAATTATTGTATGCCAGCCTTCTTTTCGAGCCCTGCTCCTTCTGTGCTTCCTCTTTACCTGCTGCTGTTCTTCTTGTAACCTTATTAAAATTGGTACAAAAATATAAAAACAATTGTAAAGAATTACATTTCGTTAAGATACTATATAACTTATTTCTTGACTAGAGGCGCCATCTACGCGCTCATTCGTAATCGACAATACTAGCAACTAGTGCAGCTGCCTATCTATGGCTCTTTATAAGGAGATTGAGAAATATATATCATCGCACCTCAGCCTCAGCACCCTAGCAATGCACAAACTATCCGCTAGATGTCACTATACTTACCGAATCTATAAATAGCAATGTGAATGCCATAATATGCATACAAGGTACTATTTAATTAAAGCTTAATTAGAATTTGTTAATATCTCTATTTAGTTGCACATTTTTATACATGAGCATACTGAATAAATAATTATTATTCAATCTATATATCTAGTCCGCCCATAAGTTCTGTTACAAATGAAAATGCATTTTTTTATGAAGTATGTACATACCTAATGTAATACAAGGTGGGCCAAAAGATTTCATCCGATGTTGTTTGGCTCTCCTTTTTTTTTTCTAAATGAAAAACTTCAAATCTGTTTTTTTACTATGTTTATTTGAACCTTTAGAATTTTATTGGTCAAGTCAAGAAGATTATATCGGCCAAATGGGCGCCGTCACAATCGCCATACGGGCTCGTTTTATGGCATTTTTCATCACTTCGGCGAGAACTTCGGGCGTCAGATTCTTGCACTCGCGTCAAATGTTGTCCTTGAGGGCTTCCAGAGTCTCGGTCTTGTTCACGTAAACACGGGACTTCAAAAAACCCCACAAAAAAGTGGAAATGAGCTCATTATGATTTTGATCGAAAAATCATCCACTTCCTCGAGGCTTGGGCGTTGGTTACGCGCGTTTGGCGGTCGGCAAGCAGCAGCTGATGCACGGACTGGACTTTGAACGGGAACATGCGCAGGTCTTTGACCAAAATTCGCATTAGGGACGTCCGGCTGATGGCTAATTGCGTGGCATTGCGTCTGGTCGATGTTTCCGGCGACAGCTTGACATCCTCGGCAACAGCGGTGATTTTCTGGGCAGAACGGGCGCTCCGGGGCTCGATTCTCGCTTCAAGTTTGGTGGCCAACCGGCGCAGTGTTTACGCAGTCGGTGTCGGACGGCCGGGGAATTTGCGCTGCGCCAACACCACAGACGAATAATAATTGTTACACAAAAAATAGACAGGATTATTCCGCGTTCTTGGGGAGTGTCTCGCTCCATGGCTTGTTCACTTGTATTCTGCATCTGTCTCAGTGCTGCCAACTCTATTTGGCAAAAACGCGCTTTCAGCACGTCGAAAACGCGCTAGATCGCGCTCAATGGCACCTACAAAACAAAAACGCCCTAAGTGACGCCAATTAGTAACGAAGGGATTATCAATTTTAGCGTATTTTAGATAGATAGATAGATAGAAAACTCTTTATTGTTACACCACTTTAGAAATATAAAAGATTACACATTAAATTATAATAACATAGTGTTACAATGGGCGGCCTTATCACTAAAAGTGATCTCTACCAGGCAACCTTAGGATGGAGTTGAACGAATAAAACAATAGAGGCGGGTGTAGTCCAAATTCATAATCAAATTTCATAAAAACATTTTAAAATAAAACGTATTTTAGTGTGTATATATATATATATATATATATATATATATATATATATATATATATATATATAAATAGTTTTGTTATCGATTTTCACCGTGCCTGCCATGTATGGCCAGTTAAGGCGATCCTGGCCAAAAAACGCCATACAAGAATTAACTTTTCTCAAAGAAAAAACTCGGTTATTAAACTGAAAAAAAATATATGTTATTTTTAAGCATATTCTTGAGTTAATTCATAAATCTGATCCACATAATAAATAACTTCACTCGATAGAAAAAAATCCTAAAGTTACCTCTATTTCGAATTTAAAAACGATTTTTGACTCCCTTTTTACCAATCTTTAATTTTAAATTATTTTTTTATACATTACTTATCAATAAAAGTAATTAAATCATAAATAAAAATGTAAAAAAGTTATCATGTTAATTTTATATGATTTTTTAACATGAATTCATGGCATCAGAGCTCGCTCACTTGACCGCCAGTGCGCTCGCAGAGCTCGTCGACGTAGGACCTGTGTCAATTTTTTCGATCTACGCAGCGCCACACAGAACAGGATCAAAATGAATATCAAACAACAAAATAAAACATGCTCTGGGCTAACTTTCGACTCGTTACGCTTATCTTGATGACTTCCTGATTGACGGTGAATGACAATTGAGATCGTAAGTAGTGAAAGTTAGTATCGTGAAGGTTAATATGTGTGTTAATATTAAGAAAAGGGCTGTTTTTTTTTACAAATAAATAGAACTTTGAAATAACTTGTCGAACTCGGTACTGTGATAGTTCCAAAGTACCTATTATCACAGTAGCGCAAAATATTCTTCGAAAGGTTATTTTGTACTTTTGGGTGTTGAAGTCGGTTCCATTTTTTGGTAAAAAAAAATATTTTTGAATCTTTTTAGTTACCCTTGGTACTTACGGGATCGATTATCATTCATTGTCAACGACTATATCATCAAGATAGGTCAATATGTTTCAGTTATTGGAGTGTAACTCAAAAACTACTTGAACGATTTTGATAAAATTTAAATGAGACTAGACGACAAGCATCAGCTTTTAAACAAAAAAGAATTTTTGAAATCGGTTCACACAGTCAAGAGTTGCGGAGGTAACAAACGTAAAAAACAGACGAATTGAGTACCTCCTCCTTTTTCGGAAGTCAGTTAAAAAAGGGGGAGGTCCTCAATTTGTCCGTTTTTTTTTTACCGAACCGATTTTGATGATTTATTTGATTTGAATGTTGATGATTGTCGTGTGATTTTATTTAAATTTCATCAAAATCGATCTAGCCGTTTTTTGAGTTACACTCCAATACCTGAAAGGTTTTTTCCTATCTTGATGATATAGTCATTGCCAATGAATGACAATCGGTCCCGCAAGTAGCAACGGACACTAAAACGGGTGAGAATTTTTATTTATCAAACCTACTTCAACACCCAAAAGTGTGAAATAACTCTTCGAAGTCGGGACCATGTGCACAATATTGTGATAATAGGTACTTTTGAACTATCACAGTACCGACTTCAACAAGTTATTTCGCACTTTTGAGTGTTGAAGTCAAGCCCATTTTTCGGTAAAAAAAAATTATTGAATTTAGTATTGAATTTGTTAGTAAATTTGAGTCGTCTTTTTTATGATTATAGAAATAATAAGTGACATTAAGCGATTTTTAAAACTGGATGGATATAAATTAAATTATAAGTAAAAACATAAATCTGGCTGTATGGAAACTCATGTCACGTCACGACCATGATATGCGATGTCACACCCGTGACTTGAACTAGTTTTTTGATAACTTTCTAGGTTCAATAAGCTTGCTAAAATGCAATGAAATTATTGTTTTTATATCTAGTTTTAGCCAAATGCCTAGTATTTCGTACCCAGGGTCTAAGATAATGAAGTTAATAATCAAAGCCCAGTGTATGGGTACACACTGGGCTTTGAGTATTAACTTCATTACCATATATAATCAAATCTGTACTTTATAATTTTTAGTATAGATTTACTCCACCCTTTTTTAATTATTATATGATAATAATAATATATATATTATAAATTCAAAAGGTAGTATGTGTTTAAGCTTCTTAACCGACTTCAAAAAAGGAGGAGGTTTTCAATTCGTCTATTTATTTTAAATGTTTGTTACCTCAGAACTATTTACTGATAAACCGATTTATATGATTCTTTTTATATTTGAATGTTTGTCGTATGGTCCTATTTAAATTTCATCAAAATTGGTCAAGCCGTTTTTTAAGCCGTCGGCCCCGGTTGTTGTCTCACGATGGCAGTAGTATCAGCATGGTAGTAGGGCGTTTTGCATTTTGAATGCCCGCCTGGCTAGCTACCACCCTTAAGAAGAAAATCTGTCGCCAAGCACCTAACGGTGTGTTCCGGCAGCTGTCCTTGAGAGTTCTAGGAGTAATTCTAGGGTAACCTGAACAACATCCTAGACCACATCTTTAATAACCATCAAGTGAGATAGTAGTCCAAGGCTAGCCTATCAATAATTATAAAAAAAACATGCATTTATTAATACTCGTAGTAGAATGATACACAAAGTTGTCAGTGACTATGATTAAATGAAATCATCAACATTCATTTTAGCACCTTTGTGGCAAGCCCGCAGTAGCCACTTAATCGATCATTAATTATGTATTACTGATAATTAATTAACCTCAGTCACAAACGAGATGCCCTTAGTCTGCCATAATGAACACTGCATCTATTAGGATACTACTAGTCATAACAAGCGCTCTAGGCGCACGCCTATTAGTAAGGTACGGACGAACTCAAAAATTTTGCTCTATTTTAGCGAACACGTTTTAGGTGCCCACCCCACCAACTTAAGCATAGTGAGGGGTAACCAACTCCAACTTCTTTAACAAATATTTGTAGTTCACGACCGTGTAGAATTAGTTTCACTCGTCTGTGGAAACCGCGGTGTAGTTGTACTCTTATCTGTTTTTAGTTACACTCCAATAACTGAAAGGTTTTTTCCTATCTTGATGATATAGTTATTGCTAATTAATGACAATCGAATCTGCAAGTAGCAAGGGACACTAAAATGGGGGAATTTTTTTTACCCCAAAAATTGAACCGACTTTAACACTCAAGGGTGTGAAATAACTTGTTGAAGTCGGGACCATGCGCACAATATTGTAATAATATGTACTTTTGACCTATCATGGTACCGACTTCAACAAGTTATTTTGCACCTTTGAGTGCTGAATTCAAGCCCATTTTTCGCCAAAAATTTGCTTAACACCGCTGAATGGATTTAGATGATATATCATAAAACGTATTCTAATTTTTATCTCGATTTTCCGAACGGTTCCTGAAGGATCAGGAAAACCAATTTTGATGAATGGAATCTAGATATGTTGTAATTGATTGTTTGAAACTATATCTAACTCGTGTAGTTTTTAACGCAATTGGCGAACCATATACTATTAATATGTACACAATGGTTAAATTAAGGTTAGTAAATTGTTATCACTATTGTTAGGTCCAATGCCAAAAAATATGAGTTCAATTTATTCTGTTGTATCTCTTTATACTTGTTATCTGGGGAATCCTCAACTCAACTGTAATAAAATATATATTTAGATTTTTTTTATGTATATCACACATAAAAACTCTTTACATTTTCGCAAGCTCATTGAACGTAGAAAAATATTAAAATACTAGTTCAAAGTCTCGGGTGTGACATTGAGTACCATAGTCGTGACGTAACATGAGTTTCCATACAGCCAGATTTACGTTTTTACTTATAATTCAATTTATATCCATCTAGTATTAAAAATCACTTAATGTTACATATTACTTCTATAGTTATAAAAAAATACTACTTAAATTTACTAACAAATCCAATACTAATGCAATTTCTCAATATAAAAAAATGTTTACCGAAAAATGAAACCGACATCAACACTCCAAAGTGTGAAATAACTTGTTGAAGTCGGTGCCATAATAGTTCAAAAGTACCTAGTATAACAATATTTTGCGCATGAAACCGACTTCGACAAGTTATTTCACACTTGAGTGTTGAAGTTGGTTCCATTTTTTGTTAAAAAAAAATTAAACTCTTTTTAGTGATTCTTGCTACTTACTGGATCGATTGTCATTCACTGTCAAAGACTATAATATCATCAAGATAGGAAAATATTTTTCAGTTATTGGAGTGTCATTCATGATACTTGTCGTTCAATTTCATTTAAAAATCAAACGACAAGTATCAGCTTTAAAAAAAAAGAATTATCAAAATCGGTTCATCCAGTCAAAAGTTCTGAGGTAACACGCATAATAAAAAATATAGACTAATTGCGAACCTCCTACTTTTTGAAGTCGGTTCAGAAGCTAACACACATACTAACTAACTGAGTTTATTATAAATATGTTAAAAACCTTATCTTACAATTTTCATAAACTACTTTTATATAGTAACTTAAAATTCATTTATTAATTTTTAATTCCAAATAACATTTTGATTTATAACAGTGCGCGTATAGACACATTATATCTAAATATAGTATCTGTTGCCCTGTTTTATGACTTAATTTTTTTTAGTTTTACGGGATATGGTTCTACTGTATCTTCAATAATGGACACTATCTGGCAAATTTTATTTTTATTTCTGGCCAATTTTGCTAGAAGGCAAATATCTGCCTGAAGATGATTGCCTTAATGAGCGATGATTATGAAGTAAGATTTGTACTCATTGACTTTGAATTGAGCACTAGCAGTACAGGACAGCTTCATGAAATTTATTACAATGGGGCTCCTGTCACAACCAAGACAATTGATACATATTTTTAGTTTCAAAAATGCTCTCTATAAGCGCTCAACTTAACAAGTATCGGTTTGGATAATATCTTTTTTATTAAACTTGCAAAACAGTTCATTGGAATGAGCTTAAATTATATCAAAAATATTGTGAAATTTGGTTTTATTTTAAACGCGAGATATAATTCTTTGAGATTTGTTATTATGTTGAATATAATTCTTTGAGATTTGTTATTATGTTGAATACATGGTCTGAAAATAATAATTTAAAAAAACTTAACTAAAACTAAACGATTCTGTCTCGACCATGGGCCACTCGCCACAACCGTGGTTCTATGAAAACCACGGTTGTGACGTCCATGGATGTGAAATGTTCGCACCGTGCTATAACTACAAAGATTAAACAAAAGTAGCCATCTTAAAACAATCACTAGATTAATTGTTATTAAACACACCAAATTAATAAAAATCTGCGAAGACATATTCATAAATACATATTTTAGGAGCCACGGTCTTGACAGCATAAGGGTACTCGTTTTACAAAATAACTAATATCAAACTTATTTTTACGCAGCTATATCACTCGACGCCATTAATTAATAGGACAACTGTGACAGACAGACTTGTTACTGAATTCTGGGAATCTCACATGACATGGTTGTGACATTTAATGTGTTCTTTTAATGAAGTTTATGTATATATATATTTATTTAAAATATAATAATATTACCAAATTACCATTTATGAATAGGTGCATTAAACGGCTTTCTCTATAATCAGTACTAATATTATAAATGCGAAAGTAACTCTGTCTGTCTGTTAGGTTTTCACGCCAAAACTACTGGACTGATATGAATGAAATTTGGTATGGAAATAGTTTGAGACCCGGGAAAAACATGGGATAGTTTGTATCCAACTGCGCAAAAAGAGGTTAATGTTTTTGCGCGATAACCGACAAACGCGCGGGCGGAGCCGCGCCTGGAAAGCTAGTAAAAATATAATAGAACCTTAATATATTAATTTAATATAGTTCTCACAAATAAAAATGTTTTTCTTAAGAATGATAATTTACCCATCTAAAATAACCGTAGGTACACAATAAACTGTATAGATTTATAAACACTACTGTACTGATCGAACCCCTACAAGACCCGATTATTTTTCCGGCGTATGTACCAATACACGACAAATGTTAATTCCATTCTAAAATGTCATACTGACGTGATCTCCGCTACGTAGGTAGGACTGTACTGTACCTTACCTGGAGAGCTAAAAGCGTGCACGCGGCGCATCGCACACAACTCTGTGTCGCGTAAATGAATACGTCGCGCTCGCATAAAATACCTAAAGTCCGTGGAAAGCCTCGCCTTAATTAGTAGTATTTTGAAACGTGTTTCAGAGTCAAATTATATATATTTATATATGTACTTATTTCTAATTTGCTAATGTGCTTTAAATTAGTATTCATATAAAAAAGTAAAGCAGTATATTACAAAGTTATTTTGACTTTCCCTAAAATGCTTTTAGGTTTAGTAGCATAAGCCTGTGTGGACAAGCACTGAGTATAACTTAAAAATTGATTACTAGCTGCAGCAATGCAAAAATAGGAATTTTAGTTAAAAAGGCAGATTTTCGTCGCGTCATCCCTAAAAAATTTAGGTTGGTGATTTTCGATATCATTCGTATATATTATATATCAATAGGCCTTTTGTTTCATATATACTACCAAGTAAGAGATATCATTGACACTATAGGTGCAATCCAAAAGAAAATGTTGCATACATACCTTCACAGTTAACGATCCATTGCATTTAGTACTTTTGTGATAAATAACGCATCTCCACGCAATTGTTTAATTCGTTTTTCTTTTCGTTGTGTAATGGTATCCAGCTCAGTTCATAACAGTACCACAATATCGATTAATAAAATTAAAATTACACGGTCCTGATACATTATACATTACTCTGTAAAATAAAACAAATAACTAGTAATCTATGAGCTCATAGACGGAAATAATGCAACCATCTATAAACTTAATTATATCAATGTATAAACTTACTGTTTGTTTATTTATTGTTTTTCACATTAATTGCACAATTTTTAATCACTCACACACAACACATCACATTCACAATACGACAATTGACAACAGAATAAAAAAATATCGTATAATTTGAAAGAGTTTTTTGAAGTACCTTCAATGCAAGAATTGATAGATGCGAAAACGACCTTTATCGCATGGAAGTAATAAGTACTACGGGTACGTAGTACTTATTACTTCCATGCTTTATCGTAACTAAGGTATAGGTATGACATACGGGAGATGGAAACTTACCTTTATCGCAATTTGGGTTACGTTAGGAACGATACGTCGGGCCAGATCAATAACAACAAATAAATTTCAAGTTCCTAACATAACCCCCGATGGGGTTAGGATTTCGGGTCAGGTTAGGAATAAACTAAAAAAAGGTTGCCATCCTCCTTTCATTGAAAATCGAGTACAAAAAAAATATCCCACCTCTTTTTTCTTGTGATTGATGATGATGAGTGATGAGAAATTTTTTATATAAATCAAATGATTAGAAAAAAGACATTAAACCTTTTTGAGATTTGACGTTAGTATTATTTTATGTTCGCAGCTAAAAAAAGAAGGCTAGCTGGGCAGGTTTGGATTTTCATACAACATTCCTGCACTGCTCCGGAGGGTGTTGTATACATTACTAAATACACACTCATAACAAATTACAAATAGGTAAAAAAAAGGTTTTTGAGTAAAACAGCTGAAAGAAGAGCAAGCACTATGTTTTAATGTCAATGATCATTAATATTGATACACAATTAATCAAAATAAATTAAATAACCATTCTGTACATATTCATTATGATCACAGTCAAATAAAACTACTAATATCATATTTTAATACAATTAAAATGATCTGATTAACACCCTAGAAATTAAATAAGAATTACTTGGTTATAAAAGTAGGTAACAACGTTGCCACATTTTCAAATAGCTTTCTTCAGAGTATGATTTTCCTGCCACGGTGTAGTTTTTGTTATTGTTTTAAATGGTTTATTTGTTGTCGTGGTGTGGTATAATAATGTTTTGTTACCTGCTATAGAACTGCATGTCTATAAACTTATGACTCCTACAATACCTAATAGGTACCTACGTAGGCTGACGATAGGTATCTTGTTATGTTCACTCGCACATTGCCTCAACGAAATTCGTTTATACCTCGTGACACTACCGTTCAGCACTACTAGAAGTGTGATTGGAGATTATTATCTTCCTAAACACTACTATAAAATAGCAGTAGTGCTGATGGAGATTTTATAGTGCGATGTGGTAGATTTTGGTTTATTGATATGTGATAGGTACTACTAACCTTTAGAAATAAGTTTTGCACAATAGTAAACAATGGATTTATAATTGTCTGAAATCAAAACATTTCGATTTGATTAGAGGCACAACTGTTCTAAAAAATGCTTTTGATTATATAGAAAAAGAATTGATCTTAACACAGAGCATTTTTAAATACGTCAAGTGATTCTAGCTCAAACAAATAGTTGAGAACGAAGAAACATGCCAGAGTATTATAAAAGGTAAGGCACGAGGCAATGCTATTCAACGGTTTTATGGTTAAGAAATAGAATTCCTATCCTTTAATACTAATGTTAATTTCCTGACCTTACTTAAGAAAATTTTCTTCGTAACTGCGCCTTGAAAAGTATAATCAAACCCTGAGACCATTATCACTGCAGTGTTTGAAATGTCGGGACAAAAATAATGATAAATATACGGGATATAAACCGTTTAAAGTTGCTTAGTTACTAAATATAATCTCCTTTAGCGCTACTGCTATTTTAGTACTTTCGAAGGAGATAAGACTTTCCAATGATACTACTTGAAATGCGAAGCGGTTCAGTCATGGGGAAAAACGACGAAATTGCGTGCCATTCTAATTTTTATATTTGATTTTAAAGTAGGCAACTCTTGTTTTATGCAAATCTAGTCTATCGTACAAAGCTACGCCCTACACACTTATTACAATTTCAGAGGTGAGCTAATTACATTTGCTAAAATACGAATTTAATATAATATCTCACTTTAAATATAAATACTAAACGGTACAGTTGACAATGGCAATACAACTACGTAGTTGCTCAATTATCAAACAATAACTATTGGTTAGTTGGATATAACCGCATAATGCGGTAATAATAACAGTATTGTTAATACAAATTATACTTTGCAATATTATTTTTAAAGCGCTGACAAGTGCTAAGTAACTTTACTTTAACAGATTTTAGTAAATCATATTAAGTTTTTAGCAGTGAGTAAATTATATGTTAATTTAGATCATAGGTTCTCAACCTTTTATTGCCCACCGCCCACTTTAGATAACGTTTTTTCTACAGCCCCCATATTATCTTATTTATAATCTTTCACGAATCTGAAACATACTACATATTGACACGAATATATTGAAGAAAGTGTGATTGAACTTTAATATTATGTAGTTGTATGATAGGATATGACTTGACCGATTATACTATTTCTTAGTTTAAAGAAGAATGTTTCAATGAGAACAATTAAAACACACTGAGCAACTTAGAACAAGCGCAAATAATACCTCCTGTATTTTTTTCGAATTGCAAAAACCTTATTTATTTCAATTTGATGTAGATCTTTATGTAATTGAATCTTTCAGTTCAATTTTCTTCCACCTCCCGAGCTACCAGAACATGTGTATTGTAATATTTATTCAAATATGCTATCTCAACGCTCCCTAATTTTCTCTGGGTCTTCTACTGCCCCCTGAAAGTCTCAAATGGTTACAAAGGGGCGTTATCACCCACGCTGAGAACATATGACCTAGATCATCTTCTCGAAGGCCAAGTTGATTGAAAAACACGTTTCTTTTAAATTTTCTCGCTATAATAATATTGCCAAGTGCACTCTGAATTACGCTATTAACGAAAATATCTTGTTTTATATATGCATGAATGTGTATTAAAAATATACCTTATCAAGAGGGACAAGTTATTTCACATTTTTCATTATAGCTTACTAGTATTGTGTTTATAAACTTTCTTTCGTTTTTCACTAAAACTGTTCGCGATTTTACCATCGATTCCTCTCTTTCACTTCTAAGAAGTGCGACAGGGATGGAATTTCGGCATCTGTCAGCGTATTAATTAACAGCTTTCTACATTATAGTAAGGAAATTTGCATTGTACTGTAACTTTTATATAAATTATTATCACCCGAAATGAAAACATATGGTTTCGTTTTCTCGTTCGTAAATAGTCGTATTTCACCTTGAAAGTGATTATTAGAGGTGTTAGATATTACCATTATATTTCCACAAAATAGTCATGAGTCATAAGTAAAATGAAATAAGTAATATGGTACAAAATGCTGTAAGTACTTCAATTACTACTTAATACAACTTTTTCACTAGCTATTTTACTACCTAATACTAACAGGAATTTTACGCGTTTTTATATAATACGTCTAACGTAAATTTCATATCACTGGTTTTGAATAATACTGTTCTTTATTCGAGACGAAGAGTAAAAAAGGAGGAGGTGCTTAATTCGACAGTTTTTTGTGTTTACCTCTTATCTCTTTGCAGAGTGTGTACCGATTTGATGTTTTTATTTTTTATTTTTCATACAATAGGTGTTCATTTTAGTAGGTCCCATTTAAATTTGAGTGAGATTTGACGAGTAGTATTTGAGCTATCCCTAATAATAAGTATTTTAAGTTTGAAGTCGAATTTTTGCTAACATCTTAATTATATTGTATTACATAAGTAAGAAAAGATTGCTAGCAAAATATTCAGAAAGGGGGTAGCTCATTATGAAAGGTTTAGATACGCAGATTTGCGTCCGAAGTTCCGGACGACGAAGATTAAACTTCCGAATTGTAACATGTTGCGATTTCCTTGCATAGACATATATTTTCCAACCGCATTTGAGCAGAGTGCAGACACACTTTGTGCGGTTCGACGTTACTTTTCTATGATATAACGTGGCAGACGATTCGAAGTGCGAAACGGGTGGACATCTCTGGTTAACAAAATGTACCGTTAGGCCGCTAACTAGTACAAACATCGTTCAGGAAGGCGCCTCTCCATTTATTTTGTGCAGTTGCAACCATTACTGCCTATCCAAGAGATCATATTTTACTGTACTATTAGCATTTACACCCACATAAGTAGTGTACTGAAGAATATTTTACTGAAGTTCTTTGGGCACATCTCAAGAAAGGAGGATTCCATGGAGAGACTTGTCGTACAAGGCCGGGTGGAAGGCAGTAGACCACGAGGTCGATCCCCCACGCGTTGGATTGACCTTGTCACCAGTACTACTAAAGCTACCGCAGTACAATGTGCTCGCAACGCAAATAGCCGCCTCCAATGGAGGAACATCGCTAGGCGTGCGGCTGCCTTGGAAGTGAGCGGCGTCGACGAGATGCAACCCTGTCCATCGACAGCCACGACCACTCTGCCAAGAGTGTCCGACTAAGAAGAAAGAAGTAGTGTACAAAGGAGACCTGTATACATATGCGCATCAATAACTTACTGTGGCGCGCCTTCGTGTGTGAACAGATCTGTAGCCTATGCGCTGTAATGTTTTTTTTTTTTTTTGGGAGGACATAGATGCTGGCTACCGACTGTTCGGTCGTCCAGCTCCACCGGATTTTCACTGTAATGGTACAGCACGTGATGATAAAATAAGTTACAACGGCGTGTTATATGTTGTGTTTTAAAAAATATATAAAAAAAATGATGATACACCTTGCTGTCTAGCGGATGGGAGCCACCTCTGTCTGCAACAGACTAAAAGTATGTCGATTTAATTTTGTGTTGCTTATCGTATTAGTCGTATAATTTTGTATTACAGTTTCAAAAATATAATCTAAATAATATTGCAATAAATAAGTGGAGTCAAGTCTTAAGTTTAGTGTCTTCCTTCAAAGAGCTTTCCATAATAATAAATAAATAATTTTTGCATGCATGTTCTTGAGTTTCAAATTTATGCTTTTGTTTGGTCAGTTGGTCGTAAAAATGTATATTGTCAAAATTATTTGGAAAAATCGTTTTGAATGGGAATTTTTATTTTCACATTTAGAAGAAAATATATAATAATACGACACACTAACAAACCTGAAGCATAGATTTTAGGTTCAAGGATATGCAGTTTTAACGAGTTTAAACACTTGGACACTTATTTAAAATATTACGAAACTGAGTTGTTATGGAAACAGCTAGGAAGAACTTTAAAAAAGCCTTAATATCATGGGTTTAGATATATATTTTTTAGTTTCTATGGCGCTACAGAACTAAAGTACATCAGTTTTAAGTTGTTTTAGGCACGTGATTTTAACATACAGTGTAAACTCCATGTAACGTTTTAAAGATTTAACGACAAACTCCATAAAGCGTCGAAATCACTTGGCATCTTGGCATCGGCATCATGCATATCCAACTTTCTAAGTTCGTTGTTTTGTTTACAAAATGGGATTGCTTGCACGTGTAGTCTGTTGTTGACTATAACTATTAAGTAGGAGTCATGGATTATACGTTATCATATTTTTAGTAGCTCATAATTTTTTTACTTCTCTTCATTAATCGACAACTCTCAATAACGCCATAAAATGCACAGTCCTTTCAGTGTCGTTTTATAGAGTTCACACTGAATATACGCCTGTTTATTTGACTTAAAATCCCCCGGCCTTATTGTCACTTGTTGATAATTGCGGTGACGTGAACGAAGATGTAAGCTAGCAAGAATAGAATAGAAAATGATTGTCAAGAAAAGTTTTCGAAACACCGTTGGCGTGGGCATATACATATAAAAGTTCCTATAAGTATAATAAATTATATTAACTATACCTAAATACATTATAAAATATTTGAGACAAATAATTTTCTATAAATAAATAGGAATGTAAATAATATTAACAACAAGGGACACAATTACAATCAACATTTAGTAACTACACAGCCAATACAGTATACAGTAGGAACATACCCTACAAACAAACTTGCACATTCAAACAAGTTTTTTTTTTAATTATCTCTGGATTATTTTGCATTTCTGGACGAGAAGGTTTTAATGAACATTTACAATATGCTAAACGGAAAACGTTCTGTCATCTCTGACGCCACCTCTAGTTTAAACGCTCATAGAAAAAATAAAAAAGGGCAGCGTGTACACAAACGAAAAGCTTATTATTTTTCACATAGATGTGGAGATTTTGGCTTAAAATGATAGACGTAAAACAATATTGTTTAAAAAAACCGCCTTTAAATGTAATAACTAAACGTCTACTAATGTCAATAATTGAAGTGAAGATTAATTATAATAAAGGTAAGCGCGGCCGCTAGTCGGTTGAAATGGTTGCGTGTAAACAGTGCGTATTTCTTTGATCTGTGATACAAAATCCCGTAGGTATACAAATATTAACCGCGCGTTTGCACATAGTAAAGTGTTTGCATGATTTGAACCACAGTGTAAGCAAGTAAGCTTACAAAATCACATATTGGAAAACATTTGAACCACCAGCGTGATAATACTTTCGTTTCCGCACGAAAAATCTTAACGAGTTGTTTATTTTGTCTAGGGGTGTCGTCGTATAGTTTATAAATCTAAATATATATAACTCAAAGGTGACTGACTGACTGACATAGTGATCTATCAACGTACAGCCCAAACCACTGGACGGATCGGGCTGAAATTTGGCATGCAGGTAGATGTTATGACGTGGGCACCCGATTAGAAAGGATTTTGATTAACTCTACCCCAAGGGGATAAAATAGGGGATGAAACTTTGTCAATGTTAAACCGATCGGGCTGAGGCTTTGCATGCATAAAGCTACTATGACGTAGGCATCCCCTAAGAAAGGAGTTTGAGATGCAGGCTATATAAGATAAGTAACTTTTCAGTTTAAAATATACGAATTTATGTATGCTAGCGCCATCTACATTATTTTGGAGACAACTTTGAATTAACCATTTTTGTGCATAGTGCATAGATAATATTTCTAGCGGATTATATTTTTAATAATAATAGTTCTTAACGCGAGCCAACCCGCGGGCAAAAGCTAGTAAATATATATGATTATAATCGAGGTGAAGGTATATAGAGTGTATGTCAAGATTTTTTTGAAAATGTGAGTTTAGGGAATGTTCCCACTGTATGTAAGACAATGATCACTACAAACTAACATTAAATAAAGGCCTGAAAAATACAAACATTTCAGTAACAATATTTACTTTTAGATTTGCATTAAGATGCACAAACCAACACGTTCAGCTGAGTTCGTGATCAGTTCTTATTAAAAAAAAAGACGTGTGGCACTCGGAGACTGCCGCGGTAAATCTATTACATAGCATTTTTTATCACTTTTGAAATTATAAATCTCGACACGTTAGTTAAAAACCTTTTTTTCTGCCAAAATTTAGTTCCTTTTACGCCCTGTAGAGGCGCTGATCAAATATAGTATCACCGCTGTGCCGGTCGGAGTGGGGGGTGTTAGGTTATTTTCGTTACGGAATTTCTGGATTTGGTCTCCACGCTCAAGGCCCGCGATAGAAGCTATGCAATAGCTTAAAAAAACGGGTTTCCTGCCCTTACCACTAAGGTAAGTTCAAAAAAGGAGGATTTATAAAATATACGCCCAAAAATAAAATTAAAACTAATCTCCAACTACAACGCTACCGCGGACACAGCTGATCACATTGGTTGGGGCGTTCTTTTACATATGCATCGTGGAGAATATATAATACAGCTTTAAAACGTTCAGCGTAGAATAAAGAACCAGTAGTTATTTTTAAGCGCCTCCCTTTTACTACTATCTAACTTGAACTGTATACTGTGGGTTTTGTTTCTATAAGTTTCCTTTCTGTATTAACGGTCTTCCAAAAAAGATGGAGAATCTCAATACGGATGGTATTTACCCACTTAGTTTCGGATCGTATATATTGACCGATATTATATGGTATTTACTTATTATGGTATTAAGTTATTGGTATATGTACCATTTCACACTTTTCAGATCATATTTTTACCGAAACAAAGCAGTTTCTAAACAAATTTGCTTTTTTTATATTTATAGACAGGTCAGTTATCCTTTCCTATTATTTTTCATTCTTCAATATTCCACTACATATAATTGTATGATTCAGGCCTACATATATCATTTAACTAACTTAGTATTTACGTCATGCATCACCCTGCATTTATTTCGTAGAATGCAATGGAAGCATCGCCCGGTTTTGGCAATCATACTTATTTGTGAAAAATTGTCCTAGTGTTTATAAAATATTAAAAAAATTATGTGTGCAAAATTAAATTGAACTATTCAATATTTATATAGGATTTTATGTCTAGATACATTTTGCTATTTTTTTGCACTTTTTTCTTTAATATTGGATATTTAACGCATAATAAATTATCTTATGAAAAAATTGCATTGATTTTATAATACAGAGTAAATATTGTAGCAAACAATAAAATTTCTCAAATCCTAATTCATCAAAATACTACCAAAACCCCCAAGTTTCTAGAACTTTTGTCAAAGCCTTGGTTACTGGACAAACTAAACACTAACCGCTCATTGGTCAATAGTAATCTATGACGCTATGGATGACTAATCAGCGTTCAGTATTCAGCCTTTTAACTGATCAAGACTGACTAACGTTTTTGGGGGTAGTCTATACTAATATTGTTACAAATACAGGTACATATATATAAATAACACGAGTACATTTTTTTTGTTTGTGAATATCAGCGATAAATTTCGTGGCTAATTTTAAATACCTATTCTATTTTAATTCAATGTCTATTTGGAGGAACAAAGTCTTTAGCCCTCAAATATAAATGTTAAATGTACTTAATTACTAGCCCCCGCGCGAACTAAACATCTAGGAATAATACAATCGTTCTGTTTTCCTCTATTCTAACTCGAAGTCGCCTCAGTAATGGCTTAAAAAGGAAATGCGTGCTAAATTCAATTTCAATTCAATTTTGAAAAATTTATACGTAAATACGAAGAAAATACGTTTGCATTGAAAGCTATATGAATATATTTTCCTTAAGTCACTTTCTTCCAAAGTCCAGCAGCTAAAGGCTCTTCAATGAGCTTCACTTCTAGAAAACGAATTAGATTTTAGGTCCATGAAATGAATATTATCTAAAGTTGTTACTTTACTCTAGACGGCTTTCGTTTCTTAGACATATATGAGTACATACATCTATTGCGCTGGGGCTAGTACGATTAAAGGAGTATTTTTTCTAAAATCTAATTTGAATAAGCTAAATCGATATTTGGTCTGCATATTTTATTCTACGTCCTATTTTACAGTAATTACTTTCAGTTTCGGAAAACCATCATGGATTCAAGCTCTCCCCGTCTTTATCTTTCCAACACAGAGAAACAAAGATGGCGATAGTGTCAATCGATGGTCATTATTTATCGATGTTTCAGCAACTATTCGATTATTACAATACGAACTATATTATACAATTATCAAAAGCAAGCATTTTTTTGCCGTTGTGCTAATATACATAAGAATTATTTTTCGATTTAATGCTGACACCAATTACTTCTATTTATATACTAATTGGCAACTTTCAAAGCGTATTAACCTGGCAACATTTAATTTAATTTTAGCAGCTGGCAACACTGTCTCTACCATTTGCTGAAGCTATGTCTGTTTTTCACTTATGTAGTTTTTACAAATGGTAATTTGTGTGGTATTTGTGACCTGGTAATACTTGTTCTGTTAAAGAGCGATAAGTCGAGTGCTGCACCCGCGCCATTTTTCTTGCAGTTTTCTGTGCTCTTCGTATTGTTGCTCTGTTATATGTTTCACGTTGGGCGAGGCCTGAAAGTGTACATAATAATCTGATTAGAAAACTTAAAATATATTCCCTCGATTTAAGGCCTTTTCATATATGATATATAAAACTCCACAATGCTATAAAACAAAACTTGCGACGGGATATGACTATATCAACTATTTGCCAATCGACCGAAAGTGGACTAGAACGTTGATCCAAAAATGAATATCGGGCTAGAAATACAATATAATTATTTTCAGTGGGCTTTTTATTACATAGTACGGAGGGTCGACGCGCACTTGGCTGTTGGGTTCGGTTCCTAAGAGTTATCAAAATGACAATTTCAATTAGAATTCGTTCCTAACGACAAAAAGTTTTAAGCGACAAATTACATGATAGCCTTACTGACCAACTTAACAGTCACTGTTGCTACTTTTAAGGCTTCGTCTAATATACTCATTCCTTATCATGTCTCTATTTACTCTAAAATCCATTTCAACATTCGCAATACTGCGACTTAAGACTATTCTTCCATCCGTCACTTTATTGTCCAAAACAAGGAAGGAAAATGGTGTAATATCCTTACCTTCATCTTCCTCGGGTCTAAATTAGCCCCAAGCGTTTGCACGCCCTTAGCTAACTTAGTGAGCGGCGACAGCACCATATCTTTGGTTGAACTGGACACTGGACTTGCGATGTTCGTAAACTGCCTTAAGGCAGACTCGCTATGAGACTGACCGATATTCAAAGTGATCTCATGTTGCGAATTCGACCTCACGTGGTAGTTCACACCATCGGGAGTCAACTTCTCATCATAATTGACATCGTTGGAACTGTGGGACAGTTTTTGCGACAACACTAACGAATTCGGAGGTTGAGGTTTGGCATAAGATCCTTCAGATTCTACTTGAATTTCTGGTGTTTTCGACGTTGTTATCTCAGTATCGAATGGATTAATTTTGTTGATGTTGCTTGGAGTCTTTAAGTTCTGTGGAATAGGGTTTACTGTTGCTTCAGCATGGAATACTTGTTCTTCGTTGGGTTCGATTTTGGACGAGTATAACGGGTTCTCGATGAGGTCACAATCGTTTTCGTTCTCTTGTTTCTGTCCGGTCTTTCCGATGTAGTGTTGGGTCATTTCGAAGTTGTCTAAAGTAGGTTCGAAGATGTTTGTTCTGTTGTCGTCGTCTGAAGAGTAATCTGAGCTCATGCCATCGGAAAGGCTGCCTTTTTTCTTGTCAGTTTTGTTTGAGCCTAGTGTGAATATTTTCTTGGTGCGTGAAGCGCTTTGGTCAAATTTAAGTTGGAGACTGGGTCGTGCGCGGGCGCTCAGTTTGTTTAGTTTGCTGAACTGTTCTGTCATATTCGTGAGGGCTTTTGATCCTGGGAAGGAAATTCATATATTAACGGTCTAAATTTTTAAGTTCGCTCGTTTAATTTAATGGCTCGAATCGGGAGCCATAATGGAACACTATAATTTGACGACTTTTTTAATTAGTTAAGTTGAGAATTGTTCTTTTTGAAGTTTGACATATGTGTATGGAAGGGAAGCGCAATTAGTGGTATGTTAGTGATAGTAACAACCGTATCAAATTAATTATATAAATGCGAAAGTTTGTAAGTAAATGAGGGATGGGAGGATGTGAGGATGTAAGTGTGTATGTTTGTTACTCATTCTTTTCTCAACTGATTTAGATGAAACTTCAAATGTGATCGCTCAGGTTCTGGATTAGCACCTATAAATAGTCAGCATTCATTTTGGTGGTTTGCAATACACATGTACAAGTTAACATAATTTTTGATATGGAAGTAAGTATATGAGCAATTAGTTAAGTAGGTTAAAAATGGTTTGTTCTACTGATTAGAGTCTGTCGTTGGTCGAGTACCGTAGGACTCAATTCTGAATAACGACTAACAAGGTCTCGAAGGATATCTAAATTTTGATTATCACATCTGTTGGTAAGTGAAAATGTGGTCGAATATGGTAAACATGCTGAACCTAGATTTGCGAATGGCCACCTGGCTAGATACCTGAAGTAGAAAATCTGCCGTCAAGCACTTAACAGTGTGAGCAGCAGCTGTCCTTGAGAGCCAGCCTTCTACGTTAGCCTGAACAATATCTTCAACAGACCAGCCTTTGACCACTATCTCAACTGGTGGTAGTCGAAAACGCTATAAAAATACAAACAGTATTTCTCTAAGTAGAGACAAACACAAGCACTAACTAACGGTTTGAGAGGCGGTATGCAGCTTCCTGTAATGTCCAGATATGAATCTATATCGGTCGTTGGCTTCCATCCGCACTATCTGTTCCAGTACTGCGTTCGTTATAGACCTTTGGGATTGCGTTGCTGATCCTATACGAATGGAAATATTTGGGAAGGATCAATAAGGTACAGATATAATAAGGTACAGATATAAATACTAAAACTGTTCGCGATTTTACCATCGATTCCTCTCTTTCACTTCTAAGAAGTGCGACAGGGATGGAATTTCGGCATCTGTCAGCGTATTAATTAACAGCTTTCTACATTATAGTAAGGAAATTTGCATTGTACTGTAACTTTTATATAAATTATTATCACCCGAAATGAAAACATATGGTTTCGTTTTCTCGTTCGTAAATAGTCGTATTTCACCTTGAAAGTGATTATTAGAGGTGTTAGATATTACCATTATATTTCCACAAAATAGTCATGAGTCATAAGTAAAATGAAATAAGTAATATGGTACAAAATGCTGTAAGTACTTCAATTACTACTTAATACAACTTTTTCACTAGCTATTTTACTACCTAATACTAACAGGAATTTTACGCGTTTTTATATAATACGTCTAACGTAAATTTCATATCACTGGTTTTGAATAATACTGTTCTTTATTCGAGACGAAGAGTAAAAAAGGAGGAGGTGCTTAATTCGACAGTTTTTTGTGTTTACCTCTTATCTCTTTGCAGAGTGTGTACCGATTTGATGTTTTTATTTTTCATACAATAGGTGTTCATTTTAGTAGGTCCCATTTAAATTTGAGTGAGATTTGACGAGTAGTATTTGAGCTATCCCTAATAATAAGTATTTTAAGTTTGAAGTCGAATTTTTGCTAACATCTTAATTATATTGTATTACATAAGTAAGAAAAGATTGCTAGCAAAATATTCAGAAAGGGGGTAGCTCATTATGAAAGGTTTAGATACGCAGATTTGCGTCCGAAGTTCCGGACGACGAAGATTAAACTTCCGAATTGTAACATGTTGCGATTTCCTTGCATAGACATATATTTTCCAACCGCATTTGAGCAGAGTGCAGACACACTTTGTGCGGTTCGACGTTACTTTTCTATGATATAACGTGGCAGACGATTCGAAGTGCGAAACGGGTGGACATCTCTGGTTAACAAAATGTACCGTTAGGCCGCTAACTAGTACAAACATCGTTCAGGAAGGCGCCTCTCCATTTATTTTGTGCAGTTGCAACCATTACTGCCTATCCAAGAGATCATATTTTACTGTACTATTAGCATTTACACCCACATAAGTAGTGTACTGAAGAATATTTTACTGAAGTTCTTTGGGCACATCTCAAGAAAGGAGGATTCCATGGAGAGACTTGTCGTACAAGGCCGGGTGGAAGGCAGTAGACCACGAGGTCGATCCCCCACGCGTTGGATTGACCTTGTCACCAGTACTACTAAAGCTACCGCAGTACAATGTGCTCGCAACGCAAATAGCCGCCTCCAATGGAGGAACATCGCTAGGCGTGCGGCTGCCTTGGAAGTGAGCGGCGTCGACGAGATGCAACCCTGTCCATCGACAGCCACGACCACTCTGCCAAGAGTGTCCGACTAAGAAGAAAGAAGTAGTGTACAAAGGAGACCTGTATACATATGCGCATCAATAACTTACTGTGGCGCGCCTTCGTGTGTGAACAGATCTGTAGCCTATGCGCTGTAATGTTTTTTTTTTTTTTTGGGAGGACATAGATGCTGGCTACCGACTGTTCGGTCGTCCAGCTCCACCGGATTTTCACTGTAATGGTACAGCACGTGATGATAAAATAAGTTACAACGGCGTGTTATATGTTGTGTTTTAAAAAATATATAAAAAAAATGATGATACACCTTGCTGTCTAGCGGATGGGAGCCACCTCTGTCTGCAACAGACTAAAAGTATGTCGATTTAATTTTGTGTTGCTTATCGTATTAGTCGTATAATTTTGTATTACAGTTTCAAAAATATAATCTAAATAATATTGCAATAAATAAGTGGAGTCAAGTCTTAAGTTTAGTGTCTTCCTTCAAAGAGCTTTCCATAATAATAAATAAATAATTTTTGCATGCATGTTCTTGAGTTTCAAATTTATGCTTTTGTTTGGTCAGTTGGTCGTAAAAATGTATATTGTCAAAATTATTTGGAAAAATCGTTTTGAATGGGAATTTTTATTTTCACATTTAGAAGAAAATATATAATAATACGACACACTAACAAACCTGAAGCATAGATTTTAGGTTCAAGGATATGCAGTTTTAACGAGTTTAAACACTTGGACACTTATTTAAAATATTACGAAACTGAGTTGTTATGGAAACAGCTAGGAAGAACTTTAAAAAAGCCTTAATATCATGGGTTTAGATATATATTTTTTAGTTTCTATGGCGCTACAGAACTAAAGTACATCAGTTTTAAGTTGTTTTAGGCACGTGATTTTAACATACAGTGTAAACTCCATGTAACGTTTTAAAGATTTAACGACAAACTCCATAAAGCGTCGAAATCACTTGGCATCTTGGCATCGGCATCATGCATATCCAACTTTCTAAGTTCGTTGTTTTGTTTACAAAATGGGATTGCTTGCACGTGTAGTCTGTTGTTGACTATAACTATTAAGTAGGAGTCATGGATTATACGTTATCATATTTTTAGTAGCTCATAATTTTTTTACTTCTCTTCATTAATCGACAACTCTCAATAACGCCATAAAATGCACAGTCCTTTCAGTGTCGTTTTATAGAGTTCACACTGAATATACGCCTGTTTATTTGACTTAAAATCCCCCGGCCTTATTGTCACTTGTTGATAATTGCGGTGACGTGAACGAAGATGTAAGCTAGCAAGAATAGAATAGAAAATGATTGTCAAGAAAAGTTTTCGAAACACCGTTGGCGTGGGCATATACATATAAAAGTTCCTATAAGTATAATAAATTATATTAACTATACCTAAATACATTATAAAATATTTGAGACAAATAATTTTCTATAAATAAATAGGAATGTAAATAATATTAACAACAAGGGACACAATTACAATCAACATTTAGTAACTACACAGCCAATACAGTATACAGTAGGAACATACCCTACAAACAAACTTGCACATTCAAACAAGTTTTTTTTTTAATTATCTCTGGATTATTTTGCATTTCTGGACGAGAAGGTTTTAATGAACATTTACAATATGCTAAACGGAAAACGTTCTGTCATCTCTGACGCCACCTCTAGTTTAAACGCTCATAGAAAAAATAAAAAAGGGCAGCGTGTACACAAACGAAAAGCTTATTATTTTTCACATAGATGTGGAGATTTTGGCTTAAAATGATAGACGTAAAACAATATTGTTTAAAAAAACCGCCTTTAAATGTAATAACTAAACGTCTACTAATGTCAATAATTGAAGTGAAGATTAATTATAATAAAGGTAAGCGCGGCCGCTAGTCGGTTGAAATGGTTGCGTGTAAACAGTGCGTATTTCTTTGATCTGTGATACAAAATCCCGTAGGTATACAAATATTAACCGCGCGTTTGCACATAGTAAAGTGTTTGCATGATTTGAACCACAGTGTAAGCAAGTAAGCTTACAAAATCACATATTGGAAAACATTTGAACCACCAGCGTGATAATACTTTCGTTTCCGCACGAAAAATCTTAACGAGTTGTTTATTTTGTCTAGGGGTGTCGTCGTATAGTTTATAAATCTAAATATATATAACTCAAAGGTGACTGACTGACTGACATAGTGATCTATCAACGTACAGCCCAAACCACTGGACGGATCGGGCTGAAATTTGGCATGCAGGTAGATGTTATGACGTGGGCACCCGATTAGAAAGGATTTTGATTAACTCTACCCCAAGGGGATAAAATAGGGGATGAAACTTTGTCAATGTTAAACCGATCGGGCTGAGGCTTTGCATGCATAAAGCTACTATGACGTAGGCATCCCCTAAGAAAGGAGTTTGAGATGCAGGCTATATAAGATAAGTAACTTTTCAGTTTAAAATATACGAATTTATGTATGCTAGCGCCATCTACATTATTTTGGAGACAACTTTGAATTAACCATTTTTGTGCATAGTGCATAGATAATATTTCTAGCGGATTATATTTTTAATAATAATAGTTCTTAACGCGAGCCAACCCGCGGGCAAAAGCTAGTAAATATATATGATTATAATCGAGGTGAAGGTATATAGAGTGTATGTCAAGATTTTTTTGAAAATGTGAGTTTAGGGAATGTTCCCACTGTATGTAAGACAATGATCACTACAAACTAACATTAAATAAAGGCCTGAAAAATACAAACATTTCAGTAACAATATTTACTTTTAGATTTGCATTAAGATGCACAAACCAACACGTTCAGCTGAGTTCGTGATCAGTTCTTATTAAAAAAAAAGACGTGTGGCACTCGGAGACTGCCGCGGTAAATCTATTACATAGCATTTTTTATCACTTTTGAAATTATAAATCTCGACACGTTAGTTAAAAACCTTTTTTTCTGCCAAAATTTAGTTCCTTTTACGCCCTGTAGAGGCGCTGATCAAATATAGTATCACCGCTGTGCCGGTCGGAGTGGGGGGTGTTAGGTTATTTTCGTTACGGAATTTCTGGATTTGGTCTCCACGCTCAAGGCCCGCGATAGAAGCTATGCAATAGCTTAAAAAAACGGGTTTCCTGCCCTTACCACTAAGGTAAGTTCAAAAAAGGAGGATTTATAAAATATACGCCCAAAAATAAAATTAAAACTAATCTCCAACTACAACGCTACCGCGGACACAGCTGATCACATTGGTTGGGGCGTTCTTTTACATATGCATCGTGGAGAATATATAATACAGCTTTAAAACGTTCAGCGTAGAATAAAGAACCAGTAGTTATTTTTAAGCGCCTCCCTTTTACTACTATCTAACTTGAACTGTATACTGTGGGTTTTGTTTCTATAAGTTTCCTTTCTGTATTAACGGTCTTCCAAAAAAGATGGAGAATCTCAATACGGATGGTATTTACCCACTTAGTTTCGGATCGTATATATTGACCGATATTATATGGTATTTACTTATTATGGTATTAAGTTATTGGTATATGTACCATTTCACACTTTTCAGATCATATTTTTACCGAAACAAAGCAGTTTCTAAACAAATTTGCTTTTTTTATATTTATAGACAGGTCAGTTATCCTTTCCTATTATTTTTCATTCTTCAATATTCCACTACATATAATTGTATGATTCAGGCCTACATATATCATTTAACTAACTTAGTATTTACGTCATGCATCACCCTGCATTTATTTCGTAGAATGCAATGGAAGCATCGCCCGGTTTTGGCAATCATACTTATTTGTGAAAAATTGTCCTAGTGTTTATAAAATATTAAAAAAATTATGTGTGCAAAATTAAATTGAACTATTCAATATTTATATAGGATTTTATGTCTAGATACATTTTGCTATTTTTTTGCACTTTTTTCTTTAATATTGGATATTTAACGCATAATAAATTATCTTATGAAAAAATTGCATTGATTTTATAATACAGAGTAAATATTGTAGCAAACAATAAAATTTCTCAAATCCTAATTCATCAAAATACTACCAAAACCCCCAAGTTTCTAGAACTTTTGTCAAAGCCTTGGTTACTGGACAAACTAAACACTAACCGCTCATTGGTCAATAGTAATCTATGACGCTATGGATGACTAATCAGCGTTCAGTATTCAGCCTTTTAACTGATCAAGACTGACTAACGTTTTTGGGGGTAGTCTATACTAATATTGTTACAAATACAGGTACATATATATAAATAACACGAGTACATTTTTTTTGTTTGTGAATATCAGCGATAAATTTCGTGGCTAATTTTAAATACCTATTCTATTTTAATTCAATGTCTATTTGGAGGAACAAAGTCTTTAGCCCTCAAATATAAATGTTAAATGTACTTAATTACTAGCCCCCGCGCGAACTAAACATCTAGGAATAATACAATCGTTCTGTTTTCCTCTATTCTAACTCGAAGTCGCCTCAGTAATGGCTTAAAAAGGAAATGCGTGCTAAATTCAATTTCAATTCAATTTTGAAAAATTTATACGTAAATACGAAGAAAATACGTTTGCATTGAAAGCTATATGAATATATTTTCCTTAAGTCACTTTCTTCCAAAGTCCAGCAGCTAAAGGCTCTTCAATGAGCTTCACTTCTAGAAAACGAATTAGATTTTAGGTCCATGAAATGAATATTATCTAAAGTTGTTACTTTACTCTAGACGGCTTTCGTTTCTTAGACATATATGAGTACATACATCTATTGCGCTGGGGCTAGTACGATTAAAGGAGTATTTTTTCTAAAATCTAATTTGAATAAGCTAAATCGATATTTGGTCTGCATATTTTATTCTACGTCCTATTTTACAGTAATTACTTTCAGTTTCGGAAAACCATCATGGATTCAAGCTCTCCCCGTCTTTATCTTTCCAACACAGAGAAACAAAGATGGCGATAGTGTCAATCGATGGTCATTATTTATCGATGTTTCAGCAACTATTCGATTATTACAATACGAACTATATTATACAATTATCAAAAGCAAGCATTTTTTTGCCGTTGTGCTAATATACATAAGAATTATTTTTCGATTTAATGCTGACACCAATTACTTCTATTTATATACTAATTGGCAACTTTCAAAGCGTATTAACCTGGCAACATTTAATTTAATTTTAGCAGCTGGCAACACTGTCTCTACCATTTGCTGAAGCTATGTCTGTTTTTCACTTATGTAGTTTTTACAAATGGTAATTTGTGTGGTATTTGTGACCTGGTAATACTTGTTCTGTTAAAGAGCGATAAGTCGAGTGCTGCACCCGCGCCATTTTTCTTGCAGTTTTCTGTGCTCTTCGTATTGTTGCTCTGTTATATGTTTCACGTTGGGCGAGGCCTGAAAGTGTACATAATAATCTGATTAGAAAACTTAAAATATATTCCCTCGATTTAAGGCCTTTTCATATATGATATATAAAACTCCACAATGCTATAAAACAAAACTTGCGACGGGATATGACTATATCAACTATTTGCCAATCGACCGAAAGTGGACTAGAACGTTGATCCAAAAATGAATATCGGGCTAGAAATACAATATAATTATTTTCAGTGGGCTTTTTATTACATAGTACGGAGGGTCGACGCGCACTTGGCTGTTGGGTTCGGTTCCTAAGAGTTATCAAAATGACAATTTCAATTAGAATTCGTTCCTAACGACAAAAAGTTTTAAGCGACAAATTACATGATAGCCTTACTGACCAACTTAACAGTCACTGTTGCTACTTTTAAGGCTTCGTCTAATATACTCATTCCTTATCATGTCTCTATTTACTCTAAAATCCATTTCAACATTCGCAATACTGCGACTTAAGACTATTCTTCCATCCGTCACTTTATTGTCCAAAACAAGGAAGGAAAATGGTGTAATATCCTTACCTTCATCTTCCTCGGGTCTAAATTAGCCCCAAGCGTTTGCACGCCCTTAGCTAACTTAGTGAGCGGCGACAGCACCATATCTTTGGTTGAACTGGACACTGGACTTGCGATGTTCGTAAACTGCCTTAAGGCAGACTCGCTATGAGACTGACCGATATTCAAAGTGATCTCATGTTGCGAATTCGACCTCACGTGGTAGTTCACACCATCGGGAGTCAACTTCTCATCATAATTGACATCGTTGGAACTGTGGGACAGTTTTTGCGACAACACTAACGAATTCGGAGGTTGAGGTTTGGCATAAGATCCTTCAGATTCTACTTGAATTTCTGGTGTTTTCGACGTTGTTATCTCAGTATCGAATGGATTAATTTTGTTGATGTTGCTTGGAGTCTTTAAGTTCTGTGGAATAGGGTTTACTGTTGCTTCAGCATGGAATACTTGTTCTTCGTTGGGTTCGATTTTGGACGAGTATAACGGGTTCTCGATGAGGTCACAATCGTTTTCGTTCTCTTGTTTCTGTCCGGTCTTTCCGATGTAGTGTTGGGTCATTTCGAAGTTGTCTAAAGTAGGTTCGAAGATGTTTGTTCTGTTGTCGTCGTCTGAAGAGTAATCTGAGCTCATGCCATCGGAAAGGCTGCCTTTTTTCTTGTCAGTTTTGTTTGAGCCTAGTGTGAATATTTTCTTGGTGCGTGAAGCGCTTTGGTCAAATTTAAGTTGGAGACTGGGTCGTGCGCGGGCGCTCAGTTTGTTTAGTTTGCTGAACTGTTCTGTCATATTCGTGAGGGCTTTTGATCCTGGGAAGGAAATTCATATATTAACGGTCTAAATTTTTAAGTTCGCTCGTTTAATTTAATGGCTCGAATCGGGAGCCATAATGGAACACTATAATTTGACGACTTTTTTAATTAGTTAAGTTGAGAATTGTTCTTTTTGAAGTTTGACATATGTGTATGGAAGGGAAGCGCAATTAGTGGTATGTTAGTGATAGTAACAACCGTATCAAATTAATTATATAAATGCGAAAGTTTGTAAGTAAATGAGGGATGGGAGGATGTGAGGATGTAAGTGTGTATGTTTGTTACTCATTCTTTTCTCAACTGATTTAGATGAAACTTCAAATGTGATCGCTCAGGTTCTGGATTAGCACCTATAAATAGTCAGCATTCATTTTGGTGGTTTGCAATACACATGTACAAGTTAACATAATTTTTGATATGGAAGTAAGTATATGAGCAATTAGTTAAGTAGGTTAAAAATGGTTTGTTCTACTGATTAGAGTCTGTCGTTGGTCGAGTACCGTAGGACTCAATTCTGAATAACGACTAACAAGGTCTCGAAGGATATCTAAATTTTGATTATCACATCTGTTGGTAAGTGAAAATGTGGTCGAATATGGTAAACATGCTGAACCTAGATTTGCGAATGGCCACCTGGCTAGATACCTGAAGTAGAAAATCTGCCGTCAAGCACTTAACAGTGTGAGCAGCAGCTGTCCTTGAGAGCCAGCCTTCTACGTTAGCCTGAACAATATCTTCAACAGACCAGCCTTTGACCACTATCTCAACTGGTGGTAGTCGAAAACGCTATAAAAATACAAACAGTATTTCTCTAAGTAGAGACAAACACAAGCACTAACTAACGGTTTGAGAGGCGGTATGCAGCTTCCTGTAATGTCCAGATATGAATCTATATCGGTCGTTGGCTTCCATCCGCACTATCTGTTCCAGTACTGCGTTCGTTATAGACCTTTGGGATTGCGTTGCTGATCCTATACGAATGGAAATATTTGGGAAGGATCAATAAGGTACAGATATAATTAATGTTCACAAATATCTGAGATACTCAAAGATAACGTTTCAGTAAAATATTTAAGTATTACAAGAAAAACCAGTGACAGTTCCGCGTAAATTGCCAGGAATGGCTGGAGGTGACGTGAGAGCCACCACCTGTAGTCTAGCCGGAATAGTTTTGACGCGTTTCATCTTCAAGCGCACAATCGGCTACTTTTTTCTCATTACCAATTTATGCTTTTCACAAAGTAAGCCTGGATATATTAATTATAGTAAATCGTTATAATGTCAACAATACTTAAAAAAATAACCGTTATTTTAATATATATACTATAATATGACATTTAAATATCAAATTATATAAACGTTACCGATGATCGTTAAATCACCATTGTTCAAAAAGAAGCGGAAAGCGACTTTGACGAGATGATTGAGAGAGAAATTTTGACGTCTGTTGTACTTTTGGCTTGGATTAATGATGAATAGTAAAAACGCAGAATGCAAAGGATGGTAATTGGGTATTTCTGACAAAGAAATGTTTCAATGGTCATACTGGTCTGGAAATGTGCCCAGTTAGTGACAAGATGCGCGCTCCTTTTTACATGGGACCAAACACATCTGCTGAAATGTGAAGTTTGGGAATAAACAGATGTTATGTATGGGCCAGATGATGATTGATGTCTGTGGACATAGATATTGATTCTTTATATCATAGTATCAAATTTTGAGCTACATCAAAACTGACCTAAAAGTAATATAAAATGTCAAACTTACCAACGCTTCTGATATCTGCGACGAGCTGAGTCTCACTGACGTTTCTTGTCAACGTAGGTAGTTGGGAAAGGCCGAGGTAGAGGGAAGACCGGGCAGACCCCGACTCGCCCTGGTTTGGATGCACCTAAACAACATAACATCTGTACTGCAATCCGTGCACCTCATTTATTGCGGCCACCACATTAGTGAAGCGTGGAATGGTGCCGAGCTACACTTCTTATATGCCAAAAGATCGAAGTAATCAGATGTACATTTAAATAAGTCCTAAGTCGAGTTACTAAAATTAATAGTTAATTTGACGGGAAGGTAACAAAATCGTACTACAACCAATCATACGATTACTGCTTATTTTTTTTTCGTACGTACAATTAGAGACAACAAGCCACACCATCAGTTAGTACGTCATACGCCGGTATATAGTTTTGACCATTATATAACATATTTTATATATTTCTGATAGAATATCCATTGACCATTATTTCACCTGTGGGTAAGTATTGCCGCGGTCGAGGATGTTGAACAGGCGTTGCGGGAACACTCCGTTAAATGCTTAACGACAATTTTCCACTTGAGCAATCGCAAAATGTTCTACCACCACGCTATACTTAAGCCAAGTACTCCATCAAGCCCTCGGGAGGATTCAGACGATAGCCCCTGCTCAGTAGTCGGTACTCTTTTTTTTTCCTAACTGGGTAGCACTTGACCACTATGTCACTTAATGTTAAGTGATGATGCGATCGATGATGGAGCGTGATCACCCTGAAGGCCTATTCACTCGCGTTTTGAAGACTCCCATATGTAATTAACCGGAAACACAGATTCAGGCAGGGTGTTGCATTCCCTGGCGGTTCGTATGATGAACGAAGAAGCAGACCGCTTCGTTCGGGTAAGTGGAATATCCACCATATAGCGGTGGCGCTTTTGAGTATCCCTGCGCTTGGTGCCAATGATAATGTATTTATTTTTTCGGCATAAGGTCATAAAGGTTCAAGGTAACTACCATGAAGAACTATACTTGCAATTTGTACTAAATGCAAAAGAGGTTTACAAGATAAATAAACTAATACAATAAGACTTTTATAGACTATATTTACCTTAGATTTCTTCCTTTCCAACTTGACGCCATCGTGGAATGGTATAGTCGGCAGCTTGGCGACATCTCTCGCCACTATTATAGATTCGCAGATGGAGTGCAACGATTCTGTGGAAATAAATGGGGTTGAAGAAATAAAGCATTTCTTACGTTTTTTCTCTTGCTGATTGTTAGCCGGTTATTACACTACCTCATTTGATGGAGTCGAAGATGTTGCTCCGGCTGACTTAGAATTACTGGATTTTGAGGACAGCTGGCTGGCGTGACATTTAGGTCCACGGCGACATATTTTCTACTTGATGGTAGCTAGTCAGGCAAGCATTCAGAAAATGTTCTAGCACTAACTACTTTAAAAAATAGTTTTGTTTTAGAATATAACAAGATAAATACTCGTATATTTTTTTACAGCGTATTTTTTTTTACTTGTCTGGCTATTTATTTAATTTGTTATTTTTCTTTCCTTTGTGTTTTGTGAAATAATTCATCTATCTGTAAGTGGTTTATATGAAAAACGTTAGTGTTTAGCATATGCCGTTTAATTATTGTTAAACAATGTAGAAAAAAGTTGGTGAAACTTTGCGATGTGGTCAAGGTAAGCCGATAAAATCGCTTGTTCATACAAATAATTACAAAAATGCAATATAACAATAGTCAGTGCATACCAATCATCTCGTCTTTAGTGTTGATCACGACAGCCATGTTGTTGAAGAACCGCAGCGATGTAGACCGGAACATGTGGAAATAGCCCGCTTCGTTATTGTAGTTGTAGTGTATCCTGATGCAGTAAACTGGTTCCGCGCCGCTTTTACGCCCCACGCCAAATATCTGAGAAAAAATAAAGGGTATCTTGCATTGATTGTGGAAGGGTATACAGTAATATTAAATAAATAAAAAAATACACAAAGTCAATTAGTACATTGTAAAATTTAAAAATAAATTAATATTTAATTTTAATTAATATTTAATTTTTTCATTGTAAAATTGCTGGAAAAGATTGTCAAACTGACATAAAAACGCATCTAATACTGAACACTGAACATGTTACGCATCAAGAAACTTTGACCTACTATGAACTTCGTAAGGTCGTGTGTGTCAATTTCGTAGCGCCATCTAGCTAGCAGGCGCAGGAACTATTCGAGAAAAAGTTTTAGTCGTTTCTGAAGAGAAGCAATGGTTACATCAGCACCTCTTTGCTGACAATTACGACAAATAAACAACAGTGTTTATTTTTCTTAATTGGACAACGTTACTAAATAATGAATGTAGCGCCGTTTTAGGAAATATGAGGAATGATCTTCAAAGTTTTGTAGGATTTGTAAATTGCAATATGCGATTAATCGACATTATTGTTATTTAATCCGATCTTACAATTTTGAACCGGATAAAACAAAAGGTATAAAAATATTAAAACCAGTGACGGGAAGCATTTTATTCCATAAGTATTAAAATTGTTATTGTTTCATAATAAATCAAGCAGTAAACACAGTTAAATTGAACCATGAAATCGAAGAATACCAACAACTAATTTTAAGACAATATAATAGTACATTATGCAACAAGTGCGCGAAGTTGTTTATGAAGCCTGAGATCGAAGATCGAAGGCCTAAATGGAGTAGAGATTGTAATAAACAACTTCGCGCACTTGATGACGCATGCTCAGCTGATTACATTACAAATTTACAACGAGAGGAAAAAATACAGTCATGTGTGAGATATGGTGCGATACAGGTTCAAGGAAGAGAAAAGAAATACTGCCATCAGCGAATAGAAGATTTAAAAAATAATACTTTATAGATTAATATTGATATTTTGATCTATTGCTACGTACATAATCTGTATATTTTTTTATAATTTTATTCTATTTTTATACTAAATGACTTTATGCAACTTATGTTTTTCAACGTAGTAACTACTTATTTTAATGTTGCCTAAATTCTATATCATTAGAGTAATATAATCTACAAGACTATTTTACAAAACTATTTCTCATAATGTACGTAGACTGACTAAAAAAGGGGATGGGAGATCGCATTATGTTCGCCACTCGACACTATTAGTGTTAAATACCAAAGCCTGCAATTTTACTGGTTATTTTAACTTTTCCGATTAGCGTCTACATGGACAAGGCTGTGTTTTGTGGCCCAGAAAGACATCTTCCTCAGATGAAACCCTACCTCCTGATTCGATTTAATTGAATGTGTAATATACGGTTGAGGTACTTATTACATACATTATAAGGTACATATTGCCGTGTCCAAGCCGCCATGCGCCATTGACGCCACATCCCGCATGGGCACTCTTCGCAATTACAGCACGCGATCTGTAGTTGTATTGTCGTCTTTATAAGGCTTATATTCACTGAATAGTCATTCATTAAGAACAAAAACACAAAGGGTTTCGATATTATAGATACTCGTAATATGAAAACGTTCAAGTACAGAGTGAATAGGTTTTCTTAGACAGGTATGTTTCAGCTTCGACCGCGTACCTACCATATACATACATGTCTGTGAAATGTCGCTTGGTCGATAACCAAATCAATCAAACGTTGTTTAAAATTCTCATGAAGTACCAATAAATTGATTCGGCGCAAGTGGTCGAACAATCTAGAAAAAGCCATCTTCGTATCACAAGTTTCAGAGTTCGAGAATGTACCTACTGGTACACCTCTATTTTATAGAATTGTTTGTTCTTGGGCCGTTTCTGCTTTGCAACTAGACAACTGTTCAGTACATGATACAGAAGTTCAGTAGATGATTACGGTTTTATGGTACATTCTATGTTAGTATGGAACCCTCCGTGTGTAAGTTCAACACGCCCTTAGTCGATTTTTTTGTTAACTTCTAAGGTAATTCAGAAAAAAAATACAAAATTACGAGAGGCAAAATTATAGTCATGTGCGGGATTCGAATCCGCGTCACGGTGTCACTCATCCCCATACTATGGTTAAGAATGGGAGGCAGCAAGCACCATCCATCCCCATATGACGGTTAAGAACGAGATTATTAGATTTCTAAGTAATTAGTCATGTTGGCTAAGCGGTCAATGCATGTCCCAGCTATAGGGGTGGATGGCGCGGGTTCGGATCTCGCACATGACTATAATTTTTCCTCATGTAATCCGCGGAGCATACGTTATTGCACTAATAAAAATCTTATAATTAAGAAAAGTTTGTCGTACCCACTAATGTTTGATGGGACTACTTTGCATAAATATTATATTTATGAAAAGAAGCGACGCTAAGAACTGCCACCTATTTTTATACTTCTGTTTAAAATGTAGTTCGTGCAACCCTTCACACACTTCGGTATTTTGTACGCTACTGATCGAGTTATTGGTTTTTAGGGAGGACAAGGATGTTGTTTGCCGTTGTCGACAACACAACTAAACCGGACTTTGGGCTATTACAACCCCGGATGGGAAAGTGCCTAAAACATTTTAATTTTCATTCAATTGTCAGGTAATTACCTACTCGCAACTCAACTTACTATAAAAAAGTATGTCAAAACAGGCCCAAATGACTGGTGCCTGGGACTTGCAATCCAAGGAGTAGGGTTAACGGGTCCTTTACAATGTCGTCAATACTCCCCTCAACCGCTCGAGCCTTCTCTCTTGCCTAACCGAATTTGGTAAGATCCTAATGCAGCCTTGGATAAACATTCTAGGACGGTAGTTACATTTGTGTAGTGACAGGCCAAGGTGTTTTATTAGGTTATAAAGGGATTTAATGGTATACCCCTTGTAGCCGCCAACTTGTTACCATGTGTCCCTGCGCTGTGAGATGTGTCCCCTCCCTAGTGACCTTCTATTGACTTTTACCACCCGCTCCCCTGCCCCTCCACCGTTCCTTCCTCTGTTCCTTTCCCGGCTCGTGTGTTGCAAGTCGCCCCCTACGTCCTATCGTCGGCGCGATCGAAACCAGTGAAAATAGGCCTAAATTAAAGTGCTTAAAAAGTGCAGTGCATATATACAACAGTGCTGTGATAAAAACTAGTGAAAACCAACAGTGCCTGAAGTGCAGTGAAAACAACCTGCGCCACAAAGCCTCGAGCCCCTTCGGGAGCACCGCCGAGCCGTCGAGTGACTAACGTAAGTCCTACCTTTCCTTTAATCCCGCGCATCCAGGCGGATACACCCCTTGCTCCGATTTCTACAGCATATAAATCAACTACATAATCGTTTAGGGTTGATTCATTTGTTAAGTCATAATATTTGTTTGTTTTTACTGTGTGGTCTTTAGGTATGTTTCTTACAGCACAGTAAGTTCTAAAAATACTGTGCGTTTTAACTTTTTGAGTACTAAAATGTATCCCGTGTGGATGGTAAAACATCAACATCTTCAGAAATTTTAAAGTGTTTTTCGCAAGTGTCCATCAAAATAGTTCAATCGAAAGCTGCGCCTAAGACGAAGTAAGGCTTGGATTTAGATTTTGTAGATGACCATCTTTTACACAATCGACGTGCCTTTTGTTCGTTTCTCGTATGATTTCGAGGATTCTGTCAACGTGATGACATGAATAATAACCCCTGTCAAGGAGCACCTCGTATCCTCCAAGTGAGTGCCGTGCTATGCCTATCGTTTGCCGACAAATACAGCAACTTTTCGGTGGCCTTCCCCTACTTTTTAGTGTCATCTGGAAAGCGTTGAGTCGCAATAGACGAAACGAGTAATGGTATACTTTGTCATTTTTATTTCTGGCGAAATAATTTATGTAATTGTAGTGCACACTCATATTCTTATAAGAATAAAGAGCTATAGGTAAATCTCTGATCAAATACCAACTGAATACTAAAAGACACAATTTTCTATAGAACTGTCAAATATTTAGAAGAATCACCTGATGATGCACAGGAACCTGCACCAACGATATGTAGCTTACATTGTTAAGAGATTTTCGAAGTGTCTAACAAAGAAGATATTGCTGTGTATAATACAAAGTTCCGATATGTACGAAGCAGGCCATTCATATCAGTTTATTTAGAACTGATAATTTGAATTTATAAAAGTTGAATTATAGTCGATTTTTAAGCTAATGTATCTTAGCATTATATCACCAAACCAATTTTATTGTGACTTGAGCTATTTCCAAATAAGTACTTAGAAAGATTATAGATAACAAAGTAGTAATTTTCAAATAAAAACCATCAGTATCTCAATTAGGTCACAAAGCATATTAGATTAATTAAATGAAAAATTGATACAATCGGATCAGTTCTGGAGGAGAATTCAGTAGAATACGTGAAGCACTTTAAGCCGAGCGGTAATGCTCACCGCCGGCATGTGCTTCACCGCATAATGGAACGGCATTTTGCGAATGCTCGCCAGGCTAGCTGCTACCCTCAAGTAGAAAATCTGTCACTAAGTACCTAACATTGTGTTCCAGCAGCATTCCTTTAGGGCTCTCAAGGAATGTTATATCCTATAGTTGAATGTCCTATCATTTCCAGAATTACGTGCTAGTAAAGTAATTCAGGAAATGATAGGCACATGAGACTTAACAACTGTATGTCTGAGGGTAAATGGCAAATGCATCTGTTATAAGCATAGGTTACTGCTTAAAATCAGGCCGATTTTCGTCACCATGCCATAAAAAAAACGCTGATCTCGCGAAGTTTCTACTATTTTCGTTACCCCTTATGCAATACTAGCGGCCCGCCCTGGCTTCGCACAGGTATTTAACACAAATTATAAATTAAAACATATAAAAATTTATTGTGACATAACTGTAATAGTTAGACTGTTTTACCTGCTCCCGCGCAATCTAACGGACATTTTATTTCTAAAGTGCTACCTCTGAACTTTTACCGCTTTTTTGGAGCTTACATAATTTCTCGCGCTGTGTTACTGTAGCCTAGCAACTGTGGACGCTTGCGATAGTGATAAGTTGCTTGGATTTCACTCCGCCGCCGCGCCATCGCCTGGATGCTGATACAGAACCCGCCAAACGGAAAGCAAGTTAGCAACGCCAGGTTAGTGTTCATTCCCTATTTTTGGTGTATTTCCTTCTCTTGTGTGACACAGCATTTATTTCTCGTATATACCACCCGCATCCGCATTTAATTTGTGATCTTTGTAAATCCGCGTCAACATATGGTATTGTAGGACATCACTTTTCCCTATCAACAACAATTTCCGCAGCGTACGCGATATAAGGTTTTTTTTTGGTATTTTTTCACACGTTGGGTTACATTATCGAAGTTTTCATACTGATCCCTATTTTTTTAAAATATTCTATTGCCTATGTTCATCAGGGATAGTGGAGGATTTTAATGGTGAAAAAATTTTTCAAATCGGTCTAGTGGTTTTTTTATACAAATACAAAAATACAAATGTTTCCTCTTTATAATATTAGTGTAGAATGTATGTAGATAGTTACCGTAGCGTTAGCGTCCAAAGTGCCGAGCTCTATGTGAGTGACGTCACGCAGCGGCACGCTCCGCACGGAGAGCACGCGGTCCGAGGTCTCGTCGTAGTCGGCTACATAGTACGCTTCGCTACTCAGTAACAACACGCTGTCCATTTCCGTTTCCTGTGGGTCGCCAGTGCTAGAACACAACCATACGTGTTTTAGTTCTCTCACTAGCTCAATAAATCTGGCCAAATGCGTATCAAGCCCCCCCTTACGGGAAGCCCTAAGTTAGAGGCTAACTTCTCATTTATTGGATCCCAGCTTAAAAATAATCTTGGTTGATTTTCGTCCAATATTCCTTTTTAACTGAATTCCTAAAAAGAGTAGGTTCTCAATTTGAATGTATGTTTTTTTTGTATGTTTGTTACCCGATCACTCCGTCAATTATCAACTGATTTTGATGATTCTTTAACCAAATAAGATATCGAGTGTAAAATACTCTCAAACGTCATTTTAATGTTCCATACTAGGGTTCTCGTTAAAATTCGTTTAATTTTAAAGAATATTTGCTGAATTTAATTACCGATATCTTAAGTAGGTTTGATACTTGCAAACTCGATATAACCCGTTTTATCGAATTAAGAAGATTTTATATATCAAATTTAGCGATCGCTAACTACAGTTAAAGATAATATTCAAAATTATTATGAAAAAATACAAGGACGTTAGAGAATTGGCTTGAATGAAAATTAGATACTTTATCGTGGATGTTGTGTTTTTTATTTTTTACAACTTAGAGAAAAGTAGTACAAAAGCACCTCCAGGCTGATACAAATGAACGGCCTATGTTACTATAGTATAACTTACTTATATACAGAGTGTCCCAAGAAGTAGTGATATACTGAAGCTGGATGGCAGAGGACCTACAGAATAAAAAAAATTAAATGCCAAGAAAGATAAAATTACCCAGTATGTTCACAACTTCAGGGACCCTTAAAATATGAACATATTGGGTAATTTTATCTTTCTTGGCATTTTTTTTTTTTTATTCCATTCAAGGATCTAACGATAGTAAATGTTACCACACTGAATTGGCCTATCGCGGAACATACATGGGGGTGATTCAGATAGCCCTCTAGTCCTCTACCTCCCAGCTTCAGTATATCACTACTTCTTGGGACAACCTGTATATAGAATTACTTACTACGGAACAAATGTACGGCCTACTTTAGGGTAGTATAACTTACTGTGGATCAGCATCGATAAGTCCCCAGGAGCCCAGCACCGGTTCGGTATCGACCAATAGTTTCTTGCAGTCGTCTATGAGGGACTTCACGTGTTGGGCCATCGCAGCGGTATCTGGCATTGTTTGACTCTGGAACACAATATTCGTAAGGGTCAATTCGCATTGGCACCAAAATAATATGGATTTTGTACAAAATGCGCGGCAAATCAAAAAATATTATCCCCTGGTTTTTGAAAGGTTTGTCATGGGCTTGATTTGTTCACTGACTAAATACTGAACGCTCATTGGTAGTGGGGGGAGGCCAAACTTATATGTTTTTAAAATGTTTTTATTTTAATTTAAAATAAGTGACTGATATATAATGATATGACATATTTTTAAAATCGGATTATTAAGACCTTTCATGCAATACCACACACGATAGGTTTCAGAACAAAAATATTTCTTTCCCATACAAAAAAAGATGACGTCATAACTCCTCTCCACTTTGTTTTTTTTTTCGAGCTACTATAAATTAATTCCTATGGCCTAAAGAGCAATCGTACTGGTTTTCATGCTTTTAACATCTTGCACCATCATTTGCAGCTTTTTTAGCGTACCGCTACCACGATAAAAACTCGCTTTTTTCAACTCTTTTTTTTCTCGACTAACATATTAGCCCGAGTTCAGGAATTCACTGAAAATCAGTGTTATGGTTGCAACTTAACCGGTGTGGCCATAACTCAAACTGAGTGTATTCCTTTTGCTATAAGTTATATATTGTTAGTAAGAAGTAGTATGGAATTTATTTACTTTTCTGTAGCAATAAATAATTATTCTATTCTATAATGACTTTAAGAGATTCGACATCATTACAACGATAACTCAGATATGTCTGCCCCAGTGTCAGGGACGGATAGTCTCGAATTCGTGTACGAGAATTGTCCTTACTGTGATGACAGATCGTTAGCTGAAAAGGCGTAGGTAGTGAAGATTACACGTTGTATCGTACCCCTGCTTTGGAATAAGGTAACGAGGAAGAAGCCTTGATTACCTTAACCAAATGCACCTCCAGCTTGGTACAGTCCGGCACCATAAGCTGCTCGGGTATGGAACGAGACTCTCCCGTCATCACATCGATGGCCACTTGCCGAAGCGCGTCTTTGAATGTCGATAGGTAGTACCTATAACGAAATGGAAAAGGGATGTTTATAACCAGGGAATAAGCTTTTATAATCTTGGTATAAGAGATTTGGATAAGACGTGTCCGATGTAAAAAAAACTCAGTGCGAATAGGACTCGTACATAGATGATGGTTCAGTAGCAACATACAACATATTTTTTTATATGTACGAGTATTTATAAGAAGATTCTCTCTAAGATTTCTCTTTAAGTTCCCGACTCACACTTTTGCCTATATAGGGTTCCGTTCCCAACAGGCAAAATGGATCCCTATTAATGAAACTCCGCTGTCTGTCTGTCCGACCGTCTGTATGACACGGTTAGCTCGTTTTTTTTTATGCCTGATAGGTTAGCCTTTGACCACTATCTCACCTGATGGTAAGGGGCTGGGGGATGGCTCTCAAAGACAGCTGCCTGAACACACCGTTAGGCGCTTGGCGACAGATTTTCAACTTGAGGGTGGTAGCTAGCCAGGTAGCCAGGCGGGCATTCGCTAAGTGCCCTACGTCCATGCTGTAACGACTATCATCCTAAGACAAACACCGGGACCGACGGCTTAACGTGCCTTCCGAAGCACTGAAGCGCTCAGTAGTAATGTCACCAGCGGTCACCCATCCAACTCCTGACCGCGGCGGACGTTGCTTAACTTTGCTGATCGATTCAGAATGGCTAAGCAAACTTCGCTACGAGCGCTTCAAACGTAAACGGAATGAGCTAAAAACCTAGATAGTTAGATACTTTATTTATTAGTTAGAGAAAGTTCTAGTACGAACCGCCTGTTGAGTTTTACTCCAATATTCATCTTTGACACGTATAACTCACACATTTTTAACGATAAAACAAACACAAACAACGTTCATAAAACACACGTATGTTGATCTTGTGCCTACCCTATCCTTTTTTTATTTTCTTAGGATACCCGTCTTAAGGGCAAGACAGTAGTCAAAATAATTTCTAATTCGGGCGGAGCTAAAAGAAATAGGCGTTAACTTTTAACTCGTAAAAATATTCAGTCGCACGGCGGCACTAGTCGCCGTACCACGGATAGCATCGCTAAAATTGTAGAGTTTCGTGTGCTATTAGAAGCGGCAGAACAGAAGTGTACATAACAACATTTTATCTGCAGTTACTGCGAACCTATACGGTAAAAAATATCATCGCTTGTAAGTATAGAAATATTTAATAGACTAAGCGAAGCGTGGTCTCGGTGGAGGTCTGAGCAGTGTATATTTCCCAGTCATTATCTCGATTGCCTGATCCGATCTTCTTGAAATTTTGTTAGAAAGGTGCCTAGCTTCCATATCAACATAATTTGCAAGTAAAAGTCTTAATTGTTCGGTGGTTAGCAGAGATTATAAGATCCATAAAACGAGCTTATAATTTAAAATTGTAGATAATATTTTAAAAACAAAAATGGAACCGACTTATGTTCCTGATAAGTTGGTACCGTGTTAGTTCAAAAGTCAGTATTGTGCTCAAAAAAGTAGTTAGATTTCATGAAGCGGTACAAAACGTAGCTTGTGTGTGTAGAAACTACACATAAAACAGTACTACTACTGTAAAGACATTCAACCAACCACCGGGTTGGTGCGGATAACGTCCTGGAGCATATTTGTGCCTGTAGGACTTACATTGTACCTAAACATGTGTTTTGTTGTTCTTATTCATAGTTCTATGTATACATTATGTGTTCCTTACCACTCCGACATGTTAAACGTTTTTTTGAAATAAAATTATTATTATTCATTATTATTATTATTATGTATGATAACGCTTATGTAGAAAAAGCGAAAAAAGTGTGTCAGTCTTTTGGTAAGAAGAAAAAAATGTGTAGACTGAAGGGAAAATGGTGAGAATGTGTATTTAATTTTAAATAACCTTGTTTACAAAAAACTGTCAATTAATTTGTGTTTGGGCTTACTGTAATATACTTACCAACTCCAAAACAGAAACTTACAATTTTACCTTATCATATTTCTATAAATCTATAGGTGAATAAATGTAATGTATAGGTATAATTTCAGTTATAGAAAGTCATTATGCAATTTTAAAGTTTATTTACGAGATTTATAACTCACTGAACTCAAGAACTCGTTCACAGTTTGTGTTACTACAAGACGTTAATGGAGCACTTTACACCTTCGTTTATTTCACATTGTATTACAAATCTAAAAAAATATTACAATTACGTTTCTTATGTAACCATAACTTTTTAATTATTTGTTATGTACTTATATGCTAACAAGTTTATCAGGCAGTGTGTCATTTATTTTTATGCAGTATGAAATAATATAGGTACAAATAATAATATAATAAAAGTTCAAAATTTTTATAGAAGTATTATCCCAATGCAATGCTCAATACAAAAGATAACCGTAATGAAACCGCCATATAAGATTCACCCTACCGCTACTAAAAGTGGTACAGGCAGAATCGTACCAAGTTTCTGAGTCACATTGGTTAAAGAACCCCACTCGTATGTGCTTCGGTTATCGCGGCCATTCATCATGGAGACATTGGAGATTTGGAGATTGGATTTTGACATTTGGAGATACGGAAAATACTCCCAACTTCTCAGCTTAAGCAGTAACTTGCAAGGCCGAAGCCTTGCAAGTTACTGAGTCGGCTTAGACTGCAGCCTCACCTTGCACTCGCCCTTCTAACTCACGCACCATCCGTGCTCTAAATGCAATATGATAAATAAGAAGAGCAAACTGGCAAATCCAGAATGATGTAATTCAAGATAGCCATCATAACGTACTCCGACCACACTGAAGCTCAACCTTACTTCAGCGGGATCGCACTTCAGCACTTTGTATGAATTCTGCTATTTTGGATTTTTGTTGCGTGTCATTTGAGTGCTCTCTCGATTCCCTATGACATTTGTTCAAAACTTCTTTACTTATCTGTAACTGTTTACGAGATACGTCATCTATCCTCATTTGGCAGACGTCATTTTATGATTACCCATTATTTCTATATCATGAAAATCACTTTGTTATTTTCGGTTTAGAATACTTTCTTTCCCCATGACTCCTTCCTATTGAACAATTTAAGCCAATGGTTTCAAAACATCTATGTATGGCGGCCATCTTGAAAAATTACATCATAAGAAATAATTTCTTAATTCCGAATAACGACGCCCTAAGCAACCCAAGGGTTGCTTAGGGCGTTTATTTTCAGTCGGATTATGGCATCTTGAATTTTGCTGCTTGTTTTTGACAAGTCTCATTCGACTGCTGCCATTAAAAGTTATACGGGAAGAATCGTACCGGGGTTCTTAGTCACTTTTCCTAAGGAACCCCACTTATTATAATAATAATTATAATAAAAAATTTTAAGCAAAAAATGGAACCGACTTCAACACCCAAAAGTGTGAAATAACTTGTTTTTTTTTTTTTTTTTTTTTTTTATGCCTGATAGGTTAGCCTTTGACCACTATCTCACCTGATGGTAAGTGATGATGTGGTCGAAGATTTTGTTCAGGCTAACCTAGAATTACTGGCTCTCAAGGACAGCTGTCGGAACACACCGTTAGGTGCTTGGCGACAGATTTAAAGTCTGTACCATAAGTTGAAGTCGGTACCATGATAGTTCAAAAGTACCTATCATCACTAAACTTTGCGTATGGTACCGACTTCGACAAGTTATTTCACACTTTTGGGTGTTGAAGTCGGTTCCATTTTTTTGCTTAAAATTTTTTTTCACACTTTTTAGTGACCCTTGCTACTTACGGGATCGATATCATTCATTTTTAACAACTATATCATCAAGATAGTTAAATACTTTTCAGGTATTTTAGTGTAACTCAAAAACGGATAGACCGATTTTGATGAAATTTAAAATGGGACCAAACGACCAGTATCATCTTTGAAACAAAAAAATAATTTTCGATATCGGTTCACTCAGTCCAGAGTTCTGAGGTAACAAACATAAATAAAAAAACATACAGACGAATTGAGAACCTCGTCCTTTTTTGGAAGGCGGTTAATAAAATTATAATAATAGTTCACATAATCACTTTTGCTATGAAACCATCTACAGAAGTTACGGTTCAAAAGTTACGGGTCTTTATAGGTAGGACGAAAGAACAGAGTAGTCATACAGATGTAACACAAATTTCAATCCGACTAACTACCTACTAAGTAACTATTAAAGTCAAAGTTATAATAAATATATAACATCCCTTTATTTGAATGATTGAATATCTAAATTACTAGAAAGTAGTTGGTCGTCTCGGAAAGTGTGTTAAGTGCATTAGAAATTAGTTCTCGTTTAATTGTACTGTAGCTTATAAATAACAAAATGAAATATTTTACTAAGGGTTAAAAATCTAGATACCTACTAAAATAGAAATTAACAATGCCGTGTCTGGACTTTAATCAACTCGTTGTTATAAAGATTTTATAAATCAATATAAAGAAAAGTACTTACCCAATATTTTTTTTACTTGAGTTTCAATAATTTATGACTTGCAAATTAACGTATGGTAAAAAAATATTGTATATTTCGTAAAATAAATGCACAAAAATGATGGCGTAACGAACGGCACAGATCCCACGTCCAAACGGCCCGAGCGCTGCGGGCAGAATGATTTTCGTTGAGATTTCTTCTCGCGATCACGCAATTTTGTGCCAAAAATTCTATAAAAATGTTTTCATCACAAGTTGGTAAGTAGTTCATTAGAGTATAGTATTAGCTATTTAAAAAAAAAAGAAACGTTGCAATTAAATCAATTATGCCTCTTAAATTAATAAAAAACAGTCTAAACAGGGTCACCGATTACAATTTATTACAGTAGAACTAATACGTTTTAGTAAAAACTAATCAACTAATTCACTCAATATAGATTTAAATAATATGATATATTTTTTTCGCACTTTTTGAACGAATAGTTTCGGTAAAAGAAGATTACAAAAGTGCGCGTTTCACTACGGTGATCACCTTAATAACGTCGACGATATAGGGCAGACGAAGGGACAGATAGAAAGTTAAGCTTGGTAATATCCAGTTTTTTCGTACGGAACCGTAAACGGAAAGTTACGTACTGTATTGTTATTGTAATTTAGGAGCAGGAGTAGTGATGCTTGGTAAAAAATACCTGCTCGTATAGCAGGTATTTTTAGTCTGTGCTTAGTTTAAGATTGATAAAGTATCTAAATGTTATTTCACGACTAAAATAGTCTAAACTATAGTATGTTTTTTTAACAAACGAGTACTGAGTATGTCTATCGCACATTTCCGATATTGACAGAGTGAGATGGGTCATTGCTGTCAATGCCTTTGTTCTTGTTTTGAAATTGTTTAGGCCCGTTCATATTGCATACTTCTAAAATTTACTGTAGAAAAATTACGTTATTATTTTATGATTTAAACTTGCATACATAGTATATTCGTAACAAAATTTTCTGTTCGCGTTTATGATATAAAATAATATTGTAATAGTATATAATTATATTCTGCACTAGAACATATAAATCAAATAATTCGTCTACAATTATTCTTGTAATCTTAAAAAATATCGTCAACTTTCTGATGAACTTTCTGCAGATACGTCAATAATACATTTCTCTAACATATATTGAATATGAATGTCGACTCCGTACATTTTTTTTTCTATCATAGTTATCACATGATTGACACATGACCACTATTTTTATCTATCCACTTTAGCTACTCCTTGCAACAAAAGAGTTCAGACTTCATAAATTTTATAACTTTTGTTGTTTTCTGCCATAGCCCTTTACTTGAGACCAAACGAGATCAATTGGGTTGAGTTCACAGTGATACGTCGGCAAACAAAAATTGACTATATTGTGATTAGTGTGGTATACTCCAAGTCATTTATGAATGCGGATCATTTGTGAATGCAGTCGCTATTATACAATAAATGATTGATAAAATATGGAAGCAGTTTTAACTGATATTTTGCAGTTATTACTAGCAGTTATATGTGTAGTTTGTATGTAGCAGTTTCAAATTAGGCTTTCATATCTAAGCGTCTGGATAGCAAATATGTGATGATTTTGCTCACAAATAACTGGTGAGCCCAAATCACAGCTAGTATTTTTTTTGGACAATACCAAAGGACGGCTGTCATTCACCATCAGAAGGAAAAACGCACGCGCCTATTTTAAAAGTGGTTTGATTTACAAAAATGCTTAAATTGAATTTACCAATCAGAAAATAAAATGTTAAAACACAAAATTTATGATACGGTTAATCGCTTAAAATTTACGCTATTTTATTTTTATTTTATTTATTTATTCATTCTCACATGCAATTCACAGACACGAAGTCCAAAACATTACATAGACAAATCACTGAGGTAATTAATTACATTTTGACGAAATAAATTATAATTATCGTAAAATATGTCGATTTCTGGATGTTGAGCTAACATATCGTTGAGCAACGTGACTACTCTAGCTGTGGGTGCATTCTTACCACGAACAGTGTGCAGATTCGTTGGCGTGGCAAACAATCGGCGAAGGCGCCGCGGACCATGCTCAGTGTTAGCACCGCGACCAAAGTGCGGTGGAACAAACAGCCCCAGCTGCTCTAGGGCTACCGGATTATCAACTTTGCTACGAGCCAATTGATAATAATGCATGACGAGAAACATCTTACGTCTGAGTTCTAGGGTGTATAGCCCGACCATACCAGTTACAAAAAGAGATGGAAACATGTACGGGTAGTATCCGTAAATTTTTTATAGATGTATCTAGCAAATTTGCGCTGTATCTTCTCAATCATGATGGAATACTTAGTTTCATAGGGATCCCATACAATTGAGTTGTACTCCAATCTACTGCGCACATATGCTGTATACAGGGCAAGTGGAGCATTAATATTTTTAAAATTGTAGGAAGCACGCATAATAAACCCCAACATTTTGTAAGCTTGCTTACAGATGTTAGTAATATGGTCTCTGAAGTTGATTTGGGAGTCCAGTGTCAATCCCAGGTCCTTAATCTTATCTACGCGTTCCAGTGTTGTATAAGCGAGTTGGTATTTATAGTTTATTGGTTCGTGTAGTCTAGAGATGGAAAAAACTTGACATTTTGTGTAATTAAAATGGAGTTGATTTTTATCACACCATTGAGCCACATTATTGATATCAAGCTGTAACGCTTCACAGTCGTTTATGTCTGCTACGGATGCGAATATCTTTAGATCGTCAGCAAAAAGAAGACACTCAGCGTTACAGACACTTTGAGGGAGATCATTAACCATTATTAAAAATAGTGTTGGTCCGAAATTTGAGCCTTGACTTACACCCGATCTAGTAAAGTAGTTCATAGTTTGATAGCCTAGTATTTGTACATATTGTGACCTATTATGTAGGTAACTCGCTTTGAAGTGTAGCAGCTTTGGAGTAAATCCTATGGCAGCACATTTTTGTAAAAGAATATCATTATCCACTCGATCAAATGCCTTTTTCATATCAAAATAAGCTGAATCCACCTGTGAACCGGCATCCATCTTTGCAGTGACGTAATTAACGAAATTGATGTGGTTGGTTACAGTCGACCGCCCTGACCTGAAGCCATGTTGACTATCGTCAAGATGACTTCCAATTTGTTTGATGATACGATCGTTGATAATGGTTTCAAACAATTTTCCGAAAACTGACAAAACCGCTATAGGCCTATAGTTACGTACCTCAAGTTTACTACCTTTGGGGATTGGAGTAACACGACTATTTTTCCATAAATTAGGATAGGTAGATTTGTCTATAGAAATATTAAAAATATACAAAAGAGGATTAATTAAAACTGAAATGCATTCTTTCACAATATATGGAGGTATACCATCAGGGCCTGCAGAAGAACCAATCCGAAGTCGCTTTGTTGCATGGAGTAAATCTCGTTTCGATATGTCATTAATTGACACGTGACACGGCGTTGATGAGCCTGTATCGCATAGTAGTGCCTCTTCTACGTTGAGTTTCGGTATTTGGTCGAGGAAGACTGAACTAAAGTATTTAGCAAAACTGTCTGCTGCTTCTTGACCAGTTACAGCCAAGCCGTCATACACAAACTCATTACACACCTGTCGATCGCTCCGTCGCTGCCTTACATACTGCCAAAACTCCTTAGGGTTTTTAGTTAGATTTGTTTCAATACGTGTATTATATGAAAAGTGCGCATCTCTTATCAGCTGTTTTCCCAAAGTTCTGTAATATTTAAACATCTCTAGGTTAAATTCCTTGCGTTCTTTTTTAAACCGCTTGAGATGAAAGTATTTATTCCTAATATTATATATTATGTCTCCTGTGAACCACTGAGGGTAACAATACTTTGGAATGGAATTTGAACGTTGTTTACGAGGTACCCAAGCATCCAAACATTTATACAGTTCCGAGTAAAAAAAACTATGCGATTGAATGTACTCGTATAGATGTTTCTGTGATAAAATAAATATATAAGAAGTCCAAAGATAAAGTTCAAGTAAAAAAGGAGCAAAAAAGTCCTGTGCTCGGGTGTGGTTCTAAAACAGCACTTAGCGATATAATATATATATAATTTTTAGGTTTTTCAAAGCAATCTTGAATGGCGTAAAAAATATTGTTACGCCATTCTGGCACACAACATCCAAACTGAAAGTCCAATGTAATATTTTTTGGCATTTATGAGTATTATGTTTGCTAATGATATGCTATCCGAACCCCCTAGTGGAGATTGTTAAAGAATAAAGCAGTTAAAGGAGGTCGCAAAAATAAGCACCACAGAAGAAACGAAACAAATGATGCAACAAAACTGACCTCCCCGCTCCGTACGCCACCTCAGCGACGGCGAACTCCCTAGTCAACGCGTGACCGAAATAACTCGGCATCAGATCGACAGCCCGCTCGCTCTCCATGTTCTCATACAACATCAACGTGGCAGTTTTGACGTCTGTCCAGAGGTTGTCGAATTCAGTGACGGTTGTCATGTTCGGTGGCTGCCCGAGGGCGATGTCTATCGCGAATTGCGTGAAAGCGTCTTTGAAATGTCGGATGATGAACCTACGGGAAAAGAGGCTCTGTTGTTGAGTTCGGAAACCATACTCAGTTACGTTGCGAAAATTCATACGCACTAATGCAAATGCATTCGTAGCGGAGCTTGCCGACTAAGATTAAGCAACGTTCTCAGTGTATGTAATGTAGGGGCACACAAGCAGACAGCCTGTGGACCTGATGGAAAGCGGTTACGGTTGCTTATGGACATTTGCAACACCATGGGCGTTACCAATGCGTTGCCGACTCTGTAAGACTCTTTTAACACCCTTTTTGAAGGAATCCATACTGTAGTTCTGAGGAAAAAACAAGAACCATCGCTAGCCCTCTAATGTCAAACCAAGTCAAATCAAAGAACCCAGGTTGTAAGTTATGGCCTACACTTCTCTGGGAGGATGGTCTCTTCTCATTATGCCGTAAAGTGACGAGCTGATGCAGACTGAGATTCTTTCTTGTATCTACGCAATTGTAATATCAACGTGATAAATAAATGTGACCGACATGAAGAGTTTTCAAAGTAGACCAATCGAAACTGGTCGGGAAATTTCCGGTATTTGATGTATCCATAGACTACAATATTTCACCTACGAAAGGCAACCTACAAAACGACATTTACGAAAGTTACAGACCTGTTCACTTACGAAGGTGCGCACGGATAATATACGATTGCTTGAGTAGGCAGTAGCAGTTGCAACTGCACGTAAAAATATGGAGGGTTGGGCCTTCGTCAGTAGAAATGTCTGTACCAAAATTCGTTTCCTATAATATCAAATAAATTTATAACGAATATTTTTTTGTGGGTTTGTGAAAGAACGACCTCTTGCTAAGCGGTTACCTCTGCCTATAACAGGTTATTGAAAATATTCCAATGAAGCTTAAATAAGTCGCTGAGCTAATGCGTTTGATAATTCGTTTTATCAATATTTTTTTCCCTAGTTCGTATGTATGTCTGGAAGGGTTAAGGCAGTGCCATTTGGACTATTACGTAATCTTTATATGTATAATAGGCCACGATTTACATGATCTGGTACAATATTACCAGATATATAAGAGGCCTTATTAAAAAAAAAGTATATGTACTTACGAACCATCGAGAAACTTCTCAAATTTATAAACTTCCCAACCGCTTAAAACCGCTTCCAAATACGTCATTGAAAAGATACGATAAGATAAGATAAGATAGATAAGATAATTTTTATTGCTAAAAAGATTTCCAATTAAATACAATGGTTAACTTAGATTCTACAATAACTAAAATTCTTATTGACTAATAGATTGACAGCGAGGCCCAAACTAAGCACTAAGCCTGTATCTTGGGGATCGAGTGCGTATTTCAAAAGTTCATTGTGTTGTTCATGACAAAATTAAAATTGATACAGTAACAATGTAAAATTAAATTTAAATTTTAGTACAATGCGTTGCATGTAGTATATGTAATAATAATAATGTTGTATATAGTTCATAGTATTTTGTTTAATGAAGGCATACCGCCGCCGGTTAAAAAAAAAACGCATTTTTTTTTTTGCAATACCAAAGTAAAAGTTTAAATATATATGTATATATTTTTATTATAATTATTTTTTAAAATGAGACTGCATAATATGTGCCCGTTATCTTCAATTAGGTGAATAGGAATTTCCTTGAAGCAGTTTACAAGTAATAATTTTAATTTAACTAAGTACTTATAATATAGATGTAAAGTGTAGAATGTATGTGTATATGTGTGTCGTAGGATGTGTGTAAGAGAGTGTGTATGAGAGAGAGTGAGACGCTGTGCGCGTATGTGCCTGAAGTGAGTGGACTCATATATATTCGTTCACTCGTCCATTTATTGGTTTCATACGTTCTTTGCGTGTGAAATATATTGAGTGAGTGTGCTGAGCAGTAGCGGTTTCATATTAATTCTTCTGTTTCTTCATGGGAAAGTTTGAGCAGCCAATCCTTAACAGTTCTTTTGCAGGCATTGACTGAGAGATTTTTTATATCACACCTTTTTGCCACTTTGTTGTACGTATGGGGGTGTGAAAAAGAAGGGCAGCGTTTAGCTAATAAAGATGTAACAAACGGTTTTGGATTTCTAAAAGCACGTCTTGTCATGATTTTTTCATTGTCTAAATGACTTCTTAGATCAATGTGAGTTTTTATTGTAGCCCTGAAAATAAAGAGCTGGCGAACACGTAAAACATGAAATTCATTGTAAAGAGCATCTGTTGGATAACGGAAAGGCTGTGACTTTTATAAGCGCACGTTGTGATCTTTCGATTTTCATAAAATAAGTTATACCAGCAGCACCCCACACCGTTACACAGTACTGGATGATAGACTGACATAAGGCAAAATACACATGACGTAGCAGTGGAACCGGAGCACAGTCGCGAAGGTTTTTCATAACATGGATTAATTTACGTGTTTTTGATGACAAATCTGCTATATATAAATTATATAATTTATTAATATATATATTTTATAATTTATTTTATATATAAATTATATAATTTATTAATATATATAATTTTCTATATGCGAAAACAATTTATTGGAGTATAGTTATTGTAATTTAGTTTAAGATAGTTATAAAAAACTCTGTATGTTTTCCGAAGAAAATAAAATAAAATAAATAAAATATGGTGTCTGTAGGATAAATTTTCATCAATTGACACAAGATTAGCATTGAGCACAAATGCAAGATATACATGTACGACATTGCATAAAAATTATGAAACTGACGAGAAATCTAAATACCTTGATAAAACTGATCGACCTAGACCAGACTACATCTTAATGTTGTGTTGATATGTTACTTTATGTATATATGTTACCTGCTAGCAGAATTGACCCCATCTTTCATCAGCCCCGTGAACTTCCGTTCGCCAGTGCGTGTGTAGTCACCCTGAAAAACAGATTTATATGAAATTAACGCAGAAAAATATGTTGCTTATATTGCTTCCAAGCAGTCGACGCAAACATAACAGTGTTAGCTCCTAGCATTTCAGTATGTGAAATTGCTAAAAAGACATTAAAACTCGTGTTTTGGTGTGACGAGGGCAGAGGTCACACAAAACTTCTTAGTTTAAATCTCTAGGTGACACAGCTAAACATCAATTTTGAAACAATGATATTTGAGGGGTAACAGCTGTGGACTGTCGTGGCCATGGTTCGATTTCCACCGCCGGCGAAAGCGTCACCGCATTGTGGTAGAACATTTTACGAATGCCCTCTTGGCTAGCTACCACCCTCAAATAAAAAATCCGTCTGCAAGTGTGTTCCGGCAGCAGTTCTTGTTAGCCAGTGAGAAATTACAGGCACATGATACTTAACAACTGTATGTATAATTGTTATGGGCGCAGTGCAGTTTGTCACTTGTGACGAAATGCATCTGTTATCGCTTAACATCAGGTGGGCCTCAAGCGTGTACCGTCACGATCACATTTTTTTTTTGTATTTTTATCGCGCGATCTGTCTTGCAACTATAAGCAGATGGAGTGTATGATTTTTGTCGTGTAGGGCGCTACTTCCAGCGAAGTCAGCCCCTTCTTTTTACAGTCAATTATTATGACTCTTAGTCAAAGATGTCCCGTCGCTTTTTAAGGCGACGGGACATCTTTGATCGTCACGATCACATTAATTCGTTTATATTTCATTGCCCGCGTCTTTGTTTCCTGAACAGTATAATTTGGGAGCCTTCAAGTCTAGAGTAAATAGGTATCTTCTAGGCAAGCATGCTACATCTTCGGCCACATCATCACTTTCCATCAGGTGAGATAGCGGCCAAATGCTAGCCTATAATATATATAAAAAAAATCGTATTATTTATATTATATCGTATCAAAAAACATCTCGTTAAAGATAATATTCTTATATATCGTATTAAAAAACAAGTAACGGCCAAAGACTGACCTTTAGTGCCTTAGTGCCTGCATACTGCCTGGAGATCATGTCTCCCTGGTCAGCCCACATAGTGAGGAACGCCTGACGCAGTGACGTCGGCAACCCGCAGCCCGGAGTCGCCAGCCCTAGGCGACACAGCTGAAGCTCCAACACGTACTTGGCTATAGCTGTCTGGAACAGGAAAGCAATTAATATGCTAAATAGTGTGAATTAAAATATATGTTTCTCATCGAGTCAAACTGTGTCTTTGTGAATATTCGCGAATTTTCCAACATAGCAAATTTTACCTTCCTTCCCTTAGGGTAGGAACATGCTCTCACTTTTTCAGCTACCGTGATGAAGGTGAATCAAACTTCAAATTTATTTTTTCGTTCTTGTTGTTAATTCTTTCAGGGCCGATTTCATCAAACTATTGTTAGAGTTTTGCATGATGGTAGAGCATTTTGCTGATGCCCGTCTGGCAAGCTACCACCTCTAGTTGAAAATCTGTCGCCAAGCACCTAACGGTGTGTTCCGCCAGCTATCATTGAGATCTAGTAATTCTAGGTTAGCCTGCACTTCGGCCACATCATCACTTACCATCAGGTGAGATAGTGGTCAAAGGCTAGCCTATCAGGTATAAATAAACTAGGATAATATACGAAGACAGCTTTAATCTCTGTAACCAACAAAATATAATGGACCTTTACCACCATAGACGTCGAATGATGTTGTAGAATTTAAACTTGCCTTGCGACTTTTATGAAATATGACATACTAGCTTTCCGGGCGCGGCTCCGCCCGCGCGTATGTCGGTTATCGCGCAAAAACATTAACCTCTTTTTGCACAGTTGGATAAAAACTATCCTATGTTTTTTCCCGGGTCTCAAACTATTTCCATACCAAATTTCATTCAAATCGGTTCAGTAGTTTTGGCGTGAAAGCGTAACAGACAGATAGACAGCCAGACAGAGTTACTTTCGCATTTATAATATTAGTACTGATGACATACTATCCAAAATTTTAAATTAATGTCGTATTTGGCTGTATAGCTCTATAAACTAAAAATAAACATGGCCACAAAGTTACAGCTGATAGTACATACTATTTTTATGTCCATGTTACTATTACATGTCATAAAGGTCCATACGAAGGGGTTTTCTTTTTCCACAACAGAATACCAAAAAAAAATCAAAAACTAGCATTATGTTTGAAGACTGATGATAGAAAAAGCCTATCACATTGCAATAGTCTGTAGTATAAAGTTATCCGCGTATTAACCCCTGCCTCAGGTCAATTTTCGCTCAAAATTATGAGGCCCCAATTTTGACCCCCTCAATTATAAAATATATAAAAATTAAAATTTTATAATTATTTATTATTACTTTCAATAAACATTTTTTTTGTTTTTTTTTTTCCAAATTTAATTTTCATATTTTTTTCAATTCAGACTGAGCTGACAATTAAATTAGAATAATTAAACCCTGAAAATGGGCTTTAAGGAGACTGTGAAATCGGGCTTAAGTTGCAACATAAGGTTGACCGTTTATGCTAACATGACATATGATATGACTCATAACTCTAATTCGTCCTCCGACCTCTCTTTCTTAACCTCTTTCGCAACCCTATAATTTTAATATATTAATTTTTACAACAGCTGTTTTGGAAATACAATATACACACGCATACACATACATACCAACACATTTAAACAAATTTTCAGCATTATTTATAATATCATTGTTGTTAATGACCATTATTTTGAGAGATGCGATCTAGGGGCACCATCTGTTCTTAAACCGCACCAACAGATCTGTATTTCCGCAAAAACGTAAGCAACCGCATAACTTGAGATGTATATGATACTAGGTACCGATGTAAGTAGTATAAAATACAAGTTAAATTTTTATATTTTCCAAATTAAATTTTTATATTTATTTCAATTCAGACTGAGCTGACAATTAAATTAGAATAATTAAACCCTGAAAATGGGCTTTAAGGAGACTGTGAAATCGGGCTTAAGTTGCAACATAAGGTTGACCGTTTTGCTAACATGACATATGATATGACTCATAACTCTAATTCGTCCTCCGACCTCTCTTTCTTAACCTCTTTCGCAACCCTATAATTTTAATATTTTAATTTTTACAACAGCTGTTTTGGAAATACAATATACACACGCATACACATACATACCAACACATTTAAACACATTTTCAGCATTATTTATAATATCATTGTTGTTTGACCATTATTTTGAGAGATGCGATCTAGGGGCACCATCTGTTCTTAAACCGCACCAACAGATCTGTATTTCCGCAAAAACGTAAGCAACCGCATAACTTGAGATGTATATGATACTAGGTACCGATGTAAGTACTATAATATAAGTATAGTGTTTGTTCTAACCTGCACAACATTAGTTCTGTCGAGACAATCGATGCAGTTGACCCGAAACACTCCGTTCTGCGAACAGATGAGCCCCCTGTCGTCGCGCCAACAGAACCGCATTTCCGCAATTATGTCCGCAACCGCATTTATTAGAATGCTCACGTTTTCGTAGTGCATGCCGCGGCTGTCGAAAAAAACATTGAAGATTAAGGAAATAAAGACAATATAATACTAAATAACCTCCTTCAATTTGATTTCACATTAAAGAAAAAAAACAAAAAAATATATTCTTAGTGTACAGAAATTGACATTGCGTCCTCAGAATTGTCCAAACGATTCATTATCAACATGCTTGCTGTAAGTCCAAACGTTTGCTAATAGGTTATTGGATTTCAAGGATCCGCCGTTTCTTTGATATTTTTTTAATCGTACAGCAAGCAGTATGGATGATGTATAGAATTAAAATGTATCTATTAATATTCCAACTCCAAGACCCCATCGCATACGTGAAATGGCAACTAAAAAGTTTGTGGCAACACACGGACGAGTGGGCTTAAGTGCTGATATAGGAAATTGTAAGTAGAGCGTCAACAGTTGTCACTGCGTCTTGGTGCCGCGTGACCGCGCCTTAACCTATTCTTTTTTTTTAATATGTTATTGTGACGGGACAAGCTCGTGGCCCATCTGATGTTAAGCGGATTAACCTCTGCCTTTAACAAGATGCATTTGGTCAGATTTTTTAAATTTCTTCATTTTCATTTTTCATTTCTTATTTTTTTTTAATTTTGTCGGATGAATTAAGTACACTGCGCCCGTCAAATTGAGACATACAGTTGTTAAGTCTCATGTGCCTGTATTTTTTCTGGCTCTTAAGGAGTGCTGCCGGAACACACCATTAGGTGCTTGGCGACAGATAAAAAGGAGCAAGGCTTTCAAGTCACCGCGTTTTTTTATGTATGACGAATCATCATATGTTTTTACTGGATTATCCTGTTTTTTTTGATTGTGTACAGTGTAACCTTCGACGTAGACGAACGAAAGCCACTGACATAGCACGGCGGATTAGCGAGTTGAAGTGGCAATGGGCAGGGCACATAGCACGCAGGCCGAATGGAGACCACAAACCAGCAAGCGCAGCGTCGGAAGACCAACCACAAGGTGGACGGATGACATTACTAAGGTCGCAGAAAGACGCTGGATGCAGACCGCTCCCAACCGTTCTATATATAAGTATTGCTTATAGGTAAGCCTTTGACCACAATCTCACCTGATGGTAAGTGAAGATGTGGTCGAAGGTGTTAACAGGCTTAACCTAGAATGACTGGCTCTCAAGGACAGCTGCCGGAACACACCGTTAGGTGCTTGGCGACAGATTTTCTACTTGAGGGTGGTCACTAGCCAGGCGGGCATTCGCAAAAATGCCCTTTCACCATGCGGTGAAGCTCAAGCCCGCGGGGGCATTCGAACCATGGACCTGCTGCGCGGCAGTCCATACCCAAAGCCACTGAGCTATCAATGCTTCAAAACCAAGTGAAAATATATAGCCGTATGTATAACTAAAAAGAGGGTATTTTTAAAAAATCGGCCAAGTGCGAGTCGGACTCGCGCACGCAGGGTTCCGTACCATTAACTATACAACATTAGACTTCATATTTTAACCTTTTTTTGTTTTAACGTGCGCGAGTCCCACTCGCACTTGGCCAACTTTTAGTATTTGTTGTTATAGCGGCAACAGAAATACATCATCTGTGAAAATTTCAACTGTCGAGCTATCACCGTTCTTGAGATACAGCCTGGTGACAGACGGACGGACGGACAGCAGTCTCAGTAATAGGGTCCCGTTTTTACCCTTTGGGTACGGAACCCTAAAAACGGAACCACACTGAAATTTATGAAATAGCTTGTGGAAGATAGATACTTAAAATGTGAGCTCAGCGTGATTTGAATCAGTGATTGAATTATCGACATCAACTTACGGGATAATTAATAATTATTAATAAATAATATATAATTATTAATCGTACTTAGGGGATGTGGAACGACCTTCCTCCAGAGGTCTTTCCGCGAGGCTACGACATGGACCATTTTAAAAGGGGCATCTACAAATTCCTCTCTGGGCAGGCAACGCATCGGCAGCGCAGCTAGTGTTGCAGATGTCCATAGGCGGCGGTTACGTTTACCATCAGACAGGCCGTCTGCTTGTTTGTCACCCATAATATAAATAAAAAAAAATAAAAAAATAAAATCAACGCCATATACATATTTCATACTTCCCACTGTTGGGATCCGGTAACTTTTTTAAAAAAAACTTTATATGTAAATGTAAATTACATCATTCTTACCAATACTCATGAAAGTCGAAGGTAGCGTAGACGACGTCGTTGCTATTGTACTTGAGTACATGATTCCCGTACGCCTCCCATATCACGCGCTCCCTTCCTTGTTGATCCACCAGGTTCACAATACAAACCTGCTTGTACCGCTCTAACTCCTCTTTGAAATGGTTCTTGAACGCTTGGTGGGAAGCTTCTTCATCTGCAACAATGGAAATAATAGAGAAGTTTAACATCCAGCCAAGTGTCACTAATACCTCGCTCTGTTAAGGTTGGGCCTACCACAACCCGTAGAAGAAAATTAGTTGTTGGTTTTTATTACAGCTTAGATACTATAAATCAACATCGATTTATAGTATGGCACAGTCTACAAATATATGTATAAGGTGGCTTTTAATATATCAACAATACTGCTTATTTTGTGAGTGTGAAAATTAAACATGAGTGGAACATATTCAATTATCGATTCCACACCACCCCCCGCAGTATTGTTGATATATTAATATCTGGGTGATTCTTTGAGTGAGGCATTCTTTGGTGAATTTCGTGGTAATTTTCAAATTCATTATTTGTTTTAAATTTGTTTCAGAATCTTAAAGTATAAGTAAAATCAATATTTTTATTAAAAAAGGCACCTCGAAGAGCGATTTACTTACAGAAATAATCGAAGTTAAAAAAATGGAGACCACGCAAAACACAAATAAACCCACAAAAATGAAAATTTTAATTTAACTATCTCAAACGAGTTACTTATTGGTCCGTCCTATTGAAAATAAGTTATTTTTATATAAGGCAACAAAATATAGGTTACTAAGACAGAAACGTTTTTAGTAGAATCAGTCCAACATTATTTATTATTTGTTAAATAAATTACAAAAATATAACACTTAATTACACATTTAAAAAAATAACACTTTCTCTTTTTATAATCAGCATAAATTAAATAATATTTTTATTCATAACTAGTACAAAACTCAAAGTTATTTCATTTGCATGGTCAAAAAATGGTCTGGCGTGAGCGTGGGTCAAAACTACCACGTAAACCACGCAAATCACGACCACGGAAATCAAAATAAACCCTTTATGTTAAAAATAAACAAAAACCTTTGAAGCAAATAAACTGTGTTTTGATAATACGTTACGTTACCTTATATTTGTTCGGCACAATATTTTATTAAATAAATAAATTCACAGACACTGGAGATAATTGTACCACGCAAATCAAAGTTTTGAGAAACCAAACCCACGCAACGAAGTTCTTACCATATATTTTTTGAAAACTAAAATATTTTATTAAATAAATAAATTCACAGACACTGGAGATAATTGTACCACGCAAATCAAAGTTTTGAGAAACCAAACCCACGCAACGAAGTTCTTACCATATATTTTTTGAAAACACGACTTACCATCACTCAACCACTCTCCCGGCCGTGTTGGAGCGCAACCAATTCTAACTTGAATTAGGATGGTGCGTCATGGGGCCACGTATTTAGAGATGTGCAATCGAAATTATAATAATCCACGCTAATCAGGAAGAACCTCGGGACAGTTACATTTAATTTTTTTGTACGAAATGTAGTTCTTTTAGAACTATGGTCTATTTTTTTATAGCATTGTTAACTTCTTAAGACTTACAGGTTTTTTTTTGGTAAGCATTTAGCGTTTAGTTTAAAATATATAAATTACTAAGTGACCAGTTCGGGGCTTGGGACACTCCACGAAAATCAAAGAATGGGGGTATTTTAAATTTTTAAAGATATTTAATTATAAAGATAATTGAATAATAATCAGTAAACCAGTTGAGAGGATTTAAGGTATTCGCAAAAAAAAAATATGGTTTGCTGACTTCTGGATTTCTATTATTTTTAAGTAAAGCCGCTTGAAAAACATGTCCTAAAGAATGACCCATCTACGGTATATATGAAAATCAAGCTCAAAAACAGAAGAACGCGAACCTTACCGAGGCGGGTGTGGTTTAAAAAGTGTACCGTGCGGCGCAACCACGGTAATATTATATAGATAATATTACGATGCCAATATTGTCTTGACGCGACCAATCGGATGCAATCATTTCTAAGCACCAAATCAATTAATTCATCCAATAGAATTTGGAAGATAGTGCGTGTTTTATTTGTGAATTTAATGAGTCTGAAATCAAAGCGGTAACTGTATGAGAGTTACTCCTTCACATATTTTATTCGTAGGGTACAGTATTTGTCGTTAATTAATGTATAATTAATCAAAATGTAGAGTATTTTCTCTAATTTAACATGTATGAGATTGAAAGTAAAAATAGTATAAAATTAACAACTTTATAGGGTGGCGTCGTCATTAACACATTTAAAGCTAATTGCAAAAAATAGTCTTGTTTGTGGTATAGCGTAAGTTGAATTATAGATTTCGGTCCATCCCCATACAATGGTTAAGAACGAAATGACAAATTGGTTATGAGTCATGTTGGCTTAGCGGTCAGAGCATACCCCGGCTATAGGGGTGGCTGGCGAAGGTTTGAATCCCACACATGACTATAATGTTTCCATTCGTTGTAATTTTCTATGAAATAAAAATATTAAAATCTGCTAATTATCTTCTTAAAATCTGCGATTAAAATAAAGTGATTCACTTACTTTATATTGTTACATAAAACCAACACTACACCTGTGTATCCCCAATAGGGTACGCTGTATTGTAGAAACAACAACAAGCCAGTGCTCGTTTGGCGTTTTTTACCAGACTATAATATCAATTTAGAATATTTGAATACCTCTATCAAGCCGTGGCGGTGGTCGGAACTTGTACTCCGGTTGACTCCAAAATATTGGCACTGAACCTCGTACCTGGGTACAAACAATAAACAATTTAAGATATTACAACTAAAGTATATATGCCACTTTGCACTCTAGGTATTAATTATTGCACGTATAAATCCACATACCTACACTAACACACGCACAGACACACACACACGCACACACACACAAACGCACCATAATAGCTAGCGTAAATGTTAATTATATTTTTTTATTGTATAATTATATAGTTTAATTAGAAAATTCTTACACTCATTCTCTCATAAATCTCATAATATTGTCATGTATAACAATTTAATAATTTGCCATAGTTATTATGAACTTACATTGATGAAAGGCTAGAATTTATTTGTTTGTAACGACTCCGTCGAAGAGTCCTTTTTCTCATAATACGGGCCCCGAGCCTAGTGTGGGAAACAGGTACTCAACCATTCCATTGAAACTGTACAATGCCCTATCCGATGCGATGGTCAAGGAACGAGAGGAAAACTTAGAGTTATGAACCGTTGTCATGTTAGCTCAGACGGTCAGAGCATACCCCGGCTAAAGGGGTGGATGACGCGGTTCGAATCCCGCACATGATTAAAATTTTTCCTCTCGTACATTTTTAATTTTGTAATCCTTTAAGACGTTGTTAGCAGGCTACTGGGCCCCTCTACTATCTGCGATCGGCCAGCGGATAACCGTGGTACGGATCCCGTTACCCTACAGATCTAGTTGCCAGCCGTGGTGTCAAACTATGAAATAGCGTGCGGTCACTAAAATACCGGTCTTCTTACACTTCGAAATACGACTGGGCCGCTTCACAAGATGACTTAGTCTGGTGGGTGGTAACCAACCGCGGCTGAAGCCTCTCACCAGTTTGCTGCCTGTTTAGCACCACCCAGGGGCCACGTGTAGGATATATTTTTTTGGGTATCTTCCTAAGGTAGCGGGCCTCTAAACCCTCAATTCTCCAAAATGTTGTGTTTATCAATAACTATTAACAAAATCCCGTCACCCAATTTAATTCTAAAAGATATCTTACATAAATCCTATAACGACTAAGTAGAGCAAACTGCGCGAAATATATTGAGGATCGGGCACAGACGAGTGCAAGTGTTTCGACAACAAGATCGTTTTTCTGGTGGAATATATTTTAAAGGTTTTAGTGGGAAGCAGGAGCAAACCATTTCTGTCAGAATATCCATTTCAGTTCCTGAAAACCATCTAAGAGCTCGGCGGCATAACTTATTTCAAGTCCCGAGAAGCAACACTGAGCTTGGACGTCAGTCACCAGGAGTTACATACTTGGCGGGAATGGCCGAGCATTCCTGGTCATTCCCGGGCCCCTCCTGTCGGGAGGGGCGTGTAGGCCCCGCTGTAAAGGCGGGCGGTCGTCGGCGAGGGACTGGACGTAAAGGCTCTGCCAGTCTCCCAGTCCTTCTCCAAACAGACGATGCCGGAATGCCGCTGGGTTGTTTAGTGGGTATACCGGTCTTCTACCGGGGAGTCCCACATACCCCCTCCATCCCCCGATGGGGGGGCATGCGTAATGCATTTTTCCCAGCGTCAAAAAAAAAAAAAAAAAGGAGTTACATACTTTGAGGCATTTGTAAATATATTTATGTATATATTTTGCTTTATGTGTATGTATAGTGTAATGTATAGGTAATTATTTTAGGTTAAGCATTGGATAGGCGAATTGGGAAATTGTAATGAACACCAAATGTAATGTAACAGAAATAAATAAACAAATCGAGTGGAGTAACCATCACTGTCAAGTACACACATAAGGTATTTAATAATTTTTGAAGTGTTGTCGAGTAGACAGGAGAGTGTGTATATAAATCTATAGAAGCCTATATAAATCGCTGGGTGCATTTTACCTGGACGAAGGAAGCTCGATGTATACTGTCCGAACAAATTATGGACACGATCTGTTCAGTTTCGACGTAGTTTGCCACTTTTCCGCTCGGTTCAATGCCGCGCCGGTTATACCTGAAATAAAAAAAATGGAAGATACCTAGTACTCAGTAAAAATATTTTTTCCGCAAACAAACTCGGAAAGGTGTTGTTTATCATTCCAAATCTGCGTGGAAATGTGATATGAATTTAGAAAAAAAATCAAATGTTTTATAGATAATATACATTAGATTTTTTTCAGATCAAGAAAAATAAATGTACTTTCAATATTACCATTTGTAAATGCACTTTTGTACAGAGAATATCCGAGTTATGAGATAGAAAGAGACACCTTGTGTGAATATAAATATTAGGTACTGCGTGCTTTGGAAGCTATAATCGCTTATTTTTTGGAATGGTTTTGCGCAGTGATCCTTCTGTTCCTTATTATTCTGTGCTAATACTAAATGATAGTACTTTCTTACCTGGTGCCAGCTTGGAATCGCGACCGCCTGGATATGATTCCTAGAGTGAAGGTCTCATCGCAGCACCCAGAGGTCGACAGTGACTCCGTGTTCAGCGGGTTGGACTCTTGTTCCACTGGTATTTGTGAGAGGTGGACGTAGCCTTGGATGATCGGGAGCACCCATTGGTCACAATCTGGACTCTGAAATGGACAGATTGTATTTTTTTAATTAGTTGTGTTTTTAAGGAGTTAAGGACGCCTGCGCTGACTTCATGGATTGTGGCCAAAATTGTAGGCAGATTTATCTGGGCTAAGGACCTCTTTACGATATCATCAATCCTCCCCTCTACTCTTCAAACCTCTTCCCCTGTTTAACCCAATTTGATAAGACCCTACAAATGCCGCTTCCAATACCCATTCTAAGATGGAAGTTATGGTTCTTTTTAACAGGCCCACCTTCTAGAAAGTAATTGAATGATTTCGCTAGTAAACCTAAAACTTCTTTTTGTAAATTATATGTACTATGCTTTAAAAATTAATTAGGAGGATATTATTGAATCAAATATTTATCCGATCATCCCTCAATTCGCTTTTGAAGTGTTTATTTGTACAGCTGGTTATATAATTTGAAATTTTTGGGGTAAAATCCTGTGTGTGAGCTCATGTTAGAGAACATTTTAAAAAAAAGTAGGTTTTTGTTTTATTTTCTCCTCTGCCTCCATTTTCGATAAGCTCCGCCCCTCAACGGAAGCTATGCCTCCACATCCACCTCCGCTAATGGCTTCTGTTATCAACCCTAATTTAAATCATGAACCTCGCGGCTTGAGCTAAACCGCAACACGGAAGGGCATTTTGCGAATGCTTGCCTCAAACAGAAAATCTGTCGACCGCAGAAATATAAAAAATAAAACAAAAACGATGACTGGTTCGGAACTGTAGAAGACAAATTTATATGCACAAATAATTAAATCCTACTTATTTTAATGAAAAGATATTCGTGTGTTAATTTTGAATTACTCCGCCACCTTGGGATTTAAAGTAGGCCGGCACTTACACCAAGAAACAACTTTGCTCACTTGTTGAACAAATAACTATAGCTTCCTCATAGTATAGCTAGAGGAAACAAGATAATTAAAATAGTTTTAAATAGGAAAACGACACTACCTAACGATATAAGCATGCGCTGCTGATGATTCATTTCATTTAATTGGCTTAACCCTCCCACATCCGTACATTGATATCATCAAAATGCAGCTATTCACAGGCATGTGAAATCCGGCATAAGAAACGACGCTGGTGCATGGGATGGTCATAGATCTAGTGCATAAAAGCAAGTACCTAGTTTTCGATAATCATTTAGCATTAGGCGCAAACATTAGCCTAGTTATAAAAATATACGTCGGCGATGACCGTGTACAGTAAGATATCTTTTCTTATTCAACTACAGCACTAGATAGAATGAGTGTTCTATATGTAATAAACAGTATTAGTACCTAAAACTGTCCAACCTGACTAAAAATACAGCAATTTTGATCATGCTTTGCTTCAACTGTATCAGGCACAATCCCGATCGTGTATGGAGCCAAATATCAGCTCGGGGTTTTGGGAGTTGGACGGGCCGGGACAGGCTCGTGATGAGGCTGGCTGACGAGACCCATTGAAAAAAATATCTAAGCCTTGAGCACCGCCATGGATTAGCATGTATGGCCATCATCTACAAGATACAATGTGTGCAACCTTAACGACAATCCTACAATAACTAGGTCTATATATTAGTATTAAAAAAACTCATCTTTCTTTATACTGATTAACTGTACTGAAAAAAAACAGCATTTTCTTCATTATTGGTACTTTCTATGCTACTATTATAGTTTTCAATTACATATCTCTTTAGTTATTCAGAGCTTCTTCAACATGCTATAGACCAACGTAATGGACATTATATTTAAAGGAAGATAATAAATAAAATAAAAGAAAGTAATTGAAATCTAATTTTGCTAACAAAAAAATTAAGACAAAATAACAAATTTACGAGAGGAAAAATTATAGACATGTGAGGGATTTGAACCCACATCATCAACCCCTATAGCCGGGGTATGCTCTGACCGACTGTGCTAACATGCCATATGACTTTCTATTATCTGCCCAGCTTTGGAAACTAGCATAACCCTTACTTGTTTTGGCATGTAGCCTCACATTAGATAGTATCTGTGAATAGCGTGGCTCATACTAGCATATACTAGTGGAGCTTCGAATCATGATCTACAAAAAGTTCACACACTGTCATTAATTGCAAGATCTGTATGGATATGTCTATTCTTAAATTATAATACTTACACCCAGAGCAATAATATCTTTCAACATATGCCGATTCCAAAAGAACCTATCGTCCACATGCTTCCACCACCTTGTGATGTCCGTCACAGCTTTTCCTGTTCCCTCTTCACTTTCCAATGTTTTCTCAATCTCATACTGACGTTGCAGGCTGTTCGTTATGTCAAGTGTACGGGAGTAGTAAAAGCTATCGGAGTCATCAAATATTTTGTGAAGTTCATCAGTAAGACGCTTCTCAAAGCGTTCAGCTAGTTTTGGGTCACGTTGCTTTTTCACAGTTTGTTTCACCTATAAAAATAAATTGTTTGTAAGTTTTCAGTTATATATGTGATGTAATATTTTGTTTATAATAAAGCTGTTATTATATCCTAAATTTGGATACATTGTTTGACATCGGGAAATGACTGAACCAATAGACAACTTTAAGATGTCTTGCAGTTTGGCATGGTTTTTTGGAATAGGCCTCCTCCAAAGTGGTTATCTTCCCAACTTGTTTTTGGACATCTATGCTATATTGGATATATATCCTATCTCTTGGGTACTACATGATGATTGTACATTATTATTTGCTACATTTGTTTGTTCTAAATAGAAGAATATAGCCTGCATAGCTCTATTTCAAATTATCTATATACAAATAAATAAATCAGTAACTTTGGATTTTCGTGTTATCTGTGAATCTCAGATTTATTCCCATGTTTTTTTGCCTGATATAATAGCCTCTAACCACTATCCCAACTGATGGTAAGTGATGATGTGGTCGAAGATGCTGTTCAGGCTAACCTAGAATTACTGGCTCTCAAGGACAGCTGCCGGAACACACCGTTAGATGCCTGGTGATAGATCTTATGAACCCTGGTGGCTTATTACAATCACAGCACAGCATAAGTTGAATCAATCTCAATTAAAAATAGGTAAAAACAATCCTGTGTCATGCCCACAATAATTGAAATTCTTTACTGCTTCGTTACTACTTGTTACCACACAATCAAGATGAACTCAAAATCATAAAATGGCATTTGAATACTATTGATTTGTTTTTATGTAATAATAAGCAAGTAACAGATAACGTTTGAATGTATAGCATGAAAATATATTGCTTTCTCTACTCTCCTACAATTTTCATATTAAAAGAGTGAGACATCACTTTTACGCAATATTAAGAAAATGAACTTAAGAATAGATTGATTCCAATTCTGAGCCAATGGCAGTGAACGTCACAATATACCTATGGATAAGTTTCAAGGATCAACTATGAAGAAAAGCAAAATACTATGCTCTTACATTATTTGTATAATTTTGATTAATAATTACTTACATCTAAACTATTGGTAGTCTGCCCTAAACAGGAAAACGTAGAGGTCCATTTGATACAAGGATATTACGGTAATACTATCTCTGTAAAAACATATTTTTCACTCTAATCAATATCTTTATTTATATGAATTTGGACTTACACAAAGCCTTGCATAAGTTTTGAAGGTAAATGGAAGTGTGTATAATTAGGATTACAGCATAATGAATTCAAGATAAATTAAAAAAATTAAACAAAAAATGTTCTATTTTTGAAACGAAAATATCGTGAGTTTCACACATTATTAAATGTTATACATAAACCGGCAAAACACTCACGTTGGGGAAACCCGGGTCGACGTACTTGATCCCCAACGTGAGTATTTTGCCAGTTTTTGTATAACATTTAAATTTTCTATTATAAAAAAATTCCAACATATCTATAATTTTTGTTTGACTTGTTGCCTACATACATGCAAAATTACAGTTTCCTTGGTTGATTAGTGTAAAAGTAGTTCTGAGATTATTAATATGTGATGTAATATTTTGTCACCAAAATGTAATTTGAGCTGGTTTCAGGTTTAATTTCAAGATTTCTAATACTTCCTGTTATCATACAGTAATATAGCCAATTTTTCCATAGTATAGCCAAGGATGCCTACTTTAGAAAACCATTTGAGTTATGAGAATCAGATCTACCCAAGCTATACAATAATTCTCTCAATCTTGCAACCGGGATCCAGGTTTAGACAGTGAATATTAAAGTTGGGCACCTGGCTTTGACACACGTGAAGTTACAGGTTTCTTTGATTCAGAGTTTAGATCTTCAACCAACATAAATATAAATTTCAACAAAAGGTAAAATATGTTTAGGTAATGTTATTTTTATGTACTAAACACCACAGATTTCAATATATTGTTTTTATTATATGTTTTGACCTTGCAATAAAATTAAATTTACCTAATTTCTATTTTATTACCTGAGTGGCAGCTTGTTGTGTTGTTGTTTTAATAGTATTACTAACATTTTTAACAGCCCCCACAGTTTTGTTCAAAAATGCTGAATTCTCAAACAGGCGAGCCCCCATCTTCTTATTTATAGATTTATTCACACTTGCCACAGAACTTGAAGATCCATGTTTCGTGCACGGACATAGTTCCATTTCCTGGTTCGTAGCTCCCATGTTTAAAAATGATATTGACTTGATTTTATATATTGTATGATGAAAATATATATTGCCCACTGGTACACTCTCTTTTATGATCATAAGGCGAGGTTCATATATATTGGAATGTTCAACTTTGCCTATAATACCTTCTGTAATACCTAAACATTCTATATCTTCGATGTCTGAAAGGTCCCATGCTAGAACAAGAAAATTAATATCAAAAATTGTTTAAACAAGACATGCTCAATAACATTTTAATTAATTATTATTCTAACACACAACTGGCTTTGAGTAAGTTGAAACAGAAAGGTTATTATCTAATGTCGAGCCAAAAGTTAAAATCTAGGTCAGTTCTAGGCTACAATCCTGAAAAATATGAATAATAAAGTACGAACCTGAACGAACTGAAAAAGCTCCTGTTAATCGGTTCCACCACAAACTGGATTCGTTTCTGACGAATATGTAGTATGATTCAGATCTAAACAATTCCATTGTGATGTATATTGTTAAACTTTTACTGCATATTACTTAATTTCATCGTGTTTAGTTTAATGTTACTGCTTGTTGTATTTGTGTTGTGACCTGACCATTTCATTCGTTGAACCATTGTCATGTCAATTGTCAAATCAATTTCTTTGATGTAGGGTGGGGCGTGCACACTGCGCACGATACATCGAAAACATCGATATTTGATAAATTTAGTGAGCCAATTTCGATTATTAATCATTACCAATGATTAATAATGAAAATGATCCCACCTTCGGAGGCTCGAAGGATCATTTATTAAAGTTTATGATAAGCGTACAATATTACCACCATCATCTGGGTTTCCTTTTTTTGTACAGTAGTTTTGAACTTTACGTTGCTCTAGTATTTTGTTAAATAATGTTGTTAGTAGAGTATCAATAGGAACTTGCCAATTTTTAAAGCTTCGTTTGGTATATTGTCTTGTTCGGGGTTCTACTCGTTCTTTAATGTATCAACTTTTTGTAAAATCTCTGTTTCTTTGCAGTAACTGATTGTATTAATTAGTGCGCTTGTATAATATGTGTCACTATTGCATGGTGATTCTTGAACTTTTTTATTTTTTACTACATATAATTTTCCGAAGAAATCTGTTGGCAATTTACTACATCTTTTTTTGTTTGTGCTTTGTTTATTTTTATTTTTAGGTGTGGTATCCAGGTTTTTTTTCTGTATTAAGTTGTTTATTGGCTCTTTTTAGGCGACCGGTGTGATTAAGATGATTTTGAATGATTTGGAGTCTGTAGCTTTCGTAATCACTTCTTATGTGTTTATTAGCTATTTTATAGAGATTTGAGAGATCTGCCTTTTTGAGAGATTTCTTTTGTGGTGCAGATTTTCTTTTTATTAAATTTAGGGTTATTTCGGTCATAAAACTTTCATATTTTTTGGTTGTCAGGAGTATATAATTTTTTCTCTGCTCAAGCTGCTTTTTATAATATGTTCTAATTTCTTATATTATGTCTCTACGTCTTGATGTTTGTCGACGGTAGTTTCGTTAATATTGAGCTATGCTCTAGTGAGTTTGTTTTTTGATCAACTAAGTTATTTAAATTCAGGCACGCACTTTTGTAGTTTCTTCTTAAATTTTTCCTAATTTCAATATTGAGTGTACCACGCACCATTCTATGGTCCGATGAGAAAATGTTGTTAATAATAACTTCAATATTTATGAACTTTTATGGGTTGTTGCAAAGTATAAAATCTATCTGGTTTTTGTTTTTTCCGTTAGGTGATATCCATGTCCATTATGATTTATAGTTTTTCTTAAAAATTGTATTGATAATTGTAAGGTTTTTCTCAAAAGCATGTTGGATTAACCATTCACCTCTTTGGTTTCTTTTACTGTAGCAATATTGACTCATTATACTCTGCTCTCCTCGTTTTCGCTGTTCTATTTTAACATTAAAGTCTCCCATCAAAATTACGTTCTTTTTAGCGTTATTATGGGCTTCTTGGAGTGTGTTGTAGAATAGGCCAGTTTCCTGTTCAGTAGCTTGCAGGGTTGGTGCGTAAACCTATATTATTGTCACTTCAAAGTTATTAAAACGAAGATCCAGTGAGCATACTCTCTCTGATAAGCCTGTATATTTTAGTATGATTTGTTTGTATTTCTTTTTATTTAATAAACCGACGCCGTGATGTCCGCGAGTCTCTCCTGTGTTGCAAAATATGTGGTGTTCATCCTTTATTAAGTTTGTTCCAGGTTTGCGAATTTCTGATACTCCAATGATATCGTATTTTATGTTATTCAAAGATTCTTTGAGTAGCAGCATCCTTTCGGGTGACGGAATCTTACATTGCATACAAGATCTTACATTGTATGTGCATATGTAAAATACGTTGTATGTTTTTGACAAAGGAGGGTTGTAGTCGTACTCTCCCGCGGGGACCAGCCGTACTGGGAGAGGGATGTACGTAAACAGTACACATAATATAAGCATATAATATTAAAAACTATAGCGAGAGCTATAAATAAGGCTTGTCCTCACGAGGTTATTATATTTATATAGAATTCGAATTTACATAACTTATCAGAGCTTTTAATCAATGCCACGTGTTATCAATAATATTACTTATTTGTCTTAACGAATAAGCATCGCCAACTAACGTGGCCATGCTGCCAACATGCTACGCATGCTGCCAACTGGTAGCGGGCTAGAGCATTTGGTCGATCTGCAATGGCCTTTTGGTTGCCTTAATACTTTCATTGTGATAGTTGTAGTGGTGTATATAGTTTGTGGTGTTTTGTTTAACTAAAGGCATGCCACTGGCAAAAAACATATTAATAAAACATACATTGCACGATTCAAAATCCTGACTATTTACGCTAAATGTAAAAAAAAGAAATGATTACATTTTTCGCTAAGAGTGGGCTATGGAGACGCACTACTTATCGAAAAACTATCGATATTTTTTTTGCTTGCATCCCTAGTTATATTTGAAGTTTCGTTGACGGCTGAGGGAGGCGTTTCGTAAATTAGGTTTTGCAGGTTGTGCAACATGATTGTTTGCCACAGATAGAGCTACCTTAGCCTACCACGAAATGTTTTCAGCGGGAAAATCGCAAATAAATGTATTGCGCCATGTTGAGATTTCAACGGAGATTGTCAAAGTTGTGTCAAAGAGTTCGGGCGCTTTGGCAAATATTAAATTAGAAAAATATCTTTTTTGTTGTCCCTAGTGTAAAATATTAGATTGTATTTATGTAGATATAATATTCCATTAGTGGTCACGTGTATTTTACATCGTTGGTAAGTTTTGTAAATTCTGTAAAAATTTGTTAATAGTTTTCATTTGTTTTCCGTCCAATTTGATGGAAATATACGACGGGGGCGGTAGGCCCCCGGATATTCCTACCGAATACACCGCGGATAGATGTGATTATATTCCTTCACCAGACGAATTTGTATCCGTAGTATCTGATTCTTCAGATATTGTGGAACAAACCTTCCAGCAGAGCAATGGATCTTTTTCCACTGTTAAGAGGAAAAAACATTGCAAAAAACACAGAAGTAGTAAGGAAAAGAGACAATCCCAGGACTCAGTTCTCCAGCTAAGTCAGACATGTGTATCATCAAACATGATCACTGATGACAAAATGATTGAATCTCAAATGACTGATTCTCTTGCGGCGCCTTTAGCAACCATATCTCAAACCCCATCAATTCCATGATATACTCCCTCCGGTAGGCAAGTATATAAGTCCTCTGATAGGGGACCTTTTGTAGTCCACGTTCAAAAAGTTGAATCTTCCCGCAACTCAGGGACTTTCTTGCACCCTGTGAACTTTGGGCGCTTCCTCAGCAAAAACAAAATCCAAAACATTGTTGAAGGAAGTGTTAATAGAATAGGGCGTAATAGAGTAACATTGTCATTCTCTGATGCAAACTCTGCAAACACATTTATTGGAAATGATCTGTTAAAAACAATGATTACAAGGCATTCATCCCATCGTTTAACACAATTCGCTTGGGCCTTGTCAAGTGTATACCTGTTGAATGCTCTGAGGAGGAAGTGCTCGAGAATATTCGAGTCCCTCTTGATGGTTGTCCCATAATAAAAATTAGACGCTTAAATTACAAAGTTGTTATTGATGGTGCTCCTGTGTGTTAAAGCCATCTCAATCTTGTGTATTATCTTTTGACGGTCAAGTTTTGCCTCCAAGAGTATTTATGTGTTTCAATTCACTTGTTGTTGAACGCTATTATTATCCTACAGTCCAATGTTTCCAATGTTGTCGATTTGGTCACACTAAAAATAGCTGTAGGTCTAAGCCACGCTGTTTTAAGTGTGGAGAAGGTCATACTGGTGACTCTTGCAATATGGAAGAGGGCACCTCACCCTGTTTATCTTGTGCCGGTTCACATTATTCAACAAATAAGAGCTGTCCAGAATTTACTAGGCATAAGGAAATAAAAATCACTATGGCTGATAAAAACATTTCTTATATAGAAGCTTCCAAATTACATTCCCCCATTAGAGGTAAATCCTACAGTGATATAACAAAAACATCATATGCAAATATTTCCCCTGCCCTTCATTCTTCTTCTGTAAAAGCTAATAATGTCTCAAATAAAAAAACTATCTTTATAAAACCCAGACCTCCTCCTCCACAGCGACATGGCTATGACAGATCTGCCCATCAGGCCATAATTGCTAATCCGGCTATGCCCAACAATAATGGTGTTGCCTTAAATAATCAATGTACTGACCCTATTTCTTCCTTTGGTAGTATTATGGAGCTTATACAGGCTCTCATGAGGATACTTAATACTTCCACTTTTGTACCGTCCAACGCTGTCCAAGATTCTTCCATTCCAATGACACAACCTTTCCATTATGGCTCTAGGGCTTATATATTATTAATAAATATGACCCAATAGTCATTGCCATCTCTGAGACTTGGCTTAAGTCTGGTTCCTTTTTTAAGGTTCCTCACTACCTTTGTTTCAGAGATGACAAAGCTGACGGGTATGGTGGCTCTGCCATACTTGTCAGAAATTCTGTAAATTCTCATCTTGTACATTTACCATCATATATTGCATCCGAGAACTTGTCTTTTGTTGCTGTTAGGTTAAAAAACTCAACATTTATATCACTATATATACCTAGACCATCTTTTGACATATTGACTAAATTCCTTGACATCTTAACAAACATCCAAGGTGCTTTTATAATAATGGGAGATTTTAATATCCATCACCCAGTCTGGGGTTGCCAGGCCTCAGATTCTCTTGCTAATTATATTTTCAATATAATGGACAAAGTAGAGTTGTGTTTACTGAATACTGGTAGTCCTACCCGTCCTACAAAGCCAAATGAGCGAGTTAGTGCCGTCGACTTGACATTGGTATCTGCTAGCTTAGCTCCTTCAATGTCATGGAAAACTTTATCATGTTGTTTTGGCAGTGATCACTTTCCTATAATATTTGATCTCCCATTTTCCAAAATTGAACCAATTCCATTTAAGCCATTACTAATATATAAACTTAACAATAAAACCCAGTCTGATGAATGGTCAAAATATATATCATTCTTAGATCAAATTGCTTCTGATCTTCCTCTCATACTACCCCATTCTTTAAACAATTGTATTAGTTCATTTATAAATTACATTCATTTTACTGCTAAACATTAATTTCCTTTAAAAGAACATAATACTAAACATAGATCTCCTCCATGGTGGGATCAAGAATGTATGGATGCTGTGACACAGAGGAATATAGCTGAGGAAGAGTACTGCGGAGACATGACAACTGAAAACTATGATAAATTAACTGCTATAATGTCTCGATCAAAAGAAATTCTTCATGCAAAAAAATCACAGGGATGGAAAACATTTTGCTCAACTATTTCTCCTAGTGTTCATTCCTCTTTTTTATGGAAATAAATTCGAAAGTTTCGTGGTTCATAAAGAGAACCCGCACCACCATACCCTAACTGTGACAGTTGGTTTGAACAATTTATGGACAGATTGGCTCCATCCTTTGTTCCTAGTTTTTTCAATACCTGCACTTCAAGTGCCGCTAATGGTTCAAGTTTTATTCCTTTCTCCATGCAAGAATTACACCTTGTTCTCACTTCTGTAAAAGATTCTTCACCCGGTCCAGATGGAATCCCATATTCCTTTTTAGCTAATGCTGGTGAAAAAAAAAAAAAATATTATTTGGAAATGATAAATTTGATGATAGATTTAGGGTTTGTTCCAGATGTGATGAAAACCCAAATTATAATTCCTATTTTAAAGCCCGGTAAAGATTCTAAAATGTCTGATAGTTACCGTCCAATAGCAATGTCGTCTGTTTTGACAAAGATTGCAGAACATCTTATAAAAAATCACCTGGAGTGGTTAATCGAAAGCAGAAATCTTTTGCCTGAATGCCAATATGGTTTTAGAAAAGGAAGAGGGACATTAGATAGTTTATCAATTTTTGTTACAGATATTAGACTCATTATCTAGAAACGAGTCTTTAGTTGCTGCATTCATTGACATATGTTCAGTATATGACAATGTTGTCCTCTCTATTCTTAAAAGTAAAATGGAAAGTCTATCTACTCCAAGTAAAATTACTAACTTTATACTTAATCTGTTTCAAGATCGTACAGCTCAACTTAGAGTTAACGGAGATATTAAATGTTCCAGATCTATCTTCGAAGGTCTGCCTTAGGGCTCTGTCTTAAGTCCTCTTCTTTTTAATGTTTATACATATGATTTAAATAGATTTTTAACCCCTTATTGTAGAATACTACAATATACCGATGATCTTGTATTATATATTTCAGATAGTGATATTTTAAATTCTGCCCATAAATTATCTCAAGCTCTTGAGTCATTCAATATTTGGCTACGTAACATTGCTCTGGACATAGCTCCTCAAAAAAGTACTGCTGTTATCTTCACTAGAAAACGGTTAAAACCAAGACTCAACATAATGGTCAACAATATTAGGATACCTGTAGAAAATGAAAAAAAATTTTTAGGTCTCATTTTAGATAGTAAATTAAACTTTTCATCTCATATTAACTATATTAAAGTGAAATGTGAAAAGAATCTGAATATTTTACGGTGTTTGGCTGGAATTTGGTGGGGTGCTCATTCCTATTATTTAAAACTTTTATATAATGCTATTATTCGCAGTGTTATTGACTATGCTTCATTTTTGTATGAGCCAGCTTGTAAGAGTGCTCTGAATTCATTGGACTTGATACAAGCAAGAGCGTTACGTAATGTAATTGGAGCAATGAGGTCTACTCCTAAAAATGCTATGCAAGTGGAAAGTGACGAACCACCTTTAGACTTCAGACGTCAATATCTTTCAGATATGTTTTTATTCCGTTTGTTTCAGTTTTTTTCTCATCCTCTTTTTCCTAAATTACAATTATTTTTAACTTATATTTCTCAGTCTTATTGGAAACATAAAAAAAACTCCTAGCTTAGTCCTGAGTTATACAAAAATTATAGCCTTAAAATACCCTACTCATAGAACCCCTAAAATATCTTTGTTTGAATTTAACTATCAGTGCATATTATTTGAACCCACTCTACACCTTAATTTAGATTTAAGAAAAGGAGATCCTTTTGTTAATAGACACTTCCTTAGAATTAAGGATAACCTTTGGAATGGATGGCATAGCATTTTTATATATGCTTCAAAATTGGATGAAAATGGGTGTGTTGGTGTTGGACTATTTCACCAAAATTATAATATTGTACAAAAAATTAAATGTCAACCTTAAACTTCAGTGTTTGTAGATGAATGTAGGGGTATATTGGAAGCTATCAATTACATATTACTATTTAAATTAAAGAGAACAATTATTTTTTCAGATTCATTAATTGCTCTTCAAGCTTTTATGACCAATCCATTTAAAATAGGTTCCAAAAACTGGATTATATTCAAATGCAAAGAGATGTTGATTAGGTGTATTTCTTTTGGTTATTCTGTCCACTTAGCTTGGATTCCAAGTCATAATAATATACAAGGGAATGAAAAAGCTGATGAGATAGCAAAGCAAGCTGTAATATGTGGTGATAAGGTTCCCTGTAAAAAAAAATATCCCCAAGATCTTTTACTTCTCCCTAGGCCTAAAGTCTAGATGGTCAAAGAGATGGTAGTGTCCAGTAGACGGAGAGGATGTAATTATGCTAAATTCCATCCTGACATTCAAAGTAAACCCTGGTTTTTTAAATTAAAGTGCAACAGGAAAATTTGTATATAATATCTAGATTGAGATTCGGCCATTGCTCTTCTGCTGTCCATCTTAAGAAATTGAGGATTAAAGATTCATCAATCTGTGAAGTGATGATTGAAGCAGTGATGGCTCAGTGGCATTGGCTATGGACTGCCGCGCAGCAGGTCCATGGTTCGAATCCCGCCGCGGGCTTGAGCTTCACCGCATGGTGGAAGGGCTTTTTGCGAATGCCCGCCTGGCTAGCGACCACCCTCAAGTTGAAAATCTGTCGCCAAGCACCTAACGGTGTGTTCCGGCGGCAGTCCTTGAGAGCCAGTGAAATTACAGGCACATGAGACTTAACAACTATGTCTCAAGGTGACGGGCGCAGTGCAATTCGTCACTTGAACGATGAACTGCATCTGTTATAGGCAGAGGTAACCGCTTAACATCAGGTGGACCTCGAGCTTGTTCAGTCACAATAACATAAAAAAAAAAAAAAAAAAAATACTTAACTCACGATCATCGATTTTGTGGACATATTAACCCTTTTTTGGTGAAAAAAAATACGATATTTTGGATTACAGCAAATTTATCATAAAGGTCTCCAAATCAATGTACTGTATCAGCCGGATCGTCCACTGCTGAACACAGCCTCCCCTATGTAGGGGGTATTAGCTATAATCCCCACTCTTGGCAGGCGGCTTGGGGATCGCAGTGTAAGATAGCAATTCTTTAGAAGGCGCCGCTGCCCACCTTCTAGGTAGTATTTTTTCCTTAGTCGACTTTTACAACACCCACGCGGGAAGAAATGGGGAGGTGCAATTCTAACCTGGCACCCCAGGGGTAAAATCAAGGTGCAGTCAAGAAATACTTGTACAGTGAACGGACTATGAGTAACTGAATGTACTAGCTCCTTGTAACCAAAACTCAGTCCAAAACTGTATCTAAAATTCAAAATTCAAAATTGTTTATTGTCAGCTGTGTGTTACATGTTGGTCAAAATGATGAAATTATCGACAGCTACCTTTTCAGGTGTACAATATTATATAGATCAATATGATACAATAAATTATATTCTAATTAACATTATGTCATGCAATAATTATTATTTAGGTAAAATGTCCAGATTTTTAACATTTACTAATTTGTCAATTGTATAATAGCATTTGCATAGAATACAAGCATTTGTTTAGTAATAGTTTCTTTAGATTATTAAATTTGATAAATGTCATAGCTTTCATTGTATCTGTTAAATCATTGTATAATTTAGTGCACATTACGTAAATACTTTTGCTAAATAATTTAGTTTTAGAGCCCAGAGGCGGTGACACATAGTTGTTCTTACGAGTTTTTCGTGGTTTACGTGTAATTTTTACGTAAAAGCTATTTAAATTTTGTGTAACAAATAGGCAAGCCTCTAGAATATACAATGATGCTAAGGGAAGTAATTTAAGCCTCCTAAATATTGGTACACAACTTTGTCTTTGTCTGGCTACAGTTATTGCTCTTAAACATTTTTTTTGCTTTACAAATACTTTTCTAGCGTTCACAGAGTTACCCCAAAGTAATAATCCGTAACGCAAATTGGAAGATACATTTCCATGATAGGCACAAATTGCTGCTCTCTGTGATGCTACTTTAGTTAGTCTCTAGTAATTTTTTTGCGTATGTAATTAGGGTGACTCTTCCAATTTCCGTGACAGTCAACCATTAATCCTAAAACCTTATCTCTTTTACCTGTTCTATAATTGTATTTTGGTGTTTTATTGTAATATTTTTTGCATTTGACTATGGAAAATAAAATTGTATTGCCTTGGTTTTTTCTAGATTTACAAGTAGATCATTATTGTCAAACCAATTCATAATACTTTCAAGTGCTTCATTTATAGTTTTTTCGTATTCTGATGTATTTATACCTTTAACTATAAGGGTGGAATCATCCGCAAAAAGAATCATTTGGTGATTTACAGTGTTTGGTAAGTCATTAATGTAAACGAGGAAAAGTAATGGTCCCAAGATGCTTCCTTGAGGAACACCATCCTCTAAACGCCTTAATCTGGATTTAAATGCTACTTCCACGTTCTCGTGTATCTGAGTTATTTCAGTATATTGTTGACGGTTGCCTAAGTATGATTCTAGTAGATTATACGCTATACCTCTTATTCCGTATGATTCTAGCTTTACTAGCAGCTTTTTATGATTTACGAAATCAAATGCTTTTGACATATCCATGAATATTGATGTTACCGGTATTCTACTATTGAGACATTCGCTTACTGTCTTCATTATTTCTTAAATAGGTTGAGTTGTACATTTATTTTTTCTGAATCCGTATTGTACATTAGTTACAATATTATATTTTTCAAGATATTTGATGAGTCTCTTATATATTATTTTTTCGTATATTTTTGATATGATAGGTATTAGTGCTATTGGGCGATAGTTCTCACATAATTCTTTGTCATCTTTTTTGAAGAGTAGTTTCACTATTGTAATTTTAAGGAGATCAGGAAACTTTCCGTGTTCAATCTATATAACTCTTCATATGTATTTCGAGTAATAAATTACATATTATTCCACGGCTATTAGAGGTAAGAATATTAAAAAAATATTTTATGAATTGAAATTTATTTTACCGAATAAATTTAGCCACATTATATTGAGTTGGAGTTGGAGTGATCATATCAACATTAACCTAACCTTCTGAACTTGTAACCTCTACTCTAAATTAACAGGCAAACCATTGAATGCGCAACTACTCTTCGATAATCAAATATACCACTCCTGGCTTTAGAAATAATACAGACAGTGGGTGTTACTCGTAAACAATAAAAGCTAGGGTTAAAAAAATCGACTGATAGCCGTGTCCTTAAATAAATTGGCATTAAATTTAAGAACATGGCGGCGGCCGCGGCGCGCCGCGTGTCAGAAACTACTGCTATTGCTCAATATATAAAAACCATAGACTTAGGATTTTTTCGCTACGGTACAACGTATGGGTAAAACGGAGTGATGACTTGCTCAGTGATATGGACTGTTGCGATGTGACAAAGCAAAGTATCGATTTTTATCACAAAAAGTGGGTGTCGACCTTTATAGTTGAATACCGGAAAGAAAACTTGGCGCGTTTTTGACATTTGGTTTTTGTCATGTTGGCATTATCGGCAACTAATCTAATGTCCGGTTTCCGAAAACGCCTTATATATATGGGAATTCTGACGTATTTTTAGGCTACTGTCTCTATTTTTTGTTAAAATGGATTGGCAATTAACTTGCCGAGTATGTTTAGAAAGTGGCGATATGGTTTCCCTTTTCGATTGGGACGAAAATAATGAACAACTAGGTGACAAGTACGCTTTCTGCTGCGGAGTCGAGGTACGTAAAAATTACCAAAACAAAATGGTTGCGATGGCCACCCTATAATTTTTACCAGCAATAATGTTGCTATTGCTATATTGGTTTATTTCTGGCGAAATTAAGATTTTTTGCTGACATCCCTAAGTTTTGATATTTACTTGAAATTTGAAAAGGGATTGTTTTGTGAAATTTATTCATAGGTTACTCTGTTTTTAGGTAACAAAAAACGACGCATTGCCGACGCTAATATGCTTGAATTGCGTGGACAAACTAACATTGGCCTATCAATTCAAACAACAATGCATCTCATCAAACGAAACCCTAAAAGAATGCCTGGAGGAGTTCAAAAAGACTTCTGCTGCGGTTATGGCGTCTACTTCAAAAGACTGTATGTACCGAATCAGTATATCCAAACATTGAAGGCTTAAATCCATGCCATGCCGATTTAAATATAAAGAAATTCCGAAATTATATTTACATAACCTATAGGAAACTTAAATACACTAGATTATTACTACAGATATTTGTCATATCCTTCTTACAGGTCCAAAAGAGACAGAAACAATCACCATAAAGCAAGAAAATGGAATGCTGCTTCAGTATGAACTGCCTGTGGAGCATGACCCTGATGGACACTGGCAGAGGACATTAGTAAAGACTCCCAACACTGCTGTGGTGACGAAGGCACCAGGTCCAAAGAAGCGTGGACGGCCTCGGAAGTATCCAAATGAACAAGGACAAATAGGTAAATATAGGTACATTTTACATCATCTATGTTGTATATATTATACATTGATAATGAAAAATATATTCATGAAAGGTCTAAAATAATAACATGAAACTGTTGTTAAGTGCATTTTTACAGGTAGGCCTCATTTGTACTCTGTCTTAGTGTGGATTTAAATTCCAATAGTTCATACAGCTAAATTATTAATAGGATCTCTTGGGTAGGCAGTAATAGCTGCAACTACACTCAAATAAAATAGAGGGGCTTGCCTTCCTTTGGTCATAGGTATGAATATCATTAGATTGCACTTTTGGAAGGCTATAAAATACTATGGCACAAAGTAGTTACAGAGGCCTTGGGATCTTATTTATAAAAATACAGTAAATTTGTATATAATATAATTCCACTAAACTCTAGGCGATACTGTAAACTTTAAAAATATGTAAATTAAAACATATATGAAATTACTGTATTTTCTTAAATAAGATCCCAAGGCCTCTGTAACTACTGAAACAGCATAACAATTTAACAGTTGCCAGCATGTTGGGCACCCTGCCAATTGGTAGTAGGCTGGAGCATTTGGACTGCCTGTGAGTCTGCAATGACAAACTTTGTGTAAATGCTATTACTGTAGTAGCTGTAGTGTTGTATATAGTTTGTAGTATTTTGTTAATAAAGGCATACCACTTGTTAGATATAATAAAAACAGTGAGAAATACATGGGTTGACCCCTTGTAGTGTGGAATAAGGATGCACAGAAGAAAACATACATAGTGTGTTTGAATTGAGCCAATACAAGTTTGTAGCTGTTTCAAATGCCACACTAAGCAATATGTAGCAAGCAATTAATAATTTTGCTTGCTAATTCATTTACTCCTCAAAACTTTTTTTAATATATACCTACTTTCATTGGGTGTCATTCTCAAAAGTAAAACATGGGCATATAATATTATGTATGTTAGATTAAATTTATTTTAGTCTTCCAGGGAAAACTTGGAATATAAATACCATGTGACAATATGACACTATGTACATAATTTGTTTTTCACATAAATACTTTGGGTGAATTTCACCAATCTAGTGTACAACTATACAAGGATAACTTTAATCTCGGTATATATTTGTATATCTGTATCCCACAAAAAAAGGTAAGCATTAGTTGTTAGTGATGTGTTGGTGCTTGCCATGTGTTTCCATTTAAATTTGGCTGAGATCGGACGAGCAGTTTTATTTCAGTTGTTTTTGTTACATTTTTTATTGAAACAAACCATATTTCGTCGGTGCGCTTGCCAAATCTGATATGTGTTAAATTGCAACTTTTCAGGAGGAAGAAAAAACTTGTTAACTCAATTATTTTTTATCTTATCATAAAAGTTTAATAACATTGGCATGACCAAAAATATATAAGAACATGTGACACCAAGAATTTTATTTTTACTTGCTCTCCTAAAGCACAATTTATTTTTTTGATACTTTCGATGCACATATCAGATTGGACCAGATTAATAATTTTTGTTATGTGAAAATTACGCACATACAAATTATTACTGAAATAAAAGTCTTAAAAAATATTGACTATGTGTCAAATACAAAGGAATATTATTTAAGAAATGAAAGGAAAACATAATAAACCTTCAATCGTTTTGTATGTAAATCTTATCTTTATTATATGTAACGAAATATTTTATGTTTGTACCATAAAAACAACAAATTTTCGTATGATAGTGATTTAGTTTTGTTTTATATAAATGGGTAGCATTATGGTTCTAATTAATGTTATAGAAGATACTTAGAAGTAACAAAGAGATAACAATTATGTCACGATTCAGATTGAGTATGACGGGGAGCAAATTTTCTTATGATAGTGATTTAGTTTTGTTTTATAATAATTGGGTAGCATTATGGTACTAATTAACAATCTTTATCTTACAAAAGCGTGCAATTCGAGCCATATATGAAATGGATCCTATGGAATCTCTAAGGGATCTTTTTAAAGAAATTGATATATTAACTTTACCGAGTCTGTATATATTTGAAAATATTATGTATGTTCGTAAAAATTTGAGTAAATTTAAATTAAATAGTGACAACCACGATTACAATACTAGGAATAAATATAAAATAGCAGTACCAGGTTTTAGACTAGCAAAGACAAATAAAAGGTCCTTTTTAGGTAATTGTGTGCGGTTTTATAATAAAATTCCCAAACATATTACAATGCTCACAGAAGGAAAATTCAAGTTGCATGTGAAAAATATTTTGATTAAGAAATCGTACTACAAAGTTTGTGATTACTTAAACGACAAAGATGCTTGGAAAGTTCCGCCTCTGCCAAGCTATCACCTGTCACCTACGTAATTTGAACAAATATTGTAATAGTCATATTATATTGTATATAACACATTGTTAAAAGATGTTTAAAAGAATGGCCCCGAGTTTCTTGCCCGTTCTTCTCGCAGTGGCTCTATAATTTTTTTTTTGCTGAACGTAACTGAGCTGAACGGCAGTACAATGTAGAATATTTCAATATAAAAATTTGTAATTGACCTTCATAAGAGCGTCGTAGACGCCTAAATTGAATAAATGATTTTGAATTGAATTAATTTTATAGAAGATACTTTATAAGTAACAAAGAGATAACAATTATGTCATGATTCAGATTGAGTATGACGGGGATGATGTTCCTTAAAAAAAACATTAACAGCTTCTTATAACAAAATCAACACTTACTTACACTTTTGGTTTCTTAAACAAATTGATTATTCATATAATTAACAGAGGTTTTAAGCAACCAAGAGTTAAAACAATAAGAATGTAGGTCTTAAATGACAACATTTTGTTAAAAAACATTTTTTTTTCTACAGTCTTAGTATTCAAACACTGCATAGCTTCATTATTGTATTCCTAGACATACCTACTAGTTTGAAACTATTTATTTTTTATTTTTATATAAGTACTGCTCAGTCATAATAATCAGTATTTTGTTGTTTCATAAAAGTTATACTTTGGACCTCACTATGGAGTGTAAAATTATGGTAAGATAATGTGATGATTTTGTAAATTAAGTTCAGTATTTTTGATATTTTTATAGTTATTTGTAGTATTTTAAGATTTACAAATAGTTATAAGTTGCTGATTTGTCTTTTATCGAATGTGTCAAGTACCAGTAAGTCTATTGATTAAGTACTATGCTGCCTTCTGATTGGTCGGCCCCACCTATCTGGATATCTTCCGATGACATGAATTATATCAAAGCAGAATAAATTGTATCCGAGGTGTCTGATTTTATCACAATACTAATATTATAAAGAAATTCATCAAAAACCAAAAACAAACCATTTTGATGGACTTCACTAGGTTTAAGCCAACTACTAGGTAATCATACATTAATTGCCTTACCATGGCTTAGTTATGCTCAAGGCTATCATAAAAGCAATTGTAATTTCTGTGCATGTAATTCTTTAGGGACTGTAAACTGTCGTATTTTGAATTCTTAATGTTTCTGGGCGTTTTGTACAGATTTTTGGGTACTAACCAGCGCGCATTCATTGTGGCAGTAATTTCCAATCATGAAGATATTGCAATTTGTAAAAATGGTGCCCATTCTTGTAGCACCAACCCGTTATATCGGAAACCACAGGGTCACATGTTTATTTTCCTGGTCTGATGGAATCAATCTATGCTATCAATCTATGAAGAATGTGTAATGTAATCCAAGGCGATAGTTCAGGCTCAGCAGGACGAGCTTGTGACATGCGATGGGTAACGTAATCATTTGGAAAAAATATTGACATAACTCTGATGCAAATATTTTGTAGTAGTTCCATCGGATATGAGTATTATATTTTTGTAATTTTCTTGAGTTATAAATTAATGAAATTCAAAAACAAGAAACCAACTCATTGGCTGTCACACCACACATCACTTTCGTGCCAAACTGATGTACTTCCTCATTATTGTTTTGATAAAGCGTGAAATTATGCAACTGCAGCCTTGTTATATAATATTGGGCAGATACTTGAAGCTTTAGTGATAAAAGTACACCTTATACATCCATAGTTACACACTACACATCAATGAAGCTTTTTCTGTAGCACTGTAGGCTTCTTGCTTAATTTTTTTACATGTTGGCTTGTTTCCATATAATATGTATAGTTGGGCTCATTGATTCAACCTAAGGGTCACTTGATTCAATATGAGAATACTCAGGTATTTTCTCAATGTCATTATATGAGATAAGTTCAGGCTGCTCTTCTTCAGTATTGCATTCAGTAGGCATTGATCAGTGATTAATCATGAGGTAGTGGGAATTCTGAATTGGGTGATGCATTATCTGAGGTACTTTCATTACATTTACCGATGGAAATACTTCCAGTACTCAAGTCGACGAGCATTTTTCCCCGCCAATTATTTCGTGACGCCATGATCGATTATAAGTGTAATTCATCTGGTATAAAAAGATGAATAGTATAGTTATTCAATGCCATATTTAAAATTGAATAGTGAAACCGTTCAAATTGAACTATATATATTTGTATAATATTTTATGAAATTAAATGGTTAAGTGCAGTGTGGCTATCTAGCAATACCTAAATCAAACAAGCAATGCACAAGGTACGTATTATATTCGGTTCAAAAACTCATACAAGGCCATTAAACGCAGTACCATGCGCGCTCTTTTGCACTTGGACTTAAGAAGAAGTGTATATGCTTTAAAAACTAATTAATTACTATAATTCGATTATATATAATTTATTTTATATTAATTTTAGATAAGATATAATTTATATTCGATTAGAAATTAGAAAGATATTCTTACGAAAGTAGTTTGAGAAACTTGAGTTATTTTTTTAAAATATTAGTTTATAACGGGACTTGATCGCGATAAAAAGGAAGTGGAGAGACTACCGGCTTTCTTGCCATGTATAAATGAGGTGGCGGATTAAGTTGGATCAGTATTGAAGTCCTTCTCCATTAAGACTGTATATCGTCCATTATCAAAGTTGGCAGCGCAAGTCAGGTAAAACAAGAATATTATTCCACTTTAGACACCTGGTGTATACAGGGTATATTGAAGTTATTGCGGTAGTTCATGTATTTTACAAACTAAGTGAACTAAAAGTTATCAAGTCAAATAACACATCGCAGCTGTGAAAAATCGCCAGATGGAGAAATCTGTTGTAGCTAAACATGTGCTAGAGTCAGGACCAGACCACTGGATTGAGGTTCACGACCCGAAAGTCCTCTCAACGGAACATCAGTACCACTCTAAACTAGTACGAGAAGGTATTGAAATAAGGAAATGTCGTAACTTCAATAGAGAGGATGGTTTTAAGTTAACTGCATCCTGAAATCCATTGCTAAGGAAATGCACTATACGCGTTTTACCCTCCTTAAGACCTGTGTATGTTATCAGTGATGTGTGTCGAGACACATTTCTAAATCAAATGCGGGTAGTTTGAAAAAATACCCGCCCTTCAAGACGTTGACACCCGCCTCTGTTGTCCGCTCGTGACCACGACCACGGCAACTTGGTCGAAACGCCGAGGTAAATAAAATACATGTTTTATCGCGATTAAGTCCCGTTAAATACTTATAACTAAAGTAATACGTATCTCAACCACTACATAGCTAATATTTAGTTAGATTAACAACAATAACAAGAACACTTACCCAGGTTGTACCATTTTTTTTTTATTTTCCTTCATATAACTTTTCTATCTGTACTCGCAACCACGTAGATCACGGTACAATTTCTGCTATGTGCTAAACAAGAGTCCTTAAAAACTGATATGTGCTCGCAAAATCTGATATGTAACAAGTAAATGATCTGCCTCTTTCTGCTAAGTGTTTTAAATACACATATCAACAATGGCATCAGATACTTTGCACATAACAACAAATGTAAATCATGAACCAGAGGGTTTATACACCTGATAGTTTTTGCATTCGATGCAGCTTTTAAAAATGAAGCACATACGCTAAAAAACGAAAAATCGAAAAAGAACACATATCAGGTTTGGCAAGCGCACCGACGATTTGTAACATTGTCACTACATTTTAGATAATTTAAAGCACATAATACAGTAAGTTTCTGGAGTGGATATAACTATTACCTTTCATTATTTATTCTAATACTAACAATCATGTCATATACAGAATATTTTGCATTATTTATGTACAAATTTATTTGAATGAGCTCACTCAATGAAATGCATTTTTAAATTAGCAAAAAAATGTTCTCTCTCATTCCTTTATCTTTGTATGCAATACTTGTTTTGCATAATTATTGTTCTCATTTGATCAACTAGGTTTAGCAATGTCCGCTGCGGTTATTACTTAAATGGGTAACCTCTTGAAGTATTCACTATTGAGTGCTTTCAAGCTTAGGAAGGTGAATAAAACTGTTAGTACCAGTTGTTGTTTTAAGATAATAGTCACTATAGATTAGTAGAGCACATTGTTACCACTGTTAATTAAAAAATCTGTCACAAAGCACCTAACAGTGTATTCCTGCAGCTGTCCTCGAGAACCAGCTTCTATTCTATGTATAGCCTTTTTTTTTTAAACCTTCAACCACATTATCCCTTACCATCAGGTGAGATTGTGGTCAAAGGAAGCCCTATTAACAGTAAAAAGAGCTTGCTTTGCTTTCTTTAGCAAACATGAGTGGAAGTTCAGAGAGCCTATCTTCAGGGCCTAAGATAAACTATGCATACTGTAACGATTATTATATTTGTTTCTAGTGATGTCCCCATACACTCGTAAGAAGGCAAAGCCACCAGTTAAAGAACCCCAATCATTGACTGACTTGCTGGCAAGTGACTCCTTGGACATAAAGGAAGAACCAATTGATAATGATGAGTTTGGTGATGGTAAGTTAGATGGTACCACTTGCTTTCATTGTTTATCTTATAAGTAAGATAAATAAGTTCGTTTTATATCCTCAATTATCAGTAGCAAACCTTAACCCAATATGGCTATGGTTTTTTGTGATAAATTATTACTTTATTAAGGCATGGTGTAGATTAGGGATGTTACGAATATTTGCATTCATATTTGCTTATGCTAACTATTCTCATCATTTTAAACATTGGCATCAAGCGATGCAAATGTTTTGCGAATGCGAATGTGTACAGATCGTGACTCGCCGGTTGGTCCAGCGTAGCACGCGCAGAAGGCACAGGCAGGCATTACGTAACAAAATTACAAATTTACGAGAGAAAAAATTATAGTCATGTGTGGGATTCGAGCCTGCGTCCATCCACCCTTATAGCCAGGATATGCTCTGACCGACAGAGCTAACATGACATTATGACCCATAACTCTAATTGTTGCTCTCGTTCTTCAACCATCATATGGGAATGGACCAACACCTATAGTTCAAATTCTGTTGTACTACAAACAAAACCAAACATTCGTAACATCCCAAGTGTAGATATACAATAGTCTTATTGTATCTACTCATTTAATACATGATTTATTATGCATTCATGATGCATGACTACGAAAAAAAGAACTATTAAGACTCAGGCCTGAAAATACTTGCATGTGTATTTTTATTCTCCATTCCAGCATTCCAAGATGATGATGACGAAGACTATGAACCAGATATGTTACAAGATGAAGAAGAAAAACCTATTGCTGTAAGTAGTATAAAAAAATAATTCAGCACTCAAAGAATCAACAACATTTATTAATGATGCTTCAGAATGCATAGAATCGAAAATGTGTCAAAAATTGTGTTCTGCTGCAATAAATATTTCTCTTTCGAACAATAATGTCACTCACTACAGACAACTTTCAAAAAAGGCTGGGCACCTCATAATGTTGAAGTTGTCTTGTTTTGTATTCAGTGTTGTCATGTTAAAGAGCTACATATTATTTGAAGCGCTCATAGGGTAGCTTGCTTAGTCATTCTATAGCAAGCAACTAAGTAAGCAACATCCTCTGCGGTCATGACTTAGATGGGTGATTGGTAGTGGCATTACAATTGAGCGCTTCCAAGCTTTCCAGGCTCGTTAAACCGTCTGTCTCGGTTCTTGTATCAGGAATGCAGTCGTTTTAGCATGGCGGTATGGCATTATGCATATTCTCGCCTTTATTGCCCAAATCAACAGTGTGTTGCGGCAGCTGTGATGGCTCAGTGGCATTAGCTATGGACTGCCGCGCATCAGGTCCGTGGTTCGAATCTCGCCGCGGGCTTGAGCTTCACCCCATGGTGGAAGGGTATTTTGCGAATGCGCGCCGGACTAGCGACCACTCTCAAGTAGAAAATCTGTCGCCAAGCACCTAAAGGTTTGTTCTGGCAGGTTCTTGAGAGCCAATGAAATTACAGGCACATGAGACTTAACAACTATGTCTCAAGGTGACGGGTGCAGTGCAATTCGTGACTTGTGACGAAATGCATCTGTTATAGGCAGACGTTAGTCCGCTTAACATCAGGGGGCCTTGAGCTTGTTCCATCACAATAACATAAAAAAAACTGTCCTTGAAAGCCAGTAATTCTAGGTTAGCCTGAACAATATCATAACTTACAATCAGGTGACATAGTTGTCAAAGGCTTGTCTATCAGTCATAAAGAAATAATAAATAGGTTGTTACTCTCATTTTAGAGCTTAGGTAGATGCATGTCCACTTTTCATCTGATGCGATATTTATCTGTTAGGTTCCACCACCACGCAAACGTGGTCGTCCTCGCAAACATCGCGAGCCAAAGCCAGTGAAAGAAGAAAAACAACCAAACCCAGAGAGTGAAGACATGCTGCTCAAGGAAACCATATTGGCATTCTCAGAGCCCATTCCAGACCACATACTTAACCCCAAGCCAAAGAAAAAATACCCAAATAAAAAAAAAACATATAACTATGGCAAAACGTAAGTTGTTACATTTTATTATTTGATTTTGATTTTCATGCTATGAGGAATCACTATTACGTAACATTTGGTGTTGTTAGTGGCACCAAATTATTAATAACTAATAATAAAACTCATACTAACTAGTAATAAATGTTCATATGAAAATAATTTAAATAAATGTGTATTCATATTTTTTTTTTTACCAAAAATAGTTGTTTTTTTTCTAAGTTGTCAAACATTACAGTTTTCTTTTTAAGATAAAGTATTTTACGTTAAAAGATTCAGATTAACGTCTTAAAAAAAGGAAATACTAATATAAAATTGCAATTACTTATATACAATAATTCTATGGACTGCAGTACTGCAGGTCTTATTCAATCCCCATTGGCTTGAGCTTCACCGCATGGTAGAAGAGCATTGTGCATATGCTCCCATTTTGGTATCTACCATCCCCAAGTAGAAAAAATGTCGCCAAGCACCTAACAGTGTGTTCCAGCAGCAATCCTTGAGAGCCAGTAAAATTACAGACAGTGCAGTTCGTCACTTGTGACGAAATGCGTATGTTATAGGCAGAGCTTACTGCTCAACACCATGTGGGTTTAGTGCTTGGTTTGTACTGAAATGAAGATAAATGAGAATTCAATTATTTGATAAAAATAAGTAAATTTACAATTTATTTTCAAAATATTTTATCTTAGCCCAATCATAACTTCTCTTTTTTTAAATAATAATGTATTTATAACATCTACTGCCAAACCGTTTGTCCTTTTTTCTATAACAATGAAACTGAGTTTAGATTAGAGATTGATTGTAGTTTATTCCTGATTCTATTGAAGTAACAACTCCTAAACATTATGGATGCGGGGGCTGAAAATGGATATTAGATACATAGCGTGTAAACATATGTATGATCGTATCTCTAATGGTAAGATAAGCTTTCCACTGCGGGTAGACTCAGCGGAAGATCCTGATAAGAACAAACTGGAGGAGACTTAGGCCTAGAGTGGATAAGTACAAGTCATAATCAATATTTTCTGCTTTCAGACACACATGTGAAACTTGCGGTGCTTCATTTTCGTCAAATGCTTCACTACAGGCCCATATTCGTAGGCACTTGGGCATCAAACCTTTCGTTTGCAGGTATGTTTTCTATGTTATTATTATTACCGACTTCCAAAAAAGTAGGATGTACTCAATTCGACTCTTTTCTTTTTTCGATTTTTAAATGTTTGTTACCTCAGAACTTTTGACTGGCTGAACCGATTTTGATAATTCTTTTTTATTTGAAAGCTGATCCTTTGTGTGTGTCCCATTTAAATTTCATCAAAATCGGTTTAGGCGTCTTTGAGTTACACTCCAATAACTGAAAAATGTTTTCGTATCTTGATGATTTATAGTCATTGACAGAGAATTACAATCGATCGCGTAAAGTAGCAAGGGTCACTAAAAAGGGTGTTTTTTTATTTACATATAAATGGTAATCATATAACATCTATTTATATTTCTAAATATGATTTGCAATAACTGTCTAGTACTTAGCTCCGTGTGGGAATTAAACCTGCATCTTTCCTCTCGTAATAAATAGTATTTCTACTAAGATTTTGTTTTCCATTCTTCGATAAAATATACCCTAGATGCAACTTTTCGTATTGACAGAACGCATATAAACGGCTCAAGTTATCCTATACATTTCTGTCTATTGAGATACACATAAAAACCTTAAAATTACACAAAAAAGTAGTAAATCTATCAAAGTCAAAGTCAAAGTCAAAATCATTTATTCAATTTAGGCGTCTACGACGCTCTTATGAAGGTCAATTACAAATTTTAATATTGAAATATACTACATTGTACTGCCACGTTCAGCAAACAAAAGTTATAGAGCCACTGCGAGAAGAACGGGCAAGAAACTCGGGGCCATTCTTTTAAAGGTTTTTTTAAAAATGTGTTAAGTACATACTATATAATAAAATTATTACAATACTTAATTTACATTACGTAGGTGTTAGGCGCTAGCTTGGCAGAGGCGAACCAGTCCAAGCATTTTTGTCGTTTAAGTAATCACAAACTGTGTAGTAAGATTTCTTTATCAAAAATTTCTTCACATGCAACTTGAATTTTCTTTCTGTGAGCGTTGTAATATGTTTGGGCAATTTATTATAAAACCGCACACAATTTCCTAAGAAGGACCTTTTATTTGTCTTTGCTAATCTAAAACCTGGCACCGCTATTTTATCTTTATTCCTAGTGTTATAATCGTGAGTGTCACTGTTTGATTTAAATTTGCTCAAATTTTTACGAACATACATAATATTTTCAAATATATACAGACTTGGTAAAGTTAAAATATCAATTTCTTTAAAAATATCTCTCAGGGATTCCCTAGGATCCATTTCATATATGGCTCGAATTGCACGCTTTTGTAAGATAAAGATTGTCTCTATCTCAGCAGCAGCTCCCCACAGCAATATACCATAAGACATAATACTGTGGAAGTACGCGAAATAAACGAGCCTAGCAGTAGCTACGTCTGTTAGCTGTCTTATCTTACGAACTGCATATGCAGCAGAACTAAGTCTTCCAGATAGATCATGTATATGTGGATTCCACTGTAAAGTTGAATCCATTTTAATTCCCAGGAAGACTGTCGCATTGTCAAAAGAGAGTTTTTCTAGGCCAAGCTTAATGTTTGGTTCAACATAAGTAACATTTGGTAAAGAAAACTTTAAACATTTGGTCTTTTTTGAATTTAAGAGAAGATTATTAGCCGCGAACCACTTAGAGATCATAGATAACACATTATTTACATGAATAAGTTCACTATCCCTCCTATCTACTTTAAAAATTAGGGAGGTATCATCTGCGAATAAAACTATATCGCAGAAATTTTTAACCATGCAAGGCAGATCATTTATATAAGCTAGAAACAGAAAAGGTCCTAAAATTGATCCTTGCGGTACGCCTATTCTTACCAAAGACCCGGAAGAAGTATTGCCATTTATTCTAACCTTCTGTAGCCTGTCTGACAGATATGACTTTATAAGATCCAGAGCTTTTCCACAAATACCATAATGTGAAAGTTTTCGAATCAGAGTGCGGTGCTCTACACAGTCAAATGCCTTAGAAAGGTCACAGAATACGGCAATAGCATCCTGTGAACTCTCCCAGGCTTCAAGTATATGTGACATCAATTGAGCACCTGCATCTGTTGTGGATCTGCTCTTTGTGAAACCAAACTGATTCTCATTCAATATATTATGCTCATTAAAATGGGATAGAAGTTGTTTGAGCATAATTTTTTCGAATACTTTACTCAGAACAGGTAAGATAGAAATAGGTCTGTAATTGCAAGGGTCAGATGTAGCCCCCGACTTCAAAATTGGAGTGATTTTACTTTGTTTCATTAAGTCGGGGAAGTTTCCTTTATCAATACAAAGATTGAATATTGTTTTTAAATATGGTGCAATAATGCATATTATAGACTCTGCCACTTTAACTGACATACCCCACAAGTCTTCGGTGCTCTTAACATTTAAATTTTTAAATGTCTTTATTATTTCAAATATTGTTGTGTGTCTGAAAGAAAAGTCCGGTGATTTGCAGGGGAAATTATGTATTAGCAGAGTTTCTGCTACATCGGGACATGCATCCAATGACTTAGTGACTTCTAGGGGTAAGTTAGAAAAAAAATTGTCAAATATATTTGCCACTTGTATTGGATCAGATATTTGATTTTTATCAACATTTAAGACATATGTAGAATCTCTAGGTTTATTTTTTCCGGTCTCAGTATTTATAGTATTCCAAATGGTTTTTATTTTATTTTTAGACTTGCTAATTTTATTTCTAATCAAAAGAGATTTAGCACACAAGCAAACAGACTTAAACATTTTTGAATAGTTCCTAACATAATCACGAAACTGCTTGCAGGATGTCAAATTCTTCCTGCGATACAGATCATACAAATAATCTCTACTTTTTTGAATACCTGTAGTTGCCCAATCACCGAACTTCAACTTTCCATTTACTTGTTTCTTTATTTTTGGACAAACTTTTTGAAACTCAGTATTTACTAGAGAGAATAAACTATTATAAATGTCATTCGGGTCACTATGAGAAAAACTTGTAATGGCAAGCTTAGCTTCTATATTGGTACTGAGTATTTCTAGCCTACTGGTTGTTAACGGCCTATGTTCAATTTCATACCTTGCAGTTTCTTTGCTTCCATCAAATCTAATTGCCAGGCCCTCATGATCAGATCTAACACCCTTCATTATTGACTTTTGTTTAGTCTTACAGTTCGAGTATATATTGTCTATACAGGTAGCTGAAGTATCTGTTATTCTAGTGGGCTCACAGAATAGAAATTTCAAATTAAATGACTTAAACAATGAAATAAGATCAGTCTTATTTTTAGATTTCAATAAAATATCTACATTAAAATCACCACATACAAATATGAGTTTTTTACATTTAGAAATTTTTAGTAGTATACTTTCCAGAGTGGCTAAGAATTCTGTAAAATTTTGAGCACGACCTTCATCTGTTGGTGGTCGATATACACACAACACAAGATGCCTGTCCACCTCCACACAAGCAACTTCACAGACACGTTCAACAGAACATCTGACTAAGTCACGGCGTTCTTTAAATTTTAAGTTATTTTTTACAAGAATAATACACCCTATTAAAGTTATTAAACAATATTCAACCTTGTTTCCGTTGCATAAGGTTTAATTTTCAATTACTTCGTAATAAACTTATAGCACTTTTACTCTGCGCCATTGAAGAGAGCTCGTAAAATTTTATTATCCTTTGCTGTGATAGAACATAAAATACAATGGAGTCGCTTACTCCTTATCTCGTACTAAAAATATTATATAGTAATTAGTATTTTTGGTGACATTTATAATTGGAATTTTAACTATCCGTATTAGTCAACTAGCTTATATACCGTGGTTTTGCCCGGGTGGAAAAGGTGTGTAGTAGATTATATGCGGATGTTGGGAGATAGAAAAGGGATCTGTTATAATTTAATCAGAATATTAATTATTAGGTTTTAATTTTAGTTAACATTATATATGAAATACAATATTTAATATTTATAAACTACCTTTACATACTATATTCATATCATACATTCTGAAAATCATCTGTAATAATAAGAGTGCACGCTAAACTTCGTGCATTCAGGATTGTGCAGGTGAGTCGGACATTTCGATATTAAATTATTAACATACAACATCGATTAAAAACCGGCCAAGTGCGAGTGGAACTCGCACACGCAGGGTTACGTACCATTTAATTTACCTAATTGTTTATTTTTAAAGTAAATATACAACTAAATATTCGGTGAATATTTCAAGTTCTCATTATTATTATTTTTAGCAAATAAACGGCGAAAACCTCTTTTATTGTATGGGAGCCTCCTTAATTATTTATTTAATTAATTATCACCTGCCACTTTTCTCTTCGTATCTCATTTTGAGGGAATCTGTAATGGTAACAACGTTAAAAAAAGTTAAATCAATCTGAAAAATCAGTCCACAATTGACGTAGAAATCAGTATAGATACATTAAAAACACAAATTCCTCCTTTCTTGACGAACACTAGAAATTGAAAAAGGTTTTGTGGTGTTTTTCCAATCTGTAAGCCAAGTCGCTCTTACACGTATTAGTACATAAAACATACATACATACAAACATATATACAAATATTGTATATATGTTTATAAGTACTAATCCATATTATATGTGAATATATAGCAGTTCTAATAATATTTCATACATACATGTCAAATTGATAACTTCCTTTTTTGAAGTTGGAAAATGTAAAAGAAATGTCTGTGTACAGTCTGAGAAAATAAAAGATTATTATGGCGACTCCAATAGACTTGTTCTGAATTAGGGCTCACTTATTCTTGTCTAGCATGGGATGTTATTATGAGTGCGAAAGAGACAACTGCGTGACAGGAGTAACGGAATTTAATTTGTAGATTTATTAATTTGGAGGTGATAATTAAATAATTATGAATGTTTATCACTTAAAATACTATAAATATGTATAAAACTTACCGAAAATACGAAATCCCATGTATTTTTCGCTTTGTAAGTGTATTATTTTTGCAACGATTCACAGAGCACTTCGGAATTGTTTCACTCGACGATCAGCGCGTCACTGACGACAAAACTGTGCTTCAGATCATTATAAGCACAGTTTTGTTTGGTTAACTTTGGAGCGTTCGCGCAGAATCTAGGGTATAATTTATCGAAGTTTCCATTCCTTTTTTTTTATTGCTCATAGGCTAGCCTTATCTCACTTATGGTCACGTATGGTTATCATATAGTTAGACAATAATATGGCTTTGTAACAATCTATTGTGTGCTTTATTAAATTTTTCCATACTACTGTTCCAAACGGAGCTCGGTAGGCCAGGTATTTGCTTTTATATAATGTAACAATGTGCATCTGTTAATTGTTGATTGCAGCCTTTGCGGGTACGCATGCGTCCTGAACATGGAGCTGCGGCGGCACATGCTGCGGCACACGGGCGTCCGGCCCTACAAGTGCCGCATCTGCGACCGCCGGTTCGGGGACTTCGGCAGTCGGCAGAAACACGAGAGGCGAGTACTATATACTATACTAGCGACCTGCCCCGGCTTCGCATGGGTGCAATGCTGATACTAAAATATACTACAGAATGCCTTTATATACAACGTTCACAGCTGTTATGTCATCAGACAATTCACTCTTGAAAGAGCGATTATTAATTATATAATTTGCTCTTTGAAAAACACTTTGAAGCGCTCGTAGCGAAGTTTGCTTAACCATTCTGAATCGATCAGCAAAGGTAAGCAACGTTCGCCGCGGTCATGAGTTGGATGGGTGACCGCTGGTGACATTACTACTGAGCGCTTCCGTGCTTCGGAGGGCACGTTAAGCCGTCGGTCCCGGTTGTTGTCTTAGGATGGCAGTCGTTACAGCATGGTGGTAGGGCACTTTGCGAATGCCCGCCTGGCTAGCTACCACCCTTAAGTTGAAAATCTGTCGCCAAGCACCTAACAGTGTGTTCCGGCAGCTGTCCTTGAGAGCCAGTAATTCTAGGTACACTAGCCTGAACAACATCTTCGACCACATCATCACTTACCATCAGGTGAGATAGTGGTCAAAGGCTAACCTATCAAGAACAAAAAAAAAAAAAAAAAACACTCAACGCTCAAATCGAATGGTACAAAGGGCCATATTGATCTACATTAAATGCACAATGTATTTATGGTACTTGATGCTGTATTGCCTAAAATCGCTTCGTATGTAAAGCTTTATATCTCATAAAAAGTAAAGGATAAAAAAATGATTATTGTGGGTTATCTCTAAGAGATAGACTTATACCACCGTGGATATTTTTGTAAACCTCTTTAAGGTGTACAATACCGTAGTACATTATTTTCATCTATCTCGTAGGGTTCAGCCAGTGTTTGCAATGTAAGCGCAAAAATATGTTTATTTACGACTTCATATTAGAAACCTCTAAAGTTATCAGTGTTTCTCTACAAAATTATACTTATACGTATATTAAACATATAAACCTTTCCCTGAATTATTAAATATCTATGTATAAAAAAACCGCATTAAAAAACCGTTGCGTACTTTTAAAGGTCTAAGCATACATAGGGACAGACAGTGAGAATCGTCTGTGTTTTACACTATGTAGTGATGAGCATGACTCACATACTACGATAGCTCAATTGGTAGAGCATGTGTGTTCGGATGGATGGACGCGGGTTCGAATCCCGCTAGCAGTTCAAATTTTTCCTTTCGTTTAAATTTTGGAAGCTCTTTCGCTTAGCAGGTACTCATGCAAAAAATACGTGTTAGAATGATCGGGTTGCGTCATCGTAAGCTTGTTTAAAGCTTATTGAAAAATTAGTCTTGTTTGTAGTTCAAGTCAGTTTGGCTGCAGATCATCGCTCCGTCCTCTTAAAAGTCCCTTTAAGACGGTTAAAACAATAGGAACGAAAGGATAAATTTAGGTATGAAAGGATCAACTTGAGTTATACTCACTCACTATGATGGCAAATTAGCAGAGCATGTCCCGGTTATAGGGACGCGTGATCGCGGGTTTGAACCCCGCTCGTTGCTTACATTTTTCCATTTGTTATATATTAATTCATATTAATAATTGTTGTAGCATATACTTATAATAATTTTCACACATTGTTTTTTTTTGTTTTTTATTGCTGATAGGTAAGCCTTTGACCACAATCTCACGTGATGGTAAGTGATGATGTGGTCGAAGGTGTTAACAGGCTTAACCTAGAATGACTGGCTCTCAAGGACAGCTGCCGGAACACACCGTTAGGTGCTTGGCGACAGGTTTTCAACTTGAGGGTGGTCGCTAGCCAGGCAAAATTCGCAAAAATGCCCTTCCACCATGCGGTGAAGCTCAAGCCCGCGGCGGGATTCGAACCATAAACCTGCTGCGCGGCAGTCCATAGCCAAAGCCAATGAGCTATCACTGCTTCAGGTTTCATTGTTAAAATTATTACTGGCTACCCATAGTTCAAAAGATAAGAGGTAGGGCAAACTGGCCGTTTTTCGTACGTGAATGTTTCTCTAGGTTAGCCTGAACAACATCTACGACCACGTCATCACTTACCATCAGGTGAGATAATGGTCAAAGGCTAACCTATCATGCATAAAAAATAAGAATGTCTTAATCATTGTCGACAGCGACTCTTCTGGTGAAATATTTTTCAATTGTTTGTTTTTTTCTCAGGTTACACATGGGAGTGCGCCCATACCAATGTTCGATTTGTGGCAAATCATTTACTTACTCATATGTGCTGGCGAATCATATGCTCACTCATACTGGTGAAAAGAAATACTCGTAAGTACATTTACAATACTTGGAGAGGTGTTTATTTATAGTGTACTAGCTTTCCGGGCGCGGCTTCGCCCGCGCGTATGTCGGTTATCGCGCAAAAACATTAACCTCTTTTTGCGCAGTTGGATAAAAACTATCCTATGTTTTTTCCCGGGTCTCAAACTATTTCCATACCAAATTTCATTCAAATCGGTCCAGTAGTTTTGGCGTGAAAGCGTAACAGACAGACAGACAGACAGACAGACAGACAGAGTTACTTTCGCATTTATAATATTAGTACTGATAAATCCTCTTACTAGATCACATACATAAAAAGAATAATGATAATAGAAGGTGGCCAAAATATAACTATAGATAATATTGTTTATTTTTTTGGGATTGTTACTGTACAAGCTCGTTTTAATACAAGGTGGGTGTTAAACGGTAATCTCTGCCTATCACAGATGCATTCTTACTCCATGAAAAATTATATTACTTCTCGGTTTATGTCAAGATAAACCTAAAGCAAGGGGTAACTAACATACTTTTTTTATACCTGATCTGGCACATTTACAAACATCTTGCAGGGAGCATATAATATATATGCTCCCTGCTATATTGTTATACGATAAAGGTGTATAAGTACGGTCGCGGTCTGAAAATGTTTACCAGTTTTGAAATTAGATTCTATGTCACACTTTTCGCTCTAAAGTCTAAGATGCCATATCAAGTTACTTATTACCTTTCAAAAGTTATTATGCAAAATGACGCATAACAAAGACAATAATTATTAATCACTTTTTGATGATGAAACTCATTTCTTTATTTGTTGAAATGACATTTATCAGAAATTATTGTTTGAATGTCGTTTGGACAAGAGAAAATTTTTACAAAAGATTTTTTCATAACGAAATAAAATGGCAAGTTTAACCTTGGAGCAAAGGGCTGAAATAATATTTCTCTTTGAAGATGGACATAGCATAAGTGCTATATCACGAGAACTCAACATTTCGCGATTAATATTGCATGGTGGTCGGAGAACGGAAACTTTTGTTTGAGAGTGAGACTCGGCCTGTTTTTTCAAAGAAGGTTTTCTATACCTATATCAAACCTTGATAGTAGTCAGTCCATCTATAGAGCGATTGATTGTCATGTCATTAGAAAAAACATAATATATGAAATAGACTTTTTCAAACATAATTTAGAACTTGTGACCTAAATGTGTGCATGCAATTGTAATCCTTATGGGGGTAAACATTTTCTGACCGCGACTGTACATATTTCATTAGAAATTTACATACCTAAACTGTATTCATATTAAGATCGTTTTACTACAAGGTGGGTGTTAAATTGTAATCTCTGCCTATAACAGATGCATTTAATTATTATAATTGTTAAGTCACACGTGGCTATAATTCACATGCACCCATACCTTAAAATCGGAACACAATAATGCAAAGATTACTGCTAGGCGGTCAAATAGGTATGGATAAATAGATAAAATTATGTAGAAGAAGCATAACGGTGGCCTTAAGCATGAGCATTTACATGTTTGTATAATAGAAAGGGTGTATGTTTGTGTGTATATTTTAGATCATAAGCTTCAAGCAGCCTTGGTTGAAACAAAGGTTATTGGTTGACATTTTTGGTTCATCATAAGATTGAAAGACTTTATTGTAACTTAGTCATTTTAATTTATTTAGTATTAATTAAAAAGTGTAATAATTCTAAATTGAATTATTTTCAGGTGTGGACCATGCAATAAGAAATTCACGAAGGCCCACCATTTGAAGTATCACAACAAAGTCCACCACAAGGAGCTATATATCCAACAGCAGCTTGAAGCAGAGGCTAAGAAGGTCCGGCAACAAATCAACGTGTCTGGACTCTCTGGGGTCGTCTCTGGACAGATTGTGGATGGACAGTTACAGCTCTTACATGCCGGCTCAGAAGGTATGTCCAAATATACTCCACTACAAGAATCTATACATATAAATGTAGCTGGAGAGCAGCTGATTTTGACTGTGGCTGTAGAATCTTAAACTCCATGGTGGCTCAGAACAATTTTGTTATTTTGGAGCAATAAACACTATTATTGACATAAGGAAAGTTACAGCTAAATGCAAAAATAACCTTGTATCATGCAAACAATAAATGTAAAAATTAAAAGCAAATAAAAAACTATTAGTGATTGATACAAAACCTTTTTACATTACCTAGTATTAAAAATAATTGTAAAGTGAATATATTTTTATGTATATTTTTTTATATTTTTTTGCATTAAAAAAAGAACTTTATATGTATAAGCAAATAAAAAATGATTAGTGATGGACACAAAACCCTAAGCTTATTTCTTACATTATTTTTAATACTGTTGACCTAGTATTAAAAATAATTGTGAAGTGAATAATAATTTTTTTTTGCATTAAAAATAAGCACATTATATATGTGAAGAAACGGCTTATAATTTTATATTTATCAAAGCAGCTTTTCAAAAGACAGTGTTTCCAGAGCAATAACTAATTAAAAAAAAAATATCAATAAAACTTTCGATAGTCTCGATCGTGCGCTCATTGAGTCAAAACCTCCTGAAGATGCTTCGTTTAGAAGCGAAACTAGTCGAATATTCTTCTGGTTAGGCTGCGTGATGTTTGTGACGTCACGTAGACTTAACAGGACAATTAGGCGAAATTGTCACTAGATATATATTTTTATACTTTCTTAAGTGTTTTATTCAAATATTATTTTATGTTTTCTTTAAATACTTTTAAAAATATTTGTTATTATTAATAAAACTTTTCTTAAAATTACATCTATACACTATATACCTCTATAAATAGATAACACCACCTCAGAAGGCGGTGCTGCCCACCTTCCGGTATTTTATCCTAAGTCTTCTCACACCTATAGAAAGAGTTGGGTTTAACATTCTAGTCCCCCGACCTTTCAAGCCAATGTTTGAACAGAATTAATGATTTTGTTAACTCAGATTATCGTTGTTTTTAGATGGCGATGCGGAGACAACAATGCAGGTTGTGGAAGAAGTGCCGGAAGATGAAGACTCTGAAAAGGAAACTCATCGCGCCGTCGCTGGCATGCAAGCGGTAAATTATCATTAACATTATATTTTACAAGATGATATTTTATAAGTCTTTTTAAAGCGGTATACTCAACTCATGTCAACACATTCAACTTTACGCAGGTCATTGTGAAATAAATAGTGGACCTAAGGACCACACATTAAAAATAAACAAATATTGTAGAACTTCTATCTTGTATGTAGTACTAATGGTATGTATGTAGAACTATAGGTGTCGCTCCATCCCGATACGATGGTTGAAGAACGAGAGCAAGAATTACAGTTATGAGTCATTGTGTCATGTTAGCTTAATTGGTTAGAGCATACCCCGGCTAAAAGGGTGGATGGACGCGGGTTCGAATCCCGCACATGACTATAATTTTTTCTCTCGTAAATTTGTAATGTAATTCGCCAAGCAGGCGTTATTGCAAACTTAACAATATTAAAAGATTGTAGAAGTTGGAGCAAGGGGTATACCAGCGAAATCCCTATATAACCTACTTAAGGACCTTGGCCTGCCAAGAACAACCGTAACTTCCATCCTAGAACGTGTATCTAAGGCGGCATTAGTAGGATCTTATCAAATTTGGTTAGGTAGGGGAGGAGGCTTGAGCGGGAAGGGGAGCGTTGATGCATTGTAAAGAGGCCTCTCAACCCTACGCCTGGGTTGCAAGTCCCAGGCCCCTCTAGCCTCTTCCTCTGCAACGCTATGGACCCGGCACCCGCACGGTGAATCCATGGAATGCTAAGTAATTCGTCTCATCGAACTGCAACATTGACAAACACTGTTGTGATGAGAACTACGTAACTACCTGCAAAGGTGCGTTTTAGCTCCGTTTTAACGACTTATAGGTCGCTGCCTCTGTTCTACTTTCTATGGTCTATCACAAAATTAAAAGGACCAGAATGATCCCTTTGCAAAGTAATTTTTTTTTATGCTTGATAGGTTAGCATTTGACCACTATCTCACCTGATGGTAAGTGATGATGTGGTCCAAGATGCTGTTCAGGCTAACCTAGAATAACTGGCTCTCAAGGACAGCTGCCGGAACACACCGTTAGGTGCTTGGCGACAGATTTTCCACTTGAGGGTGGTGGCTAGCCAGGCGGGTATTCGCAAAATGCTCTACCACCATGCTATAAAACTGCCATCCTAAGACAACAACCTGGACCGACGGCTTAACGTGCACTCCGAAGCACGGAAGCGCTCAGTAATAATGTCACCAGCGGTCACCCATCCAAGTCATAACCGCGGCGGACGTTGCTTAACTTTGCTGATCGGTTCAGAATGGCTAAGCAAACTTCGCTACGAGCGCTTCAAAAGCTGGAGTCGCTCATTCCAATAAATAAGCGACTCTATCTACGAGGCGATAAAGTGTTTGGTTGCTTCGTTGTAATCCCGCCCGGACGGATACGCAGATGTACCTGTAGCTTTGTACGTAACGTGCGGCGTGAGCCAGGCCTTCTACCTGTCTTATATAGAACTCCTTGGACTAGAAGAAGGTTGTATCCTTCTTCTAGTCCAAGGAGTTCTATATCTTCATATAATAATACTGAGCAAACGTGCTCTAACGCGATAATAATTCTCTTTTCTTTCTTCTTCACTCGCATTTCTCCCACTGGGGGTGACAATGAGCTAGAATGTCATTCCCCCATTGATACCTGTGTGTGTCGTAAGAGGTGACTAAACATAAAGTACCGGAAGGTGCGCAGCATCGCCTTCTGAGGAATTGTTATCTGAAACTGCGATCCCTTATATCCTATATAACGATTATTATTGTATAGGTATTAATGTAATGTAAGTATGCTATATCGGCCTTCCCCGTGAAATTCTTAAAATATTTTAATTTCCATAGGGGTAAAGTTGATATGTATAAAATATATCCGTAATTGTAATAATTCGCTCGGAAAATGTTTAAATAACATTTCAAGTACTCTATCACCTGCTAACAAATAGAGAACTAATGTACTGCTGAACACAGTCTCCCTTATTAAGGGTGTGTTTGCCATAATGCCAACGCTTGGCAGGCGTCTTGGGGATCGCAGTGTTAGATAGCAGTTCTTTAGAAGGCGCTGCTGCCCACCTTCCAGTATTTTTCCCTTAGTCGGCTCTTAAGACACCCACTGGATGATATGGGGAGGTGCAATTCTAACCCGGCACCCCACGGGGCAATAGAGAACACAAAACTTTCATATCAAGCTGGAATTGAACCCGCACCTTTCGTACGTGCGCAGTGAAGCGCCTTAAAGTTATGGTTATCGCAAGGGATTAAAATTTTGTGCTCAAATTCATTGTTTAGCCTTCGCGTAGTTAGAGGTTGAAGTTTTTGAAGATTTATGTATATTCTTACACGATTTGAGAACTAAGCAAATTTGATATTCATACGATCATTTATTGTTTCAGGTGGTGCTGGATGCCGAATTTATGGATGAAGATGACGAGAAATAAATAGATGAATATAGGTATAAAATATGCAGGTCTAATGTTTCACATAGAGTGTATGACCGTGTTTTCAATAAAGTTGAAAAGATTAAGAAAGGACGTCTCGGGACCGATATGAATGTCATCTAAAATTGCTAAAAAATAATGTAGGTTTATGAAGACTTCTTTGTGTATGATTCGTTATTAAATGATTTGGCTATTCACACCTAATAGAAAATATACTGTAATAAATGACTATGTAAATAAAAGTACATATTTTGTATATACAAGTTATTGCTGCACCTATTGATCGTTTGAGCAAAGATTTTCTTTTTAAGATTATCTAATAGTTGTTTAAATTTATATCTGCATAATTTTATATTTATCATAATTCTAATTTATGTACTGTAAAAATAAACCTGCAGCCAGGAGTCGTAGAAGCAGCTTTTTGACCCACTAAACACTATTTGGGTCTCGTTTGTGCACAAATGTGCACAATTAAGCTTTCAGGGAAAACCGTTCCGGCCAAATGTATATCATTGATGTGTAAAATTAGGATCATGATTTACCGCAGATAATAAAAGTTAGTGGGTACTACCGTTAGTACTTAAAATGTTGATAGTTATAATGTGCAAACATATTTGTGAAATAAGTTAAAAAAAAATGTTTATAAATTATTATATTGCTACTAATTGGAACACGTAAGTTTAAAAGTAGTTTTACTTGATGTTAATATTATAAAAATGTAATGTTACTATTTAGGTAAATAAAGATCATGAACTGAAAACAACGCTGTATTTACTTTTATATTTCATGCAGGCGTAGTTAATGTCGTTTTTTTTAAAGCTGATGGGCTAGTCTTTGTCCACTATCTCACCTGATGGTAAGTGATGATGAGGCTAACCTAGAATTACTGGACTAACTCAAGGACAGCTGCCGGAACACACCCTTAGGTGGTTAGCGACAGATTTTCTATGTGAGGGTGGTAGCTAGCCAGGCGGGTATTCGCAGTATGCACTACCGCCATGCTAGTTTGACTGCCATCCTAAGACAACTGGCACCGACGGGTTAACGTGCTCTCGGAAGCACGGAAGCGGTTGGTATACTATACTGTCCTTCAAGTAATTTTTTCGGATTTATTCCAATTTTCTAATATGATTTATTATTAAACTAATAGCGAGATTTATCTACTATAAAACCTGTCCAAGCTGTGTTTATTACGTAAAGCCAATAAACATCCTCAACACAAGATGTGTATGTCTCCAGCTTATTCAATTGAAATTTCTTAATTCTGAATATGCCAAATATTTAGAGCATATTTGGTGCAATTATGAATACCAACTCAAAATTTAGGTGTCTAATAAACTTCGGTGCTATACGTGATTATTAGTGTGTTAGCTGAGGTAGTAAAGTATAGGTACTGATTACTGTTACTGGAGTTTTAGATGATAAATTATTCTATTCAGTATCATAAGATGGAATATAGTCAATGATATAGTGATTTATTTGCTACTTGTCAAGTGAATATGTTACACCAACAATATATCTAGATAATAATATATCCAAATTTTGTTAGTGTAAATCATGTCAAGTCAGTCGTATCCTAGACACGTTTTAGTAAGGTGAGGGAAACATTACTAAAATTGAAACGAAAAGCAACATTTATTGCTATTGTACTAATAAACGGTTATTCCTAGACTTCTATATTATTAAGATATCCAATCCGACCAACTAAACCACACATCAATATACAGGGTTATTGGTAATATGCTAACAACCTCCTAGGGTTGACATCTGCTAGTCCTAACAAACATTTTGAAATATATTTTTTTTGTATTGAATTCTTTTTTGTGTTTTAATGCCTATTCCGATCCAAGAGCTATCACCGCGGCGACACTGGACCGCGCCGTGCTCCCTTTGAATAGAGTTTTGAATATTTACGTCGAGCAAAGTAATAAAAAATATGTAATTATACTTTACAGGCACAAAAGACTTTTAACATTATATGGGCCTTGTATTTATTCCGTCAAAAACACTTAAAAACAAAAACAAAAAATGTTTTACAAAACAAAAATATATCTCCAACTGTTTGTTAGGTCTAGCAGATGTCAACCCTAAGAGGTTGTTAGCATATTGCCAATAACCCTGTATAGGCATAGGTCTGTGAAGTAAACAGACCAACTAAGAAACTGGATGAAACCTTTTGTTTGAATTCAGTCAACTGGTTGGTCCACTATTACCTTACCACCACTTTCACGGCTTTTACCAGTTAACACTAATGAAAGCTTTCACCTATCTTGCACGTTCACGAACAAAATCCGTCGTTTTTCCATATCCAAACTAGAAGAAGCACTTATTTAGGGATTACAATAACTAAAATGTCACATAATCACGTTACCGTTTTTGCTGCCGAACGTCGTGACGTTTTTAAATATTTCTGTTCCACGATAGACATAGATTCTCAATCTTGCACGATAGGTACTAATAAAATAAATAAAGCACCTATATGTAAATATAAAAATTGAGTTGTCAATTGTCATATAAAGCGAGAGTTAAGAAAGCGAAACATTAGGTATATATGGATAATTTGGTAGGTACTTTGAAAACTTCGGAGAGTAAAATATGTAATCTTCACAGAATGCACTTAGGTAGAAATTTGGGTATAATAAGCAAGAATGAGTCAGTTTCACAAGTTGTACCTTTAAAATCTTTGTTGTCGAAAGCATCCAACCGAACAATATAAAAAGATAATAAAACCAAACTTATTCGCAAGTTGCGAAGTTTGAGACACACTCAATTTTTCCCCACTCGTAATAATCGCATTAGGGGTGGAAAAATTTAAACTCTGCGCTCCGAAACTTTTCGCGTTTTCTTTTTACATTAGGGACAAAGGAAAAAAACGCCTACTTGGAAGGGTGGCGCAACTTTTTAATATACACTTTAATTTAGAATTACTGTCTGATAAAATAAAATGAATCTTACAGTCTAAGGCATACTGAACGAGGCTCCGAGAGCACCGGCACGAGAGCAAAATTAATGATTTTATTGTACCTAATGTATTGTGTATTGTAGATATGTAGGAACGCATAGCGAATTTAAAATCTGGCAGGACATTTCTTTAGATGATATTTTGCATCTGGTATAATTTTTTTTATTGCAGATATGCTAGCCTTGACCATAACACCATCTGTTGGCAAGTAATGATGTGGTTAAAGGTGGTAAATAAGCTTCACCTAGAATGGGAGCTGGCGCTCAATGACAGCTGCCGGAACGCATGGCTTGGCGACAAATTTTCTACTTGAGGGTGGTAGCTAGCCAGGCGGGCATTTGCAAAATGCTCAACTTGTCTTCTCTAAAAACAAAAAGGACGATATATACGAATAACGTTTTGTCAACATAAGCGTTACGGCACACATGAAGTAATAGTAACATTAAGGGAGCAAAGAGCGCTGTTGAACGCCTAATGTGCAGCAAAACCCTACTTACGTTGACGTGGTCACTCAAAACGCTGCTTGTTCGTCGTGCATTATACTCTTTAGGCACCTTTTGATTGCCTCCGATTCTTCCTATGAGAATCGTAAGAGGTAACGAAGAGAAAAACCAGGAGGGCAGCGGCGCCTTCTGAAGAACTGTCATTTTACATTGCGATTCCCAAGCCGCCGCCTGTGCGGATTATGGAAAACCTTCCTTTAATGGAGGAGGCTGTGTGCAGCATACTTACTAATACCTGCACACCTGCCCTGGGGCTCTACGAGGTAAGTAAGCTTTCTAATAAGTTTTTATTCAGAATCTTTGTCTATGCTATTATCATCCCATGCTATGGACTTACAGGCACAGCACAACTCGTTGAGTTAAAATTTACACTACTCTTAAAATCACGAAAACACAGATGTCACTGCATATATTGCAAACGCTCGGTTCATAGCTGAAATACGGGAAAATGCTCTGTAAGCGCAAACAATTTGGACCGATTAGCAGCCGCGCTTATAACCACTGTGATCTGTCAATTTGCTTCTTCGCAATTAACCCAAAATAACCTTCACTTCAATTATCGACATTGGAAGTACACTCGAGAGCAATGAATCCGGGTCACTTAAAGAATGTTAAAAATCTCGGAAACAAAAAATGATAGGTTAATGCAATAAATTGTATTTAATAGACAATGTAATACTCCTTAAATGAAAGTAAAAAAAATATGAGTCACCATACATTTTATTAACACAAAATTACATAAAGAAAAAAACTGCTGATCTCTCCTTAAAACAAAAATAGGAAACATGAAATTTTTGAACTTTATTACGATTTTCTTGAATTTTAATACTTCGTATTGCCTCCTCGTGCTTCCATTACTGCGTTTACGCGGTTTGGCATGCTGTACACCAAGTTCCTTATACGATTTTGGGGAATATTCTCCCATTCCTCTGTGAGTGCAATTTTGAGCTCACGAAGCGTGATTGGGGGAGGGTTTCGTTGTTTTACGCATCTGCCTAGCTCGTCCCAAGCATGCTCGATCGGGTTGATATCTGGGCTGCGCGCTGGCCACTCCATACGAGTAATGTTCATCTCTTGAAGGTAGTCATTCACAATCCTACCTGTATGAGGTCGGGCATTGTCATGCATAAATATAGCATCCTCACCTAAATTGACCATAAATGGACCAACGTGATCATTGAGGATTTCTTCCACATATCTTACGCTAGTTAAAGAGCCGTTTTCTATGATCACCAGCTCTGTGCGACTTTCAGAAGAAATTCCGGCCCACACAAGTACAGACCCACCACCGTAGGCTACTTTTTCTTCGATGCATGCTTGCTTGAATCTTTCCCCTGGTCTTCGATACACTCTGTGTCTTCCATCGTGCTTGTTGAGCATAAATTTTGATTCGTCGGAGAACATAACTTTTGACCAATCTTCAATACTCCAATTTACGTGGCTCTGGGCATATCTTAGTCTCGAAATACGATGCCCACGCTCCAGTTTAGGGCCGTTTGCAGGTCTAAGGGGTTTTAAGTTAGATTCAGCAAGCCGACGTCTTACTGTCCATGCACTTGGGTTACTTCCTCCGAGGCGTCGAAACTGATTGGTGAGTTCAGTTCCTGTGAGAAAGCGATTTCGAAGCATGGTGTTCACCAAGTATCGGTCTTCTCGTGCTGTGGTACACCTGGTTCTGCCCGTTCCTGGTCTGCGTAGGTTAGAACCAGTTTCTTCGTAACGTCGGAGAACTCTTTGTACTGTTGACAGCGACACACCGACAGTCCTGGCTGTATCGCGCTGACTCCGGCCGGTTTCCAGCATTGTAAGTATTCTGGTGCATTCTTCAGGCGTAAGCGACATAATTTCAGCTTGAATAATGAATATAGAGCACTATCAACATGGTTTATGTACCCACATAAATGACAGATTACAAACAAAAGCAAAACCAAATGCTGTAATTTCGTAGTTCCATCTTCGAAAGTGGCCCTTTTTCAAATTTGATTTTTTTATGATATAACTTTACAATAACTAAGAAGTTTTAATACCTTCATTTAAGGAGTATTACATTGTCTATTAAATACAATTTATTGCATTAACCTAGCATTTTTAGTTTCCGAGATTTTTAGGATTCTTTAAGTGACCCGGATTCATTGCTCTCGAGTGTATTTCATTTCTAGGCATTATTTTGTGAACAACATGGTTTTACGTACAAAATTCTACCCACAACAACAAAAATCTCCTCATCTATCTGTCAAAATTTGAATTTGACATTTGTGCTCACGCCCAACTAACAATTTTCTGTAAGCCATATAGCGCGTATTTGCGTGATATGAACTGTAGGGTTATATATTGGCTATATATTGTCAGTATGGCTACTGACTGTTATCTGGCTAAACACATTCATATGAATTGCGAGTAAACTAGAAGCTCTCATTTAATTGACACATCATTAATGTGTTTAAACTGAGGGGCATTCATCGCCCGCGGGTAAACATGTGACCCGCGGAAATCAAACAACGCAACGGACGGAAATAATGAATTGAATGCGACAGATGGCTCTGCGATCATGGCTCGCTAATCAAATTACGTCAATACTCTAACATCTTTATTTGATGAGGTGGTTTTGTAAATAGCTAACAGGTAAGAATATCTAGATACCATTTTTCAGAAAGCAAATAACATGTATCTTCAAATTGATAAGTAGGTAGGTACTACCTAATATAAGTAAAATTTTTGAAGCCCTCATGATGTAGTTTGCTTAGCTGTTTTTAACCGATCAGATCAAGTAAAGCAACGTCTCCAGCGGTCATGACTTGGATGGGTGACCGCTACTGGCATTACTTGTTACTACTAAGCTCTTCCAAGCTTCGGAGGGCACGGTCCTTGTCGTTGTCTTACGATGGCAGTCGTTATAGCATGATGGCAAGCTAACACTGCTTAAGTAGAAAATCGGTAGCCAAGCACCTAACGGTGTGTTCCAGCAGCTGTCATTCTGAGCCAGTAAATTTACGTTAGCCTGAACACCATCTTCGACCATGTCATCACTTACCATCAGTTGAGATGCTGTGGTCAAAGGCTAGCGTACCAGCTAATTAAAAATAAGTAGGCTACGATTACAATACGTGGGATACTATCTATGGCTTCTTACTAAGACTTAAGCATAAACACGATTGCGACCCTTAAACATCATTTATAATTTAATTATTAAAAGTTAGAAGCCGAGGTTATTAAACGATATTACAAATACTCGTATAAGTAATATGAAAAATGAAAAGATATCAAAATTAAATTACTCAACGAACTCTAGACGACGACACCCCATGACCCCATACGATGGGGGTGAAAAAAATATTATTAACAATTATCTTCTTATTTACCTTCTTTAGGTACTCAGATTAGAACTTCCTTGAAAAACAATTTAATTCAATATTTCTTCAATATTCGTGTTTGGGCATAGTTTACATTGAATATTTAAATTTCCAGTCTGTAACTCGATGCTTTTACGAGCTAGAAACAGGAACGGAAGAACCTGCGGGTCCTTCGTGCTTATGACATACCTACGGACGGACACACAGACAGTCTTCAGATATACAGAAAACAAAGTCTAATTAATAGGACTTCGTTATTTTTGAAGCAGCGATGCCTTAGTGGCTTTTGCTATGGACTGCCACGCAGCAGATCCATGGTTCGAATTCCGCCAGGGCATTTTGCGAATGCCCGTCTGACTAGCGACCACCATCGAGTAGAAAATCTGTCGCCAAGCACCTAAGGGTGTGTTCCAGTAGCAGTCGTTGAGAGCCAGTGAAATTACAAACAAATGAGACTAAACAACTATGTCTCAAGGTGACAGGCGCAGTGCAATTCGTGACTTGTGATGAAATCAATCGGCCGAGGTTAGTCCGCTTAACATCAGGTGGGCCTCGAGCTTGTTCCGTCACAATAACATAAAAAAAATCCTTTGGATACAGAACCCTTATGCTCGTATGCATCTTAAAGTTATCATGATAATAAATATCTAATATTCAATCAATCTATCTTTATCCCAACCTCCACTTAGGGTGGGATAAATTCAGGAAGAGGAAGTAGACCCAAGTGATCCTTCGCGCATCATTCAAAGATAACAAGATCTACGAGCCACCAATAACTTTCCCACTCAACTAAATTAATTTATCCAATCAATTCCAAATTCGACAACTCCAAGAAATCAAAACAGAAGCACTCGACAAAGTTTGCCAAACAGCCCAACCGAGGTCCCGACACGCGTCCGAAACAAAAGCAAGCGCTGCACCGGACCAGACCCTTCCATTTATATCTCTCGTTAATTCCGAGGGTTAAAATCCCCGAAAAAGTGAGCACTTGCCTTGTTTACAAGGTTTTAGATTTTAATTTAGATTGGGGTCGAGTGTGACGTACCCAAACAGTCGTAAAAGCCACCCTATAAAACAAAATTGAACTCTTTTTCAAGTGTAGCTTGGTTGTCGATGCGGTTGTGGTGGAGAGGGTGGTCGTATCATTAAAATCGCATTCGTATGTGATCACCTAATACAATATCATCAAGTCCTCGCCCGGGGTGCTTTGTGAATAATTTCGCGGCAATCTGCTCGCATTTGTGTCGGATTTAGATGATTTCTTATAATTTTGTAATTGCTCAGTCAGTGGAATGTTGCGTTTGAAATAAAATGAAATAATAATAATATTACTTACCATAGATATGAGGAAGAAAGTGGATGTACTTTAGTTTTAGTGTCTCGTTATTTGGATGGTAGGTAATATTGATTGAAGCTCGGAATTATTAAGGCTACAGTGCACGTAGCGATTTACACACAAACAAAGTTTCGTCATATTTTATATATCAAGAAATTTCGCATGTACCTATCTCTGAGCCTGATATCTATGCTTCTAGATTACCAGTTCTTCGATTTATCATTTATTTTACCCCTAAATGTAAAAATGTGCGGGATTCGCAGCCGTGCCATCCACCCCTAAAGCAGGTTCGAATCCCGCACATTGCTATAATTTTTCTTTCGTATTTTTTTTATGAAAACCGCGGAGCACGCGTTGTTGCAAAAAATAAATAAATAAAGATACTTACCATTACTTATAAAAAGATTTTGTACAGTAAAATTACTGTAATCCAGTCTCACAGGGAAGTGATGGTCGAGGGAATGAATTGAATTTGGCCCTACAGGCAATCTTTCAAATCTCAAATGTTTGTTACCTCAGAACTTTTGATTGGGCGAACCGATTTTGATAATTCTTTTTTTTATTTGATAGCTGATGCTCGTCGTTTGGTCCTATTTAACTTTCATCAAAATCGGTCAAGTCGTTTTTGAGCTACACTCCAAAAACTGAAAAATATTTACCTATCTTGATGATATAGTCGTTGACAATGAATGACCATCGATCCCGTAAGCAAAAGGGTCACAAAAACAGTGTTTTTTTTTTACCATAAAATAGAACCGACTTCAACACTCAAAAGTGTGAAATAACTTGTCGAAGTCGGTACCATGCGCACAATATTGTGATAATAGGTACTATTGAACTATCATGGTATACCAACTTAAACAAGTTATTTTATACTTTTGAGTGTTGATAATATTTTGGTATTTTTTTTTCTTTTTCTTCCGTTTATACTATAAGTATTAGTAGAGGTCTCTAATCTCTATCATGCTCCATTCCCACCAAAGTGGCATTACTACTATAATACATAGTATCGCTTGAAAGGCTTGCAAATAGTAGTGCGTGCGGCTACCCGCGGCCCGTCACCATCAAATATTCCATCATCTATTATTATCTACGTTGTGTTCATACAGACAAAGTTGAAAATGGTTTGTCAGTAAAGCTTAGCGCCATGCCGCTGCGCTGCTAACTCCTGCTACTTCAGTGTGAATTGACGCTTACAGTTCCAAAGGAGGAAACCCTAGGAATGACGGATGGACTACCGAATAGCAGTTGAATTATGATGGAAAAAACAGCGTACGGTATGCCTAATAGAAAATAACGAATAGTAAAACGATTTAGTTCTCTTTGGGTAATATATTTTATAAACTTTTTGCACGATCAAAAAAAAAGAAACCGATCGAAATCCAAACATGGCAGACACAGCTGTCTTCTTGGCAATGTCAGCTATAGTACAATTTCTCAACCCGAAAGTTTTCAACAATGACCCACAAAAAATGTGTATAAAATAGTGCTGGCGTGTGGTATAATGGTGTTGGTGTGATGATGTACGCTGCTGCTGCTGTGGCGGGAGTTGGGGTTATACTTGTTTTCTTGCTACTGCTTCTAAGATGGAAGTGGAGATCTATTAAGAAGGTATAGATACCTAATCAATATGTATACATACACACATAGCATTATGAGTTAACAGTGACCCTACGTTATTTTTTCATCACCATCATAGATATGAAACCTTCGATCTACTATAGAACCTACCTATTAACCAACCAGAATTGTAAACATTAATAACTTAAAACATCCAAATCAGATGCAAATAAATGTCTCTGAGAGGTGCATATGTAACTTTGTATGGACTTTTAGTTGTTAAAGTTGTATCGAAATCGAATGATCGCTTTACAATTTTGAGGTCCTGTATTCGAGCCCCGGGTGGGCTGTGCTAGTGAGCTCTTGTGACAAATATCAAAAATAGCTATCGCACAACAAGGTCACAGATGCACCCACCCATATCTTTCTGTGAAAATCGTAAGAGGCGACGAAGGGAATAATACCAGAAGGTAGGCTATACTACCGTCTGAAGAACTGCGATCCCCAAGACGCCTACCAAGCGTAGAAATATGCCAAACCCCCCTAGTCTCATGTGGGAACACAGTGTTAGGAACTTTTCTACTTGAGGATCCTTCCTGGAAATCTCCTTCCACCATGCGATGAGGCTCAAGCATGGACCTGCGGCATGGCAGTCTATACTAAGCTATTACCGTTCGGCCGTAATTACTTCAAATGTTTTAATTCAACGAAACTTTACAATTTGATTCCGCCATCCCCATTCTATAATCGGACATCCAGGGATACTCAGAAGCGCCATCGCTATATGGTGGAAATTCCATTAACCCGAACGAAGCGGCTTGCTTCTTCGTTCATTATGCGAACCGCCAGGGAATGGAATACCCTGCCTGAGTGTGTGTTCCCTGTTATGTACAATATGGGGGTCTTCAAAACGCGAGTGAGTAGGTATCTTCTGGGTAAGCGCGCTCCATCATCGATCGCGTCATCACTTAACATCAGGTGAGATAGTGGTCAAGTGCCACCCAGTTCGGTATAAAAAAAATAAGTAATAATTGCTAATGCATATTTGATGATATTAAATACATTTTTTTCTAACGCATATCCAATACTTCTTATTACAGTCGGAACCAGAATGCCCACCATGCCCCCCCTTGCAAATGGTACATCGGCTGTGTCCTCATAACAACGTCGTGCAGCGGTATGAGGTTGAACAGAAGGACAGCCTCGATGAACATCTCGACATACTTACTAGGAAACTAGCTGAAAAGGTTCCACTAAATATATCTAAACTTTATTATACTGAAATTGCAGTCAAAGTGTGAGGCAGTTGTAAAAGGAAGTTTGGATTAACACGGCGACATCATTACAATGAAACTAGCTGAATTATGATCTATTTTTATCTCTACAAGTGCGCGATAGATGTTCCCTTTACATGTTTAGCAAGATTCCCTCTTGGTGGGTAAAAGTAAAAACATAGTAATGGTATAACCACAGTGTCAGGTATTTTGGCTCGTAGCAGTAGAGTGCAAACACTTAGAAACAAACTATATACGAAGAGTGTGTCAGTTGGTACCATTATTCGGAATAATAGGGTTTTGTGCCTAGTAAAGTATACGTTTATGATGCACATTGACACTATTTCTTGGTCAGTGACGAGATTTAAAAAATATATTTAATTATATAATTAGAGAGCCATATGGAAATATAATTATAGTATATCATGCTTGGCTGTGCTAATTGACCATTCAGACATTCAGAACTATATGATGCCAGTCATAAGAAATACCGTGTAACACAAAATCGAAAGCCGATAGCGGTCCACTTCATTCTTTTCTAGAGCGTAATTTTATCCCATCTCTGCAGCCTGATGCACGGTAGTAGGAACTCGAAGTGAGGAAGATGTTGGATTGGTACCACTACTTTTCTCATATTTGTTTATATGGAATCCGGAATATAACATTGTAAACAGCAAATGTACAATAAAAATAAATGCAATTAGCATTGTATCCAAAATAGTGCCAGCATTTCCTACTCAACTACGTAGGTATCGAAATATTAAAAAGTCACTAAAACATCAAATATTTTGGTTTTTCTGAGAAATACTTTTGAGGCTTCTATTAACAAAGGCCAAAACAAGGTAAAACATGGACAAGTAGACGCCCCTGTTTACCTTTTTGTTGTTAAACGGGGCGTTTTTGTACTCCAAAATATTTAGTGGAAGGTCCGTAATTTGGTTTGAATTAATTTAAGATTTCGGTCTTGGTCTTCTTTTCTTTGATTTGTTATCTTTGCTCACCTCAGTTTGCGTCAACAGGCTAAGAAGGTAGACCTCTCAAACTTTTTGATCATAACCAGAGAGAAGGTAGTTTTTTCTATTTTGCACAGGAAATAGAATGATAGATAGAATAGAACGCATTACTGTCCTCAGGACAACGTGGTGCAGCGATTTGAAGTGACTCCTAAAAACAGCGTCGACGAGTGTCTAGACGTCCTCACTTGGAAACTTGCTGAGCAGGTTAAGATTTTTTAATATTTTTTTATGAGACGAGCTCTGGTCTTTATTCCCTGCCCATGGCAAATGCGGATACAAAGTCTTCACGGAGTTAAATTGCGTGAAATGACATACCCAAAAAGCGGAGCTAATATCCTGCGTTTGAGCACTCCATGGTACGGTACTCAACAGTGCAATTCTAGCCGTTCTTTTTGTTATATTACAGGAGGGCCGTCTCCGCCTCTCCAAGTCCAAGATTCGTGAGACTCAGAACGAGATAGACAACCTGCATGCCATAGACCAGAATGTGAGGTTCAAGTACCGGGAGATCATGGATTCGTTGAAGACTGATCTCATCAACAATGAGAAGGAGTGCAAGAAACTGCAGGAACAGATTGAGTGGGTCTCGAGAAGACGCGCTGAGCTGAAGGATGAGGTAGGCCACCATGCAGTTCTTTTCTCCTAATTTCTTTGAGGCTTAAATGCTGGTTCTGGTCTTTTGGTAAATTGGCAATTGACCAAAGCTTCTTTCGTAGTGCAGCTCGCTACGCTTATGACATATATGTTTGAAACTTTAGTCTGAGGGTATAATGACGTTTGATACGGCATTGGGGAGGTTTGAAATATTTTATAACAAAAGTATATACAGGTTTACATTCCTCTACAAGTGAGGATCCTTTTACTAAATCTCCGCTGTCCAGGGGCCCGCTTCTCTTAGCTATTGAACGGCGTTAACGCCACTTAATTGCATGAAAATTGTAGTTTTTGACAGTATCTGTAGTTCTGTAGTCTGCCCGCTATTTAGGGTCGATCGCAAGTCAGTGGCTTGCTATCAATAGTTTTTGACATATTTGGTACGCTGTAAGCTATTTTGTTGAGATTACGTTGCTACAGTGGCATAAAATCGGTAGTCTGTTCCATATTTTGAAGTTTCTTATTACGTCTATCTTATTTCAGTGACAACATTTGCAAGCCATAGCACAGCCATACGATGGCGACGCGATTGCTATACAACTGCGATTAGGAGATAGAATTAGCAGACTACCGAATTTGACATTAACAACAGTTCGATCGCAGGAGCATCGCAGTAGTGTGGCGTTTGGTCAATAGCTATAAGAGAATTGGGGCCTTGCTGTCCTGTACTTTGCTATATCTTTAGAGCCATAATAGGTAGCTGCTTGAAATTTTAGCACAATGTATTATAATGGCGGATTGTCTACAAATAATTAATAACAAAGTGAAAAATTAAAGGGGGCCGCTAAACAACAAACTTGTATTTTCAACGTCATTTGTTTTGTCTATCTTAAAAATGATAACATATAAGTTGATAAATTTTATTCTCTACCACGTTGAATGCATGTTGCTCACCGCATTAGTTTCTCGTTTTTTACCGGTTATTCTATGGGAGAATAATATGAAACCGCCCTGATTTTTAAACAAGAAACTGTTTCAACAAAGAGGCTTCAATCAGAAATGTTTATATAACAACGAAATCTACTATTACTTATGATTTGGCTCAGTAAATCGCACGTCGCTTTAGAGATGTCAATTATGATGTCAAATAAATGAATTTAGGTATACTTACTTTTAACTTGACTTAAATTTTTCTTTACAAACATATAATCTTGGGGTATTTAATGGTTATTATTGTTCATTGGGGTTCCTGAGTGCAGAAATAAGAAAGTTTGTATTTTGTTGAAGGTTCGCCATGGACAGAGGCTCTACGGTGAGGCTGCCGCTGAACTGGCCACTAACTTGGCGGAGATGCAGCGCGGCCGCACCGACCACCACGTCATAGAGAAACCTTACGAGAGCTCCTCGATGTCGCTGCGTCACAGGAATAAGGAGCCTCAGGTGTGTAAGTTAACGTTTGGATATTGTTGTGACTAAGTACTTTGTGGTTGATAAGGGCTACAATTGATAGAACAGTCTTCAGGAAACCTTAGGGATTTCTCCCTCGTCGCGAATAGTTAAGTTTATTGCCACATCTTGTTGCTTCAAACCTGGTAGAAATATCACCAGAAATCGTGTAAGAGCTTACACTTATGCATACGTGTAAGTTCATCAGCTGCAAAAGATCAAGGTTCTTTTTGTACATACTTCAAGGATAATTGTGTTTTCAACCTGGAGTGGAGGTGAGGAATAGAGTAGTACAGCAACAGCATGTACTCTTGCTGACCTTGGCGTGCGATTATAGTAAAAAGAAAAAGAGGGTTTCCAACCTGGAATGCCATTTCATCATGAGACCTTATCTACATTATAGTGAGCTTCTCCATGTCATTGCGACTATAGATGGAACCGCACGTGTGTAACTTTATTGTTGGGTGTTGGTTGTACTTGAAGCTGACAGGGCCTGCCCATGTCTACACTTTCTTTTATACTATGCACCATCGTTGGTAACGTTAATGCCCTAACAACGCAAAAGATATTACGTATGGGGGTCACAGAGAGTTATGCAAAGGTTCTCACGATTATTTTATATTATATTTTGTATCCAAGCTGCAAAGAACGCGGGGAAAATTTTATCACATCAGTCTTATGAATGATTGATACATGATCTGTTATTTGGAGAGATGCCACTTTTAGGAAACGCCCAGGTACCAGCTACCTACATTTGAATGCCGAGATATTCCTCTAGGTATAATATAGAGGAATATCTCAGTTGATGCCGATGATGGTTGTGCTATTCTGATCACTATAGAGTTTACAATGATCAGAATAGCACAACCATTTCCTAGAAGTGCTGCGTTTCCAGCCTTATTAGGCAACATGGTCTGACAGCCTGAGGCCTCGACTGCTGTTGTTTCATAAAGAAAGCTAGCACAAATAATAGTTGTGCCATCAGGAGCTAATATTTAGGATGGCAGCTGTTAGCCCATTAGGTACTGCTCGTTTTAATGTAACTGTATCAGTTATGTGGGTTATTATTACAAGTAATTAAACGCCAAGTAGGCAGAAGGGCACCAATGTCTGCAACATAATTATTGCCAAACAATTTTTATACCTAAGCATTGACTGTTCCTACCCGTATGAAGGTTTGTCTATCATTTGCCGCTTTATTATAGGCGTTTGAAATAGACTAAGCATATGACTATTAGATCTTGTATAGTATTCAAAATTAAGGATTATACTAAAACTGTCAGAGGTATCAATAACACGCTGTAAAAAATCTCATGATACGATGTATTTGGTTCCTGATTAGGTACTAGTTTGCGAAGGGAAAAGATGGGATGAATGATTGCTAGAGCTTTTCCTGCGTGTCCGAAAATCTACTCTATTCTTTGGGTTCAATCGTTTTCCTTCGTTTTTATTGCCTAAAAATATCAGAGGTACTTTATCAGATATTTTTCGTATTGAATTTATTTAATAATTATTAATAATAATTTATATAATAAAATTAATAAAATTATTAATTTTTAAAATAATTAATAATTTTAAATAGCTGAAAAACAAGATATACAGTCAAAGCTTATGCAAAAGTGAACCATTTTGTGGCCAGTATTCTATTGTTACATTTTTTTTAATTACATGAACGTAACTTCAAAATGTGTTGTCAAAAACCGTTGCAAAGATTAATCCTTTTTATGGATCCGTACCCATAGTACCTTATTATTCAAACACCACTGTCCACCTGTCTGTCACTAGGCTGTATCTCATGAACCATGATAGGTAGACAGTTGAAATTATCATAGATGATGTATTTACAGACAGTAGACAGTTGAAATTATCACAGATGATATATTTGTATGTGGTGATTTTAATATTGATATTTTATTGCATTCTAAAAATAAGACTGATCTTATTTCATTATTTAAGTCATTTAATTTGAAATTTTTGTTCTGTGAGCCCACTCGGATAACCGACACTTCATCTACCTGTATAGACAATATATACTCAAACTGTAAGACTACAGAAAAGTTAATATTGAAGGGTGTTAGGTTGGATCATGAGGGCCTTGCAATAAAATTTGATGGAAACAGAGAAACAGAGAGGTATGGAATTTAACATAGGCCGTTGACAACCAGTAGGCTAGAAATGCTCGGTACCAACATAGAAGCTAAGCTAGGCATAACAAGTTTTGCTCACTATGACCCGAATCACATCTTTAATAACTTATTTTCTTTAGTAAATATTGAGTTCCAAAAAGTTTGTCCAAAAATAAAGAAACAAATAAGTGGAAAATTGAAGTTTGGTGATTGGGCAACTAGAGGTATTCGAAAAAGTAGAGATTATTTGTTTGATCTGTAATTTTTTTTTAATTTGCAAGAAGTTTCAAGATTATGTTAGGAACTATTCAAAAATGTTTAAGTCTGTTTGCTTGTGTGCTAAATCTCTTTTTATTAGAGACAAAATTCGCAAGTCTAAAAATAAAATAAAAACCATTTGGAAGACTATAAATACTGAGACTGGTAAAAATAAACCTAGAGATTCAACATATGTCTTAAGTATTAATAATCATCAAATCTCTGATCCAATACAAGTGGCGAATATATTTGAAATTTTTTTTTCTAACTTACCACTAGAAGTCCCTAAATCATTGGATTCTTGTCCCAATGTAGCAGAAGCCCTATTAAAACATAATTTTTCCTGCAAAACACCGGACTTTTCTTTCAGATACACGACAAACTTTGAAATTATAAAGACATTTAAAAGTTTAAACATAAAGAGTATTGAAGACATGTGGGGTATGTCAGTTAAAGTGGCAGAGTCTATAATTTGCATTATTGCACCATACTTAGTAACAATATTTAATCTTTGTGTAGATAGCGGAAATTTCCCCGACTTAATGAAACAAAGTAAAATCACTCCAATTTTGAAGTCGGGAGCTGCATCTGACCCTTGCAATTACAGACCTATTTCCATCTTACCTGTTCTGGGTAAAGTATTCGAAAAAATTATGCTCAAACAACTTTTATCCCATTTTAATGAGCATAATATATTGAATGAGAATCAGTTTGGTTTCACAAAGAGCAGATCCACAACAGATGCAGGTGTTCAATTGATGTCACATATACTCGAAGCCTGGGAGAGTTCACATGATGCTATTGGCGTATTTTGTGATCTTTCCAAGGCATTCGACTGTGTAGAGCACCACACTCTGATTCGTAAGCTTTCACACTATGGTATTCGTGGAAAAGCTTTGAATCTTATAGAGTCATATCTGTCAGACAGGTTACAGAAGGTTGGAATAAATGGCAATACTTCTTCCGGGTCTTTGGTAAAAATAGGTGTACCGCAGGGATCAATTTTGGGACCTTTTCTGTTCCTAGCATATATTAATGATGTGCCTTGCATGATCAAAGATTTTTGCGATATTGTTTTATTCGCAGATGATACCTCTCTGATTTTTAAAGTAGATAGGAAAGATAGTGAACTGATTCATGTAAATAATGTGTTAACTATGATCTCTGAATGGTTCGCAGCTAATAATCTTCTCTTAAATTAAAAAAAGACAAATTGTTAAAGTTTTCGTTACCAAATGTTCCTTATGTTGTACCAAACATTAAGCTTGGCCCAGATAAACTCTCTATTGACAATGTGACAGTCTTTCTGGGAATCAAAATGGATTCAACTTTACAGTGGGATCCACATATACATGATCTAGCCGGAAGACTCAGTTCTGCTGCATATGCAGTTTGTAAGATTAGACAGTTAACAGATGTAGCTACTGCACGGCTAGTTTATTTCGCATACTTCCACAGTATTATGTCGTATGGTGTATTGCTGTGGGGCGCTGCTGCTGAGATAGAGACAATCTTTATCTTACAAAAGCGTGCAATTCGAGCCATATATGAAATGGATCCTAGGGAATCTCTAAGGAATCTTTTTAAAGAAATTGATATATTAACTTTACCGAGTCTGTATATATTTGAAAATATTATGTATGTTCGGAAAAATTTGAGTAAATTTAAATTAAACAGTGACAACCACAATTACAACACTAGGAACAAATATAAAATAACGGTATCATGTTTTAGATTAGCAAAGACAAATAAAAGGTCCTTTTTAGGTAATTGTGTGCGGTTTTATAATAAAATTCCCGAACATATTACAATGCTCACAGAAGGAAAATTCAAATTGCACGTGAAAAACACTTTGATTAAGAAATCCTACTACACAGTTTGTGATTACTTAAACGACAAAAATGCTTGGAAAATTCCACCTCTGCCAAGCCATCACATGTCTCCTACGTAATTTAAACAAATATTGTAATAATTGTATTATATTGTTTATAACACATTGTAAAAAGACGTTTAAAAGAATGGCCCCGAGTTTCTTGCCCGTTCTTCTCGCAGTGGCTCTATATTTTTTTATTGCTGAACGTGGCAGTACAATGTAGAATATTTCAATATTAAAATTTGTAATTGACCTTCATAAGAGCGTCGTAGACGCCTAAATTGAATAAATGATTTTGAATTTGAATTAGAATTAGAATTTCTGTTGCCGCTGTAACAACAAATACTAATAATCAGCCAATTACGAGTTGGACTAGCGCACGAAGGGTTCCGTACTATTATCTATACAACATTAGACTATACTTTTTTTAGTTTTCACCAAATCTACGGAACTATTTGTGCGCAGGTTCGACTCGCACTTGGCTGTTTTTTATTGCTGTCACTGTTAAAACGAGTTGTCAACAACAAAAATATAGAAATTGCAAATTGTGGACGATTACATTAGTAAGTTAAAGAAATATTAGTAAAAGACTGTATATGTGTTTTCCAGCTGCCCAGAGGATCTGTGGGCTCAATCTTGACGAAGACACCGCCGCCCTCATCGCCGCCGTGTTCGCAGCCAGCCTCCAAGTATAAGCACTATTCGGACCAGGAGCAAACTGTGTCGTGATTCTTTTGACAAACCTATTTATTGTTCTTATTGACATGCTTATTTATTATTTAAATTTGTATTTATTATTTGCTAATGATTGTGATTGATTATATAATTCTAAAGAAACAGACGGCTATTATTTAAATGAACATAGATGAACATATTCAAAGTCAACAGACAAAATCATTTAATGAATTTAGGGGTCTACGACGCTGTTATGAAGGTCAATAAGAAATTTAATATTGATTAGATTGTTATATATTCTACATTGTACTGAAACGTTGAGCAAAAAAATGTATAGAGCCACTGCGAGACGAACGGTCAAGCAACCATTATTTAAACGTCTTTTAACAATGTGTTACATACTGACGATATAATAAAATTATTACAATATACGTTTAAATTACGTAGGTGACAGGCGATAGCTAGTGGCGTAATAATAATTGTCCAAGCATTTTTGTCGTTAAAGTAATCACAAACTGTGTACTAATATTTCTTAATCAAAATGTTCTTCACGTGCAACTTGAATTTCCCTTCTGTGAGCGCTGTAATATGTTTGGGAACTTTATTATAAAACTGCACAGAATATGAAATTAATTGTTACATACAGATGGAAATGTGTAATTCTACGGTGTACTGAACCCATCTTCCCCCGTAGGATTGCGGGGAAAAATATGTAGAAATAAACTAATAGCCGGGTGAGCGAGGGCCAATTATCCCACCAGATATACCATCACCATAGCCTGTGTTATTCAATGGGTCTGTTACAGGAATTTTTATATTCTCGTCAACTTACCTCGTTAGCATCACACGCACCCGAATTCGATGTGCATCTGAACTGAGGGATCATATATTATTTGGCCTTAAGTTTAACAATTCGCGTTTTACAAATTTTTAGACAAAATCATCCAGTTTTTACTATATTTTACTAAATGTATAGGACGATGCCCCGTCCACCAAGTGGACTTTCCTACTGGTGGGTGTACGCGGAATTCAAGTTTCCCCATCAACCCACTGCACTAGAGTTGCAACCAAATCAACCGCTTCATCGATATTACATTTTATATTACATAATACATTTGCTATTGGATTAACTCTGAAGAAAGGCCTTAGATGTGACAGCTGTCAAAGTGACAGTTGATGTTGCAGTTTACAGTTTCGTTTCTTGTTTGGAATTTTTTATCCTAATCTTTAAAATTATTATAGCTGTGAGGTATGACAGCTGTCAATATTATACGTCTCATGAATCTGAGGAACTGATCCCTCAGTTCAGATGCACATCGAGTTCCGCATGTGAAATATGTATGATAAAGATGCAACGGAGAGCGTATCTGACGAGATTAGTGTTGGTATGGAATATTGGGCGATGCCACGTCCACCCCGTTTATTACATGTTCTTCTCATTACAGTTACCCAAGGCTCAACAACTCTAACAACAACACACATAAATAATAAAAGGTAGACAATAGAAATCTACACAATATTAAATCAGAGAAAAATTCAAGATACTTCTATACTAAAAAACATTAACAAATTACCTCTTAGTATCTAAGTAATTATCTAGCTATAAGTTTTACTTACTTTGGTAACAAAATCTATTGCCGCTCTGTGAAATTCCTGCGAAGTGCAGTAGAACAAATGTAATGAGTGGTGTTGGCAAATAAGACCATGATTGAAGCGCTCGTAGCGAAGTTTGCTTAACCATTCTGAATCGATCAGCAAAGTTAAGCAACGTCCGCCTCGGTCATGACTTGGATGGGTGAACGCTGGTGACATTACTACTGAGCGCTTCCGTGCTTCGGAGGGCACGTTAAGCCGTCGGTCCCGGTTGTTGTCTTAGGATGGCAGTCATTACAGCATGGTGGTAGGGCACTTTGCGAATGCCCGCCTGGCTAGCTACCACCCTCAAGTAGAAAATCTGTCGCCAAGCACCTAACGATGTGTTCCGGCAGCTGTACTTGAGAGCCAGTAATTCTAGGTTGACCTGAACAACATCTTCAACCATATCATCACTTACCATCAGGTGAGATAGTGGTCAAAGGCTAACCTATCAGGCATAAAAAAAAAAAAAAAATGAACCAACCGCAACGCCCGGTACAGCGAAGCCTGGTGCCCTAGCTGCTGTGTGTTGGCAACTGAACACGCAAATATCTTGTGCCGCCTGGCTCTTACATAATTTTCTGGTACCGCTATACATATTCTTTCTAATAATGAAGATATTAACTTATATCCCAAGAAAATATTTAATGTTTAGGTACTCCATGAGACTAACCATACGCCTTACTTCCAGAGTGTTGTAACCTGTCATACCTAAGACAAACGCACTTGGATATAAAATGGGTATCCGACAAAGAATCATACTGCTTTTGGTAGAGCCATCTCAAAAACTTTCTTTGTATTGTCTCTACCATTTCCGCATATTTACGCTCACACGGACACCACTACTGCGTTACTTTCTAATTTGCTTCTGACGAATGCTAGAGATTTTTTATGGCCAGTATGCTGTCAAGATGTCGAGAGAGGATAAATCCTAGAGTTCGAAATGCCTGTCTCCATATCTTATAGATATATATGCAACCGGAACGGCATATGTTCACTCCCAGATCTCTCATGCTATGAACTCTTGAAATCAATTCGTTGCCAAGACGATATTGATATGCGATGACATTCTTAAGGCGCCCAAAAGTGATTACAGTGCATTTTATTTCGTTAAAAAGTAGTTTATTAGACTCACTTCAACGCCTTACATTATCAATATTACATTATTAATTTTGTGTCGTTTTATGAGCATCCAATTACTACGCAGTGCCAGGTCTTATGTTGACCTAGGTTTGGAACAAAAGATCCTTACACCAGGAATAAACAGGTAAGTACGTGCATGCTTCTTATCCTATAGACAGCTGTCTTCTACTTCTGTGATCTATCCACCTGCAGCAGTGTTGTCTCCCTAACTTTAAAGGAACGTTACAAGTGCTATTGGGTTCTGTGGGTAGTTAAATCTACAACCTATAGGCATAAGCGGAAGTACCTGCCAACAGCCTTCTAACTGTTGTAGCAGAAGATTTGTATACTCATGTTACATGAGACACTGGATCGCTGTGCTCAGCTCTGTTGCCCACCTAGTGGCGAAATAACTTCTGTTATTGTTAATACTTTTCTACTAACCAATTTTAATTTAATTTTATATGTTGCTAACAATTAATATGGATGTTAATTGTCTGAAATAATATTTTTTTGATTTGTATTTCATAAGTGCAGGAATTTAAAGTTTTTGCTAAAAATACAGTCCACTCAAATGCATAAATTCAACCCTGAAACTGCGTTTTCACATCCATTGTGTGAGAGAAAGAGTTTTGAACCAACGAAACACTCGTTACCATCAATAGGGTTAGATGGATAGTTCGTATATTCTATTATATTATTCTAATCTCGTAAACGATGTCAAAGACTAATCACGTCCGGCCAGTATAAGCGGTATCGCTCATATCGCTCGTCGAGCAGAAACAATCAATTAGAAGGCGATCCCCTTTCAATTACTCGCCGCACGTAATTGGCTCGCAACACCCCAGGGCTTGGATCACTCGGATTAGGTATTGGCGATCGGTTTCCGTTCCGCCGTTATGTAATGCTGTAGCTGAAATTAATCGATTATTCATAATTGGATGATTGATACCACGTTTCATTTAATCATAAGTTTCAATTCATTTATTAAACTTAAGAAAAAAAGAGGTTGGGACTTGGCTAAATATGTATTCAAGAAAGGAATTCCCGCCACATTTGACATTAAACGCTGCGTTCAGAAACCGTTCACTCATCCTCACCGTTCCGTTTCAGTTGCAGCGTGATCAAAGCGCTGGCGTTGACGGCGGTAGTATAAGTTAGATTTACAGCTTGCGGAAGCTAATTAGGTTGTAGGGAGGGACTGGTCTCATCACGGACCGCTTAATACGCCGCCACCGCGCGCCGTACGTGAAACGGAACGTAACGGTTAGAACTGAGAAAGATTACAAGGAACACATTATTTAGATGGCTAATTTGAATGAGATATTTGGGTACTTGTTTAATTGATTGTGCGTCAACTAAAGTGCTGAGTGTAAAGTTTATCTAACCTGTTTAAAGAGAAGGACTTACAGTAGATATTGGTGGATGAGATAAATAGTTTTTACTTGTATTTTATAAGTTGGTAATTATAGGTACGTCTGTGTCAAGAATTTGGTTATAATTTGACATAGCTGGTAAATAATACCTAACACACAGTCAGGATTACAATAAACGTCCAACAACTAAAGTTATTGCACTAGTTCATTATTGGATATCTATCGTTAGATGAGAATACTGATAACATTATTATGACGATATCGTATGACATACCAAACAAAACCATAGAACAGTGCCGAGACGTTTTAACTGCTTGGTAGATTTGCAGATCACCTTGATCAACAAAAGGGACCGGAAAATTTATAGAGAAAATAGATTTGGAAAGTTATTAGGTATCAACATGTACCTGTAATAAAGAAGTACTTAAGTAAAATAATGAACGAGAGGTTAACAAGTCCATGTTAGACGAGACGTTTAACAGCCCGTGCTAAAGCTAAGGCTGGTATTTAAGTCAGGGCTTAAATCGGTTTTATATAGGTAGGTACTAGTTATACACACGCATGTTCACTTCAATTGGGAGGAAATTAAACAATAATATTGTAAGAAATATATACCTTTAATTGAAATTAAAAAGCTGTTTTTGAACGAATTTCTATTTGGAGAGTCCATATTTCGAAACAAATATTTCGGTCATTAATAACACTTGATCTATTTTATCATCAAAGTCGCAGGCAAATTTTCCACAAGAAATATTACGAACTGTTACTTATAAGCTATGTACCTCCTTGAAAACAAGTTGTTTTTTTCGTCACATTTGCTTTAAAAGCCGGCTCTTAACTCCTCACATGGTGCACTAGAGCTCTGTTTTAGTCCACTTTCACCAGGCCTAAACAAGAAATTAAAGACTTTAATTAACTGTACAAAATAGCAATTTCATTTTATTGATCTCTTAATCTCCCAATAATTTAGGAAGGATCAGTTGTACCTAGCCTGTACGTGTTCAAATGACTCATCGTGGAATTACCCCTTTTGTTATTAAAATATAAGGAACATAATTAATTTTCTTTGGACATTCTTGTCAATCGATTAAAAATAATAAACATTCTCATTAAGGGGCCACCAAGTATATGCAATTAATAAAACGTGTAAACTATAACACTATAAAAACTAAACAGTAGCAACCACATGCCACTGATCAAAGGAGGCCGAGATTTTTTGCTTCATAATTAGTCACAAATTACGCAACAAAAACTTCTAAGGATGCGCGATGCGAACGAAACAAAATCCTCGACGCATGAGTGTGGCGTGAAGATATGTCTCCCGGAACGGGAATGCAATGAAAATCATTAATTACTATAAGTGACAACCCTAATTTGTAGAACACTGACATACCAGCACTGGTTTAATGCGCTATGCGGTAGAACACAAGGTGAACAATTGAAATTCTTCAATAAGTTTCCATAAAAAAAAGACTTAAGTAGGTAGAGAACTCATGGTTAGGAATAATTTATTATTACTTAATTTTCCCATCGCAGATTACACATATTTTTTTTACATATTTTAAACATTACATGTTTAAGTTTTACAAATAATTTGGGCGAAAGCGTTGAGGTCACGCAAATCTCTACTCCTGTGATCTACACAATCAATTTTTTGCATGGTGGTAGGGCATTTCGCAAATGCCCGCCTGGCTAGCTACCACCCTCAAGAACAAAATCTGTTGCCAAGTACCTAACGGTGTGATCCGGCAGCTGACCTTGAGATCCAGTCATTCTAGGTTAGCCTGAACAACCTCATCGAACAATAAAATGAGATATAGTGGTCAAAGGCTAGACTTATAACCTGTAAAAAAAATTCATGACGTGGTTCAATCCTTAACCACGCATTCTTTAGAAATCAAGGTACAAGAAAGACAGGAATTTCACGTGGATATATATTTACTTTGGTGAGTAATGTAGCTGAAGCTCTAAAGAAGCACTTTGAGTAGAGGCATTTTGACAATAGCTGTCAAATCATCTACAACCTTGTGACAACGATTACAGGAAAAGTCTGGTAGCATCCTGGACTTATTTTATGCACTATATAGATATCCTTTATATAAGTAACTGGATAAGTGACACTTAGTTATCATTTGATACGATATTTCGTCATATAGGACATGATAATTAAGCTCGAAGATTTTCTTTAATTGTTTATTTAACTATATTTTATTTGTGTTAAGATGTATTTATTTTAATTCGTTATGTCTTGTGATAATCGATAAATTACTTTATGCATACAATTGTTTTGCAGTTGCTCTCTAAAAATATACGTATTTCATTATGAACGAAGTCTTTGCTCGAGCCAAACTACTAGTAGTTTTGACTTTGTAAAGGTAGCCTACGGTAACTATCTCGTAAAGTTCGTCTTGTACAGACACTGATAATTAATTTCTTATTAGGTAAGTATTATGAGCCATACATACTACCTTCAATATGATATAATATTATATAAGTATTGAAAACAACGTGGATGCTAGTGAGTAGTGATATAGATATTGGCGATTTTCTTCAAATGAATAAAGAGAATAACAGGTTGGAATACAGAGTAAGCACCTACGGTTAAAAGTTTGAGAATAGTAATTTTCTATAAAAAAAAATACTCAAACTTTTTGCCTTCCTATGGAATTTAAATTGAAAAGGAATCGAGAGTAAGCACATTATCAGCTTTATTCCCCTCATTCAACCGAACATTTGTTTGCTTCGAAAAACGAGCTTTCACATTACCATAGATATCATGCAATATTAAAGAATTCAGTTCAAATGCCGACGATATACAAAAATTCAAAATGGCCGCCTCCGAAACAGGCGCGGTTTCTTTCCGCGTATTACTAACATTACCATACTTCAGGCGGCGAAGCTTATTTAAATGCTCCACCGACTCCATTTAGAGCTTGGAAAAATAAAACCGGCGAACGGATCCCGCGATCTCTCTCTGAGCCGCTTTTGTGGTAAATATGTATAAACTTACCAACATACTTTTTCGAGACTATCTTAAAAATCACGCAAATATAGCCTTTATTCTTAAAGCCGCTCGAAGTAAATAAACAAAAGTAATTGCAGAGGTAACGTTGCACTTGTATAAGTATCTACGTTTTGTCGCCGGCATCTTTTTATTTCATCGCATTTTATTTGAGAGCTCAGCTGCCAGTCGTGTTGTTTGCGGCCTTTGAATACATTTCAGACTAATTTCAACGTACTTAAGCATAACTTAGCTAAGTACTTTCATATATAAAAAAGTTGAATAAGAAAGGTAGAGAACTTCAACAAATGTTCTGCTTGGTATTTACCCAACTACCTACAGCTTACCTAATTAAGTATTCTGCACATTATCATTACCTAGATTTGTAGGTATCTTACAGCTTGAGTGTAAAACAAAGAAAAAATACGTAAAACGATTAAAAAGAGCCCCGAGAGCGCTCTGTTTGAACAATGATTCCATTATCTACAAACGGAATTTCCTACACTTTAGCGTTAAAGATAAAACTGAATGGACGCCAATTTTGTTCCATTACTCTCGAGCGCCGCAGAGTACATATTATCCGTAAAACGGAACGCAAACAAAGTGAGCGTCGTTTTCCCGCCAACGATAACTAATTTCAGTCCGCCATAAGTACGTAATTAGCGAGCCGCTGCCTTATCGGCCGGCGGGTAATTAACCTCTCCGGGAGGCTCCCCAGGGCCCCGTCCTCCCGGTGCACCTTGAATACCTCCTCGGTAATATTTCCGCCATATTATCCCGGAGTACGCCCATCTCCTCCACCAATAGCAGCCATTCCCGCGCTTTTGTTTCGCGCCGTCAACGCTTCGTTCCGAAACGTTGTAACTTAGTTTGTTTTCTTTGGGAAATTTGGCTGTATTCGTGCGCGAGCTGTGGTTTGTTTTCGTTAGAGCGCGTATATTATGCTTACGAGGTCTTTCAAATAAAAACGTCTCAATTTGAAGTGGTGGCTAGGAAATATTCACTCTTACGATTATATTCCGAAGTTTCATTTTGGCTTATCTTATGTTTTAGAGTAGAGGGGTGTCGTCAGTTCATATTTCATGGTGTTATCATCTTTTATTGAGTGCGAGTGTGCATTGTTGTCGGTTTACGGCGCGGTTATCTGGCGCGGGTGCGGTGTTTAGCGGCGCGCTGATGAATGGCATATTGGCACGGTAGGAGGCGGCCCCGTTCTGGCTGAAGATCCCGTAATTTGAATGAATATCATATTGCTCCTAGCTTAATAGAGTTTCAGGTTATTTGTTTTGGTGATTCGCATCATTGTTTTTCAAGAAAAGCACGGTCCAGTTTTTTGACCATTACTCTTCTAGCACGCTGCCTGCTCAATTGCATGCAAGTTATATAAAAATAACTTCAGCTGTTGTGTTTATAACAAAAGAGAGAAACTAACATATTTACAAATTACATCTCGTTATCGGTAGAAACAATACTCATGTTACATAGTATAATAAAAGAAGTTCCGTGGCGTGCCGGACTAGACTTACGTTGCTCTTCCTGTGGAAGTTATAAGAGTCGAGGAAGGGCAAAATACAAGAAGATGGGCTGCAGCACCTTCCGAAGAACGATGTGCCAGCATGGGGATCACGGCAATCGCCGCCTTGCGAGGGAGGCTTGTGAGGTGAATAAGACGTAAAAAGGTATCCATAGTATATATACCTAACGTTACCTGCCAAAAAAGGTAAAATATTGTAATGCAGTGCAAGCAGAAGTTACCGTTACGCATGGTGGTAGAGGATTTTCCGCAAACTCGCCTGGTGCAACTTATACCAGCTATACTCACCCTCATGTTGGAATCTGTCGAGAATCATCTAGCAGTGTTTTCTGACCACTTTTCCAATTTCGACAACTTGATTGACCATGTCATTACTTACTAAGACCGATAATCAGCAATTCATTCATCATATAGTTCAGCATCAGCCATATTCGGTCTTTCCTCATAAATATGACATGGGGTCACTTAAAAAGGGGATTATAAGAGCTCGTTTAAGGGTCCGCAACGCATTAACAGTACTAATGCAGATGTCTACAGGTGATGACCTTAGCCGCTTACCGTAGACCGGCCGTTTGCCACTCGTCATATAAAAAAGTACACCATTACGCTTGTAGTGCTTAATACAACTTTAGCAACTTTTCTTGTACCGATAGGCTAGCCTTTGAACAAAATCTTACATAATGGTAACTGATGATGTGGTCCAAAGTAGTATATAAGCTGGCTTAACTTTTTAGAATAGGCTCTCAAGGACAGCTGCCAGAACCCGCGCTGAGGTGTTTGGCGTTAGATTTTCTACATGAAGGTGGTAATTTCATACAGCATGTGTATATAGCCCGCTACTCTTAAGAGCCACTGTTTCCATTCCACATCATGCAGTTCTAAAATGGTCAATCAGATACTCAAAAATACATTTCCAAAAAGACATTCCCTCGATTTCTGCACATAGAAATCTCCAGATTAAGTGCAAAAGGGCGAGAACGAAACAGCAGTGCGTGTTTTAGTTAGTAGGTAAGATGTATTCAACCAAAATAACTAAAGCGAAAGTCTGGCTTTCATCTTGAGGGAATATAGGTATACATGTTTAACAGGGCATTTTTGATGTTTATTAATATTGTGATGAAAGCTGTTTGACAGTGCTCATACTGCTTACCTCGTGAGTGTTGGAAGGACGACGTCACATGGATTTTTTCTGTAGGTGTCATTACATCTCGGAACGATTTTAAGCAAGCTTATACTTAGCTTACGAGCTAGCGCTTAAAGCATAAAAATTAAAAAGTGAATGTGCTTTAACTTTTTAATGAAGTTCCCACAGAAAAAAGAAGGTATCAAATATTTCGCTATTAAAGTTACCTTGAAATTTCAAATTGAAGGATTACATAAACTGTTTCAGTAATTAATGTCGAACATCCTTCCAGGAACTTATTTAGGGAGTCCAATCAACTAGTAGTATGTATTCTGATCTAGAAAAATACCTACATGCATGATGAAGTGAACACATCACTTTGCACACACATCTATAGCCAAATCCCATGTGAATGAAGTTGCGGCCCGGTCGGTAGGAATAACAGGTAATTAATGACAACATTTCTGGTGGAAAAGCAGCCTAAAACTAGACTTATGTTGGAGAGCACTTGAACCACGTAATTTTAAAAGTTTATTTAGAACATTCATAATTGCCTGATTCACGCCAGTCAAATTTCTGTACGGGCGTGAAAATATTCCTGTAATGGGGTAATCGATCACTCTCCATTCAAGCGTGCCCTGCGGACAGCCGCGGCCGGCATCATATAATAATAGGGGTGGAAACTTGCCAGAGTAGAATCCCCAGATTTAAAAAAATAATATTAAAAAATTAAAAAACATAATCTTAGCAGACGTGTGCATTTGGTTATCTATAAGTATACTAAAAAGTTTCGATATTACTTGCCTTGGCCAATATGGATGAAATTGAAAAAAGTCAATATTTACCAGTTAAATAGAATGTAAACCACAAGATTCACAGGTAAGTATCTATTACAACATTTTTAATAGGTTTATTATGTACGGTTTGCACTTATGATTATTATTATTATATTCGAGAACGCCACGTCGTCGCCCGACCAAGAAGTGACGACTGAAGTGGGTGGTGGTAATAATAATCGTAGATGCAAACCGTAAATAATATATTAATATGTCGAATACTAATGTTAGTGTTAATAATGATATTTTAATGGACATTAAATATTGCAGCAATAAGAAATTTTACGTCAATTTTTACATGAGAAAGAGAAATTCTGTAACAAAATACATTATATATAGCTAAGCAATATTTAGCTGAAAATGCTTTTTTAGTGTTGGCGCCCAACGTGGGGCGAACTATATAATTAATATTTCTAGTTAGGTACTCTTTAGATAAACATTTAAAAAAAAAAATGTATCGCAGCGTAAAATGAAACCTCGCCCATCCCTAGTTCATTACCAGTAGCCGATAAGCCGCATAATTTTTGGCGCGAACGCCACCCGCTCTAATTGGCTGCCGCAGCCACGCCGATAAAGCTCGGTTTACACAGGCTTTAATTAATAGAGGTCGTCAAGCGAGCCTCTATGGTAGGGTTGCTTGATTGCTTAAACTTTTTGGTCGTCGGTGTGCAGGTGGAGGTGACAGGTTCAAAAAGGTTTTGCTGGAGATGGAGGTTGTTTAATAGAAAAACTTGCTCAAGTTTATTGAGAAAAATGTACCTACAAGTAGTATCTTATTAGTATATCAATGAAGTACCAACCCATTAGAAAAACTTAGCAACTACAGAAAAAAAATTCGCCATATCCTAATTACTAGACTCAAGATCTAAGTTATTAGGTAATCTAAACTTTTAACAAAATAATACGTCAGCGACCATTTCAAATCATCAACAGAATGGCAAAAGTTGTGTTCGGTATCACAGTTTCAAAATTATTTAACTAACAAACTGCCGCGCCGTGCAGTCGTGTACCGAAATGGAGAAGCACATTTCCAAATTAGAAATAAATAAATTCAAAAAGAGAACTCTGAACGTGATTCTCGCCGCACGCCCAACGCTCTGTCAAAGTTCGCAACTTTTTTTATAATTTTCGGCGCGCAGTAAAAGGAATAAAAACCTTATAAAATTCGTAATGGGAAAACGTACGTGGAGTTTTCCTGACTGAATTATGAATGGTAACGAGCTGCCTCCCTCGCTTGCTTTGTATCGGTATTCGGTTCCAAGTTCCGACTTGTTTCTTTTGTAGATTGCGGGTGCGGTTGCGATGCGAAAAATAACATTGTTGTACTTCCGAACATACACTGCGAGAGTTTTCCGAAGTTGCTATAATTGTAGCAGTGAATGATTTGAAATGTGACATTAAAAAATATTTGAAGCAATTATGGTCGAGTACAAATACTGCTGAGAGCTTTATCTTCACTGGGTGGTACTCGAGCGACTCGCGTTTGTTGTTATTTTACCAACAAACGCTTTTTACAAGCTTTTATTTAGTTTCAGCACTCCCGATTTTTGTCAATAAATATTGCAAATTAAATTTGATCCACTTCCCGGTTATCGGTTGAGCTGAAATATGCAAAATCTCATCATGTGTAAATCGCGTGACAATGCAATATTATGATGACATGGTGCTGATGATGGAGCTGGAAGGTGGCCGAAGGAACTTCGCAATGAAACGACACAACCTCATCGAGTTTGGGCTCATTTGTATCGTCTTGACAAGTAGTTTTTTTATTTTGTAGTTTTATTAATTTAGGTACAAAAACATAATCAAAGCTTTATAAACAAAAAATATTTTTAGACAAAAGCTTGGTTTCAGATATGTACCTACGGTTTCCTTCTTAAACTGAGCTTAAAAAACACCTTCAATTTCGTCACCATTTACTAACAGATGAGAAAGTATTCAAAGGCTATCCTGTCAGTAATAAAAAGAGAGAAGTGAGAACCATGAGAAAAATGCTATACATCTTGTCCTACAAACCAAAAATACCAACTTCGCTTAAAGCAAAAGGTATTGTACCATAGGTAATAATATATGTAGGTATGAGACGGGTATACCCACGACTAGAGTGTAGTGGGTATGTTTACGAAGGTACCTATGAATGAACCTCATAAATTTTCTATATAAATTTTGAAGCGCTCGTAGCGAAGTTTGCTTTGCCATTCTGAATCGATCAGCAAAGTTAAGCAACGTCCACCGCGGTCAGGAGTTGGATGGGTGACCGCTGGTGACATTACTACTGAGCGCTTCCGTGCTTCGGAGGGCACGTTAAGCCGTCGGTCCCGGTTGTTGTCTTAGGATGGCAGTCGTTACAGCATGGTGGTAGGGCACATTGCGAATGCCCGCCTGGCTAGCTACCACCCTCAAGTTGAAAATCTGTCGCCAAACACCTAACGGTGTGTTCTGGCAGCTGACCTTGAGAGCCAGTGATTCTAGGTTAGCCTGTACAACATCTTCGACCACATCATCACTTACCGTCAGGTGTGATGGTGGTCAAAGGCTAACCTATCAAGCATAAAAAAAAAATATAGGTTGGTACTTAAAACTAAAATTTATGACATTTCGACATGAGTATCACCGCGTAGGTACCACCTAATTAAACTCAATTGAGTATTTCAATCTTATGCACCATGGGATTAAGCAATTAGACTAAACGTCCCTCAAAAACATAAATTAATCACCAATTACTCTAATACGGCGCAAATTAATTTGGGTCCAGCATTAGGAACTCCATTAAGGAAGGTATGAAAAAGGTCTTAAAATCCCTTAAAAGCATCCCAAACAGAACGGTCTCAAAATCATTTCAATTATACGGTGGACTATCTTTGTCTATCATTGTGGGATAGAAAGAGACAGAGGTAATACGTAAAGGATAGGAATTTCCATTCGTAATTCAAGAGTGCGAGCGTGTGAAAATGTGCAGTTTTTAGAGTACCGCACGTCAAGAAGAAAATAAAATGGTTTTGGGATATTCTGGTAACATAAGACTTTTTATATACGATATTGGTATCGTCTCAAATAGAAGCAGATCGCGGTCCGTGAGACCGATTTTATACTTGCGGTATACGGGTGATATGTACTTTGCGTGCCTAATGTGTCAAAACAAAATTCGTGTTAAAAATAGTGCTTCAACTTCGACCGCTTCTTTTTATTTTTAAAATGAAATTCCTGTGAGTTTCACATTTATTTATATATTATAAATTAACCGGCAAAAACTCTCACGTTAGGGAGCGACATAGCATACGCAGCTGCGCACTGGCCCTGATGATGAGCACTGATATGCTCGAAACACGCGAGACGTATTCGATCCCTAACGTGAGTGTTTTTGCTGATTAATTTATAATATTTAAATATTCTTCTTACTACTAGGTGTGGCTGTTATACCTATCTATTATACGATTTAAAATTTGAATTCTATAGACACTATTTATCAATACTAAAACCACGCGATATCATTTGCATTGGATAACATAGTTAAAATTTACAAACGTCAAAATTCATCAGTGTAAAATAAACCACGAAATTTAAGGGTAACTATTCATTACAATAAGCATTAAATATTACGTTGATTAGAAATATTATATTGATTTTTACATAAGCAACAGAATATATTTAAGTACCATTTTTCACTATTGGCACAGAATATAAAAACTATTGGCACCCAACGTGAGGCGAACTATAATTATAATTCCTAGAGTCACTTACTTATTTAGAGATGCACACCAACCTTTTTATTAATAAAGTAACGTGCAAATAAATAAAAAAAAAACGTATGTATGGAGAAGTTAGTAATAACGTACGTATAGTACTTTACGTACGTCAAATCAGATATTTAATCAGTTTAAATATCCTTGCATAACTGACGAGTTAGATAGATGAATGTGTTTTCAATGTACCAATAATTCAAGGTTGAAGATATCCAAGTTTAATTGACATATCATCAATTTTTGCATGGTGGTAGGGCATTTTGCGAAAGCCCTCTTGGCTAGCTACCACCCTCAAGTAGAAAATCTGTTGCCAAACACCTAACGGTGTGTTCCGGCAGCTGTCCTTGAGAGCCAGTAATTCTAGGTTAGCCTGAACAACATCTTCGACCACATCATCACCCACCTAGGCAAAAAAAATAACAATGAACGTGTTCAGTGTCAGGCTGACTTGAATTGGACAGACAGAACACAACGTGCATTTATTGACAACATACTCGTATGGAGATGAAAAGAAATAGTACGGAACCTTGCCACCTCTGTGGCATTCGTGCGCACCTCCCCGACTTATCCCGGTCCCTTTTTTTCCACACCCGCGGGCCAGAGGCATTAAAACTTGTATACCGGATTAGACGAAATTACTAAGTGCTGCCGACTAAGTAGCGGACGAACTGAATTAAAGCCGAGCAATGTTTCTGCACTTGCAGATTGGAAACTGTGATTTACTTACTGTTTTTTAAAAGACTTCAACAGAAACAAAATAACATGTTGTTTGAACAAAATTAAAAGGTGAATCTACCCATAGATTGATTTGGATTGCTAATGTGACAGATAGAATACTAGTACAAAGGGTAACTTTTTATTGATTGTGTCACAGTTGTCAGTACTTATTAGAACTGGCTGAAAACCGCAGTGTTTTTTTTTTTTTTATGCCTGATAGGTTAGCCTTTGACCACTATCTCACCTGATGGTAAGTGATGATGTGGTCGAAGATTTTGTTCAGGCTAACCTAGAATTACTGGCTCTCAAGGACGGCTGCCGGAACACACTGTTAGGTGCTTGGCGACAGATTTTCAACTTGAGGGTGGTAGCTAGCCAGGCGGGCATTCGCAAAGTGCCCTACCACCATGCAATATCTGCACCAGATCTGCAGAGAGAAGCTGTGCTTTCATAGATGGATTAAAGTCTATGCATTTGTCATACTTTCGAAAGGTTTTGTGTTATGGATACAAACTTAGTGAAATTTTATTGGAATAAGTATTATTCTACTAGAAGGTTTTAAGGCTAGGATATTCGAAATCAACCTATTTTTTATTCACCCGTAAACAATGAAATATTCATTATTTTGATCTGAAAAAAATATATATTGTAGTTCAATATGCTTGCTAAATTATTTTCTGGTTCAAAACACGATAATTACAACTTCACTCGATCATAAAAAATCACGAAAAGAGAGAAATTTTGATCGTTTTTTAGGTCATACGTATAATATATTAATCTTTTACTATAAAAAAATATGTCAAAAAACAGGCAATGATGTTTAGAAGAACATTTTGTGGTTACTTTTTCTCAAAACGGTTTATTTATTTTTAAATACAATATTATATAACAGAGCGCCCCGTCTGGCTTGATTCAGTCGTCTGTGAGACGTGTCTGAGGTAGGACCTGTGTCGCTTTTGCCGACTCGCTGCATTCCGTCACTAATCGATCGCTTTCCTGTTAGAGTTATTCGTTGTACTTGCAGTTTTAAAAATGTAGCTCATTTTTACGTTTTTAATATCACAGTATACACATAACAGAAGTGTAACTAATAAACATAGGTAGATTTTTTGCTGTTTCTTTTACTTTGGTTTCCGTTTAAAGATACTTAGATCTAAAGGAGTACTTACAACAAAAAAAAATACATGAAGAATAAGTACTTACATACCTAACTTTAAACTCGGTATTTTTGACCGAACGAGAACTTAGTTCGAGCGAGTTGCTTCAATTTAGAAAAAAATGCTTTCGTATGTCCGGTTGTTCTCCTCTACAGGTCGCATTTCTTAACCGATTTCGACGAAATTTTGGGAGCAGGTTTGATAGTTCAATAATTTTTTATAATCAATTGAGTTTTTGGTTTTTTTTCAAAATGACGGAGATATACATTATAAGGTGTTGAAAGTATGGACGCCTGCGCTAACTAAGTACTAAGTAGAAAATCTGTCGCCAAGCACTTACCTATCGATGTGTTCAGCAATGTGTCCTTGAGAACCAGTAATTTTGCGTGGTGGTAGAGGATTATGCAAATGCGCACCTGGTAGCTACTACCCTCAAGTAGAAAATCTGTCGCCAAGCACTTACCGGTCTGTTCCGCTATGTGATCTTGAAAACCAGTTATTTTGCGTGGTGGTGGAGGATTATGCGAATGCGCGCCGGGTTAGCTACTACCCTTAAGTAGAAAATCTGTCGCCAAGCACTTACATATCGATGTGTTCAGCAATGTGTCCTTGAGAACCAGTAATTTTGCGTGGTGGTAGAGGATTATGTGAATGCGCACCTGGCTAGCTACTACCCTCAACCGGTGGTAACACGAATTGCTCATTTATCTCTTTCTAACAACAGATATGACGCATAATATTTGAACGTTCTTTCCTTGTCATTACAAACTGCATATACATGGGCGTAGGTATGTATATAGGTAAATTCTAGTAAGCTTTTAGAGCAGTGGTGTTTGGATATAACTAATCTATGTAAGTATTTCAAATCTCTGCCTAACTATACTTACCTTTGCTTTGCTAAAACCTTTGCTTCTTAAAGCTTTGTTTTAGGACACTTGTTTGGGAATGGGGCCCCTTTTGATCCCCGTAGTTCCAAACTATACCACGATGTCGTGGCATATTCGACTGGGCTCCTGGAATGTAACAGGAAGACACCAGCCGATATATATGCCCTTAGGCACGTGGGAAAAATGGGCGGGAAGGACCTACTTTCAGAGGACCCGCTCGTCGCTCCGTCACAAGAAGCCTATCACTAAACACACCCTACAAATGATTAATTGATCAATTAACAAATGCTATGGATTTTTTGTAAGGGAACGCTCCTTTGTCCTCGATGTTGTCCGCCCGCCAACAGCTTGCTCATCCTTCCACCAAAAGGAACGCACGGCGTCCAAAATAACGGTCACTCACACAAATATACCACATGTTTATATTCACTAATATCTATAGCAATCCTTGCTAGCACATCCGATCGCCGCGACCGGAAACCTGTCTAACTCCGTTTGTTTGGAATAAACGTACGTCCGCGTACGAGAAAACCTTAGAGCGCACTGACTGCCCTTCAAAATCAGAGGTGAACGCAATTATAGACTTTATAAAGATAAAAAACTCCATTTCTTTATTTTTTTTAAAATTTTATTTTAATAAGAAGATCAATTTATTTAACTGTCGGCGTCGGTATCAGAAAGGGCGTCGGCGTTGGTGTCAGTAAAAAAATAAGTGTCAGTGTCGGAATTGGCGTCGAACTCGGTGTCAGTGTCGGAAAAGGTGTCGGTATTAAAATTGGTGACAGCATCGGCGTCGGTGTCCGAAAAGGTGTCAGTTTCGGCGTCGCATCGGCGTCGGCGTCGGCGTCGGTGTCATTGTTGGAATAGGTGTCTGCGTCGGCGTCGGTGTCATTGTTGGAATAGGCGTCGGTGTCGGAATAGGTGTCAGTTTCGGCGTTGCATCGGCGTCGGCGTCGGTGTCATTGTTGTAATAGGTGTCGGCGTCGGCGTCCGTGTCATTGTTGGAATAGGTGTCGGCGTAGGCGTCGGTGTCATTGTTGGCATAGGTGTCGGTGTCATTGTTGGAATAGGTGTCGGCGTCGGCGTCGGTGTTGGAATAGGTGTCAGTTTCGGCGTCGCATCGGCACGGCGTCGGCGTCGGTGTCATTTTTGGAATAGGTGTCGGCGTCGGAGTCGGTGTCATTGTTAGAATAGGCGTCGGTGTTGGAATAGGTGTCAGTTTCGGCGTCGCATCGGCGTCGGCGTCGGCGTCGGTGTCATTGTTGGAATAGGTGTCGGCGTCGGCGTCGGTGTCATTGTTGGAATAGGCGTCGGTGTCGGAATAGGTGTCAGTTTCAACGTCGCATCGGCGTCGGTGTCATTGTTTTTTTTTTTTTTTTTTTTTTTTTTTATTTATTTATTCAGGTAAAAACAGTCATTCACAATTATGCATTCAAACACTAAGCACTAACGGACCTACTTTACCATGACTTGTTACAAATATTAGTATATATTATTGCAAATACATGAATGACGGACTCAGAAAACATGAGAATAGGTATACAATCAACTTGTAAGAAATTTAACTTTATGAACATAATATAATATATTATTAATACAAAAAATTTTATATAGTATTTGAGATACATATTTGTATCTCAAATAGTCACAATAAGTCTAGCATTTTTGATTTAAAATTTGACAAAGAATCGTGAAATATATCTATTCCATCTAGCAATCTATTGTAACATTTAAATGAGCGTCTGAAGAAGGTATTTTTCGCATAGTACTAAATGAAGGGATATGGAAAGTATCTTTAGAACGTGTGGAGGATGACATTGTTGGAATAGGTGTCGGTATTAAAATTGGTGACAGCATCGGCGTCGGTGTCCGAAAAGGTGTCAGTTCGGCGTCGCATCGGCACGGCGTCAGCGTCGGTGTAATTTTTGGAATAGGTGTCGGCGTCTGCGTCGGTGTCATTGTTGGAATAGGCGTCGGTGTCCGAATAGGTGTCAGTTTCGGCGTCGCATCGGCGTCGGCGTCGGCGTCGGTGTCATTGTTGGAATAGGTGTCGGCGTCGGCGTCGGTGTCATTGTTGGAATAGGCGTCGGTGTCGGAATAGGTGTCAGTTTCAACGTCGCATCGGCGTCGGTGTCATTGTTGGAATAGGTGTCGGCGTCTGCGTCGGTGTCATTGTTGGAATAGGTGTCTGCGTCGGCGTTGGTGTCATTGTTGGAATAGGCGTCGGTGTCGGAATAGGTGTCAGTTTCGGCGTTGCATCGGCGTCGGCGTCGGCGTCGGTGTCATTGTTGTAATAGGTGTCGGCGTCGGCGTCGGTGTCATTGTTGGAATAGGTGTCGGCGTAGGCGTCGGTGTCATTGTTGGCATAGGTGTCGGCGTCGGCGTCGGTGTCATTGTTGGAATAGTTTTCGGCGTCGGCGTCGGTGTCATTGTTGGAATAGGTGTCGGCGTAGGCGTCGGTGTCATTGTTGGCATAGGTGTCGGCGTCGGCGTCGGTGTCATTGTTGGAATAGGTGTCGGCGTCGGCGTCGGTGTCATTGTTAGAATAGGCGTCGGTGTTGGAATAGGTGTCAGTTTCGGCGTCGCATCGGCACGGCGTCGGCGTCGGTGTCATTGTTGGAATAGGTGTCGGCGTCTGCGTCGGTGTCATTGTTGGAATAGGCGTCGGTGTCGGAATAGGTGGCAGGTCCGGCATCGCATCGGCGTCGGCGTCGGCGTCGGTGTCATTGTTGGAATAGGTGTCGGCGTCGGCGTCGGTGTCATTTTAGGAATAGGCGTCGGTGTCGGAATTGGTGTCAGTTTCGGCGTCGCATCGGCGTCGGCGTCGGCGTCGGTGTCATTGTTGGAATAGGTGACGGCGTCGGCATCGGTGTCATTGTTGGAATAGGCGTCGGTGTCGGAATAGGTGTCAGTTTCGGCGTCGCATCGGCGTCGGCGTCGGCGTCGGTGTCATTGTTGGAATAGGTGTCTGCGTCGGCGTCGGTGTCGTTATTGGAATAGGCGTCGGTGTCGGAATAGGTGTCAGTTTCGGCGTCGCATCGGCGTCGGCGTCGGCGTCGGTGTCATTGTTGGAATAGGTGTCGGCGTCGGCGTCGGTGTCATTGTTGGAATAGGTGTCGGCGTAGGCGTCGGTGTCATTGTTGGCATAGGTGTCGGCGTCGGCCTCGGTGTCATTGTTGGAATAGGTGTTGGCGTCGGCATCGGAGTCATTGTTGGAATAGGCGTCGGTGTCGGAATAGGTGGCAGTTTCGGCGTCGCATCGGCATCGGCGTCGGCGTCGGTGTCATTGTTGGAATAGGTGTCGGCGTCTGCGTCGGTGTCATTGTTGGAATAGGCGTCGGTGTCGGAATAGGTGTCAGTTTCGGCGTCGCATCGGCGTCGGCGGCGGCGTCGGTGTCATTGTTGGAATAGGTGTCTGCATCGGCGTCGGTGTCATTGTTGGAATAGGCGTCAGTGTCGGAATAGGTGTCAGTTTCGGCGTCGCATTGGCGTCGGCGCGTTAAGCGGCAGGGGGCGCCCCTTTTTGATACAATTAATATTATTCAAATTATAACTAACGAACAATCGTCGCTCGTGGCGCGTCTCATCGTACTCCCGCTGCGGATTGGGATTAGAGGTCCGCGCCGCGGTCATGAAAGTCGTCAGCGGCGCGCTGGTAAACGTACCCGGCGCGGCGCGGCGTAGCCGGCGTGTTATTGATTTTTTTACCTATATGGTGGAATAGAAAAATTAAATCTGCTGTATATGTACTAAAAGGGTAAATGTTTATTTTCTTGCATACAAGTAAGTTCCTACTCAAATTAATTAGTCAAAATATTGAAGAAACAGGATCTTGCCATCAACCGATACACAAACTTCCACAAAAGCCCAAAATCGACTGGCCTAAGTTTATGAAAACCGCATGAGATACCTCAACTTCAAGGCATGTCACAACCCCATCAGAAGTGGACAATCTTGCAGAAGAGATCACTCAATGCACGCAGAAGGCACTTCATACCTCCACAATTAAAGAAAACCCCTAAGGAGAATCGAGATTGCCCATTCTCCCCCGCTATATAAGAGAGCTCATAAAAGAAAAACGCCTGTTCAGAAAAACCTGGCAACATTAATGAGACCCCATCCACAGAACTGGGCCTCACTCCACAAACTCTGCAGGCAACTTAGGAAACACTCAGAACCAATTCGTTGTCTTTTCCACGAAAATTGCAACTTGAGATACAGAGCAGAGGACATGGCAGAAATATTTGCCCAATCCCTTGAGAACTTATTCAAGCCCAATCCCACAGTGAACAGAGAACACTCAGACTCTGTGGAACAGTTCCTCGATGAATACTTCAGTGTCCCATAAAACACAGAAGAAGATATTGGACAGTGATCCATCACCTGTCCTCTAAAACCACGGCAGCTATCACGCGCCTGTTTAACGGGATCCTGCGCACGGAGCACTTACCCTCTCAATGAAAAATGAGCCACGTGGACATGTTCCCGAAACCCGGCAAAGACGTTTGGAGACCCGAGAATTACAGGCCTATCACTCTACTTACATGCATTTCGAAAGTCTTTGAACGCCTCTTCTTAAGTCGGATAGCCCCTCACATGAAGTCCCGACCGGAGCAGTTCGGATTCCGGTCGGAGCACTCCCCCACACCTCAGCTATCCAGGGTAATGCACCTCACGGCAGAAAACTCTAAATAGATTTTCGACGTCGGCGCGAATTTGTTCATGACCAGGCGGCGGCGGCGGCGCGCCGAGGTAACTCGGCGGCGACACGCCGGCGTGGCGCGGATCTCTAATTGGGATAAAAACAAAACACACTTTTTGTGTTCTTTTACAATAATGTAAATGTTTTAACTTTTTACTACATGTTAAATTCAGGTGTTCGTAAGTAGGTAAGTACGTACGTAATGTGTGTAAGTGTATTTTCCAGAGTACCTATCTAGGTACAGTTTTCTCTCGGATTCGGAAGCTTTTCGAATGGTATTGTACCTTGTACTTGTATGAATGTTATTTAGAATACGAATGAAAACGTTTCCTTGCAAATATGAATTAAGTACCTACTAGGTATGCAGATCATCACATTATGTGCACCTTCAAAGGTCGACACCCTTTGTTTACCGACCTCCAAAAAAGGTGGTAGTTTTCAATAGAACGCGTACCTAACTATCTAAGATTTTTTTACCTGTAGATGATTTGTATGTCTTCCATATTTACTAGACAAATCCAGGGTAATTACCTGAGTACCAGTAGTACTACCAGTCTTGCACTTCCGAGCATCCGGTGAATACCTACATCGCCGCTAATCGTGTTTTTTAGGAATAATCTGTGGACAATATGCCTTCCTTGTGTCTTAGACTCGGCACCAATTATACAGGCACTGTGAGAGATAAGAAAACTGTTTAATTTCACGCGTAATTATAGCTTTTATTGTTAAAACAGAAAATATCGTCATTTTGTTTTATCTTAGAACGAATCTCAATGAAATGGATGAGCGAGATATGTGTATCGTTTGGTGTGAGAGAGTGAAAGAGATCGCAGCATGATCGGAACGTCTCGTGGCGGTTCGGTGGTAGAGGTCCGCGCCGCGGTCATGAAAGTCGACAGCGGCGCGCTGGTAAACGTACCGGGCGCGGCGCGGCGTAGCCGGCGTGTTATTGATTTTTTTACCTATATGGTGGAATAGAAAAATTAAATCTGCTGTATATGTACTAAAAGGGTAAATGTTTATTTTCTTGCATACAAGTAAGTTCCTACTCAAATTAATTAGTCAAAATATTGAAGAAACAGGATCTTGCCACCAACCGTTACACAAACTTCCACAAAAGCCCAAAATCGACTGGCCTAAGTTTATGAAAACCGCATGAGATACCTCAACTTCAAGGCATGTCACAACCCCATCAGAAGTGGAAAATCTTGCAGAAGAGATCACTCAATGCACGCAGAAGGCACTTCATACCTCCATAATTAAAGAAAACCCCTAAGGAGAATCGAGATTGCTCATCCTCCCCCGCTGTATAAGAGAGCTCATAAAAGAAAAACGCCTGCTCAGAAAAACCTGGCAACATTAATGAGACCCCATCCACAGAACTGGGCCTCACTCCACAAACTCTGCAGGCAACTTAGGAAACACTCAGAACCAATTCGTTGTCTTTTCCACGAAAATTGCAACTTGAGATACAGAGCAGAGGACATGGCAGAAATATTTGCCCAATCCCTTGAAAACTTATTCAAGCCCAATCCCACAGTGAACAGAGAATACTCAGACTCTGTGGAACAGTTCCTCGATGAATACTTCAGTGTCCCATAAAACACAGAAGAAGATATTGGACAGTGATCCGTCACCTGTCCTCTAAAACCACGGCAGCTATCACGCGCCTGTTTAACGGGATCCTGCCCACGGAGCACTTACCCTCTCAATGAAAAATAAGCCACGTGGACATGTTCCCGAAACCCGGCAAAGACGTTTGGAGACCCGAGAATTACAGGCGTATCACTCTACTTACATGCATTTCGAAAGTCTTTGAACGCCTCTTCTTAATTCGGATAGCCCCTCACATGAAGTCCCGACCGGAGCAGTTCGGATTCCGGTCGGAGCACTCCCCCACACCTCAGCTATCCAGGGTAATGCACCTCACGGCAGAAAACTCTAAATTGATTTTCGACGTGGGCGTGAATTTGTTCATGACCCGGCGGCGTGGGCGGCGCGCCGAGGTAACTCGGCGGCGGCACGCCGGCGTGGCGCGGATCTCTACCCTCAAGTAGAAAATCTGTCGCCAAGCACTTACCGGTCTGTTCCGCTATGTGATCTTGAAAACCAGTAATTTTGCGTGGTGGTGGAGGATTATGCGAATGCGCGCCTGGCTAGCTACTACCCTCAAGAAGAAAATATGTCGCCAAGCACTTACCTATCGATGTGTTCAGCTATGTGTCCTTGAGAACCAGTAATTTTGCGTGGTGGTAGAGGATTATGCGAATACGCGCCTGGCTAGCTACTACCCTCAAGTAGAAAATATGTCGCCAAGCACTTACCTATCGATGTGTTCATCTATGTGTCCTTGATAACCAGTAATTTTGCGTGCTGGTAGAGGATTATGCGAATGCGCGCCTGGCTAGCTACTACCCTCAAGTAGAAAATATGTCGCCAAGCACTTACCTATCGATGTGTTCAGCTATGTGTCCTTAAAAACTAGTAATTTTGCGTGGTGGTAGAGGATTATGTGAATGCTCGCCGGGCTAGCTACTACCCTCAAGTAGAAAATCTGTCGCCAAGCACTTACCTATCGATGTGTTCAGCAATGTGTCCTTGAGAACCAGTAATTTTGCGTGGTGGTAGAGGATTATGCGAATGCGCACCTGGCTAGCTACTACCCTCAAGTAGAAAATCTGTCGCCAAGCACTTACCGGTCTGTTCCGCTATGTGATCTTGAAAACCAGTAATTTTGCATGGTGGTAGAAGATTATGCGAATGCGCGCCTGGCTAGCTACTGCTAGCTACCACCGGTAGGTGCTTGGCGACAGATTTTCTATTTGAAGGTGGTAGCTAGCCAGGCGTGCATCCGCAAAACCTCTACCACCACGCAAAATTACTGGTTCTCAAGGACACATAGCTGAACTCATCGATAGGTAAGTGCTTGGCGACAGATTTTCTATTTGAGGGTGGTAGCTAGCCAGGCGCGCATTCGCATAATCGTTTACCACCACGCAAAATTACTGGTTTTCAAGGTCACATAGCGGAACAGACCGGTAAGTGCTTGGCGATAGATTTTCTATTTGAGGGTGGTAGCTAGCCAGGCGCGCATTCGCATAATCGTCTATCACCACGCAAAATGTAGAGGAACACACCGGTTAGTGCTTGGCGACAGATTTTCTACTTGAAGGTAGTAAGCTTGCCAGGCGCGCATTTGCATAATCCTCTACCACCACGCAAAATAACTGGTTCTCAAGGACACATAGCTGAACACATCGATAAGTGCTTGGCGACAGATTTTCTACTTGAGGGTAGTAGCTAGCCCGGCGCGCATTCGAAAAATCCACTACCACCACGCAAAATTACTGGTTTTCAAGGACATATAGCGGAACAGACCGGTAAGTGCTTGGCGACAGATTTTCTTCTTGGGCGTGGTAGCTAGCTAGGCGGGCATTATGCCTTACCACCATGCTACCCGCCATCAAGCTACCACTCTCAAAGAAAAAATCTGTAGCCAAGCACCTAGCAGTGTGTTACACTGAAAATCCTATTTGAAACTAATAATGTTATTGTTCCTACTTCCCGTCATTCATATCAAATAATATAGGTACGTGCTAATAAACTCTCCCCCCCGCAGCGTATCGCGCCACCGCATAACCGCACCCCCGCCCGCCTGCTGCACTCTCATTGACTAACATAAAATACATATACCGAAATGGAATTTGGTAATCGTATCGCAATTATGCTAACAGATATATACCTGTTACCCTTATTTCATTACGGTATTTACCGAAATCGTATCGGTAAATACCCATACCGTAATATCCCTGCTACGTGGCTGCTTACATGTGCTCACCCTACTTTTTAGAATCGTATTTCTACGGGCAAAGTGTTATTTTTTTTAATCTTATTTATCAGTTATATACAATAACAAAATAAAATAATTCCTTTTTATAAATTATAATATTAGCATCGATTAGTTTGTTGTATTTCAGAATACCTATGCCAAACTAAACTTACAAATCATTGAAAAGTATGCAATAACTTGTTAAAGTCGGTACCATGCTCATCTAAAATACTCTATTTTCAACTTCCGCAAGTTATTTCATACTAATTATACATTTACTCTACAGACGACCACATGCCAGAATTCAATTTTTCAGCTACTTTACTACGTATTGGTAACAAAAATAATAAAATAAATAAAGTCTAGTCCATTATTCGCCGTTTGTTTCGGTTAGGTAGGTTTGTTACTTATTTCGTTTACGAGCTAAAGACCAATGAGTTACGGACGGACATACAGAGAGACATCGGGCACTCATAAATATGCGCTCCATTTTGCGTTTTGAGTTCGGAACACTAAAATATATCCGAACCAAATCTAATAAAAATAGGTACGTATTGTGAAACGCATATTTTTATTCTATAAGCGAATAAAAATGTTCACAAGAACAAAACAATTATTTAGATGCAGTTCTGGATTTAGTAGCAGATACCTAAAGTTGATCAACTAATACACTGTGACGCTAATAGCGTGCGGCTGGGTACAATCAGCGAGCGACGTGTCGCGCGCTGTGCGACTAGAGCGCAGCGCCACGTAGTGTTAATAGCCCGCAACTCTCGGACGCTAAATTTGCCTACTGATTGAGAATATAATAGCCTTATTATATTACCTATCTGGCTAAGAAAATACTCGGATTCGAAGTACCACAATTTAATTTTTAATTGTAGATAAAGAGAGAATGTATAGTAGAGAGAGCATATGAATCCCTAGCATTTGATCATGGGTACCTAATACCTCTTATAACTTTCTGAGAAATTTTATATACTTTAAATAAATTGTATTATAGATGATCATACGTATATAGTCTAAAAAAAGCACTAAATAGCTTAGTTTTTCAAGACATATTATATCTGGAGAGGCTACCCCATCCATTTATACCAGAACATAGTGTATGATGAACATATGTGTACAATGTTTTAATTCAGAACACTGTAATAACTACTTACAACTTCTTTAATCCGGAACATCGTAGACATCTTTTCACTCACGAAAGCCTTCATGTTTGTACGAAATATTTTTTTAGTTTAGTTGTATTCACTACTGCCTGTCCAAGCGATCATTTTGTATATTATGTTATTGTTTTACCGAATGTACCATTAGCATAAACACTCACAGTAAGGCGTAACTAGTGGACAAACAAGAAAATTATTGATGCGTTAGTACGCGTAGGCACCCGTACTAACGCATCAATAATTTTCTTTGCAAGGGCGTACCTTCATGCGTGCATTCAATGAGAACAGATCTGTAATAAAACCTCCTTCAATCCAGGACTTGGTAACAATAACATTAAAATATATCTAAGTACATACCTATGTTCCTAAAGTAATTAATCCATTGCTTTGGTAGTGTCAGATTAATATGTGATCTACCTATTCCAATTTAGATGTGACGCCAAAAAAATGAAATAAACGTTTTTAGAGATGTTCTCTTAGACCTTACCATTGGAAGTTGTCTAAGATTATATACTTCACAAGAATAACTTCAAACTGTTTTTCCCTCTGTTTTCCTAACAAGTGCAACATTGCTATTTATATAGACAGACAGCCTTCTCAAGACAAAATTACATAAAGATTATGCGTGTTCGCGCCTCCCCGAGTCCCTTTGAATAAAAGATGGCCGACATGTGTCTCTAATGCACTCATCAATTATTACGGCTCGAGTCGAGCGAGCGTTGTGATAACGACCGGATTTTCTGGAATATTCTCGGAGCACTTTCACAGTGTTATGTACTTAATAGTATATATTTAAGAATGTAAAAAACCTATCCTTATGACATTTTCGTATATCCCTGTACCTAAGCATTTAAAGACCACAACAATTATGATATTGTTTGTGGTGTAAAACTACCGGAGAGATAGAGGAGGGTGGGACCTGGTTTTATTTTTATGAATTCAAGTTCATTCACCTTTAGCTTTTTTTACAGAGTTATTGGCAACAACTTCTTGGGTTGACTTCTGCTAGTCCTAATCAAGATTCTGAGATGAATTTATTTATTTGAAAAATAATTACAATCTAGTCTTTAAATCCAGAACAGCAATAAAAAAACCGTCCAAGTGCGAGTCGGACTCGCGCACCGAGGGTTCCTGAAAAACGTACCAAATTTCAAGATTCTGAGTTCATGGGAAGTACCCTTTAGGTTTTCATTCCCTTGCGAGTGTCGAAAATTTGCGGCATAAACGGCTGTATCTTTTGATTGCGCTGGTTTAGATGTTCGATTTTTCATGGTTCCAAGGGTCAGTAGATCTGAGTATTTGATTTGAATTTCTACTTGATACCTCCACGCGTTCCTGTGAAAAAGGTATTGACAGACAGACGGACAACAAAGTGATCCTATAAGGGTCAGGGAGTTGAAATACTTAGAGTTGTTATATCCGAATACCACTGCTCTAAAAGCTTACTAGAATTTACCTATGTACATACCTACGCACATCTATAAGCAGTTTGTAATGACAAGGAAAGAACGTTCAAATATTACGCGTCATATCTGTTGTTAGAAAGAGATAAATAAGCAATTCGTGTTATCACCGAACCGCCACGAGACGTTCCGATCACCATTATGCTGCATCTCTTTCACTCTCTCACACCAAACGATACACATATCTCGCTCATCCATTTCATTGACATTCGTTCCAAAGATAAAACAAAATAACGATATTTTCTATTTCAACAATAAAAGCAATAATTACGCGTGAAATGAAACAGTTTTCTTATCTCTCACAGTGCCTGTATAATTGGTGCAGAGTCTAAAGACACAAGGAAGGTGTATTGTCCACAGATTATTCCGAAAAACACGATTAGTGGCGATGTATTCACCGGACGCTCGGAAGTGCTAGACTGGTAGTGACTCAGGCGATTACCCTGAATTCGTCTAGTAAATATGTAGGGCAAACAACTGATCTACAGGTAAAAAAATCTTAGATAAGGGTTCCGTTTTTTTCTTTTGAAGTACGGAACCCTTAAAACTGAATACATAGACAATTTTTTTTTAAATGGAACCGACAGCTTAACTCAGAAAAATATGGAATGATTTGTTAAGGCCAGTTAGAACAAAATAGTCCTTTCAGGGATCCGTGTTGCGTACAGGCAATGCAGAATTCATTGTGCCACTCACTTCAATGTATACGCCTATTGCAATTAGTAGGTTATTGAAGTGGCATACTAGCTTCAAATGATTAAAGAAAATCTTGACCAATGTTGATGAAATTCTAATGGGTCTAACTATGAAGCCTACCTAGAACCATTTTTATGGAACACGGTAAAAAAGTTCAGCTAGAAAGTGAAAACACGTGTCTAAAAGATTGACTGAACTTTTAGACATTGTGACCGAGACTTAGAACCATGAGAATCTGATGATCTCCCCTTCAATTATCCAACATTGGAACTATCGAAGATAGTCTAAATGTGGTTTTATAACATTTTGTTGATAAAGTCCTAATTTTGGTAAGTATATCTACCATTTAGCAGAAAAGTCAGTTGCATATACTCGTAATAAAGGAATGTTATCATGCAAATATGGAACATAAATCATGCAAAGTGGAAATGGTTGTATAGCTTAGGTATATATCATACTTTACTTTTTTTTTCTTCTTTGTTGTTTCTTGGTATATTATAAATACTTAATTTCCTGATACTAAGGTGTGGCATTCAGCAGCATTCACAACGACAACAAGTTATTTATCACTTTATCAAGTTGCAAATTACTCTTATCGGGGGCCAACTCCCATCTGTTAATGCAGTCTCATTTTAATCATAAATATTAAATTTTAATTCGCACTACTACATATCACTATAGTAAACTTACTTTACAACTTCAAGGTGAGAACGCGCTGCATGCATTGTATCAAGTCATTTGTGCGGTAGAGATAGCTCTATCTATACGAACAATATTGTTGTGTAATAGCCTTGGTGCGAATCTTAGTATCAATATTTTAAACTTGAAATAATTACGTTTTTGTTCTATAATAGTTTTTAAAAGGTGGGAGTTCGGCCCCAGAATCGATTACCTTATAAGGTTGATTTCCCCAGGATATCGGAACCGCATTTAAATCGAAATCTGGCCATGTTTGCTTGGTTCTTTTGAGAGGACACCAGGGAGTGCCGTGTTTGTATGGGGCTAGTAAATGTTTGAATGACGTAATGACGGACTAATGCACTGGTGCGGCTGACTGTTCGATTTTACTTTGTTATAGATACATTTTCGAAGATGAGAAAGATCAGAGTTAAAGCTCTTTTTGTATGTCTACTGTTCAGTTTCAGAGATAGCACGGTACTGACTATGAATACAGGATAGCAGGACTTTGGACGAAATTAATAAAGTCGTATTACAAAAAAAATACCAAAAAATGGAACCGACTTCAACACCCAAAAGTGTGAATTAACTTTCGGTTGTCGGTACCATGATAGTCCAAAAGTACATATTATCACAATTTTGTGCGAATTTATTCACAATATTTTCTTTTTAGTGTCCCTTTCTACTTACGGGATCGATTGTCATTCATAGTCAACGACTATATCAACAAGATTATATTTAATAAAAATACTTAACGTTGTTGAAATCCATGATCATTCTTCAATGGACATACTTTTTCGATTAATAAGAGAAAAGTAAATTTTCAATCTAATAAACAAAGCTATACACATTCTCCCAAGAACATACCATTTCTACAAATCTAATTGAGCCGAGCCCGTACTATTTCAGAAAATCGACTTTCCATCCCAACAAAGCACTTTATCAATATAATGTTGACTAATACTCTAATTTAGTCCAAATAGCCTTCTTCTAACAAAGGTTTCTCGCCCGATGCTTTTATTAATAGGGTTGGCACGGCGACAAACAGTGCTATAAACAAAACAAATAAGACTGTACCATGCTACTTATCAAGTGGGACAACCCCTGAGTTAGCGAAAACGTTATTCGCCACCCTTCGCTTATTACGTGTACCGAGATAAAGTATGATTTCTATTGCCAAGTTGCTGTTGCCATTTTAAAACATCCATGCAGGTTAATAGTAGTTGTTGAAAAGTACAGACAGACCATCATTTCTGCCCGCAAGTTATCTTCAAATAAGTAATTTTTTATTCAGAACAATATATTTTTTCTAGAATACATAAATACGAAATTTACACCAAAATTTGAGCTCAAGTTAAAGAGTCTTCTAAGAATTGGAATAAGGACCGTCATGAATTGCCTCGATTCAATACGAAGTCAAATGAATTATGTAACACCGCCAAGAGTCATAGAATACCCTCACCCTCCTAAAAGTCATTAGAGTTTAGAAACTTCTAGGTCTAACCTGTAAATTTTCGTGCACACCAAAGTGTGAATGTTGTCAAGACTAAACATAGGTTATATTTAACAACCTTACCAGTGACTACCAAAGAAAGACTTCAAAAATAAAAACCCAGTTGTTTACTCCTTACGTCCAGTTTCCATCACAACACGAGATACCCCCACCGTATTCGTTATCTTGCTCGCCTTAATCACGCCCTGCCGGCTATTACTCTGCTCAGCTAATTGCCGCGTTCGTGGCTCGCAAACTATCCAACGGAATTGGGGTTACTCGTTCCTCTGAGATGAAAGGTTCACTGGAAGATGTGTATCATTCTGGGTGCGAGTAAGTGCCTGTTTTTAGGCTTCCCATCAATGCCATATGAACTGAACAGAATAGGGTATTATTTTGATTAACTCCACCATCCAGTGTGACGGGTTTGAGATATCCGTGTTTAAAATTTAATGCAATGTAGGTATGGTCTGTAAGAAAATAACCTACTTGTAGTGATCTCAGTTCCTAACATTACTGATTTCAAACGAGTATTTTCAGAATTAACTTGTTCAATAATGCACAAAAAAGACAACCTCATTTTCATGACAAAGTTTGGAGAAAGTTATTTTCCTATGGCTTTAACAAATTCCGATTTCCCAAGTAACACAAAACAACATTATAAGAAGCGTACAACAGCATGGATTTACGTGCAAAGCAGTATATGAGCAGCATATGTAGCACTATATCAGCCGTATAAAAGTTTATAAGTATCTTATAAGCGCAATTTGGGCCCCAAATAATACGGCTTTGAGCATTATTAAATATTATTAGTGCTGCTAACCAGCGCTTATAATGTTATTGAAGACAGACATTTGTAAAGTTGTTAGATAACATATTCTAATGTAAAAAGCATTTTGTTAAACGTTAGTGCAGCTTTTAAACAGCTTTTTGAATTACAATGCCAAAGTTACGTTTTATTCTAAGGCTGAACGTTTTATTTTCTATGAATAAAAGTATTTGAAAAAACTTATCGAAACTTATGTCCGATTTGATTATTTTGATAAGTGTATTGCAGTGCATGGTGTTGTGTGCGGAGATGTTTTAATGTGTCTTCATTGAAAATGATTTATCATAAGGTAAGTATTAATTTTATTTTGTTTTGAATGCAAATGAGCTGGGGGTATTAGTCTTATGTGAAAATATATATATGTTTGTGGTTTATAATTCACGCGCCCTCACAGAAATGCATTTTTAAAAAAATCGGGACAAATTTAGAATCGACATATGACACCTTTTGTCATTTTTTTAACGATTTGATTAATTTTAACTGATAAAATTGCTTCTATCAGTACTTCGCTTATAAGAAAAACATAATAAGTAGTATTTCATTCATGTGGGTGTTATAATTTTATTTTTTATATTAGAGAAAACAGAAAGCAAATGGCGTCAGATAATATTAATGTTTTAAACTTTCAACTAGTATATTTTAATGTTGTCAGTCTTATTGTAGTAAAAAAAAACGCTTAAGTCATTCAACCTACTTATAAAGTATCTAAGTGATATCTTTAGCATTATTGTAACACTTTTTAGGCATGTTATAATGTTCATTACCCTTGAACGTCAAAAAAATGGATTGCTATAGTGTTAATCAGGGTACCGAAATAATAATTTAGAATCCCTTAATCATATGGTACCCTACTCCACGTCTTTCATATTTTATGTGTCTCCAGTTTGGTAATTTGACAAATGTAAGAATAAAATCACTATCACAATAAATGAGTTGGGAATCCTCTGAATCATGTGCCCGAATAGAACGAACGGGACGTGCGACCTCATGATAGGTGGGTGGGAGTGAGAAGGATAGTATTAGCGAAATGAGCGGTTGCGCTGCGCAGTCTTGATTTCATTCATTACTATTTATATTAGTACTTGATTTCTGTCCCTGTGACAACGCGCGCTCATTCACTAAATCTTGTGTATTTTTTAATTAATTTAAACACGGGCGTGACCGCGATAACTTAAATTTAAAAAATAAATGTATCAAACCGCTCTGTCTTTGTTTTCAGATAATCCATTCACAACCAAATTCATCCGTAGTAACACAACTTCAGCAGCAGCCAATAGCAGAAAATACTATTTGGCTTTTAGGAGACCCAAATGAAATAGCAGTAAATTCGGAGCCAGTCATTACACCTCAGCCTGACACACACAAACTGGATACAATTATAGAAAACCAAAACAAAATCATGGATATGTAAAATAAATTTTCCTACAGATTGAGCAATTTCATAATTGAAATAGAAACAACAATTGAAAAAGCCATTACAAGGACAATAAGCCGCCATCTTGATTAATCTGTTGTCAATTTAGGGGATGCCAAAAATGCAACCGAGAATTCTTCTTTAAAGCTAAAAACAATTGACAGCATTAATGATTTAGAGAACTTATAATTACTTTTATTGGACCCAGTAGAAAGAAAGAAACAGATGAAAATTTACTCCGTCGTATGCACAACTGCAGAGGGACATGGGATATAAATTGATAGACCTATTATTCACAAGAGAATTTTTATTTATATAATCTGTAAACATATATAATTTGAACAATTGTAACGAAATACTAAAACACCTAAATAAACAATATTTCTTACACAAAAAATAACAAGGTTTAAATATATAATAAGTTATTTTATTTTATATATATTTATAGAAAGAAGTACCTTCTGATAACACTTTTGCAAAGTAATTTTCAGTTTCAAATCTAAAATGTACTACGGAACCACTTGATGGAACTTCTTGACTAGTGCTTGGCTCATACACAACTACCGATTGTTCTGTATTTTGTGTATCATTGTTTGGAACACGTTTTTCATTACTTAAACCAGATATAAAGTTTGAATATTCCGTTTTCATCTTTCTCTTTACTCCACCTGTTCTCTTAGTATTTTTCCACAGTTTATTCATGACAACAACGTTACACGTGCGACATAAATTTACCAATGAGTATACTAACGCACAAATGAAAATAATCATACCACTCATGATTTTATAGCCAAATTATGACCTATAGTCATAAAATTACATTTTTATTTATCTAAATAGTGCTGAAAGCTTTAAAGTAACAATAATGTAAGAAGATAACAGAGCTAAAACTTTATTAAATGTTTAGCTAATGCTTAGCAGTAAATAAGCATAAGAAAAGATCATAAAAATGCGTTTAATCTTAAAAATGTGTTAAAATATTTAAGTTCACTATAGTATATTTCGACAACGTTTATTTAATGTATTAAGTTTTCTTATGTACTAATATAAGGTCTTAACCTTCTCGTCAGTGTAAAAGCTGTTTAAGGTGTTGTATATTAAAAGTAATTAATGTTTTAGTATGATTATAAGCCACATAACTTTATTTTTTCGACCATACAATGGCTTCGTGCATTATACATTTTACCACATTCTCCTCAAAAGCATTTAAACTAAGTCAAAACTGTTTTAAAGTGATAGTCTGATTTTTAAACGTAAATCAGTCTTTACTTCAGTGAATATACAGATTACGTGTTACTTGGGTTGGGAGTATATAAAACACTCCTGATTCTCCAGCCAGGAACCGCTTATACGTCTAATGAAATAAAATGTTTACCATGAATATAGCATTTGGTGAGTCACCAGCTTTTGACAATGCAACCAATCACAACGGAACAACTACGAAGTTAAATCCAGTGAAATAGTATGTACCGAAGACGAGTTTTTTTCAGTGGAATAATCCAGAATTGTCATTAAATGTTTTGCTACAAAAGACGTTATTAAATGAGCCGAGCTAGTTGGAACCAAGTGCCTATTAGTAATTAGTAAGATATGGACGATATGGTCTTGTATAATACATAGGCTAGCCTAGAATGGATCTGGTTATAACAGGCAGTAGACAGAACTTGGCCTTACACGTGTTTGTTGGCATTTTTGTTACGTACTGGAAGGTTTTAGCTAACCAGGTGACCTAAGCACCATGCCTTGAAGCTCAAGGCCGCGGCAGGAATATAAACGTAATCTATAGTATCTATAGTACCCAAAAGGGCATTAGGTACCTACTTGATGATGCATATATAATCGTAACTGAAGATGTATTCATCATCAATCACAAATCAAAACGTTTATAGTTTACGCTGATAAATCAGGTCCTTGTTTTAGTTGCAACTTTTTCGTGAAAAAAAGGTAGAAAACGGTGCAAAGTACTACTGCAGCACATTACCACCTTGTAAATAATAGAGGTGGAATCCGGCCCACTGAGATTGGCTCATTAATTTAACAACGTGCAACACTTAAGCTAGGGCTGCCAGCGCGCAAATGAAGTGGCGGGAACACCTTGCCAACTCTCACTTTGCCGTTGAATTAAGCCATTTTAACTCATATTTCGTAGCAGTTGAGTATTTTACATGTTTGGACAAAGGAATTAGATAAATTTGGTGTACGTCACTTACCAAATTAGAGTTTACATTTAGTTCAAGCGAGTTTAGTTCTTATACTCCTTATAGTCAAAGTATTTGTATACTTTCCCAGCTTTTGGGAATAAGTCGGTAAATTAAAGGTAGAAGTAATCTGAAAGCGTTGTCGCCCTTGTAGGTTTCAGCCTCCAGGTAAGGGAACTCTTTGATTTGTTGAGCAATCTTCGTTTGTATATAGTGTGCTTAATTTTAATTGTAGCTTGGTAAATTTATACAAGAAAATTGAGAAAATTTGTGTTTTCAAGTGATAACGGTAATAATAGTTATATTAAAATATAACTTGCGCAGTGGTTACAGGGAGTTGAAATACTTAGAGTTGTTATATCCGAACACCACTGCTCTAAAAGCTTACTAGAATTTACCTATGTACATACCTACGCACATCTATAAGCAGTTTCTAATGACAAGGAAAGAACGTTCAAATATTATGCGTCATATCTGTTGTTAGAAAGAGATAAATAAGCAATTCGTGTTACCACCGAACCGCCACGAGACGTTCCGATCACCATTATGCTGCATCTCTTTCACTCTCTCACACCAAACGATACACATATCTCGCTCATCCAATTCATTGTGATTCGTTCCAAAGATAAAACAAAATAACGATATTTTCTATTTCAACAATAAAAGCAATAATTACGCGTGAAATGAAACAGTTTTCTTATCTCTCACAGTGCCTGTATAATTGGTGCAGAGTCTAAAGACACAAGGAAGGTGTATTGTCCACAGATTATTCCGAAAAAACACGATTAGCGGCGATGTATTCACCGGACGCTCGGAAGTGCTAGACTGGTAGTGACTCAGGCGATTACCCTGAATTCGTCTAGTAAATATGGAGGGCAAACAACTGATCTACAGGTAAAAAAATCTTAGAGTGGTTACATTTAGTTGACATTATATTTGTACACTTTTGTAATAGCTAAAAAAATTGGATGCTGAAAGACAAGTTGATAGAGTACATTTTGATATAGAAAATAATTTTATGTGGTCGATGACGATATTCTTCTCGCTAAACTTTCCCATTTTGAATTTTAAGGGTCTATTTCGCTCAATATTTTAGCCCCCTATTTTTTACCCACTACATTTTCAAATTTACAAAAATCAAAACCATAGATACGTGGAAAATCTGTACGGCTGACTATGAGGGTTAGATAGCTAACGTGCAGCTAAGCAAATCTTGCTCGAATGACTATTACACGATATCGGCGTCCGACAGGGTTCTACATTGGGTCCCACTTGTTTTAGTAACGATGAATGATATAGCAAAAATTTTAAAGACAAATAAGTTGCTGCTGATGATGGAAAATTAATTCAAGGGGTTTCCAGTACTTCAGATTTCATCTTGAACGAGACATTGATGAGGTTTTTAATAGGTATCGTGCAAACAATCCTATTTTTAATGTCTCTCTCTCTCTAATCAATAATGTGAAACTAGCACTTTTAAGATCACCTATACCTTTTCAACAACAATATAATTTAGAGTAGGACTTGCTAGAAAACACTGATAAAATTGGCGACTTAGGTATTTAAGCCTAACTTTAATAAACATATCGAACGTTGGGATTTGAAACTAAATTTATTTTTATATTGTGTAGAATATAGTAGGTATTAAAAATGAGTTAATTAAATATACCGGCTAGCACTCACGGTGTTTAGTCGAAATTTTATAACAATTAAAAATGAGATGCGTGAAAGAAGATTAAAAGTTTATTTACTGTCAAAAGAAACAGTAATCCCTTCGACTTGCGCCACTCTCCTACATAGAGTGTACGTTGGTCCGTATTTTTTTTTATTCCGATAAACTAAGTAATTATTAGTACCTAAAGCAAATTACTGTTAGTATCTAGCGCTCATATTTATATATTACTAGCGGCCCGCCCCGGCTTTGCACGGGTAATTACAACTATAAATTGAGCTATTCTATCTTTCAATTTGAATTAAATTGCGCACGGTGTGCAAATCAAATTTAAAATTGGTTCAGCAGTTTAGGAGTCCATCGCGGACAAACAACGTGACACGTATTTTTTTTATATTAAGATATATGAAAAGACGGGTGTTTGAGCGTGAAACATTGTCGATAGCTATAACGACTCATAGTAAGTTGTTCCACGCTCAAACACCAATGTATATTTATAATTATTATTATAATTCGTATATAAAGTATCCAGCGCGTTAACGCTGCAGCCATAATGGGCACTTTTGGGCATGGTGAATTGGGGGAATTTTTGACCAATTATTTATTTTATAATTTAATGTTTATATTTGACCATTCATTATTAATAATAAAGTACCAAAATTTGTACAAGTACTTAAAAAGTTACCGTTATTTCTCTAGTAATTATTATTCTTAGGTTTCCAAAAACCAAAGTCACTACAACCTTATATTGTCCTTCTAATGGCGATAACAAACGGTTAACTAATTAAATGGCAATTGCATTATGCCCTACCAATAAGAAAGTCAAATACAGCTTCACCCTTTATTAAAGCTTTGCCTCAGGGGAGCGGGGAGCGTACATTGTACACAATATTGTACTATTGTATATTCTATTATATTGATTGAGCGAAGCGAGGTCTCCGTGGCAATTTGGGGGCCTGATCGATGGTACGCTTGTATATATAAACGGTAAAAAATACTACAAATTAAATATAGCAGCAACTTCGAAATCATTTAGGCAACCTAATTGGCAGCTTCCAAGTAAGTGCCATCATTTTGATCGCTTCTTTTGCCAACTACCTCTTTAGTTGATTGGAAAAAGCGTTGATTTCCAAAACCGGGGTTTGACACCGGTTCTAATTATTAGGTTTTTCCATTAAAGAAATTTTCATTACTGATCTGGACTCTGGAATTTGCCTTTTTAGTTAGGCTCGCCTCCTATCGCATGGAACTACAAGTTTTTTTTTTACTGTGACTGACAAAGAACCTCCTGATGTATATTGTACAGGCAAAGGTTACCGCCTTACATTAGGTGGCCCTGGTGTTTGTTTCAATACTAAAAAAAGCAATGATTAATCTTTGCTTATGTTATTTTAATATTATATTCTTATGTGAGCAAATACCTTGTCAGTATTAAGTAATCATTTCAGCTATAAATATATCAATCCGTATCATAACAATTAATCATGATTTTCAACATGTGTGTTTACGTAGATAATCCACTTTCATTAATATAGATGAATGCAGCTTGACCCTAAATCAGGTGAATAAAAAAATATTCGATTCAGGGAACGCTTTTATCGAAATGACGCCCTAGGTAAGTTCTTTATATTTATGAAATATAAGAATACCATCAGGCATCCAGGTTTAAAAAGAATGATCATTATACAGCGTTATTGGTAAAATGCTAACAACCTTTTTGGGCTGACTTCTGCTAAACTTAACAAACATTTTGAGATAATTAGTTTTGTAAAAAAAACACTTTTTCTTGCATTTTGATACTTACTCTGAGCCAAGAGTGCCCGCAGCGGCAACACTGGACCGCGCCGTGCTCTCTTTGAAAAGAGTTTTGAATATTTACATTAAGCAAATTTATAAAATATATGAAATAATACAGGCACAAGACCCTTTTAAAATGAGGTGTTCCTCGCACGTATTCAGTCAAAAAACCATTAAAAAAGACACAAAATAATTAAAAGAGAATTTTAAAATATTTTTTTCTAAACAAAAAAAATCATCTCAAATTGTTTGTTAGGAATAGCAGAAGTCAGCCCTAAGAGATTATTAGCAATTTTCCAATAACCCTGTATAAAGACAACTTTAATCTGAATAGAAATAGGTTATGAGTTACCCGCTGTTAACAACAATCAACAGATACAGCACATAAAATATAGCTGATACCATCGAATCAAACCGCCATTGTTGCTATTATTTAGTGGCATTTAAAATAAACGACAGTCCATAAAAACAACACCCCGCTCCTCTGAGAGTTGCCAGTATCACCCCAACTAGTTATTCTTAATGACAGGCGTTTACAACCAGCACATATGGCAATGTCGTCAAATAATAGAATATGCAATTTGAGTGCTATCTGTTTTGTGATGAAGCAGAGATTGATCATTTGTGTACTTAAATAGTTAAACAGCGGTGCATGTGCGAAGTTATCATTATTTTCTGTTATCCTTATTTCCTACCCTTGTTTTCTTATATTGCTAATCTTAACAACCCAAAAGTCAGCACAATACATTGCAAAACTTTTGAAATCTGTTTTTTTTCTTTGGACTCTTTTTACTGTTACGATAAAGAACGAAACGTCTCCGTAAAGGAGCCTTCGAAAGTGACAGTATACCAATGGGAGTACTGCTACGAGCAAAAAGTGTGGACAGTCTTGCTTCTCAAAAGGTACAGCTCGTCACCGGTCCTGCCCACAGACGCCATCGTCTGATCTAGCTTTTAATCAAAGCAAATAGTGCTAGGCCTAACCGCATGTTAGGCACCAGCTACGCCCAGTCCAAAATCATCATACGCTTTCTTTCAAAGTCTGACCTAGCTTTTAGTGAAAGCATAGCTCAAAGCATAACGATGTGCCAACAGCTAAGCCCAGTCTAAAATCATCTTACGCTTTGTTGCTACATCTGACCTAGCTTTTAGTCAAAGTATAGCTCAAAGCCTAATCATGTGGCAACAACTAAGCCCAGTCCAAAATGGTCATATAGCTTATTTCAAAGTCTGACCTAGTTTTTAGTTAAATCAGAGCTCATAGTCTAACCATGTTGGCAAGAGCTAAGCCCACTACAAAATGATCATATAGTTTGTTGCAACATCTAACCTGGCTTTAGTCAAAGTATAGCTCAAAGCCTAATCATGTGGCAACAGCTAAGTCCAGTCCAAAATGATCATATAGCTTGTTTCAAACTGTGACCTAGTTTTTAGTTAAATCATAGCTCAAAGTCTAACCATGTGGCAAGAGCTAACCGCAGTCTAAAATCGTGATACGCTTTGTTGCAACATCTGATCTAGCTTTTAGTGCAAGCGTAGCTTATAGCTTAAAACCGTGTTAGGCAATAGCTAAACCCGTTCCAAAAACGTCATTAAACGCATTAATTAAGGCCCTAATTAAGGGGCGATCATCAGGCGCCATTGTCCCGTGGACAATTACGTCGGGAGCTATAAATCGTGCTGGAATATTTAATAATAATTGGCTTGCCTTTGTTTAACAGGGTGTTGTGACGCCCATCAGTTGCCTCCCCCGCCCGCCCAACGGTACTGGTGGCAGATTTAGTAAGTTATCTTGTTAGGATAAATAACTTTTTATTATTATAAATTTGTAAATAAATAAAAAATATAGTTTGTTGGTCCTTAGAGATATGTGGAAACTGTAAGAGTAATTAATCAGTTTGCAGATAATATTTATTTATACCTGATAGGCTAGCCTTTGACCATTATCTCACCTGATGGCAAGTGATGATGTAGGCGAAGATGTTGTTCAGGCTAACCTAGAATTATTATTATTAGGGCCTGTTTCAGAATGTTCGAGTAAGTTCCAGTTATACTACCCAGAACATATTTATTAAACAAAACACTATCTTTGCGTTTCACAGTCATCGATTTACCTATTCATCGGTTAAAGCTTTAAACGCGCTACATGTCAACTGTCATTTTTATCATTCAGTTATTTTATGTGTTGTCTAGCAACCCGAAACTTTATTAGGACATTCTGAACGGGGCCTTAATCTCGCAATAAGTCAGAAAGACGGTTTTGGCAACCGACTAATTTTAAAACTTGTGAGGCTTTCTGTTACTCGTATTAACAATAGTATGTTTATTTATTAACCTCCTCGTTTAGGTTACATTTAGTCCCGCCCAAAATTTGGGTCCCTTATCCTATTTTTATTAGTGCGCTAAGCCTGCTGAGATGCAGTAGACGGAGGTATCCAAACACCTAATTTTGAGTTTATTTAGATAGATAGATAGAAACACTTTATTTGCATACCATAAAAAAACATTACAGAAAATTAACACACATATTAGGTATACAAAGGGCGGTCTTATTGCTTAAAGCAATTTCTTCCAAACAACCGAACAGAAAGGATTTACAAAATTTGCCATGTTGGCAATTTACCTAGTAAACATAACAATTATTCATTAGATTTATTAGGATTTGTGGACACTATACAAAAAAAAAAAAATTTTTGGCCACGTTGTTATTTCCCCACCGTACATTGGGTCGGGCTACACTACCGTTAAGCCGGTTACGGCGGCCGTAATGAGCCCGTCATTTTGCGCGGTGAGTTATAATTGCTGCGATAACGCCGAGCTCAAATGACGACCTCGTTCGTTTCACAATATACTTTGGTACTTATATACTCTGTCAAATATTTGTTATGTATTAAACATAAATTGTGTGTAACAAGGTTTATTTTGAAAAAAAAAAATATGCATTATAATATTATCAATGTAATGTATAGAAGCTGTATATAGCTCGTAGTATTTAGTTAATACATGCATGCAGCCGGTATAAAAAAAATATGCATTGACGTTAAAACAAGTTTAATTAATTGAACTTCATTCCAAAAATGTATTGTGGTCAGAAACGGGAAATACGGTGAACTCAGCAAAATAAAAGAATCTCAGTTACGGAACATTCCAGAAGTAGTAATATGTGCGGCAAATATTATATTACACATGGATACTTTCCAAATTATAATAATTTCCGGAATGGATTTTCCGGAAGGAAATTTCTTTTCAATTTTTAACGAATGGTTTTTCTGATGGTATTCGGTATAAGGCTGATATATTATTATATAATATATCATATATTATATATATATATATTATATAATAATATATAATATATATATCTCGTCGAAGATCCCGCAAAGCCTGAAGACCAAAGTCTTCAACCAGTGTGTGTTGCCAGTGATGACTTATGGCACTGAGACGTGGTCCTTAACTGTGGCCCTTATGGACAAGCTCAGAGTCGCTCAACGAGCTATGGAGAGAGCTATGCTCGGAGTTTCTTTGCGCGATAAAATCCGGAACGTGGATATTCGCCAAAGAACCAAAGTCACGGACATAGCTCTCAGAATCTGCAAGTTGAAGTGGCAATGGGCGGGCCACATTGCTCGTAGAACTGACAACCGTTGGGGAAGAAAGGTTCTCGAGTGGTTACCACACTACACCGGAAGACGTAGAGTTGGTAGGCCCCCCACTAGGTGGACTGACGACATCGTGAAAGTCGCTGGTAGCCAATGGTTACAAGCGGCTAATAGCCGTTCTTTGTGGCGCTCTATGGGGGAGGCCTTTGTTCAACAGTGGACGTCTTCCGGCTGATGATGATGATGATGATGATGATATAATAATATATCAGCCTAAAGGCTGATATATTATTCCGAGAATTAGCCTAAAGGCTGATATATTATTATATTATAAAAAATCTCGGTCTCGATATCTATTATATTTTATAAAGATAATGAAGTCTTTTTAGAACACTCTTTTTGGCCTTAGGTATAACAGTTGATTGTACCTTACAGAGCATAATTGTATCTGTTGCTGGTGTTTTACCTTGGGATGGTTCATATTAGACATTATAAAAACAAAAGAAATTATTGGACTCTAAATTTAATTAAAAACCTTTAAAATCTTCTATAGTTATTTGCACACATTGCACATTAAAACATGAGTATCAAACCTATATTCATCGTACTGATTTCATTAAAACAGTGTAAGATTTCCGAGAATTACTGTGAGCCGCTTAAGAATAAAATATAACGAATGATTACAGCTATCAAAACTAAACATCAACATATTTATTAGCCTGGGCGCTGTCCAGGGGTAAGTATATTAAATTTGTTTGTCGATAGTTACAAATTCCATCAATACAACTAATTTGTCTTTCACGGGTAAAACCTATATATAGACTGTCTGAAAGCACTAACTATGCTATAATTAACATGATGGAACATATATACGATGAAACAGATATTTAGTACTTTCATAATAAAATTTTTGAAAACAAAATCTTTCGTTGCCAGCACACAACAACTGCGTCTTAAGAAAGATGGTGACACGTCAAAACTGTCAAGTATGGACTACTTACTACACACATCAAAATGCTTATGGATCATGTACATTTTGAACTATATACTTGTTTGGCAGAAAAATTTTTATTGTAAAATTATATTTATTAATAATCTGTGTTTCTACCATTTACACTAATCACACAAGCACAGCGATTTCGCATGCTTAAATTAAGTTCATCAAAATCACTTAGAGGAATGGCCGCTTACGTTCTTTGCAACAAACTTTATAAGCTGTTATGGGGTATGCCTGGAATCCATACTTGGCAGAGCTCTTCTGTGTAGCATATCCCATGCATGTTCAATGGGGTTGAGGTCTGGCGATTGAGCAGGCCACGGCAGAACGTTCATGCGAGCATCGGCAAGAGTGCGAATTACGACTCTAGCCGTGTGTGGACGTGTATTATCGTGCATTAGATGAATTTCTCAAAGGGCTTCGTAAAGGGATGATCACTTCTGAAACAATACTCTCCGCATAAATCTGAGCATTGAGGTTGCTCCTGATCGAAATGAGATCAGTTTGTAACTTACTTGATTTACTCGAAAACGTACTTGATCCCTACGCAGTTTTGATGTTTGTATATGCCCGCATTTAGAGGAGAAAATTTAGACTGGCTAGTTTCACCATAACCGATGGTGTCCATGTTCAAGTATGAACAGTGCTTGGCCTAAGTTACCTAAAAAATAAAATAACACAAACAAAGGAACTCTTTTAACCGCAAGTTTGTTCCAATTTCGTTTTTCGCTACAACGATAGAATTACGTCATTCAAGTTTTTTTTTGCAACGGCCCCTTATGTATCGTCTGCATCTTTCAATTTGAATCTTAACTTATTTTTTTTTTTTTTTTTTTTTTTATGCCTGATAGGTTAGCCTTTGACCACTATCTCACCTGATGGTAAGTCATGATGTGGTCGAGGATGTTGTTCAGACTAACCTAGAGTTACTGGCTCTCAAGGACAGCTGCCGGAACACACCGTTAGGTGCTTGGTGACAGATTTTCAACTTGAGGGTGGTAGCTAGCCAGGCGAGCATTTGCAAAGTGCCCTACCACCATGCTGTAACGACTGCTATCCTAAGACAACAACCGGGACCGACGGCTTTGCCCTCCGAAGCACGGAAGCGCTCAGTAGTAATGTCACCAGCGGTCACCCATCCAAGTCATGACCGCGGCGGACGTTGCTTAACTTTGCTGATCGATTCAGAATGGCTAAGCAAACTTGGCTACGAGCGCTTCGAGAGTGAGAGAGGCTCAGTGATCTGAAGAGATTCATGTCCTTTGAGAAAACACCTCGTTTTTGTCCTGTTGTTTTTTACTTTTCCAACACTCGTATAGCTTGAATCTTGGGCTGTCTCTGTTTTCATCGCATGTCTCTAGTCTAGGGCACCCGACCAATTGCGGTCTTCGTCCTCTAAGCAAAGAACCCTCCATTCACTGAACGATCTTTATTTATAGCTGATAGGCTAGCCTTTCACCACTATATCACCTCTTTTATGTGATTGTGATGGATCTAGCACGAGGATCTATCGGATGTTGAACGGACTAACCTCTGCCTGTAATAGATGCATTTAGTCCGTTCGAATTACACTGCGCCCGCCACACTGAGATATATAGTTGTTAAGTCTCATGTGCCTGTAATTCATCTGGCTCTCAAGGACTGCTGCCGGAACACACAGAATTAATACTTGAGGGTGGTAGCTAATAGCCAGGCGAGCATTCGCTAAATGACCTTCCACCATGCGGTAAAGCTCATGCCGGTCGTGGGGATCGAACCATGGACCTGCAGCACGGCATGGCCAGTTTTTATCGCTCGGTCATCATTGCTTCACCTGATGGTAAGTGATGATGTGGTTGATGATATTGTTCCGACTTACCTAGAATTACTGGCTCTCAATTAATGCAGATTCGCGTACAGATATTCTACTTGAGAAAACAGAAGCGATAGGTTTTCTACTTGAGGGTAAGATAGCCAGGCGGGTATTCGCAGAATGCCCTACCACCATGATATAACAACTGAAATCCTAAGACAACAACCGAGACCGACAACTTAAAGTGCTCTCCGAAGTACGGAAGGAACACGAATAGAAGCACTTCGTTTCTATTTTCCGAAATTCTAGGATCCGAAATGCTAAAAATTCAATGCACAATACATTACAGTTATTGCTTTCAATTGTAACCATTTCATTGCAGCAAAATTTAAATCAATGTATAGGTATAGGTAGGTCTAGGTACCTACTTCGCAAAAAGATTAAAATGCCCTTTATGAAAAGCGCAACATTTTAAAATCCAATTAAAGCCACAATTTAAGCTTTCTAAACCAATGAATCTATTTTATCCAAAGCATTTTTACAGGTGCTCCTTTCTGGGTGACATTTTTGAGTTAGATTTGCATCATGTCTCTCCCCTGTGTCCCCTAAATATCCCTTATTGTAACCGATACTGGCGCGTCACCTGTAGTTTTTATTAGTCATTTTGGTTGCACGTGTCCCATTTGGATTAGACACGTGTTGTGGATATATTGTCATTTTGTTTTAATCTTTTCTTATTTGTCGGAGATGCTTTCTGGAGGTTATTCTTTATATAGAATAATAATAAAATTTACTTAGAACAATATGTGCCCCACGTACTTAAATAGAAAAAATATGTAAAACAATATATTTAAATCAACCCCTAAAGTAGTGTCAAAAGGGAGGTCGAATATTTGAAATGAAATAATGTAAAATATTCTTACCCCGCTTTCTCTTGTGGTTTTTAGAACAACTCATGTCATTTATTTTTTTGATAATGGTAGGTTTGGGTTATGTCCATTTTCAACGGTGTACCTTAAATGAAAGTAGTTTTAAAATCAAAAATAAGCTATAATTATTCCGTTATATTGGCGACCCAGTTGATGTGGCTAGACAAAATTGCTTCTAAGCCGCTTTCCTGTCCGTAGAGCATATAAGAGCTATCAAGAGACTGGTCTCTCGGAAGGCATAGTTCCACAGCGGAGCGAGATGCCAGGCATATTGCTTCTGTTTCTCTGCCAGATCGTACGTAACCCGAACATTGTTCAAGTTCAGAAGTGGCAGGTTAAGACTTATGGGCGTTTATATATATATAGACAGTATTAAGCTCTTGGACATTTCTTTTGCTTTTTTGATGATTTGCATTAGTCGTACAATTCAAAATTATGATGGTTGTGCAAAAAAAAAAAGAACTGCCTATTTACTTACTTGGGAAGTTGGTTTATTATTATGAAGTGGATTATATCTATTCTAAAGTCAAGTATTTTATCCACTGAAGTTAAAAATAACAGTTTACAATACAATTAAACTGTAACAACCGTTATTGGCCCGAAATGTTGTCACGGGAGGCCATTTTGTTAATAGTTTAATCTGGCCGGTGATCCGTGGCTAGCCGCATGGAATAACTACACCTGAATATTGCAGTAGTTTACCGCGGATTTGTTCAGCTATAGTTAGTAAGGACATTTATTCTATACCAATAGGTCTTGTTAAATATATTTCGTTTAGTATTCATTTATACACTCTTTTGAAAAAAAAAAACGGTTTTTTTTTTTACTTTTTTTTATTAAATAAAGTTACAAATGTAAAAACCTAATAACGAGTGTGACCTCCACTTGCCAAAATCACAGCTTGAATCCTTCTGGGAATGCTTTCCACGATGTTTTTAATAACGTTTTGAGGAATACGTTCCCACTCTTCTGCAATGACTCTTTTTAGCTCCCTGATGTTTTGTGGAGCAGGTTGCACTGATCTTACCCGTCTCTTTAGAACATCCCACACATGCTCAATTGGATTGAGGTCAGGACTTCGAGCTGGCCAATCTAAACGACGGATCCCAACTTCTTGCATGTACGCTTCCACGTCGCCAGAACGGCACAAAATGGAATCTTCCCCAAGTGCAGTCAATGTGGGTTGTGTATATGGAATTAGGACTTCCATTATGTGCCGGTGTGCATTTAATGTTCCATTTTCTATGAAAACTAACGCTCCGTCGAATTAATTGTTGCCCAAAACATAACGTAGCCTCCGCCATAAGGAGTGATTTCTTCGAAACACACTTCCGCATAGCGTTCCCGTAGTCTTCGCAGCACTCGCCAGCGTCGGTCCTCTCCACACAAATAGATTCTAGCTTCATCAGAAAACAATACTTTATTCCAGTCCTCCAGAGTCCATGAAGCACTGTTCCGAACAAACTGAAGTCGAGCAACACGGTGTTCTCGGAGTAATTTAGGGTCCCGAGCTGGGCGGTAACTCTTGATATTGGCAGCCAAAAGCCTCCTCCTCACCGTATATAAGCTAACTTCTACTCTTCTTACTTCTTCAAGGCTCTTCTTCAGGTCCACACTTGACGCCTTACGATTACGCAACGCCCGACTGACAAAAAAGCGGTCATCTCTTGGTTCTGTGTATCGTTTTCTTCCCGAACCGGGTCTTCTTTTGACGGAACCAGTCTCTTGATACCGTTGCCAAGTCCTCTGGACAGTTGAACGACTCACATTTAGCCGCTGAGACACGTAATTTTGCGAACTTTTCAAATTTTAAAATTGGAACGTAAAGAATCATGCCAGGATGCTTCAAAAAACATGCTAATACATCGTCAAATTAACAAAACCTATTTCTTGTTCTTCTTCATTGAAGTAGAGAAAAAATGTAAAGTGCCCGTTTTTTTTGCAAAAGAGTTTATAAAAGCTTTAGTCTTTTTCTAGTGTGAAAAAAGTTCGCAATTGTAAAATGTTATAAATAAAATGCGTTCATTGTTTTTTTAATTTGGGCTTTCACCACTTTAATGACAGGCTGTGTCTAACGCCAAGCAGTTATGTTCACAATACTGTGTTTTGGTTGGAAGGGTATAGGTGCCGATGATATTACAGGCACATAAGATTTAACTTTATGTCTCAGAAAGTAAATTAAAAATCTGCCAAAATGCAATAGAATGTAGTATTCTAGGTTACTATACCTAGAATACAAAGAAAAGGTTTTTTTTTAATATTGCTGATAGGTAAGCCTTTGACCACAATCTCACGTGATGGTAAGTGATGATGTGGTCGAAGGTGTTAACAGGCTTAACCTAGAATGACTGGCTCTCAAGGACAGCTGCCGGAACACACCGTTAGGTGCTTGGCGACAGATTCTCAACTTGAGGGTGGTCGCTAGCCAGGCGGGCATTCGCAAAAATGCCCTTCCACCATGAGGTGAAGCTCAAGCCCGCGGCGGGATTCGAACCATGGACCTGCTGCGCGGCACTCCATAGCCAAAGCCACTGAGCTATCACTGCTTCAAAAAAGGTAGAGTGAAATTACAAGAAATTAAAGACAGCTTAAATGGCGTTGGACGGGGCAATTATGTTAAGAGAAAGTAAAGAGAAATGGACTAAGTAACATAATGGTATCGAAGAGATAGCCAAACAAACAGAGGCAGACAAACCAAAAGATGGGGAGATGACTTCAAGATTAAAGACACTCATTTTCCTCATCATCATAAAATTCATGGAAATGTTTATGACATAATTGATCACTGGGTTTTAACGGTTTTATTTTATCTCGTTGGATTATTGATGTTGAACAGGAGAAACCAGAAAGAGTTTACATTCTTGATGGATCCCCATTAGGCATTGAACACGAAGTTTAGTCCGCTGTCCTGTTATTTGTTTATTGATAATGCAAAAACGACTACTTACTATAGAAAAAATTGCGTGTAAGATAATGCATAGATTCAGGCGTAACTTTGCGGAAATCCATAAGTAGTTAATAATAACAAATATCTTAAAAATATTTAAAAAAAAACGTTAAATTATTATTTTAATAAAATACTTAAAAAATATAAAAATATATCTAGTGACAATTCCGCCTAATTTTCCTGTTAAGCCGACGTGTCGTCACAAACACCACGCAGCTAAGACGGAAGAATCTTCGACGCGTTTCAATTCTTCATGAAGCATCCTCGGGAGGTCTTGACTCTACAAGCAGATGATAGAGTCAAGACCTCTTGAGGATTCTTGAAAAAAAAAAGATCCTTTAGCCAATTTTTTCAATAAATTCCCTACACTTATAATTATTTATATAACAAAATAATCAACACAACATGACCAATATATATTATGAAGAAGGTAACCTACTTACTCTAAAATAACTTATAACAAATAACTTAGAAATCATAATAATATAATATAAAATAGGTGAATGGCACAATCGACATAAATAATATTGTTGTGGAGTATAATACAAGTACCTAAGTCTTTACGATACCTAACAAGCCTAACACGTGTAACACGTGTGAACCATCGACCTTAAATAAATTTTATAGTTAGGTACATAACGTTAAACGACGACCTCTCGATTTATCTATATATAATAATAGCTGAACACGTACGAAAGTGTTGCCGGGAATACGTTCAAATTAGACAATTTTCATGCACCGTTCGCGCGCGGTAATCCATTTAACGATTTCGCGCCAATTAGCCGGTTGCTAGGCAACGGGCACAATGCTGTCATGGCGGCTGGGAGTTTCTGTCGGGTAGTTCAGTAGATGTTATTAGTTTATGAAAATATCTTGAGTTTTATTTGGTCGAAATAACAAGGGACACGAGGTAAAGAGCCAATTGTGAAGAAAGGTGGTCAAAATAACCACTTATTATCACAGTACATATACCTACTTACCAATATAAGATGCAGTTCGAGAAAAAAGTGTGGAGATGAAATTACATGATGAACAAAAGATGATAACTAATCGCTGTGCATGGCGAGTCACCAAGCCACTCTACAGAAGGAGGAGGTTCTTTCTAAATATGAAAGACAATATTTTTTTTAACAAAAACATTTTGTACCCGAATAATTTGTAAAAGGAAGAAGTTCTGTGTTCGAGTGTATGTTTTTTTTATATGATATTCCACTGAGCAAGTAATATTGGCTATTCTTTATTGGAAAGGGTATACTTCCGAGGTGGTCCCATATCATCTTCATCAAAATCGGTTGAGTTGTTTATAAGTTATAATCAATTAACAGAAAAATGTCAGTATAAGAACTTTTCTACTTGAGCCGTGAAACACAAGCCTGTTGCGGGAATCGGAATACAAACCGTGGACCTACTGCATGGCACTCCACGATCATAGCCACTAGACTAATACTGCTCTGTACGATAAAATAACAATTTACTACCTACTTACGTAAGTAATACAAAATAACAACACAAGGATGTTATACACTCGTAAGCTTCCGTATCACACATTTCATTCGGTGCAGAAAGATGCCGTGGATTTTAGGATAGAGTTCTTTGAGAGCGTGGAGCGGTCGAATAAAAGAGTACAGCTTACATGCGCAGGGTACCCAGTATCAGATATCTAAAGGAGGGACTTTGGAATCCATTTCATGAAGCATATTGTCAACAGAATAAGGAAGATAAAAATGTGTGATTTAATTGATTAAAACTAACGTAAGTTTGACACATACTAAAAGATTATTTTCAAATCGGCTCAAAATAATCTTTTTAAATGTGATTTATGTAAATTCATTATAATGTTTTTTTTTCTAAATATTCACTTCGTAGATGCTTTAAATTCTGAAGCGGGCTTGTTTGAGCCATATCCATAAGTGCATAGTGGTATACACCACAGTCATGTTTGCATAGAGTATGCCTTGCGAACCTTGCGTATTTCGTGTGGTAAAAGTAGACATCGTACAAACAAAATCAAAATAATATTTAAATGTATGTAATGTGTACAATAAATATTTCCCGCCATCGTTAGCTGCCAGCCAGTGCGGAAATCAAACGGACAAAAAGTTAGTTTAGTCATTTACTCAATAAAGGCGATCGATCTACGACACTTTTATGAAGAATCTTTTGAATTCGGCATTCAAAAAAATATAATAAAATTAAAATAAATTCCACATTCAAATGCATCATCAATTATTAACAGGTGAAATATTGATTAATTGAAGAAGGCTATCTTATGTTGGGAACAGGTTATTGAAAGGAGATTACCCACTTGTCATGCACATCAAGATATACGATTAATCCAAGAGACAAATAACTAACAAGAACACCCATCGAAAAATCTATTTAACGGTTCGGTCCCGCTTCGACTGTTTTTAATTCGCACACGCGACCGCTCCCACATACATTACGGGACGACAAGCGGGATAACGGGGCAGGCGAGCGGGATACCGGGACAAACAAACTCCCGGATTAGATCGCCCGATCCGAACACGGGGTGATGCGATAAAAAGTGTAAAGAATTCCGAACAGAGATTTTGGTGGAACTTTTTGCCGTTTTTTGGTGTCGATCGCGTTGAATTTTTTTGTTTTTCATGTACGTCGTTCTTGCTACCAAAACACTGAATATGAAAAAAGAATTAACGTACCTATTTTGAGAGATAATTTACATGCCTACTTTTTTTAAGGCAGCGGTATGACTTTATTAACAAAATACTACGTAATTTTAAACAAATTATTGAAGTAGCTGTAGCTACTTCAATAAAAGCATTTAGACAACCTACAAGTCATTGCAGACTCACAGGCAGTCCAAATACTCCAGCCCACTACCAGTTGGCAGCGTACCCAGCATGCTAGCAGCATTGTCCTTACCGTTGTCACCTTACCGTTATCAGTTTTTTTTCCTATGAATACAACAAATCGAGATTAAATAGTTTTTTTCTAGTATGCGTGCTCCATCTTAGACCACACCAATGCTTAACATCAGGCAGGGTGTGGTCAAACGCGAAACTATCATATAAATTATTGGCATTTTGCGAATGCCCGCCTGGCTCGCTACCACCCTCAAGTAGAAAATCTGTCACCAAGCACCTTACGGTGTTCACCTTCGACCACATCATCACTTACCATCAGGTGAGATAGTGGTCAAACGCAAACCTATCAGGCATAAAAAAAAGATATATATCTTTCGCGCCGTGGTATTACTAAGTTAGTATTATAATTAATTCTACGGTACCTATTGCTTATTTACTGTATTTTAAAGAAAAACTCCAAAAAACAATGTTGTAAGGTCTTATCAGTCTACTCTGCTGGTAAAGTCGAATTTTACAGATATTTATTGAATAAAATCCGCCGGTCAAGTGGTAAAAGGCGCCGCCCGTGCCGCCACCCGCGTGCTGGTGGCGCGGCGGCGGCGCCATGCGAAAGGAAGACTGGAAGATCAAAGTCAAAACAATAGCGGCGGCGCGGCGCGGCTTTTGTTCCGGGAAATCCCACCCGTTTTTTATCTTAGCCGCGCGCCTGGCGCGACAGCGGCAATCGATCAGTCAGTCGCGCTCGCGAGTTAGGTACGAATTGAGATGCGTCGGGGCATAGTTATTCACGATTTCGCGAATAATAAGACGATGTCATTTCAGTACGTGCTTAATTTCGAGTATTAGTTCGAGTGACAGTGAGATGTGGTGTAATGATATGTGCCTGAAACCTGCCGCCACAGAGGACAGAATACTGAGGATATTCCCGAACATGCCTACATCACCAAGCCGTATGACAATGCATTGGCATTGTCATACGGCAAAAGTGGCTGGCAACATAGCCACTTTTATCCAAGATCGTGTTCGGCAACAACAGTTTCGGTCGTTAGCAACAGATTTTCTGATTGTGAGGAAATCTGTCGTTTAACAACGCCATCATTATGCGGTAGAATTTCTAATAGACAGACGTCTAGGTTGGTACTACTTACTGCCTTTATTGACGTTATTTTAAGTTAGGTTGTAACCGTTAACGTAAACGAGCGGAAACTGTAGGTACTCTAAGATGTTATAATATTAAATAAAAGTTGAGTTAATAATTAGGGTTTAATAACGCAACCCTTACTTGGTAGGATTCCCATCAGGTACACGTCTGGGTGGGTACTACCACCTTGATTAAAATAATGCAGTTTTTAATCTGTTTAGGGTCAACAACGATATCACTAGGCGATAGGATTCCTATCACCTCTGCCTATAACAGTCGCAATTTGTCTCAAGTGACGAACTGAACTGCGCCCGTAACCCTGAGACATACAGTTGTGAGACATAGTCTCATGTGCCTGTAATTTTTACTGGCTCTCAAGGAACACACACAAGTACCTAATGTGCTTGGCGACAGATTTTCTACTTGAGGCTGGTAGCTAGGCGGGCTAATGCAAAAAAGGTGCCCTTCCACCGTGCGGTGTTGCTCAAGCCGGTGGCGCGGCGGTGGTGATCGAACCAGGGACCTGAGACATTGCAAACTATGGCTATTACCACTCGGTCATCATTGCTTCAATACATACACATTACTACACCATTTGAAATCACGGTCATTTTATGTGCCCTGTTTAGAGTTTAGCGACGCAATCACTAGGCGTTAGGATTCTTATCAAGAAGACGTATGTGTGTGTAGTGTGTACCGACTTTATTGAAGTTACTGACTTCTTATGTGACTGAACCAAATAACAAATGAAAGTTGGGTGCCACGAGTACTAGTAGGTATTGTATGGGTTACGTTGTGCCGCGCCGCGCCGCCGCGCTGCCCCGCCACGAGGCGCTCATTTCCGTCGTTGTCGTGTCGCGTCATTGTCCATGCGCCTTGCGCTTATCTACCTGCTGGCTACACATACACTGCATCGCTAATGTGCACGTGTACACGTCCTAGTGAATATGTATGTGACTTTGTCCAGCAACGTACTTCATATTTATTTTATGGGTTTGTCGCTATTTAATTTACTAAAGAACTGTTTAAGTATAAAGGGATTGTGGACCCAGTGTACATACACGTAATAAGAAACATCCGGTGGACAGTATGTAGGTACCGTAGAGTTACCGCGTAGGCTGCGCTGTGGCTTGGTTGACTACAGGTGTGTGTGTCTACGTACGTAGCTCTCTAAGTTACGTAGCGGCACGCGCTCCGTTTTTGCTATAGCGTTTGTTACGTTACGAAACAGATCCAAAATGTGTTAGAGAGTACAAGAAAATCTTGATGATTTTTTATATTAAGTTTTCAGAAATTTTTTTGAGCTAAACTTGTTCCTTGTGATGTACTGAAATTACCCTTAAGAGGTTATGCGTAAGTTACCAGTAACCCTGTATATAAAACACATAATTATGCTTATATCAATCACACTAATATTATAAGTGCGAAAATTTGTGAGTGAGTAAGGTGTAAGGATTTGAGTGTGTATATGTATGTATCCTTCACGCTGTAACGGCTGAACCGATTTGCATGAAACTTGGAAAATAGAAAACTAGCTTTCCGGGCGAGACTCCGCCCGCGCGTATGTCGGTTATCGCGCAAAAACATTAACCTCTTTTTGCGCAGTTTGATAAAAACTATCCTATGTTTTTGTCCCGGGTCTCAAACCATACCAAATTTCATTCAAATTGGTTCAGTAGTTTTGGCGTGAAAGCGTAACAGACAGACAGACAGAGTTACTTTCGCATTTATAATATTAGTACTGAAGTACTGATTTAGGGCCTCGATTAAAACTTAAGATACTTTACATCGTCATCATCATCATAGCTTTATCTTTGAAATAATATTTTTTAATAAATAATTTCTATTACATCATTGGGGTGAGACTGCGAGGCGCAGCAAATTTACAGTTTAGTTTACAATCCTAACTGTAATATGTCTCATCAACGCATCATCATTAATAAAATTTTGAAGCGCTCGTAGCAAAGTTTGCTTAACCATTCTGAATCGATCAGCAAAGTTAAGCAACGTCTGCCGCGGTCATGAGTTGGATGGGTGACCGCTGGTGACATTACTACTGAGCGCTTCCGTGCTTCGGAGGGCACGTTAAGCCGTCGGTCCCGGTTGTTGTCTAAGGATAGCAGTCGTTATAGCATGGTGGTAGGGCATTTTGCGAATGCCCGCCTGGCTAGCTACCACCCTCAAGTAGAAAATCTGTCGCCAAGCACCTAACGGTGTGTTCCGGCAGCTGTCCTTGAGAGCCAGTAATTCTAGGTTAGCCTGAACAACATCTCCGACCACATCATCACTTACCATCAGGTGTGATAGTGGTCAAAGGCTAACCGATCATGCATAAAAAAAAAAAAAAAAAAAAAATAACACTGATAAATCCTCATAAAAAGGTAATCAATCATCCAATACATTATTTGCACAATACTACCAACATACGAGTACAAAAGAACGCACCCTGTGTCGGTCCCATTTAAATTGATATAAATTAATCCTTTGACGATGTCCCCTCAAGAAAGAAATCGCATTACGTCCAGATTCGATTAACGTTTTAACAGGAGTTAGGTTGGACCCTCCGTTCCATCTTTGAGACCGTTGTTGGGCGTTGACTGGTATACTATAGACTTCCAATGTATATAAATACTCTGATCAAGTATTGCTTTAGTTAATAACGTTTTTAACCAACTTCCAAAAAGGAGGAGATTCTCAATTCGTCTGTAATTTTTTTTTATGTTTGTTACCTCAGAACTCTTGACTGGATGAACCGATTTTGAAAATTCTTTTTTGTTTGAAAGCTGATGCTTGTCGTTTGGTCCCATTTAATTTCAACAAAATCAGCCGTATTTGTATGTACACTCCAATAACTGAAAAATATTTTCTTACCTTGATGATCGAGTCGTTTACAATGGATTACAATCGTTCCCGTAAGTAGCAAGGGTCACTAAAACGAGTGAATTTTTTTTTAACAAAATATGGAAGCGACTTAAAAGTGTGAAATAACATGTCGAAGTCGGTACCATGCGCACAATATTAGATACGGTTTCTTTTGTGTTATTTTGACGGAGCAAGCACGAGGCCCAGGTAACATCTACCCATAACAGATGTGACAAGAGAAGAACTGCACTGCGTCCGTCACCCTAAGGAATACAGTTGTTGAGTCTCATGTGCCTGTAATTTTACTGGCTCAACACACTTTTAGGTGCTCGGCGTTAAAATTCTAAGTACCTAACTTTTTACATAACATCAAAAAGTATCGATGAAAATAAAAAATAAAAAGACTGTGTTACTTGGTTTGTATTTATTAGCCAAAAATTATATTTTAAAATATTATTTATGACAATATAACCGCATAGAAAAATGGTTAATCTTAAGCCGGAAACTTAATTGATCTTTAATTAAGGGATTTTAGTTACAATAAATACCCTTAAAATACGTGACCAAATATAAACATCTGAAATAAGTTTAAAACCCGTAGCATTAGTAAACAAATATTGACTCTGGCACCCGATCTTTAAAAACCAATTTCCCTACGCCAACCTGGGACCAAATAAAAATCGGTCCATCTTCGGTTACACTTCTTTTGAACTGGTCAAACACTCCACGGACGATCGGGTTGATTTACCGAATAGTGTTGACATTTGTCGAGGTTCCCAATTTTATAAGGTGGCCTTAAGTAGTCTAGGTACGAGTACGACATACGAGTGTAGTAGGTATTTGTGTTACGGATTTAAATTTTATTTCTTTTTGTATTTATTTTTGGTAGCAACTCAACAGCTATAGCGTTCACAGTAGAATAAAGGCCATGTTAGGGCAGTAGATATAGGTTTGATTGCTTAATTCATCAATAAATTTCTATTTTTGGCGTAAACTCGTCATTATAACTCTTATTTCCTTTATAATATAAGCACGACTTATCCATAGTTTATAAAATATATCGTTCTAGCAAGCAACTATGCTTGCTATATCGATTTTAAACTAATTATTCGTGTGATTAACCGATAGGCCCAAGACCTAAAATTTACTGGTTTCCTCTATACTTTATAAATTATGGATAAGTCGTGTTTATACTATTATTGAAACTTAAATTTAAACTTTAACTACAATGTTTTAAAATGTTTTAATAAAATAAATACAATTACTAGGTAATAAGAAAGAAAGAATCGTGTTAAAATGCTGAACTATTTTCGTCGTTTCAGCCATAAGTAATTTGTTACAAAATTAAACCCCGTCACTGCCCCTGAGTATAATTTTTTTCATTAAATAGATAGTAGACACTTTATTGTTCCACTGATCACATGAAAAAACGTAAGTAATAAAGAAAGATAGAATTTACTGAAGGTCTTGTAATGCATTATTACTAAAGGAATCTATTTTTAATATGAGGTAAATTTTTAAAATTATGATAATAGTTATAGCTCACTACATAGTTATAGCTATGGACTGAGGTGCCGAAGGTCCATGGTTCGACTGCTTGAGCTTCATCGCATGGTGAGAAGGCATTTCGCGAATGCCCGCCTGGCTAGCTACCACCCAGTAGATTTTTTTCTCTTTACTCCTCACACTGAGTTTCGGTAGCAGTCTTTGAGAGCCAGTCAAATTACAGGCACATGAGACTCAGTTGTCTCAGGGCGACTGGCGGTTCGTCAATGAACGAAATGCATCGTTATAGCAGAGGTTACAGGTAGGCATCGTGCTTGTTCTGTCACAATTAAATAAAAAAACAATCGAAAAATAAAAAAATATCCAAATTGGTTATATCAGGTTATTAGTTATATAAGAGACATCAGGTACATACTTAACATAAAAAAATATAGAGCATATACTTACTTACCTAATACCCCCGTGGGGTGCCGGATAGAATTGCATCTCCCCATTTCTTCACGTGCGTGGGTGTCGTAAAACTTAAAAGTCGACTAAGGGTTTACATGGCTTTGCATGGTGGTAGGGCACTTTGCGAATGCCCGCCTGTCTAGCTACCACCCTCAAGTAGAAAATCTGTCGCCAAGCATCTAACGGTGTGTTCCGGCAGCTGTCCTTGAGAGCCAGTAATTCTAGGTTAACCTGAACAATATCTTCGACCACATCATCACTTACTATCAGGTGAGATAGTGGTCAAAGGCTAACAAGTTATATAAGTTTATTAGCACTATCAGGCATTAAAAAAAAATAGAAAAATACTAGAAGGTGGGCAGCAGTGCTTTTTTAAAAACTATGTCATCTTGCACTGCGATCCCCAAGCCGCCTGCCAAGCGTGGGGATTATGGCAAATACCCCCTACATAGGGGAGGCTGTGTTCAGCAGTGGACGACCCGCCTGATTACTACTTACCTATTCATTTTTGAAAGTTTGAACTGTTGAGTTGAGCAATTATTAGAACAAAATATTTAGTTTTATAGACTCAGGCACACTTCAGTGCACACTATGAAAGTAGAAATAAAAAAGTTTGGACATACATTTGTAGTTGAGACTGGATCACCAATCGATGCGGTTTGCCCACCTCACCCCGTGGGAATGCGAAAACGAATTATTTGATTCAATTTGTGGCGGACGCAGCTTTTCATTGACTCTGCAAACGTAGTAAAATTTCTGTAGAAACTTTTGGTAAGGGTGAAACCTTGTTTAGTTAAGGCACTGATACGTTACGGGACAGAATCTAGTACATTCTGCGCGGCACCTTCTGTAGTGTAGTATGACATTAATTACTGTTTATATATGGAACTTGAAATAAAGACTCTGTCATGGATGTATTATATAACCACTGCTGCAACATTTACATGATTTATGCTTTCCGCAAAATATCCTTTATAGAAGAAGCTAGAAGCTAGAAGACGTAGCTTCGTACCAAATTTCAAGATTCTGAGTTCACGGGAAGAAGTTATAGAATTTGAATTTAATTTTAATTTTTAATTTCCCTGTAGAATTTGATTCCCTTGCGAGCGTCGAAAATTTGCGACATAAACGGCCATATATATTGATTGCGTTGGTTTAGAAGTTTGATTTTTGCACAGCTCCAAGAAACAGAGTAGACTAGAGTAGACTTGAGTATTTGATATGAATTTTAGCTTGATTCCTTCATGTTTCAAGCCATGGACAGATTAAAGAAAGTATGAGGAACCACGACTACTGTGCCAAGAGTGTAAAAGACAATAAGAATGATTAATATAGAGCAATTGTTAAAAAAACACTTGGATGATTCTATACCGTGTGATACCCTTTCGTTTCTTCTATCTCTCGGACACATCTATAATTACAATATTCCTTAAAAAATAATGCATATAAATCCATATACGTAATACTTACATGGTCTCAAAATCACTGCCATATTCATATTACAAACATATTCATAACATATTCCACCAATATAAAAAAAAACTCATTTGCACACACCACACCCCCCTCTCTCTCTCACACACACACCCTCACACCCTCACACACACACAAACACACACACACACACACACACACACACTTTCATAGTTAAAAACTTAAAATTTACTTACAATGTAATCTTCCACTTCCATTTTCTTATATTTACTTATAAGAGGTAATTAAAATCTTGACGTGGTCAGTATTTTATTGTACACTTAAAGGGTATGCAGAGCCTAATATTTAGAATTTATTTAGAATAATGTGAATATTCTTATTAAGTTTGTATAAAAATTGTACGTTATTTATAAAATACCTAAACTACTATTATTTATATTATCATAAGTCCAAGGGAAATTGTTCCTCGAACTAGCAGATTAGAAATGGCTAACGAGGCCGGAAATGCGTTTAACACGCGTTTACCTATCGCGTCAAATGCGTACAAACTTCAATATATTACATTACGCCGACGATAGTATTTACCTACTTATACCTCATAAAGCTGCTAGTCCCTGACCCTGTGTCTCCTTAAAAATAAAAGTTGGTAACTTTTGTTTCTAAAACGTGTTGGTGACAAAATTTTATATAAAACTGGGTCTCTACCAAGCAAATGTTGCTATCTTTTGTGCTTCCAAGACGTTCAGGTGACCAAAGTTGCCAACTTTTACTTGTTGAAGACCCGGCCTAGGCGTATTATTGCCATAATAAAGAACCAAATAACTATACCAAGTATCCTATAAGTTTATTAGCACTATTGCTGATAAACTTATAGGATACTTTATATTACTTACCATGTACCTATAAATATTATTTACCTATGTAAGTAATATCTATAGGTACATGGTAGAATTGGTGGAACAGCCTACCTTACAAATAGAAATAAAAATTGTACTGTAGCACTAGTAAAATTTTTAATTCTATTTGTAATGCAATGTGTTTTTCGGTAACAAAGTAGTTAAAATGAAAATAAGCATTATTGTAAACAATAATAAGCACACACAAAAAAAGTAATTTCAGCACCACATCCCAGGCAATCAGAATATAAAGAAGATTCGTTCCGGTATCGCAACAAAAGCCGATCCCGCTTTCTCGCCAGTTAAGCTATAACTACCCTCAATATCTCGCGTTCTAGCGTATTAGCTGCTTACTCGGTCGTGTGATTAAAAATTATGCAGTCAGTCGCGGTCGGGTCGGCGCGACGGACGGTCGCGTGCCGCGCTATTATTGCTTTAAAAGCTTTTTAAAACGATCATAATGGGTCTGGAGTGGAGGTTATGCGTATCAGTTTATTTAGGTGGATATATCAGCACTTTCGTTTTTAATTTCGACATGAGGCATTTAATACTTTGACAATTACGGCTTTTACTTAACTCTCTCTAATCTCATAAGTTTTTATAAATGAATATGTATAGTTATTAAATTTATCGAAAGTAATAAATACATGTACAATCTACTTGTAAAATATTTCGTTGGTACATTTTTTTTTTGTATTGCTAACATTGAGGTATCTCCAGGAGTAACCTCCAGGTATCAATGATCCTTTAGAGATTTGATGATTGATGATTCTTTAGTATACCTTGTTGAACTGGTTTGGTATACATAGACTGAATTTATGTGCACCATATGAGTAGGTGTTAGCATAGGTGTAATATCTACAGTATACATAACAACATTGTATAACTCGCTCGACTCCTAACAACATTGTGTCCGCTTCTTCTTTTCTTCTTCTTCCTTTTATGATTTGAACTACATGTTTCAGAACAATTTTGGTATTATAGAAGTCCGTATCTACCAATCGTGCCTCCACACAAGGAGTCTATTAATTCCTTTCACGAGATGGGAGTACACCACGTGCCATGGGATCGATACTCGGTAAAGGTCCCATTTCACGGATGGCCGCTGCCGCAAACTTCTATGTCTCCGCGCTTGATATCTAAACGTATGAGGAATTTAGATGCGGGGTCGGAAATATTCAGAATGGGGTGGTTTTAAAACGATTTTAGAGTTCGACGTCTCTTTAGAAGTGGTAAGTGGTATTAGGCATTATATTTTCATGAGAAGAAAGATTTTACACCATCGATTTATTTCGATTATTCGATCGATTATAACTCATTCTTAGGTAGGTACTACCTGTCCAAATATTTGAAAAAATATAAGGGTAGCTGAAAAACATAATTTTAAGAAGATTACATTAAAATATTGTGAGGTTGCATAACTTTTTGGAAATGTACTCTCGACGCCATTTAATTGTGTTTTATATATGTACTGACATATTAAGGCCTAATTTCACCATACCACGTTTGTTTACGCTAAATCAGGCATTAGCTAATGGGTATTTAAAAATAACAGAGCTGTTAAATCAGTCTACGTTCTATGAAGTTAACTGAATTAATCATCCATTAACAGTTGGTGGGACACTCGGTTCAGTTAACAGTCCGTTAAAAAGATTAACAAGGCGTCAAATAAATAACAGAGTATGGTGAAACTAGGCCTAAGATCAACAACTTCAACATTATATATTAAACATTTGTACATAATTAACTTATTTATTCAGAAATTACTTTTCTGACGGTTATTTAACCTGTTAACAATGTAAGTTAATACCTGAAACAATTTTCCTAAAAACGTAACTATTATTATGTTTATTCACTTTATTTATGATGATTTTAATATAACTTGTAAGTACTGCATAGCCTAGAGTTGTTTTTTACAAAAATACTGAGATGATCGACCTGCTTTAGTTATTCAGTCTAATCTTTTTGTAAACCCTAGAACAGATGCAATATAATTTGAATAACAATTCAAGAAATTTGCTGAGTTCTATTAAAACTACTCGATATTCGATTAGCATGGTTGTATCCAGGGGAGTAAGGGGGAACGGACACAATATCCTATCCGACCCAATCGTCAACCTCACCTGCACGCGCTGTACATTAGCGGCGGTGGCCAAATGGCTATCGTGGTGCTCCCTGCTAGAAAACAGACGAGGCAATGGCGACCGAGCCAAGGCGGTATAACCTTCAGCCCACCTTCGGATGGAAGAGGCTCCAATAGCCTTGAGGAGTAAATGACCTCTAAAAGTATTGACAGTGGAAAGCAACGGGAAACTACCACTGATTTTATATTCCCTAGTTGGTCGGCTTCAACGACTACAAAAAAAAAACCATGAACAGTACAACACAAACAACGGCCCCAAGTTCCCAGCGTCCCTTAGATGGGACAGGGGTGCTAAGAATCCCTGGGAGGAAACACAAAAAAGAGACATTCAGAATTGGAACATGGAATGTAAGAGGGATGAGAAGAGATGGGAAAGTGGAGAATATAGCCATAGAGATGGCTCATTTAAACATTGGTATCTTGGGAATTAGTGACACGAAGATTCCAGGCACTGGAAAAATCTATACTGTAAAGGACAGAACTGTGTATTATTCCGGCAGCGACTGTTCTAAGGAGGTGTATGGAGTGGCCATTGCTGTGAGCCGGCGCATAGAACCTGCCATTACTAATGTTATATCACTATCTAATAGAGCTATGATGATACAAATCAACACCAGGCCGAGGAAGTTAAATGTCATCCAGGTTTATGCACCAACTGCGGACAAAGATATTTCTGTAGTCGAAGATTTCTATGCGGATGTTAACAAGCTATATCAGCTAACGAAAAAAGAAGAGATAAATGTTGTGATGGGGGATTTGAATGCGAAAGTTGGGTCAGGAGAGATTTCCGGTACAGTCGGAAAATTTGGACTGGGAGCTAGAAATGAGAGAGGAGATCTTCTGGTGCAATTTTGCCAAGAAAAAGAATTAGTCATCGCCAATACTTTGTTTCAGTTACCACCCCGTCGTTTATATACGTGGACATCGCCAGCACACACGAAAGATAAAATTGTACGAAATCAAATAGACTATATAATGCTGAACAACAGATTTAGGAATACTATTAAAAGTGCAAAAACTTATCCTGGAGCAGACATTGGTTCTGACCATAACCCGATAATTGTTGACCTTGCATGCAATTTAAAATATATTTTCAAAAAGAAATCACAGTTTAAAGGCATAGATGTCCAGAAACTAAAGGAACCTAATGTACGGGCTCAAGTGCACAATCATATAAATGAATGGGCTACAGTGAATAAAAATACAGAAGATCCGCATGAAATCTGGACAAGTTTAAAAGCAAAATTTTCCACTATAAACCACGAAATCATGTGCCGTTCTGACGTCAAGAAAAAGCAAATCTGGATGACCGATGAGATTATTGAGCTGATTGAGGAACGAAGATTGCACAAAATCACCAATGAGACTAAGTACAAAGAACTCGATCGTCAGATTCGCAGCCAATGTCGTGCTGCAAGATTACAATGGTATGAAAGTCGTTGCGAAAAGGTAGAGCTCCTTATGAAGCGACATGATTCATTTCAACTTCATAAAGAGATAAAAGCCATGGCAGACTTGCATAAGAAACAACGTCAGACATATATTACTGATGACTCTGGAAATGTTATTCTTGATCCCCAACAGAAGAAGAACCGTTGGGAGAAGTACGTTGAAGAGATGTTTTCAGATAGCACACGGTGCGTAGTGGAAGATTACAGTCCAACAATAGGACCCAGTATCTTAAAGTCTGAGGTACAGCGTGCGTTGCTTAAAGCAAAATCCAGGAAAGCGTCTGGGCCAGATGAGATTACTTGTGACGTTCTGAAGTTACTGGAACATGACAACATCGATGCACTGACCAATATGTTTAATTTCATCTACGATTCTGGTGAAATACCCGATGATTGGTTGAAATCTGTTTTTATCCCATTGCCAAAAAAAGCCAATGCTAGGAAATGTTCGGATTTTAGAACTATTAGCCTCATGAGTCATGTATTAAAATTATTTCTGTCAATAATACACGATCGTATAAGAGCTAAATGCGATTGCCAACTTGGGGCAAGCCAGTTTGGCTTTCGTTCTGGTATGGGAACGAGAGAGGCGCAGTTTGCGCTTAACGTTCTGGTCCAAAAATGCCGTGATAAACAACAAAATGTATATCTTTGTTTTATAGACTTTGAAAAAGCCTTTGACTGTATCATACACGTGGAACTAATGAAAATGTTGGAAGATATAGGTCTAGACGACAAGGATCTGCGTATAATCCGGAAATTATACTGGAATCAATGTGCGACTGTTAAGGTGGATGGCGAGCAGACCAACCCAGTCTCGGTACAGAAGGGTGTAAGACAGGGCTGTATTATGTCTCCGATCCTGTTCAATAATTACTCGGAAGTAATTATCAAAGAAGCGCTTGAAGGCGTGGAGCACGGTGTCGTCATCAACGGGCAATGTATCAATAACTTACGCTATGCTGACGATACAGTTCTAATAGCAAGCACTAAAGAAGGCCTTCAAGAGATAGTTAACAGAGTTTCGTTGCACAGCAAAAAACTCGGATTGAACATGAACGTCTCGAAAACTAAAGTCATGGTAATATCACACTCGCAGAAAATCCGCGCAAACATCCAGTTAGATCATAACACGCTTGAGAACGTTGACAGGTACAAGTATTTAGGCTCGTGGCTCACCGATACTTGGGAAAGCGAAACTGAAATCCGTGCTCGTATCGAAATTGCCCGCGCTTCATTTACTCACATGCAAAAAGTCTTGTGCAGTCGTCAACTCTCCATAGAATTGAGAACCAGGCTCCTTCAATGCTACATCTGGCCCGTTGTTCTGTATGGGTGTGAAGCATGGACCATGAAAGCCGAGCTTCGTAAAAAAGTTGAAGCTTTTGAAATGTGGTCTTACCGTCGCATGCTTCGCATCAGTTGGACGGATAAAGTTACAAACTTAGAAGTTTTGCGCCGTATGGGAAAGAAACTTGAACTTATCCGGACTATTAAGCAGAAAAAGGTCGCCTACCTCGGACATGTACTCCGGCATGATCGTTACTCCCTCCTACAGACCATCATGATGGGAAATGTACCCGGGAAGCGTAAATCGGGTAGACGCAAAATGTCTTGGCTCCGTAATATCAGGGAGTGGACGGGGATTAAGACCGTCGAGCAACTGTTCAGATTGGCGCTTGATAAGGAACAATTTAAGAAGCTGACTGCCAACCTTCATTGATGGAGAGGCACTTAAAGAAGAAGATGGTTGTATCCGCCAATTCAAATTAGGCAATCGGATTGGAGGAAGTCCGGTTATACAATAAGTTGGAAGATTTTGAGATAAGGCAGAAGTGCTGACGTTGCGACATGTTCATAATTTTATAAAATTACCCTATAAATAACCCTGAACACGATAACTTACTCTTTTAAGTACTCTCTTAAACTTCTTTACGCTTTTTACAATTTCATAAGTATTCATCACTCAGGAGGTCTTGACTCGCTTTAAGAGCCAAGACCTCCTGAACTCCTGAGGATGCTTCGTGTAGAATCGAAACGTGTCGAAAATTCTTCCGGTTTGGCTGCGTAGCGTTTGTGATGTCATGTCGGCTTAACAGGAAAATGAGGCGGAATTGTCACTAGATTTTATTTTTTATTTTTTAAGTGTTTTATTAAAATATGAATGTAATGTTATCTTTAAATATTTTTAAAATATTTGTTATTGATAAATATGGATTTTCGCAAAGTAACGCCTACATCTCTTAATTAATTATTATAATATTTATTTACATTATATAGATGCAGCAGCTTACCAGAGGCAGAATGTTCCAAGTATAAATTAGCACCGCTATTACAGCTTTACTACTAGCATAATATTACATATTCAGTAAATAAACATAATTGCTTTAAGCAATAAGACCGCCCTTTGTATGCGTAATACGAGTATATACGTGTTTTGATTTTCATTGTAAAGTTTTTAAGGGATGTCACCTTCCTGAACGGTGAACAAATATTAATTAACTTAAAGTAATACTACTTATTTTACTACTAGCGCCATCTACCCATTTATCTACCATTAGGCTGCACAATAGAAATATCTATCCGTTCTCAAATGGATCTCACTACCATTGTGCATGCATTGCTTGCTGTAAAGTGCAAATAAAGTGTTTCTACCTAACTATCTAAAATGATTCGATAAAGTTATGTTTATTTAGATGCGCAAGACTGTATTTTACATATAAACGAACTGCCTGCTTTTATCAGCAATAAAGCTGATAAAGATGGTATTTGTATCAACTGATGCTCTTCTTTCTTCATGTAAATTAAAACGAAGTGGCTCTTAAAATAATTTCCTTATTTTATTGCTACCAGTGGCGCTTTCGCTCGTAGTTTCATTCTATCCGGTAAATTAAAAATCCATATAGGTAGTTATTTGCTTTCATTTAAGAACCTTTATATATATTTCCTCAGTTGCATAGAGAAATGATGGAGCTATTATAATGTCTCCAGGCAGCAGTTATATCTGGCCGGGTCTGTGACGAGTCCGTTTTGTAATGCAGATAGCCGTAATCCCTGTCTGTCGGGACGTGTCAACACCAGCCGCAGGATATCGCTAGAATATTGTAGATACGACTACAATTATTCCACTAGATATGAAATTACTAATTTCTACTCAGTTCTCCATTCATGTGGATAAATCATACAATAATAATAAAGCTGAGGCCTGAGGTGTACAAAACAAAAATAATTGAACCGACTTCTATCACTGCAAAGTACGAAATTAATTATTGAAGTCAGTCCCCATGCTGATTCAAAACACTCTGAGCTCATATTTTCATGATCCTACTTAAACGGGTAATTCATAGTTTTAAATTTTTATCACCCAAAAATTTTGCACGTAAAAAAATACTGGTTAAACGATCGATTTTCACTCACCTACAAAACTGGTCATCATCGCCAAAACATACAACTATACCAGGTCATCTAGATATGTCAAGCATTTTTCAGTTAGTTGAGTGTAACTTAAAAACAACTTGACCGTTTTTGATGAAATAAATATGGGACTATTCAGAGGTATATCCTTTTCAATAAAAAAATAATGATCAAAATCGTACTACTCTGTAAACAGTTATACATTAAAAAATATACGTGTTGAATTGAGAACCTCCTCTTTTTGGGAGTCGGTTATAAAGATACATCACAAGTTTTTTCTTTGGATTTACTCATTTTGGTGTAGAGATAGATATGTATGTTGGCCTTGATAATATTATTGGGGTTTATTCAATGACAGGACAAGCCAAAACGTTGTTTGAACTAGCAGAATTAGCAATACTAAGACATTTTTAGTATGAATTATATTGCCAGGGAAATGTGGCCGCTCAGCGACAAATAAAATTATAAGTATAAAACCTTTTTTGATAGCTAGCATGTCTTAACTGATGGTAAGTGATTATATGGTCAAAAATGGCAAACTGACTCAATCTGAAATACACACATCAAACGTGCCTAGGGATCAAGTACGTTTTCGTGTAAATCAAGTAAGTTTTAAACCGATCTCATTTGGATCAGGGGCAACCACAATGCTCAGATTTATGCGGAGAGTATTGTTTCATAAGTGATCATCCCTTTGCGAAGCCGTTTGGGTAATTCGTTTCATCTAATGCACGATAATGCACGTCCACATACGGCTATAGTCTTAACTCGTACTCTTGCCTCGCATCAACGTTCTGCCGTGGCCTGCTCAGTAGCCAGACCTCAACTCCATTGAACATGCATGGGATATGCTACGAAGAAGAGCTCTGCCAAGTATGGATGCCGTGCATACCCCACAACAACTTTTTGACTTGTTACAAAGAACGTGGGTGGCCATTCCTCAAAGTGATTTTGTTGAACTGATTTTAAGCATGCCAAATCTCTGTGCTTGTGTGATTAGTGTCAATGGTAGAAACACAGATTAGTAATTAATATAATTTTACAACAAACATGGCAACAAACCTATTCTTTTTCGTTTTTCTGCCAAACAAGTCAGTTATAGTTCAAAATATATATGATCCCTATGCACTTTTGATGTGTGTAGGTTTTGACTTGACATTATATATGTAAACTGCTTATCCACTCTTCGCTATCAGTACAATAGCACTCCAGAACGGCGCAAAAGGATTATTAAAGGCTGAGATAGCAATTTGCGGCGTACTTAATTACAAGATAAATTAGTATGTAAATTAATAGCCGTGTACTCTGTGTTCCCCCAACTTCGAGCTAGAGTAAGCGAAACGGAAAATTAGCACACATATATATGGGTAGAAATTATTGCCAGAAAAACTCGTGTCTAACACTCTTGAGCTAAAAAGCTATATTCTGTAATATGTATATCGTAATTATAAGAACTAGAGGAGATGACGGTGAATGTAAAATGCAAAATCATTTAATTCACAGCAGGAAGAAATCTTCCTTGTCTCATGTATGTGGATAGGTGAACTAGTTTTCTCCTACAACAGAAAGTACGACCGAAGAAAAGGGCATAGAAGGAAGATAAAAGATTATGATCAAAAAATATTGCTTCGGTTATATGGTCACCTATAGCTGACATCTTCTAGTGCTTCACTTAGATGTCTGCAAAGCGTGGGTTTGTGGAAAACCGATCCCTTTAGAAGGAGACCTTATTTCAACGGTTTAACGTAAACGGCTGTTGATAATGGAAAATGGATTATAGTACATATGATAAATGAAGGCGAAATATACTACGATACTAGGGACCTAATACAGAATCAGAGACTCTATAGATAAATCTATGGCTAAAAATTATTTTCATATGGCTCCGAGAGAAATACATATTTAGAAGCGCTCGTAGCGAAGTTTGCTTAGCCGTTTTGATCCGATCAGCAAAGTTAAGCAACGTCCGCCTCAGTCATGACTTGGATGGGTGACCGCTGGTGACATTACTACCGAGCGCTTCCGTACTTCGGTGGGCACGTTAAGCCGTCGGTTCCGGTTGTTGTCTTAGGATGGCAGTCGTTATAGCATTGTGGAAGGGCATTTTGCCTGCCTGGCTAGCTACCACCCTCAAGTAGAAAAATGTCACCAAGCACCTAACAGTGTGTTCCGGCAGCTGTCCTTGAGAGCCAGTAATTCTTGGTTAGCCTGAACAACATCTTCGACCACATCATCACTTACCATCAGGTGAGATAGTGGTCAAAGGCTAACCCATCAGGCATAAAAAACAATACATATCGACACGCTTGTGTGCTAACATTTGCCAGAGACGTTATGGTCCAAGGTCATACGGGGCAAGTCTGCTGTCTGCGGAAAGAGGTCTAACAAGAATAAAATCCTTTTAGAAAATCACAATAATAATAATACTAATATTTGTTTATTTCAGGCATAAACCCATAGTTAAATTAAAGTTCTAAAAGGTAAAAACTAACACTGTATAGAGGTGTCCAAAAAATATAAATATAAAAAATATACAATTGATATAAGTAAAATTAAAATACCAACGCGACGCACATATCATGCTGAATCACTTTTTGTTCTTGTCCATGAGAACGGAAATCCAGCGCGTAAACACAGGATTCCTGAATTTGTCGTCAGAGATAGCCACAAGTATTCTGTTGGAGGAACGGCGCAGGCGAAACCAGAACGAGGCCACTCGAGATCGAATGACTGCAAAGAAGTCAGGTACACTCGCCTCAGCGAACATGCTTGATGCACAGCAGTATCGCGGTAGCTTCATAAGAGCCCGGAATACGTCATTATACTGGACTCTTATCCTACTCATTGCTTTCTGCGTGAAACTTGTCCACAACTGACACGTATACATGCCTAAGCAATACGATTTGAACAGTGTGGTCTTTACGTCATTACTGCACTTAGCAAACCGGCGAGCAAGCATGTTCCCTCTGACTGCAAGTGCCCTCCGCTCTCGCTCGATATCCTCATCGTCCTGAAGCCGTTCCTTCAACATATGTCCTAAGTATTTAAACTGCTTCGCAACTTTAATTTTCGTGCCATTCAAATGCACCGCAGGCACCCTATCCGGACCCTTACCCGCTGCAAACACCATCATTTCGGTTTTCAGAACATTATATTTCAGTCCATGAGCATTAGCATAATGCTCACAGACTGAAAGCAGTTTCCTCATCCCTTTGATCGAGGGACTCAGGAGCACCATGTCGTCTGCGTAGTTCAGGTTATTTACACACACGTTGCCTATGTGGCAGCCGACCCTGGTGATCCTCAGCTCCTCGATGAGGCCGTTCATATAGCAATTAAAAAGGTCCGGAGAGGTTACCGCCCCTTGGCGGACACCACATTCTAGCCTGTAACTGCTAGAGGTTGCGTCGCCCCATTTAACAATGTTGCTTTGGTTTCCGTACCAGTATCTCAGCAGATTAACCACTCCTCTAGGCACTTGTGATGCTAATACTTTGGTCCACAGAATGTCATAATTGACCAGGTCAAATGCGCGGCTGAGATCTAGAAAGCACGCATATATAGATGTATTACGCGTCGTGTAGTGGGTAATAGTGCTTTTTAGGCTGAAAATAACGGCATCCGTCGAGAGACCTGGACGGAAACCAAACTGTGCGTCATCAATCTTAATTTTCTTAAGCAGTTCGGGATGTATAAGACGCTAGTATTTTACCAAATATCGTACCTAAAGATATAGGACGATAGTTGGAGGAGGAACTGATATCTCCCGTTTTGTTTTTTACAATAGGAACAACTATCGTGCGCATTAAGGCTTCTGGTAAATAGCTAAACTTTATACACAGATTAAAAATACAACACAAATGTTTAATAATTTTGCTACTGGCCCAAAGTATGTGCTCGATACTGAGCCCGTCATGTCCAGGTGATTTTCCACGTTTCATATTCATTATGACCTTAGAGATATCTCTACGTGTAAATTCTATGACGTCATTATTTTGACGTGCTTCAGTATCATGCACAAACTCCGCGACCAGAGGGTTCACTTTAAATCGCTGTGCAAACAATTCCGCTATTCCGGACGGTTCCTGGCAGCCCTCCACAGACACGTAGGTAGGTTTTGTTTGTAGGTTATCTTTTTTGTTGCATTCCAAAATTTTACAAAGTTCTTATTTCTCTTATGTAAGGCCAATATATTCATTTTAACACTTTCTTCATTTTTTTGACACCATTTGAGTTTATTTTTAAAATCCGAGCGACTGTTACGCATGTTTTCATATTCTGTACCACACGAAGGCCTGCCAGCAACCGCCCAGCATCTGAAATAAAGCTCTCTCGTGACTATCTTTGACATGGTAGTTCCAACCTACCACTTTTTTATGCCGTGTACGCTCACATGGACCTGAACTTACTATAGCTGCACTTTGCAGCACGTCGGTTATATGTCCATAATACTTATCAATATGATTATAATAATTTTTAAGATGAACACAATTTAAATTATTATCACAGTCACAAATAATTAAGTCCGGAAATAAATCTAAATTATTATAACAAAATTCACCATATGTATTAATTTGACTATTTGATCTCTCGCCCCACTTTATAAATTTAAGTGCGTCTTGTACACAAGATTCTGCGATGCCTACTGCAACTCCCGACACATTACACTCAATGCTCAACGGGTGATGGTCAGACCACGTGACGTCATGCGTGACGCTGGCGCCGACCACAGTATTCCATGCGGCTCTGGTGGTAATACAGTGGTCCAACCATCTTCTACTACCACTCGCTTCACACTGAAATGTATATGTATCGGAATGACTATCAAGTAAATTACAGTCCGCCCACTCCCACAACATATCATCACAAAACTTTGATAATTGCTTGCCAAACCTCGCACTAGGGTGAGCATTAAAGTCCCCCATCACATAAGCCACCTGGACTTCCGACTCATCGATAATGGCACTGACCTCTGCTAAGCATTCCGTAAACTCTTCGACATTCTCACTTTTGTCCACAGGCATGTAGACATTCACTAATAAAAATGAACCGGAGTTCAACAACACTCGCACGGCCTGAATCGTTTTATTCGAACAGTTCTCTGGTATTACGTTAGGAAATGTCGCCTTGTTCCACATGATAGCGAGACCACCATAAGGCCTCCCACGAAGTATGCCCACAGAAGAATCAACCGAAGACTTAGCCACACATCCAAACGACTTATTAATCTCGTGAATGAAGTTCAGGTCATGCTCCAGCAGCCAAGTTTCTTGTAGAACTATTAAATGCGAAGTTGCGGTCAGGTCACGTACAGCTTTAACATTTTTACAATTAAAAGAAGATATAATTATTTTTGAGGTCGTACTATCCATATTAATTTTGTGTAAGTTTATTTCCTCTCGCCGCGTGCTCACGGAAAAGTCCGAATTTTACACCTTCAGGCCAAAAGTCATTGCTCAGAAAAATATCCAATTTGCGCCTAGGTATCGATAGCTTATAGGAACGTGACGTGACGTTCGTGACGTAAGGTTGACGTGTTGTTCCAGTACCTTCAAAATAGATTTCACTTCCTTGAGCTCTGACTTTAAACCCTCTATCTCAGTCACTGCATTAGAACTGTCATTTTTCGTTGGTTTCTCGGCTTTAATAATAGCCACGTCGGTTCTTAATATAGCTATTTCCTTCAGAAATGTTGTAGTATCAATGTAATTAAACGAGACGGGGGGCATTTTATTGATATCTTTAACCACAAATATTGGTAAACATTCTGGGTTTGATTCCTTAATTAATTTTACCATATCCTGGATGCTTTTCTGTTCATTACCCTCTTTTCTCCTCATAAATTTCTTGGTCGGCGCTAGCAACTTGTATGCTATATTTCGAGCCGCTTCAATTTCCTCCCCGGAATACGCTGTAAGGCATATTTCTGAGATCGCCGTCTCGGGTAACACGTCAACTTTATTACTGATGAAAGCAAGAAGCTCACTAATTACTATCTTGCAACTGGAACACTGCAAATCCGTCACTACGGGTGCAATAGTATGCGCGCGATTTATTACGTCATTTGGAGTTGACCGTACCATAGCCATGCCGGCGTGAGACTGAGGCGAGAGACAATAGTTGTCCGACCGCTAGGTGTCACCCAAGACCTCAAAAAAGTTACACTTTCATCAATCCATTATAGAGGCGCCAAACCTACAAAACAAGTAACACATAATAAACCTAGCTACTTAAATAAGCATGAAAAATTACTTATACTCAGCTTCACGTTGGGCGCCATTTTTTAATATACATAATATGTATTTATGGAAATATTGAGTAGAATTAGATAGACTATATAACTTTTAACCCCAAATATTTGTTTCGAAAATTGAATAAATTAAATATCGTGTGAACTAGCGAAGATCATCCGCCAGAGTTATTTTTAATAAAGATAAATCTCATCCCTAAACACAAAACCACGATTTTTATCGCTCCTAGCATTGTAACATCCATTGCATACTATGTTTATTATATTACGGTAACTTTTATAGAGGCACGTGTCACGCATGCGCCCGCCAAAATAAGTTTGACAGCTAAACAAACATGGCGACCGATAAAGAAATCAAATCGTTATTAATACAACATCAGCGAACTCATTGTGCAAATATAATTTTTGTAATTGCTCCCGACTTCTCCCCTATTATTTTGCTTACGTTTTAAGTTAATCACGGAGTGGTTTAATTTTGGGGGAGGAATGATTTCTTGTTTGAACAATGCGGAAGATGTTTGAGAGTGGTTAAGTAATTGGGAAATCGAAGTTTGATTGAAGTTGTTATAAGTATAGACGTATCATGGCCGCGCTGAACATCATGCTATTTGCGCAATGCATGTTTTTTTTAGCTTTTTAAACAACAAAATGCCCTACCAGCATCCAAGGAGTCGGAGTTTTCAGGCTCCTGAAGGACTTCAACAGCATAAAAACTGCCTTCACAGACCGAAACACGGAAGCGTTCAGTAATCAATACCATTAGTCACCCATATAAGTTATTTGCGCAGTAAACACTTCAGTGGTTAAGGACGACTAAAGGCGTGCTCTACAACAATTCTTCATATTTTATCCATAAAAGACGTTTATGTGTACATCTATGCTTAAGTATAGGTAGGTACATAGATATTGACGAAAGTTAACACTCGATGCCTAGAGGCACCAAAGAAGAACCAATAACATTTATATAGATAATATTCTATAGTATTTTATTTAATTAAAATAGTATATCGGTAAAATAATGACGGCCGTGTTGCTATTGACAATGTTATAAAGATTATCGCCATGGCTGAACTATTTATTTCTTTCACAATGTATTATATTACTGTAGTAATTACATCTCTATTTTAGTACCATGCCACAGTAAAAACTGTCAACTCTATATAGGTCGTGCAGCTATGTGAAATTATGTTTGATAGTGACATGGTTCTAAGCAATTGGTAAGTGCAGTTTTTGTGGGGTTGCAAGATATCAAATCGCAGTTTTGCCGAAGATTGCGTTGACAGATAGAAGCTACCCTAGTTTATTTGATTACGAGTCTCCCCTAAACAATTGTTGTTTGTATACGGGAATCAGTTTTGCGGTAGATATGATCAGTGGCTGACACTAGCGGGTTTTTGAAGCTCCCTCGTTGATGTAATCTGCAATCATTGTTCCTATTCATAGTTTTATTTATAGTATGATACAGAACAAGTGGCGATCGGTCGCATTGTTAGGTAGATATTTTTTAACTTTAATTAGATTCAGATTAGACTGCGCAGTCAGTTCTTACGCTTTTTCTGAATGTTAATACAAGTGACAGATATTCTAAAACATTATTTTATACGTTTCATGACATTTTTTTTCAACGATTTTTCCTAAATTTACCTTGTTTTTGTAAACTACTTGTCTAAACAATTTATGAAATTATATTTAAATTGTTTTTACAGGTATTAGTATTGTATTACATGAAAATAAAAATAAAAGTTAGTTACATAACATGCATTAAAATTATTTCACAAGACATTGATAAATACGTTTATCATTGTGACACGACTTGAAAAATTAACAATATTTTAATTAATATATGTAGGTGTTGCTTTGTGGAAATCCATATTTAATAATATTAAAGGATATTATATTTTTAAAGGATTTAAATGTATTTCTTAATACTATTTTATTATTGATATTTTTCAGTTATCACCATAGAGATATAAAATACTATTGTTATCACCAGGTCACCAAGAAACGGCCGTAGGATATAATGTCACACATTTTTGAAGCGCTCGTAGCGAATTTTGCTCGGAAGTCATATAATCATAGCAATTCTTCAGAAGGAGCTGCTGCTCAACATCCGGTATTTTAACAATAAGTCACCTCTTACGGCACTCCCGGAAGGAGATATGGGTTTTTTAAAGCCTGTTATGTTAGCCTATGACCACTATCTGACCTGATGTTAAGTGATGACATGGTTGTTGAAGCTAACCTAGAATTACTGGCTCTCAAGGACTGCTGCCGGAACACACTGTTAGGTGCTTGGCGACAGATTTTCTACTTGAGGGTGGTAGCTAGCCAGGCGGGCATTTGCAAAATGCCCTACCACCATGCGGTGAAGCCCAAGCCAGCGCGGTGGGGGTCAAACCCCATGCGGCACGGCAGTAAAAGTGCAAAAACTATTCCAAAGTTCAAGTAACAATTTTTGATAAACAATATTTCGTATCGTATAATTCGTTAGGGATTTTCGCTGCACTTGCCCGATAGCAATGACATTCTCTTTAAAACATAATGGTATAAAGAAACAGTAAACTGGCCTCCCCTAAGTTTGGGGGAGCACTTCGTTATGGCATCGTATGCGGAACGAACGGTATTGATACTTAAATTCAGCAGATAGTTTTTAGAAATAAATTCAGAGAACCTCCTAATATGTGAAAGTGTCCATTACCTAAAGAATAATTGGGTCATGTACAAAATTCACCAAAAAAACTGTCGTGATTCATATGTTGGATACCTGAATTACCCAACCTATTACAGTAAATTTTTTTCATTGGGGCGTTATAATTTATTATTAATGTCCTATAATTAAAAAAAATTAAAAAGTATAAGACCATAGATAAACAACGCGGCCAATGAAGGGCTAGTAACCAAAGTGCCAAAATTACATTGTTGGGTGAGAAGAACAATGACTGACAAGTTATTGTTTCTCGTTATTGTATCTTTGGGTTTGGATACTTTGGAACCAGAATCTGCAGAGCATTTTTTGCAAAGTCAGTGATAATAATATCTGTTTGGTACTTGCGTTAGGTTCCTATATAAATATTTAGTTTTTAGAACACCTTTTTATTTCTAACTAAGTACAAAGAAGATGAATTGAAGAGAGACGCTTATCGCAAAAATGTATATGACATTGCATTGAAATTTTTTGATATAAAATTATAAAAACGAAATTACAAAATTCCAAATTTACGAGAGGAAATACACTCGAGAGCAATGAATCCGGGTCACTTAAAGAATCCTAAAAATCTCGGAAACTAAAAATGCTAGGTTAATGCAATAAATTGTATTTAATAGACAATGTAATACTCCTTAAATGAAGGTATTAAAACTTCTTAGTTATTGTAAAGTTATATCATAAAAAAATCAAATTTGAAAAAGGGCCACTTTCGAAGATGGAACTACGAAATTACAGCATTTGGTTTTGCTTTTGTTTGTAATCTGTCATTTATGTGGGTACATAAACCATGTTGATAGTGCTCTATATTCATTATTCAAGCTGAAATTATGTCGCTTACGCCTGAAGAATGCACCAGAATACTTACAATGCTGGAAACCGGCCGGAGTCAGCGCGATACAGCCAGGACTGTCGGTGTGTCGCTGTCAACAGTACAAAGAGTTCTCCGACGTTACGAAGAAACTGGTTCTAACCTACGCAGACCAGGAACGGGCAGAACCAGGTGTACCACAGCACGAGAAGACCGATACTTGGTGAACACCATGCTTCGAAATCGCTTTCTCACAGGAACTGAACTCACCAATCAGTTTCGACGCCTCGGAGGAAGTAACCCAAGTGCATGGACAGTAAGACGTCGGCTTGCTGAATCTAACTTAAAACCCCTTAGACCTGCAAACGGCCCTAAACTGGAGCGTGGGCATCGTATTTCGAGACTAAGATATGCCCAGAGCCACGTAAATTGGAGTATTGAAGATTGGTCAAAAGTTATGTTCTCCGACAAATCAAAATTTATGCTCTACAAGCACGATGGAAGACACAGAGTGTATCGAGTATTACATTGTCTATTAAATACAATTTATTGCATTAACCTATCATTTTTAGTTTCCGAGATTTTTAACATTCTTTAAGTGACCCGGATTCATTGCTCTCGAGTGTATTAGTCATGTACAGGATTCGAACCCGCGAAAAGTTGAACTATAGGCGTCGCTTCCCTCAACAATAATTTTTCTTCTCGTTAATTTGTAATTTTGTAATTTCGTTTTTTGCAGAGAATTAAAGAAAATATATATTTAATAAACGTTGATTTCTTATGATACTGGGAACGCATAATTAAAAACAACAATTAAATGATAACATACAGGACCGATCACTTACACAAAATGTTTGATCGTATAGCGCAGTAAACCTAAAATAATAAAACTACAAATATCAAACCCATTCCAACTTTTATCGTTAGGTGCTACCATTCAGAACGAATCACCGTACGAAATGATATTATTTGTAACGTAATCCGCGAACAACTAACGCGAGAGATTGATATTACGCTGGGGTGAAGTTGACGCTAATTTATATGGATACGGTTTAAAAATGTATAATGGGCGGGTCGGCGACGCTAATAAAGTCCCTTGGGTAGAAATCTTGCAAGCAATAACGTTTTGGCGCGTAAAATACATACTTTGGTATTGCCAGCAGCTCCGTAAGTCCATTCGTTTTTCATTGAATCTCATGGATTCATTCAAGAATATCCCTGATGTAATATAGATGTTTTCGGTGGAAGGCTTTTTTTATTTCTAGCATCTAAGTTCTCTTGTTGTCTTATATACAAAAGAAATAGATAATGTATAAAAAAAAACCTTCAAACATGAAATACGCATTATTAGGGATAACTCAAATACTGCTTGTCAGAGTTCATTCAAATTTAAATGGGACAACATGAACATTATATAACGTTTCAGTAGTAAGGTTTATTTTTTAATTATATATTACTATTACTACTCATTTGATTGGCAAAAGCAAGGTTGATTTATAATCCTGTATGATTTGAAAGCTACGAACAATTTGAAAGCCATTTATTTTCTGCAAATGTTGCTTTAATATCAGCGTTCAGGGAATGATTGATCGTTTAATTGTGCATGACGATAGATGGGACTGATATCAATGTTTTTGTCGTTATTTTTTTCTGACCGCAACTTTGTTCACGAGGGAATTTTATTAGACAAAGTTTAGGGAATTAAAAACAGATTTATAGAGGGTCTACTACAACGCCATTTCGTATATTGTGTTACTTCAGGAGGCATAAGGAATATAGCTTTTTGCTATTTATTTTACCTTAACCTAAAATGTTTCAAAAATATATAATTAAACATATTATCTTGTGTAGTTAGTACTGTTTAGACAGATAATAAATATTTATAGTCATTAGCCACGGTAAGGGATTTTTTTTCCTATAGGCCAGCTTTTGTACCCTATCTCAGTGATGGTAAGTGATGTTGTAAATAGACTTAACCTAGAATATTTTGCTTGGCAGTTGGGCATTTTGTTAATGCCCGCCTGGCTAGCTACCACCCTGTTACCAAGGACCTTAACGATTTGTTTCGGCAGCTGTCTTTGAGAGCCAGTAGGCATTCTAGGCTAACCCGAACAACATCTTCGACCACATCATCAGTCACCGTCAGGTGAGATAGTGGTCAAAGGCTATATCTGTAAAATAAAATAGGAAATGGCGATCAAGGACAGCTGACAGAACATACAGTTAGGTGCTTGGCGACCGATTTTCTTCTTGAAGATGGTAGCTAGCCTGGCTGGCATCCATTCTTTACCGACTGTCATGCTAAGGCAATAGCTGAGATCGACGGCGTAACATACCCTCCGATGGTAGTGCGAGTAATGGACGGAGCTTAACACAGTAAACGCCTAGGCAAACTCCATTTCGAAATATTACGGATACTAACAACAAAGTTATGTAAATTCATTAAATGCTAACCATTAACTGGTAAAGGCCAATTAATCTTGTCATATAATATAATCGAATTGCCACGGTGCGTAGTTTTGAGCTCCAGTAAAGGGATTATGCAAATGAGGCCGAATTTCACGTGTCCATACACAAATCAATGTTAAATATATTGTTAAATAGCGTGTAAATAACTTCCCTTTTCGCCATTGTATTGCCAGCTAGACAAACGCTAATTTTATTATTCAACTCGTGAGTTTTGTGACTGGCCATTCAGAATCAACTGCGTGTAAAATTAAAATAAACGATTTGTCGCTGATGCAAATTCTGAATTTAAATTAGCTGCTGACGTCGCGGTTTTGATGTCTTTATTCAAATTTGGAATTGTGATCGGATACGCGTCAGTGAATGCATTCATATTTAGACATTATTAAGCAAATGTTGTAATTATTGTATCAATTAGTTTTGCCAAATGCTTCGTATCGAATGATTTATAATATAACGAAAATAACGTTAGTTGACATTAGTAATTATGTGAGTAAATAACTCTATGAAAGATGTATGATATATATCATAAAATATATGAAGATGTATATTCTTAGGGTCGTTATACTTTTCAATACATGAGTAAGAAAGAAAAATCATAGATAGACTTAGTAATTTATCAGTACTTAATTATTTCTGTGTCAAAACAATAGCCTGCCAATATATAATTTTATTTTCAACACACTTGCTCATAAGGTGGCTCTAATTTCACCGCAATTAGGCATATAATGATGAATTAGGCACCTGTAAGCAAACTGTGACTTTAAAAAGCTTCGATACAAAAAATATCGTGTTCAATAGTACAGTACAAATTCGTATATAAAGATAATTATAACTTGGACGTGTTTAATAAATAAAACTTTTACTCAAATATAACTATTATTTTCTTTTCAATTAAGAAAAAATTACATACCCATTTTGTACGTGGCTAAAACGCCACCAGCGAAATGCCAAAAAAAAGAAACCTAATTTTTTAGTACATGGCCAATCGCCATGCGCGCGCATAGGAAAACTGCTTTATTTGTGACATTGCATATTCCGCAAAAAAAAATTCTCAACACTTTTCATAGTTGAAATTAAATGATTTTTTAATTATATTTTCTTCACAAGTGTATTGAAAAACGTCGTACGGTACACCTCCGTCCTCGGCTCTCTTAAGACCCTCACCTAACGGCTCAGGTCTTAATGGCGCCTCAACGGTAAACACCAACATTACACATGTGTCATAATGTACTATTATTTATTCAATATGCATAAATACAATTTACACTACGCCCCGGATCATCTCTTATCATAGGACGATTGTCATGTTTTTGAAGCGCTCGTAGCGAAGTTTGCTTAACCATTCTGAATCGATCAGCAAAGTTAAGCAACGTCCGCCGCGGTCATGAGTTGGATGGGTGACCGCTGGTGACATTACTACTGAGCGCTTCCGTGCTTTGGAGGGCACGTTAAGCCGTCGGTCCCGGTTGTTGTCTTAGGATAGCAGTCGTTACAGCATGGTGGTAGGGCACTTTGCAAATGCCCGCCTGGCTAGCTACCACCCTCAAGTTGAAAATCTGTCGCCAAGCACCTAACGGTGTGTTCCGGCAGCTGTCCTTGAGAGCCAGTAACTCTTGGTTAGTCTGAACAACATCCTGGACCACATCATCACTTACCATCAGGTGAGATAGTGGTCAAAGGCTAAGCATAAAAATCAAGCATAAAAAAAAAAAAAGGGCGAGTATAAGATATGTTCCAAGCCGCATGCTACTTCTCACATCGACGTGAGTGGGTTAGTGCTACTGCGCACAACAGTTTAAGTAGCATTAAAGACAAACGTACACCGAAGGAGAGTTAAGTAGGCTACCGAAATTAAAATCCAAGCCATATGCCATAACATAATACAACTTTTGTATGATATTTACGTATTTTTTATACCTCACAAAAATTAACTGTAAAGCTTAAAGTTAGGTATATTACTATTATTTTGTTATATTTAAAAAAGTATAGCTCCGATCGCGCTCAATCCAACGGGACACGATCGGGGATCGCGGCCTGCATGTTTTGATGCGTGGAGCTATTTAAAAAGGTTGAAATGTAATTTTTAATTTTGAAAATACACGAAATTTTGAAATATTTGACTATAAAACGGTGATAACTTTTTTACTATTGATACTAAATACCTAAAAGTGTACCTGTGAGGCCTGGAGACCGGGAGCTCATCATATTTTGCAAAACTTATCAGAGCGCTGTTCTGTCTTTGTTCTTGTTCTGTTCGATGCTATGAGTGCTTAAAATTCAACAATGTAATTCAACGGGGCAATGCTACGAGCATGCTGGTTCCGCTGGCAACTGGTACTGGGCTGGAGCATTTGAACTGCCTGGAGTCTACAATGACTTGTAGGCTGTCTAAATGCTTTCATTGTAGTAGATGTACATAGTGTTGTAAATAATTCGTAGTAGTATTTCTATACTTCTATACTAATATTATAAAGAGGAAAGATTTGTACCTATTTTTGTATGTTTGTAATGAATAGGCTCAAAAAGTACTGGGCCGATTTAAAAAATTCTTTCACTGTTAGGAAGCTACACTACTCTCGGTGAACATAGGCTATATCGCATCACGCTATGAGCTACGGGAGCGGAGTAAAGCGGGTGAAACCGCGCGCGGTCGGCTAGTTGTTAATAAAGGTATAGCGCCGGTTAAAATAAGTCAATCCTATTATTCTCAATTTAACAACAAAACAAGCCAAAATTCGCTAATCATCTCGAAAACAACGGCAAGTGTCCCCAAAGGCGCGATAAATCAAATGCTATAATATAACTGTCCCTCGAGCTCGCTCGCGACTGTCAACTTACATAATAGGGTCTTTCGGGTATAACGAGCTGACGGTGCCTAATGCCATGTTGCTACAATAGAAAACGATATTTTGTAATGGGTGAGCTATGTTGGCGATATATTTGCCACCTATATTAAATGGGAGATGGCGTTAATGGGACTTATCTAATACTTCAATCAAGGTTACCTCTTAAGATTGTCCTTTTTTTATGTTATTGTGACGGAACAAGCTCGAGCTTGTTCCGCATCCTTAACATCGGGTGGACCTCGAGGTCCACCCGATGTTAAGTGGACTAACATCTGCCTATAACAGATGCATTTCGTCACAAGTCACGAATCGCACTGCTCCGGGCACTGTTTGAGACATAGTTAAGTCTCATGTGCCTGTAATTTCACTGGCTCTCAAGGACTGCTGCCGGAACACACCGTTAGGTGCTTGGCGACAAATTTTCTACTTGAGGGTGATCGCTAGCCATGCCGGTGAAGCTCAAGCCCGCGGCGGGATTCGAATTTAACCGTGGACCTCCTGCGCGGCAGTCTATAGCCAATGCCACTGAGCCATCACTGCTTCAAAATACACATACTACAGGTATTATGGATTTCTAAATGGCTGTTCAAACCAAGGGCACATTCCGTTTTGCGCTTTCAATGCCTACGTTAGTGCGTAAGGATGTAGCTGTTACGAAAAGAAAAATGCACTACAGTGCTGACCTCAGTAAATTTATGAAGTGCAAAAGCGCGCGAATGATGGAGATTTTTTCAACCAAAATAACTAAACAGAAAGTTTACTTTAATCTGTGTAGGATAATGCACAAGCTTTTGCTCACACTGCTCTATTCTCGAAGTCTTGTGATTTGTATTGTAAGTACCAGTTGATGACGTCACTTAGATTTTTTTTATGTATATAGCTGTCACTGCATCTTGGAACGATTTTGGGCACGCTTAGGCTGCCTTTCTACCATCGATGTGAGCTTTGGCTGCGTGTGATATCCACCAAAAAGATCGCTTGATTTTCAAGCGCAGTTTGACATTTTGTCCCGGCTTGACAAATAATGGGATCTGATTAAGCCGCGTTGACACGTACAGAGTACTCTCGGACCGAGTGCATTCGGATACCTACTCGGACGCTACTCGTATTGTGACAACCGGTAATCCGAGCACACTCGGATGACGGCATCCGATCTGTGTTGACTCGGACCACGCTCTATTCTTACGAGCTAGCTCGGATGAAAATTGAAAAACAGAATGGCGTCTAACAACAATTCACAAGCGTCTCGTGCAAAGAAAAAGTGGTCTGAGCATGATACTATTAGATTTGTTGAACTTTATGAAGCAGAAGAAGTTCTCTGGAACCTTAAATAAAAGCTTGTCATTGACATCTCTTCGATTGATTATGTCTGCAAAAGCTTCGACACCCTGTAATAACAAATCCGTCTATGCCATATGAAATTGTGATCTTGAATGTTATTGATAATGATAAAACTTTGATGTGTGTAAACCACTATCCCTGTACACTCGTATGAAGCCGACTCGTACGAGGGCACTCGGTCCGAGAGTACTCTGATCGTGTCAACGCGGCATTAGACGCATCCATAGCACATTTATATCTCTAGCGAAAAGGCAGCCTTACGCTGTTAAACGGAGTATTTTTTTATTCCTGATAAGCAAGCTTTTGACCACTATCTCACCTGATGGTAAGGGATAATGAGGTCAAAAATGTTTTTTTAAATTGTTAAGTTGCAATAACACGTGCTAGGCGATTTACAATACAAAATTGTTGTTCAGGCTACCCTAGAATTGCTGGCTTTCAATGACAGGAGTCGGATCACACCGTTAGGGGCTTGGTGACAGATTTTCTGCTTGCGGGTGGTACCTAGGCACGCAATTAACGTGCCCTTCGAGGCATAGAAACGCTCAGTGGAAATACCACTAGCGTTCACCCATCCAACTCATGACCGCGGCGGACCTTGCTTAACTTAGCCGATCGGCTAAAAACGGCTAAGCAAACTACGCAAACAAAGATTTCTGCGATATTGTTTTATTCGCAGATGATACCTGTCTGATTTTTAAAATAGATAGCAAAGATAGTGAAGTCATTCATGTAAATAATGTGTTATCTATGATCTCTAAATGGTTCGCCGCTAATAACCCTTCCTTAAATTCAAAAAAAATTTTTACAAAAAAAGGAACCGATCAACACCCAAAAGTGTGAAATAACTTGTTGAAGTCGGTACCATGATGGTTCAAAAGTAGCTACTATCACAATATTGCGCATGGTACCGACTTCGACAAGTTATTTCACACTTTTGGGTGTTGAAGTCGGTTCCATTTTTTGTTAAAAATTTTTTTTCAATATTTTTAGTGTAACTCAAAAACGGCTTGACCGATTTTGATGAAATTTAAAATGGCACCAAACGACAAGCTTTCAAACAAAAAAAGAATTTTCAAAATCGGTTCACCCAGTCAAGAGATTTGAGGTAACAAACATAAAAAAAAAAAAAAAATACAGACGAATTGAGAACCTCCTCCTTTTTTGGAAGTCGGTTAAAAAGACCAAATGTTTAAAGTTTTCTTTACCAAATGTGCCTTAAGTTGAACCAAACATTAAGCTTGGCCCAGATAAACTCACTATTGACAATGCTACCGTCTTCTTGGTAATCAAAATGGATTCAACTTTACAGTGGGATCCACAAATACATGATCTATCCGGAAGATTTCGTTCTGCTGCATATGCAGTTCGTAGGATAAGACAGCTAACAGACGTAGCTACTGCTAGGATTGTTTATTTCACGTACTTCCACAGAATTATGTCATATGGTGTATTGCTGTGGGGACCTGCTGCTGAGATAGAGACAATCCTTATCTTATATACAAAAGCGTGCAATTCGAGCCTTATATGAAATGGATTTCTGAGGGAAGGAATCTCTGCGGGATCTCAGAGATTCCCTAGAATTTTTAAAGAAATTGATACTATAACTTTACCAACTCTGTATATACCTATTTAAAAATAGTATTTACGTTCGTAAAAGTTTGAGTAAATTTAAATTAAACAGTGACAATCCGATTACAATACTAGGAATAAAGATAAAATAGCGGTGCCAGGTTTTAAATTAGCAAAGACAAATAAAAGGTCCTTTTTAGGTAATTGTGCGCGGTTTTATAATAAAGTTCCCAAACATATTACAATGCTCACAGAAGGAAAATTCAAGTTACATGTGAAAAACATTTTGATTAATAAATCCTACCACACAGTTTGTGATTACTTAAACGACAAGAATTCTTGGACAATTCCGCCTCTGCCAAACTAAAGGCGATAGCCTTTCACTAACGTTATTTAAACAAATATTGTAATCATTTTATTATGTTCTATGTAACACATTATTGTTAAAAGAAGTTTAAAAGAATGGCTTCGAGTTTCTTGCCCGTTCTTCTCGCAGTGGCTCTATACATTTTTTTGCTGAACCTGGCAGTACTATGTAGAATTACTATGTTGAATTATGTACTATTACAATAATAAAATTTGTAATTGGCCTTGATAAGAGCGCCGTAGACGCCTAAATTGAATAAATTATTTTGAATTTGAATACGCTACGAGCGCTTCGCATGAAGATTGTAAATAATTTGGACATTGTAGTTGGAATATTTTTTTCAGTGCATATCTATATATAAGTGGTAACAAGTAAAACCTATTAACGTGTAAATCTTAGAACCAAATGAGTTGTTCCTTACCTAATTAAATATCAAGTTGCAAGTGCAACCGATCCTGGCCAGGGTTGGCACGTGTCTAATTTTCCCGGGCAGTGCAGAGCATCCCATTAAGATTCCCACAGGATTAGCGAATCAATGAGGTACTGGATCGACTGTCGCACCCCTGGTTAGGGATAATGGGAGTATGCGCGGTGAGTCTTCAGTATTCAATACTGTTTTTTTTAGAACATTACATTTTTTTTTATAGGGCATATAATAACGTATCTTAATATAGTAGGAATTATAAAATATACGTTAGTATTATCACTAACGTAGTGATAACACTAACGTATATTTTTTTAGTGTTTTTTTTCTATTGTCACTGAAATTATTGACAAAGTTTTTTTACTTATGTCATTCTGAAATTATTAGCTTGATATTGACAAAATTCTGAATGCTCTCTCCTCTTAATATTTAATGCTCAAAAGAATTACAATAAGTATAGTAAGTATACGATGAATTAAGAAAATGTTTTTGATGAACTGTCATTTTATCCTTGTATTATCATCATATTGACGAAGCCACGAACTACAGATAGCGTATATAAAGAACAATGCAATGAAACCAAAAAAACAATGCGGATTTTAACTTAATTTGTTTAATTACTTTAAACAATGTATTATGAGTTGACAAAACCAATTTAATTTAATTTTCAAAGAAGTTTAAATATAGCAATTTATTATTTATTTATTTAGTCAATTAGCACGGCTTTCACCAATTACACTAGAGACAAAATTATTAATAACAATTATGAATGAATAATGAACAATTTAAAATATAATTAGCACAAGGTAGTTTATGATAGAAAACATAAGAAAGAGACAGTTTCCAGTTCTAAATTTCTAAGGACTATTGAAAGTTTTCTACTCAATGCTTTATTATTTTATGTAGTGCAGAAAAAATGGTCAAAATAAGTACAAAATTCATTATAGGAAGTGGGAGGAGGATCATTTCTACTTATCATTTAAATTAAATGTAAGTTTCTAAGACTATACAAAGATCTGTAATAATTTTTGCATTAACGCTAGGCCTAGGCAAATAAGTTAACGCCTGTGTTGTAATTTTAAGATTTGGTTATAGTTTTATATACGAACCATGTATGAAAACACGTTAATTTGTATATTTTTTTTTTACAAGAATATCACTTCAAACAACAATTTTTATGGATCAACAACATTATTTTTTTCTTTTAATGTTCAAACGCAGTGACATTAACTAGAATGCGACATTGGCGTCCCACAATGGGTTGGTATTGCGTGCAACTGATTTATTGCAGAGCCCACCTGTTAGCACTGATTGGATACTACAATATAAAACATTGTGTCATCATCTGTCAACTTCTTTGGTCACGTTAATTTTGTGTCAAATATATTTGATTTTTGATTCCCGTTCAAGCTAGTGTCATCGGAAAATAAACAAGAACTCGCTACTGAGAGTTCTTGTTTATTGTTTGGAGGTCTACCTGGGGCCCAACTCCCACCTTTTATAAACTATTATGGAAAGCAAACGTCGTTGTTTCAAGTTTAAATTATTGATACATAGGTTGGTACCGTGGCCGTCACGAAAAAATAATGTTCATATAGTACTACCTCTGTCGCACAAATGACTTGATTCAATGCATGCATCCCGCTCTCACGTTGAAGTTCTAATGTAAGTATACTATAGTGATGTGTGGTGGTGCGAATTAAAATTGTAGATGTAATGTTAAAATAAGACTGAATTAAGAGATGGGAGTTGGCCCCCTGTCTTCCTTAATTATTGCAATACGCCCGCCCTATACGTTATACGTTGTGCTACGATGGTACATGAATGTATGATCTGTAGGCCTACATTACCTACTACGCTACTTTCTAGCTAGGCGCTACGAGGCTGCTACTCAGAATGCTACACTACATGCTTCACTGCATGCTACGCAACCTGCTACGCTGCCTCCTTGCGAAACGGGAAAAACGAAATCTATAATTTTCGTTTTCGTAAAGCTCGCAGCCAAGTTTTCCAAGTCATTTTTAAACGATCAACTAGGTTAAATAACTTCCGCTACGGGTATTACTTGCTTGATTTAATACCTTCCACCTCCATGCTTCAGAGGGTACCTTCAGCCGTCAGTCCCGGTTTTTGTTTTAGGACATTCGTTATAGCTTGATAGTAGGACGTTTAGAGAATTCCTGCCTAGCTAACTACTTACTACCTTCAAATAGACAAAGTTTCCTTTCGCGCCTGTAACTTTTACGTGCGTTCGTCAGCCGTATCCTCTCCAAACACAGCATTGACATAATGAACAGTTCCTGTTACGTTAGTCCTGCAGTAGTTATATACAAAGTCCTACGTCGGAACTCTTATTCGAATATAACTTAAAATTTTGCTGTATCCATTTTCACGGTAAGAACTGTACGTATAAGAATTAGAGGTCGAACATGTCTGTCATTCATCATGTTTTATTTAAATTAATGATTATGAATTAAATAAATATCATACATTACTTATGAAAATGGTTTTACTCAGAAATCTGACACAATGCAGGTTTAATTTTTATTCAAAGTGGCCAGTGCATTAAAACGATAACTTCATATCTAAACCTCTATTATTATAAAGCTGGGAAGTGTGGGAGGTGTGGTACTCGTAAGAAATATAATAATAAGCATTAATTCTAATAAATGAAACTAGTACTAGTACAAGGCACAATTTTACAAACTTAGGTACATATTGTTATTGCCAATATAAACTGGCGGTATGCCTTTATTTAACAAAATACTACTAACTATATTGTATAAAAATGCTGCCACATATTTAGCTCAACGAATAAGCATTGCAAGTCAATGGGGCAATGCTGCCAGCATGTTAGGCACGCTGCCAACTGGTAGTGGGCTGGAGCATTTGGACTGCCTGTGAATCTGCTATGACTTATAGGTTGTCCAAATGCTTTTATTGTAGTAGCTGTAGTGTTGTATACTGTTACGACAGACATATTTTAACATTTTCCTCCTTGGGTATCTGCTGCAGAACTAGGCTTATGGCCTGTGTTTCAGCATACAGCGCCCTCCCCTATGGTAGTGCTAATTTAGCACAAAGATATTTTCTATAATTTTACATGAGATCAGTAGTATAATAATTAACAAAAAAGACTATTCCAATGCTTAGATTAAACAAATGACAGTTAGTTTTGATAATATTATATAGTGGTATTGTTATACAATTATAGGAGGTATATATAGGTATAATAAAATATTAATTAGAAGAGCTAACTATCACCGCCAGCGCAGAGCGGTAACACATTTGCGCTCTTGTTTTTCAATCACTTCGCCGTTTCTCATATTCACTAGTTATAGTTCACTATTTAAGATTCGCAATATTTTCTATAATGATGACCCCATTAGAAATAGACTCGTCACCAATAACAGCCGTGTCAGACAACCGCTCCAGCACATTAATCCCCACTATTGTGATGTTAAGCGCGCATTCACTGATCTGTTTTTTAATCACACGGCTCACTGAGGATTTAATAATGGCGAAAATTGCGTTTGGGGTGATCTCCCAGATTATGTCATACGATTTCAATTTATTATTTTGTATCTTAGTTATACCTTTCTGTTAATTGAAACATTAATAAAGAATAATGGACAATACATAAAATAACCCTTATGTTGGAGTTATTATTTCATCCCAACGCAAAGTTCTCTGTAAGAATATAAAGACTAAATTATAATTATTTAAAACATTCAGGCGTTACACAAAATTCAAAAATTCAAAATCATTTATTCAATTTAGGCGTCTACGACGCTCTTATGAAGGTCAATTACAAACTATACAAACAATATTGAAATATTCTACATTGTACTGCCACGTTCAGCAAAAAAATTTATAGAGCCACTGCGAGAAGAACGGGCAAGAAACTCGGGGCCATTCTTTTAAACGTCTGTTTACAATTTGTTATAAACAATATAATACAATTATTACAATATTTGTTTAAATTACGTAGGAGACAGGTGATGGCTTGGCAGAGGTGGAATTTTCCAAGCATTTTTGTCGTTTAAGTAATCACAAACTGTGTAGTAGGATTTCTTAATCAAAATGTTTTTCACGTGTAATTTGAATTTTCCTTCTGTGAGCATTGTAATATGTTCGGGAATTTTATTATAAAACCGCACACAATTACTTACTTTTGTGGAAATCCATATCACACTAATAAGTTAAATTTACTCTCGGAGCTGTAAGCCTCGCGAGACAGCCCTTGCAATTGAATAAAGGTACACTGCGCACGCTGATGGGGGAATGGGTCAAAAATCCAAAAATCGTAGTTACCTATATTCCGAACTCTGACGAAGTTGCTGGGTTGCTCGTAATAGTTCGCTTACATATTATTAAAAAACTAAACATATATTATGGCGCTGACATGTGCTAAATAGCTTTATTTGAACAGATTTTTACCAAAATATATTTAGTTTGCAGCACAAAGCAAATTACATGGTTATTTTGTCATATTATCTAAGGCCATGCAAGTTAATTGCGAAACACGGTTCCTTATATTTTGCTCGATAGGATAAAATTGCAAAGTTGACTATTTTTTTTTATTCTGACGGAACAAGATCGAGGCCCACCTGATGTTAAGCGGACTAACCTCTGCATCAGTTTAATTTCGTCACAAGTCACGAATTGCACTGCGCCTGTCACCTTGACTGACTCTCAAGGACTGTTGCCGGAACACACCGTTAGGTGCTTGGCGACAGATTTTCTAAGTGAGGGTGGTTGCTAGCCAGGCAGGCATTCGCAAAATGCCCTTCCACCATGCGGTGAAGCACAAGGCCGCGGCGGGATTCGATCCATGGATCTGCTGCGCGGCAGTCCATAGCCAATGCCACTGAGCCATCACTGCTACATCAATGCTAATTATTTTTATAATGTAAATATCTTAATTATTCTTGTCTGTAATCTGTATGTATATAAAATACAAAACACAATAAATATATTTAGGGATAACTTTGAGCTATGAGCACTCACTACGATAGATCAGTTGGAAGCGCATTTTCCCCGTTGTACGGGGTTGACGGGTGGTTATTTTGTTGCTTTTCCATATAATAAACTTATTCTGTCACCTAATAAACTTTTTCGTTATGTAATAAACTTATTTTGTCATCTAATAAACTTTGTTTTTCATGTAATAAACTTTATTGTCACGTAATAAACTTATTTTGGAATCATATTTTTATGATATTGATATATTTTTATTTATATATTGATTATTTATATCGGAGGACGCTGGTTCAATGCCCATCGGGGCCATAAAATTTTGTGCTCCAGTAATTTGTGAAAACATGATTTTCGCTTAGCACGTGATAGTGCTGGCAATCATATTTAGAAAAAGATAAACCTATTTCGTATCATTTGATCTGGAGTAAAACATTTTTTTTTCAAATCGGAATCAAACTCTTGATGTAATTTTTTTCTCGTACCCATGTCAATAATATTCAATGAAGAAAATCAAACACCAAATACATTGAAAATAATATTGGAAACGAATTAATTTTCCTCATTTAGGTTCATTTTGTTAATATCTACAAATTATAAACAAACGCAAACTTTCATTACCATTAATAAACAAATTAATCAATAAATGGACTAAATGTCCAATGAAAACTTACCACCAATCTTGACATAATTACGCATCGGGTAACAAACTCAACAGCCAGGTGAACTTTTACTTGTTTTTCACACGGCCTAAGATACATTCACCGAGTGATTTCAGAACGCGCCGAGAGAGAACGGTGGGGCTTTAAAGTTACTATGGAAAAATAATGAAATCACAGATTACTTATGCTCGTCCTTTACTATCTTTAAACCTTTTTAGAGGCAAGACTACAAAGATTATGGAAATGGTGAGAGACTCGGCAGGAGTCGGTGTGGGTGCGTCTAACAAAACAAATCGGCGGAGGCAATTTTCTTATACGGATTTAACGCCGGCTTTTACTGCGCTAGGCGGTGTACTCACGCAGGGTAAACTGGAACACCACCTTCCTACCCTCATAATACTGAAATATTAAACACATAGTGCCGCAAAATGGAATACAAAAACATATTCTAAAAATGTTTTCTCAAACACTAAATACACTGAGAAAAATGCCTTTGGACCTTAAATCGAATTTGACCTTTTACCGTTGAAATGTAACTACGCAAGATGAATTCACAACACTTACGACGATTTTCACCACGCAAAGCGAATTCAATAAAAATATACCATGTATTATCATAAAAACCACCGTCAAAAAATGCCTTCCGTAAAGTATTTTCAGAATTGAACGTAATACGATAATAATTGCAGTATTGACTATAAAATATGCGTTATGTTTACGGCGGTTTATATACCGTGATTATCACTATAACGTACGGCTTAATCGGCCTCATCGAAAAGTCAATATTTAAGAAAGACCACAAAATACACCTTAAATTAAGACGAAATGAAACAAACACGAAAGTTTACAATCAACGCACTTACGCGATTTTTTCCGAAACATACGGAATTATTCGCCTTACTATAAAGTCAATATTTAAGTAATGCCACAAAAATCGCCTTAAATTAAAACGAAAAGAAACCAACACGAATGTTTTCAAACGACACACGTACGCGAATATCACTGAAACGTGCGGCATAATTCGCCTTACCATTTATGGCAGTACTTTAGTCAATAGTTAAATATTACCACAACGTACACCCTAAATTACGACGAAAATATACAAATACGAAAGTTATTGAACGACGCACGTACGCGAATATCACCGAAACGTTCTGATAAATCGGCCTCATCGAAAAGTCTTTATTTAAGTAATACTACCAAATTTGCCTGAAATTAAAACGAAAAGAAACCAACCCGAATGTTAAATATTACCACAACGTACACCCTAAATTACGATGAAAATATACAAATACGAAAGTTATTGAACGACGCACGTACGCCAATATCACTGAAACGTGCGGCATCATTCCCCTTACCATAAAGTCAATAGTTAAATAAATATATTAGTTTAGTTAAAAATTTTACTACAAATAACTTTTTAATTTCAGTTGAGGCAGACATTGTAGAAGAAAACTTGCAATAACTATTGCCGTACAGGGTGCAACACCATGGACCGAACTAATTACATTGGGCTACTACATCAAAAATCCAGCTTCAAATACTGTATGATGAAAAAGGAACTATAGGACTACCTCAATGAGTATCGTCATATTTTTTATGTATGTGTGCATGACTGTTTCCCAATCGTTGACATAGATACAATTAATCAACCTAAATGTCATGTTGATACTGATTTCCATATTAATAATTGATCCTAATAATGTTCAACCACTATAAGATTATACATACGAGTACTACCAATACCGCTAATAATATCAGCGATAATATCTCGATTGAGTGACGTAATATTAGAATTTCTTACATCTCCGGTTATCATATTCGTGAAATTATAATTTGTATTTATTTCTCATTGACCATATTTTATTACTTTAAGAATTTAGAAACTGTTACATTATAAGTGTCAATTATTAAAAACTGACTTTTTTAAAAATTTGTAATAATACTGAAAAGGATCATTATAGTTATGAACAACCTTTGCTATGGATATTATGCTACCCTGAAATCGCAAAAAGTATCAGATATTCATACAATAACTTGATTTACCCTCGTCCAAACTTATGGAACAGCTAATATTTTGCAATTTCAAAGTTGGTGTCGTAGCAAAACTTATTCATAAAGATAAATACAATTAGTAATACTCGATACCCAAAAGACAATAATAAAACAATATAATGCGTAAAATTTGTTTTATTCTATCTTATATCAACAGATCTATTCTAAAGAGAGTTAAGAAGATAGGTAGGTAAGACACGTAGGTTTGTACGGTTTGTTTTTCTGTATGTATTTGATGTAACAAACAACATAATTAATATTGATATCTTTTTACAGCATCATGCGAGTCTGGGCAACAACATTTTAAAGTTAGGCAACATAATTCTCTAAAGGCGTGATTAGCTGCTTTGATTTGACATCATCAAGTTCATGTAAGGGACGTTGAGCCGCTACGCTACTGATGCAATTTTCGTGTGACTACTCATGCAAGTTATGAAATATATCAATAATTACAAATTACTGCAGTTCTTTTCAAACTTTGGTAGCGGACAATTGCTCTATTGTGTGAACTTTATGATGGTAAAGCAAGTTAATCACACCTTTTATGAACTGCGTTACCTGCCGTCACATAGATTGGTTATCGTTATAAACAAAACGTTATAATTAGTAAAGAAAACTCAATATATCTTACAAAACTTTTGATAGAGCCTATCTGTACCGTTACTTTCGACTTACTTTAAGATAAAAGATCGCTTTAGTACATAATATACTGTATTTACAAAACGTTATGGTTAGTAAATAAAGCTTTAAGTTCCTTACAAAACCTTTAATAGAGCCAATCCATACCGTTCCTTTCACCTTACTAAAAGGTAAGGATCGCTTTAATATAGAATAATATACCGTATTTACAAAACGTTATGGTTAGTAAATAAAGCTAGAAGTACCTTACAAAACGTTTAACAGTGCCAATCCGTACCGTTCCGGTCGCCTTACTAAAAGGTAAAGATCGCTTTAGTATAGAATAATATGCCGTATTTACAAAACGTTATGGTTAGTAAATAAAGCTTGAAGTACCTTTCAAAACTTTTAATAGAGCCAATCCGTACCGTTCCTTTCGACTTACTAAAAGGTCAAGATCGTTTTAGTATAGAATAATACGCCGTATTAACAAAACCTTATTGTTCGTAAAGAAAACGCAAAATGTATTTCAAAATCTTTAAAAGAGCCGCCATACTGTTTCGTTTGCCTAACTAAAAGGTGAATATTACTTTAGTGAATAGCATATAAAACGGTAAATACGGACAAAGCAGCCCTTAATTAAGGCAAAACTATTAAAATTAACAGGTATTTCTGTTTATACTAAGACAGAAAAAGTGTTACGAGTAGATTTTAATCGCTTAGTGGACAGGTTTAAACACAGTTACTAGAGATGCAAATTTCCTCAAGACAAAGTGAATTAAGCCTTATTCGAGTCAAATATTGCTGCAAAACGTTTGACAGGTATGCTCTTGTTTACCATTATAATCGCCTTACGGAAATCGAATCTCACGTTCATACACCTACATTCTTTTATTACATTCTTACCATGTTTAGTACTATACATTTAAGCTAATCTGTACATTTCGTAAGATTGAAAATGTCATATTAGAGCTGTAATCGTGGTATCGCAGCTTGTTGAATTCGCCTTCACTGTACCTCGTTTAACGCCTTCTACGTTGGAAGGCGTTTTTATCCGTATTTACGTTTGGTCGGTTTTTCGCCTTCATACCATACAAAATGGCCGTTATTAGGGCGCTTTTGACTTAAGATTTTTCTCAGTGTACATCACAAAAGCGCATTCTTTCTTGTAATTTTCCGATCACGCCTGTAATTTTTACTATATTTTGAACAACGAGCGGGATCATGATTTAGTATTATGTAATGTATCGCGCTTTGTGTAGGTACAACTATATTTGATATATAAGATTAGACTTATAGAATATAATATAGAGATATAAATATATAGAGGGTAGAAAGATGATGTTCCATTTTGAAGTAGTGGCATGGAATCACCAAGCTCCCTGCCACCAATTGAAATTATTGACTTGACTGATGAGAACACTATATGCAGTCAAATTCCAGTCTTTCGGAGCCATAAAAAAGTCAAAAAGTATTTTAAGCTTAAGAAACTGATGTTTAAGTGTAAAAAACAACTTAAAAACCTAAACTATTTCAAGAAAAATGTGAATTTGGTGAAAGATAAGCTACTATTACAGGAAAAACTTCAAAATTGTCTGGATGAAGTAGAAATCACAAAACAATTGTATGATGATGATACTCTGAGTCTTCGCTCTGAGCTGCTAGACAAAGAGAAATTATTGCAAAATATTTTCTCTAGCTACTTATCAGCTCAAAACCATCTTAGTGAGCACTACAATGAAGCGATAAGTTTATTAGATCTTGTGACCACCAATATGGAGAGTGTGAGAACTATTGAGTGTGCATGCTCAAGGTCTATGGGTCAGCTTCAACCAACCAGAGAGGCCCATGCAATACCAACAATTTGCCATACACCTCTGCCATTGAACAAAACATGCACAGAAGCAGCGCAGAGGGAGAATCAGAGTATCACCACTAACCAGGATATGGTTACCAAGGTTTTGGTATTTTCAGATGCAATAGGCAAAAACTTTGGTTCATTACTAGGTAATTCACTTCACTGCTCTGTAGAAAATTACTGCATGCCTGGTGCTTCTTATCAACAGATTGAGAAGAAAATTATGGCTTCTGAAATTGATAGGAATACCATTGTTATATTGTACTTAGGCCAAAGTTTAGGTATTGACAGGAAACAGTTAATAGCAAATGTTACCTCATTGATAAGCCTTAGTGCATTTAAAATTATGTTATGTGCTTTTCCCTATTCAGAGGCACTGACCAAAAATCAGAATGAGCATATTCATTCTTTAAATACCATATTATTTAATATGACATGTCGTCATAGTGACAAACTTTTATTTTTTGACTGTAATAAATTTATTACTAAATTTATGTTGACTCGGGATAGGATGTACCTACCTAAGAAATATAAAAATCTGATTGCTACTTTGGTAGCTTATAATATTGAGTCGGTTATAGGAAATATAACCAAGTCTTCTATTGACGCTACAGATTTTAGTACATGTACTAATAGAAATGTTGAGTCAGACTATTTAAACTTTTAAGTCCGACAACAGGGAAGTGTTCTGACATAGCACTGTACTACCAAAATATAAATCGCTTCCCTGGCAAAATACTTGAAATTGAAATGCTCTTAGATAAATATCCTTTTGATATATTATGCTTTACTGAAACATGGCTAAGAGCAGATACAATGTTATTTAATGTTAAGAATTTTAGTGTAGGCAGTGCGTTTAACAGATCATCTGCAGAAGGAGGAGGGTGTATTATTCTTGTAAATAATAACTTAAAATTTAAAGAACGCCGTGACTTAGTCAGATGTTCTGTCGAACGTGTCTGTGAAGTTGCTTGTGTGGAGGTGGACAGGCATCTTGTGTTGTGTGTATATCGACCACCAACAGATCAAGGTCGTGCTCAAAATTTTGCAGAATTTTTATCCACTATGGAAAGTATACTGCGGAAAATCTCTAAATGCAGAAAACCCATATTTGTATGTGGTGATTTTAATATAGATATTTTAATGAATTCTAAAAATAAGACTGATCTTATTTCATTATTTAAGTCATTTAATTTGAAATTTCTGTTCTGTGAGCCCACTAGGATAACAGACACTTCATCTACCTGTATAGACAATATATACTCAAACTGTAAGATTAAAGAAAAGTTAATATTGAAAGGTATTAGGTCTGATCATGAGGGCCTTGCGATAAAATTTGATGGAAATAGAGAAACAGAGAGGTATGAAGTTGAACATAGGCCGTTAACAACCAGTAGGCTAGAAATTCTCGGTACCAACATAGAAGCTAAGCTTGGCATAACAAGTTTTTCTCACTGTGACCCGAATGACATCTACAATAACTTATTTTCTTTAGTAAATATTGAGTTTCAAAAAGTTTGTCCAAAAATAAAGAAACAAATAAATGGAAAATTGAAGTTTGGTGATTGGGCAACTAGAGGTATCCGAAAAAGTAGAGATTATTTGTTTGATCTGTATCGCAGGAAAAATTTAACATCTTGCAAGCAGTTTCATGATTATGTTAGGAACTATTCAAAAATTTTTAAGTCTGTTTGCTTGTGTGCTAAATCTCTTTTTATTAGAGAAAAAATTAGCAAGTCTAAAAATAAAATAAAAACCATTTGGAAGACTATAAATACTGAGACTGGTAAGAATAAACCTAGAGATTCAACATATGTCTTAACTATTAATAAACATCAAATCTCTGATCCAATACAAGTGGCGAATATATTTGAAAATTTTTTTTCTAACTTACCCCTAGAAGCCACTAAATCATTGGATTCTTGTCCCAATGTAGCAGAAGCCCTATTAAAACATAATTTTCCCTGCAAAACACCGGACTTCTCTTTCAGATACACGACAAACTTTGAAATTATAAAGACATTCAAAAGTTTAAACATAAAGAGTACTGAAGACTTGTGGGGTATGTCAGTTAAAGTGGCAGAGTCTATTATTTGCATTATTGCACCATACTTAGTAACAATATTCAATCTTTGTGTTGATAGAGGAAGTTTCCCCGACTTAATGAAACTAAGTAAAATCACTCCAATTTTGAAGTCGGGGGCTGCATCTGACCCTTGCAATTATAGACCTATTTCCATCTTACCCGTTCTGAGTAAAGTATTCGAAAAAATTATGCTCAAACAACTTTTATCTCATTTTAATGAGCATAATATATTGAATGAGAATCAGTTTGGTTTCACTAAGAGCAGATCGACAACAGATGCAGGTGTTCAATTGATGTCACATATACTTGAAGCCTGGGAGAGTTCACATGATGCTATTGGCGTATTTTGTGATCTTTCCAAGGCATTCGACTGTGTAGAACACTGCACTCTGATTCGTAAGCTTTCACACTATGGTGTTCGTGGAAAAGCTTTGAATCTAATAGAGTCATATCTGTCTGACAGGCTACAGATGGTTGGAATAAATGGCAATACTTCTTCCGGGTCTTTCGTAAAAATAGGTGTACCGCAGGGATCAATTTTGGGACCTTTTCTGTTCCTAGCGTATATTAATGATCTGCCTTGCATGGTCAAAGATTTCTGTGATATTGTTTTATTCGCGGATGATACCTCTCTGATTTTTAAAGTAGATAGGAAAGATAGTGAACTCATTCATGTAAATAATGTGTTATCTATGATCTCTGGATGGTTCGCCGCTAATAATCTTCTGTTAAATTCAAAAAAGACCAAATGTTTAAAGTTTTCATTACCAAATGTTCCTTATGTTGAACCAAACATTAAGCTTGGCCTAGATAAACTCTCTATTGACAAAGCGACAGTCTTTCTGGGAATCAAAATGGATTCAACTTTACAGTGGGATCCACATATACATGATCTAGCCGGAAGACTTAGTTCTGCTGCATATGCAGTTTGTAAGATAAGACAGTTAACAGATGTAGCTACTGCACGGCTAGTTTATTTCGCATACTTCCACAGTATTATGTCGTATGGTGTATTGCTGTGGGGAGCTGCTGCTGAGATAGAGACAATCTTTCTCTTACAAAAGCGTGCAATTCGAGCCATATATGAAATGGATCCTAGGGAATCTCTAAGGGATCTTTTTAAAGAAATTGATATATTAACTTTACCGAGTCTGTATATATTTGAAAATATTATGTATGTTCGGAAAAATTTGAGTAAATTTAAATTAAACAGTGACAACCATCATTACAACACTAGGAACAAATATAAATTAACGGTACCATGTTTTAGATTAGCAAAGACAAATAAAAGGTCCTTTTTAGGTAATTGTGTGCGGTTTTATAATAAAATTCCCGAACATATTACAATGCTCACAGAAGGAAAATTCAAATTGCACGTGAAAAATATTTTGATGAAGAAATCCTACTACACAGTTTGTGATTACTTAAACGACAAAAATGCTTGGAAAATTCCACCTCTGCCAAGCCATCACATGTCTCCTACGTAATTTAAACAAATATTGTAATAATTGTATTATATTGTTTATAACACATTGTAAAAAGACGTTTAAAAGAATGGCCCCGAGTTTCTTGCCCGTTCTTCTCGCAGTGGCTCTATAAACTTTTTTTGCTGAACGTGGCAGTACAATGTAGAATATTTCAATATTAAAATTTGTAATTGACCTTCATAAGAGCGTCGTAGACGCCTAAATTGAATAAATGATTTTGAATTTGAATTTGAATTTGAATTTGAATTTGAATTTGAATTTGAATTTGAATTTGAATTTGAATTTGAATTTGAATTTGAATTTGAATTTGAATTTTGAAGTGTTTGCATTCTACAGCTTTGAGAAGAATCCAAAACTGCATTAGTACCTTCCAATACAGACACTTACTAAGGAGCCCTACTCGTAAAATACTATATAAGACATAGATGAGATAAAAAAGACCTTGAATAGACCGAGACCTGAATGTAGAACATCGAAGAAGGTGGATGAAAGAAGAGTATATGTAGCAGGGATGCGAATCTTAAGATGAATTGTGGTGTAACTAATTGACAGGTTTGGCATAAAAGTAAAACATAAAAGTAGCACCAGTGAAAGAAAAGTTGAAGCGAGACAAGCATGTTATGTGCATGACTTGAGGAGTGCCGATGGATATAGGAGAAGTCTAGGATGGATTTCGTGAAGAAGGATATACATATATGCAAAACAATTAAGGAATACTATTACGAGCAACATAGCAGGAGCAACAAAACCACCGTTATGCTGCAATGTATAATAATCTTACGCATAGTTATAGACACTACTTGACATAAAGACAAAACGCTGCGGTGATTTCCGTCCAGACGTTTTCACACAGTATGTTATTTTACCATTTAGTGAAAATGGGCGAACCTCACACATCTTCTCACATATCTTTTAGAACTCAACTATGGTATTTTCTTTTGCTACATAGATAATTTAAATATATATATATAATAGAAAACATTGAGCAAAAATATTTTCTATATTATAAATATTGTTCTATCTGAAAATCTGTTTTAGCCAGCAACCGTACCCGCCGTCTCTACGATTCTTTTTAAAAGCTTAAAGCTCACCGAGGCCGCCTAAATATGCAGCTTTTAAATGAAGTCTTAGATATCACGTGTTTCCGTTACAATTTACGGCACGATCTTTGAAGTTATTAACATTTAAATTATTTTTAATGAGTCGTAACATTTAAATTATTTTAAATGTTAAAGCAGAGACTTGTGGTGTTTGTCAGAAAACGTGGAAGAGTAAATTATTGGCTATATTGCACAATCATGTATAAATATAATAAGGAACCTTCCCTGACCTAAGAAAACAGTAAAAATAGTTACAATTGTAAGTCGAGGGTTTGTTCTGGTTTTTGAACTTAGTAATGAAAAGTATAGACCGGTACATATGAGAAAATTATTGGAAAAAATATGTTAAATGTAATATTATTCCCGACTCATTAAATGTAATCTTATTTATTGCACGAGCATTAGTTTAGTTTTAGTGAGAGTTTTCATAATTCCAACGTTATTTGTGATCTTTCCAAGGCATTTGACTATGTAGAGTTTCGCACACTGATTTGTAAACTTGCTTTACCTACCTATATGAAATTCATGGAATAGCTCAGAATTTTATAGATACTCTTATTTATCAGACAGGCTACAAATAGTTGGAATAAATGGTATTATATCTTTCGAGTGTTTATTAAACATGGCTTTCCGCAAGGATCGATGTTAGGACATTTTTTGTTTCTAGTGTATATAAACGGTTTGCCTTACGTGGTCAGTGATATCTGCAATAATATTATATTTGTAGATGATAATCCCCTTTATTTTAAAGTTTATAGAAAATACAGCGAATTTAAAAAAGTAAATAATGTTTTATCTTTTAGATGGCTAGATGGTTCAACACTAAAAAAGATGTAACAAATGAATATACTTAATACTTGTATATACAGTATAAATCTAAGAGATAATAAAATAAGAATTAAGTTCTTACACTAATAAACATGAAATAACTTCTCAGATACTGAAAGTGTGAGGTACATATCGAGGCGGCGGTTTCAACCCTGGTTTACAATTAGCAATAAATAATAATAAACTGGGTATCAATTGGTATAAAACCGTTTTAACGTGCCGTCTCTTACAGCGTGCTCGAGCGTCGGCTCTCAAGAAGCGCTCTCAGCAATTTATTAAAGAACTGAATACCGAATTACCGGCGATCCGTGACGTTTAGTGCCGATCCATTCAACGGGATCACGCCAAATGCCTCTCCCGATAACGCAGTTAACTTTATTTGGAGAGAAACGGCGCACGAATTATCTCGAATATATATATTTGAAAAATTAAGTTAAACATTCAGTTGGTTGTACAAAGAACATGAACAGCTGGAAGACATCCACCGTTGAACAAACGTCTCTCCCATTAGAGGGGAAATTGCTATAATCTCCACAATTGGATCGCAGTTTATGGTACCTACGAATAAATATGTAAATAAGTTTATCTCCCACAGAGGTGACACTTGGATTTCGGACTCGTCAAGTTTATAATTTAGTCGCTTCTTAGGACTCCCAAAGGGAGATCTAGGGTGTGCAATTAATTATAACCTGACGTCCCAAGGGGTCACACAAATAGCCACAAGAAAATTATTATATGAAATCTTAAATGAGTTGACGCCGATCCTGTCTGGGAATGATGGTTGTCGATATTACCCGCTACTTTGTCAATGAAGAATTACTGGCTCTCAAAGACTGTTACCGCAACACTGTTTTGCCACAGATTTTCAACTTAAGGGTGGCAAATAGCCAGGTGGGCAAATTAAAATGCCCTACCACCATGCCATATCGACTGCCATCGTAAGATTACAACCGGGGACTATGGCTTAACGTGCCCTACGAAGCACGTAAGCGCTTATTACCTAGCAAATGCCAAGCGCTCACCCATCATCAAGTCAGGACCGCCTCGTAATTTATTGGTTAATAGCGACTAAGCAAGAATTATTAAATAGTTAAAACTCAGGCGAAGGTGCTTATTTTTTATAGTTCTTGCCTGCCTCACAAAATTCTAATTATAAATCAAAAAATTATAGGGAATATCCGACTCAAAACTAGTACGAAATTTATTAGTAAGAAATCCTCGGGTTTTCAACGACCACAGAATATCAAAAGTAATATTTATAAAATCTAAAGGCCAGACATTTGAATCAACACTATCAACGTAACAACATTATTTATCCAACGGCTCCCGTAAATTTATACCACTATATTACCATTTTCTTCCGCAAACGTAAATCAACTTAAAAGCTTATGTGTTTAAGTTTATATTCCCTTGTAGTATTGTGTAGCACTATGTAATTTGTTGGTGAAACAGTGCAGTAAATAAAAGCGTCGTTTTCAAGCAGTTTATCTGAAGATTGGACGAGAGAATGGAAGGATGCTATGCAATAAAGTGACGCACCTGCGCTGCACTTGTAGTTCAATTATAAGATAAAATGCCTGATTATTTTTAAATTGGTGTCTATTTGCCTACTACAGGCTGTGTTCGGAAACCAGTGATTTCTCACCGCTGTAACACTTGTCAATTAATTAAGGTTAACTGTCGTAATAGGTACGTTAATTTCGTCAATTCCGAACGAGCTCACAAGTAACTAGCATAGTAGTCATAATTAATTCCCAAACAGAACGGTATATTTTTCAATGATAAAAATGTATCCTTAAAAACGTAGAAAATATTATATATGAGCAATAAAGGTTAACAATCTTAATATAATTCCCCAGGAATAAAAAACATATGTAATTAATGGATTCTCAAATGACTCCCTTACTTTTCATCTGACAGATGAAAATCCTCATGCATTTTGAATCAAATGGCAACAAATTCAAATGTCAAGTGAACTTTTACATGTTTTCGAGCGGTCTCGAGTGAATGTAAAAATTCAGGTAGGTGATTTCTGCACAGCACTCGATTCACCCAGTGATTCATGAACGCGCCATATACATCAAATGAATACATTTATTTATTTGGATTGAATGGATTCAGTCTGCAAGCAGGCGTACACATTTTTATATGCAGTTAATTTATATTACCTAAAAATATTTATTTACAATAATCTAAATTTAAAAATTTTCTAAAATCTTTTCGGGCTAGAGGTTCATATAATAAGTTAGTGAACTTGGACCTTTGTTGGCGTGTAAACACTTGGGAACGTTTTACAAAAATCACTTCGTCTTATCAGCTTTCAGAGCTTTCTCGTTCATACATTTCAACTGTTATTATGTGTTTAGTTTTTATTAAACTACTAATGACATAAAATGTTATCAACTAATGTTCTGCTTCTAACCGATAATATATGAGTATCATAATGTAAATTAGTTGGGAGGATTCGGGAGTAGGTATATAAATAAATTGCATGAAAAAATGCATTTTAATATTTGTTTTACTTAGAATACTAAATGTTACTAAGTTAATAATGTGCGATTGTTAAACCCGTATATGCAGTTGAACTAATTGAACAGAAATTACAAAAAGACAATGTTAACCTACCACTCGATAGAATCAAGTCAAAAATAACAAACAACAATTTTATTTTATGCCTATGTTAAAAGTTAGGTCTGATTCAAAAATATCCCCATAGACACTGTGAGGTGTACCTAATTAGATAATAAATAGTCACGCGGGCATTCGCAAAACACCCTAACGCCATACCATAGAACATATAATAATATGGCCATACACTAAAAATGTGTTGTTTTTAGGCCGCCGGATGTCCTTATTTAACCTAAAGCTAGCCAACCTAAAACAATAACATGGAACGACAGCTTAACAAGCTCTCCAAAGCACGAAAGCTCTCGATAGTCAAATGCCACTAGCTGTCAGCAATATCTGTCATCTGCGTCCAAGTAGAGTGACCGCTTAACTTAGTTAATCGGTTAAGAACGACTTTATAAGCCCCAATAAAATTTTTCAAAGGTTTGACTAATAAAGGAGAGTAAAGGAGAGATAATATATGAGCATTCCGGCGACGACGCATAGGGAGCCACTTGAGCTTATTACAAAAATAGGAGACGTGATCATATTTTCGTAAGCCATATATAAAACTTATAAAAAAATGTGGTATGGAGGTAGATAAGGCACTTGATTAACACATATCATACATTTTATCATCATCATCGTCCATCACCACGCGGGTGTAACCGCGCAGCTAGTAACAAATATTTAAGAAACATTCAATGATTATATGATAATAGTCTAAATTTTTTTAAATAAATTTATCTAGTGACAATTCCGCCTAATTTTTCTGTTAAGCCGACGTGACGTCACAAATACTACAAAGCCAAACCAGAAGAATTTTTGACGCGTTTCGCTTCCACACGGAGCATCCTCAGGAAGTCTTGACTCTTCACGCGCACGATCGAGACTTTGACTAATGTAAACCACATTATGAGATAAACATAAATATCTCAGGTGTGCAAATCTGCAAATAGAGCGATATCCCTTCATCGCTCCGTTGAAAATTGTTTGGCATTAGCCCCGTGACTAACACTGACTGATTTGCGCCCTCAATTATGTGCTAATTTTGCTAGATATTATGTAACTCAGAGTGTAAAGCTTAACTCAAAGACTTATCGAAATACGGTATCATTCAATATTATGAGAATACTTTTTAAGTATTTACGCAAGCAATGACTTTCGAAAACTCCAGGTTCTGAAGATGCGGGTGAAATCAGCTTGTGGTATTTTCCATGTAAAATTCTATAAATATTACCATTATAATTACTATTTTAAATTTTGGTAGAGAATGGACATCTTTATCGAAAAGGTCAGAGAAAATCTTAAATATTTTACAAAAACATCAAAAAATATATCTAGAGACAATTCGGCCTAACTTCCCTGATATGCCTACGTGACGTCATAAAGGCCCGTAGCCTAAGCGAGCTCACTCTTCCAGCGCATGTTCGAGAAAATCCTTGATCATGCGCTCTCTCGAGTCAAGACCTCCTAATAATGCTTTTTGCGGTTGGGCGGAACTGTTATACATAATTTTTATATTTTACTAAAATAATAATTTTATTTCAATATCTTTATTTTTGCATGCTTCGCGGATTTTATTACAAAATTACGATCGGAAAAATTATAGCTATGTGTCGGGATTGCGCACATAACTATCCTCTTGTTGTGATTTTGTATGAATTTAATGTTTTCTTAACATATTTTTGAATATATATTAATAATTATGAATTTCAGGAGTGACGCGTATTTTCTTTTTAATTCCATTATATAAGCCATCTTCCTATATTGAAACATCTGAAAGTTACATACATACAAACATACAATCCACTTCTCACACATACTTCTTCGCTCGGTCAACTAACTGAAGTTGAGTCTAATTGGAAGTGAATTCGTCACCATTACTGCCGCCACGCTTGAAGCCCTCGCCACCTTTGAACGTGACACGCTTAACTTCCAAAAACAAATGTATGTTCATATGGAACTAATAAAAGGATAAGTATAGGGTTTACAGATTGCCCAATAGTTACTATGTATTTCGTAATAATAAGAATGAATGATATAATAGAATTTGATAGAATAATGAATAGAATGAATAATATTCATTCTTCAAATAATACTTGGTATTATTCATTCTTCTCGTAGACATAGAAATCGCATGTGTGCATCGACCGGCGCAGTAGTGGGTTGTTCTCATTTAGGCTCTTTGAGCTTATATAGTACATTATTGCAAAGGGCGTGAAATAAGCAATTGCAGGTCGAGTATGAATTTGAAGGTCAAGTCGTAGGCGAGTACTCTAATATGAGACAAGCAATTGCCATTTCCGCCGGGGCATATAATATACCTAGTGCTTTTCAACTTTGTCGCTAAATATATATCATCTTGGTCTTAAATTAAAAATTGCTTTATGTTTATACCAATAAAAAAAACGATTTTTTGCTTTTAAATTTGGTCGATTGTCTTGTGAAAAGTAGTTAAAAATTTTCACAGTTTTTAACATGAACTTTACCACGGTAATATTATAAATAGATAATATTACAGTGACTGTACATTTCAGCATAGAATAAATTGCCTATAACATAGATGGCCTTTTAGTTTTAGCAATCTCATAAAATACGCCAAAAATACTGTTTCGGAGAAAATGTTCACATTTTTATCGTTTTTTAAAATCATAAAATTTTCATATACTTTCATGTTTTTCTTTTAACTTCGCTGTATTTGTTGACTGTTCGCCGTCGATATTGCTAGGTTGTATAACTATTGAACTCGAAATAAGCGAGAGTAATAAGGTAGAGCTTTTTTCCATATTTTTTAAATTTTACATTTGTTACTAGTAAACATACCTAATTTATAGTTTTAGGGGCTAATTTTGGAATTATGTGCATTGGTGTTGAATAACTTGTCAAGATATTTAACCTTTGGAATGGTTACACTATTTTTGTGCAGCCCCACAGACGTGATTTTCCACTTCCATTTGTATTATTTAATATCTATACGTTGCCAACTGGCCGGAGCATTTGGACTGCAGGTGAGTCTGCAATGACTTGTGGGTTATCTAAATGCTTTAATTGTAGTAGCTGTAGTGTTGTATATAATTATAATAATAATAATAATCTTTATTCGGAACTTCAACATATGAACAAAAAACAAATGAAAAACGATGACACTCGCGAAAGTTTTAGATAAAAAAAAACTGTGTTGCGAATATCAACGCCCTCCTCCTTAGCAACTAGGGTACAATAAGTTCCACAGAATACATAGAATCAACAGAATTAAGCATATTGCAAGCATATTTATAAATAACATTATGTGTATGTGTGTGT